>CM066035.1:194747582-196199592 GCA_033557465.1 Ichthyophis bannanicus | reverse complement strand
TCTACGTGAACAAGCAGGGGGGCACGGGCTCCCTTCCTCCTCTGCCGTGAGGCACAGAAGCTCGTCTCTTGGGCCGTCAGTCACGGCATTTTCCTCAAGGCAGTTTTAATCTCCCGGGCCAAGAGAATGGCCTGAGCGGACAAACTCAGCAGGATCCTCCAGCCTCACGAGTGGCGTCTGGATCCCTTGTTAGTTCAGAAGCTCTTCCTAAAGTGGGGTCTCCCCACGGTGGATCTCTTTGCCATACCTCAACAACCGGCAGCTTCCTCGCTTCTGCTCTCTCCAGCCACACCCCCTTCGGGTTGCGGCGGCCGCTTTTTCTGATTTCATGGTCGGGAGTGGGGCACCTTCTGTACGCTTTCCCCTCCCATCCCGCTAGTCTCGCGGACTCTTTTCAAGGTTCTCCGAGACAAAGCCTTCATGATCCTGGTGGCCCCAATCGCGGGCCCAGACATCCGTGGTTTCCGCTCCTACTGCAATTAGCGGTGTAGTATCCATTCCCGCTGGGGGTACCACCGGATCTCCTCACGCTCAGATTCAGGGGGTCTCTGCTACACCCTAACCTCCGGTCTCTCAACCTCCTGTCCTGGCTGCTGAGAGGGTTAGTCCCTTGCTCCCCTTCTCCTGGCCCGGCAGAGGTGGAGGAGGTCGTCTTTGGCTTCGCGACCGCCTTCTACCCGCCAAAATGCCTAGAGGGGGGCCCCTTAAAATGGCGTGCGCCTTTGGCCGACTGGTGTAACCCAACAGTCCTCAGGATCCCTTCTCCTGCAGCCAGGGGTTAGTCGGTGATCTTGCAGTACTTTGCTAGCGCCTCTACTAAATCTGGGACTTAAGTCGCAACTCCGTCAAAGTTCACACATCAGCTGCTCTTTCGGGCACCTCATGTGCCGGTGGATGGTAGACCTCTCTCCGTGCGTGTCCAGCGACCCTCTCGTGCGCAGGTTTCTCCGAGGTCTCCTTCTTACTTAACCACCCTCTGCTCCCTCCAGCGCCTGACTGGGACCTGAAACATGTGGCTTTGCAGCGGACTCACCTGTCCGCCTTTTGAACCTATGGCTACCTGCTTCCCTTTCGTTTTCCTGTCTTGGAACAACGCCTGTTCTTGATAGCCCTCACTTTCCGCTAGACACGTAAGTGGAATTGGGCAGGCCCTCGTGTCCTGATCCCCCTTACACGTCGGTTCTACAAAAAATCAGTGTAGTCCCTACGGACTCACCCCAAAATTTTGCTTCCAAAAGTGGTCTCCCCTTTTCAATATCAATCCGGAGGTGGTCACTCTCCAACCTTCTTTCCCAGCCCACACTTCCAAGCCGAGAGCTTGAAAACTGCTCCTCTACACATAACCCTGGACTGTAGAAGGGCTTTGAACTTTCTAGCCATTGACCGTGAACGCGGGAGCACCGTAAAGCTGCTCATCTGTTTTGTTGTCTTTTGTGACCCCAATCATTGGGGCTCCCGGTCTCCAAGCGGTACTCTGTCCATACTGGGGTGCGGACTGTATAATCTCTTGGGCCTTATGGGGCAGCCGGACTCCTCCTTAGAACGTCGAAGTCACGGCTCATTGCGTCTGGGTCAAAAGGCTACGTCAGTGGCTTACCCTCCGCTCTGTTCCGCTGGCAGACATCACTGCCGGCCGCTTACTGTGGTCTTCGGAGCCAGACTTTTGGCGGGTGCCATTACTAGTCTCGAGAGTGGAGTCCCGCAGGGACACGTGGTCTTTCGGACAGCAGTCCTTCCGTATCTCTTTGAGGTCTGAAGCAACTCCTACCCTCCATCCCGGTTGTGGGCTATACGGTGTTGGGATGATAATGTGCAGAGCGAAGATTCTTTCCTTCTGCTGCTGTCTGAGCTAGAGGGAGCTCATTTTTGTGCTTAGGGCTCCGGTAGCCTTGAGCTTGGGAGGTCCATAAGTGAGGAGCTGAACCTTTCCCCTAGCTTGGTCCATGGAGAAAGCGGTGTTACTCACCTGTACAGGTGTTCTCGCAGGAGCAGCAGGAATCAGTCCTTCACTACCCTCCCTCCTCCCCCTTGGTAGTTGCAATTCGTCTGCTTATGTTTTGCAAATATTTTTATGCTGTCTTTATTTAGCCTATGTCATCTGATTGGCTAAGATGGCAACCCCTCGGGCGGGAAGACGACCGCGCCTGCGCGCCATGCAATTCCCTAAGGGCTTTCTTTGAAAGCTGGGGAAAATTGCTCCGCGAGGGCTCCGTCGGTGACCGACGCTCCACCCATAAGTGAGGACTGGATTTCCTGCTGCTCCTGGAGAACACCTGTTACAGGTGAGTACTAACTCAACGCTTTCCCTCGCTTGCCCATCATACAGATATTCCCCAACAGAGGAGGCACTCGTCCTGGTCTGAAGAATCCAACTCTCCTCACCAGGCTCATCCAAACCCAGCACCTGCAGGGTTTCTGATCAATCATTCAGCTGCTTGTGACTCTGTTAGGAGTAGAATCTACATTGCTTCTTCTCATGGAGTCAATACCACTGCTTGCATTCTAACCCCTCCACATGGATCTCTTTCCAAACGATCATCCATTTTTCTATATTCTATGAGGCTGTCAGGAATTGTTCAATGGCCCTATAGGTCACAGATTGCCTCCCATCTTTTTTTCCCCTGTTAGGGCAAAGACGTCTAACCACGTATCCAATGACTAGTTCCTGTGGCCAGCATGTATTATTTCCTTTCTATAGACTTCCTACTTATCGTAAGTCTTCTTCAGCTCCATTCTCTTTCAACCCTCTTACCAAGTTTTTTCTTCTGATAAGAGGCGGAATTAACTTGGGAGGCGTTTTTCTTCAGCCTCTCTACTCTTTTCCTCATCTTTTCCAGTGCGGAGTTTTCCTCTCTGAGTTACCCTCCTCTATTTCAATCTTGCTTTAAGACTACCCACTTACTCAGAACATGTCCAGAGTTTTTCCTACTCCCTGTTTTCCGTCTGTTCTCTTTCTGTCTTTTTTGGAAAACCAGTTAAAAAAAAGATTCTATCTCCAGGACAGCAGGAATGAGTCTTCACATATGGGTCCGTCGGTACCAACGGAGCCTGCGCGGGAACGCGTCCCCAGCCGTCCATCAGAAAGCTTTTGGGAGCATCCCTCAGCCGCCGTGCTGCTGCTGCCTTCCGCTCCTTTCCAAACTGTCCTCTCCTCAGTTTTCATTTTCTTTTTGTTCCTTCTTTTTCCCGGGGGCGGAGCCCGGCAGGACGTCACTCCTGTTCCACCGCAGAAAATTTTTTCCCTTTTAATTCTTGTTTTTTCCCTTGTGGTCGCTACTGTTTTTTCTTCGTTTTTATCCCCCCTTCCATCACCCGCCGTCCACCGGTACCTACAGCCCGGTGGGGGTGTTTTTCTTTTCTTTTCAAAAACTCAGGGGAGATTTTTCCCTCATTTTCTGTCTTAACCTTTTGGGGCCTGTATAGGCCTCGTCCATCATGGAGCCTGTCTTCTCCTAAGAAGTGCCTTAAACCTGTGGAAATTCATTTTCTTTCTTTTTTAGACTCCAATAACTGGTGTCTAACCTGTTTGGGTCCCTGACCCCCTCCTCCTCCGGAGGCCATTAGGCTACAATTTTATGAGAAGAGCATTTCCATTTCGAGTTTCCCCGGTCTGTATACCGAGTTTCTGCTCTTCCAGTGTCAAGAGGCAACGCGACCATTTCTTCTCTACAGGAATCAGGTACCCACGGAAACAGTTCTGTTCACTGACTAGCCACTCCTTGATTGGTAGGTCTCATGTCAAACATGACGACGGCTCCGGCCTTGCCCTCAAGACCCTATTGGCTGTTCAAAACCTCCTGTGGAGTCTTCGGGTCTCCAAAGCATTTTCAGGGGTTTCAGGTTGTTCCTGGGGCTCAACCCCTCAACAGAACATACCTGAGCCATGCTCGGTGGTGGCAATCCATCCGCGTCGAGCGGGTAACCGATACCCCCGACATCGGCAACTGGTGTTTGAGTGATCCACTCTTCACCAGGGATCGTCATCTGGCGTTCTTCTCGGTACCTCTTCGGGAACCGATCGCCGATACGTCCCAGATTGACTTTCCAGTATCGCGCACGCATCGCCTGATAAGACTATTACCGACGCCGGTACCCCCGCTGCCATACATGCATCGATTAGACTCCCTTCCTGTCGATGCCCGAGTCCTGGAATCGATATCTATTCTAGAAGAAGACTGGGTACCGACACGTCTCGGAACCGACGCTTACCGGTTTTTCGGATGCGTCGGTCTCGGGATACTCACCAAGGGTTTTTTGGTTCCCTGCGATACCGCTTGAGCTTGCCTCCGATGACTGCTTCGATGTCGGTATCGCCTCCGATTCCGGCCACAGCTACAGTAACATCGGGACCAACTACTTCTATGCCCTTTTCACCAGGATTGCTCCTTTCTATGCCTAGTTTGGAGTCGATACCTGGCATGGACGATGCAGTACTGACTGTCTCAAGTCATAACCGCCAGTACCAGTATTCATTCCATTAGGGCTCCTTTTTCTGCACCGGACCAGTACATCCTCCGGTGCCCAGGCTAGTTCTTCAACTTTAGCCTGTCCAGGGATGGTCCCCATTGGAGATCCTTATTTTCAGAAATTTCTCCTTGACATAGCTTCATTCCTTGCTATTCCTATCCCTGGCTATGTATCCTACACAAGGCTCTTCTGAGAGAAAAGGGAACTATAATGCTTCCTTTACCTCCTTCTTTGCAGGATCTTCTTCTGAGAATATGGGAAACACCTTTAAGGGTTTCCTCCACCTTCTACAGCCACTGATCTTCTGTATCAGGTGCCCCCCTCTCCAGGGTTTCAAAAGACTCAACTTCCCCATCATTCCATTGTAGTGGAATCAGCAATGAGGAAGGTAAAAAGCAAGAAGGAGCATTCTTCTTATCTGCCAGGTCGTGCTTCTAGAACACTGGATGTTTTTGGACGTCAAACCTTCCAAACATCTATGCTGGCAACAAGGATTCCTCTCATATATTTTCTATATGAGTCTATCCCTTCAGGAGGTCACAAGGAATTATCTCTTTTGACTCCTTTCTATCAGAGCCCAAGGCTGCAGACTATTCCTTACTTCTTAGTCCATAGCCAGAATATATCTTTATTTCTATCTCGTGCTTCCCTTGACGCTTTTGAGTCTTTTAGCGAACCTCTGCTATAGCCATAGGAGCACGACGTAGAGCCTGGCTCCAAGCTTCAGACTTGAACAGATGGGCACAACAAGACTGGGTAATACTCCTTGTACTATAGAAAATCTCTTCAATAGGGAGTCTTTACGTCAGGTTGCTCATTGCTCCACTGACTTCCCTGTTTCTGAGGGCTCTCCTAAGCCTTCTCCTTCCCCCGTAGGTAGGAAATGCCCTACCAAAACCTTCTTTCCCTAAAAGAAGAAGGTTTTATTCTTCTCCTGCCCATCATACAGATGTATCCCAAACAAGGAAACCTCACCCGGGTCTGAAGAATCCAAACTCAAGCCGGGAAAATTAACCCTCAATGGGGTTCTAATTGATCTCTTATAACATACAGTTCACTTCTTTTCAACAGAAGTTTTTTCACTGTTTTTTTTAATTTAAAACTCTACGCTTGGATTCCTGTTTCCAGGCTATCCACTCGCTCTCAAGTAGGCTGCGCTGTCAGGAGATTCAGGTTTGTGGGTCACAAGGTTTTTCCTTCTCTTCCTACCCTGAAGAGCAGTTTGCCAACGATCTCATGATAGTTTCCCTGTACCACCATGAATTGTTCCTTCTACAGACTTACCATATAGCAAGTCTCACTTCATCTCCTATTTTTTCGTTTACCCTCTATTTCAGGGCCTCCCCTGTAAGAGTGCTACCATACCACTGGAAGGCTTTCTTAGCCTTTCTAGTCTTCCTTTCCTTTCCAGTGTCGAGTTTTCTCTGGAGTTACCTCCCTGATTTCGTTGGATAGCTCCCTCAGACATGATCTTATTTCTCCTCTTGTTCTGTCTGTTCTCCTCGTTACAAACAGAAGGAATCTTTCTGCTGTTCTAATCAGCAGCTGCCCATGCAGGAGTTCCAGTGATTTTACTACTGGTACTTTCTATGAGTTCCAGTCTTGTCTTCCACTAATCTTAGTAGTGCTTCCAAGATAATGCTCATCTATCTTGGAAAAGCTGTCCTCATCGCTTCTTTCTGTCATCTCCAAATCCCTGGAGTTGGCAGCATAACTGAGATGTGGCAGCTGTTTCCTCCAACAGCCACTTTAATTTCCCAATCCTCCTGCATAGTGCTCTCTGCATCCTACTGAGAAGCTGTCCACTATGGGCCCTTGCTAGAGAGCATGAGGATTTTTTCTCTAATTACTATCCTATATGGTGGAAAAAGGCTTCCTCAGTCATTCCTCATAACTGTAGGGGTTTTTTATACCCTTCTGCTTCCTTCTAATAAAGGACTTAAGCCTTCTCTATGTGACAATCTAAAGAGTCACCCAGTGTCTACAGGTAATATGCTATTTTTCCTTGCAGCGTGTCCTCTTGGTTTCCTAATCCGTGATGGACAGCCAATTTTTTATTAAACCCCGCCTGCTTCCCCCCCCCCCCCCCGTGGTCCTCAAGTGGGTCAACCTGGTATCTCATCCTATGCGTTTTCTGTCCATTTACCATGCGAGAGTTCTATAGGACTCAGGATTTGCTGTTTACAAACTGATATTATCCTCTGTTTTTCACACAACCATCCTGGTTATTCCACTGGATGGCATTCCTGCACCATCTTAGCCAGGGGGAATAGATTCTCTATATATCTCCTCAAGTAGGTTCCACCTTCTTATTGGATGAATCTTTCTCCTTCACATCTCCCATGTGAATGTTCTTATGGACATATTTCTGTCTGCTAGTTGCCGGACATTTATCTTTAGACATCTATATACATGTATGTATATATTTCTATATCTTCTCTATAGATACATATGTCTGTAAGCTGCGTGTGCATATCTATGCCCCTCCAGTTCTCACTATAGACATATATATATATATATATATATATATCTATATACCGCTGTGTGTGTGTATATCTCTATATATATATATATATATATATATAATATATATATGTCGAGATGCTTCCTTATAGGTGATATGTATTTCCATACTTATCTCTCTGTCTATGCTTATAAAGGTTGTCTACCTTTTTCTATAGGTTCCAGACAGTGGGTTTGCATATCTTCACACTGTCCCTCAGTATGTCTGGGTATTCTGCACACAACCACTACTGTGGTACTGACAGCTTCTACTTAACCTAGGTCTAGATATCCCTGAATCTCCATACTTCACTATCTTTCCTATCTCTCCACAGATAGGAAAGACAGGCTGGATCTTCAGTAGATCTGAAGTTTCAACTCTTCAGACATCTGTCCTCGGGAATATGGGCTTTTCCATACCCCTTCTTCCCTCCAGGACTGGGCTAGTTTGTCCCAAAATCAGTCAGTCTTCCTCTTTTGCTCCTAAATGTTACTAACTCTGTATCCAAAGGAGTTCCCAGCTTTTTTCCCATAAAGCTTCCACTGAAGACCTGACGTCTGGGTACTACCCCAGGTGACACCTGGGTCGCCTATCACTTCCAATTTGGACCTTAGCCTTCACTTCAGTGAGTTCACCTTGAACATTCCTCTGCTGGATCTCCAGTAGACTCCATCAGCCTCTCTACTTCCTGCAATCCAGTAGGTGAGGTCCATATTGTGTTTGTTCATGTCAATATTTTTCATGGTAATTATGACACATACAAGGACTCCTTACCTGTAGTCCTTAGGTTAGCTGTTTTCCCTACAGCTCCTCTCTTTTCAACGCCTACCCTCCATCCTCAGGATTCCTGGCCATATGAGGTGTAGCATGTTTCCAATCCTCACCATGCTGGGCTCCAGGCATCTTAGCTTGGGAGTCCCCATATGTGAAGACTCATTCCTGCTTGTTCCTGGAGATAGCACAGTTACTTACCTGTAACAGGTGATCTCTGGGAACAGCAGGAATAAGTCTTCACAACCCCACCCACCTCCCCTAGGAGTTGTATCTCTCTATCTATCTTCCTCTTTCTCTCTTTTCTCTCAGCTATAAAACTCAACTGAGGAGAGACAGTTGGAAAGGCGGGAAGGCAGCACACAGGCGCTGAGGGATGCTCCCAAAAGCTTTCTGATTGGACGCTGGGGAGCGTTCCCGCGCAGGGCTCCGTCAGTACCGACGTACCCATATGTGAAGACTTATTCCTGCTGTTCCCAGAGATCACCTGTTACAGGTAAGTAACTGTGCTTTCTGCTGTCTTGCTAGCAGCTGCCTATGCAGGAACCTTAATGTTTGGACCACTGGTTCTTGTCCACAAACAACCAGATTTGTCCTCCACTAACATTCTGTCTAGCCTTAGTAGTGGCTCCAAGTCAGTGCTTCATCTCTCTTGGAGATTATCCTCACTACAAGCTTTCTGCATTGTCTTCTATTTCTGCCATCTCCATTCTCCTGGGTTTGGCAGCATAGTTGGCAGAGATACTGGCTCTCTAGCAGCCAGTTCTATCTCCTCATTCTCCTGCATCATGCTCTCTGCAATCTACAGAGAAGCTTTCCACTATGGGCCCTTGCTAGAGAGCATGGGGTTTTTTTTTCTCCAACAGCTATCCTAGCTGGTTAGAAAAGGCTTTTCAGTCATGTCTCCCATGACTAGAAGGTTCTCCCTTCTTTTACTATCCTCCTTTTTGATATAAAGGACATAGGCCTTCTCTTACGTGAAAGCTCAAGGAGTTGCCAGTTCCCTGCTTTGGTCCATAGCATTTCCAATCGGGGATATGCTCGTCCTCATGGTAGTACGCATGATACTTTTGCCCTTAAGCAGATCAACATGGTATCTCATCTCTAGGCGTCTTCTATCCACTTACCATGCTAGAGTCCTGGAAGACTCGGGATTTGCTGGCTACACATTGATATTATCCTCTGTTTTTCACGTAACAGTCCTGGTTATTTTTCACTAGCTAGCATTCTTGCAGATTATGACCAGGAGGAATAGATTCTCTATATGTCTTCTCAAGTAGGTTCCACCTCCTTGTTATTAGATGAATCTTTCCTCTCCACATATCCTATGTGAATACCGTGCTGTAGGCATATCTCTGTCTGTTTAATTGCAGACACCCATATGTAGGCCTACATATCCATATTTATTTTTTGTGTGTATTTTGTGCCCTTCCATATCTCACTATAGATATATTCTTATATGTCTATCTATATATCTATCTATATATTATATTATATATCTATAGATATAGATATAGATATAGATATCTATATAGATATATGTATGTATCTGTCGAGATATTTTATTATAGATAGATAAGTATGTGGATACATATCTATCTCACTGTCTATCCTCATATAGCTATATGATTCTGACAGAGGGGCTTTACCCATACCTATGCTATCTAGCAGGTTTGGGGTTCTACACACACAACCACTCCTGTGGTAGTCAACAATTTTTATACCATAACCTACGGGTTTAGGTACCTCTGAAGCTCTCCCTACTCCAATATCTCTCCTAGCTTACCCCAATTAGGAGAGACATTGTGGATCTTCAGTTAATCACAGGCTTAACGCCTCAGGCATTTGTCCTCTCTTTTTGGGATACAAGGGGTTCCCATACCCTTTCTCTCCACAAGGACTCTGCTTGTTTGTCCAAATCGGTTAGCTTTTCTCTTTTTGCTCCTAAGAGTGAGCCACTCTGCCGCCAAAAGAGTTAAGTTTTTGTCTTAAAGCCTTCCGCTGAAGGCCCACTGTTTTTGTACTACCCCAGTTTTTCCCTACTGGGGTTACCTGTTACCTTTCAGGATTCTGACCTCCACTGTTTTTTTCCACAGGTTTATTACCTCCACTTACAGTGAGGTCCTCTTCAAGGTTCCTCTACTGGGTTTCCCAGTAGATCCATGAACCTCTATACTTCTGTGAAATCCTGTCAGGGGAGGTCCATATTGCAATCTTCTTTGCAATATCATTGATTACAATCATCATCCACACATGGACGACTCCTCTGCAGTCCTATGCTAGGTTAGCTGTTCCACAGCATCCTTCTTTTCTCAAACTCCTACACTCCATCCTCAGGATGCCTGGTGTTCTGGGAGATAGCATGTTCCAACCTATGACATGCTGGTACTCCAGGCATCTCAGCTTGGGAGTCCCCATATGTGAAGACTCATTCCTGCTTGTTCCTGGAGATAGCACAGTTACTTACCTGTAACAGGTGATCTCTGGGAACAGCAGGAATAAGTCTTCACAACCCACCCACCTCCCCAGGAGTTGTATCTCTATCTTTCCTTTCCCCTCTCTCTCTCTTGGTCTCAGCTTTAAACTTAACTGAGGAGAGGCAGTTGGGAAAGGCGGGAAGGCAGCACGCAGGCGTGCTGGGATGCTTCCAAAAGCTCTTGATTGGACGCTGGGAAGCGTTCCCGCGCAGACTCCATCGGTACCGACGTATCCATATGTGAAGACTTATTCCTGCTGTTCCCAGAGATCACCTGTTACAGGTAAGTAACTGTGCTTCATATATTAGAGTATGGCAAGTTTTTGAAGGCTGGTGTGAAGAGCAGTATCTGCCTCCATAGTGGACATCTTGGCCTTTTGGCAGGCAGGTTTGGACAAGGGCTTAGCCTTAAACTTGTTACGGGTTCAAGTGGTGGCCTTGTCTTGTTACTGTGGTAAAGTACAGTAGCATCTCATTCAGATGTGATTTGTTTCCTGAGGGTGGTCAGGTAGGTTTGTCCTCCAGTACGTCCGGTCGTTCCAGCCTGGGATCTGAATCTGGTGTTACCAGTGTTGACAAGTTGCCTTTGAGCCCATTGTTAGTGCAACCTTAAAGGGTCTAACTTTGAAAGTTGCCTTTTTGGTGGCCATTTGTTCTACGTGTCGCATTTATGAACTTCAGGCGTTTTCGTGCAGGGAACAGTTCCTTGTGATTTTCTAAGGAGAAGATGGTTCTGAGACCTTTGCCATCTTTTCTTCCTAAGGTGGTTTCTTCTTTAATGTGAATCAGGTAGTGTCACTGCTGGTGTTCATAGATCAGTCTAGTGACTGCTGATCGGCAGTTACATTGGTTGGATGTTTGCAGAACTCTGCACGTGTATTTGAAACACACAAAATCCTTCTGAAAATCAAATAATCTTTTTGTACTTTTTGCGAGTCCGTGTAAGGGTGAAGTGGCTTCCAAAGCTGCTATAGTCTGATGGGTGAAAGAAGCCATTGCACCAGCATACTTTCTTAAACACAGGCCTTCTAGGCTTACAGGCGCATTCCACAAGAGCGCAGGCAACGTTGTGGGCCGAGTTGAGTCTCGTGCCACCATTGGAGATTTGTAAGGCAGCAACGTAGTCATCCCTGCATACTTTTGTGAGGCACTACCGTCTGGGTGTCCAGGCCAGACAAGACACGCGTTTTGGAGCATGGGTTTTGCATGCTGGGATTGTGGATCCCGCCCAGGTGTAAGTACTGCTGTGGTACATCCCATATATCTGGACTGGACTGGACAGGAGGGACAATAATGAAGGTGAAATTAGACTTTACCTGCTAATTTTCTTTCATGGAGCCCTCTCAAATCCAGTACAGAATCTGCCCGTGTCTTTCACTCATTGGAGGCAAGCCCAGAATGGATGAGCTGGAGGTTCCGGTGGAGTGCTTGGATGGTTCGCAGGGGATCAGCATTATTGGTCACTCTCTATAGTCTTTCTACTTTCCAATGAAGTACTCTTGACAAACTCACTATCTTCCTTTTTTTTACTGTAAACTCTACAAAAAAGTGGGGGAGAAAGAGTAATGATAATAAATAGTTCAATTATTTGGTCTGGCTAAGTTTACAGTTTATTGACGGTTTTGTTTCTTTTCTTTTCTGCTTTGTCAGTAGGTACTGGTCTGAGAGGTGCATAGAGCTTTTATACTATATGACATCATCAGAACTTAGCATGCTCTGTCTCCATCTGTTGGTGGTGGGACATAATCCATATGTTTTGAACTGGACTGGAGGGACTCAATGAAAGAAAATTAGCAGGTAAGGTCTAATTTCCCCATCTTAAACAAAATATTTGAACTGAACTTTCCCCCTTTCCCAAGGGACATGTTTGTAGAAGCAGTTTGTTTCCTGGGTCAAGAATGATTTTGTTTTTCCTGTAATGGCCACATTTAAATTTCCTTGTCCAGCTTATAAAAATCATTATTTTTATTTTCTTCTCTGTTTTAGGCAGCAGAGCTTGCTGAATTCACTGCCAAGATTGCTCTACTTGAGGAGGCCAAGAAAAAGAAGGAAGAAGAAGCATCAGAATGGCAGCACAAAGTAATAATAGTAGTAAAACAACGTATCTTTTATATAGCACTACATGGCATACACAGCGCTGTACAGACATGTTAAGAGAAAGTTCCTGCTCATAGGAGCTTACAATGTAGTCAAGACACACAACATAATAGTCAAGGAAGACAACACAAATGGGGACTAGGATATATCTAGGGGAATGGTAAGGAAACACATAGGAGGTAAACAGGAGACTAGGGGATTCGAGATCCAAAAGCAGACTTCAAGAAGTGGGTTTTTAGCCTGTATTTGAACAGGGCCACAGATGGAGCCTGGCATACTGACTCAGGTAGTTTGTTCCAGGCATAAGGAGCAGCAAAGTAGAAAGATCAAAGTCTGGCGTTGGCAGTGGAAGAAAAGGGTACGGATAGAAGGGACGTTCCAGACGTTCCCGAGAAGGGTTGTAGGGAAAGACAAGAGAAGAAAGGTAGTGAGGAGCAGCTGAATGAAAGTACTTATAGATCAGTAGGAGATGTTTGAACTGGATGCGGAAATGGATAGGGAGTCAATGAAGTGACTTTAAAAAGAGGGGTGACACGAGCATAGCGTCACTAATGGAAGAGTAGCCAGGTAGCTGAGTTTTGAACAGATTAAAGTGGGGAGAGATGATTTAGAGGAAGACCAGTGAAGAGGAAGTTGCAATAGTCTAGACGGCGAGGACTAGAGAATCGATAAGGGTCTTAGTAGTGTGTTCAGAAAGGAAAGGATGAATTTTGTCAGTGTTATAGAGAGAGAAGCAGCAGGTTTTAGCTATCTGTTGGATGTATTTGGAGAAGGCGAGGAAGGAATCAAAGATGCAAACCAAGGAAAATAGGGAGGAGTAGAGTGTTATCCACAGAGCCAAAGAAAGGAGGGAGGTGAGCTTAGAGGGTAAGATAAGGAGCTCAGCTTTGGCCATGTTTCAATTTCAGATGGCTGTGAGACATCTAGGAACTAATGTCAAATAAGCAGGCAGAGATCCAGCCCTGAATTACCGGTGAAATTTCAGGTGCAGAGGTGGATCTGAGGGTCATCAGCATAGAGATGGTACTGAAAACCATGGGAAGAGATGAATGCACCAAGGGGACTGAGTGTAGAGAGAGAAAAGGAGAGGTCACAAGACAGAGAGCCCTGGGGTACACCAACTGAAAGGGGGATAGCAGTAGAGGAGGATCCACCCGAACATTCACTAAAAGTGTAGTAGGAGAGATATGAAGTAAACCAGGACAGGACAGAACCACTAAATCCAAGTGCTGACAGGGTATCGATTTGGTTGATGGTGATTAACTGTGTCAAAAGCAGCAAAAAGCTCAGGAAGGATGAGGATCAAGTAAAGACCCTTGAATTTGGCGAGGAACAAGTAGTTGGATATTTTGGCAAGAGCCGGCTCAGTAGAATGTAGGGGACGAAAGCCAGATTGCAGTGGATCTAGAAGAGACTGAGAGGAGAGAAAGCCAAGACAGTGGTGGAGAACCACACGTTTAAGTAGTTTAGAAATAAAGGGAAGGAGAGAGATGGGTGGATAGTTAGAAGGATAGGTAGGATCTAGGGATGGTTTCTTGAGGAGAGGTGTAACCATAGTATGCTTGAAGACTGCAGGAATAGTTGCAATAGAAAGCGATAGGATAAGGAAATGACAAACGGAAGAGACGACAGTGGAGAAGATGCAGTTTAGTAGATGGGTGGGGAAGGGATCAGAGGAGCAGGTAGTGAGTTTAGAGGAGGATAGAAGATGTATGGTTTCTTCTTCAGTGATCTTGGAAAAGGACAAAAGGTGGCAGAGGTTGGAGGAAGGATTAGGGAATAAAGAGGAGGAACGGGGGATGGAGATGACCCTGGGGGTAACTTGAGTAATCTTGTGGACTTTGCCATGGAAGTAGTCAGCCAAAGTCCGGGCAGAAAGGGAAGGAGGGGTCAGAGGCACAGGCACTTTGAGGAGAGAGTCGAGAGCTGTAAAGAGAAAGTGAGGGTCAGAGAAACAAACATGATGGCAGGAAAAGTCCATATGGCCTATCTAGTCTGCCCTTCCATATCAGCTACTATAGTCCCTTTTTTCCTTTAGAGATCTTCTGTTTTTATCCCATGCTTTTTGAAATCAGATAGTATCCTTGTCTCTACTACCACCTCCACCAGGAGAATATTCCACTACTACTACTACTAGTACAACTAATCATTTAGTAGGCGTACGCAGCGCTGTACATAAAGATATAAGATGCAGTCCCTACTCAGCAGGGCCATATTGAGGGAAGAGCGCGTCCTGTGCGACTTGCACATTGGGCACGTGCCCCCCTGCGGCGGGAGATAAGAGGCACACCCGATGTGCAAGTCGCCGGCATGCTAAGCAGATCTTTCCCTCCCTGCTCTTGCAGGGAGGGAAAGATCTGCTTAGAATGCCGACGAGAAGGCTTAAGGGGTGCATTTTAGTTGTCCTGTCATTGCCTGCCGCTGCTGAGAGAAGAAAAAGTGATGCCCCTTAAGCCTTTGCACCCTGTGCGGCCGCACCGCTTGCACAGGGCTAGGTACGGGCCTGCTCATCAGAACTTACAATCTAATCAAGATGAGAAAACATCGCAAAACTGGGGACAAGTTGTGAAGGAGAGAGAGTGGCATCAGGATCCAAAAGCAGCCTCAAAGAGGTGGGTTTTTAGCTTGGATTTGAATAGATACCAAAGCCAAATTCAACTACCCAACCAGGTCTGAAAATGTATACCACCACAAAAAAGCCCAGTGATATTACAAAGGAAAAACCACCGTCAAGTATCACAAATAAATTTTTGTCGGATATGCTGTCAAAGTGTAAAGGACTTGCCCTCACACCACCGCGGTCCATCCATTTTATTAGAAAACCTTAAAAAGCGGTTTGAAATATATTTGAGAAAATGTCAGAGTCACTTAGCTGAATAGAGCTGCTATGAACCCTTCAACAAACTGTTCATCAAACGACCGTCAAAGACGACGTGTCACGTTTCGGGGAACCTCTCGTCCTCCCCTGCCTCAGGTCCAGTCGCTAAAATGCAGATTGTCCAGCTCCAGCATTGACAAAAACGCCGAAAAAGGCGTTTTTTTATACAGGCATCAACCGCTACTGCATTGATTCGCTGAATCATCCCAATCCTAAAGGTTAATAGAAACCAAAAAAGCCAATCAAATCACTGGCGGGAGGAGCCACCAGTCAGGCCCCGCCTGCCGATTCAACTATGGCTAGCTACAAAAACATCACCGGATGGTATACCAGTCCAATTGAGAATTAAGCCCATTGGGGTGGACAGAATTCAACACAAAAATCCACCTTTGTTCTAAATTCTGTAGCTGTTGTATTCTGTCGCCACCCCGTGGATTAGATGGAATGAAATCCAACACACGCCAGCAAAGATCTACAAAAGTGTGGGAATGAGTGAGACAGTGATCAACAAGGGGGGCTGTCATTGTTTTAGTCCGAAGCCTCGAAGCATGTTCCCCCAAACGGACCTTAAAGGGTCGCGAAGTACGTCCCACATAATTCAAACCACATGGGCATACCACCAAATAGACCACAAAATCCGAAATACAGGATGTGTGCCAACGAGTCTTATAAACTCTGTTTGTATGTGGATCTGTCCATTCCAAGCCAGATAAAGTATTAGAACAATAAGGGCAGGAACCACAAGGAAAATGCCCGGGGTGTGCATGGCAAGGAACCGGACGATCTTCCATCGTATTCTTCACCAAAAGTTCTCAGAGATTGGCTTTGCGCGAAAAAGCAGTCCGCAAAGATTTTCTGAAGCACGCATGTAAACCAAGAATTGGCCATAATTTATGAAGAATGCCAATAACCGCAGAAGACCCCAGCATTTATGGTAATATTACCGTAATCTTATCATCAGAGGAATCCAAATTCTTAGGCTCCAAGAGCCATTCACGATGTGTATGATGTGCTCTCAGATAAGCAGATCGTATAACTTTTTCAGGGTAACCCCTGGCTAATAGCCTCGAACTCAATTCCCGTGCATGAATTTTAAATGTTGATAACAAAGTACAATTACGACGTAAACGTAAGAATTGTCCAAATGGTAATCCTCTCTTAAGAGCAGGGGGATGAAAACTGTTGTATCGCAATAAGGTATTCCTTTGGACAGGTTTTCGGAAGAGTGATGTCAAAAAGCCAGAGGGAGCCAACTCCACCGTAATATCCAAAAATTGGATTATATGAGTTTCCACCTGTGATGTAAACTGTATGTTGTCATTAAATGTTTTCAAAGCCGTCAAAAAAGATTGAAGCTCTGCCCAAGATCCAGTCCAGAGAAAAAAGATGTCATCAAGAAATCTCTTCCAAAAGGGGACCTTCAAAAACAATGGGTGAGAATAAACATAAGATTTCTCAAACCACGACATATATAAGGTGGCTATGGATGGAGCCACCGTCGCCCCCATGGCAATACCAAAAACCTGTAAATAATGTTGCCGTTGATATAAAAAATAATTTTTGGTCAATACCAAACGCAACAGATCCAACACAAAATCTTTGGGAATACGTTCTGGTAGAACCAAAGGAAATTGCTGTAAGCCCGACAAGACCTTCCCCTGGTCTATATTCGTGTATAAAGACTGAACGTCCAATGACACCATATAGGTGTAAGTAGAGCATGCCGTGCAAGAAGCAAGTTGTCTCAAAAAATCCCCAGTATCTTTAATGTAAGAGGGGACATTTGCTGCTGCTGATTGTAGAAACAAATCACAAAATTTTGAAAGGGGCTCAAGAATCAAATCTCTGCAAGATACTATGGGGCGGCCGGGGGGGTTAGTAAGAGATTTGTGTATCTTTGGTACTAAATAGAAAACTGGTATTTTGGGATGTTTGTGAATAAGGAATTCAGCCTCATGTTTAGTCAGCCAATTATTCAAAAAGGCCTGTGATATCCGCTTTTTTGGTTTCTATTAACCTTTAGGATTGGGATGATTCAGCGAATCAATGCAGTAGCGGTTGATGCCTGTATAAAAACCGCCTTTTTCGGCGTTTTTGTCAATGCTGGAGCTGGACAAATCTGCATTTTAGCGACTGGACCTGAGGCAGGGGGAGGACGAGAGGTTCCCCGAAACGTGACACGTCGTCTTTGACGGTCGTTTGATGAACAGTTTGTTGAAGGGTTCATAGCAGCTCTATTCAGCTAAGTGACTCTGACATTTTCTCAAATATATTTCAAACCGCTTTTTAAGGTTTTCTAATAAAATGGATGGACCGCGGTGGTGTGAGGGCAAGTCCTTTACACTTTGACGGCATATCCGACAAAACTTTATTTGTGATACTTGACGGTGGTTTTTCCTTTGTAATATCACTGGGCTTTTTTGTGGTGGATTTGAATAGAGCCAGAGAAGGAGCCCGACGAGTCCATTTTATTAACTTTTAAAAAGAAGTTAGAAGTCATTTGCCCAAGGTTATGGTTTTATCATAATGTAGGATTATTATTAGTATTATTATTGAACATTTATAAAGCGCTACCAGTTGTACGCAGCGCTGTACAGACATATAAGCAAGACAGTCCCTGCTTATCAGAGCTTACAATCTAATTAAGACGAAATGCACACAGAGCAGCAATCAAGTTAGGGCAAACACAGAGGTGTAGGTAAGGGTGGGTAGGGGAAAAGGAGATAAGGTGGGTCAGTGGGTTGCATTACAGCAGCATTTACTACACACACAATATAACTATAAATACATTCCAAGCAGGCTGGGCATCATGGGTACATTACACAGTACAGGTTACATGCGGAGGAGGAGGACGCGAATATTCCATAGTGCCAGAGTGTTGCGCCTAAGGGCCACGCCAAAGGGCCCTTTGGTGCGGGCGCACCTTGGAACGCTTTAAATTTAAAGTCCATGCGGTGGGGAGCATGGCACGTGGTTAGAATGGCTGCTGTTAAACCGTTGCTGCCTGGATGTGATTGGCAGGTGCAGGGGATGAGGTGGAGCTCCTGCTCACAGCCTCCGATGCTGGCTTCACCCCTCCACCGCTCCGATCGCCGTTGGAATGGCTGCTGTTAAACCATTGCTGCCTGGATGTGATTGGCAGGTGCAGGGGATGAGGCGGAGCTTCCGCTCAGAGCCTCCGATGCTGGCTTCACCCCTCCGCCATTCTGATCGCCGTTGGAATGGCTGCTGTTAAACCGTTGCTGCCTGGATGTGATTGGCAGGTGCAGGGGATGATGCGGAGCTCCCGCTCACAGCCTCCGATGCAGGTTTCACCCCTCCACCGCTCCGATCGCCATTGGAATTGATTATGGCCTATAATTCTTCCTTTACACCCAATCAAATAGCTTTCCTAAACAAGATAAATAATTCAACGGAGAGGACGTTACTGTAATGTATTCAGAATTTCTCCAGGACCAAGCAGGAAGTCAGTCCTCACTTATGGGTGACGTCGGCGCCGACGGAGCCCTCGCGGAGCAATTTTCCCCAGCTTTCAAAGAAAGCCTTTGGGAATTGCAGCGCGCATGCGCGGTCCTCTTCCCGCCCAAGGGTGCCATCTTAGCCAGTCTTCTTTTTTCCGCGGAGCCCTACAGACGTACCCGTCGTGTCCCCGCGAAAAAGTTGATTTTTTCTTCAGAGTTTCTCTTATTTTCCATTCGGTTCGACGCCGGTCTTTTTCCCGCCGGACTCGCGACGCCGGTCTCGAGTCCTCTTCTTATTTTTCGGTTTTTCTGACTTAGTCAGTTTTTCGTTTCGGATTTTCCCTGGCAGCCCGGTCATTTGTCGTCGGCGTGTCCCTTTTTCCACCGATTTCTGCCAGTTGTTTCAATCGGTGTGGTCAGTGTGACCGAAATATGTCACTAACTGACACACACGACTTTTGCCTCCGCTGCCTGGGCCCGGATCATGAAGAAATGATCTGTGGGCCCTGCGGCAAAATGTCCTCCAAAGCGTTGAGAAGTCGGCGGCATCAGCGGGATAGAATCTTCGCTGACCCCAGCCGTACCCGGACCTCGTCGGAGGCCTCCGCGTCCAAAGGTTCCAGCTCGGACCATCGCCGGAGTTCCTCCGACAGGGGTTCTCCCTCCGGGGACCATCGTCGTAAGGTGAAACCCGTGAGGGCGGCGTCGGTGGACGCTCCTGGCTCCGCGAGGGCCAGGTCGCATAGCCCCGATAGCCGTCCCGGGTCCTTGGAGAAGGAGCATCTCACGAAGCGACCTCGCCTGGAGTCGGAGCTGCCTGCTCGGGTAAGTCCTGTGGTCCTCCTGGACTCGCCTCCGAGACAGCCGACGTCGGGCCCGACGCCGTCGGGGCCCGAGTCGGGGGCTGCTGGGTCACCCGAGCTCGGACTCAGGTTGACGGCCTTGGAGAGCAGATTGTCTGCCTTCATGGACCAGCAGCGGGCACTGCTCGCTGGCTTCGCTGGCACCGCTGCCCCGACCGCCGGGACGTCGACGTCCAAGTCGACCCCGGAGACCGAGCCGATCCTCGAGTCGATGCGAACTCGAGTCGATCCTCGGTCGAGGTCACCCTCGGCCTCCCGTTCGGGACCAAGGTCGCCGACGCCGACTCCCTCGGCGTCGGGGCGGCAGGCGCCGCGCCCTGCCCGGGCCGACCCCACCGAGTCCTCGTCGGAGTCGGTCTGGGAGTCTGAAGAGGAAGAGTCGCCTGATTCTTTCCGGACTCGGTGTGTCCCCTCGGACTCACCGGAGTCCGAGCCTCGGAAGCAGTCCCCCCCGGAGGATGCCCGGTTCTCGGACTTCGTCAGGGATATGGCCAAGGCTTTGGCCTTCCCTGCGGATCCCGAGGAGGAGCCTCGAGCCGAAGAGCTCGACGCCCTCCAGTATGACTCTCCCGCAAGGGAACACTTTACTGTACCGGTTCCTCCCATGCTGGAACGACTACTCTTCCGCATGTGGGAGAGTCCGGCCACCTCGCCGGTCCTGAGCAAGCGGGTCGATTCTATCTATCGAGTCCGCAAGAGCCCTGGCTTCCAAAAAGCACAGCTGCCACACCATTCCATGGTAGTGGAATCGGCCATGCATCTTCTTAAGAGCCAGAAGATGCACTCCTCGGTGCCTCCTGGCAGGGAGGCCCGTAACCTGGATGGCCTTGGCAAGAAGTGTTTCCAGGGCTCTATGTTTGCGTGTCGTGTCCAGACCTACCAGCTATACATGGGCATGTATCTCCGAGACCTGGCTAAAGAGCTAGCCGGATTCTCCGCTGGTTTGTCCGAGGAACCCTTGCGGAGGTTCCTGGCCTTGTCCACTGGTATTCGGGAATGCTCGAAATTCATATCCCGAGCAGCCTACGATGGCTTTGAAGCGTCGGCTCGAGTGGCCGCAGCCGGCATCGGTGCCCGCCGACAGGCTTGGCTTCAGTCATCTGACCTTGAGCCCTGGGTGCAGGACAAGTTGGTCGATGTCCCCTGCCGAGGCGAAAACCTCTTTGGCAAGCCCATGGCTGAAAAGGCTGCACAAATTGAGACGGAGACTCTCACCAGGACTAGGCTTTCTAGGAAGACCTCCGCCCCTTCCCAGAAAAAGAAGGGCTCGGGAAAGAAGTCCTTTTACCCGAGGAAGGCGGCTGCCTACAAACAATACCCCCATTATCAGGCCCCTGCAGCTCCCCAACAGGGCCAGCAGGCCAAGGGACGGGGTAACGGGTCCCGTAGGCAGCAAGCCCCCAAGCCTGCACCACCAGCCCCTGCTCAGCAGGGTGGGGTTTTTGACTCACTAAGCATAGCCTCTCCCCCCCCCCGCTGGTACCTCACAGCACCGGAGGCCGGCTGGTTCACTTCGCCCACAGGTGGTCCAGCATCACCTCAGATGCCTGGGTGCTTCAAGTCGTGCGAGAAGGCTATCTTCTCCACTTCCACCAGGTCCCTCCCTCCTTTTTTTCCGGGAGAACCTCCACGACCCCCTCTGCACAGGGAATTACTCCTTCAGGAGTTAGCAGGTCTTCTACAGGAACAGGCGGTGGAACCGGTGCCCCACCACCTGGAGGGTCAAGGGTTTTACTCCAGGTATTTTCTGATACCAAAGAGAACAGGAGGCCTCAGACCCATCCTGGACCTACGCAACCTCAACAAGTTCCTCGTGCGAGAGAAGTTCAAGATGCTTACCCTTGGAATCCTTCTGCCCTACCTCCAGCAGGGAGATTGGCTATGCTCCTTGGATCTAAAGGATGCCTACACGCACATCCTCATCCACCCAAGCCACCGACAATACCTAAGGTTTGTGGTGGCAGGAAATCATTACCAGTACAGAGTACTGCCCTTTGGCCTGTCCTCCGCACCGCGAGTCTTCACAAAATGTCTCGCGGTGGTGGCGGCCCATCTCCGGCTTCACGGCCTCTATGTCTTTCCGTACCTCGACGACTGGCTCATCAGAGCAGCGTCCGCTCTGGAGGTCACCAACGCCACGCGCCGCACGGTGACTCTTCTGCAGCACTTGGGCTTTGTTATAAACTTCGCAAAGTCCACTTTGCTCCCATCACAGGATCTCGAGTTCATCGGCGCAAGACTGCACACTACTCAGGCACGAGCATACCTTCCGCTCGACAGGGCTCAACGGCTCATGGACCTAGCCGACCGTTTTCGCAGCCAGCCCCTGGTCTCCGCCAGGCGCTTCCTGAGACTACTCGGCCATATGGCTTCCACCGTCCATGTGACCCCCAATGCCCGCCTGAATATGCGGCCTGCTCAATGGTGTCTCCGCCAGCAGTGGCGACAAGCCACAGGCGACCTAGCAGACCTAGTGCGCGTCTCCGAGCCGCTGCTCTCGTCTCTCCGGTGGTGGCTTCAGCAGCCGAACCTGATATTCGGAATGCCTTTCCAGTCACCTCAGCCGGCCCGGGTGCTGACGACAGATGCATCCCTCCTGGGCTGGGGTGCGCATTGCCAAGGGGCACGTACTCAGGGCCTCTGGACCACATGGGAGTCTGCTCAGCAGATCAACTTCCTGGAGCTCAGGGCGATCCGCCTGGCTCTCAAGGCTTTCTCCCACCTGACTTCTCATCAGTCCGTCCTTGTCCAGACGGACAATCAAGTTGCCATGTTCTACGTGAACAAGCAAGGGGGCACGGGCTCCTTCCTCCTCTGCCGGGAGGCACAGAAGCTCTGCTCTTGGGCCGTCAGTCACGGCATTCTCCTCAAGGCAGTTTATCTCCCAGGCCAAGAGAATTACCTGGCGGACAAACTCAGCAGGATCCTTCAGCCGCACGAGTGGCGTCTGGATCCCTTGGTAGTTCAGAAGCTCTTTCTGAAGTGGGCCTCCCCACGGTGGATCTCTTTGCCAGTCCTCACAACCGGCAACTTCCTCGCTTCTGCTCTCGTCAGCCCCACCCCCGTCGGGTTGCGGCGAACGCTTTTCTACTCTCATGGTCGGGAAGCCTTCTGTATGCTTTCCCTCCCATCCCGCTAGTCTCTCGGACTCTTTTCAAGGTTCTCCGGGACAAAGCCTTCATGATCCTGGTGGCCCCTCGCTGGCCCAGACAGCCGTGGTTTCCGCTCCTGCTGCAATTAGCAGTGGAGGATCCATTCCCTCTGGGGTTTCAACCGGATCTCCTCACTCAGGATCAGGGTTCTCTGCTACACCCCAACCTCAGGTCTCTCAACCTAATGGCCTGGCTGCTGAGAGGGTAGTCCTTGCTCCCCTTCTCCTGCCGGCAGAGGTGGAGGAGGTCGTCTTGGCTTCGCGACGACCTTCTACCCGCAAATGCTACGCCCTTAAATGGCGTCGCTTTTCCGTTTGGTGTACCCAACAGTCTCAGGATCCCTTCTCCTGCCCGGTGTCGGTGATCTTGCAGTACTTGCTGCACCTCTCTAATCTGGGACTTAAGTCCAACTCCGTCAAAGTTCACCTCAGTGCTCTTTCGGCATATCACGTGCCGGTGGACGGCAGACCTCTCTCCAGCGACCCTCTCGTAGCGAGGTTTTCTCCGAGGTCTCCTTCTACTTAAACCACCTCTGCGCCCGCCAGCGCCTGACTGGGACCTGAATGTGGTTTTGCAGCGGATCACCTGTCCGCCTTTTGAACCTATGGCTACCTGTTCTCTCCGTTTTCTGTCTTGGAAAACACTGTTCTTGATAGCCCTCACTTCCGCTAGACGCGTAAGTGAATTGCAGGCCCTCGTGTCTGATCCCCCTTACACTCGGTTCTACAAAAATAGGGTAGTCCTACGGACTCACCCTAAATTTCTTCCAAAGGTGGTCTCCCCTTTTCACATCAATCAGGAGGTGGTACTTCCGACCTTCTTTCCCAGGCCACACTCCAGCCGAGCTGAAACGGTCCTCCATACCCTGGACTGTAGAAGGGCTTTGAACTTCTACCTTGACCGTACGCGGGAGCACCGTAAAGCTGCTCAGCTTTTTGTGTCTTTTGACCCCAATAAATTGGGGCTCCCGGTCTCCACGCGTACACTGTCCATCTGGGTTGCGGACTGTATCACTTGGGCTTATGGGGCAGCCGGACTCTCCTTGGAAGGTCGAGTCACGGCTCATTGCGTTCGGGCAAAGGCCACGTCAGTGGCTTACCTCCGCTCTGTTCCGCTAGCAGACATCTGCCGGGCCGCTACTTGGTCTTCGAGCCAGACTTTTGCGGTCCATTACTGCCTCGAGAGGGAGTCCCGCAGGGACAGTGCTTTCGGACAGGCAGTCCTCCGTAATCTCTTTGAGGTCTGAGCAACTCCTACCCTCCATCCCGGATGTGGGCTACCGGTGGGTGATAATTCAGCGAAGATTCTTTCCTTCTGTGCTGCTGAGCTAGAGGGAGCTCATTTTTGTGCTTAGGGTCTCCGGTAGCCTTGAGCTTGGGAGTCCCATAAGTGAGGACTGACTTCCTGCTTGGTCCTGGAGAAAGCGTAGTTACTCACCTGTAACAGGTGTTCTCCAGGAGCAGCAGGAATCAGTCCTCACAACCCTCCCTCCTCCCCTTGGAGTTGCAATCGTCTGCTTTAGTTTTTTTGCAAATTTTTATGCTGTCTTTTTTAGCTATGTCATCTGACTGGCTAAGATGGCACCCTTGGGCGGGAAGAGGACCGCGCATGCGCGCTGCAATTCCCAAAGGCTTTCTTTGAAAGCTGGGGAAAATTGCTCCGCGAGGGCTCCGTCGGCGCCGACGTCACCCATAAGTGAGGACTGATTCCTGCTGCTCCTGGAGAACACCTGTTACAGGTGAGTAACTACGCTTTCTCCAAGAACAAGCAGGAAGGTAAGTCCTCACATATGGGGCAACATCGGCCACAACAATGGAGCCTGCGTGGAACACTTCCCCAGCTTTCAAAGAAAGCCTTTGGGAATGCTACCACGCATGCATGGTCCCCTTCCCGCCCAAGGGTGCCATCCAGCTCAGTCTCCTTTTTCTGCGGAGCCCAGCGGACGTCAGTTCAATTTCCCCGAAAAAAATCCTTGCTATATTCTTTAAAAAAAATAATTGTTCCCAGTTTGCATACCGGTTCCTCTTCCTACTTCGAGCCGGCGCCGACCCCGGCGCTGTTCTTGGCTCTCTTCACATATTTTTCTTTGATACTTGTTTCAACTGGCGTTTGTGCCCTTTTTCGTCCAGGAGTCCTCATCCCTGGCTGGGTGTTTCCCCACCATGTCTTCCGGTAGGTTTCCAGTAGCTTCAAAAAATGTGATCGCTGCAGTCAAACCATGTCTGTCATAGACACCCATGATTGCTACCTGTACTGCCTGGGTCCGGAACATGACAGCAGCTCCTGTGACCTGTGCCAGGCCATGATGCTTAAGACCAACAGAAAGAGGTCGGAGTTGCAAGAGATACTGTTCCCCAGATCCGACTCTGCACCGGTGTCCCCGACGTCGAGCTCCAAGCCCAGCACGTCCAAAGAGGGCTGAGTGTCTTCGGAATCCCGCGGTGGTTTCTCTGGAAAGACCTCAGACCCCCGAGCAGAAAAAGAAAAAGTCCTCTAAGTCTGTTGAGGCTATGCTGGAGAGAAAAGGACTAGAAAAGGGGACTGCTACCTCTGGAGAGAGATCTGCAATTGTGAGTATATACATCTGGGAATTTTTCTGAAGGGACTTCTTTGGATTAAAGCTGATTAATCTGTGAACCCAGTGTATTTGTTAAATCAGTCAGGGCCTAGTAGCAGCAGTTTAAACTTAAAACAAAGAAGAGAGCTTTCTGGTTAGATTTCATACCCAGCAGAGAGCTTGTAGTTTAAATTTAATACTCACTCAGGGCCTAGTATCAGCAAAGTACTTTTAGTTTAAATTTAAAACACAGAAGAGAGCTATCTGGTTAAATTTAAAACCCAGCAGAGAGCTTCTAGTTTAAATTTCATAATAAATCAGAGCCTAGCAGCAACAAAGAGCTTTAATTTAAATCAAATCAGAATATAACTTAGCATAAAGGACAAAACAGGGTCAGTATTCTTTGAGCAACAAATAGTCTTCTAGAGACCTTTACAAAGAGGCCTTCTACCTAGGGGGCAAGAGACGTGTGAAACCGTTTCAATAGGTGTTAACGCCAGGTGGCAGGTCAAAAGGCCATTTTGAAAGACTCCTTCTATCCAAGCAAGGACTGTTAATCACCCAGGAAGTTGGTCACAGCTTACCTCAGAAGCACAGGACAGGGTACTGTGTAGCAGCCCTCTTTTAATAAGTGTTATAAGCTCCGGAGTCTCAATGTGTGCATGAGACAGTGGTGCAAGTATGAGGGTTTTGGATTTGTTAGGTACTGGGGAACATTCTAGGGAAAGGAGGGGCTCTTCCGAAAGGATGGGCTTCACCTTAACCGGGATGGAACCAGGCTGCTGGCATTAACCTTTATACATATACATCAAAGGGTGTTAAAAGAACTGAAATGTAAGATTGCAGGCCTGCTATTAGTAATCTGTGAACTATCATTAAAATCATCTGTAATACCTGAAGATTGGAAGATGGCGAACGTAACACCAATTTTTAAAAAGGGTTCCAGGGGTGATCCGGGAAACTACAGACCGGTGAGCCTGACGTCAGTACCAGGAAAAATGGTAGAAACCATCATAAAGAATAAAATTACTCAGCATGTGGATAGTCACAACCTAATTGTTGAAAATGTAGATAGTCATGGCTTACTGGGAGACAGCCAACATGGCTTTAGACAAGGAAGATCTTGTCTTACTAAAGAATCATGGGATAGGAGGCAGTGTACTATTGTGGATCAGGAACTGGTTAAAAGATAGAAGGGCTAAATGGCCAATTTTCCCAATGGAGAAAGTTAAATAGTGGTGTACCCCAGCGATCTGTGCTGGGTCCGCTGCTTTTTGACATATTCATAAATGACCTGGAAAAGGGAATAACGAGTGAGGTTATCAAATTTGCAGATGACACAAAACTATTTAAAGTTGTTAAAACCTAAGAGGATTGTGGAAAATTGCAAGAGGATCTTGATAAATTGGAAGACTGGGCATCAAAATGGCAGATGAAATTTAATGTGGACAAGTACAAAGTTAAGCACCTAGGGAAGAACAACCCAAACTATGGTTACACGATGCAAGTTTCCACATTAAGAACCACCACCCAGGAAAAATATTTAGGGGTCATTGTGGATAACATGTTAAAACCCTCAGCCCCGTGTGCAGCGGCGGCCAAGAGAGCAAATAGAATACTAGGTATCATAAGGAAAGGAATGGAAAATAAAACAAAGGATATTATAATGTCTCTATATCGTTCCATGGTGAGACCGCACCTTGAATATTGTGTGCAGTTCTGGTCGCTGTATCTTAAAAAGGATATAGCGTTATTAGAAAAGGTTCAGAGAAGAGCCACCAAAATGGTAAAGGGGATGGAAGGATACCCCTTTTAAGAAAGGCTAAAAAAGTTAGGGCTCTTTAACCTGGAAAAGAGACGGCTGAGGGAAGATATGATAGAAGTCCATAAACTAATGAACAGAGTGGAACGGGTAAACGTAGATCGATTGTTTACGTTATCAGAATATAGAAAGACTAGGGGACATGCAATGAAGCTACAGGGTAAACTATTTAAGACTAATAAAAGAAAATATTTTTTCACACAACGTGTAATCAAACTCTGGAATTTGTTACCGGAGGATGTGTAGTAAAGGCTGTTAGTGTAGCTGGGTTTAAAAAAGGTTTGGACAAGTTCCTGGAGGAAAGGTCCATAAACCATTATTAAGAAGGGACCCAGGATATCAATGCTTGACCCAATACAAGCATTGTGGAACCTGTGTCTTTTGGGGAAACTGCTAGGTACATATGACCTAGATTGGCCACTTTTGGAAACAGGATACTGGGCTTCATGGACCTTGGTCTGATCCAGTATGGCATATCTTATGTTCTAAACCCGGTAAGACTGCCAGGAGAGACTTGGACGTCTCTGAGAAATGGCGTCTTAAGGTCCCCAAGAAGGATACCTCGGCTGGTGGAGACGGTGCGAGGATCGTTGAGGCTGTGGTCCTCATCAAGAATGCACTCACGAGAGTGCCAGCGCTGGGCCCAAGACCCTCTGTGCCCGCGCTGAAAGCTGCAGAGCTCTCTGGTTTGGGAGTCCAGAATGGCTGCCATGGAGCAGAATATCACTGCTATCCTGGCTATGCAGCAGGGAATGATGACAGATTCGTCCATATCATCTGCCCCAACGATCGGGCCCCCGACTGCGGGGGAGTCCCCTGGTCATCATGCCAAACTCAGAGCACCACCGGCCTCGGGTAAGCCACTGGCCGTGGTTCCGTTCCTCGGAAATCCGATCCTTCCCTGCCAGTTTCCAAGACTCTGACCCCAGGTCCTTGGGAGGGCCCTGGCCCTTCGGGTCGGGCCTTGAGCCAAGGAGTCGTAGGGCCTCAGACTCGTCATCCCCTCTCTACTCTTGAGTGGGAGACTGAAGACAAGGCCTCCCCTGAAACCAGATGGCACAGACACATCCCCTCGGACCCATCTCCTCCCGGTGCCATTCTCCTCCAGAGGATGTGGTCTTCCACAACTTTGTAAGGGATATGGACAGGGCTCTTGGTGAAAACTGAGCAGGTGGATAACCTACGCACCGAAGAGCTGGAAATCATCCAGTTCGAGTCTCCACCCAAGGAGACTCTCACAGTGCCGGTACAGCCGATCTTTGAGCGGCTACTGCTGAGAATGTGGGAGACCTCAACACCATATTCTGCATCAGGAAGGGGTTGGGGTTTCAAAAACCCCAACTCCCACACAATTGCATGGTTGTTGAGTCAACCATGCAGAAACTCATAAGCCAGAAGAGTTACTCTTCTGTCCCCCAGGCAGGGATGCTAGAGTCCTCAACGCCATGGGGTGCAATTGCTACCAGGGCTTCATGATAAGGTGTAAAATCCAGGCCTATGAGCTATACATAGGCATGTATTTTAAAGACCCTGACCCTAGAAACTGTCAGGGTTCTCAGCGGAGCTGGTCGAGGAACCCTTCAATCGGTTCCAGGCTCTCACCTCCGGATCAAGGACTGCTCAAAGTTCGTCTCCTGAGCGGCCTACAACTCAAATGTCAGCAGCTGGCATCGGAACCCGACGCCAAGCCTGGCTACTGTCTTTGGACCTTGAACAGTGGGTCCAGGACAAGCTGCTCGACGTCCCCTGCGCCGGTGAGAACTTGATCGGCCAACTAATGGCTGACAAAGCAGCCGAGATAGAGGCTGAAATGGTGACCCGCCAAAGGCTCTTGAAGACCTCTTCCTTCCCCCGCAAAAAACCCTTGGGGAAAAGACCCCTTTTCTCCGGGAAAAAGGGTCACTTCCAGCAGGGTCACTGATACCAGGCCTTCTTGGGCTGGCAGCAGGGTTCTGACCCCAAAAGTCAAGGCCAAGGAGCTCAGAAGCCCCAAGCCCTGGCTCCAGCCCAACAGAGGGGGGAGCTTTTGATTCTCAGGGCAGGGCCTCACCTCACCTGGGAGACCTTCACCAGCTCACAGGGGGCCGCCTGGCACTCTTTGCCCAAAAGTGGGCCACGGTCACCTCAGACTAGTGGATGCTACAGGTGGTAAAGGAGGGATACCTCCTTCACTTACAACAGGTACCACACAGGTTCTTTCCAGGAGAGATAGTGTGACATCTCCTTCACCAGACCCTTCTGCTCTGAAATCGCAGGTCTGATCAGGGACAATACTGTGGAGCCCGTACCCAGACATCTGTGGGGGAAGGGCTTCTACTCAAAATACTTCCTTGTCCCCAAAAGAACAGGGGGCCTCGGGCTCATACTCGACCTGCAAAAGTTGAACAAGTTTCTGGTGAGGGAGAAGCTCAAGATGCTCTCCCTTGGAGCACTGTTGCCCCACCTTCACCAGGGAGATTGGCTGTGCCCTTTGGACTTAAAGGATGCATACACTCACATCCTGATCCCTCCCTCCCACAGGCAGTACCTACATTTCATGGTAGGAGGATGGCACTACCAGTACAGGGTGCTGCCCTTCGGCCTGGCCTCATCCCCAATGGTCTTTACCAAGTCTTGGCGGTGGTAGTCACTCACTTGCATCTTCAAGAGGCCTAAGTCTTCCCCTACCTGGATGATTGGCTAATCAGAGACAGTATTGCCTCAGAGGTCAGGCATGCCACAGAGCATACAACCTTACTGCTGCAGCAGCTGGGGTTAGTCGTCAACTACCCCAAGTCCCATCTCGCTCCAACCCAAAGCCTGGTGTTCATGGGGGCGCAGTTGGACACGCTACAGGTCAAAGCTATCCTGCCAAGAGAAAGGGCAGACCGCCTCATGTAACCGGCAGGAGAGATACAGCGCTGCTGGTCGGTACCAGCTCGCTACCTCCTCTGTGTGTTGGGCCACATTTATTTATTTATTTAGCTGTATTTATATACTGCTTTTCACCGGGTCAAAGCAGTCAATTGGGGGATACATTTAACACGAGGGGATATGACACACATACACTAATACTACTTACAGGGAACATGGGCAATGGAGGGTTAAGTGGCTTGCCCAAGACCACAAGGAGTGCCTATAGGACTAGAAATCCCAGTCCCTCCGGCCTGAGATTGCTGTCCCCAGGTGGGACTTGAACCCCCGGCCTTCCGTCCTGAAGTACCTTGTCCTAACCACTAGACTACTCCTCCCATCTACTGCATCATCCATGTCATACCACTAGCCCGCCTACACATGCGGACAGCTCAATGATGCCTCTGCTCTCGGTGTACTCAGGCCACGGGCAAGCTACAAGACAGTCCAAGTCGCCTGCCAGCTGGCAGAATACCTTACCTGGTGGCAAAACTTGCACCACCTCCAGGCGGAAATGCCCTTCCAGACACCTGCACCACAGCAGACCCTGACAATGGATGCCTCCCTCCTGGCTTGGAGGGTGCCTTGTGGGAACTGCTGCAAGTAAGGCAGCTGGTCCCAGGAGGAGTCGCTCTTGCAGATCAGTCTCCTCAAACTCAGGGCAATCTTCCTGGCCCTGCGGGTGTTCCGTCACCGTCTACAGCAGCAGTCTGTCCTGATCCAGATGGACAACCAGGTGGCCATGTTTTATATCAACAAGCAGGAAGGGTATGGGCTCGTACTCCCTCTGTCAGGAAGCAGTGGCTCTCCTCTCCTTTGCAGTGTGCAACTGCATGCTCCTGTGAGTGGTATACCTACTAGGCCAGGAAAACTGCTTAGCAGACAGGCTGAGCCTAGTTCTTCACCCACACAAGTGGCGCTTGAACCCCAGGGTAGCGAAGCAGCTCTTCCACCGCTGGGGTAGGCCACTGCTGGATCTGTTGCCTCCCCGACAACGCACAGCTATTGTACTTCTGCTCACGCCATCTGTGCCCGGGGAGAGTGGCGGCAGATGCCTTCTTAATTGCGTGGTTAGAGGGCCTGCTATATGCGTTCCCACTGACCCCCCTCCCCGGTCGCCAAGACCCTCTTCATGGTCCAGTGCGAGGGGGCATAAGTCATACTGATCGCACCCAGGTGGCCCAGGCAACCCTGGATTCCCCCTGCTGCTGTCCCTGTCAGTAGAATTCCCAGTCCCACTGGGCCAAGCCCTGGACCTTCTGTCAGAGGAGGGGGGCTCCCTTCTGCACCCCAATGTGAGGTCACTGTCGCTACTGACTGCTGAACGGGTAGTGCTTCCCTCATTCAACCTGCCAGGGGAAGTCGACGACGCACTCTTACTATCCCTACCTCAGCCAGATATAGCTCCCAAACTGCCAAGCACAGAGCTTTCACGTTCTACGCACCTTCACTCTGGAAATCCCTTCCTTCACCAATCCATGACATATCTGACCTTGCGACTTTCAGAAAGGCAGAAGAGACACCTTTTCCAACTTTACTTTAAGCATGAAGTGTAGCCCTTCCTTGGTTCAACTCCTCACCATAGCCCTGACCTACTGACACACCATAGCCCTCCAATCATCATGTATATAGTTGCCCAGGGTTCTACACTAATTGTCACCCTTGTTATAGTAGATAGATTATATTCAATTTTCCTTAAATGGCTACTATTTGTTGTGATGCCTGTTTAATTCTGTTCACTTGTTCCATGTAAACCTGTTCTATGTAACGAGTTGTTTCACTGTAAACCATGCCGATTTAAAATAGTGTGGTATAGAAAATCAAATAAATAAATGCTGGCCTCTCAGAAATCTTCCACCAGGCAGGCCTATACCTTTAAGCGGAGACGATTCTCCGTCTGGTGTGCAGAGAAAGCAGAGAATTCCTTCTCCTGCCACGTGCAACTGATTCTCCAGTACCTATTACATCTGTCGCACACTGGACTGAAATCTAACTCAGTGAGGGTGAACCTAAGCGCCATAGCCACGCACCACCACCCTTTCAAGGGAAAACCCCTCTCTAACCAGCCCTTGGTCTCTAGGTTCCTCCGGGGCCTCCTGTAGTCCAAGCCCCCCCTCCAGCAGTGGAATGGGACCTCAATGTGGTGCTCTCCCAACTCACTAAACCACCATTCAAGCCCCTGGCCACTTGGCACCTGAGATATCTGTCTTGGAAAGTGTCCTTCCTGGTGGCCCTCATATCCACTCAAAGAGCGAATGAAGTCCAGGCCCTGGTGGCGGATCCACCATATATGAGGTTCTTTAAGAACAGGCTGGTGCTCCGCACACACCCCAAATTCTTCCTGAAGGTGATCTCTCCTATCTCCAGGAACAAGCAGGAATGAGTCTTCACATATGGGTATCGTCGGTACCGACGGAGCCTGCGCAGGAACGCTCCCCAGCGTCCAATCAGAAAGCCTTTGGGAGCATCCCACAGTGCCTGCGTGCTGCCTTCCCGCCTTTCCCAACTGTCTCTCCTCAGTTCTTCTTTTTCCGCGGAGCCAGCAGGTCATGTTCCTGTCAACGCAGAAGAATTTCTTTATTTTTCTTTATTTCTTTTGTGTCGCGTCTGCCTTCTTCGACGCTCTACCGGTACCTCCGATCTTTCTTTTCTTCTTTTTAAAAAAAAAAAAAATACTTTTTTCCTTTTTTCTTTTTTCTTCAGGTGCACTTGCGTTTTGGGCCTTAGGCCCAAAACCATTTTTCCTTAACATGGAAAAGCCTGCCTCAGGGTTTAAGAAGTGCACAAAATGTGGCGGTACCATTTCCGTCACCGACACCCACGACTGGTGTCTAAAATGTTTAGGTCCTGACCATTCCATCACAGATTGTATGTCCTGTTCTATGATGTCTAAAAGAGGTCAGCAGAACCGAGCTGCCAAGCTCAGTAGCCTGTTTCCCTCTGATGCGGCTTCAGTGGCATCGACATCTTCCAGGGCTGCTTCTTCCTCACATGGATCTCAGGTAACTAAACATAAATCCAGCCGGTCCTCGAAGGGTAGATCTCCTTCTAAGATCGAGATGCCTCTGGCGTTTCCCTCGAGGATTCTGCACCGGCAAAATTACCCCGGCGGGAGGCTTCGGCCTCTAAAGCATCATCATCGGGGTTCCAGGATGATCTCGATGGCGTGGCCTCGACAGATCACCTGATGCCATGCTCTGGGGTACCGGTGGCTTCCCCCGGTACCGACTTCCAAACATTGGCGGCGGCGATGGATCAGAGGATTCTGTCCATGGAATGCAGTCTGGCGGCTTTCCTTGTGGCAGTACCGCAACAGACTACTTCACCGGTACCGGCTCTAGCACCATCATCGGTACCGATCCCGGGTCCAATGGCATCGACATCGGCTTCGGTGTCCGCTATGCTGGTACTCTGTCCTCTGAAGCCCTCCGGTACCGATACCTCGGTACCGGTTATTCCCGATACCAATCCCGGTCGGTACGGGTATCGGGCTTTGCAAGAGCATCCAGACAGACGATACTTCGATTCCTCTGAGGATTCTGAAGAGTTTGTCGATGCAGTGATGCTTCTTCCACAGGAGGAGTCCTCTCCTAAACGAAGGATGTCTCCTCCATAGGACTTGTCTTTTAAAGACTTCATCAGGGAGGTGGCTCGGGGCCTATCCATCACGGTGGCCCCTGAGACAGAACCCAGAGCCAAGGAGTTAAATATTTTACAATATCCTAAAACTCCTAAGGAGGCAGCTACCTTGCCTGTTCATGAGATTTTGTATGATCTCATGTTGAGGATGTGGGAAGCACCTCTTACCACCTCTCCTCATTCTCGCAGGTTAGATACCTTGTATCGTGTCCCTCCTTGTCCTGGTTTCCATAAAACTCAACTTCCTCACCACTCTATTGTGGTTGAGTCTGCTATTAGAAGTGCCAAGAGACATGCCTCTAATCCTCCAGGACGTGGATGTAGAACCCTGGATGCTTTTGGACGTAGAGTCTTCCAAGCTTCCATGCTTGCTGCGAGAATTAATTCCTATAGTCTTTACATGGGAATGTTCCTAAAAGAAGTCACTGATCATTTGCAGACTTTAAGTCCTTTTATGTCTGAAGATAAGACAGGACTTTCTCACTTGGCTCAAACATGCCCAAGATATCTCCAAATTCTCCAACCGTGCAGCTTTCGACTCCTTTGAATGTGTAAGCAGAGCCTCAGCTATTGCCATAGGTGCACGTAGAATTGCTTGGCTTCAAGCATCTGATTTGGAGATCTGGGTACAAGATGAATTGGGAAATATCCCTTGTACAGGTGAAAACCTGTCTGGTAAAGATTGGCAAGCAAAAGCCAATCAGATGGATGCTGAAAATTCTGCCTTGGATAGACTATCCAAGTCTACAGCTGCTCCTGTTAAGGAAAGGTTGTTCAAGAAAGCACCTTTTTCTAAAAAGGGAAGATTTTATCCTGCTTATGGTCAGCGGGCATCTTCTGCAGCTCAGTTCCCTACCAAACGTCAGCAATCATCCAAACAGAACAAAGCCAAGGCTGCTAGGCCTCCTCCAGCCCAGCAACCTCAGCCCCCTCAGGGCCTTTGACTTTCCACTAGAGAACTTAGCCTTCCAGGAAGGTTTTGTCATTTTGCACCCAGGTGGGGACAAATTACAGCAGAGCATTGGACACTCTCCATCATAAAAGAGGGGTACAAACTTCATTTTTCAAGCTTGCCCCCTCACACAAGAGTGCACCAGTTCAATTCTACAACCTCCCTCCTCAACCTTTTGGGGCAGGAAATTGCCACCCTTCTCGCCCAGGGGGCAATAGAGGAAGTGCACAGGTTTCTACTCCCCCTATTTTCTTATTCCAAAGAAAACAGGGGGCTACAGACCCATCTTAGATCTCAGAGAATTGAACAGATTCCTAGTCAAGGAAAAATTCAAAATGATTTCTCTGGGAACTCTGCTGCCATACCTTCAGAGTCAGGATTGGCTTTCTTCTCTAGATCTCAAGGATGCGAACACCCATGTTCTCATCCATCCAACTCACAGAAGGTTCCTTCGGTTCCTTTTTCAAGAGAAGCACTATCAATACAGAGTGCTCCCTTTTGGTCTGACCTCTGCACCAAGGGTGTTCACAAAATGCATGGCAGTGGTAGCTGCATTTCTGCGCACTCTGGGAATATTCGTATTCCCTTATTTGGACGACTGGCTCATTCGAGCTCTCACTCAGTCAGGGGCCAAGAGTTCTCTAGCCTGCACAATGCGTATCCTTCAGTATTTAAGGCTGATAATAAACATCCCAAAATCCAATTTAACCCCTACTCAGTCCCTGGAGTTTATAGGGGCGTTGCTGGATACCACAAGGTCAAGGGCCTATCTCCCTCAGGCCCGTTGCCTTCGCTTGGTGCAGTTAGCTTCTCAAGCAGAGTTGAAACCCCACTTAACTGCTCGAGAGATGTTACTAGGCCACATGGCATCCACCGTGCATATGGTACCATATGCTCGCCTTCACATGAGGGCAGCTCAGTGGACTTTATCCACCCAATGGACCCAGGCATTAGACTGCCTGTCAGACAAAATAGCAAACACAAGTCGCCTCATTTTGTCCCTCCAGTGGTGGAAGTCCCCTCAAAACGTGTTGCTGGGGTCCCCCTTTCAGCAGTGTCTACCCCAAGCAACTCTCACAACAGGTGCTTCTCCAGTGGGGTGGGGAGCTCATCTGCAAGACCTCTCCACCCAGGGCATCTGGTCCCCACAGGAGAGTTGTCTACATATCAATCTCTTGGAACTCAGAGCAATCTTCCTTGCTCTGCGGGTGTTTCACACCCTGCTCAGCTACAAGACGGTCCTTATCCACACGGACAATCAGGTAGCCATGTTCTATGTGAACAAGCAGGGCGGAACTGGCTCTCTGTCGCTTTGCAACGAAGCTTTGCGACTGTGGGCCCTCGCCAGAGAGCATCAGATTCATCTTCTGGCAGTTTATCTTCCAGGCGTTCAGAACTCTTGGGCAGACATGCTCAGTTGAGTTCTGCTTCCACACGAGTGGTCCCTACATGTGGACCAGGTGGCCAGGAGTTTTCAGAGTTGGGGAACCCCGGACATAGACCTCTTTGTAAGTCCGTGGAATGCCAAACTTCCCCGGTTCTGTTCCAGAACTCCAGCTCAGGGAGCTCAGGCAAGGGATGCTTTCCTCCTTCACTGGGGTCAAGACTTCCTGTATACCTTTCCACCCATTCCCCTAATTCCCAAAACCCTGTTCAAGCTTCAGAGAGACAGAGGCCACATGATTCTCATAGCTCCACATTGGCCACGGCAAGTGTGGTACCTTCTGCTTCTACATCTCTCTCAAGCTCACTCCCTGGAGTTAGGGTCTGCTCCAGATCTCCTATCTCAAGAGGACGGAAAGTTATGGCATCCCAATCCCCAGTCTCTGCATCTCAGGGCTTGGTTGCTGAAGGCCTAGATCTCCAAGATCTTCATCTTTCTCAACAGGTGAAAGATGTTCTTTATGCTTCCAGAAAACCTTCCACTAGACGTTCTTATGCTTTCAAGTGGAAGAGGTTTACCATCTGGTGCTCTGAGAAGGGTCTTAACCCCCTTGCCATACCTCTGGAATCTTTGCTGGAGTATCTCCTCCATCTGTCTAATGCAGGCCTTAAGACAAATTCAGTAAGGGTCCATTTGAGTGCTATTGCAGCTTCCCTTAAGCCTCTAAATGGACAACCTATTTCCTCTCATCCTCTTATAGCAAGGTTCATGAGAAGCCTCCTTTTAACAAAGCCTCCCATTAGACCACCTCCGGTGGCATGGGACTTGAACCTGGTTCTTGGTCAGCTTATGAAGCCGCCTTTTGAACCTTTGGCTACCACCTCCTTGAAATACCTTTCTTGGAAAGTTATCTTTCTCATTGCAATCACATCAGCATGTCGTATTAGTGAATTGCAAGCACTCGTAGCTAATCCACCTTATACAAGGTTCCATCATGACAAGGTAGTCCTTAGGACTCATCCACACTTTATGCCTAAGGTGGTCTCGCCTTTTCACCTCAACCAGGAGGTCTACCTACCTGTCTTTTTTCCAGGACCTCATGCATCAAGTGCAGAGAGGAATCTTCATACCCTGGACTGTAAAAGAGCTCTGGCTTTTTACTTAGAGGACACAGCAACATAGACAGTCCTCTCAGCTCTTTGTTGCCTTTGATCCTTCTCATTTGGGACTACCAGTCTCCAAGAGAACACTATCTAACTGGATTGCCCAGTGTATTTCTTTCGCCTATCAGAGTAAGAACCTTTCTCTGGAGGGCCATGTCACAGCTCACAATGTGAGAGCCATTGCAGCCTCAATGGCTCATCTGAACTCTGTGTCTATTGACGACATCTGTCGAGCAGCCATTTGGGCCTCGTTTCATACCTTCACAGCTCATTACTGCTTGGACAAGGACTCCCGTCGGGATACCTTGTTTGGTCAGGCTGTTCTCAAACACCTGTTCCATACTTAATCAACTCCTACCCACCATCCCTGATGGGATGCCAGAGATCCATGGGGGGAAGTGGAGTCCTGTCCCAGGGACACACAACCTCTGGGGTCTCTCCCTGGCATCTAAAGCTAGGGAGTCCCCATATGTGAAGACTCATTCCTGCTTGTTCCTGGAGATAGCACAGTTACTTACCTGTAACAGGTGATCTCTGGGGACAGCAGGAATAAGTCTTCACAACCCACCCACCTCCCCTAGGAGTTGTATCTCTCTATCTATCTTTCCCTTTCCCTTTCTCTCTCTCTCTCTGTCTTTGTCTCAGCTTTAAAACTCAACTGAGGAGAGACAGTTGGGAAAGGGGGGAAGGCAGCACGCAGGTGCTGTGGGATGCTCCCAAAGACTTTCTGATTGGACGCTGGGGAGCGTTCCCGCGCAGGCTCCGTCGGTACCGACGATACCCATATGTGAAGACTTATTCCTGCTGTTCCCAGAGATCACCTGTTATAGGTAAGTAACTGTGCTTTCCACCTCAACCAGGAGGTGGTCCTCCCCACCTTTTTCCTGCAGCCTCATGCTGGCAGGGAGGAACTAATACTTCACACACTAAACTGCAAGTGGTCTATGTGCTTCTACCTGCAGTGGACTCAGGCCCATCAGAAAGCTCCGCAGCTTTTCATGTCTCATGACCCCATCAGACTGGGGCTCCCTATGACCAAGTGAACTCTATCCACTTGGGTGGCAGACTGTATTGCCCTCTCGTATGAGCAAGCTGGCTTCTCCCTTGAGCACCGGATCACAGCACATAATGTGAGGGCGATGGCCACGTCGGTGGCCAACCTCCGCTTAGTGCCGGTGACTGAGATCCGTAAGGCTGCCACATGGTCTTCAGTTGATACATTCGCAGCTTGCTAATGCCTGAGGAGCAAGTCCCACAGGGACAGTGCCTTTGGCCAGGCGATACTCCGTAATATTCTCGTGGTGAAGGCAACTTCTGCCCTCTGACCCTTCTGGGTTCAGGCTACCGGAATGGTGATGTCGCTGGATGCTAGGGTCTTGCAGAGTGTCTCAGTAGGGACTCCTCTTCTGCAACTCACTGCTACCTAATTAATCGCCGTTGGTGCTCTCTTGGTTCGGTCCTCGGCAGCCTGGTACTAGGGAGTCCCATATGTGAGGATTGACTTCCTGCTTGTTCCTGGAGAAAGCGTAGTTACTCACCTGTAACAGGTGTTCTCCAGGAACAGCAGGAATCAGTCCTCACAACCCTCCCTCCTCCCTTCGGAGTTGCCTCCCTACCATGTTTTAGTTGTTACTGCCATCATAACTGTCATCTGACTGAGCAAGATGGCACTCTTGGGCTGGAAGGGGATCACGCATGCATGGTAGCATTTCCAAAGGCTTTCTTTGAAAGCTGGGGAAATGCTCCGCGGTACCCAGTTGGTGCTGATGTCACCCCATATGTGAAGACCAATTCCTGCTGTTCCTGAAGAACACCTGTTACAGGTGAGTAGCTACGCTTTTCCTAAGGTGTTTATTCCACTCAACAAGGATTTTGAAATAGACATACTAGAATATGATTAAATAGCAACACACTTTATGCTTACGTACATTTTAACAATATGGTTTTTCAAAGGCGAGTAATAAATCAAAAATACAAATGCAAATACTACTAATTTTTGAAAGCTTGAGTTACACAGTATTTAGTTTTCATGTCCAATCTTTGCCCACTCTTATAAAAAAAATATAAGCCCTTCTTCTGAATCAAGGTATCAAGAAAAGATATCTTCACAGTAAATGTACTTTGTAAGCGACAATCAACATTCAGCTGTACAACAAAGGCCTGCTATTTCTTCACTGAAGATATCCAAACAAAAAAAAGCCAGTCAACAAAATCTGCTCTTGCAATTAATAAATTTCAAATGCTTATATTGAAATTAAGACTAAAATAAAAGTGAAATAAATATAGGAAAAAAGACTTCAGAGACCATCTCATTAAAGTGATGAATGGCTTAATGACGACATTAAAAAACAAAACAAAACATCCAGTTCTCTTACGCATAAACAAAAAGTGCAAAATCAAAAGGTACCTGACGTTAACTGTAAGAGAACTTAGTGAAATTCTTCCAAATACCTTCAACTTGCAGTTATTGATGTTCATTGTTAGTAATTGTCATTTTGATGGACTACTATAGTCTGGGATGGATTAGTTTTTATTTTATTTATTTAGTTAGGCTTATATACTGCTTTTCACTGGTTCAAAGCAGTTTACAGGGAACAGAACATTTTACACTGAACATATTGATTATTATTGAGCAAACAAAAAGTAAGAGTGTCTATATATCTATATTGGAATGATACCAGTATATGATGATCATCCAGTTTATTTACTGTTGTCTTTTTTGCTTTTCTGTGGCTGAATTTAAAGATAAGTGTTGCAATTGTGAAGACTTTTTTGGGATAGAGTATTTTATTTACAGCAAATAATTTTAACCATGATTAGCAAGGTGGTGAATACAAGTTTTCAGCACTGTGAAAATCTGAGAGAGAATACAAGAAAGATTTGAGAGGTGAAGATGGATTTCGCTCATGAGCAACCATCTTTGATGTTGGATTTCTCACTGGAGTGCAACCTGGGAAGCTCCACTGGGTTCAACCTTAAAACAGAAGGTCTTTTTTGGATTCCCTGGGAGGAGGGAAATTGGTTCAGCTACCTGTGGTTATCTTGTTAAGGGCATGTTGAGCAGCCCGAAGATTGGGAAAAGAGTTTTGTAAGGATTCTTCAAGCTTCACACTAACTCAGTGTCCCCTCCCTGCTCTTTCCTCCTGCTTTCCCCCCAAAGATTTGAAGAAGGTTCTTCAGAGGTATGTGACTGCATGACTGGTGACAGAGGAGTAGTACTGAGTCCAGCTTGTTTTTTACCTGCCCTGGGCTCCCCAGGGATGAGTACCAAAGACCAGGGCCGCCCGTCCATTGAACGAGAATGTTTTTTGCACAGGGCCCCGTGTTTCAGGCAGACTGTCACTTTGTCCACAGGTGGCATCTTGTAACATAAGAACACTGGACTCTGTCCATATGTAAGGGAGGGGTACAGACTTCACTTCTGAAGTCTACCCCCTCAGTCTCCTCCAAGAGAGTACAATTCTCAACCCCCTCTCACCACTCTGTTAGTGCAGGAGGTTACCTCCCTTCTCTCACAGGGTGCAATAGAGGAAGTGCCACTCTCCTAGCAAGGTCTGGGCTTCTATTCTCCTTCCTTCCTCATTCCAAAGAAGACAGGGGATACAGGCCCATCCTGGACCTCAGAAAACTGAACAAGTATCTACTCTAGGAGAAATTCAAGATCTCCCTAAGTACTCTTCTCCCGTATCTCCAGAGTCAGGATTGGCTCTGTTCTCTAGATCTAAAGGATGCTTATACTCATATTCTGATCCACTCGGAACACAGAAGGTTTCTGCATTTGCTTTTCCAGGGGAAACATCAGTACAGAGTCCTGCCTTTTGGCCTTGCCTCTGCCCAAAGAGTCTTTACAAAATGCATGGCAGTTGTAGCTGCATTCCTAAGGACTCTAGGGATATTTGTCTTCCCACGACTGGCTCATTCAAGCAAGCACACCTCTAGAGGCCAATCTTTCTCTCACACGCGCCTTGCAGGTGCTGCAACACTTGGGATTTGTAATAAATCTTCCAAAGTCCCATCTCGTTCCCTCTCAAACGCTAGAATTTATAGGGGCTCTCCTAGACACTCAAGAGCTTTTCTGCCCCAAGCCCGCTGTGCTCGACTCATCCAGCTTGCATCCCAGGCAGGCCTAAAAACCTTTCTCACTGCTCGAGAAATGCTGCAACTCCTGGTCTATATGGCATCCACTGTACATGTGGTTCCATTCGTTCGTCTACATATGCGTGCAGCTCAATGGACCCTGGCTTCCCAGTGGCCTCAGGCATCCGGTTATTTGGGAGTCAGGATAATACTCTCTCTACGTCTCATCTCCTCTCTCCAGTGGTGGCAATCCCCAGAACATCTTCTTGTAGGATCACCTTTTCAGCAGCCTCTACAACAATACACCCTGACGACGGATGCGTCCAAATTGGGCTGGGGAGCTCATCTGGACAATCTTTCCACTCAGGGACTTTGGTCTCAGCAGGAGTCACATCTCCACATAAATATGCTGAAACTCAGAGCCATCCACAATGCTCTGTGTTCCATGACCACTAGGGTGGTCCACTGCCATAGGGGAAAAAATAAAAGTAGGAATTTCTGTGCTCCCTGGCCTGATTCTGGTTCCATTTATGTAGAAAACAATGTGTGCAAAGTTTGAAGCCAATCAAATAATAATTAGGGGTGGCTCAAGGTCCCTATCTATCAGGCCCTTGGATCCCCCCCAGGGTTCGTCAGACCACTGGGTATTATCCGCTCATAGACAGGGGTATCATGCTTGCCAAGCACTCAATGTGGTCCAGATGCTAGTAAGGACTTTGACGATGTGGGGAACATCTTACGGTGTTGCGAGACAACACCCAGAAGGAACTGGAGTTGCTCTTCTTTTGTGGTGTGTCGGCCGTTGAACTCCTCAGTGAGTTTGACCCCTCGCTCAGCCACATCGTTGATCACTGGAAGATTTTTTACTTTCTTCAGACCATCCTTGAAGGATGCATTCTCTTCCCAGTCTTCTGGGTCTGCATTAAGAAAATCACTGTTGATGTCGAGGTGTTTCAGGAAACGGATTGACTTGCGAGTTGCAAAAGATTCAAGTGGTGGAATCATGGAACTTTTCAATTCGACCCGCTTTGGGGGATCTTCGTCTTCGTCATCATCCTCATCGCTTTCCTCTGATTCTGCCGGGATCATGGCCGACACTATGGCCCACTTTGTCGGTGCTGAAAACAGCTTCATCGAACAGTGGCAGTGCCACAAGCTCCTCTGACACATACCACAGATGCTGTTGCAGTTTGTCTCTGGCCGCTCTTCCAACACGGTCATTGTGGTAAGAGTGTAGTTTCTTCAGCATCTCCAAATCTGTTCGAGGAGCAACTGCGGCATCGGGCAGAAAACCAGGCTTCCACATGAATCAGGATGGAGAAAATGCTCACATCACGAACACAGGACTCCTCCCGTTGGTAAGATCTTTGAGTTGTCCTCGGAACATCCAAATCTTGAGACAGTACAAGACTCTTGCCATCCATCTGGCATGATGGAAAGCTCCGGGTTTCTTGAAATTGAAACTAGGAAGATTCCCTCCAAGGCAGACAATCGTTAACTCCAAGAATTCCAGGTAATCATCTCGGTGATTGCCCTGTGCCAACTTGGATTCCGCAAACTTCATGATGCAATCCCTGTCAGGTTGCAGCACCTCCAAGTCCTTTCCAGTTTGATAGTTGGACTTGTCAAGGGAGCCCCAATTCTTTTGAAACTGGCGAAAGAGTTGGACATCGGGACCCGATGAAGCTCCAGAGCATGTAGAGAATACTGCACCAAGAATTATTTCGTAAATGTGATGGCGGCATGCCAAATGAAGGACTGTGCAATGGAGTCTCTGTTCTAGAAGAATGCACGCTCCTGATCGATGTCCCGTGTTCGATGCAGTTGTATCAAAGCAGAAGCCTGCAACCTTTTCATCCAAACACCATTCCTGTAACAGTTCATAAACTGCTGCAGCTTGATTCTCGCCCGTTCCTGATGTCAGTTTTGATACACCAAGAAGTTGTGTTTCTCCAGTGGAGACAGCCGTTATCAAAACTGGAAGGCGGTCAACGGATGTGGTTGAACAGAGGAGAGATGGCAATAACTTGCTATCCCAATGCACAATGCATGTTTTGCCTTCGACTTTGAATGTGTTGTGCAGGTCCGTCCATTGTTGCTGACGGTGCTTTTCTCTATGGCGCTTGACGCTGGAGCGGCTGATATTGAGCTCCCCAGAATAATGTCCCAGACTTCTGGCGGTTTCAGCTACCACAAACAGAGCATTGCGATCCGTTGTCCCTGTCCGATCCAGGGCTGCTGTAAGCTCTGGGGTCCAGACATTGTTAGGTCGAAACTGCTTCGTTTGTGGAGTTGCTTTCTTCTGTCCGTTATCTGAATCCGCAGATGTCGACGAGTCTTCACCTGACTCTGCTGAGGAAGAATATCCTTCCAGCTGAACTTGGCTTGTAGTTGCCTCGGCTTCGGCAACATGTTTTTGTCTGCGCCTTTTCAGTTCTTCTTCTCGCTGTTGTGATCTTGCTTCCGTGTTGGCCAGTTTCTTGTCCATCGCGCACATTGAGCCGCGGCGCCCTGGTTCTCGTTGTGCTATTAAGAATTCTTTGTCTTCTTGAATATGAATTAAAGACATTGCATTGGCACGCGCCACATCAAATAGGTTTTTCATTGCAACCTGGAATTCTTTTTCATTTGCCTCTTGTTTCCCTCCTCTCCCTTTGTTTTTCTTCAAAGGTTTCCACTGATTGAACAATTTCTTTACTTTTTCTTGAATTTTGTCATTTCTTTGAACAGGAAGTCTGGCCTTTTCCAAGTAAGCTTCTACTTCACTTGTTACAATAGATGCACTTTCACTAACGCCTTTGTTTAATGTCATATGGTGATGTAAAAATACACTTACTTGCTCCTTGCTGGGGAGCTTGGCCCCCAGAATTGTGGTGGACATTTCTTCAATGAGATAAAAACCACGTTTTTTCGCCATCTGAAAAGAATAAAGATACAAAGATAATAGTACAATGTCTTTGCCACCTCTCAGAGACGAGATTAGTTCAAATATGACGCAATCAAATGTAATCAGCATGGAACTGAGTGGATGATACAAGATGATGCAACATTTCGTCATCTGCTCCCAGGGGGATATCTCAAGACTTGTTGAGCCACCCCTAAATATTATTTCATTGGCTTCAAACTTTGTACGCAGTGTTTTCTACCTAAATGGAACCAGAATCAGGCCAGGGAGCAAAGGAATTCAGGAATTCATTTTTATGGACCACCCTAATGACCACCTTCACTTCCACACAGTTCTAGTCCAGACGGACAATCAGGTAGCCATGTTCTACTTGAGCAAGCAGGGCGGAACAGGCTCTTGGACACTGTGCAGCGAAGCCCTACACCTATGGTCCTTTGCCATACAACATCAGATTCACCTACTTGCAGTTTATCTTCCAGGCAAACAGAATCTCTTGGCGGACAAGCTCAGTCAGGTACTACTACTACTACTACTACTACCCCACGAGTGGTCTCTCCATGCAGACAAGGTTGCTCACATTTTTCAGACATAGACTTGTTTGCAAGTCCTCAGAATGCCAAACTTCCCCGCTTCTATTCCAGAACCCCTGCTCAGAACAACCTAGCGGTAGATGCCTTTCATCTTCACTGGGGTCAAGGCTACCTATACGCCTTCCCTCCCATTCCCCTCATTCCCAAAACTCTTTTCAAACTCCAGAGAGACAAGGGCTACATGGTTCTTATATCCCGTGTTGGCCACGATAATGGTGGTATCCTCTACTTCTACGTCTCTCAAGTTCAACCAGTAGAATTGTGGTTGGCTCCAGAGCTCTTCTCACAGGAGAATGGCACACAGCTGCATCCCAATCCGCAGTCCTTACACCTTACAGCATGGCTGTTGAAGGCATAGACTTCCAGGGCATCAGCCTCTCTCAACAGGTGAAAGCTATCCTTTTGTCTTCTAGGAAACCATCCACAAGGCGTTCCTATGCCTTCATGTGGTGTAGATTTTCTCTCTGGTGTTCGAAAAGGGATCTTAACCCCTGTTCAGCTCCTGTGGAAGCGTTACTAGAATATCTTCTTCACCTCTCTTCCTCTGGACTCAAAATCAACTCGGTAAGAGTCCACCTAAATGCCATAGCGGCTTCACATGCCCTTGGATGGTCAGCCCATCTTTTCTCAACCGCTTGTAGCATGCTTCATGAGAAGTCTTCTATTAACTGAGCCTCCCATTAGACCACTCCCAGTGGCATGGGACCTTAATGTTATTTTAGGACAGCTTATTAAGCTGCCCTTTGAACCCTTAGCCACTACTTCTCTGAAGTTTCTTACCTGGAAGGTCACCTTCCTTATTGCCCTCACTTCAGCAAAGTTCATCAGTTAGCTTCAGGCTTTGGTGGCTGATCCTCCTTATACACGTTTCCACCATGGTAAGGTAGTTCTTAGGACTCATCCTCACTTTATGCCAAAGGTGGTCTTGCCCTTCCACTTAAACTAGTCGGTGTACCTCCCTGTTTTCTTCCCTAGACCTCACTCTTCTAGGGCGGAGGTAACCCTTCATATTCTGGATTGCAAACGCGCTTTGGCCATTTATCTCCTTAGAACTTGGGAGCACAGAAAAGCTTCCCAACTTTTTATTGCTTTTGATTCCAGTCACCTAGGACTACCAGTATCCAAGCAGACTCTCTCCAGATGGCTAGCAGATTGTATCTCCTTTGCCTATGACAGTGCAGGACACACTCTTGAGGGTCATGTCACTGCACATAATGTTCAGGCAATGGCTGCCTCCATGGCGAATCTGCGCTCTGTGGCGATTGATGAGATATGTTAAGCAGTAGTCTGGTCCTCTGTGCACACCTTTGATGCTCACTATTGCCTAGACAAGGACTCCCCTGGGATGCCTCGTTTGGCCAAGCTGTTTTCCAGCATCTCTTTCAGACTTAGATCAACTTCTACCCCGTCCCAGGTTTCGATACCAGACATCCCTGGAGGATATATGACCTAATACTTAGCCGTGTTTCACACCTCGCTCTGAGGTCATCTCTCTGGCATCTCCAAGCTAGGGAGTCCCATATGTGAAGACTACAATCCTGCTTGTTCCTGGAGATAGCGTAGTTAGTCACCTGAAACGGGTGATTTCCGGGAACAGCAGAAATTGAGTCTTCACAACCCACCCTCCTCTCCTAGGATTTGTACTTTCCTCCTCTTCTCTCCTTGTCTCCTTTTATCTCAGCTACAAACTCAACTGAGGAGGGAGAGCTGGAAAGGCGGGAAGGCAGCTATGCAGGCACGGTGGGATGCTCCCAAAAGCTTTCCTATTGGACGCTGGGGAGCTTTCCTGCACGAGCTCCTTCGGTACAGACGTCACCCATATGTGAAGACTCAATTCCTGCTGCTCCCAGAGATCACCTGTTACAGGTGAGTAACTACTCTTTGTTTGCTTAGGCAGTTCATTCAGACCAGTACTGCACCGCCATATAGGGAATAGTGTGCATAAAACATGATTTTAAACAAATGCCTCTACATGGGACTAATAGTTCAGGCAGATTGTAAATGTTTAGAATTGCATATTATGAGAGGAAATAACAATGATCAAAATTCTTCTGGAACAAAATCATTAAAGAATTTGTACAGAAAAACAAAGAACTTGAAATGAATCTGGTTAGAGACTAAGCCAGTGTAATTTGTAAAGTAAAGGAGTTCCTGCAGTATACTGAGACACGCCAAAGATAAGGCGTGCAGCTATGTTTTCATACAGTTGCAATCGCTTAATTTGATATTGAGAGCAATTTATGAATAACAAGTTTCCATAATCTAGGTATGCCAGAACAGAACTCAGAACCATGAGTTGAAAATGTTCTCTAGAAAAATATCCTTTTATTCTGCGTAATTGTCGTAACTTGAAGAAACATTTTGAGACAATTGAGCTGACATGGGCCTCAAAAGATAAATTAGTATCAATCAAAATTCCTAAAATTTTGAGGATGGTATCGTCTTTCAGATTTAATTGTCAATGCGCGAGACAAGGTTTCTGGTAAAGGTTTGGAGTTGTTAAGAGACAAACCCTTTGTTTTAGATGTTTTAGAATGCTCTAGAAGCATAGGTACACTCCTCTTCCACACTCTTCCCATTCAAAATGAGCCCCTCTCCCCCATTTCAGGTAGCAGAGACCTCGGAAGGTCTAGCTGGCTCCTCAGCCAAAATCAAGGACAGGGTTTTGGCTGGCTCCTCAAGTATAGCTTATCTATCAGTTTGGGAGTCATTCTCTATGTCAGAAGGAGGTTCACTGTATTTGCAGATTGCTGGCCCCTTTTAACCTCCAACAAATGGGTTCTAAAAATAGTTCACTTTGGGTAGCGATTATGTCTATTTGAACTTACTCCAAATTCTCCCTCAGGACAATTCCTAGTCTCTCAGCACCAGGAGTTACTTCTACAGAAAATCTCCATACTTCACATGGTAAATGACATCGAGCTTGAGCCACCGGAGAGGAAGGAGAGGGGTTTTACTCCAGGTACTTCCTGGTACAAATAAAAACAAATAGGGGGGATTCTGTCCTATTCTGTACCTGAGATATCTCAAAACATTTCTTGTACAGAAAAAATTCAGAATGCTTTCCCTCAGCACCTGGAATTGGCTATGTACTCTGGATCTACAGGATTCCTACACCCACATCCAGATACATCCGAACCACTTCCAGTATCACATTTTGTCCTTTTGCCTTGTGTCTGCCCTTCGGGTTTTCACTAAATGTCTGACCATCATAGCATATCTGCATACAGTGGGGGTTGAACATGGCTCCCTACTTGGACGATTGACTCTTCAAGACCACCACTCAAGGAAGAGTTCAAGAACCCTTACTCATTGCCATCTGGGTGCTGGGGCTGCTAGTGTTCATCATCAATTAACCCATCCAATTTAACCATCACATCAATTGGCATTCATTGCAGTACTTTGAGACATAACTCTGGCAAGAGCTTTTCTTCCACATGACAGGCTTGCCTGTTTTGGGGCAGCAAATACAGGATGTTGAAATGAGTCGGCAGGTTTCAGTGAGAATGCTGTTGAAAATGCTAGGCCACATGGCTTCCACAGTTAGTCACTCCCATGGCACATCTCCATTCGATACAATCTCGGTGGACCTGTGGGAAATATTGGCAGACAACAAGATAAAGATATGTTATGATATGCTCAATTATGTCTAGGGGAAGGTCTGCCATTAGTCCCTTATCCACATGTTTGGTGGGACTTTCTGGAAGGGTGATTATATATTAGATTTATCATGGATATTAAAATAGAAAACAAGTCTAACAGAATGAGATAATTAGGTTTTCGTTGTAATAGCGAGATCATTAGAGAAAAACATCGTGCTTGGCAAGACAAGTCAATGCAAAAGAGGAAGAAGAGCAATAAGATGGATCGATACAATAACAGCAGCTATGGGTGCCAGTCTGTCAACAATGAGCTGCCTGACTGAAGACCGAACACAATTTAGGACAACTATCCAGAGGGTCGCCATGAGTCGACACAGACTTGATGGCACTTAACAGCAACAGCAGCGATAATGACCGTTACAACCAAAGGTTATGCATTCGCTCTGTACTTAGAAAAGTACAGAGCGAATGTACAGAAAGTACAGAAATGAGCTATCTGACTAATTTTCACACCCGAGCAAAGAGCTAAGACTGGTATCCTAGCTTTGCCAGATGAATGAATGCAGCTGGGGTCTGAGATAGTTTCCGAAACAGCGCAATATCCAAAGAGGTAGATAAGCAGGCTACACTGGCTCTAGCTGTGGGAAGTGTGCCACATGGAAACACAGAACATAGGAGGTGTCTGTGGGAGTCTGTCTCACAGGGTTAGTGGAACAACCTTGGGATGACATTGTGTGTCTTTGTGCTTATACAAGCAGCAAAAAAGGAAAATGGCAAAAAAGTTACACAAGTTCTACACATACAGTATTATTCTTTATGATGAGTCCTTATCACATTTTGGTGATTGGTTGGCATGAGCTTCTGCGAGGTGTCTCTGAGACTCAGAAGGTAGTCATCATGCAGTCGTTTTGTGCACAATAGGATCAGTGGTGAGAGGTGAAATGTGCTAGAAAATGGTATGCAGTCTCATACATTGTTGCAAGTGTCTAAGGCCAGTAGAACAGCCTGTGGCTGAGAAAGGCATAAGGAGCAGCTTCTCTTACACGTTAGGCATGGTAGGAAACAATAGTTTTTGGTTTACAGACACACAAACACTTGGCAGGCAGTTGCTTGGAGGTCAGCAGGTCCGGGGCATGGAACACAGTAGAAGCTTCTGTAGTAAGAATCCTTTTTTTTTTTTTTTTTTTTTTGGGCATTTTGTTCAGAGCAGGCCACAGGATACCTGTCCTACAGACCCAGTCCACTCAGACTCAATAATGTCATTGCCATCACTAAGCTCCTCCAGGAGTCTCCTTCCTGGTGGATGTTTCCCTCCAGTCTGACCAACGACTCTCCCTTTCAAGAGCCATCTTATCAAAACCTATTAACAACAGATTTGTCCAAACCAAAGAAATGGATTGCAGATTGATTGTTAATATTGCAAAGATAGCCATGAAGGGGGAAGTGATCATATTGGGTGACTTTAATCTACCCGATGTGGATTGGAGTGTTCCTTCTGCAAATCTGGAAAGAAGTAAAAAAAAATTGTGGATGCCTTCCAAGATGCGTTATTTAAACAAATGGTGTTGGAACCGACCAGGGAGAGCTCCATGCTGGATTTAGTGCTCACCAACGGAAATAGTGTGTCAAATATCCAGGTGGGTGCCCATGTAAGCAGCAGCGATCATCACACAGAATGATTTGAGATAAAAGCCAAGGTAGAATCCAATCGCAGCAAGCTCAAAGTTCTAGGCTTTAAAAACTCTGACTTCAGTAAAATAGCTGAGTACCTGAAGGAGGAGTTGGTAGGGTGGGAGGGGATAAGGGAAGTAGAATTGCAATGGGCTAAACTAAAGGAGGCAATAAAAGGTGCAACAGATACATACATAAGGAAAGTAAATAAAAACAAGAGGAAAAGGATACCTGTGTGGTTCTCCAAAGAAGTAGCTTCACAAATAGACAAAAAATACAGCTTTCACAAAATTCAGAAGCTTGCAAACAGAGGAACACAGAAAAGAATACAAGATTAAACTAAAAGAGACAAAAAAAGAAAAATAAGGATAGCAAAATTAAAGGCAGAAGAAAAGATGGCTAAAGATGTGAAGTGTGGTGACAAAACCTTTTTGAGGTATATTCAGGAGTGGAGGAAAATCAGAGGTGGAATTGCAGGACTTGAAAGTGCTGGGAACTGATTCATGGAAAGTGACATTGAAAAAGCGAAAATGCTAAACAAATTCTTCTGCTCTGTTTTCACTAGAGAAAATCCTGGAGAAAGATCACCTGTGATTGACAAATATACAAATGGGAATGGAGTAGATATCATGCCATTCACAAAAGATGATGTATTAGAACAGCTTGCAAAATTGAAAGTGGACAAGTCTATGGGACCAGATGGGATACATTCCAGGATACTGAAAGACCTCAGAGAGGTTCTTGCAGGGCCTTTAAAAGATATTTGGAGAAGTTCCACAGGACTGGAGAAGGGCTGATGTGGTACCTCTCCACAAAAGTAGTAATAGGGAAGAAGTGTCAAACTACAGGCCAGTAAGCCTTACCTCTGTGTTGGGAAAAGTAATGGAGGCACTCCTGAAAGAGCGAATAGTGGACTTCCTTGAAACCAACAGGTTGCATGATCCGAGGCAACATGGTTTTACTAAAGGACGATCTTGCCAAACAAATCTGATTGAATTCTTTGACCGGGTGATCAGAGAATTGGATCAAGGGCATGTGACGGATGTGATCTACCTGGATTTCAGCAAAGCCTTTGATATTCCTCATAGGAGGCTTTATCAATAAACTCAACAGTTTGGGGATGGATCCCAAAGTGGTGAACTGGTTCAGAAATTGGTTGACTGACAGACGACAGAAGGTGATGGTAAACGGAACTCACTCAGATGAAAGGAAGTTGATTAGCGGTGTGCCTCGTGGTTCGGTCCTGGGACCGGTACTGTTCATTATATTCGTGAGGGATATTGCTGAAGGGCTGAATGGAAAAGTCTGTCTTTTTGCAGATGACACCAAAATTTGCAAAAGTGTGGACTCCCTTGAGGAAGTGGAGAACATGAGGAAAGATCTACAAAAGCTGGAAGAATGGTCTAATGCTTGGTAGATAAGATTTAATGTGAAGAAGTGCAGTGTCATGCACTTGGGAAGCAGAAATCCAAGGAATTGTATGCGATAGGGGGCAAGAGATTGGTGTGCACGAACCAGGAGAAGGACCTTGGAGTGATTGTTTTTGATGATTTCAAGGTGGCGAAACAGTGTGGCAGGGTGGTGTCAAAAGCCAGAAGGATGCTGGGTTGCATACAGAGAGGAATTACCAGCAGAAAGGAAGAGGTACTAATGCCACTATACAAGTCGCTGGTGAGGCTTCACTTGGAATATTGTGTTCAGTTTTAGAGATCGTATCTCGCAAAGGATATAAAAAGGCTAGAAGCGTTTCAGAAGAAGGTAACCAAAATGATTTGGAGCCTGCGTTAGAAGGCTTATGAAAAGAGACTTGAAGACCTAAATATATACGCTTTGGAGGAGAGGAGGGACAGGGGAGATATGATTCAGACCTTTAAATTCTTAGAGTATTAATGGACAGACAAACCTCTTCCTAAGACCGGGGAAGCTGTAAAACTAGAGGGCATAACATGAAGCTGCAAGGGGGTAAACTTAAAGGCAATGCCAGGAAATACTTTTTTACTAAAAGGGTGGTGGATGCTTGGAATGCCCTCCCGATGGAAGTGGTGGGGGCAAAAACAGTGACAGAATTCAAAATGGCTTGGGATAAACATAGTGGATCCCATTATAGCAACAGGACAAAATCAAAATAAGCATTACTATCTCTTATATCTGAACAAATGGGGTGACCTACACGGGAGCGGTGGATGCACCCCTAAACAAAGGCATGGGGAGGGGTGACCTGCACGGAGCAGCATGTGCAATTACTCTTGCCGCCTTACTGGGCAGACTAGATGGACCATACTGGTCTTTATCTGCCATCATATACTATGTTTCAATGAGATTCACACCCAGGGACTATGGTCCACTTAGAGTCTCCATAGAATCAATTTCCTGGCACTGAGAACAGTTTTGAAGGCTCTAAAGGCTTTCAGAGATCAGCTGGTCAAACGAATTTTAATGATTCAAACAGACAATTAGATTGCCATTTCCTACAACAACAGGAAGGGAGCAACAGGCTCATACTTTTTTACTGGGAGACTATCAAACTGTGGAACTTTGCAGTCTCTCATGGGATGGCGCTTGGAGTCACATAATTGGAAGGAGAGAACACCACTTTGGCAAACAGACTAAGTCAAGTCCTTCATCCTCATGAATGGAGTCTGGACAGGGAGGTTGCATTGACTGTCTTTTGAGAGCAGGCATCCCCCTTGATATTTCTATTTGTCACTCTCCAAAACAAGCAAGTCCCTTACTTTTGCTCCAGAGTAGGGTTGCATGGCAAACTAGTTCTAGATGCTTTCTTTCTCCATTTGGGGGAGAACTCCTTTTGTACACATATCCACCTATTCCTCTAAGAGCTTTCATGAAACTCTAACATGATTGTCATTGCACCACCTTGACTCAGCCAGCCTTCGTTGCTTCTTCCCCAAGACTTGGTGATCCGGAAACGTTTGCATCTGGGAAACACTCCATACTTGATTTTGCAAGATCAGGAGAGATTTCTGCATCCTGATTTAAAATCCCTAGCTTGGATGTTGGGACTATAATTCAACTCTTTGAATTTGTCACTCCCACCTAGCCCCTTCTTTTCTGTTCAGGCTGTCTCTTAAAAAACAAAACAAAAAGATAAACACTGAAAAGGCTTGTTGCCATCTTGTCAGCTCATTGCAACATCAGTAGTTCCCTTCTTTCTTTAGAGGCAGCCTGTACCTAGGATTCTTATATGTGAGGACTTATCCTGCAGGATCATTCTTCGCAACTATCCTCCTTCCCTAAAGGTTGTTCAGCTACGCTAGCTATGCAACTGAGGTCCTCTAGTGTGGCGGCGGCAGGCAGGAATGAACATCATGCACGAAGAGCTTTCTAAGAGCTCCTAGAAGGAGCTAAGAAGGTTCCTGCATGGGGCTCCATTGGTGATGTCATCCATGTGTGAGGACATCTTGCTGTCCACAGAGAACACCTGCTACAGGTGAGTAACTTCATTTTATCCACTCACCTGTGACGATTGCCTTTTTTGTTGTAAATTCTGTGAATTTTCCAATATGCTTCCTAGAAAAGTTCTTAGATTACTCCTTTTTGCACAAATAATCTAGTAATGTCTGCAAGAATTGCAGTTCATGAGTTCTATATGGTGCAAGATATGCACACTTTCCTACAAAGACTGCAAAGGTTTTCCTTTAACCTTCCTAAACAGTCTATTAGCTGCCATACTGTCAGAAGCTAATACCTTATCTGCTCCATTTGCAGTATCTTTCATAGCTTATCTAGAATTTTGGCATCTACTATTGCCAGCAGTTGCTGTGCATGACTGAGCTTTCAGGGTTGTCAAGATATCTATGCCAAACTAGCTGAGAGCACCCTGCACAAGTGATGCACTTTTTGGTGAAACCTTTTGTGAGACGGTTGATCTGATTGTGTATGAGAGATGGGTGGAATATGGATACCATGTTAGTGCTGTTGAATGTCCCACTTAGTGGCATTTAGACGGTTGCAAGTCTGCAAACTGTGTAAATACCTTTGAACATTGGGCCCATACATTTTTTTCAAAAGCGCACAGTTCTTTTAAATATATTGATTACATTTGGCTTGGTTATGCTTTAGTCCCACAAGTAGTACATGAGGCGATAGAGGAATGATCTGTCCAGACTTGCCCCTCTATCTGGATAGTTTAAATTGGCCCAGATGTCAATGGGTATACGGTTTGAGGCTCAATGAAAGCCGCCTTGATAAAGCAAAGATTGTAGGGAAAGCTATAGTAGATAACTCTATATTAGCAAAGTAAATTTGGTTCTTTGAGACTGTGATTAGGGTATACTGTACTTCTCCAATGTGATAAATCAAAAGTGAGAAATAAATGCTGAGTTGAATAAGCTGATGTAACTGGTTAAGCAGCTGGAGGACAGAGTGTGAATATCCCAGTCGCTTGCAAGCTCTGGGTGTATATAAGGTGCATTTTGATTTAGTGCAACTCAGCAGACTTATTTTGAAGAAGGTAATTGTGCTAGTAAATTCCTGGCTCCTCAGTTTCAACAGAAATGTGACCGCAGTTTTATAGAGGCACCAGGGGGGTGATGCTGGATTGCTGATAATGGCTCGATCAGATTTGTGGCAAATTTGTACCGCTTTATTCTATTTATAGCCTCTCCGTCCCTGCTCTCCCAACCCTGCACAGGTCGCCTCGCTCTGTTTGCCCACCAGTAGCCCCTCATTACTGGTATTAAGCATAGTCCAGAAGGGTTATGCACTACACTTCCAACAACTACCTCCTCCATATTTTCCAGGGGAGCCTCCAAGGCCTCCCCTGCACACAGACCTTCTCCTTCAGGAGCTACAGGGTCTGTTACAAGACAGCGGTGGAGCCTGTGCCTCCCCACTTACAAGGTCAAGGGTTCTACTCCAGGTATTTCCTGGTACCCAAAAGAACCGGTGGTCTTCGACCTATTCTGGATCTCAGAAACCTCAACAAGTTCCTGGAGAAGGAAAAGTTCAAGATGCTTACTCTTGGAACCCTTCTGCCCTACCTCCAGCAGGGAGATTGGCTATGCTCCTTAGATCTAAAGGATGCGTATACTCACATTCTCCAGGACCAAGCAGGAAGTCAGTCCTCACTTATGGGTGTCATCGACGCCGATGAAGCCCCAGCGGAGCATTTCCCCAGCTTTCCATGAAAGCCTTTGGGAATGCTGGCATGCATGCACGGTTCCCTTCCCGCCTAAAGGTGCCATCTTACCTCAGTCTCTTTTTTCCGTGAAGCCCATCGGACATGTGTCCTTTTTTCCCGGAAAAGAGACGTTTTTTCTTGGCGTTATTTCGCTTTTTTCCTCGGATTCGACGTAGGTTCCCCTCCCGCCGGGTTCGGTACACCGGTATCGAATCCCTTTTTTCCTTTTTTCGGTTTTTGCCCTTAGTGGCTAGGCGCTCGCGCCAAATCTTTTTCTTTTTCCCTGGAAGCCCGGTCCTTTGACCTCGCAGGGACCCTTTTCTCCCCGATGGCTTCCAGTGGCTTTAAAAAGTGTGATCGGTGTAAGAAGATTGTCTCTCACCGACACACACGACTGCTGCCTTCGTTGCCTTGGCCCGGACCACGATTCTAAAACATGCGGGCCATGTGGAAAAATGTCTTCCAAGGCCCTCCGAAGTCGTCAGCAACAAAGTGAAAGGCTTTTCTCGGACTCGGCCTCTGCCCGGGCCCGGACCTCGTCTGAGGCCTCGACATCTCGGGATTCTGATCCCGAGAGGCGTCGGAGCTCCTTGGACAGGGGGTCCCCCGACCGGGAACGTAAGAGGAAGAAGCGGCTCGTGAGGGCGGCGTCGGAGGAGTTCCCTGAGCCCTCAAGGGCCAGGTCTAAGACCCCCGGCCGTCGTCCCCGGCCCGTGGACCAGGAGAAGCCAACTAAAGTTCCTTGCATGGACTGGAGTCTGCTGGACACGTAAGTCCTGTTGTCCTCGTGGACTCGCCTCCCCGAGTACCGACGTCGGGCCCGGCACCGCCGGGGCCCGAGTCGGGGGCTGCTGCGTCACCCGAGCTGAGTCTCAGGTTGACAGCCTTGGAGAGCAGAATGTCTGCCTTCATGGATCAGCAGCGGGCACTGATGACCAGCCTGTCTGGCGCATCTGCCCCGACCACCGGGACATCGACTTCGAAGTCGACCCCGGAGACCGAGCCGATACTTGAGTCCCTTGCGGGTCGAGGTCTCCCTCGACCTCCTGTTCGGGACCGAGGGTCTCGACACCAGTGCCACCGGCGTCGGGGCGGGTGCCTAGAGGCCCCGCAGGGTCGGACCTCGACTCGACATCGGACGAGTCTGCTTGGGAGACCGAAGACGAGGAGTCTCCTGATACCTTCAAGACTCGGTGTGTCCCTTCAGACTCACCAGAGTCTGAGCCCCGGAGTAGATCCCCTCCGGAGGATACTAGGTTCTCGGAGTTTGTCCGCGATATGGCTGCTGCCCTGGCTATCTCGGCTGACCCCGAGGAGGAGCCTCAAGCCGAAGAGCTCGATGCCCTGCAGTATGACTCTCCCTCAAAGGAGGCCTTTACTGTCCCGGTTCCTCTGATGCTGGAACGGCTCCTCTTCCAGATGTGGGAGGCACCGGCCTTGGCGCCGGTTTTGAGCAAGCGAGTCGATTCCATCTATCGGCTCCGAAAGAGTCCGGGCTTCCAGAAAGCACAGCTACCACACCATTCCATGGTTGTGGAATCGGCCATGCATCATCTGAAGAGTCAGAAGATTCACTCCACGGTGCCTCTTGGAAGGGAAGCCCGAAGCCTTGATGGCGTTGGTAGAAAGTGCTTTCAGGGCTCGATGCTTGCTTGCCGTGTCCGGACTTACCAGCTGTACATGGGCATGTATTTACGAGACCTGGCCAAGGAGTTGGCCGGATTCTCTGCTGGTCTCTCCGGGGAACCCTGGCAGAGTTTTAAGTCCTTGTCTTTGAGGATCCCGGGAATGCTCTAAGTTCATGTCCCACGCCGCCTACGATGGCTTCGAGGCTTCGGCCCGAGTAGCGGCAGCCGGCTTCGAGGCCCGATCCAGGCATGGCTGCAGTCATCGGACCTTGAGCCATGGGTTCAGGACAAGTTGGTCGATGTCCCTTGCCGAGGTGAAAACCTTTTTGGCAAGCCTGTGGCCGAGAAGGCCGCTCAGCTCGAGACAGAGCACCTCACGAGGACCAGGCTATCGAGGAAGACCTCTGCCCCTTCTCATAAGAAGAAGGGCTCGGGTAAAAAGTCCTTTTACCCGAGGAAGGGCACTGCCTGCAAACAGTACCCACAATATCCGGCTGCCCAAGCTGCCTCCCAGGGTCAGCAAGCCAAGGGGCAGGGTAATGGGCCCTGTAGGCAGAGGACCCCCAAGCCTGCAGCCCCTGCTCCCACTCAGCAGGGTGGGGGGTTTTGACTCCTTGAGTATAGCCATACCTCCCTTGCAGACCCAGCCCTGCACAGGAGGCCGCCTAGCCTTGTTCGCCCACCAGTGGCCCTTGATAACCCAAGACAGTTGGGTGCTGGACATAGTCCATCAAGGCTATGCCCTGCACTTTCACCAACTGCCTCCGCCACACTTCCCAGGGGAACCTTTCCGGCCTCCCCTGCATACAGCCCTTCTCCTCCAGGAGCTAATAGGTCTGTTGCTGGACAAGGCGGTGGAGCCTGTGCTTCCCCACTTCCAGGGTCACGGGTTTTACTCCAGGTATTTCCTGGTGCCAAAAAGAACCGGTGGTCTTCGACCCATTTTGGATCTCAGAAACCTGAACAAGTTTCTAGTGAAAGAGAAGTTCAAGATGCTTACTTTTGGAACACTTCTGCCCTACCTCTAGCAGGGAGATGGCTTTGCTCTTTAGATCTAAAGGATGCTTACACTCACATCCTTATTCATCCAGACCACAGAAAGTACCTCAGGTTCATTGTGGGAGGAAACCGTTATCAGTACAGCCTTTTGGACTGACCTCCGCTCCCAGGGTGTTTACCAAGTGCCTGGCAGTGGTGGCAGCCTACCTGAGAAATCAGGGCATCTTTGTGTTTCCTTACCTAGACGACTGGCTCATCAGAGGCCAGACTTCCCTAGAAGTTCATCAGGCCACCAACAGGACCATAGAACTGCTCCAAAAGGTGGGCTTTGTCATCAACTTCGCAAAGTCCACTTTGCTCCCCTCCCAGAACTTGGAGTTCATAGGAGCAAGGTTGGATTCTCAGCTGGCAAGGGCATTCTTACCAGTGGACCGAGCACAAAGGCTCATGGACCTCGCCAGCAAGTTTCTGCACAGGTCCCTGGTCTCCGCCAGACTCTGTCTCAGGCTTCTGGGCCACATGGCGTCGACAGTACAGGTGACCCCCAATGCCAGGCTCAATATGAGACCTGCCCAGTGGTGCCTTCGGACTCAGTGGTCACAAGCCTCAGGCAGTCTCAGAGACAGGATCAGAGTGTCCCACCGTTTCCTGGCATCCCTCAACTGGTGGTTACACCGCCCCAATCTGCTGGTGGGGGTGCCCTTTCAGATCCCACCTCATACAGTGGTACTGACCACCGATGCCTCTCTGCAGGGTTGGGGGGCACACTGCCTGGACAAGTGCACCCAGGGCCTGTTGTCTCCTTGGGAGGCGTCCCAGCAGATCAATCTACTGGAACTCAGAGCTATCCGCTTGGCCTTCAAGGCCTTTACTGCTTCCCTGGCACAACAGTCTTGATCCAGACAGACAACCAGGTAGCCATGTTCTATGTAAACAAACAGGGCGGGACTGGTTCCCAGCCCCTTTGCCAGGAGGCCCAGGACCTCTGTTCCTTTGCCCTGAAGCACAACATGCTCCTCAAAGCAGTCTATCTTCCAGGCCAGGAGAATTCCCTGGCCGACAGATTGAGCAGGATTCTGCAACCACACGAGTGGCAGCTACATCCTTTAGTGGTTCAAAAGATTTTCTTGAAATGGGGGCTTCCCTCCATAGACCTGTTTGCCAGTCCACTGAACAACCAGCTGCCAAGGTTCTGCTCCAGGCAACCGCATCCTCTGAGAGTAGCAGCAGATGCTTTTCTGATTCCCTGGACTCAGGGCTTACTCTGTGCGTTTCCTCCCACCCCTCTGGTGGCCCGAACACCGTTCAAGATTCTCCGAGACAGGTCCTCAGTCCTCCTGGTAGCTCCCAAGTGGCCAAGGCAGCCTTGGTTCCCCCTCCTGCTTCAGCTGGCAGTGGATCTGTCTCTGCCTCTGGGATTGCAACCCGACCTTCTCTCTCAGGATCAGGGCTCCTTGCTGCATCCCAATCTCAAAGCTTTCAATCTGATGGCATGGAGGCTGCAAGGGTAGTGTTGGCTCCCTGGGGCCTGCCTCCCGAGGTTGAGGAAGTTCTCCTAGCTTCCAGATAACAATCCACTAGGAAGACCTATGCTCTCAAGTGGAAAAGGTTCTCTGTGTGGTGTCAGCTGCATGCTGAGGATCCTTTCTCCTGTACTGTGTCAGTAGTGCTTCAATACCTGCTGCACTTGTCCAATCAGGGTCTCAAGTCCAACTCTGTTCGGGTCCACCTCTCTGCTTTAGCAGCTCACCACTCCCTAGTTGAGGGCCATTCCTTGTCTGTGCACCCTTTGGTGTCTAGGTTTCTCAGAGGCTTGCTTCTGCTCAAACCTCCCATACGTCCTCCTGCTCCTGAGTGGGAGCTTAATGTGGTCTTGCAGCAACTGACTCACCTACCTTTTGAGCCTATGGCTGCTTGCCCTCTACGCTTCCTTTCCTGGAAGACTCTTTCTGATAGCCCTTACTTCGGCTAGGAGAGTGAGTGAGCTTCAGGCCTTGGTCTGTGATAGACCTTACACCAGGTTCTATAAGAACTGGGTGGTCCTCAGGACTCACCCTAAGTTCCTTCCTAAGGTTGTCTCCTCTTTCCACCTCAACCAGGAGGTGGTTCTTCCTACTTTCTTCCCTAGGCCTCATGCGAGTCAGGCTGAAACAGTTCTCCATACTTTGGACTGTAGGAAGGCCTTATCCTTCTACCTTGAATGTACGCAAGGTCACAGGAAAGCTTCTCAGCTCTTCCTTTCTTTTGACCCCAATAACTTGGGGAGGCCTGTGTCCAAGCGTACCTTGTCCATCTGGGTGGCTGACTGTATCACCTGGGCTTACAAGGCGGCTGACCTTCCTTTGCAGGGTAGGGTCACGGCCCACCGTGTGAGGGCAATGGTTGCATCAGTGGCTCACCTCCGCTCTGTTCCATTGCAAGACATCTGCAGGGCTGCTAATTGGTCTTCAAGCCAGACTTTTGCAGCCCACTACTGTCTGGAGAGGGAGTCCCGTAGGGACAGTGCTTTTGGCCAAGCAGTACTCCGGAATCTCTTTGAGGTCTAGGCAACTCCTGCCCTCTGGTTGGGCTACCTGTGGAGGGTGTGTCCTTGCAAAGCCTTTTCTGTGTTGCTGAGACTAGAGGGAGTTCTCTTGTTCAGCCTGGGTTCCTGGTAGCCCAGAGCTGGGGAGTCACCCATAAGTGAGGACTGACTTCCTGCTTGGTCCTGGAGAAAGAGTAGTTACTCACCTGTAACAGGTGTTCTCCAGAAGCAGCAGGAATCAGTCCTCACTACCCTCCCTCCTCCCCTTGGAGTTGCAGTTGTACATAGTTTCATTTTTACATTTTTGTGTGCTGTTCTTAGCTATGTCATTTGACTGAGGTAAGATGGCACCTTTAGGCGGGAAGGGAACCGCGCATGCGTGCCAGCATTCCCAAAGGCTTTCATGGAAAGCTGGGGAAATGCTCCGCTGAGGCTTCATCGGCGTCAATGACACCCATAAGTGAGGACTGATTCCTGCTGCTCCTGGAGAACACCTGTTACAGGTGAGTAACTACTCTTCCTCATTCATCCAGACCACAGAAAGTACCTCAGGTTCATTGTGGGAGGAAACCATTATCAGTACAGAGTACTGCCTTTTGGCCTCACCTCCGCCCCAAGAGTCTTTACCAAATGCCTGGCAGTGGTGGTGGCCTACCTGAGGAATCAGGGAATCTTTGTCTTCCCCTATCTGGACGACTGGCTCATCAGGGGTCAGACATGCCAGGAGGCCAGACAAGCCACCCTCAAAACTGTTGCTCTTCTTCAAAGTCTGGGGTTTGTAATAAACTTTGCAAAGTCCACTTTGCTCCCCTCCCAGAACTTGGAGTTCATAGGAGCAAAGTTGGACTCACTGCTAGCAAAGGCCTTCTTGCCAAAAGACCGAGCCCAGAGACTGATAGACTTAGCAAACCAGTTTCTCATCAGGTCGCTGGTCTCCGCCAGACTCTGCCTGAGGCTTCTCGGCCACATGGCTTCGACAGTACATGTGACCCCCAATGCCAGGCTCCATATGAGACCTGCACAGTGGTGCCTGCGGACTCGGTGGTCACAGGCCTTAGGCCACCTCACAAACAGGATAAGGGTGTCCAGACCCTTGCTGCACTCCCTCAGATGGTGGCTACACTCACCCAATCTGTTGAAAGGAGTACCTTTTCAGAGTCCTGCATTCACAGTGGTCTTGACCACGGATGCCTCCCTCCAAGGCTGGAGAGCTCATTGTCTAGACAAGTGCACCCAGGGCCTGTGGTCTCCATGGGAATCTGCTCAGCAAATCAATCTCCTGGAACTCAGAGCTATTCGCTTAGCCCTCAAGGCTTTTTCTCAAACCCTGGCTCATCAGCCTGTCCTAGTTCAAACAGACAACCAGGTAGCCATGTTCTATGTGAACAAGCAGTGCGGAACTGGGTCCAGGTTCCTCTGTCAGGAAGCACAAGACCTTTGCTTGTTTGCTCTCAGACACAACATGCTCCTCAAAGCAGTGTATCTACCCGGCCAGGAGAAATACCTGGCGGACAGGTTGAGCAGGATTCTGCAACCCCACGAGTGGCAGCTCCATCCTTTGGTAGTTCAAATGATTTTCCTGAAATGGGGACTTCCATCCATAGACCTCTTTGCCAGTACTCTGAACAAACAGCTGCCAAACTTCTGCTCCAGGCAACCACATCCTCTGCGGGTAGCAGCAGATGCTTTTCTGATTCCCTGGTCTCAGGGCCTCCTCTATGCGTTTCCTCCCACGCCCTTGGTGGCCCGAACTCTGTTCAAGATTGTTCAGGACAAGGCCTCCATCCTGCTGGTGGCTCCCAGGTGGCCCAGACAGCCCTGGTTTCCACTTCTACTTCAGAGGGCAGTGGATCCCCCTCTGCCTCTGGTATTTCAACCTGACCTTCTCTCTCAGGATCAGGGTACCCTTCTGCATGCCAACCTCAAGGCTCTAAATTTGATGGCCTGGAGGCTGCAAGGGTAGTATTGGCTCCCTGGGGCCTACCTCAGGAGGTTGAGGAGGTTCTCCTAGCCTCTAGGAAACAGTCCACTAGGAAAACCTATGCTCTCAATTGGAAAAGGTTTTCAGTGTGGTGTCAGTTACGTACAGAGGATCCTTTCTCCTGTACAGTACCAGTAGTGCTTCAATACTTACTGCACTTATCCAATCAAGGTCTTAAGTCCAATTCTGTTCGGGTCCAACTCTCAGCTCTAGCAGCTCACCACTCATTGGTGGAAGGACACTCTCTCTTGGTTCACCCTTTGGTGTCCCGCTTTCTCAGGGGCTTGCTCTTGCTCAAGCCTCCAATCTGTCGTCCTGCCCCTGAGTGGGAGTTGAATGTGGTCTTGCATCAACTGACTCGCCCACCTTTTGAGCCGATGGCTACTTGTCCACTCCGCTTCCTGTCCTGGAAGACACTCTTCCTGATAGCCCTTACCTCGGCTAGGCGAGTGAGTGAGCTTCAGGCTCTGGTCTGTGATAGGCCTTACACCAGAATATATAGGAACAGGGTAGTCCTCAGGACTCATCCAAAATTCCTCCCAAAGGTTGTCGTCTCCTTCCACCTCAACCAGGAGGTGGTTCTTCTAACATTCTTCCCTAGGCCTCATGCATGCCAGGCTGAAGCAGTCCTGCATACCCTGGACTGTAGGAGGGCCTTATCCTTCTACCTTGACCGTACGCAAGGGCACAGAAGGGCTACTCAGCTCTTCATATCTTTTGACCCTAATAATTTAGGGTTAGCTGTGTCCAAGCGTACCTTGTCCATCTGGGTGGCTGACTGTATCACTTGGGCTTACAAGGCGGCTGACCTTCCTTTGCAGGGTCGGGTCACGGCCCACCGTGTCAGGGCAATGGCTGCCTCAGTGGCTCATCTCCGCTCTGTACCGTTGGTAGACATCTGCAGGGCTGCAACTTGGTCTTCAAGCCAGACCTTTGCAGCCCATTGCTGTCTGGAGAGGGAGTCCCGTAGGGACAGTGCTTTTGGCCAGGCAGTACTCTGGAATCTCTTTGAGGTTTAGGCAACTCCTGCCCTCTGTTGGGCTACCGGTGGAGGTTGTGTCATTGAAAAGCCTTTCTTTGCTGCTGAGACTAGAGGGAGTTCTCTTGTTCAGCCTGGGTTCCTGGTAGCCCAGAGCTAGGGAGTCACCCATATGTGAGGACTGACTTTCCTGCTTGGTCCTGGAGAAGGTCCATGGAATGTATGTGGGGTAGGTAACCCTATCAAGAGATAGAGTAGTTACTCACCTGTAACAGGTGTTCTCCAGGAGCAGCAGGAATCAGTCCTCACAACCCTCCCTCCTCCCCTGGGAGTTGCAGTTGTACATAGTTTTTTTTTTTTTTTCATTTTTTGTGTGCTGTTCTTAGCTATGTCATTTGACTGAGGTAAGATGGCACCTTTAGGCGGGAAGGGAACCACGCATGCGTGCCTGCATTCCCAAAGGCTTTCATGGAAAGCTGGGGAAATGCTCCGCTGGGGCTTCATCGGCGTCGATGACACCCATATGTGAGGACTGATTCCTGATGCTCCTGGAGAACACCTGTTACAGGTGAGTAACTACTCTTTCCTCGAGTTTGTCCGTGATATATCAAAGGCTTTGTCCTTCAACACTGAGTCGGAAGAAGACCCTCGTATGGAGGAACTCGAAATCCTCCAATATGAGGCCCCACCCAAAGAGGCCTTGACAGTTCCTGTCCTTGCCAACATCTGGCAGCTTCTCCTTTGCATGTGGCATTGGTACCCATAGTTAGCAGATGGCTGGACACCATGTACCAAGTTCAATGGGGCCCCGGCTTCCGTAAGTTGTAGCTGCTACACACCTCCCATGGTGGTGGAGTTGACTGTGCGCTAGCAGAAGAGCCAGAAGGGCACACTCCTCTGTGCCCCTGGGTAGGGAGTCCCACGCCCTCGATACCTTTGCCCGCAAATGCTACCAGGGCTCAATGCTGGCCTGCCAAATAAAAGCCTACCTGCTGTATATCAGCATATATCTTTGGTACCTGACCAAGGAGCTCTCAGGTTTCTCAGCGGGCCCCGAGGGGACCACCTCCAGCGGTTCGAAACCCTCATGAAGTCCATCAGGGAGTGCTTGAAGTATATGTCTCGAGGTGCCTGCAAATGCTTTGAGTCAGATGCGAGGGTGCCGCCGCGGGTATCTGCACTTAAGGCCAGGCCTGGCTCCAGGCATTGGACCTCGAGCAATGGGTCCAGGAGAAGCTCCTCTGTGTCCCCTGCCTTGGTGAAAACCTATTCAGCAAGCCGATGGAGAAGGCGGCGGAGATCGAGACAAAAAACCTCACGATGACGCAACTCTCCAGGAAGACCTCCACCCTCCCTAAAAAGAAACCACCGGAGAAGAGGCCCTCATTCCAGAGAAGGGGCCAATCTTACCCCCACTATCAGGCTCCCAGACTCCACAGCAGGGTCACCAGAGCAAGGGAGTGGGCCAGGCCCTCGCAAGCCTAAGGGCTCCAAGCCCCAGACCCTGGCTCCTGCGCTGCCGGGGACAGGCTTTTGACTCCCTGAGCATAGCCTCTCCACCTTTGGTGGAGCAGCTACCAAAAGGGGGGCATCAGGTACACTTTGCCCATGAGTGACCTGCTATCACCACTGATGCTTGGGCACTCCAAGTAGTCACAGAAGGTTATCTCCTTCACCTGGACCAGATGTCACCGCTTTTCTTTCCAGGAGAGCCCTCTCAGACTCCCCTGCACCAGATCCTGTTATTACAGGAACTCACAGGCCTCCTCATCGATAGAGCCATGGATACAGTATCCCAGCACCTCAAGGGCAAGGAGTTCTACTCCTGTTACTTTATGGTCCCAAAAAGAACAGGGGGCCTAAGGCCTATCCTAGACTTGCGAAAACTGAACAAGTTCCTGGTGCGGGAAAAGTTCAAGATGCTCTCCCTGGAACATTGCTGCTATACCTCCAGCAGGGAGATTGGCTATGCTCCTTAGTCCTAAAGGATGCTTATATGCACATCCTCATTCATTCCAGCCACAGGCAGTACTTAAGGTCCATGGTCGAGGGTGACTACTATCAGTACAGAGTACTACCCTTTGGTCTAGCCTCCACACCAAGAGTCTTCATCAAATGCCTGGCAGTGGTGACCTCCTACCTCCATCTCCAAGGGGCTTTTGTCTTCTAGTATCTGGACGACTGGCTCGTAAAGGGAGACACGGCCACTGAGGTGCAACAGGCCATGGCCCGCACCATCAGTATCCTACAGTATCTGGGGTTCGTGATAAACGAACCCAAGCCCTACCTCACTCCGACACAGGGCTTGGAGTTCATAGGGGCTCGACTGGACACGTTTCAGGCCAAGGCCTTTCTTCCCTTGGACAGGGCAGTTCGTCTCATGGCTCTAGCCACCAAGGTGCAACATCCCCACGCAGTGTCAGCGTGGTCCATGCTCTGCCTGCTGGGCCACATGGCGTCCACAGTCCATGTGGTTCCCAACGCCCGCCTTCATATGCGGGCGGCCCAGTGGTGCTTCCGCTCCCAGTGGACACAAGCCAAAGGCAGGCTCCGAGACACAGTTTTGGTGTCCCACAAACTAGCAGAGTCACTTGACTGACAGACCACACAGCACCTGCAGGAGAACATGCCCTTCCAGTCCCTAAATCCCCAGAGGGTCCTTACCAGAGATGCCGCCTTACTGGTCTGGAGTGCCCATTGCGAGGAATTCGGCACGCAGGGCAACTGGTCCCTAATGGAGAGCCAGCAGCAGATCATCCTGCTGGAGTTCAGGGCCATTTTTCTAGCGATCAGGGCCTTTCACCACTGCCTGCAGCACTAGTCTGTGCTGGTCCAAACAGACAACCAGATCGCAATGTTCTACCTAAACAAGCAAGGGTGCACAGGGTCTTACCACCTCTGCCAGGAGGTGGCAGCCTTCTGCTCGTACGCAATCAGTCAGGGAATGCTCCTCAGGACGGTGTACCTTCCGGGCCAGGATAGTGCCCTAGTGGACAGGCTGAGCAGGCTTCTCCAGCTGCGTGAATGGTGACTAGTCCCCAGGGTGGCATAGCAGCTCTTCTGACTCTGGGGCACCCCAAGTCTGGACCTCTTTGCCAGCCCGACCAATGCTCAGCTGCCCTACTTCTGCTGTCATCAGCCACACTCATCCTGGGTAGTGACAGAAGCCTTTCTCATCTTGTGGTTGAAGGACCTCCTGTACTCCTTCCCTTCCACACCACTAATCGCCTGGACCCTCTTCAAGGTCTTGCATGACAAGGCTTCCATGATTATGGTGGCCCAGACAGCCTTGGTTCCCCTTGTTGCTCTGTCTCTTGACAGAGCTCCCAGTTCCTCTGGGGAATGCCCTGGGGCTACTCAACTGGGAGGAGGGCTCCCTTCTCCACCCAAACATAGGGTCCTTGACGTTAACAGCATGGCTGCTGAACAGGTAGCCTTAGCCCCCTTCAATATCCCAAGGGAGGTGGAGGAAGTCCTCAGTCCACACCTTTGCAGCTCACTACTGCGTGGAGAGGGAGTCCCGATAGGACAGCACCTTTGGCCAGGCCGTACTCTGTAATTTCGTCAGGGTCTAGGCAACTCCTACCTTCCAACCTTTCTGTGTTCAGGCTACCGGAGTGATGATTCTCCCTGGGGTCCTTAGTGTCTCTCCTTAGACTCGCTTGCGGCTGCTCATGGCTGGGTTGTGTTTTCTACAGGTTCTTGGTAGCGTATAGCTAGGGAGTCCCATATGTGAGGACTGACTACCTGCTTGTTCCTTGAGAAAACGTAGTTACTCACCTGTAACAGGTGTTCTTCAGAACTCTTGGTATTGAGAAAGGTATATTCTTTTGTCTGTAGTTCTGTGGATAATTTAATTGCTATTGGGGGTTATCTGTTAATAAATATAGACTTGCTGTCCTAGTTATTGGCAATGTAGAGAGCTGTATGTCAGATAGTTTGCAGTGTAGCATATAGCATATTGTTAACATGTATCTTAAAGTTAAATCTGCGTTCTGTTTAGGCCTTTGCAGCTCAAGAAGACTTGGAAAAGACCAAAGAGGAGCTGAAAACTGTGATGTCTGCACCTCCCCCACCACCCCTTCCACCACCTCCGTTGCCTGTTATCCCTCCCACAGACAATGAGCATGATGAACATGATGAGAACAGTGCAGAAGCTAGTGCTGAATTGTCTTCTGAAGGTGTAATGAACCACCGAAGTGAGGAAGAGCGTCTGACAGAGACACAGAAAAATGAGCGTGTGAAGAAGCAACTCCAGGTAATAAGATTGTTTTAATTAAATTAAATTGGTAGGTAAAAGGCTTTTAGGTTATCCTGCATTTTGCCATTAATAGCTATCTGGAGAAAATTTAGTACAAAAGAAACTGGCTGTAAGTAAACACTGAAATCTAGATTCCTCTCCAGGAAAACAGTTGTAATGAGTTAGTAAAAGTCTTGCACATCTTCTGAGAGAGTTTTAAAAATGTGTCAAAATCACCAGTACTAAAAATACTGTTTGTTTTTAAAATATCACCTACATCTTGTCCTTATTTCTAAATATTGTAAAGAAACTCAACAGTTCTGAATAAGAGAGAATAGTGTTTGGCGACATACATTTTTTTCTGCAGAACATTAAGATAAATAGCTTATTTGTATCAAACAATGTATAATCATTTACAAAAATAAGAGGGAAAAAGAGGAAAACTCATAACCATTGATCCTTATGCACAATATGTGCCTTTCTAATCATTGCTTACCTCAGGAAAAAAAATCCCTTATGTTTTCTTAAACAATGCTCAAATCCATTCACCACTCACCACTCTGTACAAGTCAGTGAGAAAACATGCATAAGAATACTTAAGAAGTGTAAATGTACGTTTTTCTCTGCAAGTGCCATCATCAGAATGACTAGATTTGATTGCTGTCTATACATCATTTCTGAACAATACCAACTGTAGCACAATGCCGTTTCTCAGACTTAAGTTATCACTTAATGATTCTATTAATTCACATGGAACTTTAATAATATAATAAATTCCAAAAATAAAAAATAAGATACTTCGATAACATGACGAGGGATCTAGCTAAGCTTGAAGAATGGTCTAGAATTTGGCAGCTGGGATTTAATGTTAAAAAATGTAAGGTCATGCATTTGGGCTGCAGCAGTCCAAGGGAGCAATATAGTATAGGGGGTGAAGTACTTTTGTCCACTAAAGAAGAGCGGGACCTAGGCGTGGTTGTGTCTGATGATCTTAAAGTAGCTAAACAGATAGAAAAGGCGACGGCAAAAGCTAGAAGGTACGCTTGGGTGCATACGGAGAGGAATGGCTAGCAGAAAAGAGGAGGTGATAATGCCTCTGTATAAGTCTTTTGTGCGACCTCATTTGGAATATAGTGTGCAATTCTGGAGACCGCACCTTCAAAAGGATGTGAACAGGATGGAGTCGGTGCAGAGGGTGGTTACTAAAATGATTAGTGGTCTTCATTATAAAGCATATGAGGACAGACTGAAGGATCTTAATGTGTACACCTTAGAGGAAAGGCGGGATAGAGGTGATATGATTGAGATGTTTAAATACCTCCGTGGCATAAATGTTCAGGGAGAGAGCCTCTTTCAGTTGAAAGCAAGTTCTGCTACGAGGGGACATGGGATGAGGGTAAAGGGAGATAGACATATTTCCGCATATCACTCCTGAATCTATCTCCAGGAACAAGCAGGAATGAGTCTTCACATATGGGTATCGTCGGTACCGACGGAGCCTGCGCGGGAACGCTCCCCAGTGTCCAGTAAGAAAGCTTTTGGGAGCATCCCACAGCGCCTGCACGCTGCCTTTCCCGCCTTTCCTAACTGCCTATCTCCAGTTCTTCTTTTCCGCGGAGCCAGCAGGTCGTGTTTCCTGTCACCGCTGAAGAATTTCTTCTTTTCTTTTATTTTTCTTTAGTCGCGTGTCTGCCTTCTCGATTCCGCACCGGTACCACCGGTCCTTTTCTTTCTTTTAAAAAAAAAAAAAAAAGCTTCTACTTTTTTCAGTGCATTTTTCTTCTGGGGCCTTAGGCCTACAGATATATTTTTCCCTCATGGAAAAACCCGCCTCCGGGTTTAAAAAATGCACAAAGTGCAGCAGCACTATTTCTGTCACTGACACCCATGACTGGTGTCTAAAATGTTTAGGTCCTGACCACTCCATTGCGGATTGTGAGTCCTGTTCCATGATGTCTAAAAGAGGGTTACAGAATCGAGCAGCTAAGCTCAGTACCCTGTTTCCCTCCGATGCAGCTTCTGTGGCATCGACGTCTTCCAGGGCTGCTTCTTCATCCCATGGATCTCAGGTAACCAAACTTAAATCTGGCCGGTCCTCAAAGAGTTCATCTCCCTCTAAGTATCGAGATGCCCCCGGGCTTACTCTTGATACCACACCGACAAAATTACCCCTGCGGGAGGCTCCGGCTTCCAAAGCACTACCTATGGGGTCACAGGTTGACATCGATGGCTCGGCCTCGACCGATCACCTGTTACAATGTTCTGGGGTACCGGCAGTTTCTACCGGTACCGACATCCAGACATTGGTGGCGTCAATGGATCAGAATATTCTGACCATGCAGCGTGCCATCACGGCATTCATTCAAGCTGCAACGCCTACGGTACCGCAACAAACCCTATTGTCGGTACCTGTACCTATTCCGGTACCGGACCCGATATCGGTCCCGATACCAGTACCGCTTGCATCGACATCAGCATCGACCGCAGCGGTACGCTATCCAGTGATGCCCATCAGTACCGACCCGGTACCGATTACTCCCGATGTCGATACCTCCCGGTACGCGTATCGGACTCTACGAGAGCATCCAGATAGTCGATACTTCAATTCCTCTGAAGACTCTGATTCTTCAGAGGCCTCAATTGAAGCATCGGGCATCCTTCCTCAGGAACCCTCTTCTCCAAAAAGGAGAATGTCTCCTCCTGAAGACTTGTCTTTTCAGGACTTCATTAGGGAGGTAGCCAAAGGCCTGTCCATCTCAGTGACCTCTGAGACTGAACCTAGAGCCAAAAAATTGGATATCCTACAGTATCCTAAGGCTCCTAAAGAGGCAGCCACCTTGCCAATACATGAGGTTCTTTATGATCACATGCTGGGCATATGGGAGACTCCTCTTTCCACCTCCCCTCATTCCAGAAGGTTGGACACCATGTATCGTGTTCCTCCTTGTCCTGGGTTTCATAAGACTCAGCTTCCTCACCACTCTATTGTGGTAGAGTCTGCTATGAAAAAGATCAAGAGTACAAAAAGGCACTCCTCTGCTCCTCCAGGAAGAGAATGCAGAACTCTAGATGCCTTTGGCAGGAAAATCTTCCAGGCCAGTATGCTTGTAGCCAGAATCAACTCCTATAGTCTCTATATGGGGATGTTTCTAAAAGAAGTTACAGATCATCTGCAAACCTTATCTCCTTTTATGTCAGAAGATAAGAGAGAAGAATACATCACCTGGCTTAAACATGCACAGGATGTATCCAAGTTTTCCAACCGTGCAGCCTTTGACTCTTTTGAGGGGGCCAGTAGAGCCTCGGCTATTGCCATAGGTGCACGCAGAGTTGCTTGGTTGCAATCCTCTGATTTGGAATCCTGGGTACAGGATATTCTAGGTAACCTTGCCTGTACAGGCGAAAACCTGTTTGGCAAAGATTGGCAAGCAAAGGCCAACCAAATGGATGCTGAAAACTCTGCTTTAGATAGACTTTCAAAGTCTACTACTGCTCCTTTTAAAAAGAGGTTGTTCAAAAAGGTATCTTTCCCAAAGAAAGGGAAATTTTCTTCTTATGGTCAGGCCTCTTCTCAAGGTCGTTTTGCTACAAAGAGACAGCAACAACCAAAACAGGCCAAAACCCAGGCTGCGAGGACTGCTACGGCCGAACAGCCTCAGCCTCCTCGGGGCCTTTGACTTTCCACTAGAGAACTTAGCCTTTCTGGCTCTAGAAAATCCAGAGCCTCTCACCATCCCAGGAAGGTTAGCTCCCTTTGCTCCCAGATGGGAACAAATCACAGCAGAGCTGTGGACCCTCTCCATCATAAGGGAAAGGTACAAACTTCATTTCTTAAACCTTCCTCCTCACACCATGGTGAAACAGTTCAATTCTCCAACATCTCTCCTCAACCTTCTAGGTCAAGAGATTGCTACCCTTCTTGCCCAGGGGGCAATAGAAGAAGTACCCCTTCTTCAACAGGGCTCAGGGTTCTACTCCCCCTATTTTCTCATTCCAAAGAAAACAGGGGGCTACATTCCCATATTAGATCTCAGAGAATTGAACAAGTTTCTATGCAAGGAGAAATTCAAGATGACTTCTCTCGGAACTCTCCTTCCATACCTCCAGAGTCAGGACTGGCTTTGTTCTCTAGATCTCAAGGATGCGTACACCCATGTTCTCATCCATCCAACACACAGAAGATTCCTTCGATTCCTTTACCAAGGAAAGCACTACCAATACAAAGTGCTTCCTTTCGGTCTGGCCTCTGCTCCAAGAGTGTTCACAAAATGCATGGCAGTAGTAGCTGCATTCCTGCGCACTCTAGGAATATTCGTATTCCCATATCTGGACGACTGGCTCATCCGAGCTCCATCCCAGTCAGAGGCCCAGACTTCCCTGGCCTGCACAAGGCGTGTTCTTCAGTATCTGGGACTGGTAATCAACATTCCAAAATCCCATCTCACCCCTACTCAGTCTCTAGAGTTCATAGGGGCCTTACTGGATACCACAACTGCAAGGGCCTATCTTCCCCAGGCCTGTTGCCTACGCTTGGTGCAGTTAGCCTCCCAGATTCAGTTAAAATCCCATTTAACTGCTCAAGAGATGTTGCAACTCTTAGGCCACATGGCATCCACGGTGCATGTGGTTCCCTATGCTCGCCTTCACATGAGAGCAGCTCAGTGGACCCTATCCTCCCAATGGACCCAGGCATCAGCAACCTCCAGTCGCCTTTTTTGGTCCCTCCACTGGTGGAAGTCCACTCAGAATCTGTTGCTGGGGTCCCCCTTTCAACAGGTGTTACCCCAAGCCACCCTTACAACAGATGCCTCTCCAAGGGGTTGGGGGGCTCATCTACAAGATCTCTCAACCCAGGGCATCTGGTCTCCACAGGAGACATCTCTTCATATCAACCTCTTAGAGCTCAGAGCAATCTTTCTGGCTCTCAGAGTCTTCCACACCCTGCTCAACTACAAGACAGTCCTCATCCACACGGACAACCAGGTAGCCATGTTCTATGTGAACAAGCAGGGAGGGACTGGCTCTCTGTCGCTTTGCAATGAAGCTCTGAGATTGTGGGCCTTCGCCAGAAAGCATCAAATCCATCTCATGGCAGTATATCTTCCAGGGGTTCAAAACTCTTGGGCAGACAGACTCAGTCGAGTTCTGCTTCCGCACAAATGGTCCCTCCATGGGGACCAGATAGCCAGAACCTTTCGGATTTGGGGTACCCCAGACATAGACCTGTTTGCAAGTCCGTGGAATGCCAAACTTCCCCGGTTCTGTTCCAGGATTCTATGTCAGGGAGTTCAGGCCAGGGATGCCTTCCTCCTTCATTGGGGGCAAGACTTCCTCTATGCATTTCCACCTATTCCCCTAATTCCCAAAACTCTGTTCAAGCTTCAGAGAGACAAGGGGACTATGATCCTCATAGCACCACTTTGGCCACGCCAAGTGTGGTACCCTCTACTTCTGCATCTCTCTCAAGCTCCCTCCCTAGACCTGGGGTCTGCTCCAGATCTCCTCTCCCAGGAGGAGGGAACCTTGTGGCACCCAAATCTTCAGTCTCTTCATCTCAGGGCCTGGTTGCTGAAGGCCTAGACCTTCAAGATTTACAACTTTCTCAGCAAGTGAAGGATATCCTTCATGCTTCCAGAAAGCCTTCCACAAGATGTTCGTATGCTTTTAAATGGAAAAGGTTTTCCATTTGGTGTGCAGAGAAGGGTCTCAACCCTCTTGCAATACCTTTGAATTCTTTACTAGACTATTTACTGCATTTATCCCATGCAGGCCTTAAAACAAATTCAATCAGAGTCCATTTGAGTGCTATTGCAGCATCCCTTAAGCCTCTCAATGGACAACCTATTTCCTCTCATCCTCTTATAGCAAGATTCATGAGAGGCCTTCTTTTAACTAAACCTCCCATTAGACCACCTCCAGTGGCATGGGACTTGAATCTGGTTCTTGGCCAGCTTATGAAGCCACCCTTTGAACCCTTAGCCACTACCTCCTTAAAATTCCTTTCCTGGAAAGTTATTTTTCTCATTGCCGTCACCTCAGCTCGCCGTATCAGTGAGCTGCAAGCTTTAGTGGCTAATCCTCCTTATACAAGGGTACCATCATGACAAGGTAGTCCTCAGAACTAATCCACACTTTATGCCTAAAGTGGTCTCACCTTTTCATCTGAACCAGGAGGTGTTTTTACCTGTCTTTTTTCCAGGACCTCATGCATCAAGTGCAGAGAGGAATCTTCATACCCTGGATTGTAAAAGAGCACTTGCTTTCTACTTACACAGGACACAGCAACATAGAAAGTCCTCTCAACTTTTTGTTGCTTTTGATCCTTCTCATTTAGGACTTCCAGTCTCTAAGAGAACTCTGTCCAATTGGATTGCTCAGTGTATTTCCTTCGCCTACCAGAGTAAGAACCTTTCTCTGGAGGGCCATGTCACAGCTCACCATGTGAGGGCCATGGCAACCTCTATGGCTCATCTAAACTCTGTGTCCATCGACCAAATCTGTCGAGCGGCCACCTGGGCATCGGTTCATACCTTCACAGCCCATTACTGCTTGGACAAGGACTCCCGCCAGGATGCCTTGTTTGGTCAGGCTGTTCTCAAACACCTGTTCCATACCTAATCAACTCCTACCCTCCATCCCTGACTGGATGCCTGAGATTCATGGGTAGAGGTAGAGCCCTTCCCAGGGACTCACAATCTGGGTGATCTCCCAGGCATCTCTAGCTGCGGAGTCCCCATATGTGAAGACTCATTCCTGCTTGTTCCTGGAGATAGCACAGTTACTTACCTGTAACAGGTGATCTCTGGGAACAGCAGGAATAAGTCTTCACAACCCACCCACCTCCCCTAGGAGTTGTATCTCTCTCTCTATCTTTCCTTTCCTCTCTCTCTCTTTGTCTCAGCTTTAAAATTCGAATTGGAGAGAAGTAGTTAGGAAAGGCGGAAAGGCAGTGCACAGGCGCTGTGGGATGCTCCCAAAAGCTTTCTTACTGGACGCTGGGGAGCGTTCCCGCCTAGGCTCCGTCAGTACCGACGATACCCATATGTGAAGACTTATTCCTGCTGTTCCCAGAGATCACCTGTTACAGGTAAGTAACTGTGCTTTACAGAAAGAGTAGTGGATCCGTGGAATAGTCTCCCAGTGGAGGTGGTAGAGATGAGGACAGTAACTGAATTTAAAAAAGCATGGGACAAACACAGAGGATCTCTAAAGGTAAAAAGGGGTCTGTTGTAGTTATGGAAGAACAGACTAGATAGGCCATGTGGACTTTTTCTGTTGTCATGTTTCTCTGTTTCTATGATACAAATATAAGGTGTTCTATTTTGATTAATTTTGGGCAGGGCTTTAATGAAAACACCACCCTTATCTTTTTTTCTATCACTGTATTTATTGCTCAGTGAATAAGTTCTCCTTAACACCTGCAATTTGTACTATAAAGGCAGTGTACCTAATAAAGTAATATTACTACGTCCCATTTTCACCTTTATTGTAGAAATTGAACTGCTTCAGAACAGGTATATTTTAGTAACATAGTACATAGGGGCTGACTGAACACCAGGTGTCAGATTGCCATGGCTTCTATAAAATTGGATCTGGCACCTAGATCTCAGGTGTAGAACATGTGGAGGGCAGCAGGGGTTAGGACCTGAGTAAAAGATGCACAATTAGCAGCGCCAGCAGATTTTCTTCAGTGGGTGAAGATCAGCTGTTTTATCTGTTCTATGTACACAAATGTACACCGCTTTGACCCGGTGAAAAGCAGTATAAAAAGTTCAGCTAAATAATCAGCCAGCATTTTGAAAGGACACTGATGTCATCGGCCTATGCATTGGAAAAGGCAGTGATATTCATCGTCAGTGCTGGCTGAAGGAGCCAGTAGCGTGTTAGTCTCTCAACAGTCTGGCAAGCAGCAGAAAGGCAGTGATGATGATCTCCATAGGGAAGTAGCAGTCGCAGCATCAGCTGTGCCCACACAGCAAATTTGGCCACAGAAAACCATCTAGTTTCAAGATCTAGGTAGTAATTTGAAAAGTTGATTTCTTTGTAGAGATCTTATTTATAAAAATATTATGAACAGATATTTTTTTTTGTTGTGGAAATTGACTTTAAGAATATTTTATAAAAATGATCTCTCCATCAAAAATGGATATTTAAAGAAAACTTTGTGGCAAGGTAGATATTACATCAAGGTATACTGGGTGGGTTTCTTTTAAATGTTTCATTCTAGTTGATCTCATTTGTTCAACTTTTTGGTAGGAATGTGAAAGAAGCAGGGCTTATTTTTCTTTGGAGGAGGGTGGGGGGCTGGTAGAGGGAAGGGGTTTTAAGAGGCTATTGCTGGGATGAGTGAGAGGATGAATGGGTGAGAGCCAGGCTGCCAATACTGGAGTAGGTGGGCAGGTGGGCTGATGAAAAAAGGATGTGGCTGCAAGGGGGGGGGGAGGCTAGGTGGGTGATGGGGAAAGACCCAGGCTGCCACTGCTGGGGAAAGGTGGGTGGTTATGGTTGTCTTTATTTGATATACCATTAAAACTTTAAACAAGCTATGCGGTTTACAAAGCAATGAAAAGAGGCTAAGTCTGTGGCTATTGGGAGTGAGGGTGATGGAGAGAGGCAGAAACTGCTGGGGTAGGGTAGATAAGAATATAAGTGATAGCAAAGGGCTGGGGACACTTCCAAAATTCATCCATTCCCTCATTATCTACTGCAGTCTGCTCCACATGGGTCCCCAGTGAACAATGAAGCTAACACTGTTCACTAAAATGCAGCTTTGTGACTTCTCTCACCTGCATCTGTTATGCTTAAACTGCTTTTCTAATAATTAGCTTGGTATATATTGCCTTCACCACATGGTGAGTGGGTGATTTTATGAGTGTGAATAAATAAATAGAAATTCCAGTTGTTTAAAAGTCTGTCTCCAGCCAAGATGGCGGATGCATGCTGGCTCGCTCCAAGTAGCTCCGGACCTAGCTCTTTCGTTATCAGCATTATCTGATTTTGCAGTACCTCAGAAGCATAAGGCGAAGGTGCAGGAGTGGCTAAAGGGCACATCGGAGACTAAGGGGCCACTCGTTTTGTTCGGCCCACTTGTGCAGTTGAGGAACCTCCGGACCAGAAAGGCTCGTTGGGGACTTCGGGAGCGGAAGGAGCCGCCCCGCTTCTCTTTGAGCCTAGAGGAATGGTTTGCTCTGGCACAGCCATTCACCTGTGGTGTTAATTCATCTGTACCTGATCTTCATGGAAGTCGGGCAGTCTTGGCTGGGATGCTGATAGTGAGGGAATATTCTGCAGTGGTGTCTTCAGTGTACATGACTGCTGTCTCCACTGGAGTCCGGTGTCTGCAAATACTGCGGTAGAAGGTCCCTCTTTGCCTTCGGGGACAGAAGAGGGTACCATTATCCTTGGAGCAGTCAATCCTTGCTAGTGTTCTGAAGTCCAAGCCCTCGCTGATGAGACCTACAGAATTTAACTTTGAGATGCTTTGGGGCAGCTTGCCTTCCTTCTCCCAATTTGCTTCTCTTCAATCTGTTCTCTCTGGGGTAGTCCAAGCTGTTGACCAGAAAAAGCAGGCTGTGGCGCAATTTGTTTCCAGGATGACTCCTTTGGACATTAAATCTGAAGACGCTACTACTTTGCAGGCACTATTGTAAAAGATTTATACAGTATCCACTTGAAGATAGACTCTCTGGAGAACTTTGTAAGAAAGAGAAACCTGTGTGTGTTGAACTTTCCTCGGGTGCCTTCTATTTCGCCAAAGTTGTTCAATTCATATGCTGCTTCAGTTTTTTTTTTTTGAAAACTCTGTTTATTAATTCACAACAACATGGCACAGATCCTTTTAACTATATGCAGACTAGGAATCCCGGGTGGGGCTGTCTCTTGTCCACCATCCCAGGGCTCATCAACAGATCATTATCGTGGATACATCAAAGGTTCATATATAGTTCTTCCCCCCCTATTCCCCATCCCCCCACCCACCTTCCCCTAATCCTCGCAGCCCCCCTTCCCCTAGCCTCCCTCATTAAACACATACATTATTACGTTACCCACTTATCGGCTAATACAACATTCTGCACATCCCCCCCCCCCCCAGTCCACCTCTAAAGGCTAACCTAGCCCACCTGTAACACTTCGTTCCGAGTACGGGGCCTCAATTTTTGAATGTATGGCTCCCAAACCAGCAAGAAAGAGGTCCAACGTTGAACACTTCCTTTAGCTCCCCTCCTCTCCAAAAGCATCAACTGATGAAAGCTGTTCCACCATTCCCAAAAGGTAGGGGGCTATAGATTCCCTCCACCTATGGAGTATCGGGCCCTTACCCACCAGACATGCTTTTCTTACTAATAGGCACTCTCACCTCCCTTTCGGGTGGAGTGGTCCAAGTTGATCTAACACCACAAGCAACCAAAAGATCTGCTGCTGTATAACACTGCTCATATAGTTACCAGTCCTCCTCCAATAAGAGCGAATTTTCTGACATCCCCACCACATATGCTGTAAGTCCGCCAAAGAGCAAGAACACTTTGGGCAGCCTCCATCCGCCGTAAGATGGCATCGTAGTACTCGTCTGCGGGAGAAGTGTGCTCGAATGATACATTTAAATTGCACCTCTCTCCACCGGGCCCCTTCCACCAACCCCCTAATCCTACCCAAGGCCCAGTTGATTGAGCAAGGGGTCACCGCCTGGTCCAACTCCTCTGCCCACAAGACCTCCGCAGAATAGTCTGGTGGACTACCATAGCCATCCAACCGTCTCTTCAGGTCTGCAATTGTGGGTGGAAATTCTGCTCCCAGTGCAAAGAACTCTAAAATCTGTGCCGAGCGTTCCACCAATAGCGCACTCTGCGGAAGAGAAGCAATATAATGAGAAAGCTGGGCATGGGCAAAATAATGTCGGCTACTCAGCTCATATTCCCTGAAAAGGGTCTCAAATGGTTTACACTTCCCCGTCTGATCTACCACATGTCCAGTATTCCGTATCCCTAGTCTCTTCCAGATCTGGAACACAGACTCCTCCGACCCTGGGGTAAACTGAGCATTTCCTTGTAGAGGCAACCAACTCGAGACCTCTGGAGGCCCGCCCCAAAATCTATTCAGTTGCCACGTCTGCCGTGCCGGAAGCACCAACCCACTACTAGTCACTCTGCCAGGCAGGTATATGCTCTCCAAGTTTAATGTCGCCAGCAGGGTCTGCGGGGCCACAAAGGCCTCCTCTAGTGCCCTAGGAGTATACACCTCTGTGTTCCCTAACCAGTCTCCAATATGCCGGTCCTGGCTTGCCAAAGCGTATGCCCGCAGATCTGGAATTCCAATCCCCCCGTTCCTCCACCCTCTCCTTAATCTATGTAGTGGGACCCGAGCCCTTGCCCCTTTCCAGAGAAATCTCCGGATCTCCCGCTCTATACTATTTAAGTCTTGCCTCATTAACCACACTGGGAGAGCTTGCAACCAGTAGAGCACTCGTGGCAGGATCACCATCCCCAATGCCATTAATGGCCTAATAAGGACAGCGGTAGCAGGGTCCATGCTTGGAGTTGCGTTCGAGTTTTGGCGAGGACCCGCTCAAAATTTTTGCTGTACAGCTCCTTCGGCTCTCTAGTCAAAAGGATCCCTAAGTACACAAATGAGTCATCTGCCCACTTGAGTGGGAAGCTCCCTCTCCAATGCCCCTTGAGCGTTCCCGCTACGTCTAGTGCCTCTGAGTTATCCATATTGATGCAGAGCCCGGCAAAACTTCCAAAGAGAAAATTCCTCTAATAGGTTAGGCAACGACGTTTGAGGAGACAGCAAATGCACTGGCATATCATCCGCAAACGCAGCCATCTTAAACATATGCCGACCGATATATACGCCTTGTACTTTCTTGGACGCCTCTATCTTCCTCACCAGGGGGTCTAAAGACAGCACAAATAGCAGGGGGGAAAGCGAGCAATCCTGCCTTGTGCCTCTAGGCGAACATCGTCCGACAGCACACCGTTACAGAGCACTCCAGCGGTAGGCCCCGTATAGAGGAGCTCTACCATGTTGCAAAAAGACGTCCCAAGACCATATTGTGGCAAAAGAAACCTCAAATATGCCAGTTCACTTCATCGAACGCTTTCTCCGCATCAAAGCTAATCAAAAGCGACTGCAACTCCCGTCCCTGTACCCACTCCAGCGAGGCCAAACTTTTTCGCAGGTTCCACACCACATATCGTCCCATCATGAACCCCACTTGGGAGTCATGCACCAGCTCCCCCAAACCCTGGGCCAAACGATCTGCTAATACCTTGGCCAATATCTTTACATCAAAGTTTAGCAAAGAGATGGGTCTATAGGAATCAGCCCGTGTGTGATCCCTCCCTGGTTTAGGTATCAATATGATGTGCGCATGGTTTCCCCCCCCCCCCCCCCATTTGAACCTCTTATGATATACTGCCACCAGAGGGGGGGCAACAGATCTCCCATCAGCTTATAAAATTCTGTCCCAAAACCATCTGGGCCAGGCGCTTTATAACAACTCGCCTTCTGGATAATCCGTTGGACCTTCTCAATGGTTACTGGTGCTTCTAAGTGTGATCTCTGACTTACCTCCAGCCTTGGTATTTGCACTTCTCTCAGGTATTTCTCCATGCTAGTCAGGGATCCCTCCCTCCCTGAGTATAATTTTTGATAAAAAGACCGAAACACTTGGGCAATCACCCGATTTTCTTTATGCAGTTTCCCCTGGTTATCTCTTAGCGCAGCCACTATACAGGTGCCTCTGCTGCCCTTAATACATCTTGCCAAGAACTTCCCCGGCTTATCCCCATAGCGATAGAGCTGATAGCGGTAATACAGGAACGATTTCCTAGCCCTCTGGTGAAGCAGTTCATTGAGGGCCACTTGGGTCTCCCACAGTCTCTTTTTGTTTGCCACTGAGGGACTACTTGCCTGTCTCCATCTGTCGCTGCCCACCTGCTGTTCAAGCCGAACAATCTGTTGCGTCAACATTTTCCGCTTCCTCCCTGTGTAACCAATAATATCTCCCCGCAGGACTACCTTCGCAGTCTCCAAAAAGAGCTCCGGGTCCTCCTGATGCTGTGCATTATGGACCACAAACTCTTGCCACCTCTGCTTTAGATAAAAGTGAAATTCAATGTCTCTATACAAATCTACCGGGAATCGCCAAATTCGAGTCTGCGCGGTTGCATCATGCCATTCCAACTCCACCCAGACAAACGCATGGTCTGAAACCTCTGTGGGACCAATTTGTGCATCTTCTATCTGGGCAAATAGTCGTTCCGAAACCAACACATAGTCAATCCAAGCGCTCGAGCCAAGTGCTCGTGACTGGTGAGTAAAGTCCCTTTCCAATGTGTGTAGCAAACGCCAGGGGTCCACCACCCCTAATCTGCGCCTCAGACCCTGCAGTGCTTTAGTAGTCTGTGCCCGTGCGCCATCTCCTCCCCCCCTAGTCGTATCCAACTCAGTGTCCAGAACTCCATTGAGATCTCCTGCCAAAATCAAAGGAGCATCTGGCAGCTGTTCCACCCGAGAGCCCAAACAGGCATAAAGTGCCCGGTCCAGCACATTCGGACTGTAAAGATTACCCAGCACCATGGGCTTCCCCTCCAGCGTCCCGTATAGAAGCACACATCTTCCCCCAGGGTCCACGTATGTGCACTCCTGGACGAATCTAATCTGCTTGTGTATCAAAATGACCACTCTCCCCTTCCTTCCCGTCGCCGGAGCCCCCCATACTTGCCCCACCCAGTCCCCCTTCAATTTAAGCTGTTCCTCAGCAGTCTGGGGAGTTTCCTGTAACATTGCAATATCACATTTTTGCCTAGCTAGAGCCTGTAGCACTTTATTTCTCCAGGACCAAGCAGGAAGTCAGTCCTCACATATTGGTGACGTCGGCACCGACTGAGCCCCCAAGCGGAGCATTTCCCCAGCTTTCACAGAAAGCCTTTGGGACTGCCAGCACGCATGCGTGGTCCCCTTCCCACCCAAGGGTGCCATCTTGCTCAGTCTTCTTTTTTCCGCAGAGCCCGACGGACGTGGTTCGTGTTCACCCGCGAGAAAAATTGATTTTTCGTGTTTTTTTCTCGGTTCAACGCCGGTTTCCCCTTCCTGCCTCGGGCCGGTACACCGGTATCGAGCCCGGACTTCTTTTTTCGGTTTTTGTCCTTTGTGACTAGCGTTCGCACCATTTTTCTATTTTTCACTGGTAGCCCTCTCTTTTGACCTCGCAGGGGCCCTTTTTCCCCCGATGGCTGCCAGCAGGTTTAAAAAGTGTGATCGGTGTAAGAAACTTATGTCTCTCACCGACACACATGACTGCTGCCTCCGCTGCCTCAGAATCGATCATGACCCGATGATCTGTGCTCCGTGTGGGAAAATGTCCTCGAAGGCATTGAGGCGTCGGCAGCACCAGAAGGAAAGAATCTTCTCTGACTTTGCGTCCGGCCGGGCCCGGACTTCGTCAGAGGCCTCGACGTCTCGGGATTCCTGGGTGGAGTTGGAATGGCATGATGTGACGCACTTGAATCCTTGAGGGCCAGGTCGCATAGCCCCGACCGCCGTCCTGGGTCTTCGTAGTCGGAGAGGCCTGCAAAACAACTTCGTGTGGAGCCAGAGTCCCTGAGTGCTGTAGTCCTTGTGGACTCTCCTCCGGGGGAGCCGATGTCGGGCCCGACGCAGTCTGGGCCCGAGTCCAGGGGCTGCTGAGTCTCCTGAGCTTGGACTCAGGTTGACGGCCTTGGAGAGCAGCTTGGCTGCCTTCATGGAACAGCAGTGGGCACTGATCGCCGGTCTCATCGGTGCATCTTCCCCGACCACCGGAACATCGACGTCCAAGTTGACCCCGGAGGCTGAGCCGATCCTCGAGTCCATGCGCTCTCGAGTCGATCCTCGGCCAAGGTCTCCCTCGGCCTCCTGTTCAGGACCGAGGTTGTCGACGCCAGTACCCTTGGCATCGGGGCAGATGGCATCGGTGCCTGCCCGACCGGAGCCGCTCAATTCCTCCTCCGAGGAATCGGGCTGGGAAACAGAGTATGAGGAGTCCCCGGACACCCTTTGGACCCGGTGTGTCCCTTCGGACTCACCGGAGTCCGAACCTCGGAGATGGTTCCCCCCGGAGGACACCCAGTTCTCGGATTTCGTGCGGGACATGGCCAAGGTCTTGGCCTTCCCCGCGGATCCCGAGGAGGAGCCTCGAGCCGAGGAGCTCGAGGCCCTGCAGTACGACTCTCCTCCCAAGGAGGCCTTTACTGTACCGGTTCTTCCGCATGTGGGAGGTGCCGGCCTCAACGCTGGTTCTGAGCAAGCGGGTCGATTCCATCTATCGAGTCCGCAAGAGCCCCGGGTTCCAAAAGGCACAGCTACCGCACCACTCCATGGTTGTGGAATCGGCCATGCATCGTCTGAAGAGTCAGAAGATGCACTCCTTGGTGCCTCCCGGCCGGGAGGCCCAAAACCTGGATGCCCTCGGTAGAAAGTGCTTCCAGGGCTCTATGCTTGCTTGCTGTGTCCAGCCCTACCAGCTGTACATGGGCATGTACCTTCGAGACCTGGCAAAGGAATTGCCGGGTTCTCTGCTGGGCTCTCTGAGGAACCTTTGCAGAGGTTCAAGGCCCTGTCATCGGGGATCCGAGAGTGCTTGAAGTTTATCTCTCGAGCAGCCTATGGAGGCTTCGGCCCGTGTAGCCACGGCCGGCATCAGTGCACGCCGTCAGGCTTGGCTACAGTCATCGGACCTCGAGCCATGGGTTCAGGACAAGTTGGTCGATGTCCCCTGCCGAGGTGAAAACCTCTTTGGCAAACCCATGGCTGAAAAGGCTGCGGAACTCGAGTCCGAGACTCTCACCCGGACGAGGCTGTCCAGGAAAACCTCTGCCCCTTCTCAGAAGAAGAAGGGCTCGGGGGAAAAAAGACCTTTTACCCGAGGAAGTCATCTGCCTACAAATCATACCCTCATTTTCAGGCCTCCACAGCTCCCCAGCAGGGTCAGCAGGCCAAGGGACAGGGACATGGGCCCCGTAGGCAGAAAACCCCCAAGCCACTAGCTCCGGCTCCTGCACAGCAGGGAACGAGGTTTTGACTCCAGTGGCATAGCCTCTCCTCCTCAGCTGGCCCCTCCCAGCACAGGAGGCCGGCTGACCCTGTATGCCCACAGGTGGTCAGCCATAACAAGGGATACCTGGGTGCTAAGCATAGTCCAGAGGGGCTATCTCCTCCACTTCCACCAGGTACCTCCCTCCTACTTTCCAGGGGAGCCTCCCAGACTCCCTCTGCACAGGGACTTACTCCTGCAGGAGTTAGCAAGTCTTCTGAAGGAACAGGCGGTGGAACCGGTGCCCACCACCTGAGAGGTCAAGGCTTCTATTCCAGGTACTTTCTAGTACCAAAAAGAACAGGAGGCCTCAGGCCCATCCTAGACTTGCGGAATCTCAACAAGTTCCTGGAGAGGGAAAAGTTCAAGATGCTTACCCTTGGAATCCTGCTGCCCTACCTCCAGCAGGGAGATTGGCTATGCTCCTTAGACCTAAAGGATGCCTATACTCACATCCTTATTCATCCAGACCACAGACAATATCTCTGATTTGTAGTGGGAGGAAACCATTACCAGCACAGGGTACTCCCTTTTGGCCTAACTTCCGCCCCCAGGGTTTTCACCAAATGCCTGTCGGTGGTGGTGGCCTATCTCAGGGTTCAAGGACTCTTTGTCTTTCCATACCTGGAGGACTGGCTCATCAGGGGTCAGTCTCCACGGGAGACCAATCAAGCCACCCTCCGCACTGTCGCTCTTCTCCAGCATCTGGGGTTTGTCATAAACATCACAAAGTCTGCTTTGCACCCCTCACAGAACATGGAGTTCATAGGAACAAGACTGGACACCCTTCAAGCAATGCTTTTTTGCCAGTGGGCAGGGCCCACAGACTGATGGCCTTGGCCAGCCAATTCCACAGCAATTCTCTGGTCTCCGCCAGACAATTCCTGAGGCTCTTAGGCCACATGGCATCCACGGTCCATGTAACTCCAAATGCCCGTCTACACATGAGGCCAGCTCAGTGGGGCCTCAGAACTCAGTGGCTGCAGGCCACGGGAAACCTGACGGACAAAGTGAGGGTGTCCAAGCTACTAGCTGCTTCTCTACAGTGGTGGCGTCATCTTCCGAATCTGCTAAAAGGGGTGCCTTTTCAAGCAACTCAACATTCTCAAGTGCTGACAACCGATGCTTCTCTCCAAGGTTGGGGTGCACATTGCCAAGGAGCATGCACCCAGGGCCTCTGGTCCCCTTGGGAATCCGCACAGCAGATCAATTTCCTAGAGCTCAGGGCAATCCGCCTAGCCCTCCGGACTTTCTCTCACCAGTCGGTCTTAGTGCAGACGGACAATCAAGTTGCCATGTTCTATGTGAACAAGCAGGGGGGCACAGGATCCCGACCTCTCTGTCAGGAGGCACAGGACCTGTGCTACTGGGCAGTCAATCATGGCATACATCTCAAGGTGGTCTTTCTCCCTGGACAGGAGAATTACCTGGCAGACAGATTGAGCAGGATTCTGCAGCCACACGAATGGCAGTTGAATCCTCTGGTGGTTCAACAGATCTTCTTAAGATGGGGTCTTCCCACCATAGATTTCTTTGCCAGTCCACTGAACCGTCAACTGCCCAGTTTCTGTTCCAGGCAACCGCATCCTCTCAGGGTAGCAGCGAATGCCTTTCTCATCCCATGGTCTACAGGCCTCCTGTATGCGTTTCCTCCCACACCTCTAGTGTCCAAGACACTGTTCAAAGTGATCCGGGACAAGGCCTCGGTGATCCTGGTGGCCCCCAGGTGGCCAAGGCAACCCTGGTTCCCACTTCTTTTGCAACTAGCAGTGGACACTCCTCTTCCTCTGGGGATGCAACCCGATCTCCTGTCTCAGGAGCAGGGATCTCTCTTACATCCCAACCTCCAGTCCCTCAATCTGATGGCCTGGCTGCTGAAAGGTTAGTTCTAGCACCCTTACTGCTGCCTAAGGAAGTGGAAGACGTGGTCTTGACCTCTAGGAGGCAGTCCATTCGGAGGTCTTATGCCCTTAAGTGGCGCAGGTTCTCCACCTGGTTTGCTCAGCACAAGGAGGATCCTTTCTCATGCCTGGTACCAGTGGTGCTGCAATATTTGCTTCACCTGTCCAACCTAGGCCTCAAATCCAATTCGGTTAGGGTCCATCTCAGTGCTCTGTCAGCGCACCATTCACCAGTGGAGGGTCAGTCTCTTTCAAGCCACCCTTTAGTGGCTCACTTCCTCAGAGGCCTCCTTTTGCTTAAGCCTCCAGTTCGTCCACCTGCCCCTGAGTGGGATTTGAATGTGGTCTTGCAACAGCTTACTTGCCCACCATTTGAGCCTATGGCTACTTGTCCTTTGCGTTTTCTCTCCTGGAAAGCATTGTTTTTGGTAGCTCTTACCTCTGCAAGGCGAGTGAGCGAGCTTCAAGCTTTGGTGTCAGATGCACCATACACTAGGTTCTATAGGAACAGAGTAGTCTTACGAACTCACCCTAAGTTCCTTCCTAAGGTTGTCTCCTCCTTCCACCTCAACCAGGAGGTGGTTCTTCCAACTTTCTTTCCCAGGCCGCATGCCAGCTGGGCTGAGATGGTCTTGCATACCCTGGACTGTAGGAGGGCGTTGTCCTTCTACCTTGACCGTATGCAGGGACACCGAAGGGCTGTACAGCTTTTCGTTTCTTTTGACCCTAATAAGTTGGGGTTACCTGTCTCCAAGTGTACCCTGTCCATTTGGGTAGCAGACAGTATTGCCTGGGCATACAGGGCAGCCGGCCTCTCGTTGCAGGGTCGAGTCACGGCTCACCATGTCAGGGCGAAGGCTGCGTCAGTGGCTCATCTCCGTTCTGTTCCGTTGGTAGACATCTGTAGGGCCGCTACTTGGTCTTCAAGCCAGACTTTTGCGGCCCACTACTGCCTCGAGATAGAGACCCGCAGGGACAGTGCTTTCAGACAGGCGGTACTCCGTAATCTCTTTGAGGTATAGGCAACTCCTACCCTCCGTCCCTGGTGTTGGGCTACTGTTCGAGGGCGTTCTCAGAGAAGATTCTTTTCGTACATGCTGAGGCTCTAGAGGGAGCATATTTTTTTCAGCTTTGGGTCCCTGGTAGCCTTAAGCTGGGGAGTCCCATATGTGAGGACTGACTTCCTGCTTGGTCCTGGAGAAAGAGTAGTTACTCACCTGTAAAAGGTGTTCTCCAGGAGCAGCAGGAATCAGTCCTCACAACCCTCCCTCCTCCCCTTGGAGTTGCAGTCATATGATTTATTTTGTTTTTTTGCTGTCTTTTAGCTATGTCATCAGACTGAGCAAGATGGCACCCTCGGGCGGGAAGGGGACCGCGCATGCGTGCTGGCAGTCCCATAGGCTTTCTTTGAAAGCTGGGGAAATGCTCCGCATGGGGGCTCCATCGGCGCCAACGTCACCCATATGTGAGGACTGATTCCTGCTGCTCCTGGAGAACACCTGATCTCCAGGAACAAGCAGGAATGAGTCTTCACATATGGGTATCGTCGGTACCGACGTTGCCTGCGCGGGAACGCTCCCCAGCGTCCAAAAGGAAAGCTTTTGGGAGCATCCCACAGCGCCTGCGCGCTGCCTTCCCGCCTTTCCTAACTGCCTCTCTCCAGTTCTTCTTTTCCGCGGAGCCAGCAGGTTGGGTTTCCTGTCACCGCTGAAGAATTTATTTTCTTTTATTTTTCTTTAGTCGCGTGTCTGCCTTCTCGATTCCGCACCGGTACTACCGGTCTTTTTTCTTTCTTTAAAAAAAAAAAAAAAACTTTTACTCTCTTCAGTGCATTTTTTCTTCTGGGGCCTTAGGCCTACATATTTTTTTTTCCTCATGGAAAAACCCGCCTCCGGGTTTAAAAAGTGCACGAAGTGCAGTAGCACTATTTCTGTCACCGACACCCGTGACCGGTGTCTAAAATATTTAGGTCCTGACCACTCCATTGCGGATTGTGAGTCCTGTTCCATGATGTCTAAGAGAGGGTTACAGAATCGGGCAGCCAAGCTCGGTGTCCTGTTTCCCTCCGATGCAGCTTCTGTGGCATCGACGACGTCTTCCAGGGCTTCTTTTTCATCCCATGGATCTCAGGTAACCAAACTTAAATCTGGCCGGTCCTCAAAGAGTTCATCTCCCTCCAAGTATCGAGATGCCCCCGGGCTTACTCTTGAGGAACCCACACCAGCAAAATTACCCCGGCGGGAGGCTCCGGCTTCCAAAGCACTACCTATGGGGTCACAGGTTGACATCGATGGCTCGGCCTCAACCGATCACCTGTTACAATGTTCTGGGTTACCGGTGGTCTCCACCGGTACCGACATCTAGACATTGGTGGCGTCAATGGATCAGAATATCCTGACCATGCAGCGTGCCATCACGGCATTCATACAAGCTGCGATGCCTACGGTACCGCAACAAACCCCGTTGTCGGTACCCATACCGATTCCGGTACAGGATCCGATTCCGGTTCCGATACCAGTACCGCTTGCATTGACATCAGCATCGACAGCAGCGGTACGCTATCCAGTGATGCCCATCAGTATCGACATGGTACCAATTACTCCCGATGTCGATACCTCCCGGTACGCGTATCGGGCTCTACGAGAGCATCCAGAAAGTCGATACTTCGATTCCTCTGAAGACTCTGATTCTTCAGAGGCCTCAATTGAAGCATCGGGGATCCTTCCTCAGGAACCCTCTTCTCCAAAAAGGAGAATGTCTCCTCCTGAAGATTTGTCTTTTCAGGACTTCATTAGGGAGGTGGCCAAAGGCCTGTCCATCTCAGTGACCTCTGAAACTGAACCTAGAGCCAAAAAATTAGATATCCTTCAATATCCTAAGGCTCCTAAAGAGGCAGCCACCTTACCAATACATGAGATTCTTTATGATCACATGTTGGGCATATGGGAGACTCCTCTTTCCACCTCCCCTCATTCCAGAAGGTTGGACACCATGTATCGTGTTCCTCCTTGTCCTGGATTTCATAAGACTCAGCTTCCTCACCACTCTATTGTGGTAGAGTCTGCTATGAAAAAGATCAAGAGTACAAAAAGGCACTCCTCTGCTCCTCCAGGAAGAGAATGCAGAACTCTAGATGCCTTTGGCAGGAAAATCTTCCAGGCCAGTATGCTTGTAGCCAGAATCAACTCCTATAGTCTCTATATGGGGATGTTTCTGAAAGAAGTTACAGATCATCTGCAAACCTTATCTCCTTTTATGTCAGAAGATGAGAGAAGAATATATCACCTGGCTTAAACATGCACAGGATGTATCCAAGTTTTCCAACCGTGCAGCCTTTGACTCTTTTGAGGGGGCCAGTAGACTTTCAAAGTCTACTACTGCTCCTTTTAAAAAGAGGTTGTTCAAAAAGGGATCTTTCCCAAAGAAGGGGAAATTTTCTTCTTATGGTCAGGCCTCTTCTCAAGGTCGTTTTGCTACAAAGAGACAGCAACAACCAAAACAGGCCAAAACCCAGGCTGCGAGGACTGCTACGGCCCAACAGCCTCAGCCTCCTCAGGGCCTTTGACTTTCCACTAGAGAACTTAGCCTTTCTGGCTCTAGAAAATCCAGAGCCTCTCACCATCCCAGGAAGGTTAACTCACTTTGCTCCCAGATGGGAACAAATCACAGCAGAGCAGTGGACCCTCTCCATCATAAAGGAAGGGTACAAACTTCATTTCTTAAACCTTCCTCCTCACACCATGGTGAAACAGTTCAATTCTCCAACATCTCTCCTCAACCTTCTAGGTCAAGAGATTGCTACACTTTTTGCCCAAGGGGCAATAGAAGAAGTACCCCTTCTTCAACAGGGCTCAGGGTTCTACTCCCCCTATTTTCTCATTCCAAAGAAAACAGAGGGCTACAGACCCATATTAGATCTCAGAGAATTGAACAAGTTTCTATGCAAGGAGAAATTCAAGATGACTTCTCTCGGAACTCTCCTTCCATACCTCCAGAGTCAGGACTGGCTTTGTTTTCTAGATCTCAAGGATGCGTACACCCATGTTCTCATCCATCCAACACACAGAAGATTCCTTCGATTCCTTTACCAAGGAAAGCACTACCAATACAAAGTGCTTCCTTTCGGTCTGGCCTCTGCTCCAAGAGTGTTCACAAAATGCATGGCAGTAGTAGCTGCATTCCTGCGCACTCTAGGAATATTCGTATTCCCATATTTGGACGACTGGCTCATCCGAGCTCCATCCCAGTCAGAGGCCCAGACTTCCCTGGCCTGCACAAGGCGTGTTCTTCAGTATCTGGGACTGGTAATCAACATTCCAAAATCCCATCTCACCCCTACTCAGTCTCTAGAGTTCATAGGGGCCTTACTGGATACCACAACTGCAAGGGCCTATCTTCCCCAGGCCCGTTGCCTACGCTTGGTGCAGTTAGCCTCCCAGATTCAGTTAGAATCCCATTTAAGTGCTCGAGAGATGTTGCAACTTTTAGGCCACATGGCATCCACGGTGCATGTGGTTCCCTATGCTCGCCTTCACATGAGAGCAGCTCAGTGTACCCTATCCACCCAATGGACCCAGGCATCAGGTTGCCTGTCAGACAAAATAGCAACCTCCAGTCGTCTATTTTGGTCCCTCCACTGGTGGAAGTCCACTCAGAATCTGTTGCTGGGGTCCCCCTTTCAACAGGTGTTACCCCAAGCAACCCTTACAACAGATGCCTCTCCAAAGGGTTGGGGGGCTCATCTACGAGATCTCTCGACCCAGGGCATCTGGTCTCCACAGGAGACGTCTCTTCATATCAACCTCTTAGAGCTCAGAGCAATCTTTCTGGCTCTGAGTCTTCCACACCCTGCTCAGCTACAAGACAGTCCTCATCCACACGGACAACCAGGTAGCCATGTTCTACGTAAACAAGCAGGGAGGGACTGGCTCTCTGTCGCTTTGCAACGAAGCTCTGAGATTGGGGCCTTCGCCAGAGAGCATCAAATCCATCTCATGGCAGTGTATCTTCCAGTGGTTCAAAACTCTTGGGCAGACAGACTCAATCGAGTTCTGCTTCCGCACGAATGGTCCCTCCGTGGGGACCAGATAGCCAGGATTTTTCGGATTTGGGGTACCCCAGACATAGACCTGTTTGAAAGTCCGTGGAATGCCAAACTTCCCCGGTTCTGTTCCAGGATTCCATGTCAGGGAGTTCAGGCCAGGGACGCCTTCCTCCTTCATTGGGGGCAAGACTTCCTCTATGCCTTTACACCTATTCCCCTCATCCCCAAAACTCTGTTCAAGCTTCAGAGAGAGAAGGGGTCTATGATCCTCATAGCACCACTTTGGCCACACCAACTGTGGTACCCTCTACTTCTGCATCTCTCGCAAGCTCCCTCCCTAGACCTGGGGTCTGCTCCAGATCTCCTTTCCCAGGAGGAGGGAACCTTGTGGCACCCAAATCCTCAATCTCTTCATCTCAGGGCCTGGTTGCTGAAGGCCTAGACCTTCAAGATTTACACCTTTCTTTACTAGACTATTTGCTGCATTTATCCCATGCAGGCCTTAAAACAAATGCAGTCAGAGTCCATTTGAGTGCTATTGCAGCATCCCTTAAGCCTCTCAATGGACAACCTATTTCCTCTCATCCTCTTATATCAAGATTCATGAGATGCCTTCTTTTGATTAAACCTCCCATTAGACCACCTCCAGTGGCAAGGGACTTGAATCTGGTTCTTGGCCAGCTTATGAAGCCACCCTTAGAACACTTAGCCACTACCTCCTTGAAATTCCTTTCCTGGAAGGTTGTTTTTCTCATTGCTCTCACCTCAGCTCGCCGTATCAGTGAGTTGCAAGCTTTAGTGGCTAATCCTCCTTATACAAGGTTCCATCATGACAAGGTAGTCCTCAGATCTAATCCACACTTTATGCCTAAAGTGGTCTCGCCTTTTCATCTGAACCAGGAGGTGTATTTTACCTGTTTTTTTTCCAGGACCTCATGCATCAAGTGCAGAGAGGAATCTTCATACCCTGGATTGTAAAAGAGCACTTGCTTTCTACTTACAAAGGACACAGCAACATAGAAAGTCCTCTCAACTTTTTGTTGCTTTTGATCCTTCTCATTTAGGACTTCCAGTCTCCAAGAGAACTCTCTCTAATTGGATTGCTCAGTGTATTTCCTTCGCCTACCAGAGCAAGAATCTTTCTCTGGAGGGCCATGTCACAGCTCACAATGTGAGGGCCATGGCAGCCTCTATGGCTCATCTTAACTCTGTGTCCATCGACCAAATCTGTCGAGCGGCCACCTGTAAATAGTTTGAAAAGCTCTGTTATAGTTAATGTTCAAAATGTTGTTCAAAATCTGTTCAAAATATGTTCCCTGTAAGTACACCTGTACATAGTTAAAGCATAATGTTCCCTGTAAATGTATACAGAAGTATACAATTGTTCTGTTTAATGTTCAATGTAAACCGCCCCTGATCTCTGGAAGGGGCGGTATAGAAAAGACTGTTAAATAAATAAATAAATAAAATAAATAAATACCTTCACAGCCCATTACTGCTTGGACAAGGACTCCCGCCAGGATGCCTTGTTTGGTCAGGCTGTTCTCAAACACCTGTTCCATACCTAATCAACTCCTACCCTCCATCCCTGACTGGATGCCTGAGATTCATGGGTGCAGGTGGAGCCCTTCCCAGGGACTCCCAATCTGGGTAATCTCCCAGGCATCTCCAGCTGGGGAGTCCCCATATGTGAAGACTCATTCCTGCTTGTTCCTGGAGATAGCACAGTTACTTACCTGTAACAGGTGATCTCTGGAACAGCAGGAATAAGTCTTCACAACCCACCCACCTCCCCTAGGAGTTGTATCTCTCTATATATCTTTTATTTCCTCTCTCTCTTTTGTCTTAGCTTTAAAACTCGAACTGGAGAGAGGCGGTTAGGAAAGGCGGGAAGGCAGCGCGCAGGCGCTGTGGGATGCTCCCAAAAGCTTTCCTTTTGGACGCTGGGGAGCTTTCCCGCGCAGGCTCCGTCGGTACCGACGATACCCATATGTGAAGACTTATTCCTCCTGTTCCCAGAGATCACCTGTTTACAGGTAAGTAACTGTGCTTTACAGGTGAGTAACTACTCTATCTCTTGATAGGGTTACCTTCCCCACATACATTCCATGAAATAATCTTCAAGTCAACGGATAACGATAAGACTCAAACCATTCAGCAACCAAATTTCCATAAGGAAAGACCTCCCCAGCCTGAAGCCCTCCCCCAATATTTTTTATGTGCCTTAATCCTACCTCAATTGACCCGTTAGGGCTGCTCCCTACCCCTCTCCCCTCCCCTCCCCTCCCCTTTCCCCCCTCTTCCTCCCTTCCCCTATCCCTCCCTATTCCCCCTCTCCCCTCCCCCTCATCCTGCCTACAGTATCCTCCTCCTCTTTCTCCGTAAGGTCACCAGAATGCGTGCGGTACCCCTCCCACTCCCCCTTCCACCATACCAACTTCCATGCCCCAGCGCAGCCAAAGTCCTACTCCATTGCTACCCTCTAGCCCCTTAACAACATTGCCCTGCCCTCTCAGCTGCAAAGAAGGCTTTCTTCAGTAAGAAGAAGGCATTTTACCCTTCTTATACCCCTGCTTTGTAGTACCAACTTCAGGGTACTCAAAAGAGGCAACAGCCTCCCAAGCAGCAGAAGAAGCCACAGACTCCTAAAAACCAACCAGCTCCACAGACTCAACCTGTGCCTGGTTTTTTACTTTTTCCTAGAGAACATAGCCACTCTGCCACTGGAGACCCCTCTCCTCCCACAACATTGCTGGCAGATTCTGTCACTATGCCCACAGGTGGCATCTGATCATTTCAGAGCACTGGACCCTGACTATAGTGGTGGAGGGGTACAGACTTCACTACAGACTCTGCCCCCCTCCACAATAGTGAGGGAATATCCTTCTCAGCCTCCTCTCACTGCTCTTTTGCTACAACAGGTCGCCTCTCTGTTGTCAGGAGGTGCCATAGAGGAGATCCCAACATCCCAACAGGGAGTAAGTTTCTACTCTCTGTACTTTCTCATACCAAAGAAAACCGGGGGATACAGACCCATCCTGGACTTCAGAAACCTAAACAAGTTTCTTGTCCAAGAGAAGTTCAAAATGGCCTCTCTAGGAACCCTCCTATCCTATCTCCAGAGTCAGGACTGGCTCTGTTCTCTAGATCTCAAAGAAGCATGTACACATCCTGATTCATGCAGGAAATATCTACTCTTCATGTTTTAAGGAAGACATTCTCAGTACAGGATACTGCCATTCGGACTCAACTCTGTCCCAAGAGTCTTCATAAAGTGCATGGCAGTCGCGGCCACATTTCTAAGATCGCTAGGGATATTTGTCTTCCCTTACTTAAATGACTGGCTCATAAAGGTAAGAACCTCCCAAGAGGTTCACCTATATGTGTCTCATACCATGCAGATACTGCAACATTTGGGATAAATCTTCCAAAGTCCCATCTCATGCTTACTCAAACACTAGAGTTCATAGGAGCTCTCTTAGATACTCAAGGGCCTTTCTACCTCAGCCCCGCTGTTCTCGTCTCGTTCAGCTGGCATCTCAGGCCCGTGTCAAAGATTATCTCACTGCCCGAGAGATGCTACAGCTTCTAGGTCATATGGCCTCAACAGTACATGATGTACCACATGCACGCCTGTATATGCGCAAGCCCAATGAGCTTTGGCTTCCCAGTGGACACAGTCCTCAGGCCGTCTGTCAGACAAAAAATCAATGTCTGCCCCTCTGGCCACATCTCTTCTATGGTGGTGTTCCCCAGAGAATCTTTTTGTCGGGTCACCTTTTCAGATGCTTCCACATCAGTGTACCCTGACAATGGATGCCTCCAAACAGGGTTTGGGGGGGGGGGCATCTAAGGTCCCTCTCCACTCAGAGCCTCTGGACGGAGGAGTCGTCCAAGTTCCATATACATTTACTGGAACTTCGGGCAATTTACAATGCCCTCAAAGTTTTTCAGGGACTTTTAAGTTCTCAAAGGGTCCTGGTGCAAACGGACAATCAGGTAGCCATGTTCTATGTGAACAAACAAGGGGGAACAGGATCTTGGTCCCTCTGCAGAGAGGCTCTCCATCTCTGGTCCTTTGCCATCACTCATCAGATATATCGCTTGTAGGTGTATCTCCCAAGGGAGCAAAATGTCTTAGCAGACAGATTGAATTGGACCCTCCTTCCCCACGAATGGTCTCTCCACACAGAGACAGCATCCTTCATTTTTCAGACCTGTGGGACTCGAGAGATAGATCTGTTTTCCACTCCGCAGAATGCCAAACTTCCCCGCTTCTGCTCCAGGACTCCCAATTCAGACAACCAGGAGATGGATGCTTTTCATCTCCACTGGGGTCAAGAGTTCCTGTATGCTTTTCCTCCCATTCCCCTGATTCCCAAGATGTGTTTCAAGCTCCAGGCGAACAGGGGCCTCATGATACTCATAGCCCCACTTGGCCACATCAACCATGGTTTCCTCTCCTACTATGTCTGTCCCAGACTCAACCCTTAGATCTTGGATCGGACCCAGATCTTCTCTCTCAAGAAGAAGGGATGCTGCTCCATCCCAGAGTGCCGTCTCTTCACCTCATCCAACTCAAAAAAGAAAGTCATTGAACATCCCCACCAGTAGCTACCACTGGAGATTAATAAATCCCACAACCTCTGTTTTTGTCGGGGGCTATCGGTTGGAGAGGAAGGACTGCACCATTCCCCTCATTACCGAAAGAACCCTTTTTCTTTTCGGTAATGAGGGGAATGGTGCAGTCCTTCCTCTCCAACCGATAGCCCCCGACAAAAACAGAGGTTGTGGGATTTATTAATCTCCAGTGGTAGCTACTGGTGGGGATGTTCAATGACTTTCTTTTTTGAGTGCAACTTATTTGTCGTTTAACTTGGGGGGTTTTCTTTGTAGTCTCTTCACCTCATGGCATGGCTACTGAAAGCTTAGAATTACAGGATCTTAACCTTACTCAGGAGGTAAAGGAGATTTGCTTAGCCTCTAGGAAGCCATCCACCAGACATTCTTATGCTTTCAAGTGGCGTAGATTTTCCATCTGGTGTTCCCAGAAGGACCTTAATTCCTTCTTGGCTCCAGTGGAGGCACTCCTCCAGTATCTCCTCCATTTATCCTCTTACAGTCTCAAGACCAACTCGGTAAGAGATCATCTGAGTGCAATCACAGCCTCTCACCATCTCCTGGATGGACAACCATTTTCTTTACGGCCGTTTATGGCGTGCTTCATGAGAGGTCTCTTGCTCACCAGTGGCCTGGGATCTCCATGCTGTTCTAGGGCAACTTCTCAAGCCGCCTTTTGAACCCTTAGCCACTACCTCACTAAAGTTTCTGACATGGAAGGTCATCTTCCTTGTTGAACTCGCTTCAGCTAGATGCATTAGTGAGCTACAGGCTTTGGTGGCAGACCCACCTTACACCTGGTTCCACCATGACAAGTTTGTCCTAAGGACTCACGCCCATTTCATGCCAAAGGTGGTGTCTCCTTTGCATTTGAATCAGTCTAGCTTCCTGTCTTTTTTCCTAGACCACAATTGTCTAGGGCAGAGGCAACCCTCTATACCCTTGACTGCAAACGTGCCTTGGCATTCTATCTTCAAAGAACAGCTGAGCACCATAAAGGCTCTCAGTTATTCCTCTCCTTTGATCCCAGTCACTTGGGGTTGCCATTATCCAAACATACTCTTTCTAAATAGATAGCAGATTACATTTCATTTGCATGTGACAAAGCAAGGCGGTATTTTTTTTCGGGGCCTACAAAACTGCTAACTTCGGCAGGAAGCTTCGTTTTTCAATTTAAATTTCAGTTTCAGACTCGTGGTGCTGAGATGCAACTTATACAGTCTCTTTTGTGTAAAAAAAAAAAAAAAAAGAAACCGAAATGGAGGTTTTTTGTTGATTGGATCAGGATATTGTTATTTATAGGCCTCTGGAGTCCATTCCTTCCGCGGATCTGACAGACAGGGTACACTCTCCAGCGGGATGCGTTCTAAACTGCAGTGCTTAGTCTGCGGATCTAGGAGGGGAGCTGTGTCAGATACAGGTGTCTGTAGGGGGTGCGTACAGGAGGCAGCCACTATGGAGAGCACCTCAGAAGGGGGAGCTGAGAATCAGGATGCCCCAGTAGCGCTGGCGGACATAGTTTCTCTGGATTTGCCGCTTAGGGAGCCGGTAGCAGAGACTTCGTCCGCTCCTGATCTCCTATCCTTGCAGACGTCTTTGCCGGGGGGGGGGACTGGTGACAATCTTTTCCCAAGAGTTTGTTGCGCTGATTCAGCAGGCATTTAGGGGCCAGCAGAAGAGGCGGGCAACAAGTTCCATAGACGGAGAACTCTGGGAAAAGAGACCTGGAACTCCATTAAGTGCAGAGGCAACAGAAAATGTGGCGAAGAAACCCAGGATGGAGAAGGAACAGAGAGAACAGTCGTGGCTTCGGAGGGACTTCACTCCAACAAGGGGATCCCAACTTGGAAATTGATGAGGAGTTGGAGGAAGGAGAGATCAAGGACAAAGAGGACCAAGCCAGAGTGGTCCACGTGTTCCGGAGAGAGGAGTTGCCGTCACTCATTGTGGAGACGCTAAAGACAATTAATATGCCGTCGCTGGGACCAGCAGAGGATACTACTTTAGAAGATCCATTGCTGCAGGTTTTTTGGAAGGCACAAAGAGCTTTTCCGGTTCACAGAGTGGTCCATGAGGTGATACAGGAGGAGTGAGACATGCCAGAGGCAAGTCTAAAAGGGTCCAGAGTTATGGGTCGGCTTTACCCGCTGGTGGACCAGGATCGTGAATTGTTCAAGTCTCCCAAAGTAGACGCCGCCATCTCGGCGGTTACAAAAAAGACTACCATTCCAGTAGAGAAAAGTGCGGCACTCAAGGATACACAGCACAGGAAACTAGATACCTTGTTAAAGCAGGTCTTTGAAGTCCAATGCTCTGTCCATTCAGGCAGCTATTTGTGGAGCGTGGGTGGCGAGACCTGCCTCCGCTGGTCACAACAAATTCAGGGAGAAGGAGAGGATACTATCGGGGAAACGTCCATTCTCCAGGACCAAGCAGGAAGTCAGTACTCACATATGGGTGACATCTGCGCCGACGGAGCCCTTGTGCGGCGCATTTCCCCAGCTTTCAAGGAAAGCCTTTGGGAATGCAGCAGGCATGCGCAGTCCCCTTCCCGCCCAAGGGTGCCATCTTGCTCAGTCTTTCTTTTTCTGCAGAGCCCAACGGACGTGAGTTCGTGTCACCCGGTAAAAGTAGATTTTTTTCTGCGATTTTCGCTTTCTCTGATCCGGTTCGACGCTGGTTCCCCTTCCCGCCTGGGCTCGGTACACCGGTATCGAGTCCGGTGTTCTTTTTTCGGCTTTTGTCCTTCGTGACTAGTGTTCGCGCCTTTTTTGTTATTTTCACTGGCAGCTGGTCTTTTGACCTTGCAGGGGCCCTTTTTCCCCTGATGGCTGCCAGCGGATTAAAAAAATGTGATCGGTGCAAGAAACTTATGTGTCTCACCGATACACATGACTGCTGCCTCCGATGCCTCGGGCACAACCATGACCCGCTGGCCTGTGGCAAAATGGCATCTAAGGTGCTTTGGAGCCATCAGCATCAACGTGAGAGAATTTTCTTAGAGTCCGCGTCCGGCTGGGCCCGGACTTCATCAGAGGCCTCGACATCTCGGGAGTCCGGAACCCAAGCGCCGTCGTGGTTCCTCTGAAAAGGGGTCTCCCACCCGGGAGCACAAAAGGAAGAAGAAGCTCGTGAGGGCGTCGTCGGTGGAAGATCCTGGGTCCTCGAGGGCCAGGTCGCATAGCCCTTACCGCTGCCCCAGGCTCTCGGAGTCGGAAAGGCCGTCCAAGCTACCTCATATGCAGCCGGAGTCCCTGAGTCACGTGAGTTCTGTTGTCCTCATGGACTCTTCCGGGAGAGCCAACGTCAGGCCCGACGCCTTCGGGGCCCGAGTCGGAAGCTGCTGGGTCTCCTGAGCTTGGACTCAGGTTGAAGGCCTTGGAGAGCAGCTTGGCTGCCTTCATGGAACAGCAGCGGGTGCTGATCGCCGGTCTCACCGGTGCATCTGTCCCGACCATCGGGACCTCAACGTCTAAGTCATCCCTGGAGACCAAGCCAATCCTCGAGTCCATCAAGTCTTGAGTTGATCCTCCATCAAGGTCCCCCTCGACCTCCAGTGCGGGGCCGAGGTCGTTGACGCCAGTGCCCTCGGCGTCGAGGTGGGTGGCACCAAAACCCCACATGGCCGGAGCCGCTCAACTCCTCCTCGGAGGAGTCGGTGTGGGAGAAGGAGGACGAGGAATCTCTGGACACCTTCCGGACCCGGTGCGTCCCTTTGGACTCACCGGAGTCCGAGCCTCAGAGAAGGTCTCCCCTGGAGGATACCCGGTTCTCGGACTTTGTAAGGGACATGGCCAAGGCTTTGGCTTTCCCTGCGGACGCCGAGGAGGAGCCTCGAGCTGAGGAGCTCGATGCCCTCCAGTATGACTTTCCTCCGAAGGAAGCCTTTACAGTACCGGTTCCTCTGATGCTGGAATGGCTGCTCTTCCGTATGTGGGAGGCACCGGCCTCGGCGCCGGTTCTTAGCAAATGGGTCGATTCCATTTATTGAGTCCGTATGAGCCCTGGGTTCCAAAAGGCGCAGCTACCGCACAATTCCATGGTTGTGGAATCGGCCATGCACCGCCTGAAAAGTCAGAAGATGCACTCCTTGGTGCCCCCCGGCCTGGAGGCCCGGAACCTGGATGCCCTCGGTAGAAAGTGCTTCCAGGGCTCTATGCTATCTTGCCGTGTCCAGACTTACCAGCTGTACATGGGCATGTGCTTACGGGACCTGGCAAAGGAGATTGCCGGGTTCTCAGCTAGCCTCTCCGAGGAACCCTTGCAGAGGTTCAAGGTTTATCTCTCAAACAGCCTATGATGGCTTTGATGCTTCGGCCCGGGTAGCCGCAGCTGGCATCGGTGCACGCCGTCAGGTCTGGCTACAGTCATCGGACCTGGAGTCATGGGTGCAGGACAAGTTGGTCAATGTCCCCTGCCGAGGTGACAACCTATTCGGTAAGCCCATGACTGAGAAGGCTGCAGAAATCGAGATTGAGACTCTCACCAGGACAAGGCTGTCCAGAAAGACTTCTGCCCCTTCTCAAAAAAAGAAGGGCTCGGGAAAGAAGCCCTTTTTCCCGAGGAAGGGTGCTGCCTACAAATCCTACCCTCAGTATCAGGCCTCTCCAGCTCCCCAACAGGGCCAGCAGGCCAAGGGGCAGGGGCATGGGCTCCGTAGGCAGAAGACCCCCAAGCCGCCAGCTCCGGCTCCTGCACAGCAGGGAGCGGGGTTTTGACTCCCACAGCATAGCCACTTCACCGCTTGCTCCATTCAGCACAGGAGGTCGGCTGACCCTGTATGCCTACAGGTGGCCAGCCATCACAGGGCTACATACTCCATTTCCACCAGCTGCCCCCCTCCTACTTTCCAGGGGAGCCTCCAAGACTCCCCTCTACACAGAAATCTTCTCCTTCAGGAGTTGGCAAGTCTTCTAAAGGAACAGGCGGTGGAACCGGTGCCTCACCACCTGGAAGGGCAAGGCTTCTACTCCAGGTACTTCTGGTACCAAAAAGGACAGGAGGCCTCCAGCCTATCCTAGACTTGCGAAACCTTAACAAGTTTCTGGAGAGGGAAAAGTTCAAGATGCTTATCCTTGGGATACTGCTGCCCTACCTCCAGCAGGGAGACTGGCTATGCTCCTTAGACCTAAAGGATGCTTATACTCACATCCTCATTCATCCAGACCACAGACAATATCTCAGGTTTGTGGTGGGAGGGAAACCATTTTCAGTACAAGGTACTTCCCTTTGACCTAACATCTGCCCCCAGGGTTTTCACCAAATGCCTGGCGGTGGTGGTGGTCTATCTCAGGAATCAGGAAATTTTTGTCTTCCCATACCTGGACAACTGGCTCATCAGGGTCAGTCTCTCCAGGAGGCCAGACAAGCCACTCTTCGCACTGTCTCTCTTCTTCAGCATCTGGGGTTTGTCATAAACTACGCAAAGTCCACTTAGCTCCCCTCTCAGAACCTAGAGTTTATAGGGGCGAGACTAGACATCCTTCAGGCAAGAGCTTACTTGCCCGAGGACAGGGCCCACAGATTGATGGAGTTGGCAAACCAGTTCCAAAGGAATTCTCAGGTCTCCGCCAGGCACTACCTGCGACATCTGGGCCATATGGCATCCACTGTGCATGTGACTCCGAATGCCGGTCTGCACATGCGGACTGCTCAGTGGTGCCTCAGAGCTCAGTGGGCGCAGGGCACAGGCGACCTCCGAGACAGAGTAAAGGTGTCCAAACCACTTGTGGACTCCTTACAGTGGTGGCTACATCTCCCAAACCTTCTCAGGAGGGTACCTTTTCAGGCTCCAGCACACACAAGGGTGCTGATAACCAATGCTTCCTTAAAGGGCAGGGGTGCACATTGCTAGAGCACGTGCACTCAAGGCCTCTGGTCCCTTCGGGAGGCCACGCAGCAGATCAATCTTTTGGAGCTGCAAGCAATCCGCTTAGCTCTACAGGCTTTTTCTCATGCCCTCTCTCATCAGTCTGTTTTGGTTCAGACGGACAATCAGGTGGCAATGTTCTATGTGAACAAACAAGGGGGCACGGGGTCCAGGCTCCTATGTCAAGAGGCGCTGCCCTTTGCTCCTTTGCAGTAAAACAAGGCATGTTTCTCAAAGCAGTTTATCTACCTGAACAGGAGAATTTCCTAGCAGACAAGCTAAGCAGGATTCTCCAGCCTCACGAATGGCAGTTGAATCCAGTGGTGCTCCAGCAGATCTTCCTGCGCTGGGGACTTCCATCCATCGATCTCTTTGCCAGTCCACTGAACCGTCAGCTGCCCAGGTTTTGCTCCAGATAGCCACATCCCCTGAGGATGGCAGCAGATGCTTTTCTCATCTCTTGGTCTATGGGCCTCCTGTATGCGTTTCCTCCCACGCCCCTGGTGGCCCGAAGTCTGTTCAAGATTCTCCAGGACAAGGCCTCGGTGATTTTGGTAGCCCCCAGATGGCCCAGGCAGCCGTGGTTTCCACTTCTGCTGCAGTTGGCAGTGTAAACTCCATTCCCTCTGGGGTTGCAACCCGATCTCCTGTCTCAAGATCAGGGTTCCGTTCTGCACCCCAATCTCAGGTCCCTCAATCTGATGGCCTGGCAGCTGAAAGGATAGTGCTAGCTCCCTTGCTTCTATCTAAGGAGGTTGAGAAGGTGGTTTTGGCCTCTAGGAGGCAGTCCACCAGAAAGTCCTATGCCCTCAAGTGCCGTAGGTTTACGGTATGGTGTGCTCAGTGCAGTGAAGATCCTTTCTCTTGCCTTGTGCCAGTAGTACTGCAGTATCTACTGTACCTGTCAGACCTAGGCCTTAAGTCTAACTCTGTTCGGGTCCACCTCAGTGCTCTTTCAGCGCACTACTCCCTGGTTTGAGGGACAGTCTCTGTCGGTTCATCCCTGGGTGTCCCGTTTTCTCAGAGGTCTGCTCCTTCTCAAGCCTACGGTTTGTCCACCGGCGACTGAGTGGGATTTGAACGTGGTCTTGCAGCAACTTACTCGCCCACCGTTTGAGCCGATGGCTACTTGCCATTTGCGCTTCCTCTCTTGGAAAGTGCTCTTCCTGGTGGCTCTTACCTCGGCCAGATGTGTGAGTGAACCTACAAGCTCTGGTTTCTGATAGGCTGTACACACAGTTCTATAGGAACAGGGTGGTCCTACGCACCCATCTCAAATTCCTTCCAAAAGTGGTCTCCTCTTTCCACCTCAACCAGGAGGTGGTTCTTCTGACCTTTTTTCCCAGGCCGCATACCAGCCGGGCTGAAACAGTCTTGCATACCCTGGACTGTAAGAGGGCATTGTCCTTTTACATAGAACGTACGCAGGGGCATCGAAGGGCTACTCAGCTCTTCGTCTCCTTTGACCCTAATAAGATGTGGTTGCCTGTCTCCAAGCTTACGTTGTCCACTTGGGTAGCAGATTGTATCGCCTGGGCGTACAAGGCAGCCGACCTCCCCTTGCAGGGTCGAGTCACAGCCCACTGTGTCAGGGCGAAAGCCACGTCAGTAGCTCATCTCTGCTCTGTTCCACTGGCAGACATCTGCCAGGCCGCTACTTGGTCTTCAAGCCAGATTTTTGCAGCTCATTACTGCCTCGAGAGAGAGTCCTGGAGGGACAGTGCTTTCGGACAGGCAGTACTCCGTAATCTCTTTGAGGTTTAGGCAACTCCTACCCTCCGGCCCTTGTGTTGGGCCCTCAGAGGATATTCTTATCACGGATGCTGAGGCTCTTCAGAGGGAGCCATATTTTCAGCTTTGGGTTCCCAGTAGCCTAGAGCTGGGGAGTATCATATGTGAGGACTGACTTCCTGCTTGGTCCTGGAGAAAGAGTAGTTACTCACCTGTAACAGGTGTTCTCCAGGAGCAGCAGCAATCAGTCCTCATGACCCTCCCTCCTCCCCTGGAGTTGCAGTCATATACTTTATTTTGATTTTTTTTGCTGTCTTTCAGCTATGTCATCAGACTGAGCAAGATGGCACCCTTGGGCGGGAAGGGGACCGCGCATGCGCGCTGCATTCCCAAAGGCTTTCCTTGAAAGCTGGGGAAATTCTCTGTACGAGGGCTCCATCAGCGCAGACGTCACCCATATGTGAGGACTGATTCCTGCTGCTCCTGGAGAACACCTGTTACAGGTGAGTAACTACTCTGACTGGAGTCAGGAACGGCTTATCTAGCCGATATCCATTAAGATCTTATTCGGGGCTTATCGAAAAGCATGGCATCGGTGGTAACGGCCCGTCGTTACCTTTGGCTGTGCAATTGGGCAGTGGATGGATCTTCCAAGTCCAGGCTAAATAAGCTTCCGTTCAGGGGAAAGCTCCTGTTTGGGGAAGATTTAGACAAGCTAGTAAAGGATCTGGGAGAGTCCAAAGGGGACATACTTCCAGAAGACAAACCAAGGCAGGGACGCTCGACTCCAACGTCCAAGGGTCAGCAGAGGGAATTTCGTCGGTTCCGTTTCCCAAAGTTCAATCAAGCGCAAAGAGAACGCTTTCCCAGTAGAAACCAGGGGTTTGGGGGGGGGGCGGGAAGGGGTTTCGGTGCCTCTTCCTCCTCCACAAATCTTTGAAAGTCGCAATGAAGTCAGGGGGACCCAGGTGGCTATGGTGCCCGTAGGAGGTCGGCTACGGGATTTTTACCCTGCCTGGGTCCAAATGACGTCAGACCGGTGGGTGCTGGAGGTCATTCAAGAAGGTTATGCGTTGGCATTTGAGACCAGTAAAGGATTCGTTCGTGCAGTCTCCATGCAAGGCACCAGCCAAGTGCGCTGCGGTGATGGATACGGTGCAGAGGCTACTCGACCTCAAAGCAGTAGTGCCGGTGCCTCCAGATCAATGCGGCTTCGGTCTGTACTCCATATACTTCGTAGTCCCGAAAAAGGAAGAGGCTTTTCGACCAATTCTAGATCTCAAGAGAGTAAATCGTTGCCTGTGCGTATCTCATTTTCATATGGAAACCCTAAGGTCGGTGATTGTGGCAGTACGAAAAGGGGAGTTTCTTACTTCCCTGGATTTGTCGGAAGCATACCTGCACATTCCTATATGGCAGGAACATCAGAAATGTCTCAGATTTGTGGTCCCTCTAGGTCAATTTCAGTTCCAGGCCTTGCCATTTGGGCTAGCAACAGCGCCGCGAACATTCACCAAGGTGATGGTCATGGTAGCGGCAGCATTGCAAAAGGAGGGCGTTCTCCTGCACCCTTATCTAGAAGATTGGTTAATCCGAGCGAAGTTCAGAGCAGAGAGCGAATCGGCTACAGAGTGGTATCGTTCTTGCAGAGTCTCGGTTGGGTAGTCAATATGGCAAAGAGCAAGTTAATTCCCTCACAACACCTAAAGTATTTGGGATCTTGGTTCGATAGGGACGCTGGAAGAATCTTTCTGCTGCTTCAAAGAGCGATCGGTTTGAGGCGGCTAGTCCAGCAGTTTCTGAGCAGAGCAACTCCCATAGCGTGGCATTATCTGCAGTTGCTCGGGACCATGGCGGCGACTCTGGAGCTGGTCCCGTAGGCGAGAGCCCACATGAGGCCATTGCAGAGGGCATTGCTCAGACGTTGGTCGCATCAAAACGATTCTTTGTTGCGAAGACTGCCTTGTCCGGCAGACACGCGGCAAGCTCTTCAATGGTGGTTGCCTCCGGGGTGTCTGGAGAAGGGGATGCCCTTGGAAGCGCTTTGTTGGATACCTCTGACGACAGACGCCAGTCTCTTAGGCTGGGGAGCTCATCTTCAGGGACGTTTCGCCCAGGGTCAGTGGACCGATTGGGAGAAGACCTGGTCAATCAACAGGTTGGAATTGAGAGGTGATGCTGGCTCTACAGGTTTTTCAAGTACATCTTCACGGAAGTGCCATTCGGGTGTTTTCCGACAACACAACCTCAGTGTCCTATATCAATCGACAGGGCAGCACGAGCAGTGTGCTGATGGAAGCCGAAGTCGAACAGCTGTTCGACTGGGCCAAAGTAAATCTCCTAGCGTTGTTGGTGCAACATGTAGCGGGAGTAGACAATGTGCAAGCCGACTTCTTGAGTCGAGTGAAGGTGGACCTGGGGGAGTGGGTTCTACATCAGGACGTGCTCGAGATGCTGGTGTGGCATTGGGGAACGCCAGTAATGGATCTCATGGCGACATTCCAGTCGGCAAAGGTCGATCGATTTTACAGCAGAAGAAGAGAACGGATGTCGGAAGGGCTGGATGCTCTCATACAGGTCTGGCTGGAAGACCAATTTCTGTACATGTTTCCACCTTGGGTGTTAATCGGAAAGGTGGTACAGCGCATCGAGCGACACAGAGGACAGGTGGTGATGTTAGCGCCGGATTGGCCAAGGCATCCTTGGTACGCGGATTTGGTGCGTCTCTTGGTAGAGAAGCCATGGCGCCTTCCTGTTCGGACAGATCTCTTATCTCAGGGTCCACTAAACATGCCGCACATGGATCGGTTCTCGCTTACGGCTTGGTTATTGAGAGGGCTAGGCTATGGAAGAGAGGCTACTCCGCATCGGTGATTAACACTTTGTTGAAGGCAAGGAAGAGATCTACATCTTTAGCATATGTTCGCATCTGGCGGGTCTTTGAAGCATGGTGTGTTGACAGACACAGGCGTTAAAAGCGTCAGTTCCACAGGTGCTGGAATTTTTACAGGATGGTGTGGAGAAGGGTTTAGCGGCCGCATCCTTGCGGGTGCAAGTAGCTGCATTGTCCTGTTATAGAGGGAAGATAGCGGGAGAAGCGCTACGTGATCATCTGGATGTCAAGCGTTTTTTGAGAGTGGGGTGTCTTTTGAGGACACCATATTTATTTATTTAACTGTATTTATATCCCGCTTTTCACTGGGTCAAAGCGGTTTAACAGACAGGTAGTGCCAAAGTGGAATCTTCCTTTCGTATTGGAAGCGTTGGGGTGAGAGCCTTTTGAGCCTTTGTCGAGGGCGTCCTTAAAGGATCTCACACTCAAGGTAGTGTTCCTAGTTGCTATATGCTCGGCTAGAAGAATATCAGAGTTATAGGCGTTGTCCTGTAAGGAACCTTTTTTATCTTTCTATAATACGAAGGTGGTTTTGAGACCAGTACCGTCCTTTCTGTCTAAAGTGGTCTCGCCTTTTCATGTGAATCAGGTGGTGTCTTTACCGGTGTTTAGTGAATCTGCGGAGGGTTCTTCCGCTGGTAAGTTTCATCTGTTGGATGTTCAGAGGGCGTTGAAGTATAATAGGAGTGTGGGTTTCCGCAGATCAGATAGACTCTTCATCTTGTTTGGAGGGCTGAGAAAGGGAGAAGCAGCATCAAAAGCTTCCATTGCCAGGTGGATTAAAGAATCCATAGCATCCGCATATGTTTTGAAGGGTAAGGCGGTACCTGAAGGCTTACGTGCTCATTCGACTAGGGCACAAGTGGCGTCTTGGGCTGAGTTCCGTTTAGTACCTGCGGTAGAAATTTGTAGAGTGGCTACCTGGTCTTAGTTGAATTCTTTTGTCAAGTATTACCATCTTGATGTTCAGGCGGAAAGGGATACTTGATCTCCAGGAACAAGCAGGAATGTAGTCATCACATATGGGTATCGTCGGTACCGACGGAGCCCGCGCGGGAACGCTCCCCAGCGTCCAATCAGAAAGCTTTTGGGAGCATCCCACAGCGCCTGCGTGCTGCCTTCCCGCCTTTCCGAACTGCCTCTCTCCAGTTCTTCTTTTTCCGCGGAGCCAGCAGGTCATGTTCCTGTCACCGCAGAAGAATTTCTTTTTTCTTTCTTTCTTTTTGTGGTCACGTCTGCCTTCTTCGACGCTCTACCGGTACCGCCGGTCTTTCTTTTCTTATTTCTGTAAAAAAAAAAAAAAAATTTATTTTTTCCTTTTCTTCAGGTGTACGCGGGTTTTTCTTTTGGGCCTTAGGCCCAAAATCTTTTTCCTTAACATGGAAAAACCTGCTTCAGGTTTTAAAAAGTGCACCAAGTGTGGTGGTACCATTTCCGTCACCGACACCCATGAATGGTGTTTAAAATGTTTAGGTCCTGACCACTCCATCACGGATTGTGTGTCCTGTGCCATGATGTCTAAAAGAGGTCGGCAGAACCGAGCTGCCAAGCTCAGTACCCTGTTTCCCTCTGATGCGACTTCGGTGACATCGACGTCTTCCAGGGCTGCTTCTTCCTCCCGTGGATCTCAGGTAACTAAACATAAATCCAGCCGGTCCTCGAAGGGTAGATCTCCTTCTAAGCATCGAGATGCCTCTGGCGTTGCCCTCGAGGATTCTGAACCGGCAAAATTACCCCGGCGGGAGGCCTCGGCTTCCAAAGCATTATCGGAGTTCCAGGATGTTCTCGATGGCTCGACCTCGACAGATCTCCTGGTGCCATGCTCTGGGGTACCGGTGGTCTCCACCGGTACCAACATCCAGGAATTGGCGGCGTCCATAGACCAGAGAGTTCTGACTATGGAACACAGTCTGGCGGCTTTCCTTGTGGCATCAACACCCTTTGTACCGCGACAGACAACTCCACCGGTACCGGCACTGGCATCGGCATCGGTATCGGTACTGGTACCGATAGAATCGGCATCGGTGTCTGCTCTGCCAGTACCCTGTCCTCCGATGCCCTCCAGTACCGTTTCTCTGGTACCGGTTATTCCCGGTACCGACCTTGGTCGCTACGGGTATCGGGCTCTGCAGGAGCATCCGGACAGACGATACTTCGAGTCCTCAGAAGAATCTGAGGATTCTGAAAGTTCTGTCATGCAGCGATGCTTCTTCCAGAGGAATCCTCCTCCCCTAAACGCAGGATGTCTCCTCCAGAGGACATGTCCTTCCAAGACTTCATCAGGGAGGTGGCTCGGGGCCTGTCCATTACTGTGGCCCCTGAAACAGAGCCAAGGGCCAAGGAGTTTGAAATTTTACAATATCCCAAAACTCCTAAGGAGGCAGCTACCTTACCCATTCCTGAGATTCTATATGATCTCATGTTGAGGATGTGGGAAACACCTCTTACCACCTCTCCTCATTCTTGTAGATTGGATACTATGTATCGAGTCCCTCCTTGTCCTGGGTTCCATAAGACTCAGCTTCCTTACCACTCTATTGTGGTGGAGTCAGCTATGAGAAGGATCAGAAGTGCAAAAAGACATGCCTCTAATCCTCCAGGACGTGAGTGCAGAACCCTGGATGCTTTTGGACGTAGAGTCTTCCAAGCTTCCATGATTGCTGCAAGAATCAGTTCCTATGGTCTCTACATGGGAATGTTCCTAAAGGAGGTCACAGATAATTTACAGACATTAAGTCCTTTCATTTCTGAGGATAAAAGACAGGACTTTCTCACTTGGGTCAAACATGCCCAAGATGTTTCTAAATTCTCCAACCCTGCAGCCTTTGACTGCTTTGAGTGTATAAGCAGAACCTCGGCTATCGCCATAGGTGCACGTAGAATTGCTTTGCTCCAGGCATCTGATTTAGAGCTCTGGGTACAAGATAAATTGGGAAATATCCCTTGTACTGGTGAGAACCTGTTTGGTAAAGATTGGCAGGAAAAAACCAATGAAATGGATGCTGAAAATTCCACCTTGGATAGACTATCCAAGTCCACTGCTGATCCTGTTAGAAAGAAATTGTTCAAGAAAACATCTTTTTCTAAAAAGAAAAGATTTTATCCTGCTTATGGTCAGCAGGCATCTTCTGCAGCTCAGTTTTCAAGCAAACGTTACCAACCACCCAAACAGTAGAAAGCAAAGGCTGCTAGGCCTCCGCCGGCCCAGCAGCCTCAGCCTCCTCTTGGCCTTTGACTTTCAGCTAGAGAACTTAGCCTTTCTGGTTCTGGAGGGACCAGAACCGTCCACCATTCCAGGAAGGTTATGTCATTTTGCCCCCAGGTGAGGGGCAAATAACAGCAGAGCATTGGACACTCTCCATCATAAAGGAGGGGTACAAACTTCATTTTTCAAGCATGCCCCCTCACACAATAGTGAAGCAGTTCAATTCTCCGACCTCTCTCATCAACCTGTTAGGTCAGGAGGTTGCCATCCTTCTTGCCCAAGGGGCAATAGAAGAAGTACTTCTTCATCAACAGGGCACAGGGTTCTATTCCCCTTATTTTCTTATTCCAAAGAAAACAGGGGGATACAGACCTCTCTTAGATCTCAGAGAATTGAACAAATTCCTTGTCAAGGAGAAATTCAAGATGATTTCTCTCGGAGCTCTGCTACCATACCTTCAGAGTCAGGATTGGCTTTGTTCTCTAGATCTCAAGGATGCGTACACCCATGTCCTCATCCATCCAACCCACAGAAGGTTCCTTCGGTTCCTTTTTCAAGGAAAGCACTACCAATACAGGGTACTTCCTTTTGGTCTGGCCTCAGCACCAAGGATGTTCACGAAATGCATGGCTGTGGTAGCAGCATTTCTCCTCACTCTAGGAATATTCGTCTTCCCTTACTTCCCTTCCCTTACATTCGAGCTCCAACACAGTCAGAGGCCAAGACTTCTCTATCCTGCACAATGCGTATCCTTCAGTATTTAGGGCTGGTAATAAACATCCCAAAATCCAGTCTAACTCCCACTCAGTCTTTAGAATTCATAGGAACTTTCCTGGATTCCACAAGGGCAATGGCCTGTCTTCCCCAGGCCCGTTGCCTTCGCTTGGTGCAGTTAGCTTCTCAAGCAGTGCTAAAGCCTCATCTAATTGCTCGAGAAATGTTGCAATTACTAGGCCACATGGCATCCACCGTGCATGTGGTTCCATATGCTCGCCTCCACATGAGGGCAGCTCAGTGGACTTTATCCACCCAATGGACCCAGGCATCAGGGTGCCTGTCAGACAAAATAGCAAACATAAGTCGCCTCATTTTGTCCCTCCAATGGTGGAGGTCCACTCAAAACCTGTTGCTGGGGTCCCCCTTTCAACAACCCTTACCCCAAGCAACTCTCACAACAGATGCTTCTCCAAAGGGTTAGGGAGCTCATCTGCAAGACTTCTCCACCCAGGGCACCTGGTCTCCGCAAGAGAGTTGTCTACATATCAATCTCTTGGAACTCAAAGCAATATTCCTGGCTCTGCGTGTGTTCCACTCCCTCCTCATTCATACGGACAATCAAGTAGCCATGTTCTATGTGAACAAGCAGGGGGGAACGGGCTCTCTGTCGCTTTGCAACGAAGCTTTGCGACTGGGCCCTCGCCAGAGAACATCAGATTCATCTGCTGGCAGTATATCTTCCAAGCATTCAAAACTCTTGGGCGGACAGACTCAGTCGAGTTCTGCTTCCACACGAGTGGTCTCTGCATGCAGACCAGGTGACCAGGATATTTCAACTTTGGGGAACCCCGGACATAGACCTCTTTGCAAGTCCGTAGAATGCCAAACTTCCCCGGTTCTGTTCCAGAATTCCGGCTCAGGCCAGGGATGCTTTCCTCCTTTACTGGGGTCAAGACTTCCTGTATGCCTTTCCACCCATTCCCCTAATTCCAAAAACCCTCTTCAAGCTTCAGAGAGACAGAGACCACATGATTCTCATAGCACCACATTGGCCACGGCAAGTGTGGTACCCTCTGCTTCTACATCTCTCTCAAGCTCCCTCCCTGGAGTTAGGGTCTGATCCAGATCTCCTATCTCAGGAAAACGGAATGTTATGGCATCCCAATCCCCAGTCTCTGCATCTCAGGGCTTGGTTGCTGAAGGCCTAGATCTCCAAGATCTTAATCTTTCTCAACAAGTGAAAGATGTTCTTTATGTTTCCAGAAAACCTTCCACTAGACGCTCTTATGCTTTCAAGTGGAAAAAGTTTACTATTTGGTGTTCAGAAAAGGGTCTTAACCCCCTTGCGATACCTCTGGAATCTTTGCTGGAGTATCTCCTCCATTTATCTAATGCAGGCCTTAAGACAAATTCAGTAAGAGTCCATTTGAGTGCTATTGCAGCTTCTCTTAAACCTCTACATGGACAACCTATTTCCTCTCATCCTCTTATAGCAAGATTTATGAGAGGCCTCCTTCTAACTAAGCCTCCTATTAGAATACCTCCAGTGGCATGGGACTTAAACCTGGTTCTTTGGCAGCTCATGAAGCCACCTTTCGAACCTTTAGCTACCACCTCCTTAAAATTCCTTTCTTGGAAGGTTATCTTTCTCATTGCAATCACATCAGCACGCCGCATTAGTGAGTTGCAAGCGCTAGTAGCTAATCCACCTTATACAAGGTTCCATCATGACAAGGTAGTCCTTAGGATTCATCCACACTTTATGCCTAAGGTGGTCTCGCCTTTTCATCTGAACCAAGAGGTCTTCCTACCTGTCTTTTTTCCAGGACCTCATGCATCACAAATGCAGAAAGGAATCTTCATACCTTGGACTGTAAAAGAGCTCTAGCTTTTTACTTACAAAGAACACAGCAACATAGAAAGTCCTCTCAACTCTTTGTTGCTTTTGATCCTTCTCATTTGGGACTCCCACTCTCCAAGAGAACACTATCTAACTGGATTGCTCAGTGTATTTCCTTCACCTATCAGAGTAAGAACCTTTCTCTGGAGGGCCATGTCACAGCTCACAATGTGAGAGCCATGGCAGCCTCAATGGCTCATCTGCACTCTGTGTCTATTGACGACATCTGTCGAGCAGCCACTTGGGCCTCAGTTCATACCTTCACAGCCCATTACTGCTTGGACAAGGACTCCCGCCGGGATGCCTTGTTTGGTCAGGCTGTTCTCAAACACCTGTTCCATACCTAATCAACTCCTGCCCACCATCCCTGGTAGGATGCCAGAGATCCATGGGGGGAAGTGGAGCCCTTTTCAGGGACACACAACTTCTGGGGTCTCTCCCTGGCACCTAAAGCTAGGGAGTCCCCCATATGTGATGACTACATTCCTGCTTGTTCCTGGAGATAGCATAATTACTCACCTGTAGCAGGTGATCTCCGGGAACAGCAGGAATTTAGTCCTCACAACCCACCCACCTCCCCTAGGAGTTATATCTCTCTATCTCTTTCCTTTCCCTCTCCCTCTCTTTGTCTCATCTTTAAAACTCAACTGGAGAGAGGCATTTGGGAAAGGCGGGAAGGCAGCACACAGGCGCTGTGGGATGCTCCCAAAAGCTTTCTGATTGGACGCTGGGGAGCGTTCCCGCGCGGGCTCCGTCGGTACCGACGATACCCATATGTGAGGACTAAATTCCTGCTGTTTCCAGAGATCACCTGTTACAGGTGAGTAACTATGCTTTTTGGATCAGCGCTGCTTCAGGCTGGTCTAGCATGTCCCTCCCGTTGATTGTTTTTACTGCTCTTTTACATCCCCAGAGGTTTGGGACTACACTGGAGGGACGCTAAGGAAGGGTAAATTAGACTTACCTGCTAATGGTTGTTCCTTATGGAATTCCAGTCTAGTCCCGTATCCCTCCCGGAGTTGGTTTTTCTTTCAGTGAGCTAGTGCCTGAAGCAAATGAGATATAACAGGTAAGAGGAAAAAAGCTTCTAGGAATCGGGATTACATTTGGGGCACGGTCCTCCATTAAGGGGGAGGGCAGGCCTAAGTGGTTCTAACAAGGTGTAGTATAAATAGGGGGAGTTAAGTTAACGCGATAATTTTTTCCTTCAAGGATAATAGTTTAGTTAGTTACGTTTGACTGTAGTGTTTACTACTTAATTGTTGCTCTGGTGAGTTTGCTTTGTCAATTGGTTACTGGAGTGAGGAGGCGGATATTCTAGTGTCATCACAAAAGAATGACGTTTCTCAGTCTCCAAGCTGCTGGAGGAGGAGCACAACCCCAGAGGTTCGGGACTAGACTGGAGTGTTCCGTAAGGAACAACCATTAGCAGGTAAGTCTAATATCTCCAGGAACAAGCAGGAATAAGTCCTCACATATGGGTACGTCGGTACCGACGGAGCCTGCGCGGGAATGCTCCCCAGCTTCCCAGAATGAAAGCTTTTGGGGCATCCCACAACGCATGCGCGCTGCCTTCCCGCCTTTCCTACCAACTCTCCTCAGTTCTTCTTTTCCGCGGAGCCAGCAGGTCGTGTTCCTGTCACCGCTGAAGAAGTTCTTTATTTTAATTTATTTCTTGGTCGCGTGTCTGCCTTCCCCGACGCCGGACCAGTACCGCCGGTCTTTTCTTTTCTTTTCTTAAAAACAAAACAAAACTATCTTTTTTCCTCACTTGGTGTATTTTCTTCTTAGGCCTCCAGGCCCACAAGAAACTTTCCCTCATGGAAAAACCAGCCTCCGGCTTCAAAAAATGCACTAAGTGTAGCGGTACAATTTCTGTTACAGATACCCATGAATGGTGTCTTAAATGTTTGGGGCCTGAACACTCCATCCCGGATTGCCAGTCCTGTTCTCTAATGTCTAAACGAGGGTTACAGAACCGGGCAGCCAAGCTCCATGTGCTGTTTCCCACGGATGCACCGGCGGTAGCATCGACATCTTCCAGGTCTTCCTCGCCTGATGGATCTCAGGTAACCAAACATACTTTTAGCAGGTCCTCGAAGGGCAGATCTCCCTCCAAGCATCGAGATGCCTCCGGGCTTGCCCTTGAGGATCCTGCCCCAGCCAAACAACCCCGGCGGGAAGCTCCGGCTTCCAAAGCTCCTCCTATGGGGTTACAGGTTGACATCGATGGCACGGCCTCGACCGATCACCTGTTAGACTGCTCTGGGGTACCGGCACAATCTCCCGGTACCGACATCCAGGCAGTCATGGCGTCCATGGATCACACTGTGCAATCCATGCAGCAGGCTATACTGGCTTTCATCAAGGCTGCGACGCCGTCTGTACCACAACAAGCTCTGTTGTCGGTACCAGCGCCGGTACCGGTACCAACTTCGATACCGGTACCGGCTGTATCGACATCTGCCAGGATACCGATTCCGGCTCCCTGTCCTGGGCTCTTTCTCGGTACCGACCCGGTACCGGGGACACCCGATGTCGGTACCGATCGATACGCCTATCGATCTTTAGAATCGAGCAGACGATACTTCGATTCTTCTGATGATTCTGAGTCATCGGATGAGTCCCCTGAAGTATCTGTCACCCTTCCTGAGGAGCCTTCTTCTCCAAAAAGGAGAATGTCTCCTCCAGAGGATTTGTCCTTTCAAGACTTCATAATAGAAGTAGCTAAAGGACTCTCTATTTCAGTAACCTCTGAAAAAGAACCTAGAGCAAAAAAATTAGATATTTTGGGATACTGTAAGGTTCCCAGAGAGGCAGTCACCTTGCCAATTCATGAAATTCTTCAAGAACATTTGATTGAATTGTGGGAGACTCCTCTCACCCTTTCTCCTCATTCTCGTAGATTGGACACTATGTAACATGTCCCTCCTTCTCCTGGATTTCAAAAAACTCAGCTTCCTCACCACTCCATTGTGGTGCAGTCAGCTATGAAGAGGATAAAGAGTACCAAAAGACACTCTTCTACTCCCCCAGGAAGAGAATGCAGGATTTTGGATGCTTTTGGTAGGAAAATCTTCCAAGCTAGCATGCTTATTGCCAAAATCAATTCATACAGCCTTTATATGGGTATGCTTCTTTAGGAGGTTGCAGAAAAACTGCACAACTTTCTCCCTTTTATTCCAGAGGATAAAAGGGATGAGTTCCTTCTTTGGCTTAAGCATACTCAAGACATTTCAAAGTTTTCCAACAGGGCAGCCTTTGATTCTTTTGAAGGTGCCAGCAGAGCCTCAGGCATTGCTATAGCTGCTCGTAGAATTGCTTGGCTCCAGGCTTCTGATCTAGAACCCTGGGTTCAAGATGGTTTAGGAAATCTGCCCTGTACAGGTGAAAATCTATTTGGCAAAGAGTGGCAAATTAAAGCCACTCAAATGGACGCAGAAAATGCTGCTCTGGATAGACTTTCTAAGTCTACCTCCACTCCGGTCAAGAAGAAATCTTTTAAAAAGTCTTTTTACAAGAAGGGCAGATTTCCTTCCACTTCTGGTCAACAATCTTCTACAGGTCGCTTTGCTACTAAGCGTCAGCAACCTAAACAGGCCAGGCCTAAACCTACAGGGGCTGCTGCAACCCAGCAGTCCCAAGCCCCTCAGGGTTTTTGACTTGATACTAGAGAACTTAACCTTTCTGGCTCTACAACAGCCAGAACCTCTCACCATTCCAGGAAGGTTAGCTCATTTTGCTCCCAGATGGGAGCAAATCACATCAGAGCAGTGGACCCTCTCCATCATCAGAGAGGGCTACAAACTTCATTTCTCAGACCTTCCTCCCTTCACCATGGTGAGACATTTCAATTCTCCCACATCTCTCCTCGACCTTCTGGATCAGGAGGTAACCACCCTTCTGGCCCAGAGGGCCATAGAAGAAGTTCCTCTTCTTCAACAGGGGTCAGGGTTTTACTCCCCCTACTTTCTCATTCCAAAGAAAACAGGGGGATACAGACCCATTCTAGATCTCAGAGAATTGAACAAATTTCTATGCAAGGAGAAGTTCAAGATGCTTTCTCTAGGCACTCTCCTTCCATACCTACAGAGTCAGGATTGGCTTTGTTCTCTAGATCTCAAGGATGCGTACACTCATGTCCTCATCCATCCATCTCACAGAAAATTCCTACGTTTTCTGTTCCAGGGAAAACATTACCAATACAGAGTGCTTCCTTTCGGTCTAGCCTCTGCTCCAAGAATGTTCACCAAATGCATGGCAATAGTTGCTGCATTTCTACGCACTCTGGGAATATTTGTCTTCCCATACCTGGACGACTGGCTCATCCGAGCTCCAACCCAGTCAGAGGCTCAGATCTCCCTAGACCGCACCAGGCGCATTCTGCAATACCTGGGTCTTGTGGTAAACCTCCCAAAGTCTCAGCTCACCCCTACTCAGTCCCTAGAATTCATAGGGGCCTGGTTGGACACTACTACTGCAAGAGCCTATCTTCCCCAGGCTCATTGCCAATGTCTAGTGCAGTTAGCCTCCCAGATTCAGTCAAAGAGCCACTTAACTGCCTGGGAGATGCTACAACTACTAGGCCACATGGCTTCCACAGTACATGTGGTGCCCTATGCTCGCCTACACATGAGAGCAGCTCAATGGACTTTGTCCACCCAGTGGACTCAAGCTTCAGGAGCTCTCTCAGACCAAATAGCAAACTCCAAACGTCTCTTTTGGTCTCTCCAATGGTGGATGTCCACTCAAAATCTGTTGCTGGGGTCCCCCTTCCAACCTTTGTTGCACCAAACAATCCTCACAACAGATGCCTTCCAAACAGGTTGGGGAGCTCATCTACAGGACCTCTCCACCCAAGGCACTTGGTCCCCACAAGAGACCTCTCTTCATATCAACCTCTTGGAACTTCGAGCAGTGTTCCTAGCTCTCAAGGTCTTTCATACCCTCCTCAGCTACCAGACAGTCCTCATTCAAACGGACAATCAGGTAGCCATGTTTTACATAAACAAGCAAGGAGGAACTGGCTCTCTATCGCTTTGCAACGAAGCTCTAAGATTATGGGCCTTCGCCAGAGAGCATCAAATCCATCTCCTGGCAGTATACCTCCCAGGAATTCAAAACTCTTGGGCAGACAGACTCAGTCGAGTTCTGCTTCCACACGAATGGTCCCTGCACATGGATCAGGTACTCAGAATCTTCCAGGAATGGGGAACCCCGGACATAGACCTATTTGCAAGTCCGTGGAATGCCAAACTTCCCAGGTTCTGTTCCAGAATTCCGTGTCAGGGAGTTCAGGCCAAGGATGCTTTCCTCCTTCACTGGGGTCAGGACTTCCTGTATGCCTTTCCACCCATTCCTTTGATTCCCAAGACTCTGTTCAAACTTCAGAGGGATCAAGGATCTATGATCCTCATAGCTCCACGCTGGCCACGCCAAGTGTGGTACCCTCTACTTCTGCATCTCTCCCAAGCCCCCTCCCTGGACTTGGGAGCTGCTCCAGACCTTCTGTCTCAGGAGGAGGGGACTTTGTGGCATCCAAACCCCAAGTCCCTTCACCTCAGAGCTTGGTTACTGAAGGCCTAGACCTTCAAGACTTCAATCTTTCGCAGCAAGTGAGAGATATCCTCCATGCTTCCAGGAAACCTTCCACTAGGCGTTCCTATGCTTTTAAATGGAAAAGATTTTCCATTTGGTGTGCTCAACAGGGTCTTGACCCTCTGGCACTTCCTGTGAATTCTCTATTAGAATATCTCCTGCATCTTTCCAATGCAGGCCTTAAGACAAATTCAGTAAGGGTCCATTTAAGTGCTATTGCAGCATCCCTTAAGCCTATCAATGGACAACCTATTTCCTCTCATCCTCTTATTGCAAGATTTATGAGAAGCCTAACTTTAACTAAACCTCCCATTCAACCTCCTCCGGTGGCATGGGACTTAAATTTGGTTCTTGGTCAGCTTATGAAGCCACCTTTTGAACCCTTAGCCACTACCTCCTTGAAATTTCTTTCCTGGAAGGTTATTTTCCTTATTGCAATCACTTCTGCTCGCCGCATCAGTGAACTGCAGGCCTTAGTGGCTAATCCACCTTATACAAGGTTCCATCATGATAAGGTAGTCCTTAGGACAAATCCTCACTTTATGCCTAAAGTGGTCTCACCTTTTCATCTTAATCAAGAGGTATATTTACCTGTATTTTTTCCAGCTCCTCATGCATCCACTGCAAAGAGGAACCTTCATACTTTATATTGTAAAAGAGCTCTTGCTTTTTACTTACACAGGACACAGCAACATAGAAAGTCTTCCCAACTTTTTGTTGCTTTTGATCCTTCTCATTTAGGACTTCCAGTCTCTAAAAGAACACTGTCCAATTGGATTGCTCAGTGTATTTCTTTTGCTTACCAGAGTAAGAACCTTTCTCTGGAGGGCCATGTCACAGCTCACAATGTGAGGGCCATGGCCACCTCTATGGCTCATCTTCATTCTGTGTCCATCGACCAGATCTGTCGAGCAGCCACCTGGGCCTCGGTTCATACCTTCACAGCCCATTACTGTTTGGACAAGGACTCCCGCCGGGATGCCTTGTTTGGTCAGGCTGTCCTCAGACACCTGTTCCATTCTTGAACAACTCCTGCCCTGCTTCCCTGAATGGATGCCTGAGATCCATAGGAAGACGAGGAACCCTCAGGGTCTCATACCCTTGGGGATCTCCCAGGCATCTTAGCTAGGGAGTCCCCATATGTGAGGACTTATTCCTGCTTGTTCCTGGAGATAGCACAGTTACTTACCTGTAACAGGTGATCTCTGGGAACAGCAGGAATTAGTCCTCACAACCCTCCCACCTCCCCTAGGAGTTGTATCTCTCTTTGTCTTTCTTTTCCTCTCTCTCTCTATTGTCTCAGCTTTAAACTTGAACTGAGGAGAGTTGGTAGGAAAGGCGGGAAGGCAGCGCGCATGCGCTGTGGGATGCCCCAAAAGCTTTCATTCTGGGAAGCTGGGGAGCATTCCCGCGCATTCTCCGTCGGTACCAACGTACCCATATGTGAGGACTAATTCCTGCTGTTCCCAGAGATCACCTGTTACAGGTAAGTAACTGTGCTTTACCCCTGTGCTCCCTTGCTAGAACCTCCAAAGAAGTAGAGTACTAGAAATGTGAAATGAACTTTGAGGAGAGCGCACAGTTCTTTTTGACTTTGGTAAACTAGTGTCCCCCCCCAATGTATGATGTTCACTTTCTCCTGACTCGCGTTGTTAGGAACTGTGTGCAGTTGGCAGAATGCTTAAAGAGGTGTATAACAAGGAGCCTAAAGGGCCCATAAAGAAGCAAAGCAGGAGCAGGAGGAGGAGTACCTCAAAAAGGCATAGCACACTGGTTTCAGAGCCATGCAGCTAAAAAGATGGTATGAAGCACCCAAATCAGAAAGGGAGGAGTAAAGGGCAGCAGCAAGGCAAGTCATGAGAGAGGTTCCAACGGAGTGGCAGAGGCAGCAGAAGAGAGAGGCAAGAGGAACTGGAGGTCTTACCTTTTCTTTTTTTCTTTTCTCTTTTAGTTTAGCTATGTGGGCCTAAACAGACCACTGGAAACATGATAGCGGGCCACAGATGAACTATGCAGGTGTAATAGGGATTTGCAACTGCTGCATTGTGTGGTTTGGATCTGAAGAGCAGGACTGGCTGGTAACAAAGCGGCAGGCTGTGACAGAAATGGCAGGACAGCGAGACTGGCACTTGCAGCAGAGGGAAGCTTTATTTTTCTATTTTTTTGTTTGTATTTCCTTTGTTTGTTTTTGGCTTTTTCTTTATTTTTTTATTTTCTTGCTTTTTTTCTTTTAAATTCTGGCATGGGGGGCTGAAAGGTAGCCATTGGAAATGGGCACCATCCTGGAGATACAACAGTGCAAACTGTCAAAACTCCAGCTAGTACACCCGCTGAAGACAGAGTTTGGGCAACTGTACCTTAGTATAGCTCTATATTCATTCCTCTTTCCAATCACATGAGATTGAAGGGAAACCAAGCAAGAGGAGGTTTGTCTTCAGAAACATTAGCTTTTCCACTAAGTCAGGTGCCAGCGATGAATAATAGGGAGCAATTATATCCCCTGCCATGGAGAACATAGGTTCACAGGATACCCTGGTTGTAGGGCAGGACAGGGAATAATGCACAATCTTTGGTCTGGCCAAACAGCGGACTTTTAGAAACACAGAAACATGACGGCAGAAAAATACCACATGGCCTATCTAGTCTGCCCTTACATATTGAAATCAAGCAGTTGTACTGCTTCAGAGGTACATTATTGTAAATAGAACACCAACATATATCTTTCTCTGCTTAAAATGTACATAGTTTCCCCAGTTCAATCCCATGTTACTTTCCTTGTTATATGTAAACTCAGGTCAGATTTGATCTTGTCCTAGAGTCAAATTGTTAACTGTAAACCGCACTGATAATAAAGAGCGCGGTATAGAAGAGATGTAAATAAATAAATAAATATCAACCACTACAACAGTCCCCTTTTAACCGCTAGAGATCCTCTGTTTGTTCCATGCTTTTTGGAATTCAGATACTGTCCTCATCTCTACTACCTCCACTGGGAAACTATTCCACGCATCTATCACTCTTTCCGTAAAGAAATATTTCTGCCTATTATTCCTGCGTCTATCCCCTTTCACCCTCATCCTATGTCCCCTTGTAGCAGAACTTTCTTTCAATTGAAAGAGGCTCTCCTATTGTGCAATTATGCCACGGAAGTATTTAAACGTTTCAGTCATATCACCTCTATCCCGCCTTTACTCTAAAATATACATATTAAGATCCTTAAGTTTGTCCTCATATGCTTTATAGCAAAGACCACTAACCATTTTAGTAGCCACCCTCTGTAACGACTCAAACCTGTTTATATCCTTTTGAAGGTGTGGTTTCCAGAATTGCACACAATACTCCAAATGAGGTTGCACCAAAGACTTATACAGAGGCACTATCACCTCCTTTCTTTTGCTGGCTATTCCTCTCCCTATGCACCCAAGCATCATTCTAGTTTTCGCTATTGCCTTTTTTACCTGTTTAACTACTTAAAGATCATCAGACACAATCACGCTTAAGTCGCCTGTGCGGAACAGTGCCAAAGACTTTACTGAAATCTAAATGCACCAAATCCTAGGGCTCTCCCTCGGTCCTAGTCATTCAGTTAAAGAAATCAATCAGATTTGTCTGACAAGACCTGCCTCTTGTGAATCCATGCTGCCTCGAATCCGGTAATCCGTTGGACTCCAGAAACCTCACTATTTTCTCTTTCAGCAGCGCTTCCGATATTTTACTCACCACAGAGGTTAAACTAACTGGCCTGTAGTTTTCAAACACATCCTAACATCTGCTTTTGTGTAAAGAGATCACATGTGCCTTTCTCCAGTCCTCTGGCACCACTTCTGACGCCAAGGCATTGAAAACGTCAGTCAGTGGAGCTGCTAGAACATCACCAAGTTCCCTCAGTATTCTTGGGTGTATCCCATCACTTTGTCTACTTTGTTTAGCTGGTTTCTCATGAACACAGTCTTCTGAAAATTGTTCGAGATGCCCCTCTCATTGTGTTCTTGTTTGTAGGTGTTTCCTGAGGTCTTGCTCCTGGTTCTTCATCTGTGAATACAGAAAAGAAATATTTGTTAAGCAATTCCATTTTTATCCTCATCTGTTTCTACATATTCCTCCGCTTCACCCTGGAGTCTGACAATACCACTTTTGCCCTTCCTCTTCTCACTAACATATCTGAAAAATGTCTTATCCCCCCATTTTATTGCATTGGCTAGTTCCTCCTCTTTTTGAATATTTGCTTTTCTGACAACTTTGCTAGTTTCTCTAAGTTTTTCCAAATATAGATGTCTGTCTTCTTCTCTGTTGTGATCTCTTGTATTTCATGAAGGCCGCCCTCTTTTCTTCACCTTTTCAGCTACTTCTTTCGAAAACTATAGTGGTCTTCTTTTCCTTTTACCTTTATTTACCATTTTAACAAAAAGGCTAGTTGCCTTTAAAATATCCATTTTCAATTTTGCCCACTGTTTTTCTACATCCCCCAGCTGTTCCCGTCCCGCTAACGACTCCCTAAGGTATTGAGCCATCTTGACAAAATTAGTTGTCCTAAGTCTAAGACCCTTGCTTTTGAATGGATTTTATCAGCCCTAGTCCTAATACTGAACCACACCATCTGGTGATCACTGGATGCAAAATGATCTCCCACTAACATCAGAAACACTTTCACCATTGGTAAGCACCAAGTCCAGTATGGCCCCTTCACGTGTGGGTTCTGTTACCAGTTGCCTGAATAGTTCTCCATGTAGAGAATCCAGGATCCCCTTACTTCTAGATGATACTGCAGCAGGAATGTGCCAATCAACATCTGGCATATTGAAATCCCCTATCGTAGCACTTCCCCTTTCCTGGTAATGCTGCGTATGTCTTCAATTAACTCTCCATCCACCTCTTCTCCCTGTGAGTGAGGTCTGTATATCACACCAATGAAAATAGATTTCTCGTTTCCTCTTTCTAGTTTAACCCACAGTGCCTCCTTTCCCCCTTTTAAGCCCTGTATTTCCATAGTTTTGATATATGGTGCCATTCTTCCCCTTATTCCTACCCTGTCCTTTCTTAATAAAGTATAGCTTGGTATAGTTACATTCCAGTCATGGTTGTCTGTGAATCATGTCTGTTACTGCCACTAAATCCAAGTCAGCCTCTCCCATTAAAACCTCACCATCTGAGGGCATTTATACACACTGCTTTCCATATGTTGCCACTGACCTGGGGGCTTTCTTCACCCATCCTCAATGAATCTAGTTCCTTAACGTCCCTCTAGTCCAATTCCACACCTCTGGGTAACTTTCAGCAGCTTGGAGACTGAGCATGTCATATTTTGATGACACCAGCATTAGTACAGGAGGGACCACCCACAAGCTCCAGCATGCTCATTCTCCAAGCCCCTGGAGGAGTTAGTGAGCCAGGGTGCTGGACTCACTGAAAGGCAATAAGGAGCTTAGTTTAGTTTAGTTTCAAATGGGTTTAGGTTTATATTTTTTCCCACATTTTCTTGTTTCGCCTCAGTTTAAAAAAAAAAAGAAAGAAAGAAAACAAAAGCAAGCAGTGCCGAGGAGATCCCCCCCCTTCCCCCCTAGAGATCCAGGGGTGTTTTTGTGGAGTACCTGCCATCCCGGTGTTCCTGGAGGCTCCCGAACCCTTTATTGGGTGAGGAGCCACCGATTGAGCACAGCACAGAGTGTGGCTGACTGACTGCTGCTCGGGAATCCCTCGACACCGATGCTGATTGGGAGGCTTGAGCACAAGTAGAGCAGGAAAAGTGACAGCAGGGCTGTACCGGCTGAAAGCAGCCGTGGAGATTATCAGGAAGTGAGACTATCTCTCTTTTCTTCTCTGGTGTAAGGGCCGGTGGGGTGGGGCATGGCAGCAGAGAGTCATTTCGTCGGCAGCCTGGCTTGCTGGTGAAGGCCTCGACCGTCAGGTAGGCGTTGGGCAGCTGCGCAGGAAGCGGCGTTTTTGCTTTACTTTCTTTTTATCCTGCTCTCAGCCCCTGCTTCTATTACAGGGGGTTTCCTGCTGACTCTGCCCTTTTTGGGGCATGGAGAAGTAGAAACCATCCTCATCTCCTTGAATTTTTCTTAGGATTCCCTTACAGCTCCAAAAAAAAAAAAAGAGAAGCAAGGCAAAAGGAGCCTCTGTTTAAGGCAGGAGTCCTAATTACCTCAGCTTCTAAGAAAAAGAGCTCTCTATGCATGTAGGAGGTTAAGGGCCAGGGACAGAGCAGTCCTCGGAGCTGGGTACCCATGCTGGCATGGCCGCAGTGCCCTGTGTGCAGGACCTGGCGGGGGTCGATGTTGGATGCAGGGATTTGCCGTGGGTGTGCGCTAGAGGCTGTCAGTGGAGAACTTCCTGCAGGAGAATTTAGGCAAGAGAGGGCACCCTCTCTGCTGCTGGAGACCGCAGGAGCGGAGCCCGCTCTGCCACTTCTAGATGTGATGCCCTGCTTCCCTGCCTTTTCCGGGCCCTCCACTTCTCAGAGCATGGGTGAGGAAGGAGGCCCTATGGGTTTTTCGCCAGAATTTGTTGTCCTACTCCATAAGGCGTTCTACTTGCACCAGCAGGGCTCCACGGGGTTCCTCAGCACCGGAGAGCAGGGTCAAGTGGGCTGCGGATGCTAGAGAGTGTGAGCCAGGAGTGGGACCTTTAAAAAGCCCGCGGACAACTGGTAAGAGCTGTCTCTGTTGTCTGAAGAGCTGGAAGATGAGGATCTGGACACGGAGCTAGTCTCGGAGGGCGAGAAACTCAGAGGGAGAGATCCCGGAACAGGAGGATCAGGCGCGGATTGTGTGAGAGTTTCACCAGCAAGAATTGCCAGTGCTCATCATGGAAGCCCTGAATTTCCCCTCCAGTATACCAGCCAAAGACAAGTTGCTGGAGGACTCTACTCTGAGCGGTTAATAGGAGTACATGTCAGTCCTGAAAGTTGACAGTTCATTGACCCCCAACTAGTAGCCCTGTCAAACGCTATAAAACATTTATTAAACAGACTATGGTAAAGAATACAGTATAATACAGCACAGTAGTAGATATAGTGTACACTCTAGTTGCACTTGTTAAAGCATCAATCATTCGGGCCTACATTTTATTAAAATAATCAGTCATTGTTTTCTGCATGCTGTTCGCACGATTCAAGCTGTGTATCTGACTACTGAGGCTGTAAAACTGTCCATTGTCTTGAGAGCCGTTTATTTCCAGATAACAGCACAGCGTGCGTAAGGGACTTCAGTTTGTCTGAGAAGGAAACAGTCTCTACAGGTGGCTCATTAATTGCGCTTACAGCAGCAGTATTTTCTTCTTCATCGGAGTCTTGATTGTCGGCAGTGTCCTTAATGATTGTACAAATAACGGCATCAGAGATGTCGGCTGACGTGGGCAGATCGTTTTCGACAGTGACATACAGCACAAATTCTTTTGACGATATTCCAACTGGGAGCTCAATGGACAAATTATCTGCATTGTCTTGGCTTTGGACATCGTCGTTTGAAGTTGAACTGGCTTCAGTTGTCTGATCAGATGCGTGAATGAAGCTCGCCCTTCGATAGCAGCTTGAAATAGTCGATGACGCGACTCGACTCCATGCCTCCAGTACCATATGAAGGGAGTCCAGCACCATCGATTTTCTCGCCAGATCAGCGACCCGGGTGCTGGAATCCATGATTGCATCAATTACTGTCATCAGATGTTGTAAAGCGAGTGATCTGTAATGGCGTTTGAAGTTTGTGTTTATTCCTTGGTCCATTGGATGGATTAAAGAGGTCGTGTTTGGCGACAAAACCACAAGTTTGATGTTGGTTAGTCTTACATCATCATTGTGTGCTGCGCAGTTATTACAGAAGCAGCTCTCCCTCCACGGGAAAGGCTCTCCTCAATCGGGGGATTGAGCAGCGACCAGGAGCCCAGCAAGCCAGCTGCCGAGTGCTGCCCAATCGGGGCAGACTCGGGGGGATAAAGGGAACAGCGCCGTCGGGCGCTGCAACAGAAGCAGCTCTCCCTCCACGGGAAAGGCTCTCAATCGGGGGATTGAGCAGCGACCAGGAGCCCAGCAAGCCAGCTGCTGAGTGCTGCCCAATCGGGGCAGACTCGGGGGGATAAAGGGAACAGCGCCGTCGGGCACGCCCGCGCCTGGCGGGCCTCGCCAGAGGGCCCTTCGGCGTGGCCCTTAGACGGAGGCCATTCTCAAGCAAGTCTTTGATGGTTGGAAGCCCCAATCCAACTGGACAACACGACGCTAGAGATCCAGCAAGGCTTGAGCTCCCACCATAGGTTGAGCTCGCCGAAATCTCAGCCATTTTTGACTATAGCTGAATGCAGGATAAACCCCTACCGCACGAGGATCTAACACTGAACATTTTACAGCTTGTACATGCCGCTTCTGGTCTTTCAGGCACGTAAGTTTGTAAACTCTCCTTACCTGTTGACACCTTAGAGGCCTAATTGTAGTTACGAGTCCCTCCAACTGTAACTCTCTACTGCAATACCCCCGAGGGTATAACTTAGAACCCTCCCAAGTAACTTTAGATTGAATTTAACCCACCATTAGTAATTTGCTCTGTTACAGATAGTCTCAATTTGACCGTTCCAAGTACCTGGTGTCATAATAACAGTAGATAATTCAACTTTGTTACAAATCCTATAGGCTAGCAACTTTTGTTACAAATATTTCTTGAGATAGGTATCGGTAGCCCTGACAAGCCTGGGGCACCTTAGTAGCCAAGAACCTCACCCAATAGCTCTAGCAGGTGACTCCCTCAGTCTCTTTAGCACAATGGCGATCATAAGATATTTTCTTATACTATATTTTTGCATTACAATTTCATTGTCTGTATCTGATTCTATCCACAACCAAATCCGTCTATACTACACTCTTTGGTCATGGTTCCCAGTTTACTACTATGTAACATTCTCTGTCCCTACTCTCTTTACGCTCACTCATATCAACACTGCTACACCCCAGTACAACTTGAGACTGCCCAACACAACCCCCAACTCCCGCACCACCATACAAACAAAACCAACTAAGACTAAGAATAAAATAAAGCATAATTTGCTCCTGCAACCTAGCACCCCATCACAATCCCAGCTCTCTTGCATTCTAATAAACGTAAGGTCCATAAGGAATAAGACCCATATCATACACAGTATCATTACTGATGACAAGCCTGACCTCCTGTGCATCACAGAAACTTGGCTCTCAAACTCAGATGCAGCTATTATAAACCAAATCAATAAGCCAGGCTACGTGCTATTCAACTGCCCACGTACACACAAAAAGGGAGGGGGAGTCCTAATCATGGCAAAGGCCTCCCTTGGGTTAACAATCACTTCAACAATTGCCACCCAGGAAATCGATATCCTCCGAGTGGAGAATCGAACCTTGTCGATATGCCTATTGTATAGACCTCCATCAATGCACCACGAAGCCCTCGCTGACGCATTGGGAACCCTCTCCTCCACTGCAGTTAAAAAATACCAGATAATTCTGGAAGATTTCAACCTCAACTCCATTTCACACGTTCAGGCAACCTCCTTCTTAGAAGCCATGGACCAGCTCGGATATAATCAACTAATTAAAGAGGAAACCCACAACAAAGGAAACACCTTAGACCTGATATTCCTTCCTAAGAAGGCTCAGCATTTAGAATTTGGTCAACCTGAAACCCTTATTACACAAGTCCCATGGTCCGATCACCATCAAATTCAGATCACCATATATCTATGCTCTGAAACAAACAAGTTAGATTCCGACTCACCTAATCAACAAAGAAGAAAATTCCAACAACTAAACAAGGAAACCCTAATAAGCTCCCTTGAGGAGCACATAACCCTTGACAACACCAACATTGAAGACCTAACTCACCAATGGTTCTCTACAATCGAAACCAACTCTAAACCAACATGGAAGTCAACAGCCAGACCGATGAAAACAAAAACAGAACCTTGGTACACACCACTGCTACACAAAATGAAAAAAGAGTTAAGAAAATTGGAAAGAAGATGGAGACGGACCAAGAATGACCTTCACAAGATGGAATACCTAGAGCTCCTAGCCAAATATAAAAATGAGACCAGCAAGGCCAAGAAAGCGCATCACACCAAGTTACTCAATAAGGCCATTAACAGACCCAGAGAGGAGTTTGAGCTAGTTAAATCACTCACGAAGCCCTTGCCTGAACCCATCTGCAATGGGAAAATAAATGCCCAGGACCTAGCTGATCACTATGCTAGCAAGCTCAATCCTCCTAACCGTCCCCTCCAAACTCAGAATATGACCGCCATAGGCACAAAGCAGCCAGTCAGTCAAAATGCGAACTTTCAACTGAAAGAAGGATGGTCTACATTCCATACAATTAACGAAAAACTAATCATAAACACAATCTCAAACCTTCATACAACGACATCGCTCCTAGATCCATGTCCAGCAGAATGGATCAAATCAACTAAAAACGAAATTTCGCATCTGATAACGCACATAGTCAATCAATCCCTACAGCAAGGTATCATGCCTGATCACCTTAAAAGATCTCTAATTAGGCCTATATTAAAAAATAAAGCTCTCAACAAAGAAAGACCCTACCTCATACCGGCCAATATCAAGCATATCCTTTCTTGCAAAGATTATCGAGAAAACTCAGCAGCAACTGCAAGACCACCTTGACGAAAACAAAATACTTGACGATCATCAATATGGTTTTCGACCCCACCATGGTGTCGAAACCCTACTCATAGCCCTCATTGACAACCTCATCAAGGGGCTGGAAAACAAAAACAAGATGTTCATACTAATATTCATAGATATATCAGCTGCGTTCGACACAGTACATCATCAAATACTCTTGCGCAGACTTGAATCTATAGGTATAACAGGCACACCCATAAAGTGGTTTGAGTCATACCTAACAAATAGAATGCAACAGGTTCGCTTCAATAATGAGCAAGCAAAACCTTTCCCCCAAACCCAAGGGATACCACAGGGCTCAGCCATCTCCTCCCTGCTATTTAACGTCTATATCCAGCCAGTATGTTCAATTTTCCAGAAGCATAGTATCAGCTACCACCTATATGCAGATGACATCATGTTGTACACACAACTTGACATAAACAACCCCGATCTCAACCATTTAGAAGAATGCCTACACGATCTGCAAAACTGGCTCCAATGCAACAATATGTCTATAAATCACAAAAAAACTGAAGTGATGTTCATATCAGGAAAACATGACTTTAAACCTCCTGCATCTATCACCCTGAACGGAAACACCTATCACTCTAAAGATGAGATCAAATACCTTGGAGTACTAATCGATGCTAACCTAAAGATGGACAAACACCGCCGGATAACTAACAGAGCAATTTTTTACAAGCTAAGAGTTCTACAACCCATACGATGCATCATTGACCACTCGGACTTTAGAACAGTAGCACAGGCACTCATCATTCCTCACCTTGATTACTGTAATGCCATCTTACAAGGTCTACCGAAAAAAACATTAAACATACTACAAATGGCGCAAAATGTATCAGCCAGGATTATCATGAATAAGAGCCTGTCAGACCACATCACTCCAGTTCTTATAGAGCTTCACTGGCTCCCCATACCTGCAAGGATAATCTACAAAACGCTGAAAGCTACATTCAAAATTATCCACAAAATATCTCCCTCTTTTCTCGATAACCTTATCACCACGCAGTCCGCCAACAGATGCCGACGGACCGCTAACCTGAACACACTCTGCGTACCCAGCAGCATAAGATTAGTCAAAGAACGGACCAGCAACCGGGCATTCACCTACTTAGCACCCATGCTCTGGAACCAGCTGCCTCACGAGTTATGTCAGATCAAGGACTTACAGGTCTTCAGAAAAGAGCTTAAAACTCACCTGTTCCAAATACACTACGGCATCACATAGTCGGTTTCAACTTTTCCTCCCCTTGTTCCCCACCTACCTCAAAAGCCTAAGCCTCATATCAACCTATTTCTCATTTCATGTCCATTTCAATGATGATCATAATGTTAATATGTATATATTCGCTGCTAATTATGCATGTATATATCGCGATTCTGTTGTGTATTATTTAAACTCACTGGGTTCTTCAATCTATAATCTGTAATTGTAATTGCACTGGTGTTCAAACAGTAATTTATATGCCAATCAAAGGTATAACTGTAATCGTGTCGTTGTTAGTCTCCCCCCTGTCTTGTCCCCTCTCCCTTGTCTTTGTACAATGATGGACCGCTTCTGATCGCTGGAAGGAGCGGTGTATAAATGTATGCCAAATAATAAATAAATTACACAGCATTACAATTTGCCACCTACGCTTTCTCATCAGATTGTCAAGCTGCTTCAGCCATTCGATCCACAACGTCATCCAGGTGTTTTTGTTGCTTTTATATTCAACAGGTAGTTGTTTAATGTTTTTGAAGCACCGTGGATTTCAACTCTTTCCAATAACCAGTGGCTCGAGCTTTTCACTGCCATCCATATTGTAACTGAGTAGCAATGTCAATCATTCCTTTGGCACTTTGCAGCCAATGGCTTCACTGTGTTTAAAAGCCAATGTTCCGTTAGGTATGGCACACCAGTAAAGCCCAGTCTCATCCGCGTTGAAGATGTCACACGGTTCATATCCACTGATGATTGACGGCAACACTTCCACGACCCATCTTTCAGCTCCAAAATCATCTGCTGCTTGTTTTTCGCTGTGCTGCTTCTTAAACTTTGTTCCGATCTTTCCACCTCTCCAACCAACCGTTTGTCGCTTTGAAGTCTTGTACGCCCAGTCCTTCAGCTAATTGTGCTGCTTTCTCCATCAGCAGAGGTCCACTGATCGGCAGTTGTCGACTTCTAGCTTCCGCAAACCATCGCAGCAGTGCCTGTTCTACTTCTTCAGCCTTCCCTATTCTTTTTCTGTCCAGATTGCTGCTGTTCTGCCAGTCTTGCAATATCGCTTCCTTATTTTTGTAAATCCGAGAAACTGGCTAGGATGAACTCGTAATGTTTCGCAAGAGACTTGATTCTTTTTTTGTCAAGTCTGTTTAAGACATCGAAATGTTCAGCCAGAGACAATGATTTTTGTGCACGAAACGACGAAGTCAATGCCATAGTCAATACAGTACAGTGTACAGTAGTCACGACAGCTAACTTATTACAGTTGAGTTGTAAGGCTAATCCATATATTTCCATAATCTGTATAATTCGTTGCTAACAGAATTTTGTTTAATGCATTTGCTGTTCTGAGATGTTTCACACGCTGCTAAACTGATCACATTGTAAAGTTGGACTGGACTGTCCAGTGTTATAGGCCTCAGTACAGTTGTGTGATTGGACAACAGCGCCTGAACCAACCACCTTCGGCCAGTCACAAGAGCTGGGCTACTTAGTACTGTACTTCCATCATTGCATGCTGATTGTCATTTGAGTGTTGCAGTTAACCGGAGTGAATATGGCTGGAGAGAATGGCAAAGGGATTGATAACATAGTGTGCTTAAGCGGATTGTGCGCTTATCGCTAGTGCGCTTATCCAAAGTTATTATCCCTTTACTTAACTTTAAATAAAACAGGGACCGTGCAAGTCACTTGCAGCTAAGCGGACCGTGCGCTAAATCGACATGCACTTAAGTGGAGTCTACTGTACATAGATACAGTAACCTCTTTCCTCCACTACCAGTTGCTTTCTTGTATCAATAAAGTGCACACAGCACAGCATACCTTCTTCCACCACTGCTTTGGAGTAAAAGCAATTGAATTGGGAAACTGTAAAAGCCTTACTCAAATCTTTCAAGCACATAGTTATGAAAACATACTCTATAGCACTAAGCACTCACAAGCTGTCCAAAGAATCAAAGTAATACAGATAAAGGAAAAGGAGCGCAAAGGAAGTCAAGTCATACAGATCTTCATCCTCCATTAGAGACAGCAGTAATTCAGATATAAACAAAGAAGGCAACACAACATAGTAAAAAGTCTCCTAAAGAGCCATGAATGCCAAAGGGCGGGGGGGGGGGGGGAGAGGTGCACCAAATTTCCTGATACTTAAGAGGGTGCACCCTCAAATCCCAGGCCATTTTTTTATTACTGCTATTTGTCAGGGTTTCTGAAACCCACTCAAACTTGGTGGGTGGAAGCTTTCGTTTTCAATGTCTACGATTAAGTTCCTGACAATGCACCAGGTGAATGAAATTCTTAGGAATTAACTATTAAGAGTCATTTCACAAGACCAGCACTGGGAAGGTAAAAGGTATTTCTTCCCTATAGATTGAAAGAATATTGGGGTAGTTCCACCAAACGTGGTCAAATGTATGTAGCAGTTTGGCTTTAGAGCTCTGCTGGTAGAAATGCATAGTCCCATTTATGCACTCACTGAAGAATTACATTTATCTGGAATAGTACTGTATCTTTATTGGAGTGATGACTATTTATTTTATATATTTAAAGTTTATTTGAAGTTTTTTCTATACCGCGCTCTTCAAATTCAGCTCTGTTTACAAATAACATCAGTTTTGTCCAGGCACAGGTGGGGCCCGCACTGAACTTACAGAGAACAGGATAGATAAACGTGGGTTAACTGGGTAAACTATATACAGACTATAGGCTAGGTATTTACATTCTTAGGTTACTATATACATGATCTTACTAGGATTCTGGTAGAGCTATCGTGCTGTGTTGGTGTCATGTATGGTGGGTAGGATGGAGTGGCTGTTTAGGGACAGCAAGGGACTAGGGACAGCATGACAGTTTCTGGATCAGAATTTGACAATTCACTTATACATGCTCTATGTGTGCCCAAGACTTTATTATAACCATGGGAGAGAAGTTGAGGCTTCTGTGCTAATTGCTCGATAGAGATGAAAAATTTATTTATTGGTTATTTCATAGACTGTCATTTGAGACAAGGCATCATAGCAGTTCACACTGCCAGAATGAATTATGGAGAAACTGAAAACAATACATAACCAAGGAAAAAAAAGTAGATGCATGAAATAACATACATTCTCCGGGAACAAGCAGGAAATCTGTCCTCACATACAGGTGACATCTGCATCAACTGAGTCTGCACAGATTCACTTGCCAGCTTTCAAAGAAAACCTTTGTCAATTAAACCGTGCATGCGTGCTCACCTTCCCGCTCAAAGGTACCATCTTACCTCAGTCTTCTTTTTTCTGTAGAGCCCTTCAGACATCCTGTTCATCGTCTCTAGTAAAAGTTTATTTTTCTAACCCTTTTCTTAGCATTTTTTCTTTTTGCAGGTTGGTTCCCAGTCACCTCACCACTCGAGTCTGCCCTCACCTTGGCGTCATGTTTTTCTCAGGTCCTTTTTCTTTTTCAGTGTGTGGGACTTTTCTCATGCCCTCCCTGACTGAGATATCTGAGTTTGATCTTGCGGTTGCTGTCTTCTCTGCTATGTCTTCAGTCAGTGGATTTAAGCAATGTGGCAAGTGCCCTGTACCATGTCCATCATGGACCACCATAGTTGCTGTATCAAGTGCCTTGGTGTAGATCATGACTACTCCACTTGCCTGTTCTGCCTGCAGATGTTGAGCAAGAGCTGGAGGAATTGTGAAAAGCAGCAGGTGGAGCTGTGTGGCTCGAAGGCCTCTGCTGTGGTACCAGCATAGAGTCTGAAATCACTGCCCTTGGAGAATTGCGTCTGATGACTCGGCGTCGTGCGCTCATGCCCGATCTGAGCCTCAATGTTGCGGAGCCTCGAACCGGGGGGTCGTCCTCAGAGGACCTCCCCCACGGGTACAAGACGTCATCCAAGTCAAAGTCCGATCCTGGATCCAGTGGTAAGACCTCCAGTATCCAGCCTCGGAGTCCTCGACCCAATACCTAAGGCAATGGCTGGGAGCGGCCCTCAAAGCTGCCCTGGCAGGAGGAGACTCCCACCGTGTTGGGGGATCGGACTCCGTCCTCCAACGTGACCACCATTGGTGATACCCCTTCGAGGGAGCTTGCTTCAGGCTCGATGCCTTTGAGGCCCGAACCGGTCACTGTAAAGCCTACTGGCATCAAAGCCAGGATGGCTTGAAAAAGGTAATAGTGTAAATACAATGTAGATAGTTTCCCCAGTTGTTTCCATGTTGATTTCCCTGTTTATTGTAAAGTTTACAACTCAGAATGCCTGTGTTGTATAGTTGACGTTGAATGTAAACCGCACTGATCTGAAAAGCGCGGTATAGAAGAACTGTTAAATAAATAAATAAATAAAAATGGCGGCCTTGGAACACAGCCTGGCTGCCTTGCTTGAGGCACAGCAGGGCCTGATGCCTGGTGCCTCCGGGTCATTGGTGCCAACAGCGGGACCCTCCACTGAGATGACCTCCCCAGAGGACATCCAGCTAGTGCTGGAATGATTCATTCGCTTAGAGTTGCGACGGTTGACCTCCCGTTTGAGGCGCAATTCATCCCCCTAGCACCTTGTGGATTTCATTCTCCATCTGTGCTGGCAGCGTATTGCTCTGATGCCCATCCGGGCCTCAAGATCTTGACTGGCTCAGAGTTAGGCTGGGAGACCGATGATGAATTGCCGAACATGATGTTACATAGGGATGTCCCCTCTGAACCGTCTTCCCCTCAGGAATGCCATAGGTCCCCACCGAGGAACTCGCATTCCTTGACTTTGTCAAGGGGTTGTTGAAGGCCCTGGCCTTTATAGCGGAACCAGAGGACAAACCCTATGCTGAGGACTTGCAGATTCTCTAGTACAAGGCACCCTCCGAAGGAGGCACTGACAGTGACGATTACCCCCATCCTGGAGCGCTTGCTATTCAGGATGTGGTAGAGCCTGGTGAAGGTGCCAGTAGTGAGCCGGCACACACTATTCCCAGTATCAAGTTGGGAAGAGCCCTGGCTTTCAGAAGACATAGCTGCCTCACGACTCCATGGTGGTGGGGTCGGCCATGCATCAAATAGAGAGTCTGAAGAAGCACTCCTTGGTGCCTCTCAGTAGGGAGACCTGCACCATGGACGAGTTTGACAGAAAGTGCTACCAGGGCTCGATGTTCACAGTCCGCATCGCCTTCTATCTGTGCCCTTCTCTTCTCCTATCTGTGCCGTTCTCTTCTATTGCTATCTCCAGACTTTGCTCCTTTCACCTTACTGCATCTTACGCCTGAAACAAACTACTTGTGTCTGTATGCCAGGCACCTTCTCTGACCACCTTCAAATCCAGGCTGAAAACTCACCTCTTCGCTGCGTTTGGATCTTGACTCACCTGATCTCCTTTTTCTTTCCTTTCCCCCTTGTTTTATCGCAGCCTACACCTTCTGTGTTGTCTGTCTTGACTAGATTGTAAGCACTATGAACAGAGACTGTCTCTTACATGTCTGTGCAGCGCTGTGTACAACTTGTAGCGCTATACAAATGCTCAGTAGTAGTAGTCGCATCCAGGCTTACCAGCTGTACAAGGACATGTACCTGTGGGACCTGACGAAGGAGCTCGCCGAGTTCTCAGCTGAACTGGCAGATGAATCTCTCAAGTGCTTCCAGATCCTCATCTCTTCGGTCAAGGAATGTGCCAAGTTTCAGACTCAAGCGGCCTATGACGGCTTTGAGTCCGTGGCTCATGTTGCTGTGGTTGACATTAGTACCTGCTGTCTGGCTTGGCTACAGTCCATGGACTTGGAGCAATGGGTACAGGACAACTGACTGATGATCCCGGCAGAGGAGAGAACCTCTTCGGCAAACCCATGACCAACAAGGTAGTAGAGTTGGAGTCAGAGTTTATGACCAGGACTAGGCTGTCCCAGAAGACTGCTAACCCTTCCCACTGGAAGGCTTCAGGGAAAAAGGCTTTCCACCCGAAGGCGAAGAAGGCTTACGGAAAATACCCCCAATTTCTGGCCTACCAGGCTCCCCAACAGGGTCAGCAGGGCAAGGGCCAGGGGCACAGCCCCCGTAAACAGAACCCCACCCCCATAAGCAGTGCCACAGCCTGGGGGAGGGGGGCTTTTGACTCCTTGAACATAGCTTTTCTTCCCCCTGAGGGTCAGGGCCCAAGGCACACAGGAGGACATCTGGTTTATGTCGCTCACCTCTGGCAGGGCATTACCGACGCCTTGGTGCTGCACGTGGTGCGGGAAGGTTGCCTTCTTCACTTTGACCGGACTCCTCCTTCCTTCTTTCCAGGGGAACTTTCCATGACCTCCCTGCACAGAGAGCTCCTGCAGAGGGAACTCTAGTCCCTGCTCGAGGTTCAGGCGATAGAACCAGTCCTTCGGCCCCCCTTGGGCACAGGGTTATACTCCCAGTACTTCCTTATCCCAAAAAAGACAGGAGGCTTTCGACCCATCCTAGATCTGTGGGACCTCGACCGCTTTCTAGTCAAGGAGAAGTTCAAGATGCTATCCCTTGGAATATTGCACTACCTCCAGTGGAGAGATTGGCTATGCTTCTTGGATCTCAGATGCCTATAACCCACATCCTGATCCACCCCTGGCATCATCTGTACCTCCGCTTTGTCATCGGAGGCTGCCACTACCAGTACCGCATGTCTCCTTTGGCCTCCCCTCAGCCCCACCGGGTGTTCACCAAATGCCTTGCGGTAGTCACCGCTCACCTCCACTTGCTGGGAGTCTGTCTTCCCCTATCTGGATGACTGGCTCCTAAAGACCAGCTTGCCAGGAAGGCACATCACGCGGCCCACTGCACCATCAAGGTGCTGCAGCATCTGGGGTTCATGTTCAACTTCCTAAAGTTGTATTTGCTACTGACCCAATGTTTGGAGTTCATAGGAGCCCTTCTGGACTCCACCCAGGCCAGAGCCTTCATCCCTCTAGACAGCATGCAGCGTCTGGCGACCCTAGCAAAGGAGGTACAGGGTTGCTCATCAGCATCAGCCCATCTCCTACTCTGCCTTCTGGAGCACATGGCCTCGACAGTTCACGTGACCCCCACAACCCCGTCTATGGATGCGACAGGCCCAGTGGACCCTCAGATCTCAATGGACTAAGGCCATGGGCCTCTCTCGCTTGGTGGCAGAGCTGACAGAATCTCATGGCTGGACTACTCTTCCAGGCCCTGCTGGCCCAATGCGTTCTGATCACGGATGCCTCCAAGCTCAGGTGGGGAGCCCACTGCGATGGTCTCCAGTCACAGGATGCTTGGACTCGAGAGGAAAGTGCCCTCCAGATCAACCTCCTGGAACTCAGAGCTGTGAAAAATGCTCTTTGGGTGTTCCAGGCCTACCTGGCGGGCCAGGTTGTCCTCGTTCAGATGGATAGCCAAGTAGCAATGTTTTACATCAACAAGTGGGGGTAACGGGCTCGTACCTTCTCTGCTGGGCAGCAGTTCACCTCTGGACCTTTGCCGCAGAGAAGAGCCTGACTCTCCGGGTAGTCTTCCTACTGGGTCAGGACAAACTGCTTGCTGATCGACTCAGTTGAGTCCTTCAGCCCCATGACTGGCACCTAGCCCAGCGGTGGCCACCTCCATCTTTGCCAGCCCCGAGAATACACAGCAGCCATGCTTCTGCTCCCAGAGGCTGACCCTGGAACAGGTGGCTGCAGACGCCTTTCTCCTGTATTGGTCCAGGAGCCTGCTGTATGCGTGCCTGTCTATTCCTCTGGTTCTCTAGACCTTGCTCAAGGTTTGGGCCTTGGTAATTCTCATTACTCTTCAGTGGTCCTGGCAGCCGTGGTTCCCTCTGCTCCTACAACTGTCCTGAATGGTCCCAATGCCCCTGGGCCAGGCCCTGGAATTGCTCTCACAGGATGATGGGACTCTTCTCCATCCCAACCTTCAGTCCCTCTCCCTGATGGTGTGGATGCTGAATGGCTAGCCATAGCACACCTCCACCTCTTCTGGGACATAGAGAACTTTATCCTGGCATTGCACAAGGACTCGACACGACACGCGTATGCCTTCAAATGGCATAGATTCTATCTGGTGCGCAGACAGGAATCTCAACCCTTTCTCTTGCTCGGTGCAGGATATCCTGCAATATCTTCTGCACCTCTCCCGGGCTGGTCTAAGGTCCAACTCCGTCAGGGTGCACCTCAGCTCTCGGGCGTCACATCACCACCTCATTGATGGCCAGCCTGTCTCTGTGCCCCTCCTTGTGGCTTGTTTATGAAGGGGCTTCTCACGAGGGCCCCTGTCTGCCCACTGTCAGTGGTGGTGAATGTTGTCCTTGAGAAGCTGATGGCTCCCCCTTTTGAACCTCTGGCTACATGCCATCTCAATTTTCTTGTTGTGGAAAGTAGTGTTCCTCATAGCTCTCACTTCAGCCAGGAGAGTGAGCTGCAGGCATTGGTGACCCACATCCTCTACACCAGGTTCCACAAAACAGGGTCATTCTTTGGACTCGCCCAAAATTCCTGCCTAAAGTGGTGTCTGCTTTTCACATGAACCAGGAGGTGGTCCTTCCCACCTTTTTCCCAGGCCTCACATATCCCAAGTGGAGGCCTCGCTACATACCCTGGCCTACAAGAGAACACTGTCCTTCTACCTCCAGCGGATGCAGGTCCATCACCGCTCGTTACAACTGTTAGTCTCCTATGATATTGTCAGGCTTGTGGTTGCAGTCTCTAAGTGTATCCTGTCTACCTGGATGGCAGACTGCATCTCTTTAGTCTATGAGCAGGCTAGACTCTCTGGAGCATCATGTTACTGTGCATAATGTGTGTGCCATGGCAGCCTCGGTGGCTTACCTGCGCTTGATCCCCCTACAGGACATCTGCCAGGCTGCCACCTTTTTCAGTCCATATCTTTGCAGCACATTACTGCTTGGAGGAGAGCTCACAGCGTGAAATTGGCTTCAGTTGCAGAGCAGAGATGGCATCCATCTGTCCAAGAAAGGTCAACGCGTCTTCAGTAGTAGACTGGCTAATCTACTGAAGAGGGCTTTAAACTAGATTCGTTGGGGATGGGTGAAGAAAGCCCCCAGGTAAGTGAAAGCCCCCAGGTAGGTGATACATTAAATTACTTTATGGAAATGGGTAACAGGGGTAACATATGGAAAGCAGTGTGTATAAATGCCCGTAGCATGGGAAATAAGATCCCTGATGTTGAAGCTTTGGTGGGAGTGGCTGACTTGGATTTAGTGACAGTTACAGAAACATGATTCACAGAAAACCATGATTGGGATGTAACTATACCTGGCTATACTTTATTCAGAAAGGACAGGGTAGGAAGTAGGGGAGAAGGAGTGGCACTATAAGTAAAAACTACTATTAAAGCTTTGTAATTACAGAGCTTAAAAGGGAGAGGGGAGGCATTGTGGGTTAAACTAGAAAGAGGGAAAGAGAAATCTATTTACATTGGTGTGATATACAGACCTCCTTCACAAGAGGAAGAGGTGGACAGAGTTAATTGAAGACATGTGCAGCATTGCTAGGAAAGGGGAAGTGCTACTGATAGGAGATTTCAATATGCCAGATGTTGATTGGCACATTCCTGCTGCAGTATCATCTAGAAGTAAGGAGATCCTGGATTCTCTACAGGGAGAACTATTCAGGCAGTTGGTAACAGACCCCACACGTGAAGGGGCCATACTGGACTTGGTGCTTACCAATGGTGAAAGTGTTTCTGATGTTGTAGTGGGAGATCATTTTGCATCCAGTGATCACCAGATGGTGTGGTTCAGTATTAGGACTAGGGCTGTTAGAATCCATTCAGAGGCGAGGATCTTAGACTTTAGGAAGACTAACTTTGCAAAGATGGGCCAATACCTCAGGGAGTCGTTAGTTGGATGGGAACAGCTGAGGATTGTAGAAAAACAGTGGGAAAAACTGAAAGGGGATATTTTAAGGGCAACCAACCTTTTTGTTAAAATGGTAAATAAAGGTAAAAGGAAAAGGAGACCGATATGGTTTTCAAAAGAAGTAGCTGAAAAAGTGAAGAAAAAGAGGGAGGCCTTCAGGAAATACAAGAGATCACAGAGAGAGGAAGACAGGCATCTGTATTTGGAAAAACTTAGAGAAGCTAGAAAAGTAGTCAAGAAGGCAAAGATTCAAAAGGAGGAAATAGCCAATGCAATAAAATGGGGGGATAAGACATTTTTAAGATATATTAGTGAGAAGAGGAAGGGCAAGAGTGGTATTTTCAGACTCAAGGGTGCAGGGGAGGAATATGTAGAAGCTGATAAGGATAAAGCAGAATTGCTTAACAAATATTTTTGTTCTGTGTTCACAGATGAAGAACCAGGAGCAGGACCTCCAGAAAACACCCACAAATAGGAACAGAACCAAAGAATATCTTGAACAATCTTCAAAAGACTGTGTTCGTGAGAAACTATCTCGACTTAAAGTAGACAAAGCGATGGGACCGGATGGGATACACCCGAGAATACTGAGGGAACTTGAGGACATTCTAGCAGCTCCACTGACTGACCTTTTCAATGCCTCGTTGGAGTCGGGAGTGGTGCCAAAGGACTGGAGAGAGGCTCATGTGGTGCCTTTGCACAAAAGCGGAAGTAAGGATGTGGTTGAAAACTACAGGCCAGTTAGTTTAACTTCGGTGTTGAGTAAATTATTGGAAACGTTGCTGAAAGAGAAAATAGTGAGGTTTCTGGAGTTCAGCGGATTACAGGATCCGAGGCAGCATGGATTCACCAGAGGCAGGTCTTGTCAGACAAATCTGATTGATTTCTTTGACTGGGTGACCAGGGAGTTGGACCGAGGGAGAACCCTAGATGTGGTGTATTTAGATTTCAGTAAAACCTTTGACACTGTTCCTCACAGGCGACTTATAAACAAACTGAGCACCCTAGGGATGGACCCTAAAGTTACTGCTTGGGTTAGAAATTGGTTGGGTGGGAGGCGACAAAGAGTACAAGTAAATGGAGCTCACTCTGAGGAGAAGGATGTTATCAGTGGTGTGCCCCAGGGATCTGTCCTTGGTCCGATTCTTTTTAACATCTTTGTTAGTGATATAGCGGAAGGGCTTTCAGGTAAGGTTTGCCTCTTTGCGGATGATACCAAAATCTGCAATAGAGTAGACACCCAGGAAGGGATAGATAACATGAGGAGGGATCTAGCTAAGCTTGAAGGATGGTCTAGAATTTGGCAGCTGGGATTTAATGTTAAATAATGTAAGGTCATGCATTTGGGCGGCAGCAATCCAAGGGAGCAATATAGTATAGGGGGTGAAGTAATTTTGTCCACTAAAGAAGAGCGGGACCTAGGCGTGGTTGTGTCTGATGATCTTAAAGTAGCTAAACAGGTAGAAAAGGCGACGGCAAAAGCTAGAAGAATGCTTGGGTGCATACGGAGAGGAATGGCTAGCAGAAAAGAGGAGGTGATAATGCCTCTGTATAAGTCTTTGGTGCGACCTCATTTGGAGTATAGTGTGCAATTCTGGAGACTGCACCTTCAAAAGGATGTGAACAGGATGGAATCGGTGCAGAGGGTGGCTACTAAAATTATTAGTGGTCTTCATTATAAAGCATATGAGGACAGACTGAAGGATCTTAATATGTACACCATAGAGGTGATATGATTGAGATGTTTAAATACTTCTGTGGCATAAATGTTCAGGGAGAGAGCCTCTTTCAATTGAAAGCAAGTTCTGCTACGAGGGGACATGGGATGAGGGTGAAGGGAGATAGATTCAGGAGTGATATGCGAAAATATTTCTTTACGGAAAGAGTAGTGGATCCGTGGAATAGTCTCCCAGTGGAGGTGGTAGAGATGAGGACAGTAACTGAATTCAAAAAAGCATGGGACAAACACAGAGGATCTCTAAAGGTAAAAAGGGGACTGTTGTAGTTGTTATGGAAGACTAGATAGGCCATGTGGTCTTTTTCTGTCGTCATATTTCTGTGTTTCTACTTCATCACTTTTTTGGGGAGTAGTGCAACTCCTTCCCTCTGGCCCTTTATGTCCAAGCTACCAGAGGGGTGTTTCCAGCATCAATGTTGGGGTTGCATCACTGGATTTTAAGCCATTCAGCACTCCTTGCTGCCTTCATGGTTTGCCTTTTGGATCGCCCATACCTCCTACAGTTTTTTTTTTTCAGTAGCCTGTAGCTTGGGAGTCTCATATGTGAGAACTGACTTCCTGTTTGTTCTCGGAGAAAGCGTAGTTACTCACCTGTAACGGGTGTTCTCTGAGGACAGCAGGAATCGGTCCTCACAACCCTTCCTCCTCCCCATGGAGGAGTTTTCTTTTTTTTATGCTTGATTGAGCTATGTTGTCATACCTGAGTAAGGTGGCACCCTTGGGTGGGAAGGTGACCGCATGTCTGGTCTAACTCCCAAAGGCTTTCTTTGAAAGCTGGGGAATGAATCCGCATGGGCTCTGTCGATTACGACGTCAACCATATGTGAGGACTGATTCCTACTGTCCCCAGAGAACACCAGTTATAGTTGAGTAACTACGCTATATCCATAACTAATGAAGAAATAACTAAGGTTAAAACAAAAAGAGCACTAGGGAAAACTAAGGGAAAGGAAAAAACCTTGCCTACCTACCCAAATTAGATTATAAGCTCTGATATGCAGGGACTGTCTTACATCTATATGTAGAGTTCTGCATCCGCCTTCTAGTGCTATACAAATGATGAGTAATAGTAGTCACTAAAAAGCTGAATAGTAGCATAGGCATAAGGTACTGGCTTCAAGAACCATATACATATTATCTCCAGACTTCAAAAAATTTGACTAAAGAGCCCATGTTTTCATTCCAATATTGAATTTCCTATAAGAAGATTCCAAACTAAGATCTACTGGCAACGAATTCCATTACAAAAGAGCTAAACAACTACAAGCAGAACTCAGATGTGTCAAGTCATATCTTAGCTAGTGATGAAATAATTAAATGGTTGGCTTGGGAGCATCTGAGCTTATGCTGTGGGTCCTAAGGAATTAAGGACTTCAAATAAATAGGAATTCTGTGTAATAAGCACAATAGACCAATAGAAGGATTAAACTTAATCCTGCTATAAACTGGGAGCCACTGTTGCTCTGAGTAAAAGGGAAACATGGTTGAACCACTTGGCATTAAAAATGATCTTTACAGTAGGAATTCTGAACCTATTGTAGGTGTTTCAACTGATAGGGGCTCCCCAGTCAATAAAGGATTACAGTAATCCAATTGGTTCACAACTAGAGTATGTAAGAGTTCTGGAATAATGATATAGTTTAAGCAATTTTATTTTTCTAAAAGTTTAAAAAAAAAAAAGCTTAACTATTGAAGAAACTTGAGAACCAAAAGAAGAACCCCCAAGAAATTCCTTAATGGGAACTAGTCTGTCTTGAATCTAGGGATGAAACGGTAGAAGTAGATTTTTTCCAAGAAATCCACATTGCTTCCAATTTCTGTAGGTTAAAAATAAAGTTTGATGTCTAATAGTATCTACAAATTTTGTCCAAACTATGGTCTAAACTTTATTAAAAAGAACAGTCCCACGTCTCGTGAGCGGTAATTTGAATGCTATCAGCATAACAATACCAACTGGTACCAAGGTCTGGGATTAGTACAACCAAAAGAGCAGTGAAGATGTTAGAGTAGAGGTCAAGGCAGAGACCCCCTGATGTACTCCAAAAGACAGGGAAACCTATAGTGTGTCGTGCGGTGGGAAAGGGTTTTCTTTAAAACACAGGCCATACAGCAGTTCAGGAAAAACAAAAGCAGTTTTTATTCTGTCTCAGCTTGTTAAACTTCCACAAAGCAAAACCCAGAACAGACAGCAGTTCAGGGAAAATAAAATCTGCTTATTTAAGTCCCAGCTTGTTAAACCTCCACAAGCTGGTTCTCCCAGCCCTTCCTCCAGCCCCACTTAAAGTTCCTAGCTCAGAACTCCTTTGCACAACTTGCCTTGGAAGGACTTCTGGCTCCATGGCCTCTCTCCGTCCTGCAGCCTGCTGGGTTCTTAACCTCTCCTTGTGAGCCACACCCTCCCAGCCCTGAACTCTGGGCTGCAGACTCTCTTAAAAGGGACTGTTGGTACTGCCTTTGTAGAGGGATGAATAGCATTGTATATATACCAGCACAGAGACAAAATCATTCATACAATCAGGACAGAGAAGGGAGGAGTGGCCTAGTGGACAGCAACCTTGGGCCGGAAGGACTGGGGTTTCTAGTCCCACAGGTGCTCCTTGTGGTCTTGGGCAAGCCACTTAACCCTCCATTGCCCATGTTCCCTGTAAAATAGTTATCTCCAAGTTATAATGCCCTGTTCTATGTAATTTCAGTTTGTTCAGTGTAAACTACCTTGATATCATGAAAGGCGGTATATAAGAAATGTTAAAAAAAATAATAATAAATAAGCCAATTAAGGACTATCTCTGCCTGGCCAGCTTCTTCTAGCCTTGCCTTTAGTGAGCCATTATTGAGTAGGACCTTATCATAGCCTAGCTGGTGATGGGTAACGTGAACAACTCATTCTGTAGCTGTCAAAAAGAGGGTCATTTTATAAGATGTGCCTTGATTTGTGTACTATGCATCTATTTTATAAAGTAAGGTATGTGTGCACTTGACTTTATATAATAAGGTGTAAACCACCTGCACTTACACTAACCCTGTGGTTGATGTAGATGCCCATGCCTACTTTTGTCAAGAATGTATATAAAGTATAGTATTTTCTAATTTATGCACATAACTTGGTATTCAATCCATGCTCTGCCCAAACTCTGACTTGCTGTGTAGAATCTGCTTGACATGCATACTTTTAGAATAACAACCTCACCAAATACATAGTAACATAGTACATGATGGCAGATAAAGACCAGTATGGTCCATCTAGTCTGCCCAGCAAGACAAGAGTAGGTGCAACTGCCGCTCCATGCAGGTCACCCCTCCCCATGACTTTGTTTAGGGGTGTACCCACCGCTCCATGTAGGTCACCCCTATTTGTTCAGGTATAAGAGATAGTTATGTTTATTTTGATTTTATCCTGTTGCTATAAAGGAATCCACTGTGTCTCTCATGCCATTTTGAATTCTGTCACTGTATTTTCCCCCACCACTTCCATCGGGAGCGTATTCCAAGCATCCACCACCCTTTCAGTGAAAAAGTATTTCCTGATATTGCCTTTCATTTTACCCCCTTGCAGCTTCATGTTATGCCCTCTAGTTTTACAGCTTCCTCACCTTTGGAAGAGGTTTGTTTGTTCATTAATACTCTTTAAGCATTTAAATATATGAATCATATCTCCCTTGTCCCCCCTCTCCTCCAAAGTGTACATATTTAGGTCTTCAAGTCTCTTCTCATAAGTCTTATGATGTAGACTTCAAATCATTTTGGTTGCCTTCCTCTGAACTGCTTCCAGCCTTTTTATATCCTTTGCAAGATATGGTTTCCAAAACTGAACACAATATTCCAAGTGAGGCTTCACCAGCAACTTGTACAGTGGCATTAGTACCTCTTCCTTTCTGCTGGTAATTCCTCTTTGTATGCAACCCAGCATCCTTCTGGCTTTTGCCACTGCCTTGTCACACTGTTTCCTTATCGCTTCTCCGGGCCAGTCCGTGGAAAGGTAGGGTTGTCAATCCCCTTTAGCAGCTGAGGACTGAAGACTTCAAGTTTTCTTGAGAGGTGAAGCCACTCCCCCTGAGGATAACCAGTCAGTCTTTCAGTCCTCAGCAGCTAAAGAAGATTGATTCTATCTTTCTCCCTACTGTGCATACCTAGTGCTTGTTTTCTTTTTCTTTCAGGAGGTACAAGTTGGCTCTGGCAGAGCTGATTTTTTTTCTATAGTCCTCTGAATCTATCTCAGTTCCCTAGTTATTCTGAGACGTTAGAGACGTTGAGCGCCTGATACTGCTGCGGGGTGAGGTAGAGCCTGCCTCTTTCACCGCCTCCGTCTCTCCTGGCAGATTGAACCTGGGAGCCCCAGTAGTTGCCTCTGCCATGGACACAGCCGGACTTGGGCACGTCCCGCTAGCAGCGGGACGAAAGTGCGGTCCTCCATTATTTCTTGCTGTTTAATCCGGTGAGTCTGTTCAATTCGGTAGTGTAGCTGTGCGGCGGCCATTTCACGTCGCGATCGACACAAGGGGCTGCTCATTTTTCGGAGCCGTAGCACGGCAGGAAGAAGAGCTTTTCCCTATTAAAGGCTCCGTTGTGCGAGGGGGCATCATGGCAGAAAAGCAGGCCTCTCAAGTGGAGAAGCCGTCTTTACCCGCAGAAAAGGCGGGAAAAGCGGCCATTTTAGGTGCGCCGGTCATTTCGCCCGCGGAGCAGCACCGGCCTGCAAAACGGAAGGCTAAATCTCCTAAAGCAGTGTCTCAGCCAGAAAAGCAGTCGCGGTCCCTATCTGAGGCTCAGGAAGGGATAACGTTGTTTTTTTCACCAGAATTTATTCTGGCGATGCACAAAGCTTTTTGCTTAAATCTTCACAGCCTGAGCCTATAACAGTGCCTCCAAGCTCTGTGACAGGTCCGCTTAATTTTCCAGCGCCAGAGGATCCTGGAGAAGGTCCTTCTATATCAAGGGAGATACTAAGAGATCCTTTGGATCCTTTTGCTTCTCAGCCCTCTGTACCCCTGGGTCAGGGGGAAACAGAGCTTCTTGCTGAAGCAGGCTTGGATCTGGATACAGAGGAGCTCGAGGAAGGTGAGATTGCACCCGGAGAGGATCCTAATGTCTTTCGGGTCTTTCGTAAGGAAGAGCTTGCGGCTCTCATCTCCCAATCCTTATCTGCGTTGCATCTGCTTCTTCCTTCTGCGTCTCAGGAACCTTTAGAGGATCCGTTGTTGCAGGGTTTTAAGGCGGAACAACGCTGTTTTCCGATGCATCGGGTGATCAAGCAGATGATTGAATCTGAATGGGAGTGTCCGGAGGCTACGCTCCGTGGAGCCCGCGCCTTGGCTCGCCTTTACCACGTGCCGCAGGAGGAACAGGATTTATTACGCATGCCAAAGGTGGATGCGATTGTGTCCGCAGTGACCAAAAAGACTACCATCCCTGTGGAAGGGGCGGCGGCGCTTAAGGACCTCAAGGATCGAAAATTGAAAATTCTTCTCAAGCAGGCGTTTGATTCTAGCGCTTTGGCACTGCAGGCTGCGGTTTGTGGAGCGTATGTTTCTAGAGCGTCCATTCGATGGCTGCAGGGAGACGTTTCGGGGGATGCCACTTCGGTAGTTGGGACAGAAACTGCGACGTTGGAGTCGGCCGCGGCTTATATGGCTGATGCCTTTTATGATTTGCTGCGGATTTCCGCCAAGACCATGGCCTCACTAGTCGCTGCCAGGCGTTTTCTCTGGTTGCGTAACTGGTCAGCGGATGTTTCCTCTAAGTTGCGGCTGAGCAAATTGCCCTATAAAGGGAAATTGCTTTTTGGAGAGGCGTTAGAGAAGATTGTTAAGGATCTCGGAGACTCTAAAGGAGGGCGTTTGCCAGAGGATAGGCCTAAGCCGGCGAGAGGTGCTGGTGGTCTCCGAGGCTCCGGTCGGGACTCCTGTAGATTCCGAGGGGCGCGCTTTGCTCCCTATTCCAGGGGCCGTGCCGGTTTTCGCGGACAGTCCTTTCGAGGAGCCAGAGGTTTCGGCAGGTCTTACTTCAGTGCGTCTCAGCCCTCAGTTAAAAAGCCGCAATGAAGGTATGTTGGTCCAGGTGTCGGTGCCTGTAGGAGGGCGCCTGCAGGACTTTCTTGCAGCCTGGACCGCAATCACTGCAGACAAGTGGGTGTTAGAGATAATTCAGAAGGGATATGCGCTGGACTTCGCCTGCCCTTTGCCGCCCGCCTTTGTAATGTCTCCCTGTGCGCCCGGTCTGAAGTGGCAAGCCATTTCAGACACGCTTTTTCGCCTCCTGCAGCTGCGGGCGATAGTTCCCATCCCTCGAGACCAATTCGGTTGCGGTCGATACTTGATCTATTTCGTAGTTCCCAAAAAGGAAGGTTCTTTTCGGCCCGTACTAGATCTCAAAGGCGTCAACCGTACTTTGCGGGTTCCTCATTTTCGCATGGAAACGTTGCGTACCGTGATTCGGGCGGTACGGCCGGGAGAGTTTCTCTCGTCCATAGATCTCACGGAAGCCTATCTTCACATTCCCATCAGACAGTCTCATCAACAATTTTTGCGTTTTGCCTTTCCCATGGGTCACTTCCAGTTTCGAGCGTTGCCGTTTGGACTCGCCACGGCTCCGCGGACTTTCACAAAGCTCATGGTGGTGGTTGCAGCGGCGCTGCGAAAGGAAGGTATCCGTGTTCATCCATATCTCGACGATTGGTTAATCAGGGCCGATTCTCATTTGGCCTCAGTGACGGCGACAGCTCGAGTTGTACAGCTTCTGGAGCAACTCGGTTGGGTAATCAATCAAGCCAAAAGTCAATTACAGCCAATGAGGCAACTGACTTATCTCGGGACCTTCTTCGACACGGATCGAGGGGCGGTCTTTTTACCCGAGCTCCGAGTGCACAAGCTTTTGCAACAGGTGCAAGCGTTTTTGAGACTGTTGGCTCCGTCGGCGTGGACATACTTGCAACTCTTAGGCTCCATGGCGGCGGCGTTGGATCTAGTTCCGTGGGCCAAGGCTCACATGCGACCCTTACAACAAGCGTTGCTTTCCCGATGGTCGCCGCAGCTTCACCCTCTCTCGCAGCACCTGGTCTGCCCGGAACTTGTGCATCACAGTCTAGACTGGTGGTTAGTTCCGGCACATCTGAGAGCGGGAATTCCCTTACAGGAGCCGTCATGGGTATTAGTCACCACGGACGCCAGTCTCACGGGCTGGGGGCTCATTGTCAGTCGCAAATCACTCAAGGATCTTGGTCCCCGGAGGAGAGCTCTTGGTCGATCAACCGACTAGAGCTTCGCGCAGCTCAACTTGCCCTGCAGCATTTTGCGAACTTGCTCAAAGGGACTGCGGTCCGGATATTCTCCGACAACGCAGTAACGGTTACATATATCAATCGACAGGGGGGGACCAAGAGTCTCTCACTCATCGCCGAATGTCAGGAATTGATGGCTTGGGCAGAGAGCCATCTTCTAGCATTGTCAGCGGCGTACGTGGCTGGCAAAGAGAACGTGCAGGCCGATTATCTCAGTCGCAATGTGCTCGATCCCGGAGAGTGGGAGTTGAATGTGGCGATTTTTCACGACCTCACCTTGCGTTGGGGACAGCCAGTGATGGATCTTATGGCTACTTGCAGCAACGCCAAGGCAAGCTGTTTTTTCAGCAGGCGCAGGGAGCGCATGTCAGAGGGTCTCGATGCTCTGGTTCAGCCGTGGCCGCGGGACGCTCTCTTGTATGTGTTCCCTCCTTGGCCGATGTTGAGTCGAGTTATACAACGCGTAGCGGGACACCGGGGTACAGTGATTCTCATTGCGCCGGATTGGCCTCGGCGTCCCTGGTATGCCGATCTGGTTCGGCTCCTGATAGCTCTGCCTTGGCGTCTTCCGGTCCGCGTCAATCTGTTGCATCAGGGACCGGTGCTAATGCCGCAGGTGGATCGCTTCTTACTTACGGCTTGGCTCTTGAGAGGGCTCGCTTAAGACGCAAGGGTTACGCGAGTTCAGTTGTGGACACCTTACTTCAGTCTAAAAGGCCAGGGACTTCTCTGGCGTATGTACGGGTGTGGCGACTTTTCGAAGCTTGGTGTGGACAGTGCAACGTTATTCCTCTGTCATCTACCTTACCCCAATTGCTTTTGTTTCTCCAGAGCGGGTTAGAGAAAGGTTTAGCGCTTAGTACCCTTAAGGTTCATGTGGCGGCGCTCACGTGTTTTCGAGGGTCCGTGCAAAATCGCCGTCTTTCGACGCACCCGGATGTGCAACGATTTTTTAGAGCGGCAAAAATTATCCGTCCACCAGTACGCCAAATCGTGCCTCCCTGGGATTTGAATGTAGTTTTGGAGGCGTTTTCCTGGTCATCATTAGCATCCCTGTCCTCGCGGGCTCTCCGTGAGTGTTCCTGGAAAACCGCATTTTTGGTGGCCTTATGTTCAGCGCGATGCATTTCAGAGTTACAGGCCTTGTCTTGCCAGGAACCTTATCTTCAATTTCTACCGGAACGGGTTTTGATGCGGACGGTTCCTTCTTTTTTGCCTAAGGTACTGTCCATTTTTCATGTTAATCAGTGTCCTTACCCGTTTTTTCGGATTTATCAGATTCTCCAATGGACCGTGCTCTCCGGAAATTGGATCTTGGGCGTGTTTTAAAGGCGTACCTTAGGGTCTCGAAGCCTTTTCAGAAAACCGACCGGCTGTTTGTCCAGTATGCCGGTCCCAATAAAGGTCAGGCGGCGTCGAAGTCCACGATTGCTCGTTGGGTTCGCTGCGCTATTGTGGCGGCTTACAATGCCAGAGGGCGATCTCCGCCAGTTGGTCTGAAAGCTCATTCCACTCGAGCTCAAGCGGCTTCCTGGGCGGAATTTGCTTTTGTTCCTCTGGTGGATATCTGCAGAGCAGCGACGTGGTCTTCTTTGCATACGTTTACGAAGCATTACCGTTTGGATGTTCAAGCCAGGGAGGATGCGAAAGTGGGGGCGTCGGCTCTTATCGCAAGGCTGGCGGGTCCCTCCCGGTTTTAGGTACTGCTTTGGTACTACCCTACCTTTCCCTGGACTGGCCCGGAGAAGCGATAAGGAAGACGAAATTAGGGCTTACCTGCTAATTGTATTTCCTTGAGCTTTCTCCGGGCCAGTCCAGGGTCCCACCCTTTTCGTGTGTCGGATGCCTCTGCGTAAGCGTAAGATTAATAGCTGTATCATGGTGTTCGTACGAGAGGGGAGGCTGGGGCTTCTATGATTCTTTCTCGAAGACAGCCGATTCTCCTTTTGAAATTACTATAATTTAAAAAAAAAAAAAAAAAATTAATTAATTAAGACAAGCACTGTTTTAATGCTTCCTCGTTCCAAAGGACTATAGAGGATTATCAGTTTTATCGAGTTAACCTTGTGTTTTCAGTTCTTTTCTAGTTAACTGATTTGTCAGAAGGAGACTGACTGGTTACCCTCAGGGGGAGTGGCTTCACCTCTCAAGAAAACTTGAAGTCTTCAGTCCTCAGCTGCTAAAGGGGATTGACAACCCTACCTTTCCCTGGACTGGCCCGGAGAAAGCTCAAGGAAAGACAATTAGCAGGTAAGCCCTAATTTCGTCTTCCTTATCGTTCCTCCAGTTCAGTCCTCTACCTCTGGGTTGTCAACCTCCTCCTGCAGCTTGGAGACTGGCATGATAGAATTCTGACATCACTGGATATAGCCTGCTGGAAAATCCCATCAGCCCCAGTGTGACCAGTCTCCATGCAGCAGGAGGACATTGTGAGCCTGGGCTGAGGCTCACTAGAGTGACAGATAAGGAATCTGTAGGAGAGATAAGTTGAATGGGGTTTTAATTTGTATTCATTTTAATTTGATTTCATTTGATATAATTTGATTTAAATTTGGGTTTACAGGCTAGAAATTGGGTGCTGTACCTTTAAAAAAAAAAAAAAAGAGAGAAAATCTTTCTTACATACTACCTGACTTGTGTTTGAACTGGGTGTGCTCTCCTCCCAGACTTGCGGGGGGGAGAGCCTCCTTCCTAGCGCTCCCTTCACACCGGCCAAGCACTGCTAATGAGCATAGCAGCTGCGGTGAGTCGATTGCTGATCGGCGTTGTTCAGGTCGTGGCAGAACCGGTGGCTCTGTGCTGTTCGGGGAGTGCCGGATCGCCGGGGGACCGCAGGTGCTGACCGGTAGGCAGTTCACCGGGTTCAGACTGCTGGAGCTGCGGAGGTTGATCCGCTAAGGGGGCAGCATAGCAGTGGAGGTAGCAGGGTTTTTCTGCTTTGGCGCCCTTTTTTTCTTCATTTCTAGAGCGGGTGGCGGCCATTTTAAAGGGGAGCGTGTGGCTGCCGAGTAGCAGGGGCACGTGTGAGACCATACTTTGGCGATTTTATTTTTCTTTGCCGTTTTGGGTCGGTAACTTTAGACTGCGAAGGGTGTCCCTTTTAGTTTTCATTCATTTAATGGGTTTGCTGTCCTTTTTGTTTTGGCGGGAGTTCAACCCCTGGGAGGGGTGGGGGTTCCTGCTGGGTCATCAGCTATTGCAGGTTTCCTGCCTTTAGTGGCTTACCTGTAAGGTTTTAAGGGCTAGATTGGAGGCTTTTCCCTCCACGTTCTCAAAAAAAAAATGACGATATTTAGTTGAGGTGCAGAGCGGACAGTATCACTTGCAGCCTTATGGCATCAAGGCCGCAGTGTATGGTTTGCGGCACCTGAAGAGGCACAGTTGCCGATTCAGGTATCTGTCGCGGCTGTGCTTCACTTTTCTCTGTCATGGAATCTCAGATGGAGATCAAGGAGGCCTCGGAGGCGCATGGAGCGTCGACTGAGGCAGTGTCGGACTCAGTGCAGTCAGCTGTGCAGGGGTATGCTCCGGGGGAGACGGCAGGACCTTCAGGGGCTCCCTCAGTCCCGGAACCCACAGATCTGGGGGACTTTTGCCCTGATTTTATATTAATGATGCATCAGGCCTTTTGTTTGCAATGGCAGGGCAAGTCGCCTGCGGCGTGGCCGTTTTCTGTCCCGCCTCAGCAACTGGACGCTGAGGGTAGGGGCGGGGGGCTGTTGGCACCTAAGAGGGCTAGGACCTGTGCTCTATCTTCCGCGGAGAGCGATTCACCGGACGTGGAGGACCCAGACTGGGAGCATGAGGAAGGGTTGGAGGATCTGGAGGAGGGAGAGATCCAAGAACCCAAAGATCAGGCGAAGATCATAAGGGTCTTCCATAGGGAGGAGCTGGCAGCTCTGATCACGGAGTCGATGCAGATGTTGAATCTTGCTGCACAATCTGCTAGTGAAGAAGAGGTGGAAGATCCAGTTATTCAAGCGGTTAGGCAAACAGAGGTGGTGGTTCCGGTTCACCGAGTGGTCGACCAGATGATCCAGGAGGAATGGGACCGGCCAGAAACGGGGCTCAGGGGCATAGGCACGATGAATAGGCTTTACCCCTTAGCCGATAAGGAGAGGTTCCGCTCACCTCGGATAGATGTGGCGGTGGCAGCGGTTACGAAGAAGACCACTATCCCGGTGGAAGGCGGTGCAGCCTTAAAAGATGCGCAGGACCGTAAGGTGGACAGTCTTCTGAAACAGGTTTTTGATGCGGACGCGCTATCCTTGCAGGCCTCAATCTGTGGGGCTTGGGTAGCACAGGCCTGTTTGCGCTGGGTTCAACGACTTCGTCTTTCGCCGCGCCTGGATCAGGAGGAGCGTAAGGAGCTGGACCGTCCAGAACAGCATATCTAGCAGATGTGCATTACGACCTCATTAGGGCTCTCGCTAATAGCACAGCCTCAGTAGTGGCCGCCCGCAGGTCCGTGTGGTTGCGAAATTGGTCAGCCGATGGCTCGTCCAAGTCCCATCTCAGCAAGTTGCCCTTTAAGGGTAGATTGCTGTTTGGAGAAGATCTAGATAAATTAGTAAAGGACCTCGGGGAGACCAGGGAGTCTGCCACTCTTGAGGATAAGCCGAAGCAGGGTAAGACCAGTCAGAGCTTTCGGGGTCAGTTTGGTGACTTCCAAAGATTTCGTACCTCGCGTTTTGGGAGCTCGCAGAGGGGCCTCTTTACGTTGCAAGGCCAGGGGTTCCGAGGCTTTTGAGGAGCAAATAGGGGGTTCTCCTCGAATTCCTCGGCAGCAGCTCGGAAGCTGCATTGAAACGCGGCGGGTCCCGGCAGTAGGATCTCTGATAGGCGGGAGGCTGAGGGAGTTTCTTTCTGTTTGGACCCATATCGCCTCCGATCAGTGGGTGTTGGAGGTTATTCGTGGGGGATATGCACTGGAGTTGGCACATCCGGTGCGAGACTCCTTTGTTATGTCTCCCTGCAGAGGTCAGAAGAAAATTTTAGCAATTCAGAGTACTTTACAGTGGCTTCTACAATTAGGAGCTGTTGTAGAGGTGCCAAAAGCAGAGTACGGTGTGGGTCGGTACTCCATTTATTTCGTGGTGCCAAAGAAGTGCGTAGCGTTGCGGCCTATTTTGGATCTGAAAGGCGTAAACCGTTGTTTGCGGGTTCCGCATTTTCGGATGGAGACCCTCCGTCGGTCATTGTGGCAGTGCGGCAAGGGGAGTATTTGACGTCTCTCGACCTCATGGAAGCGTACTTGCACATCCCCATCCGGTCCGCTCATCAAAAATTTCTGAGGTTTGCCTTTTCTTGGGGGCATTATCAGTTCCAGGCGTTGCCCTTCGGGCTGGCACCAGCGCCGCGGACTTTCACCAAGATCATCATGGTGGTGGTGGCGGCTGCGTTACGCAAAGAAGGGATCCTAGTTCACCCTTACCTCGATGATTGATTGATTCGGGCCAAGTCCGAAGCGGAGAGCGTTCAGGTAACGAGAAGAGTGGTAGAGTTTCTTTAAAGTCTTGGTTGGGTGGTCATTTCGGCCAAAAGCCGGTTGGAGCCGTCCCAGAATCTCGAGTATCTGGGAGTGCAGTTCGACACCAAGAAAGGGCAGGTGTTTTTGCCAGAACGCAGAGCCCAGGGTCTCGGGTCTGGTTCGCAAGTTCAGGACCACGCCGGCTCCCTCAGCGTGGGCTTATCTCAGATTGCTGGGGACAATGGCAGTGACCCTAGAGGCGGTGCCTTGGGCCAAAGTGCATATGCGTCCCCTGCAGAGGTCACTCCTTTGCCGGTGGTTGCATCAGACAGACTCTTTGAGCAAGTGGCTCCCTTGCCCAGCCACGGTCAGACAGTCTCTGCGGTGGTGGTTGCTTCCGACCTCGCTGGCGGCCGGAATGCCACTGGAACAGCCGGACTGGCTTCCAGTGTTAACGGATGCCAGCCTCAGCGGTTGGGGAGCCCACTGCGAAAGCTCGTTCATGCAGGGGTTTTGGTCGCCACTAGAGAATTCTTGGTCAATCAATTGTCTGGAGCTCCGAGCAGTCTTACGGGCACTGCAGGCAGCGGCAGCGGTAGTGGGTCGGGCAGTCCGGGTTCTGTCCGACAACTCAGCGGCGGTCGCCTACATCAATCGCCAGGGCGGCACGGGGAGTGCAGCCATGGAGGACGAGGCGGAATTGTTGTTTGCTTGGATAGAAAGTCAGTTGACAGTGATTTCGGCAGCTCACATTACATGGAAGGACAATGTGATGGCCGACTTTCTCAGCAGAGTCCGAGTGGATGCGGGAGAGTGGGAGCTGCACCCGGACGTGTTTGCTCAGATAGTGAGCCGCTGGGGGAGTCCTATAATGGATCTAATGGTGACCTTCCAGTCGGCGAAGGCCAACCGTTTCTTCAGCAGAAGGAGGGAAAGAATGTCGGAAGGAATAGATGCATTGTTGCAACGGTGGCAGGCTGTGGGTCTGCTGTATGTCTTCTCTCCGTGGGCGTTGATCGGCAGAGTAGTTCAAAGAATCGGGGCTCATCCGGGACGGGTTCTCCTGGTGGCACCGGACTGGCTGAGGCGTCCTTGGTACACAGACCTGGTGCACCTCTTAGACGGAGAGCCTTAGCGGTTACCGGCGAGGGTGGATCTGTTGCGTCAAGGGCCTCTGTTCATGCCGCAAGTGGATCGGTTCTCGCTTACGGTATGACCATTGAAAGGGCCAGGTTGAAGAAGGGTTATTCGCCTGCTGTCATTGCGCAATGCTTAAGGTTAGGAAACGGTCCACGTCGCTGGCGTATGTTCGTATTTGGCGGATTTTGGAGGATTGGTGTTCGAGGCGGCGGATCTGAGCGGCTACGGTCTCCATTTCCTCGATTTTAAGTTTTCTACAGGACAGTTTTGATAAAGGGCTGTCGGCCAGTTCCCGGCACGTGCAGTTAGCAGCTCTCTTTTTATCGGGGGAAGGTGCAGGGCATTTCGTCCGGGACCCATGCGGACATCTTGCGGTTTCTCAAAGCAGCTTCGAGATTGCGTCCGTTGCGTAGAGTGTCTATGCCGCCTTGGGATCTTAATTTGGTATTAGCAGCATTGACCAAACTGCCCTTTGAGCCGCTGCGTCGGGCGTCGGTGAAGGACTTGACATTAAAAACGGTATTTCTAGTGGCAATCTGTTCGGCAAGACGCATTTCAGAGCTACAGGTGTTGTCTTGTAGAAAGCCATTCTTGTTTTTTTCTAGGGAAAAGGTAGTGCTGCAGCCAGTTCCATCATTTTTGCCAAAAGTAGTTTCACCCTTTCACCTTAGTCAGACTGTCTCTCTGCCAGTCCTGGGTTCTCTGGACAGTGACGATCAAGAGCGCAGTTTACATTGTTTAGATGTCAAGAGGGCTTTGCGACAGTATTTGAAGGTTTCTCAACAAATTTGCAAATCAGATCGGTTGTTTGTGTTATTCGGAGGCGTTCGCAAGGGAGAGGCGGCGGCGAAGGCTTCCATTGCCAGATGGATTTGGGAGGCTATTGCTTCCGCCTATCTTCACGGTTGGGTGGTTCCAGCAGGATTGCAAGCACATTCCACCAGAGCGCAGGCTTCTTCTTGGACGGAGCACAGTTTAGTTCCTCCAGGAGACATTAGCAGGGCAGCTACTTGGTCGTCGCTGCATACCTTCAGCAAGCATTACCGCCTTGACGTGGCGGCTGTGAATGATGCCTGTTTTGGGTCGGCGGTGTTACGTGCTGGCTGGAAAGGTCCCTCCCATTGATTACTGCTCTGGTACATCCCAGAGGTAGAGGACTGAACTGGAGGAGCGATAAGGAAATGATAATTACACTTACTTGGTAATTGTAGTTCCTTGAGTGACGACAGTTCAGTCCTCATTCCCACCCGGGGTTCTTTCATGGAGGGCATCTGCCTGGCGGTGTGCAGTTAAGAATTACAGGTAGTCTGTCAGTAAAATGGATTCGGTTCGCTCATTCTTCTATCTTCTGCTAGCTTTCGCAGGGAAGAATGTAAGAAAGGTTTATCTTATTCGTTGCAATGAGGGTTCAGTTTACATTGCAAATGTTATTAAGATACTTATTTGTTGCTCCTTTGAGTCTGCTTTGTTAATAGTTCACACTGGGGCTGATGGGAGTTTCCAGCAGGCTATATCCAGTGATGTCAGAATTCTGTCATGACAGTCTCCAAGATGCAGGAGGAGGTTGACAACCCAGAGGTAGAAGACTGAACTGTCTGTCACTCAAGGAACTACAATTACCAGGTAAGTGTAATTATCATTTTCGCCACCTTTAGATCCTTAGAAACAATCATTCCGAGGTCCTTCTGGTCCAAGGGGACACAGGAAGCAAGAAACATACGTGGTCACTGGATACCTTCTAGGATTCTTTATTTGAGAAAACCCCAACGCGTTTCGGCAAGCGCCTTCCTCAGGGGGTATGCAGCTTACAAATAGAAACAAAATGAATTAGAATAAAACATTAATGATAAAAACACAGGACAGGCAGGACAAGGAAAAACATACACAACATTGTAATCAAAATAATATTGAAAGGGATTTAAATAATACTTACACACAACATCTTGTGTTGTCAATCACATATATAATAATGCACTCAAGTATATCTTTACTACAGAAACAAACAGAAATAAATACTAACTGAAGGTGCAAACTACATATTGTTCAATGGATATGATGAAAAAACTCTCATCCAATGAAAATCAGACTTCATGAGCAAAATAGAAAAATGTATTTGAATGCTTGATGTAGACATTAAAGTTCCAAAATTGTGTCTAAAAGCTTGTGTATTGAAAAATTGTATAATAAAGAGTGAATCCTAATTCTGTGTTTTAGAATGAGTACTATATTATCTTGTTGTAAACTTGGCAAAGACTGTGTTATGTATCATCTTGTGTCTACAAGACTGAGTTACAATGTAGCTAAATGCTTAAACATTGAGTATATCATCCAAAGATAAAAGTTATGTATTGTGAACCAGCTCAAGCAGAACATTGTTCTCTCTACTGGTTATTCATTGTTATTGAAAGTTGTTACCTATAAAGAAGTGTTTAACTAACCGATAAAATTAAAACGAACAATATAGTGTGATCATGTACAAGTTAAAAAGGCAATAGATAGTAACTAACCTTTGGTTGTGAAGTCAAAGATTTGTACCTTAGCACACTTATACTCAGAGTGGAAGCCAAGCTACAAGGCTAAAGAGATTACACACAAATCAATACTTACTCAAAGTCTTGTGTATTCTCTAGGATACTGATAACTTAAGGATTCCTAAAATGATAATTTATAGAAATAATAAACTGGCATGTTTTGTTAAATAATGTACATAGACTAAAAATCTAACAATGCTATTATAGCAAATAACTGGATAGTGAGCTTTATAATCAGATTATACTCATACGGTGCATTTGTAATTTAAAATGAACGCTCTACTATGGAGTAAATGTCTTAAATTTACCATTTAAGAAAGTATTGGTTAAGCCCTTTAGAAAGTAAAACCGCCGTATAAATAGCGAAAAATATTTCTATACAAAGAGAATAGACTAGACAGGGCCGTAGTGAATAATGCATGTATGTCCACGTGTTGAAATAGAGGTTGAAATTATAAATACGCCAAACCTTAATAAATGAAGAGCAGATGATCTGTCGTCCGACGTTCTAGTTTGTAGTAAGAGAACCGGAGTCGTGTGAGACTGTAGCTTTATCAGATGCCAAGGAGCGCGCCAAAAGGGGAGGGGAGAAATTTGACCTGGTGGGCGGGGTCTTGTCCCGAGAGAAATAGTAATGCAGTACTGAAAAACTGTGATCTTTATTATAAATTAAATCACGACTTCCCAAAAGGAACGAGTATTTGGTTGGATCAAAAGCAAACTGTAAGTCAGATAAAAGAGTATGGAAAAAACATTGAGAGAAAATATTGAATGATGCAAGTCACTGTAAATCTCATTAAAAACGACTAATTAAAAAACGTGTATGCTGATATGTCTGGTCACACTTCTTCATAGTCCAATATCTCAATCTGAAAATATGCATCAAAACTTATAGACGTGTGACTCCGAAAGGGGAATGAGTAAAATGACTGATCCTATAACGTTAAATGCCACGTTTAAAAATATGAGTGGGGAATGTTTGTCAAGCTTTTACATGCACAATTTAAAATGATGTACATCTATGTACCAAATCAAAAGGTGATTTAAAATGTGATTTAAAACAACCCTAAACAAAAACAAATGAGACAGACATTCTAATTCATTTTGTTTCTGTTTGTAAGCTGCATACCCCCTGAGGAAGGCGTTTGCCGAAATGCGTTGGGGTTTTCTCAAATAAAGAATCCTAGAAGGTATCCAGTGACCACGTACGTTTCTTGCTTCCTAATCGCTTCTCCGGGCCAGTCCAGGGACAGGTAGGGTTGTCAATCCTCTATAGCAACTGAGGACTGAAGACTTCAAGCTTTGATGAGAGGTGAAGCCACTCCCCCTGAGGGTTACCCAGCAGTCTTTCAGTCCTCAGCAGCTAAAGAGGATCGCATCTCTGGTTCTCCCTCATTTTATTTCTGCTGTTTAGTTTTCTTTGTTATTTTCTATATTATATATTAGCTCTAGCAGAGCTGATATTTTTTCTTGAGTCCTTGTGCCAAAATTTGGGGTACTGCAGCTTTAAGGTAATTGGAGACGTCGAGTGAGTCAGTCCCCCGGTGAGAGGCAGAGCCTGTCTCCATTCACCGACTCCGTCTCCGTCGGCAGAGTGGTTTTCTGGGAGCCCCAGTTGTGCCTCTGCCGCAAACGCTGCTATGGTAGGCTGTTTCCCGCTGGCTGCGGGACTACCTGCTATGCTCCGCGGGTGCTTGCTGTTCTCGGTGAGTCTCTGTTTTTCTTTTTCTTTCCCCCGTTCCGGTTCTCCGAGTCCTCCTCTCAGCGTGTAAATTTTGCGCTGCGGTTCCGGCTTGAGCCGACTTCATTTTTTTTTCCACAGAGTCGACTTTTTCTTTTTTCCCTACGTTTTCGGCATGGCAGACAAGCTACTGAATAAATTAGAGGAGCCTTCTTTGCCCGCCGAAAAGGCGGGAAAGTCGGCCATTTTGTCAGCGCCAGTCAGCTCTCCGACAGAGCAGCCTCAGCCACACAAATGGAAAGCGAAGACATCTAAGGAACCTATTCCTTTCAATCAGCCTCCACATCCTAATTTAATGGCTCAGGGGGACATAGCCTCTTTTTCTCACCCGAATTTATTTTGGCTATGCACAGGGCGTTCTTGCTGAAGTCAGCTCAGCCTGAGCAGTCTGCAGCGTTTTCCACTTTAGACGCACTCTCCCCTAGGGTGCAGGGCACAGAGGATCCTGGAGAGGGGTCTTCTAAGGCTAAATATGGTCTTGCAGATCCGTTGGGCCCTTTTCTATCCCAGGATTCTACACTCATTGGTCAGGATGACACAGAGGAACTAGCAGTACCATCCTTGGATCAGGACAATGAAGAGTTGGAGGAGGGGGGGAGATTGCCCCTGGAGAGGATCCTAATGTTTTCCGGGTTTTCCGTAAGGAGGAGCTCGCAGCTCTCATTGCACAATCTTTGGCAGCTCTCCACCTGCTCCCTTCTTCGTCCTCTCAGGAACCTTTGGAAGATCCCTTGTTGCAGGGCTTTAAGTCTCAGCAACGTTGTTTTCCCATGCATCGGGTAATTAGGCAAATGATAGATTCGGAATGGGAGTGTCCCGAAGCTTCCCTGCGCGGAGGGCGCACCTTAGCACGCCTGTACCCTCTTCCTCAAGAGGAACGGGATTTATTGCGCATGCCTAAGGTGGATGCCTTAGTGTCAGCGGTCACTAAGAAGACTACCATCCCTGTGGAAGGCGCAGCGGTGCTTAAGGATCTCCAGGATAGAAAATTGGAAATTCTGCTCAAGCAGGCTTTTGATTCTAGCGCTTTAGCGCTGCAAGTTGCTGTTTGTGGAGCTTATGTTTCTCGTGCGTCCATTCGCTGGCTGCAGGGGGACGCGGCGGGAGAGTCCGCTTCGGAGGTTCCCGATACGGCGAAGTTAGAATCAGCCGCGGCTTATGCGGCGGATGCCTTTTATGATTTGCTGCGGATTACAGCGAAAACCATGGCCTCTATGGTAGCGGCCTGGCATTTCCTCTGGTTGCGTAACTGGTCGGCGGATGTTTCCTCGAAGGTCCGCCTTAGTAAACTGCCTTTTAAAGGAAAATTACTTTTTGGGGAAGCCTTGGAGAAAATTGTGAAAGATTTAGGCGACTCCAAAGGCGGGCGTTTGCCTGAGGATAGGCCTAAGCCGCTGCGTGGTTCTGGAACTATTCGGGGCTCCGCTCGGAATTCCCGCAGGTTTCGTGGAGCGCGCATTGCGCCCTATTCTAGGGGGCGGTCCAGTTTTCGTGGTCAGTCCTTTCGAGGAGCCAGAGGTTTTGGCCGGTCTTACGGAGCAGCCTCTCAACCTTCCGTTAAAAAGCCACAATGAAGGAGGAGCCCTCGTGGGTCTTGGTTACCACCGATGCCAGTCTCTCGGGCTGGGGAGCTCATTGTCAGACGCAAGTCGCTCAGGGTTCCTGGTCTCCCGAAGAGAGTTCGTGGTCAATCAATCGTCTGGAACTGCGCGCAGCTCGTCTCGCCCTGCTTCACTTCGCGGACTTGCTCAAGGGCACTGCGGTCAAGATTTTCTCCGACAATGCGGTGACAGTCGCTTATATCAATCGTCAAGGCGGCACCAAGTCTCTCGCTCTCCTATCCGAATGTCAAGAGTTAATGGTTTGGGCGGAATCCAATCTCACAGCGATCTCAGCAGCACATGTCGCTGGCAAGGACAATGTCCAAGCCAATTATCTCAGCCGCAATGTCCTCGATCCCGGAGAATGGGAACTGAACGCAGCAGTTTATCACGACCTGACTCTGCGTTGGGGATCTCCAGTAATGGATCTGATGGCAACGTTTGCCAGTGCCAAAGCCAGCCGCTTTTTCAGCAGACGCAAAGAACGCATGTCCGAAGGGCTCGATGCTCTCGTGCAACCGTGGCCACAGGACTCCCTCTTGTACGTTTTCCCTCCTTGGCCAATGTTGAGTCGGGTCATTCAGCGGATTGCGCATCACCGCGGCAGGGTGATTCTCATTGCACCGGATTGGCCTCGTCGTCCCTGGTATGCCGATCTCGTTCGACTTCTCATAGCTCCGCCTTGGCCTCTTCCGGTTCGCCTCAATCTGTTACATCAGGGTCCGATTCTCATGCCCAAGGTGGATCGCTTCTTACTTACGGCTTGGCTCTTGAAAGGGCTCGCTTAAAGCGCAAAGGTTATGCAGATACCGTGATAGACACCTTGCTTCAGTCTAAACGGCCGACGACCTCCCTGGTTTATGTGCGCGTCTGGCGTCTGTTTGAGTTATGGTGTGGTCAGCGTAATGTTCTTCCTATGTCGTCTACCTTGCCTCAGCTTCTCCTTTTTCTTCAGCATGGCTTCGACAAAGGTCTGGCTCTCAGTACCCTTAAGGTTCATGTAGCCGCACTTGCTTGTTTTCAGGGGTACGTTCAGCATCGCCGTCTTTCAGCGCTTCCTGATGTCCAACGCTTTTTACGAGCAACAAGGATTCTCCGTCCTCCTGTGCGTCCCATAGTTCTACCTTGGGATTTGAACGTGGTTTTGGAGGCTTTTTCTCAGTTGTCTTTAGCTTCACTCAGCTCTCGTGAGATCCGCGAGTGTTCCTGGAAAACGGCTTTTTTGGTCGCTTTGTGTTCGGCTCGCCGGATTTCCGACTTACAGGCTTTATCTTGCTGGGGAGCCTTATCTTCAATTTCTATCGGAGCGGGTGTTACTACGAACCGTACCTTCCTATTTGCCTAAAGTATTGTCTGTTTTCCATGTTAATCAAATGGTAGCTTTGCCCGTGTTTACCGATACCTCCAGTTCTCCCATGGATCGAGCTCTCAAGCGTTTGGATCTTGCAAGGGTCTTACGTACGTACCTGCAAGTTTCCAAATCCTTTAGAAAAACGGATAGACTCTTTGTCCAATACGCCGGGTCTCGTAAGGGTCAACCAGCCTCCAAATCCACCATAGCGCGTTGGGTTCGCAGTGCTATTGTAGCGGCTTACGCTGCTAAGGGGCTTTCACCACCAGTTGGTTTAAGGGCTCACTCTACTCGAGCTCTAGCCACTTCTTGGGCGGAGTTTGCGTTTGTACCGCCAATAGATATCTGCAGAGCGGCTACTTGGTCTTCCTTACATTCTTTTACTAAGCATTATAGATTGGATGTTCAAGCCCGGGACGATGCAAAATAGGGGGCCGCAACTCTTATCGCAGGGCTCGCGGGTCCCTCCCATATTTAGGTACTGCTTTGGTACTGCCCCTGGACTGGCCCGGAGAAGCGATTAGGAATAAGAAATTAGTTCTTACCTGCTAATTATCTTTCCTTGAGCTTTCTCCGGGCCAGTCCAGGGTCCCACCTCTTACGGTTTATGGAGTTTTTGTTTTTTGGTTCGTATCGTACAGAGCTAAACCGTTTCATGCATTCGTCCGTGACAGAGGTCATCATTGGTGCTTTCAGATTTCATTCAGTGCAGGCTAATGTTAAGTTCTCATAGTTTAAAAAAAAAACAAAAAAACATAATACAATATGGGAGCCTATTTCATGGCTTCTGCATTTTGCAAGGACTATAGAACATTATCAGTGTTTAAGGGTTCATCTGGTATTTTCAGCTATTTCTTTTAGTTGCTTTGTCATAAGAAGACTGCTGGGTAGCCCTCAGGGGGAGTGGCTTCACCTCTCATCAAAGCTTGAAGTCTTCAGTCCTCAGTTGCTATAGAGGATTGACAACCCTACCTGTCCCTGGACTGGCCCGGAGAAAGCTCAAGGAAAGATAATTAGCAGGTAAGAACTAATTTCTTATTCCTGTGTTCCCTTGGTCTTCCTTGCGAGAACGGTTACTCTTTTTTGTGTTTGTCCTTCTCCTGGTCCATGCACACCAAACTCTCGCCCCCTATCGCATACAATTCCCTTGGATTTCTGCTTCCCAAGTGCATGACACTGCACATCTTCACATTAAATCTTAACTGCCAAGCATTAGGCCATTCTTCTAGGTTTTGTAAATCTTTTCTCATGTTCGCCACTCCCTTAGGGGAGTCCACTCTGTTGCAAATTTTCGTCTCATCTGCAAAAAGACAGACTTTTCTGTTCAGTCCTTCAGCAATATCACTCACAAATATATTGAACAGTACCGGTCCCAGGACTGAACCCTGGGGCACACCACTAATCACCTTCCTTTCATCTGAGTGAATTCCATCGGGGAACAAAACTGAGAAGACCAGCATGGGAAAACTTTCTGTCTGGCAAGTACCAGAAAGGTCTTTCCCTCAAAAACTCTAAGCAGAAAGCAGAGCGTAGGGAAAATAAAAAGGGAAACCATAAAAGCTATACAGAGTTTCATCTAAATTCACCATACATTAGGAATTAGAGGGTGATGAAAAATAGAAGTCCTCCCAACCTGCTTGGGCCATTAGAGGAAGAAGGAAAACTGTTTTCTTCTCTCTTGATTTGGTGAAATGAAGCAACTGGTTTGCACTGGAAACAGAGCATTTAAGTACACATACCAGTAGTTTGTTTGGAAATTGGTAATACCTATGCTACCATATTCCTCAGGGGATACTAATATTCTGTCGTAAATCCAAGCTTCCTTATCGTCTCTCCGGGCCCGTCCAGGAACAAGTGGGTTGTCAATCTTCTCCAGCAACTGAGGACTGAATCTCAAACTTTGAAGAGCTGGCATCTGGCTCCCTCTGCTGGTCACTGTCAGTCTTTTCAGTCCTCAGCAGCTGAAGGACGTGTTCCTGGATGGCTCCCCCCTTCAGATTTGTAAGGCTAAACAAATTTTATTTCTTTTGGTTTCTTTTTGGTGTTTACCGAACCAGGGATCCTAGCAGGGTTCCTTCCAGTAGCGCTTGCTGCCGACAGCTTTTTTGAGGCGCTCAGAGGCACGGAGCTGTAGAGGCAGAGCCTGTCTCAGATTTCAGCTCCGTATGGTAGAGCAGAGCGCAGAGCGGTGCTGGGAGCCCCAGATACCTGCCTGCGGCCTCCGGTGCTCAGCTTCCTTCCCCACTAGCAGTGGGTGTCAAGAGCTGAAAGAAAAGATTCTGTTCGCTTTAAGGTGGGTCCCTTTTTTCAGCTTGTTAGTGCTTTTGTGTATGCCGGCGGCCATTTTCTTTCTTGTCATTTGGCTTGGTTTTTCCCGCGGCACTTCTGAGGGGCCGGTTTCCCGATGCCTTGTTCTTTCCCATCAGGGTTTGCTGGGGCTTAACGTGGATTTGATCTGGTCCGCTTGGCATACGGGCCTCTCGGGCATCGGGTCGTCCTTAGCAGCGGGCCTTCCCGGCGGTTCTTTTTTGGCGGCGGGAACGGCAGTCCGGGCGGCTGCAGCGCTCTTAGCCTGGTCTCTTCAACATGGCTAACTGCTGGCATGGCGAAAGGGGCGAAAGATCTCCTGTTCCGGGGTACAGGGAGGAAATCCTTGCCTTTGGAGCCAGTTTGTCTGTCCTAGCAGGGCAGCTAAAAATCTGCATGAGTGAATACCTAAATAAAAGACGGGGCACGGCTCATATTTTCATACTGCTACCATTGGCGATTAAAGGTCAGCGTTAGTGCTGGGTACCTCCGATGCGGTAGCCGTTTTGCTCCTTTTGGTTCTTACGGCAGAGCCTGCCTCACAAAAGAATTAGTCTCTGGAGCAGAGGGATCATCCCTGGGGGTCCCAGTGGCTTTCTTTTTTCCTTGCGTGTATAGCTCGAGCTCATCTGTGCCATACGTTCTGTTTTTATTTATCTACCTGCACATTTTTTTCTCTCATGTTCCTTGCTATCTTACCAGCAATTTTTATGGCTTCTAGTGGCCACAGTGTGGTGCAACAGACACAGCCAGTGCCTGTAAGACCCGAGGATCACAGGTTCAAATCCCAGCTGGGGCTCCTGCCAACCCAGTCCCCATAGTTTTCCTATGTATCGGTCTTTAGCTTCTTTTGTTTCTGCCGATGGCTAGTTTTCCTATTGGTTGTCTTTGGTTTCTTCCCTCCTTCCCTTTTGGTGGGAAATGGATCTCTAAATGACTTCCTATCTGGCTCTTGCCTTGGGCATATCATTTTTCAAATGTACTGGGCGCTTTCTGTGTTTCAACGGAATCCACTACTCCATTTCATAGGGTGTAGTGTTTCTATGCAATTTGTCAATTCCATTATGGTGTTTTTCTTTTACATTAAGTGGCCCTTCACTTTGCCACGTTTGCTGTCTCCGTTAGGCCTTCGCAGTTTCCTGGGTAAGCCCGGAGTCTTTTACTTTCCGCTAGCTTCAGGCATCGGATACTGCATTTTTTTCGTTGGAATTTTTTTCCTTTGTGGGTTCTTCATGCGTCTCTTCACATTCCTATTTCTAGGCTATGGGTTATATACCAGTACCCTTTTGGCCTTGGTTCATTTCCTTATTGCTTGATCTAGGGGTTTGATTGCCTTCATTACTTTTCTGGGCATATATTCCTCGCTTTTGGGTACATTTAGTGGTGACCTTTCTATAGTCCAGTTCTGTATCAAAGGGGTCAGTTTCGTTGTTCCCTGCTGGAATTGACTGTTTATGGCCCTTGCAACATAGGTGCATCAAGTCCGAACCCCATGGACCTGTGGGTTCGCGGAGCCCATAAGCCATCTACATAGGTACTTATAGGTGGACTTAAATCTCCGGTCCAGTTTCTCAATTCTGTGTTTTTGGTGGGACCATTGATCCCCGCTCCAAAGCTACCGTCAGTGATAGCTATGGTAAAGGGGAGACCAAGTCTTTTTTAACCATACAGCAGTGACCATTCTTAATTGCCGGACTTACGTCTCGTCAGGGATCCTTTTCCTGAATGGCACGGTGTTGGCAACACCTGCTGGAATAGTTTCTCTCCCCTTTTGGCCTTCCTGGTGGCCTCCACTGGGTCTTTAGCGGATTCGCTTCTTCACGGCTTCAGGTCGGACCACAGGTGCTCCCTTTGCGCCGGATGAAGCGTCCGCTGGTCGGGGCGGAATCGGAATGCACAGAGGCTTCCTTCCGGAGGGTCCGGATTATGGGTCGCTTGTCTCCACTGCCGCAAGGAGAGCTAGACTCTTTTGCGATGCAGGTGCTGCCGCTCTACAGCGCCTGCGGGATAGTAGGTTGCAGTCTCGACTGCAACTGGCTTTTGCGTCTGGGGTTCTGTCGCTGAGGCGGCTGTTGGTGTGGCTTATGTTCCCAGACGCTCTGTTCAGTAGGTTCGGGGGGCTTCTCGTCCCCGCTCCGGGCCGGTGGCTAGGGCTCATCTTGAGTCAGCAGCGCCATAGGTAGCTGATCCCTGCTACGCTCTAGTGCGTTTGTCCCGACGTCCATAAAGTCGGTGTTCGAGTTCCATGTCGGGATTCTTCCGGCCGGGTAAGCAGCGGGTCGACATCTCGTCATCAATGCGGCTTCCTTTGCTTCTCCGAGCGTCGACGGCATGGTTTCATCCGCGACTCCTCGGTTCCATGGCTACGCACTTCGTCCGCGTGCTGTGGGCGAGGATCCCCCTCCGGATCTTACAGCGAGCGTTGTTCTCGCGCTAGTCTCCTCTACACTTCCCCTGGCATGCCGGTTGCTCCGGTTGGATGCCATTTCCGACGATCTCCAGGGGGGCCTGGCTCCGGTTCCTCTAAGTGTGCCTTTCCCTTGCGTCAGCCCGACTGGGAGATGGTTATGCCGCATGCCAGTCTCATCCGTTCAGGGGGGAGTGCATGAGTAGCCTACAGGTTTCGGCAGCTACCTCATACCCAAAAGGTCACGGGTTCCATTCCCACTGGCACTCCTCGTGACCTTGCTTCAACTTACTTTACAGCTCGTTGGCTGGCAACCTTAGTTCACGGGTCTTACCCGTCAGGACTCCGGACTTCTTCCCTACCTCTCGTAGGGTTTCGGGAAGTGTTCTAGCGCTACATAATTTTTCTTCCTCTGCTTCCAGTCGAAGCTGTGAGTGTGGTTTTTTCTCGTACTTGGCTGTGGCTTAGTATGCCTGTGTGTGGGAGTTCTTTCTGCTTCATATCGTTGGCACGGAAAGAGCGTCTCTGAGCATATGCTGAAGGCAGTTTTGGTTTAGCGCTGTATTTCCAGGGGACGGTGCAACCGTCGACGGTCCCATCTTGCGATAAAGCAGATTGCTAGGGATCTGTGCCATTCAGTTAGTCAGCACCCCGTCTGGCTGCACAAAGATGGACTTTTATATTTGAGTTCAACTGGCACCTGGTACTATGGAATACAGTTCTCATTCCGTAAGGGCAAATGGGTCAGCACTTAAGAGGCTGAGAAACTGCAGATACGTTCCCATTGTACCTCCTGGTAAAGACTCCATTTTTCGACCACTGGAAAAAAAAAAAATGCAAGCGTGCCTTGTGTCCGACCCGCAGCTGATCGAATTGAAGGGCTTCTGTGTCTGCAGGGCATTTTCCCCCCCCAAAAAAAAAAAACCGCAAAAGGCACCTCCTCCAGGCTGACTCCACATTCACAGTTTACACTAGCAGTCATCTTGGCTGATGCCGATCACCCGGGCGCCATCTTGAAAGCCCAGCATACGAAGTATGCCTGCTAGCGTCTGAGCCGCTGCTGTTGCTGCTAGAGAACTAACCTGACTGCGTGCTTCTGGTTCTCCATTACGGCATTCGCTAAACAATAGCACAGTCTCTCCGTACTGGGGAACTGCTGATAATTGGAATGGGAGCATAGATAGCTTCAAAGGCCAGAGTTCGATTTTGCGACCACTCTCCGCTGAGCTGCCCTTTCCATACGTACCATTGCACCACATAGGGCCGAAATTCAGACATTACAAATCTACCGTAAAATCTTTCGAGCAGTTCGGTACTTTAGTTCCCCTCTTTGCGGGGTAGTTCCACCGTGCTTTTCAATTGCGGCTTGAGGCGTTGCACGACCTCTTTGTCGTCCAAATAGCGATATCTCACTCAGGGGACTTCTTGGACATTGCCCTTCGGGGGGGTCTTGTGTCCTTAGCCCTATTGGGTAAGGCTACCTTTCTGCGTTTGTCGGACGGTTCCCTCCTTTCTTCAGAAACTCTTCTCTACATTCTAGGTCATTCGGTCTATCTCTCCCCTCGTGTTGGATCGCGGGCGGTCCTTCCAGTGTCGCCGTTCTCCGCTTGCTCCGGAAATGCCTCCGACAGACTACGTTTTTCCGGGAGTCGGGTCGGTTATTTCTTTGCCGGGCCTAGGACGAACGCAGCCGCATCTCCGTCGTTCCTGGCTAGTTCGGTGAAACCAGCGATTGGGGTGTCCTTCCGGACGCAGAGAAGATTCCTCCGGAGGATCTTCGTGCTTATTCTCCACACAGCCAAGCGACGTCTTGTCGGCGTCTCCTTCAGTAACGCCGGTATTTTTCTCGGGCGGCTCCGTGGTCGTCGCGTCTACCGTTTGCAGAACATTGCAGGCTGCATATCTTGGTCAGGGGACCTACCTGTGTGGAAGCGTAGGCCGTCCTAGCGGGCCTGTTCGATCCCTCCCGTGGTTAGATACTGCTTTGGTACTTCCCACTTGTTCCTGGACGGGCCCGGAGAGACGATAAGGAAACAGAAATTAGACCTTACCTGCTAATTGTCTTTCCTTGAGTTCTCTCCGGGCCCGTCCAGGACCCACCCAGATTTTTTGTCATATTTCAGTGTGGCGCGGGAGCCTCCGAATACTCTGGTGATGGCGATGGTGTCCGCGCCACGGTTTCTAGAGAGTTGCCTTTTTCACTCGTTGGTTCTTCGCTGCTAGCTACACAAATAAAAACAAAAAAAAAACACGAACCCGAACACACAAATGTGCGAACTTGGCGTTTTTGCCTGTTCAGTCATATGACTGCGGAACTGCGGTGGGTTCGTTCTTCCTATCAGCCTCACCAAAAGCTACTGTTTTTTGTTGTCTTCCCTATTGGGTCTAGTTCTTTTGGTTATTGGGCTATGCTCTTCATCTGCTTTGTTAAGGTTAGACTGACAGTGACCAGCAGAGGGAGCCAGATGCCAGCTCTTCAAAGTTTGAGATTCAGTCCTCAGTTGCTGGAGAAGATTGACAACCCACTTGTTCCTGGACGGGCCCGGAGAGAACTCAAGGAAAGACAATTAGCAGGTAAGGTCTAATTTCTGTTTTCTTTCTTGTCTATAGGAACCTGGTCAAATATCTTTGCAGACTGATAAAAAAAAAAGGATACAGGGAATAACATGGGGAACTGAGAGAGAAGAAATAAACATGACAGGACTAATATTTTAATTGCAAATCTGCCAGGTCAAGACACTGCCATGAATTCCCAAAGCTGCAAGTTACTTTTAAAAATTTTAAGCAGCCTGCAGCTGTTTCTAATTTATTGTCTTGTTAGATATGGCTCTTTTTGTTTATTACATTAATAAATGTCTTAAATTCATTGATTAGATTTGTATTGTTTTGTATATTGTCTCTATGAGCATCCTTGATTTGATTAATAAAATTAGAACAATAAGGCGGTTATTTTAGAAGTCTTATTTGCAGTTTCCATGTGGAAAATCCTAAAATGGCAATCTTAGGAAGGGCTAAATTTACACTTGGATGTCCATAATATATAGGTATTGCAAGGCAGCACGTTGAAAGGTGTAGTTAGGGCATGGCTTGGGTGGGTCAAAAATCTGCACTTGTATTCCGCATTTCATGTAGGGAATGCACATGTATGACTAAAATTGTTTGCATCATGATCTACAGCTTCTCCTGACACGGAACTGCTACTTTACATGAATGTAATTTACCTTGAACTTCTGAGAAAAGGTGGATGTTTTTTTTTTTTTTTTTAAATGCTCATTTTGGCTAGTCCTTTACGAAGGGATTAAGAGAGTTATCCTCCTTGATTTCCCATTGCTTTTCCACCTCCAAATTAAAATTAAACATAGCAGCCTCTGTAGTTGGCAACATTTATACTTACAGGTTTGCAAAATGGCCCTGGTAAACGTGTATGTTGTGAAATATCAGTTCACACATGTAAATGCCACACTTTCACGTATAAGTTGCAAAATACCAATTTACGGTTGTGGTCAGCATTATTGGCACCCTAGCATTTTAGTATGTTCTGTACAATATCTTGAGAAGAAATTGGAAATATTCCAACTGTATGAACATACTATTAAAATATTATGATGACAAAGGTATACAACAAAAAAAATTCTGTGCGACTTAGACGTATTAATTTCTGAGAAAAAAAAACCAAAATATGATCTGGACAGGATTAATGGCACCCTTCACTAATATTTGGTTGCCCAATCCTTGACACTGATGACAGCTTCCAAATGTTTCTTGTAGCTATCTATAAGTTTTGTACAGCTGTCTGATGGTAGTTTCTCCAACTGTGATTTGTTCCAGCCTTCTAGAATTCTTTTTACCAGTGTCAGATTTCAGCTCTTTACAAAAGTTCTTGATTGGATTGAGATCAGGACTCGTTGCTGGTCGGTTTAAAACAGTCCATTTGTTCCTTTTTAACCATTCTTTTGTACTTTTGGATGTATGTTTTTGGGTTATTGTCCTGCTGGACATCCCATGACCTTCAACCTAGACCTAGCTTTCTGAAACTAGGTAGCATGTTTTGCTCTGACTTCATGATTCCTTTAATATGTTCCAGGCCTCCAGTTCCTGAGGCAGCAAAACAGCCCTACAATATTATAGAATCTTCACCATATTTAACTGTAGGAAGGATGTTTTTTTCCTTATAAGCTTTATTTTTTCACTTGTACATGTATTGCTGATCTGCATTGCCAAAGAGTTCAAGTTTGGTTTCATCTGTCCACAGAACATTTTCCCAGAAGGACTGTGGTTTCTCAAGGTGGTTTGGGCAAAGATCAGGCATAGCTTTTTATGTCTCTGAGCAATGGGGTTCTCCTTGGCCTTCGCCCATGAAGTCCTTCCTTGTTTAACGTGCAGCGTATGGTACGGGTTGAAACCACCACTCCAGATTCCTTCAGTTCAGCCTTAAACTCTCTGGATGTTGTATGTAGTGTTTTTTCAACAGTTGAACACTAACCTTTGAAAACCTCTTGGATTAATTTTCTCTTCCCATCACGTCCTGCTAGGCTCTCTATTTATTTATTTATTTAACAGTTCTTCTATACCGCGCTATTTTAGATCAGTGCGGTTTACATTCAACATCAACCATACAACACAGGCACTCTGAGTTGCATTTACAATAAAACAAGGAGATCAACTTGGAAGTAACTGGGGAAACTATCTACATTGTATTTACACTGGTACCTATTTTCAGGCAGGGTATATCTACATCTTATTTACACTGGGGAGTCTGAATTCTATTTCAGGGAGTACTTTTGAGGGATCAAGTTGATTATCCTTTTTCATACTGAGTCTGATTGTTTAGGTGTAGTGAGTGATTGTCTGAGGGGCAACATGTATGATTACTAAGGCTGGATTCGGGGTAGTATGTAGTGAACAGGTGATGCTTTAATGCCTTCCTGAAGTGGGTTAGGTAGGTGATGTTTCGAATATAGGTGGGGAGGGCATTCCATGCTCTGGGTGCATAAATCGTAAAGGCCCTATTTGTTGTTGCTTTTGTGCATTTCGTTATTGCTTTTGGGACCTCTAGGGTGTTTTGCATCGTGGGTCTTCTGTTTCTGTTATGTGGTACTTTGTGTATCATCTTACTGATAGCTGTGGGGGTCAGAGTGTTTAAGGCTTTGCAGGTCAAGGTTAGAACTTTGTGGAGGGTTCTTGCTTGAACCGGTAACCAATGGAGGTTCATCAGTACTGGCGTTATGTGCTCTCTCCGTGAAGCCCCTGTTAGTACTCTCGCAGCAGTGTTCATTGCGAGCTGGAGCGGTGCTAGTGTTGCTTGAGGGAGACCGTGTAAAATTACGTTGGCGTAGTCGAAATGTGGTAATATTAATGCTTGATAGATCGATCGGTAGTCGCTGAAGTCAAGTAGTGGTTGGAGATGTTTTAAGGTCCTTATTTTCATGTATACTGTTTTTACGGTGTTTTTTTATGTGGGTTTTCAGGTCCAGTTGTTGGTCCAGTGTAACGCCAAGGTAGCGGATTGTGAGTTTGGTTTTCAGTTCTGTGTTGCCGATTTATAAAGAGGGTGGAAGGGTGAAGTCCTGGTTCCTTGAGATGAAAAGGACATCTGTTTTGCTGTAGTTGATTCTCAAGTTTTGTGTGTTGAGCCATTCTGCTACTGCCTCAAAACATCTTGTTAGAGGGGAGAGGTCTGGTTGGTTGGTCCTGAATGGGATGTACTGCAGGATATCGTCTGCGTAGGCTAGACAGTTGACCTTGAATGAACGTGCTAGGGCGCATATGGGCTGCATGTAGATGTTAAACATCAATGCAGATAGTGACGAGCCCTGTGGCACACCCTGGTTTTGCAAAAACGGTTCAGAGGTTGTGGAGCCAGACCTTACATGTTGCCATCTATTAGTCAAGTATGACTTGCACCACTCTAGAGCCGTTCCTTGAATTCCTTTCTCGCTGAGGCGTTGTATGAGGATCTCGTGGCTCACCGAGTCGAAGGCCGCTGCAATGTCAAGGAAGATGAGGGCGAATCCCTGGTGAATTTTGTCAGTTCCAGAGACTAGGTTGTCAAATAGGGTGGTGAGGAGGGTTTCCACCCCGTGTGCTTCTCTGAACCCATGCTGGGAAGGATCCAGTGGGGCTTCAGTATCAATATGCTGTTGAATTTGGCGCTGTACTAACTTTTCGATTACTTTGGCAAGCATGGGGATACTTGAAATTGGTCTGTATGATTCCACTTTCGTTGGGTCCAGCTTGTTATTCTTCAGCAGTGGTCTGATTGATGTTTGTTTCAAACTCTGTGGGAACGATCCGGTTGTAAGGGATTGGTTTATTAATTCGCTCAGATATTGGCTTAAGTCGCAGCGTAACTCCTTTATCCATAGAGCTGGGCATGGGTCATTGGGCGCGGTAGTGGGGTTGATTGCAGCTATAGTGTCTTCAATCTCTCTGCGTGATATTTTGTCAAATTTGGATAGTGGTGATGGTTGGGGCAAGTTATGCTGAAGGGTGTTGTCTGCGGAGCTCGAGGTTGCACCAGCCTGGATCACTTTTGGTTGTAGGTAGTTGGAGTATGCCTGGGGCTGTGGCATATGTGTTTGGTCTGCGGGAGGTTCTCTTATAAGAGATGTCACTATATTGAAGAGGTCGTGGGGCTTGTTTAACGACCGCTTCAAGATGTCAGAATGATATTGTTTCCGCTTCTTTGTTAATTCATCACGGTGTGCTCTTAGGTGAGCGATGTAAGTACTTTGTGCTTCGGTAGAGCGAGCCTGACGCCATCTTCTCTCGAGCTTGCACAGGCACTGGAGTGAAGCTCGGAGGTCTTTGGTATACCATGGTGCGTGCTCTCGTTTCTTTGTTTTTTTATGTGTGGCTGGTATGCATGCGATGGTCTTGAGGCTCTCGTCCCAGGTGGACACCAAAGCATCTAGGTCGTGTGGTACATTGTTGAGGAGTGGGAGGATCTTCCCTCGAATCTCTTCTTTATCAAAGGGGCGGAAGCGCTTCAGCGAGGTTTTGTGGACAGCGTTGGTTTTGTTGGAGTTTTGGTTGTAGGTGTTAATAGGTATCTGGAATTTGAGTAGGCTATGGTCAGACCATGGCACAGGAGTTATGGTTGGTAGCATTGGTTGGGTGGTATCCTTATCTGTCTGTGGGGCAAAGATCAGGTCAAGTTTGTTTCCCTTGACGTGAGTGGGACTATCGACTAGCTGATCGTAACCTAGCTCTTGTAGCGCTTCTAGGAAAGCAGTGGCTTGAGATTCCTGTAGGGTAGGCAGGTTGAAGTCGCCTAGAATCCAGTTTTGGGATCGTGGTCTGTTTGAGTTGCAGGCGAGGCCAATTATCATTGCGAGAGCCTCTGACGATGGTGTTGGCGCTCGGTACAGTAGGTTGATCGTGCAGGTGTCATTTGTTATAGTAAGGGAGTCCAGGTGGGCTGTGCTGGATGCATTGCACATCTGGAAGCCTAGGCAAGTTTTGACAAGGATGAGTGTTCCGCCTCCTCTCTGGTTGGTTCTATGGCATGCGTGGACTGAAAATCCTGTGGGTAACATCTGGTTGATGATTGCATTGTCGCATTCCGATAGCCAAGTCTCTGTGATCATGAGGATGTCAAGATCATGGGTCATGACCAGATCGGTAATTATTGGCCATTTAGTGCGTATTGACCTGGCATTGATGAGTGCACACTTCAGGGCGTGTTGGTGTTGCTGACGGTCCAATTGTGACTTCTTGATGTGTTGAAGTGGGATGTGTAATAAATGTGAGTAAGGCGTGTCTTTGGGTTCTCTTGGGGAGTGTCAATGATTCTCCGTCCATCTCTTCCCTTCGCTGCGGAGTATTGGGATGTGGTTGAGCAGAAAACCTCTTAATAGCATTGCAAACTGTAGAGACAGGAATACCAAGGTCTTCGGAGAAGGCCTTGTACCCTTTTGAAGTTTGATATTACTGTAGATGGTGGCTTTTCTGACTGTCTCAGGCAGCTCTCTCGTCTTCACCTTTGTGAAAATGCAACAGGGAGTGAATGTGGCCATTTTAAACATTAGAGCCATCATTCGTTGCTGATTCAAGTCATGTGAGTACTGACAATCACAGGTGCATCTACTTTTACTGCAGGGGCAATGTGGTTCTTCTGTTCAAACTGATTTGAATTGTTTATAAGGGTGCCAATAATCATGTCCTGGCAATGTCCCAGTTTTTATACTATTTTCTGCTATTTCCTTTTTTAATTGCTCTTGTTTTGTTTGATTCTTTTGTGTGTCAAATATCTGTCCAAAAGTCCAAAGCCATTTTACTGGACGCTTTTTTTTCAGGAGATATTGGACATTAAGGGGTTGAACTGCAAGGGTGCCAGTAATGTTGACCCACAACTGTACATGTGTAAATTACCTCCATTTCTTTCCCCCATGTGTAGATTTGTAAGATGGCTCCCCCAGCTCTGTATCAGCAAATACATTGTATTCTTGCATGTACTTGTAAGTATTTTAGAAAGGCTCCATATTTGCTAAAGCTTTTTCTAAAATATGGCCAGGATTATGTATGTCCCAGTCTCAAGGTCTCAATTCCAGTCTTCATATACTTGCCCTCACATAAATAAAATTGTGGCTTTTCTACACAGGCTGGGAGTACTCCATAGTACCCTCAATCATCTAGAGAGGATACGTCTTAAGCAAGAGAAGAAAAGTCACTGCATATGAGTATTACTACAAAAATGTTGAAGATTTTAGGTTTCCCAGATCCCATCTCTACGTATATTGAAATTGAAATTCAGGAAAGCTGTCTCAGAAATTACTCTGGCTAATTCTCTCTTTGAAGGGGCTGGCCAACATTTGAGCTCGGTGAAGGAGAAAATTATAGAACCACAAGGTCATCCCAAAATAGCATGCTTTTTAGCAGTGTTTTGGATGTGCAGAGTGAAGGGGGGAAAGGAGGCAAAGATAATATCAGCTTTTGGAAAGGTGGCATTGTTATCCATGGAGACAGAAAAAGGGAGAGGGGAGAAAATGAGTTTGAAAGGAAAAACATTAAGTTCTGACTTAACTGTAAGTAGAAGTTGAGACATCCAAGAAGCAATGTCAGACTAGTTTTTGGGAATGGATTTTAGGTGAAAATTCCAGGCATTGACAGCATAAAGATTTTCTTATTTTTCAGCTAAGATTTAGGAAAGAATGCATCTATTTACTGCTAAGGTAGGGTGCACTCCTGTGTGTTAACACATTCTTCAGAAGCTGGATAGCTAGTTGATGTGAACCAAAATCTTTTTTTTCAACAGGCGCTAAGTTCAGAGTTAGCCCAAGCCAGAGATGAATCTAAGAAAACACAAAATGATGTCCTTCATGCTGAGAATGTGAAAGCGGGCCGTGACAAGTACAAGACTCTGCGGCAGATCAGACAAGGCAACACAAAGCAGCGTATTGATGAATTTGAAGCAATGTGAGAGCTGTTAATCATCATGTGTTCTTCATAAGCTGAACCACCAACAGAGAAAAAAGTATGCCTTTGCAGACCTGAAGGCTTGCATCCCCACCTTGCCAAAGTGCTTGTACCAGTTTGACTGTTGATTAAAGGACGAATTTAAAAAAAGAAAGAAAAGTGATTCGGTAACAAGGCAGTGGAATATCATCCTTATTTTCTGCTCAGTCTCATATAAGATGTTTAGGATCCAAACAATGTACTTTTTTTTAAAAGATTGTCACTTACTATCATGGCTGACACATGCAGGAAATAACTTGCAGTTTTTAAGAGTTTGGGAAAAAAAACATTAAATTTAATCCTCAAACTACTTCAAAGAAATGATTTGTTTTATGCGCAGAACTAGAAGCTTGACACTGCTTACTTTTTTCCCCGTTTGTTTTTCTTTAAAGCAGAGCTGTTGGTGTTTACTGTCCAGTCATCGTTGATGGTTTTCTTTGCCTGCCTGTTCACAAAGGTCTAATTAGTCTGTTTCACCACTGTGTTGGGTGGAATATTATGAGGGTAATTTTATAGGGATTGGCTAAATTTATGTGCGTATTTGGCACTGTTTTATAAAGTGAGGTACATGCATTTTTTGCTTCATAAAATAGGGCATAAGTGATGGGATATGCATCTAGGCATAAGTACTTAGGTCAGCGCTAAAGCTGATGTAAATGCCCACGTCTAAATTTGTAAAGAACACGCATTAAGTTATGCTATTTATATGCATGTGTTTGTGCTCTTCTGAAATTCTGTCTTTTGCACGCCCACAGTGAAAATACGCTCCATCTGTCTGGCACTCAGTATGAAACTAAGTACATTATGCATATAAACGTGTGGAAACTTAGGCACCCTTTATACAATTATCCTCTATCTATAAGGATCAAACTTTCATATTGTACATATCATAGGTAGTGGTGGATTTGAATGTTACAAACCTATTTTAGTTTAATTGCTTTCTGGACACCTCTGGACCTTTCTAGCAAGGGAGCATATGAAAACATCAGTCCCAGGGAGGGGACAGTATTCTACCTCACTTCTGTACACTTGATGACTGGTCTTTCAAACACCTGACTGACTGCTTGGTAGTTAGTTTTCACCATACATTGATGTAATACTGTAGAAAATGGAGTCTGTAATAGTTTCTCTAACACATTTTATATTAAACACAGTCTAACTGCCTGTTGAGTTAGATTGTAATATGCGATATATATGTATATATATATATATATATATATATATATATATGTATGTGTGAATTTCTTCATATGTCTATCCATATACCTATATATATGTGGATAATTGCCTACACAGAGTTATAAATGATCACTGATATACCATCGTGCTGGAGGGGTGTTAAATGTATAACTGATGATTCCATCATCTAGCGCATAAAATGGCTGTGGCTTCATTTTTTAGTGAAGCTCAATGCAGTGTGATCCAGGCAATGGTATGAACTCTTGTTTAAATGAAAGCTCCACTTAATCATGGCAGTATTTTGGAAGCTCACATAATGAGTCATGATATACCCTTTTCAGATTTAAGGTTCTTTGAGCTGCTTTTTTGGAATTGTGTACTTAATAGCAACGATGTTGAGTGTTACACAGTTTTGCTCTTTAGATAACAATGGATATGCTGTGGTCAAAGATTCTTATAACTATTCCCAAAAGCACTGGTTGTCTGGGATCCAGATTTCAAAATACATAACATTTTATTTAAAGCTATATATTTTTTTGTGACACAGGCCTTTTAAAGTGCTGTGTGGTATGTGGAGTTTTAATTTGAACCTCTGAGAAAAGGAAATATACACAAACTAATCTAGGCATCTGTGAAAAAGTTTCTTACATATTAACTTGTATAATTAGCTTAACCTTGACTGTATCCTTATTCTTTAAGGACCCTTTTACTAACACTTAGCTCGAGCTATCTGCCACACAGCCCATAAGACTAAAATGGGCCATGCAGCGACTAGCTTGAGCTGTGTTAAACATGTCCCTAAAAGCAGCTCTTATTGTTCAAAAGAGAAAAGCCTTGCTTTCTTTGAGGATGGTTCAGCTACCTTCAGTTTGGTATTATGCACTCATACAAGTTGCATTTATGTTATTAAAATTGCCATTTAATTATTTTTCATACACAGTAAATTCAAGCTACTTCTGGATAGTTCTGTTACACTATTTGATTTTTTATTGAATTCAAGGATAAACATGGTCATGCATTATGAAAAGTAAAATACTAGTCTTGTGAGACTGCAGAGGCTAGTTAGCCTTTAAATTACTGGTGTGCACATGCCTTGGAACACTGCTTTTTGGAAGTTTGTATTGCAGTACATTAAAAAAATACAGACTTTCTCACAAGTTTCATACATGGAGAAAACACAATGCTTATGCTTCAAAGTGTTAGAAAAATTTGCCATAGTAGATGAGATACTGTGCTTCCAGTGTGCTTATAGGCTATTCCTGAAATCTGTGCACTAGCATTGATACATCTGTTGTGTATCTATGCTGGAAAACAAGTTACCCTTTTTTGTGTGCTGTTCATAATCTATAAATATATAGTTTAGAATTCAAATGGATCTAATCCATTTGTTATGCTGTGCAATTTATCTTGTTTTCCCTAAATAAGTCAGAATGACCATTTTTTAACAGATTTTCAGATTTTCACAACAGCAGCTATTTCTGTAACTGACATTGCGAGCAGTAGAGAGCACTTACAAGTGCAGAAACATTAAGGAACCATTTAATTAGGGTTTTGGTAAAGTAACTTAACATTTTTGTGCCCCTTATCATGTCTTCTGTTGTATAATGAAGATACAATTACAGCAACTATTTTTTGACAACATTCTTTGTTAACAATAAAAAAAAATACAATTCACTCCTCTGAGATCATCATTTCCATCTGTTTTTGCTTGCAGATTTGTAGTAATTAGAGGTTTTTAATTACTTTTAGATCACTTAAGCAAATTTCCTGAGGCTTAGCCCCCATGGAAACACTAGTCTTGATATAGTAGGATTTTAGAGCTGAAGGCTATTTTGGGTAATCTACTAATTTTAATTTTTTTGACTAGCAGCATCTCAGGGTCCATTAGTTAAGGATTCAGTAGAAGATATTTGATTATTATTTTATCTGTTATTAGCATGGATATTATTTTTCACTGCTTGCATTAAAGTTGTGATTAGCCTAGGAGTTCCAGATATCTTGGCATAACACTTTTCAGTAGCTTTTGAAGTGCAAGGTAGACTATATTATGCATGTGTCGGTGTGGTCAAAATTTTAAAGTATTCACGATTATTTTTTTTATATAATAGTTTTTTATATATCGCCTTCAGTCCAAGGCAGTTTACAATTGACAAAAATATACAATCTCAAGAGATTTGTTTATATAGAACAAGGGGAGGTAAACTTGCCATTAAATATGGGGGGTGGGAAGGGGTTATACATGAATCAACGGTGAGTGGGTGGTTTATAGTAAATATATTTAGGTGATGTCATTAGGACCAAAGTGTTCTATGAAGAGAGATGTTTTAGGAGCTTCTTCATATCTTGTGGAGATTGAGCTGAGCTGATCTAATGGCTTCAGGTAGTGAGTTCCAAATTATTGGTGCAAATAATGAGAAGGCTCTATTGCTTGTTTGCTGAGTACATTTGGTCTTGAAGGAGGGGATGGCCAGCAGATTCTGATTTGTAGATCTTCTGGGTCTTGTTGTAGAAGCTCTGGAGATTTATTCCTCCAGACAGGGAGTTAATAGATTGTGAAGGATTTTATAGATGGTGGTTATGGTCTTGTGCTTAATCCTCTGGGTAATTGGGAGCCAGTGTAGACTCCTAAGGGCTGGGGTTATGTGTTGACGACCAGATACGCCTGGTAGGATTCTAGCAGCAGTGTTCTGCATTCTCCAGGACCAAGCAGGAAGTCAGTCCTCACATATGGGTGTCATTGGTGCCGATGAAGCCCCAGTGGAGCATTTCCCCAGCTTTCTATGAAAGCCTTTGGGAATGCAGGCATGCATGCGCGGTTCCCATCCCGCCTAAAGGTGCCATCTTACCTCAGTCTCTTTTTTATTTTCCGTGAAGCCCACCGGACGTGTGTCCAGTTTTTCCCGGTTAAAATTAGATTTTTCAGCGATTTTTGCTCTTTTTTTTCTACCGGTTCGACGCCGGTTCCCCTCCTCGGTTTTTGCCCTTCGTGGCTGGCGTTTGCGCCCTTTTTTCCATTTTTCCCTGGAAGGCCGGTCCTTTGACCTAGCGGGGACTCTTTTTTCCCCCGATGGCTTCCAGCGGTTTTAAGAAGTGTGATCGGTGTAAGAAACTAATGTCTCTCACCGACACACATGACTGCTGCCTTCGGTGCCTCAGCCCCGACCACGATCCTAAGTCGTGCGGGGCCTGTAGGAAAATGTCTTCCAAGGCACTTTGAAGTCGCCAGCAGCAAAAGGAAAGGCATTTCTCGGACTCAGCCTCCGGCCGGGCCCGGACCTCATCTGAGGCCTCGACATCTTGGGAACGCCAGAGGAAGAAACGGCTCACGAGGGTGTCATCGGAGGAGGTCCCTGGCTCCTCGAGGGCCAGGTCTAAGACCGTCGCCCCGGGCCCGTGGAACCGGAGAAGCCTGCCAAAGTTCCTCGCGTGGAGCCGGAGTCTGCTGGACACGTAAGCCCCGTAGTCCTCGTGGACTCTCCTCCCAGGGAGCCGATGTCGGGCTCGGCGCCGCCGGGGCCCGAGTCGGTGGCTGCTGCGTCTCCCGAGCTGAGACACAGGATGATAGCCTTGGAGAGCAGAATGTCTGCCTTCATGGAGCAGCAGCGGGCACTGATGGCCAGTCTGTCTGGCGCATCTGCCCCGACCACCGGGACATCGACGTCGAAGTCGACCCCGGAGACCAAGCCGATATTCGAGTCCATCGTGGCTCGGAGTCGACCTCGGTCGCGGTCTCCCTCGACCTCCTGTTCGGGACCGAGGGCGTCGATGCTGGTGCTTCCGGCGTCGGGGCGGGTGCTCCAGGGCCCCGCGGGGTCGGACCCCGACTCTTCCTCGGATGAGTCGGCTTGGGAGACGGAGGACGAGGAGTCTCCTGATACCTTCAAGACTCGGTGCGTCCCGTCGGACTCACCGCAGTCTGAGCCCCGGAGTAGGTCCCCACTGGAGGACACCCGGTTCTCGGAGTTCGTCCGGGATATGGCCACTGCCTTGGCTATTCCGGCGAACACCGAGGAAGAGCCTCCAGCTGAAGAGCTCGAGGCGCTGCAGTATGACTCTCCTCCGAAGGAGGCCTTTACTGTCCCGGTTCTTCCGATGCTGGAACGGCTCCTCTTCCGTATGTGGGAGGCACCGGCCTCGTCGCCGGTAATTAGCAAGCGAGTCGATTCGATCTATCAGCTCCAGAAGAGCCCTGGCTTTCAGAAGGCACAGCTACCACACCATTCCATGGTTGTGGAATCGGCCATGCATCGTCTGAAGAGCCAGAAGATGCACTCCGCGGTGCCTCCTGGCAGGGAAGCCCGAAACCTCGATGGCGTCGGTAGGAAGTGCTTCCAGGGCTCGATGCTTGCTTGCCGTGTCCAGTCTTACCAGCTGTACATGGGCATGTACTTGCGGGATCTGTCCAAGGAGTTGGCCGGGTTCTCTGCTGGTCTCTCCGGGGAACCCTTGCAGAGATTTAAGACCTTGTCCTCGGGGATTCGGGAATGCTCAAAGTTCATGTCCCGCGCCGCCTACGATGGCTTCGAGGCTTCGGCCCGAGTTGCGGCTGCCGGCATCGCAGCTCGACGCCAGGCGTGGCTGCAGTCATCGGACCTCGAGCCATGGGTTCAGGACAAGTTGGTCGATGTCCCCTGCCGAGGTGAGAACCTTTTTGGCAAAGCCGTGACCAAGAAGGTCGCTCAGCTCGAGACAGAGCACCTTACCCGGACAAGGCTGTCAAAGACCTCTGCCCCTTCACATAAAAAGAAGGGCTCGGGTAAAAAGTCCTTTTACCCGAGGAAGGGCACTGCCTACAAACAGTACCCTCAGTATCAGGCTGCCCAAGCTGCCCCCCAGGGTCAGCAAGCCAAGGGCCAGGGTAATGGGCCCCGTCGGCAGAGGACCCCCAAGCCTCCGGCCCCTGCTACCACTCAGCAGGGTGGGGGGTTTTGACTCCTTGAGCGTAGCCTCTCCTCCACTGCTCTCCCAACCCTGTACAGGAGGTCACCTCGCCCTCTTTGCCCACCAGTGGCCCCTTATCACCGGGGACAGTTGGGTGCTGGAGATAGTCCATAAGGGCTATGCCCTCCATTTTCACCAACTGCCTCCACCATATTTTCCAGGGGAGCCTCCAAGGCCTCCCCTGCACACAGACCTTCTTCTACAAGAGCTTCATGGTCTGTTGGTGGACAGGGCGGTGGAGCCTGTGCCTCCCCACTTGCAAGGTCACGGATTCTACTCCAGGTATTTCCTGGTACCCAAAAGGACAGGTGGCCTTCGACCCATTCTGGACCTCAGGAACCTCAACAAGTTCCTAGAGAAAGAGAAGTTCAAGATGCTTACTCTTGGAACACTTCTGCCCTACCTCCAGCAGGGAGATTGGCTATGCTCCTTAGATCTAAAAGATGCGTACACTCACATCCTCATTCATCCAGACCACAGAAAGTACCTCAGGTTCATTGTGGGAGGAAACCATTATCAGTACAGAGTACTACCTTTTGGCCTGACCTCCGCTCCCAGGGTCTTTACCAAGTGCCTGGCAGTTGTGGCGGCCTACCTGAGAAAAAGGCATCTTTGTCTTTCCCTATCTGGACGACTGGCTCATCAGGGGTCAGACATCCCTGGAGGCCAGACAAGCCACCCTCAGAACCATTGCTCTGTTTCAAAACGTGGGCTTTGTCATAAACTTCGCAAAGTCCACTTTGCTCCCCTCCCAGAACTTGGAGTTCATAGGGGCAAGGTTGGATTCTCAACTGGCATCTTGCCAGAAGACAGGGCCCAAAGACTGATGGACGTGGCCAAACAGTTTCTAAACAAGCCCCTGGTCTCCGCCAGACTCTGCCTCAGACCTCTGGGCCACATTGCTTCGACAGTGCATGTGACTCCCAATGCCAGGCTCCATATGAGGCCTGCACAGTGGTGCCTTCGGACTCAGTGGTCTCAAGCCACAGGCCGCCTAAGAGACGGGATAAAGGTGTCCAGACCCCTTTTGGCCTCCCTCAGCTGGTGGCTACATCCACCCAATCTGCTGAAGGGGATGCCCTTCCAAATGCCAGAATACTCGGTGGTCCTCACCACCGACGCCTCTCTGAGGGGCTGGGGTGCTCATTGTCTGGACAAGTGCACTCAGGGCCTCAGGTCTCCCTGGGAGGCAGCCCAACAAATCAATCTCCTGGAACTTCGAGCTATTCGCTTAGCTCTCAAGGCTTTTTTTCCGGCCCTGGCTCACCGCTCAGTCTTGATAAAACATGGCTACCTGGTTGTCTGTTTGAATGTGAACAAACAGGGCGGGACTGGGTCCATGCTCCTTTGTCGGGAGACTCAGGACCTTTGTTCCTTTGCCCTACAGCACAACATGCTTCTCAGGGCGGTGTACCTTCCAGGCCAGGAGAAATGCCTGGCTGACCGGTTGAGCAGAATTCTGCAGCCCCACGAGTGGCAGCTGCATCCCTTGGTCGTTCAGAAGATCGTCCTGAAGTGGGGTCTCCCTTGGATAGATCTCTTTGCCAGTCCCCTGAACAAGCAACCGCATCCTTTGAGGATAGCACCAGATGCCTTTCTGATGTCATGGTCTCAGGGCCTCCTGTATGCGTTTCCTCCCACGCCCTTGGTGGCCCGAACTCTTTTCAAGACTCTTCAGGACAAGGCCTCGGTCCTGCTGGTAGCTCCCAGGTGGCCGAGGCAGCCTTGGTTTCCACTTCTGCTTCAGCTGGCAGTGGATTCCCCACTACCTCTGGGGTTACAACCCGACCTTCTCTCTCAGGAGCAGGGTTCCCTTCTGCACCCCAATCTCAAAGCTCTCAATTTGATGTCCTGGAGGCTGCAAGGGTAGTTTTGGCTCCCTGGGGCCTACCTCAGGAAGTTGAGGAGGTTCTCCTAGCCTCTAGGAAACAGTCCACTAGGAAAACCTATGCCCTCAAATGGAAGAGGTTTTCTGTGTGGTGTCAGCTTCGTACAGAAGATCCTTTCTCCTGTACTGTGCCAGTAGTGCTTCAGTACTTACTGCACTTATCCAATCAGGGACTTAAGTCCAATTCTGTTCGGGTCCACCTCTTAGCTCTAGCAGCCCACCACTCACTGGTGGAGGGACATTCTCTGTCCGGTCACCCTTTGATGTCCCGCTTTCTCAGGGGCTTTCTTTTGCTCAAGCCTCCCATCCGTCCTCCTGCTCCTGAGTGGGAGCTGAATGTGGTCTTGCAGCAACTGACTCGCCCACCCTTTGAGCCGATGGCTACTTGCCCTCTACGCTTCCTTTCTTGGAAGACTCTCTTCCTGATAGCCCTCACCTTGGCTAGGCGAGTGAGTGAGCTTCAGGCCCTGGTCTGTGATAGACCTTATACGAGGATTTATAGGAACAGGGTAGTCCTCAGGACTCATCCCAAGTTCCTTCCTAAGGTTGTCTCCTCTTTCCACCTCAATCAGAAGGTGGTTCTTCCAACATTCTTCCCTAGGCCTCATGCTAGCCAGGCTGAAGCAGTCCTGCATACCCTGGACTGTAGGAGGGCCTTATCCTTCTACCTTGACCATACGCAGGGGCATAGAAGGGCTACATAGAAGGGAGTGGAGGAGTGGCCTAGTGGTTGGGGCAAGGTACTTCAGGCCGGAAGGTCGGGGATTCAAATCCCACTAGAGGACAGCAACCTTGGGCCGGAAGGACTGGGGTTTCTAGTCCCACAGGTGCTCCTTGTGGTCTTGGGCAAGCCACTTAACCCTCCATAGCCCATGTTCCCTGTAAAATAGTTATCTCCAAGTTATAATGCCCTGTTCAATGTAATTTCAGTTTGTTCAATGTAAACCGCACTGATGCAGAATAGCACGGTATATAAGAGAATGCAAATAAATAAATAAATACTCAGCTCTTCGTCTCCTTTGACCCCAATAAGTTGGGGTTGGCTGTGTCCAAGCGTACCTTGTCCATCTGGGTGGCTGACTGTATCACCTGGGCTTACAAGGCGGCTGACCTTCCTTTGCAGGGTAGGGTCACGGCCCATCGTGTCAGGGCAATGGCTGCCTCAGTGGCTCATCTCCGCTCTGTGCCCTTGGTAGACATCTGCAGGGCTGCAACTTGGTCTTCAAGCCAGACTTTTGCGGACAATTACTGTCTGGAGAGGGAGTCCCGTAGGGACAGTGCTTTTAGCCAGGCAGTACTCCGGAATCTCTTTGAGGTTTAGGCAACTCCTGCCCTCTGTTGGGCTACTGGTGGAGGTTGTGTCCTTGGAAAGCCTTTCTTTGCTGCTGTGACTAGAGGGAGTTCTCTTGTTCAGCCTGGGTTCCTGGTAGCCCAGAGCTAGGGAGTCACCCATATGTGAGGACTGACTTCCTGCTTGGTCCTGGAGAAAGAGTAGTTACTCACCTGTAACAGGTGTTCTCCAGGAGCAGCAGGAATCAGTCCTCACAACCCTCCCTCCTCCCCTTGGAGTTGCAGTTGTACATAGTTTGTTTTACATTTTGTGTGCTATTCTTAGCTATGTCATTTGACTGAGGTAAGATGGCACCTTTAGGCGGGAAGGGAACCGCGCATGCGTGCCAGCATTCCCAAAGGCTTTCATGGAAAGCTGGGGAAATGCTCCGCTGGGGCTTCATCGGCGCCGATGACACCCATATGTGAGGACTGATTCCTGCTGCTCCTGGAGAACACCTGTTACAGGTGAGTAACTACTCTATATCCCCTCAGCCAGGAGAAGGTGGCCTTCCTCTCCTTTGCAGCTCGCAACAGTATGCTCTTGCAAGCAGTCTACTTCAAACCAGGACAACTGCCTAGAGGACAGGCTGAGCAGAGTCCTTCAGCCACACGAGTGGCGTTTGAATCCCAGGGTGGTCAAGAGGCTCTTTCACCTCTGGGGCAAACCTGTGATGGACCTATTGGCCTCTCTGGACAACACGCAGCTGCCTCGCTTCTGCTCATGTCAACCGCAGCTGGAGAGAGTGACAGCAGATGCCTTCCTGATGTCATGGGCCGAGGGCCTATATGCGTTCCCACTGACCCCCCCCCCCCCCTCTGGTCACCAGGACATGCTCTTCAAGGTCCACAGCAAGAGGGCTTCATTCATACTCATTGCCCCCAGGTGGCCAAGGCAGCCCTGGTTTCCACTGCTGTGCTCCCTGTCGATGGCAACCCCAGTCCCAGTTCTGCTGGGCCAAGTTCCGGACCTCCTATCCCAGGAGGGGGGCTCACTCCACCCCAACTTGGGATCCCCTAACTGTAACAGCGTGACTGCTGCAAGGATAGCACTGGCCCTTTTCATTCTTTCAACTTTCCAAAAGACGTTAACGAGATCCTGCTGGCCTCCCGAAAATTCTCTACCAGACGTGCCTAGGCCTTTAAGAGGAGACAGGTTCTCTGCCTGGTGTGCAGAAAGAAGGGAGAGCCCCTTCTCCTGTCAGGTGCAAGTAGTGCTTCAATACTTATTACACCTGTCCTGCACCGGGCTATAGTCTAATTCAGTGAGGGTATATTTGAGTGCCATAGCCGCTCACTATCACCCTGTCAAGGGAAAACACCTCTTGGGCCAGCTCCTGGTCTCCAGGTTCCTCCAGGGCCTGTTATTGTCTAAGCTCCACTCCAACTCCGGCAGCATAGTAGGACCTCAATGTCGTGCTCTCCTAGCTCACCAAACCGCCTTTCGAGCCCCTAGCCTCCTGTGGTACCTATCATGGAAAGTGGCCTTTCTGGTGGCCCTCACGTCCGCAAACCCACATACACAAGGTTCTTTAAGAACAGGATGGGGCTCCGCACACATCCCAAATTCCTCACGAAGGTGGTGTCTCCTTTCCATCTCAACCAGGAGGTAGTCCTCCCCACCTTCTTCCCTCGGCCCCATGCTGGCAGGGAAGAACTAGTAGTTCATATACTAGATTGCAAACGTGACTAAGTGAACTCTGTCCACTAGGGTGGCGGACTGTATTGCCCTCACCTATGAGCGAGCCGGCCTCTCCCTTGAGCACTGGATCACAGCGCATCGCGTGATGGTGATGGCCACATCAGTGGCCAACCTCCTCTCAGTGCAGGTGATGGAGATCTGTAACGCCACCACATGGTCTTCAATTCATATGTTCGCAACTCATTACTGCCTGGAGAGCGAGTCCCACAGGGAAGTCCCTTTGGCCAGGCAGTACTCTGTAATAATCTCGGGGTGTAGGCAACTCCTGCCGTCCGACCCTTCTGTGTTCAGGCTACCAGAGTGATAGTGTCACTGGACACTAGGGTCTGCAGAGTCTCTGTGGGGACTCACCTTCTGCCACTCACAGCTAACCGACTTGGTTGCTGTTGGTGCTGTCGTGGTTCGGTCCCCAGCAGCCTGGGAGATAGGGAGTCCCATATGTGAGGACTGACGTCCCCTGGAGAAAGCATAGTTACTCACCTGTAGCAGGTGTTCTCCAGGGACAGCAGGAATCTGCCCTCACAACCCTCCCTCCTCCCCTGGGAGTTGCCTCCCTACCTTATTTTATTTTTACTACTGTCCTAGCTATGTCATCTGACTGAGCAAGATGGTACCCTTGGGCAGGAGGGGGGACCACGCATGCATGGTAGCATTCCCAAAGACTTTCTTTGAAAGCTAGGGAAATGTTCCGTGCAGGCTCTGTCAGCACCAACATCACCAATATGTGAGGACTGATTTTGCTATTCCTGTAGAACACCTGTTACAGGTGAGTAATCGCTTTTTCAGGAGGATTGAAGGCTGGATCTCTGAAGATTAGTAGAGCTTCCGTTTTTCTTTTTGTTCACCATAAGATTTAGTTCGGCTAGGAGGTTTGTGACTGCTGTGAAGACATCTGATATGACTGAAAAGTCTGGAGTGATATTTCAAGATGGGTAAGAAACTCCAGTACAAAAGTGTAACAAGGAGGGTCGCATAATATATAATAGAGAGGACCAGGCACTCTGTTTACCAACATATTCACAGTTTAAAAGATTCAAAAATTCTTATGTAATTTGAGGCACTTTATATAATTGAATAGTTGAGAATCAGTTTTGTCAGTGGGAAAACATTATTGAGAGAGTACCTACTAAAGGCAATGTACATAATTAGGGTAATATTATAAGGGGGTGCTTAGTTAAGGCCTTTGAAGACACACTTATGTTAAGCCTATTTTATTAAAACATGTAGACACATACTTGTCTTTTTTAAAATACTAGTTTAGAGGCCATAACATGCGCCTACAGCCCTACATTACAGCTGCCAACACTTACACAACTCTAGAGCTGATGTAAGTGTCCATGCTGATATTTTTTTAAATTGTGTATACATTATAGTATTTTATAATCTACGTAAGTATTTGTATGTTCTGCCCATGTGCATGCCCACTGGCAAATTACATGTCTTAATACCAAAGCACATACTTTTATGCCAGTTGGTATCTTTTAAGAGGTCATTTACACGCATATGTGGCCACATACATGCAGGAATAACTTTCTAAAGTTATTTCCAATATAGTTAGACCCTTCCTCTCACCCAGGCCCGGTGATGACATATTCAAGTGGCCCAAGAAGGCTAAGCAGTAAATTTGCAAAGAATGTACTCATAAACTCATGGACTGAACAGTAAAATGGAAACATTGAAGCAATTTCTAGGCCAAAACAAAACTCAAATAGTTGCAGATCAAACTGCCTTACTTGGAAGATGATAGTGATCCACTTGTCTTTAATTTTACAAAACTTGAAATGGGCAAAGTATAGTATAAATTGGAGATGATGTGGAAAATCAGTATCTCCAGGAACAAGCAGGAATGTAGTCTTCACATATGGGTATCGTTGGTACCGACGGAGCATGGGAACGCTCCCCAGCGTCCAATAGGAACACTTTTGGGAGCATCCCTCAGAACATGCGCGCTGCCTTTCCCGCCTTTCCAACTGTCCTCCTTCAGTTCTTCGTTTTCCGCGGAGCCAACAGTTCACAAACCCTGTCACCGCAGAAAATGTCTTCTTTAAACTTGTTTTTCTTGTGGCCGCGCCTGGCTCCGCTCGATGCCTACCAGTACCGCCGGTTCTCTTTTCTTCTTTTAAAAAAAAAAAAAATAAATAAAAAATATATATATATATATAAATATATATATATATATATATATACTTCTGAAGTGTTTCTCTTCAGAAACTTTTTCTTTTTGGTGCTAGGTGCCATTTTGGGCATTAGGCCCCATTTTCCTGAAAAATGGAAAAACCAGCTAGTGGTTTTAAAAAATATACTAAGTGTGGTGGTACCATTTCCGTCACCGACACACATGACTGGTGTCTCAAATTTTTAGGCCCTGACCATTCTCCATCGGAGTGTTCCTCTTGTATGGGGATGACTAAAAGAGGAAGACGGAACCAGGCTGCAAAGCTCGGTGCCCTCTTTTCTTCAGATGTGATGTCCATTGCATCGATGTCTTCCAGAGCCTCGTCTTCCTCCCATGGATCTCAGGTAACTAAACATAAGAGCCGGTCCTCAAAGGGTAAATCTCCTTCTAAGCATCGAGAAGCCATTGGCATTGCCCTTGAGGAAACTATACCAGCAAAACAGCCCCGGCGGGAGGCTTCAGCCTCCAAAGCCCTAACGGGGCTCTAGGATGTTCTCGAGGCTTCGACCTCAGCAGAACTACTGGTGCCATGCTCAGGGGTTCCAGCCGCTTTTACCGGCACCGACACCCAGGCATCGGCAGCATCAATAGACCAGAGATTCCTCGCTATCGAACGCAGTCTTGCAGCTCTCCTTACAGCTGCAGTACTGTTGACACCGCTACCATTCAACGGGCACCGGTACCGACACTGATACCGGTACCAGTACAAACGGTACCGGCTGTGGTGGGAATTCTGCCCATACCAACTTTTTCAGTCATCGACAGATCAGTACCGGAGCAACTCGGTACTGACTTCGATCGATACCGTGCTTTGCATGAACATCAGAATCAGAGATGCTTTGAATCGTCCGATTCCGATGACTCGGATAACTCGGTTGGTACCAGAGTACTTCTTCCAGAAGACGACTCCTCAACGCAGAATGTCTCCTCCGGAGGACATGTCTTTTCAGGATTTTATTCGTGATGTGGCCCGAGGCCTATTAATCACGGTAGCTCCTGAAAAAGAACCTAGAGCAAAGGAAGTGGAAATACTCTAATACCCTAAGGCTCTCAAAGAGGCAGCTACCCTGCCCATTCATGAAATTCTTCATGATTTGATGCTCAGAATGTGGGAAACACCTCTGACCACATCTCCTCACTCTAGGAGACTCGATACCATGTATCAAGTTCCACCATGTCCTGGTTTTCAAGAGACTCAGCTGCCACATCATTCAATGGTAATGGAATCAGCTATACATAGGATGAAAAGTGCAAAAAGACATGCATCCAATTCTCCAGATCGTGAATGCAGGACTCTTGACGCCTTTGGGCGTTGAACATTTCAGGCTTTCATGCTTTCAGCTAGGATCAGCTCATATATTTTATATATGGGAATGTTCCTCAAAGAAGTCACAGGAGACTTGGAGCTTATGAGCCCCCTTCTCCCTGATGACAAACGACAAGACTTCCTTACTCTTGTCAAGCATGCTCAAGACGTTTCCAAGTTTGTAAATCGTGCAGCCTTTGACTGCTTTGAATGCATCAGCAGAACTTCTGCTATTCCCATTGGTGCACGTCAGATTGCCTGGCATCAGACTTGGAGAGTTGGGTACAGGACAAATTAGGAAACATCCCTTGCACAGGAGAAAACCTCTTTGGCAAGAATTGGCTGGAAAAGGCTAATGAGATAGATACTGACAATCTCACTTTAGATAGATTGTCAAAATCTACAGCCACTCCAGCCAAAACGAAACCCTATAAAAAAAACCCTTTTTCAGCAAAAAGAGGAAGTTTTATCCATCCTATACCCAGCTAGGGCAAGCTCAGGGTCAAGTTGCCCAGAAGGGACAACAGCTACAATCCAGACAACAAAAGAAGCCAAAAGGCCCGAGAGCTCAACCAGCTTCACAGGCTCAGCCCCCTCAAGGGCTTTGACTCCTTCCTAGAGAGCTTAGCTTTCCTGCCTCTGAAGGGTCCAGAACCCCTAAACATTCCAGGCAGGTTGTGTCATTTTGTCAACAGATGGCACCAAATAACAGCAGAAAATTGGACTCTGTCCATTGTAGGGGAGGGGTACAAGCTTCATTTTCACAGCATGCCCCCTCCTACAATCATAAGACAGTTCAATTCCCAAACCTCTCCAATCTACTGGATCAAGCGGTCTCAACACTCCTTGCTCAGGAAGCAATAGAGGAAGTACCCATTCCCTAACAGGGTACAGGGTTCTACTCCCCCTATTTTCTTATTCCAAAGAAAACAGGAGGACACAGACCCATTCTAGACCTCAGAGAATTGAACAAATATCTGTTCCGAGAAAAATTCAAAATGATTTCTCTGGGAACTTTCTGCCATACTTTCAAAGTCAGGATTGGCTTTGCTCTCTAGATCTAAAGGATGTATATACTCATATTCTGATCCTTCCAGATCACAGGAAATTCTTACGATTCCTTTTCAAGGAAAAACACCTCCAATACAGGGTTCTTCCTTTTGGTCTGGCTTCGGCACCAAGAGTATTCACGAAATGCATGGCAGTAGTAGCTGCATTCCTGCGAACCCTAGGGATATTCGTCTTCCCTTACCTAGACGACTGGCTCATTCAAGCCCCCACGATTCCAGAAGCCAGCTCTGCACTGTCTCGCACAATTCAAATTCTCCAATACTTGGGATTGGTCATAAACTTCCCAAAATCCCACCTTGTTCCTTCTCAGACCCTGGAATTCATAGGAGCTTGTTTAGATACCAGACAGTCAAGTGCTTTCCTCCCACAGCCCCGCTGTCTTCACATAGTGCAACTAGCTTCTCAAGCAGCAGGAAAGCCCTCCCTAACTGCTCGAGAACTGCTGCAATTACTGGGACATATGGCATCCACAGTTCATGTAGTTCCCTATGCTCGCCTCCACATGTGAGCAGCCCAGTGGACCCTATCCACACAGTGGACACAGGCCACAGGACGTCTGTCGGACAAGATATCAAACTCACAACGACTGATCTTGTCCCTGCAATGGTGGCAATCACTGGAGAATCTTTTAGTGGGGTCTCCTTCCCAACAACCCCCATTCCAGACCACCCTAACAACAGATGCATCACAGGTGGGATGGGGAGCACACCTGCATCATCTCTCCACCCAGGGTACCTGAACTCCACAGGAGGCTTGTCTTCACATAAACCACCTAGAACTCAGAGCAATCTATCTAGTTCTTCGAGTATTCCATGCCCAGCTCAGCTACAAGACAGTCCTAGTCCAAACGGACAATCAAGTAGCCATGTTATATATGAACAAGCAGGGCGGAACAGGCTCTCTGTCGTTATGCAACGAAGCTTTATGACTATGGGCCCTCGCCAGAGAGCATCAAATTCACCTTCTCGTGGTATATCTTCCAGGCATTCAAAACCTTTGGGCAGACAAACTCAGCCAAGTACTGTTGCCTCACGAATGGTCTCTCCACCTAGACCAGGTGATAAGGATATTTCAAATCTGGGGAACCCCAGACATAGACCTCTTTGCAAGTCCACTGAATGCCAAACTTCCCCGGTTCTGTTCCAGAATTCCAGCTCACAATTCCCAGGCAAGGGATACCTTCCTCCTTCACTGCGGTCAGGACTTCCTCTATGCCTTCCCACCCATTCCCCTCATCCCCAAAGCACTCTTCAAGCTTCAGAGAGACAGAGGTTGTATGATCCTCATAGCGCCACGGTGGCCACGACAAACGTGGTATCCCATACTTCTACATCTCTCTCAAGCTGCACCTCTGGAGTTAGGGTGTGCTCCAGACCTTCTCTCCCAAGAGAACGGGATGCTATGGCACCCAAATCCCCAGTCCCTGCATCTCAGGGCCTGGTTGCTGAAAGCCTAGACCTGCAGGATCTTAACCTTTCCCAACAGGTAAAGGATGTCCTTCAGGCTTCCAGAAAGCCTTCCACAAGACGTTCTTACGCCTTCAAGTGGAAACATTTTACTATATGGTGTTCTCAAAAGGGCTTAAACCCCCTTGTGATACCTTTGGAATCGGTACTAGAGTACCTACTTCATTTATCAAATTCTGGTCTAAAGACAAATTCAGTAAGAGTCCATCTTAGTGCAATTGCAGCTTCCTATAAGCCTCTGAATGGACTGCCAATTTCTTCTCATCCACTCATAACAAGATTCATGAGAGGTCTTCTATTAACAAAGCCTCCCATCCAATGTTCCCTCTAATTTTCTGTAGGCTGTGTGCGCATAAAATATCAGCTGTGTGCAGCTTTTGAAGGAAGGTTAAATTTTGTGCGCCACATAACACTCAGCGTTATATACTTTAAAATTTGACTACACGTCAGAATACAGTATGTACACCACATTGATTTTAATCAAATTAAATGAAAATAGACTATTACTAAATGAAGCGGGAAATTTCTAGTAATTACAATCATAACTTTAAAATTTTAAGATGTCTGTGTTGTTTTCTATCAGAATCAGGCTGTAATTTTTATACGCTCTGTTGTAAAGTATGTGCGCTCGCTCGGCGAGGTGTGTGCGCGTGCATAGCTTAGAGGGAACAGTGCTCCCATCACCACCGGTGGCATGGGATTTAAATCTAGTTCTCAGACAGCTCATGAAACCGCCCTTTGAACCTTTAGCCACTACAACCCTAAAGTTTTTTTTATCCTGGAAGGTCACCTTCCTAATTGTAATTGTCTCCGCACGTCGCATTAGTGAATTGCAAGCTTTAGTGGCTGATCCCCCTTATACAAGGTTTCACCATGATAAGGTGGTTCTCAGAACTCATCCACATTTTATGCCAAAGGTGGTTTCGCCTTTTCATTTGAATCAAGTCGATCTATCTTCCTGTATTCTTTCCGAGGCCTCATGCCTCTAATGCAGAAAGGAACCTTCATACTTTGGACTGTAAAAGAGCCTTGGCTTTTTACCTGCAAAGAACACAGCATCATAGAAAGGCTTCTCAACTTTTTGTTGCTTTTGATTCTAGTCATTTGGGACTTCCAGTCTCCAAAAGAACTCTATCTAAATGGATTGCACAATGCATATCCTTTACTTATGAGAGTAAGTGTCTTCCTCTTCAAGGCCATGTCACAGCACATAATGTGAGAGCCATGGCAGCCTCTATGGCTAACCTTCACTCTGTGTCTATCGATGACATCTGTCAAGCAGCCACCTGGGCTTCGGTGCACACCTTCACAGCCCACTAGGAGGGAGGAGTGGTCTAGTGGTTAGGACAAGGTACTTCAGGCCGGAGGGCCGGGGGTTCAAGTCCCACCTGGGGACAGCAATCTCAGGCCGGAGGGACTGGGATTTCTAGTCCTATAGGCACTCCTTGTGGTCTTGGGCAAGCCACTTAACCCTCCATTGCCCATGTTCCCTGTAAGTATTAACGTATGTGTGTCATATCCCCTCGTGTTAAATGTATCCCCCAATTGACCGCTTTGACCCGGTGAAAAGTGGAATATAAATACAGCTAAATAAATAAATAAATACTACTGCCTAGATAAAGCCTCCCGTCGAGATGCCTTCTTTGGCCAGGCTGTTCTTCAACATCTCTTTCAGACTTAATTCAACTCCTACCTACCAACCCTGGTAGGACGCCAGAGATCCATGGAAGGAAGCATGGCCCACCTCACTATAGGTGGCAGCTTCCTGTGGCCATCTCCCCGGCATCTTCAGCTAGGGAGTCCCCATATGTGAAGACTACATTCCTGCTTGTTCCTGGAGATAGCGTAGTTACTCACCTGTAACAGGTGATCTCCGGGAACAGCAGGAATTTAGTCTTCACAACCCACCCACCTCCCCTAGGAGTTGTCTCTCTATCTCTCTGTCTCTTTCCTCTCTCCTTCTATCCTTTCACTCAGCTACAAACTTAACTGAAGAGGGACAGTTGGAAAGGCAGGAAGGCAGCGCACATGTGCTGAGGGATGCTTCCAAAAGCGTTCCTATTGGACGCTGGGGAGCGTTCCTACACAGGCTCCATCGGTACCGACGATACCCATATGTGAAGACTAAATTCTTGCTTTTCCCAGAGATCACCTGTTACAGGTGAGTAACTACGCTTTATCTCCCCATCATGTGCTAGAGTCAGAGAGCAGACATGTCTTAAGTGAGCCCTTAAGATAACAGACTGCTGGAAAAGCATTTAAAAATCACTCCATCAAGATGATTCTCCAGAACAAGCAGGAAGTCAGTCCTCACATATGGATGATGTCGACGCCGACGGAGCCTCTGTGGAGCATTTCCTTAGCTTTCACAGATAGCCTTTGTGAATGCTATACGCATGCGTGGTCCCCTTCCCGCCCAGGGTGCTATCTTGGTCAGTCTCCCTTTTTCCACGGAGCCCAACAGTCACTTGTCCTGCTTTTCCTGAAAAAATTCTCTAAAAATTATTCTTAAAAGTTGTTTTTTCCTGGTTTGCGTACCAGTTTCTCTTCCCGCCTCAAGTCGGCGCCGTCCCCGGCACCGTTCTCAGCTCCCCCTTTTTGAGGAGGCTTGGCCTCAACCGGCATTCACACCTTTTTCTGCCCGGGGGTCATCGACCCCGACCGGGTATCCCCCACCATGTCACACAGTGGGTTCAAAAAGTGTGACTGCTACAATCAAACCGTGTCTGTTAAAGACATCCATAACTGCTGCTTATGCTTTCTCGGCCCGGACCACGACAGTATCACCTACGACCTGTGCCAGGCCATGACTCCGAAAACCAACAAGAAAAGGTCGGAGTTGCAGGAGATGATGATCCCACGGTCCCTGATGCTGAGCCCCAAGCCGAGTACCTCCTGCAAGGCCCAGGCATCTTCAGCATCCCATGGCGGCAGCTGCTCCATAAAGACCCTGAAAAGAAAAAGAGAAAATCCTTGAGACCAGTCAAAGTTCCACCGGTGAAACCCAGTAAGGTCCCACAGCGAGACTCGGGCAACTCTGAGCAGCGTCCCCCTAAGGTCTCTAAGGAGAAGTCCTTGGTCGGCGGTGACCATGTGAGGCTCCTCAAGATTTGTGGTCCTTGTTGATGCACTCACAAGAGTGCTGGTGTAGGGCCCTCTGCCCTCGGTACCCATGCCGACAGCTGTGGTGCCTTCTTGCATTGAATCCAGAATGGCGGTCCTGGAGCAGAATATTTCTTGTCATCCTGGCCTTGCAGCAGGCGATGATTTCAGGTTCATCCACATCATCTGCCCTTACAACTGGACCCCCGACTGCAGGGGAGTCCCTTGGCATCGAGCCAGGCCCTGAGTGCCTCCGGTCTCTGGTGTCCGGTCCTCCCCATCCAGTTTCCGGGAGTCTGACCTGAGATCCATCAGAGGACCCTGGTTCCTCAGGGCTGGCCTCGAGGCAGGGGAGTCCCGAGCCTCTCAGTCCTCGACGCCCTCCGGCTCTGTTTGAGAGACAGACGTAGAGGCCTCTCCAGAAACCTCTCGATACTGAGACATCCCTTCAGAGAGGCCTGGCACCATTTCCCCTCCCCCCCCCTTGAAGACATGGCTTTCCATGACTTTGATCGGGACATGGCCCAGACCCTTTCAGTTCCGACCAAGTCAGAGGAGGACCCGCAGACCAAAGAACTGGAGATTCTCCAGTATGAATCCCCGCCAAAAGAGACTCTCATGGTGCTGGTACAGCCCATCCTCGAGAGGCTGCTCCTGTGGATGTGGGAAACCCCAGTCTCTGTGCCGGTGATCAGCCGACACCTCAATGCCATCTACCGCGTCAAGAAGGGCCTGGGTTTCCAAAAGTCCCAACTCTCGCATAACTACATAGTCGTGGAGTTTGCTATGCAAAAGCTGAAAAGTCAGAAAAACTACTCTTCTGTTCCTGCGGGCAGAGAAGCTCGAGCCCTCGACACCCTTGGGCACAAGAACATAAGATATGCCATACTAGGTCAGACCAAGGTCCATCAAGCCCAGTATCCTGTTGGCAACAGTGGTCAATCTAGGTCGTGCATACCTAGCAATTTCCCCAAAAGACACAGGTTCCACAATGCTTGTACTGGGTCAAGCATTGATATCCTGGGTCTCTTCTTAATGGTTTATGGATCTTTCCTCCAGGAACTTGTCCAAACCTTTTTTTAAACCCAACTACACTAACAGCCTTTACTACATCCTCCGGTAACAAATTCCAGAGTTTGATTACACGTTGAGTGAAAAAATATTTTCTTTTATTAGTCTTAAATAGTTTACCCTGTAGCTTCAATGCATATCTCCTAGTCTTTCTATATTCAGATAACGTAAACAATCGATCTACATTTACCCGTTCCACTCTGTTCATTAATTTATAGACTTCTATCATATCTCCCCTCAGCCTTTTCCAAGTTAAAGAGCCCTAACATTTTTAGCCTTTCTTCATAAGAGTATCCTTCCATCCCTTTTACCATTTTGGTGGCTCTTCTCTGAACCTTTTCTAATAACGCTATATGCTTTTTAAGATACGACGACCAGAATTGCACACAATATTCAAGGTGCGGTCTCACCATGGAACGATATAGAGGCATTATAATATCTTTTGTTTTATTTTCCATTCCTTGTGATACCTAGCATTCTATTTGCTCTCTTGGCTGCCGCTGCACACTGGGCTGAGGGTTTTAACTTGTTATCCACAATGACGCCTAAATCTTTTTCCTGGATGGTGTTCCTAATGTGGAACCTTGCATCGTATAACCATAGTTTGGGTTGTTCTTCCCTAGGTGCATAAATTTGCACTTGTCCACATTAAATTTCATTTGCCATTTTGATGCCCAGTCTTCCAATTTATCAAGATCCTCTTGTAATTTTCCACAATCCTCTTGGGTTTTAACAACTTTGAATAGTTTTGTGCCATCTGCAAATTTGATAACCTCGCTCGTTATTCCCTTTTCCAGGTCATTTATGAATATGTCAAAAAGCAGCGGACCCAGCACAGATCCCTGGGGTACACCACTATTCACCTTTCTCCATTGGGAAAATTGGCCATTTAGCCCTACCCTCTGCTTTCTATCTTTTAACCAGTTCCTGATCCACAATAGTACACTGCCTCCTATCCCATGACTCTTTAGTTTTGCCAAAAGTCTCTGATGAGGGACCTTGTCAAAGGCTTTCTGAAAGTCCAGATACACTATATCAACCAACTCACCTTTGTCCACCTGTTTATTCACACCTTCAAAAAACATAACAGATTAGTAAGGCAAGATCTTCCTTGTCTAAAGCCATGTTGGCTGTCTCCCATTAGGCCATGACTATCTGCATGCTGAGTAATTTTGTTCTTTATGATGGTTTCTACCATTTTTCCCGGTACTGACGTCAGGCTCCACCAGTCTGTAGTTTCCCGGATCACCCCTGGAACCCTTTTTAAAAATTGGCGTTACATTGGCCATCCTCCAATTTTCAGGTATTACAGATGATTTTAATGAAAGTTCACAGATTACTCTAATAGCAGGTCTGCAATCTCATATTTCACTTCTTTCAACACCCTTGAATGTATACCATCCAGCCCAGGTGAATTGCTACTCTTCAGTTTATCTAATAGTTGTAATACATCTTTCTGATGTATCGATGTTTCCTTCAATTCTTCCGCATTTTTAAATACCACTTCAGTCATGGGTAACATCCCTACATCTTCCTCAGTAAAGACCGAAGCAAAGAATTCATTCAGTCTCTCTGCTATCGCCTTGTCGCCTTTTAGTGCCCCTTTAACCCCTCTATCATCTAATGGACCAACTGACTGACTCACAGGTTTTTTGCTACGAATGTACTTGAAAAAGTCTTTATTTTGTGTTTTTGCTTCCGCAGGAAGCTTCTTCTCAAATTCTCCCTTTGCCTGCCTTATCAATGCCTTGCATTTGACTTGCCAGTGCTTGTGCTGTTTCCAGGTTTCATCGTTTGGCTCTTTTTTTCCATTTCCTGAAAGATGCTTTTTTGGCAACAACAGCGTCTCTGACCTCACCTTTAAACCATGCTGGCAGTGTTTTGGACTTCCTTCCACTTTTCTTAAAGCGTGGAATACAGCTGGTCTGGGCTTCCAAGATAGTATTTTTCAACAACACCCAAGCTTGATGTAAGTCTTTAACCTTTGCAACTGCTCCTTTTAGTTTTTTCTTAACTATTTTCCTCTTTTTATCATAGTCTCCCTTTCGAAAGTTAAAAGGTAGTACTGTGGATTTCCTTACTATCCCTCCTCCACTAATTAAATCAAATGTGATCATGCTATGATCACTATTGCCAAGTGGCCCCAACACCCTTATCTCTTGCACTAGATCTGGTGTTCCACTAAGGACTAGGTCCAATATGGCTTCCCTTCTGGTCAGTTCATGAACCAGCTGCTCCAAGAAGCAGTCATTTATTTCATCTAGGAACTTTATCTCCCTAGCATGTCCTGCTGTGACACTGACCCAGTCAATACCGGGGTAATTGAAATCACCTATTATTATTACTGCGCTGTAACTTTTGTTAGCTTCCTTGATTTCTTTGATCATTTCATCATGCATTTGTTCATTCTAGCCAGGCGGTCGATAGTACACCCCCACTGCCATTGCCTTCCCCTTTTTACATGGAATTTCAATCCATAGAGATTCTACAGCAAATTTTGTTTCCTGCAAAATTTTAATCCTTTCTGACTCAATGCCCTCTCTAACATAGAGTACAACCCCTCCACCAATTTGATCAGCTCTATCATTACGATATAGTTTGTACCCAGGTATCACAGTCTCCCACTGGTTGTCCTCCTTCCACCATGTCTCTGATATTCCAATCATATCTAACCTCTCATTTAGTGCTATATATTCTAACTGTCCCATCTTATTTTTTAGACTTCTAGCATTTGTATACAAGCATTTTAGCGACTGTATTTTATTCTTATTAATCTGGCTATTGGTAGGCATGGGTCATTTGGGATTTTTAAGCTCTGTCTGCTCCATACTCGAGGGCATTTGGGCTACTTTACTCTTTTTTGGAACCTCTCTGCTTTTATGTAGTATCCTTCAAGGATACATTCTTCCGAACTATGTGCTCTTGGGCGACTGTCGGCTTTCCCCTTTTATCTAGTTTAATAAGGAGATAGAGCAGCCTTTAAAGGTTAATGCCAGAAGCCTGGTTCCATACCGGTTAAGGTGGAGCCCATCCCTTCGAAAGAGCCCCTCCTTTCCCCAGAATGTTCCCCAGTTCCTAACAAATCCAAAACCCTCATCTCTGCACCATTGTCTCATCCACGCATTGAGACTCCAGAGCTCTGCCTGCCCTTTGGGTCCTGCGCGCGGAACGGGAAGCATTTCGGAGAAAGCTACCCTGGAAGTTCTGGATTTCAACTTCTTACCTAAAAGCCTAAATTTAGCCTCCAGAACCTCCCTACCACATTTTCCTATGTCATTGATACTGACATGTACCAAGACAGCAGACTCCTCCCCAGCACTGTCTAAGACTTTATCTAGGTTGCGCGTGAGGTCCACTACCTTCGCACCAGGCAGGAATGTTACCAGGCGATCCTCATGTCCACCAGCCATCCAGCTATCTACATGCCTAATGATCGAATTACCAACTATAACGGCTGTCCTAACCCTTTCCTCATGGGCACATGGCCCTGGAGAAACTTCCTCGGTGTGAGAGGGTTTTACATCACCTGGAGGACAGGTCCTAGTTACAGGATCACTTCCTACCACACCAGGGTTAGGTGCTCCTGTCACGTGACCTCTCTCCTCCATGGCAACAGGGATGCTGCCAGACTGGAGGTGGGACTTCAGGACTATATCCCTGTAGTTCTCGTCTATGTACCTCTCTGTCTTTCTTATGTCTTCCAAGTCTGCTACTCTAGCCTCTAGAGAACGGACTCGTTCCTTGAGAACAAAGAGCTCCTTGCACCTAGTGCACACGTAAGACCTCTCACCAACTGGGAGAAAATCATACATGTGACACTCAATGCAAAAGACTGGAATGCCCCCATCTTGCTGCTGGACTGCTGTCTGCATCTTAGTTTTAAGCTTGTTTTTAGATCTTTAAGTTCTTTACTTACTAAGGGTTGCTATGGATATTTATACTAATAAAACTGTACCTAATATGTTTAATTAAGCTTCAGGTGAACAAGGTATATTAATCTCAGGTCCTTAGTGTATGACTGATTTGGATAACGAGCTTCACCTGAGAGAACCTCCTTTCCTGTAAGATGTGTAAGTACCTATAAAGCTACGATTATCCAAGTGGTGGGTGGGTGTTGGGGAGGGAGGGAAATAACACTTATTAAAAGAGGGCTGCTACACAGTACCTTAGTCTGTGCTGCTGAGGTAATCTGTGACCAACTTCCTTGGTGATTAAGAGTCCTTGCTTGGATAGGAGTCTTTCAAAATGGCCTTTTGACCTGACACCTGGTGTTAACACCTATTGAAAAAGTTGTACAGGTCTCTTACCCCCTAGGTAGAAGGCCTCTTTGTAAAGGTCTCTAGAAGACTATTTGTTGCTCAAAGAGTACTGACCTTGTTTTGCCTTTTATGCTAAGTTATATTCTGATTTGATTTAAATTACAGTTCTTTGCTGCTGCTAGGCTCTGACTTATTATGAAATGTAAACTACAAGCTCTCTGCTGATGGCAAGTGCTTCCAGGGATCCATGCTGGGCTGTCTGATACAGGCCTATGAATTGTACAAAGGCATGTACCTCAAGAGCCACATCCAAGAACTGGTGGGCTTTTCTGCAGGCCTCGCTGGGGAACCCCTCCAGAGGTTCCAAGCCGTGGCAGTCAGGATCCGGGACTGCTCAAAGTTCCTATCCCACACCACCTACGACAGTTCTGAATCCGCAGCCCAGGTAGCAGCAGTGGGCATCGGAGCCCAGTGCCAGGCCTGGTTACAGACCTCTGACCTCAAGCAATGGGTGCAAGAGAGATTGCTCAATGTCCCCTGCACCAGGGAAAATATGTTTGACAAGCCCTTGGCCACCAAGGCGGCCGAGATAAGAGGCCGAGGTCGTAACCAGACACAGGCTCTTGAGGAAAACCTTGGCCCTTCCCTGAAAGAAACAGTTGGGAAAAAGACCACTTTTCCCAAGGGAAAAAGGGTCTTTTCACCAGGGCCATTACCAGCCCTTCTCGGGGCAACAGCAACAGGGCCTCCAGCCCAAGAACCAGGGTCATGGGCAGAGGAAGCCGAAGACTCAGAAACCTCAACCACCAGCTCCCACCCAGCCTCGGGGGATCTTTTGACTTCGTGGGCAGGGCCTCCTCTCCCCCATTTGGGCTCTTTGCCCACAGGTGGGCCGGGGTCACCATGGACCAGTGGGTCCCACAGGTGGTAAAGGAGAGTTATCTCCTTAGGTTCCAGCAAACACCCCCAGGGTTCTTCCCAGGAGAGCCGGTGCAGCCTCTCCTTCACCAGACCTTGCTCCTCTCAGAGCTCGCAGGGTAGCTCACGGACAGGGAGATAGAACCTGTACCCAGGCATTTGTGGGGAAAAGATTTCTACTCCAGGTATTTCCTTGTCCCCAGAAGAACTGAGGGCTTCACGCCCATACTATGCCTGCAAATACTGAACAATTTTCTGCTGAGGGAGAAGTTCAAGATGCTCTCCATTGAAACCCTGCTACCCTACCTCCACCAGGGAGATTGGCTATGAGCCTTAGACCTAAAGGATGCATATACCCATATCCTGATCCACCCCTCCCACAGACAGTACCTAATTTTCATGGTGGGAGGCGAGCACTACCAGTACAGGTGCTTTCATTCGGCCTGGCCTCCTCGCCAAGGGTCTTTACAAAATGTCTGGCAGTCATGGCCGCCAACATGTGCCTACAAGGGGCCGCCGCCTTCCCCTATCTAGAAGACTGGCTCATTAGAGGCAGCACGGCCTCCGAGGCCAGCCAGGCCTCAGGGCGAACAATCTGCCTCCTGCATCACTAGGGTTTGTCATCAACTACCCCAAATCCCACCTCTCCCCAGCCCAAAACCTGGAGTCCATAGGTGCCCAGTTGGACACATTACAAGTCAAGGCCTTCCTCCCAAAGGAAAAGGCACATCGCCTCATGCAGCTGGCGGGAGAGGTGAAGACTCACCAGTTCATACTGGCTTGCCGCCTCCTCCGTCTACTGGATTCAATGGCCTCCACAGTCAACATCACGCCTCTAGCCCACTTGCACATGCGGGCAGCCCAGTGGTGCCTTGGTTCCCAGAGGCCACGGGCAGGTTGCACGACAGGGTCAGGGTCACATGTTAACTGGTGGACTCCCTCAACTGGTGGCAGTCCTTACGCCACCTCTAGGCAGGGATGCCCTTCCAGGCGCCCGCACTGCAGAGGGTCCTGACACGACTCCTCCCTCCTGGGTTGGGGGACACACTGTGGAGACCTCCGCACTCATGGCAGCTGGTCATAGGAGGAGTCGTGCCTGCAGATCAACCTCCTGGAGCTCTGAGCCATCTCCCTGGTCTTGCGAGCATTCACCACCTCCTGTGCAACTGCCCTTTGATGATCCAGACAGACAACAAGGTTGCCATGCATTATGTGAACAAGCAGGGGGGCATGGGTTCATACTCCCTCTGCCAGGAAACGGTGGCTCTCCTCTCCTTTGCGGTACACCATGGAATGCTCCTACAAGCAGTATACCTTCCAGGTCAGGACAATTGCTTAGCGGACAAACAGCAGAGGTCTCTGTCCATATGAATGGCGTCTGAACCACAGGGTGGTGCAAGAACTCTTCCGCCTCTGGGGCAGGCCCGTGATGGACCTGTTCACCTCCCCAGACAATGCACAGCTACCCCGTTTTCTGCTCACACCAGCCACATCCGAGGAGGGTGGCAGCGGATGTCTTCCTGATCCTGTGGTCCGAGGGCATCCTCTATGCCTTCCCACCGACACTGCTAGTGGCCAAGACCCTCTTCAAGGTCCAGAGCGAGCAGGCATCAGTAATTCTGATCACCTCCAGATGGGCCCGACAACCCTGGCTCCCTCTGCTGCTCTCCTTGTTAGTGGCAATCCCAGTCCCGCTGGTCAGGATCCGGACCTGCTGTCCCAGGATGAGGGCTCCCTCCTGCACCCAAACCTGAGGTCGCTAGCATTGACAGTGGGGCTGCTGAAAGGGTAGCCTTAGCTCCTTTCAATCTCCCGGGGGAAGTCGAGGCGATCCTCCTGGCTTCCCGAAAACCCTTCACCAGATGAGCGTATGCCTTCAAATGGAGAAGATTCTCCATCTGGTGTGCAGAGAGAGGAGAGAACCCTTTCTCCTGCTGCGTGCAACTAGTGCTACAATACTAACTGCACTTCTCGCATGCCGGCCTGCAGTCTAATTTGGTGAGGGTACACCTGAGTGCCGTAGCCGCTCACCATCACCGTGTAGAGGGGAAATCCCTCTCAAACTAGCCCCTGGTGTCCAGGTTCCTCTGGGGCCTCTTGCTGTCGAAGCCCCCTCTCCGCCCTCTGGTGGAATGGGACCTTAATGTGGTGCTCTCCCAACTCACCAGACCGCTGTTCGAGCCTCTGGCCACCTGCCATTTGAGATACCTCTCCTGGAAAGTGGTCCTTCTGGTGGCCATCATGTCCATTCGGAGAGTGAGCGAACTCCAGGCCTTGGTGGTGGATCCAACATATACAAGGTTCTATAAGAACAGGGTAGTGCTCTGCACACATCCCAAATTTCCTCCCCAAGGTGGTATCTTCCTTCCACCTCAACCAGGAGGTGGTCCTTCCCACCTTTTTTCCACAGTCCCAGGCTAGTAGGGAGGAGATCATATTGCATATGCTAAACTGTAAGCGGGCCCTGTCCTACTTGCAGAGGACCCAGACCTATCGCAAAGCTTCTCAGCTCTTTGTGTCATATGACCCCAGTAGACTGGGGCTCCCAGTAACGAAGTGAGCTCTGTCCATTTGGGTGGTGGACTGCATTGCCCCTGCTTATGAGTGAACAGGCCTCTCCCTTGAGTACCAGATCACTGCACATCGTGTGCAGGCTATGGCCATGTCGGTAGCCAACCTCCGCTCAGTGCCAGTGATGGAAATCTACAAGGCTGCCACATGATCTTCGATTCATATGTTTGTAGCTCATTAACACCTGGAGAGTGAGTCCCGCGGGGACAGTGCCTTTGGGCAGGCAGTACTCTGTAATATTTTCGGGGTGTAGGCAACTCCTGCCCTCCGACCCTTCTGTGTTCAAACTACCGGAGTGATAGTGTTGCTGGACGCTAGGGTCTTGCAGAGTCTCTCTGTCGGGTCTCACCTTCTTCAACTCACGGCTACCTGTTTGGTCGCCATTGGTGCTGTTGTGGTTTAGTCCTCAGCAGCCTGGGAGCTAGGGAGTCCCATATGTGAGGACTGATTTCCTGCTTGTTCCTGGAGAAAACGTAGTTACTCATCTGTAACAGGTGTTCTCCAGGAACAGCAGAAATCAGTCCTCACAACCATTCCTCCTCCCCTGGGAGTTGCCTCCCTACATTGTTTTATGTCCTTTTTTGCTGTGTCATCTGACTGACCAAGCTGGCACCCTTGTTGGGCAGGAAAGAGACCACGCATGCATGGTAGCATTCCCAAAGGCTTTCTGTGAAAGCTGGGGGAAATGCTCCGTGTGGGCTCTGTCGGCATTGACATCACCCATATGTGAGGACTGATTCCTTCTGTTCCCGGAGAACAACTGTCGCAGGTGAATAACTATTCTATCTCAATAATATTTTAAAGAAACTACGACAATATTTCTCAGTGCACAAGCAAGATAAAGCCCTCATGTATGGATGACATCATAGACTGAGCCCTTGTGTGGGAGCCTTCCCCAACTCCTCCTAGAAGATTTTGCAAAGACTTCACAACATCTGTGCACCTCTCAGCTGCCATTGCTGTGCCATTTTGTATTCCAAACAGTCCTCGTCATTGATGATTACATCTCTCAAATTTTGTGAGTTTTTTGCTCTTTTCTCAATCCCAGTACCTGCAGTCACATGCCTCTCATTATTTTTTCCTCTTTAGTTCCCTTAGTCAGGTTTTTCACTTAGTTATATGAAAAAAGAAAGGAAACATTAAAACATCACTGACCACTTAAGTCTCAGGCAATCTGGCCCTATTGCCTTATTTTTTTCACCATCAAGTCCTTTCATTTCACAATGGCTATTTTACTGGACAAAATGTCTCAAAAAATTGCTAGTGGGTTTAAAAAGTGCACCAAGTGCCTTCAGGATTATATCCCCTAAGGACACTCACCTTGGTGCCTGCAGTGTCTGGGCCTGACCATAAACTGCCTTTTGATGATTTGTGTTCACAGATGACAAAAGAAGGGCTTCAGGTTCACAATACGCAGCACAAATGTACTTTTGGCACTGAGAAATCTGAGCTATTGATTTCAGCATTTGCAGCATCTGTCTCCATGGCTTCACAGGCTGCACCAGATGCTGGCAGAATATTGATAGTGAGGGGTCCTTGAGTTCAGTCAGAACTGATCTCTTGTAGGTTTTCCTAGCATTAGGCACCCACCGATGCCTCCCAGAAGAGTGAAGGATTCATTCTCATTTTCATTGGTATTAAGAACTAAGGATGTCTAATCTTGGGTGGAGGATTTGTTGCATACACATCGCGATTCATCTGAGTATAATGCCGAGAGCACAGAGGGCTCACAGATCCAACCCTTGAAGTAGTTCCAACATGAGGAAAGCTCAACTTTCTTGGTAACAGAAGGGCTGCATCAAACTACACAAAGCAGAGACCAGCCTGTACATACTCTGTCAGATTTTGGGAACATCGATCAAAACTGCTGTGGGCCCTATGCTTTCAGAGATGGAAGCCCTAGAGAAGCAGCTGATGAAGAGTATCAAGGAAAGAATATCACTGCTCTTCTTTATGCACAAGCTTAAATCTCCGTTAGCATTGAACATCGTGCATCAAGAGGTCTATTCCATCCTTAAAACTTATCACTTGCCTATAGTAGAGGTAGCATCATTGGGGCATTGAAGGGCATTAACATCGATACCTGACTGGCCGATATCACTTTCTATGACATCGGGAGGTGATCGCCTCTCAAAGCATCAGAAGTCATCAGTGAATCAACACTTCCAAAGGAGCTCTAGATCCTCAGAGACAGCCATCCAGGCAGAGACGCTGTCATTTGAGTACCACTCTGAGTCAGAATCAGACTGCTGAGATTCCAAATAAGAGAGAACTCCAGAACCACCCTCTGATCTCTCTACCTCATGAGAGAGACAAGTCACGTCCTGAGGAGTTATTGTTCCACAATTTTGTCAGGAATATGGCTAAAGCCATGACATTTTTATTGGAGGAGGAGCCAAGGAACTGGATATCCTCCAGTTTCCATTGCCCCTAAGGAAGTGGTAATAATGCCTATGCACTGCATCCTTCAGAGGATTACAGATGAGAATATGGGAAACTACTCTTCTCTTAACTTACTGTCAGTAAGAAGGTCGTGACTATGTATAGAATTGAGAAGGCTCCTGGATTCAAAATGCTTCAGCTTCCGCACCACTCCATTATGGCTGAATCTGCTCTCAAAAGAACCAAATATTCCAAGTTGCACTCCTTGGTGCCCCCAGAAAGAGAGACTTGGACTTTAGATTATTTTGGGAGAAAATTCAGAATGCCATATTCACTTGTGTGGCATCCTATCAGCTCTTCATTGGCATGCACTTATAGAACATCATGTGCAACCTATATGATATGTCTGTTTTTCTCCTTCCAGGGAAATTCCCAACAGTATCATTAAGGTACTTCATACTTTGGACACATCATGCGAAGAGAGAGATTATTAGAGAAAGACATCATGCTTGGCAAGATAGAAGGTCAACGCAAAAGAGGAAGGCCAACATGATCTGTCGTGCCATGGAGACTATGTCTTTGGAGATAAAGTACTGTACAAGTAGCTGCTTCCCTGATCAAGCTACACTATGACACACTCGGAACACTCCAGGTGCACGTCTGGCCTGGCCTTCTCAGCAATGAGATTTCACAATGGGGGCCAGAGGAACTCCTAGTACTCATACAGGTGTAGGCATTTCGTTAGCTCCTGCTATATACTCATCCAAGCAGCCTCTTCATGCCCAACCTCAGTAGGAGAATGCTCAGAAGTCCCAGCCAAAACCATGGATAGGATTTTGACTGCTTCTCAAGAACATAGTAGCAATTCCCATACCTCACTTGGACAGCCTACCAGTTAGGAAGTTCACTCTTTGCTCAGAGGTGGCCCCTTACAACCTCTGACTCCTGGATGCTAAGTCTTCCAAGAAGGGTACAGACCGACTATTCAAAGCACCCACTAGTTGTCCACCGAGGAGCCCATTCCATTTCCTGTCAGCATGGTTTTTCAGGAACTCTCAGCCCTTCAATCTGCAAATGCAATCAAGCTGTACCCCTAGGGCAGGAAGGCCAGGGTTCTACTCAAGGTACTTCCTAGTGCCTAAGATAAGGGAACTCCATCCAGTCCAAGACCTCAGACCCTAACAAGTTTCTACTCGGAGAAAAGTTCAGAATAGTTTTTCTAGGCACTTTCTACCTTTTATTCAAAAAGGAGATTGGCTATGATCTCCAGGATAAATCAGGAATGTAGTCCTCACATATGAGTGACGTCAGTACGAATGGAGCCTGCGCGGGAATGCTCCCCAGTGTCCAATAGGAAAACTTTTGGGAGCATCCCATTGCGCCTGTGTTGCTGCCTTCCCAACTCTCCCTCCTCAGTTCTTCGTTTTCCGTGGAACCGGCAGGAAGCAAATCCTGTCACTGCAGAAAATTTGTTAATTCTATTTCTTTTTTGTGTTTCGTGGTTTTTATCTGCCTTCCTGTTGACGCCGGAACCAGCTCTCAGTCGGTCTTTTCCTTTCTGGTTTCTTTCCTGTAGCTATTTTAGGCCTTAAGCCTACCATTTTGTCTACTGACACTATGGAGAAACCAGCTAGTGGTTTTAAGAAATGTTCTAAGTGTGGCGGTACCATCTCGGCTATTGACATCCACGACTGGTGTCTCAAATGCCTTGGTCCCGACCATCAGCCATTAGAGTGTCCTCTATGTAGAAAGATGACAAAGAGAGGCCTACAGAATCGAGCTGCAAAGATAGGCACACTCTTTGCCTCAGATGCGGTTTCTTTTGCATCAATGGCATCGAGGGCATTGTCTTCCTCTCATAGACCTCAGGCCATCCCCCCCAAGGGTCGATCTCTTTTTAAGCATTGAGATGCTTTGGGCATTGCCCTTGAAGCAGATCAGCCAGCCTAACCCCCGGCAGGAGGACCTTCCCTCCAAAGCCATCGAGGGGTCCCAGAATGCTCCCAAAGCCTCCACCTCTGGAGAGCTCCTGGTGCCATGCTTTGGATGGTAGCCCACATCTCCAGTACTGATACCCAAGCATCAGCGGGCTCTATGGATCAGCGTATCCTAGCCATTCAGTGGAACTTAGCGGCTCTACTGGTGGCTTACGTTCCAGTCAAATCTTTACTGGCAGTACCGCAGACACTGGCATCGTTTATGGTACCGATGCAAACTGCATCGGGTTTTATGATGCTCGATGTGCTACTGCCCATGCCTGCCCTCAAGTCCATGTCTGGTACTGGGGGTTCGTCCAGGCAGATTCCTCGCTCCAATACCAACTTTAATCTGTATTGAACTTTAGCGGAGCAAGGCCATCGTTCATGTTGATATTTCGAGTCTTCTGATTCCGATTCTTGCGATACCCTTCTCTGGAACAGTGCATACCCTCCTGAGGATATGTCTTTTCAAGGATTTATTTGAGATCTACCGAGGGGCCTTTCCATAATAGTGACATCTGAGAAAGAACCCAGAGCAGAGGAATTGGATATTCTCCAATACCCTATAGCTCCTAAAGAGGCGACCACACTTTCAATTCACCGCATTCTCCATGATCCCATGCTCCAGGTGTGGGAAATGCCCCTTACTGTTTTTCCACATACTCGACAAATTGATACCATGTAACATAGATATATAGTAACATAGTAAATGACGGCAGATAAAGACCAGCATGGTCCATCTAGTCTGCCCAGCACGATGGCAAGAGTAGGTGCACTTGCTGCTCTGTGCAGGCCACCCCTCCCCACGTCCCTGTTTAGGGGTGAACCCACCACTCCATGTAGGACACCCCTATTTGTTGAGAAATTAGATGGTTCAATTTATTTTGATTTTATCCTGTTGCTGTAAAGGGATCCACTGTGTCTTTCCCATGCCATTTTGAATTCCATCACCGTGTTTGCCCCCACCACTTCCATCGGGAGGGCATTCCAAGCATCCACCACCCTTTCTGTGAAAAAGTATTTCCTGACATTGCCTTTCAATTTACCACCTCGCAGCTTCATGTTATGCCCTCTAATTTTACAGCTTCCCCGTCTTTGGAAGAGGTTTGTTTGTTCATTATTTCCTTTTAAGTATTTAAAGGTCTGAATCATATCTTCCCTGTCCCTCCTCTCCTCCAAAGTGTACATGTTTAGGTCTTCAAGTCTCTTCTCATAAGGCTTCTGACGCAGGCTCCAAATCATTTTGGTCACCTTCCTCTGAACAGTTTCCAGTCTTTTTACATCCTTTGCACGATACGGTCTCCAAAACTGAACACAATATTCCAAGTGAGGCCTCACCAGTGACTTGTACAGTGGCATAAGTACCTCTTCCTTTCTGCTGGTGATTCCTCTTTGTATGCAGCCCAACATCCTTCTGGCTTTTGCCACCGCCTTGTCGCACTGTTTTGCCACCTTGAGATCTTTAGAAATAATCACACCAAGGTCTTTCTCCTGATTTATTTTATTTATTTATTTATTTAACAATTGCTTCTATACCGCGCTATTAAAATCAGCGCGGTGTACATCAAACAAGCATACTACAATGTATACAAACAACATTGAGTTTTACAAAGAACAGGAAATTGAACATGGGAAGGAAACCAGGGGAACTAAATACATATTAACACAAACTATGTACAATACTTTAATGTAAATGGGTGTTGCATTAGTTTTGTGAAGCTAACCATTATCTGAGGAGATGACGTGCAGGGGCGGCAGGTATATGGGGGAAGTTTGCGGGTTGTTGGATGTGCTTCTATCACTGGAGGTTTCTGAGTAATATTTTGTAAATAGGTGGAGTTTTAAAGCTTTTCTGAATAGAATGATGCTTTTTATTCCACGGATTTCATGGGGGAGTGCATTCCAGTTTAAAGGGGCGAATAAGGAGAAGGCTCTGTTGGAGGTAGCTTTTGTGCATTTAGTCATTAGGTTGGGGACTGCTAACGTGTTCCGTGCAGTAGATCTTCTGCTTCTATTTTCTAGGGTGCCATGGATTAGCGTGCTGATTGGCGTAGGGGGGTAGTTATTTAGAGCTTTGAAGGTAAGAACCAGTGATTTGTATTGGATCCTGGCGTGAAGAGGTAGCCAATGTAAATCCTTCATGATGGGTGTTATGTGGTCGGATCTTGATGATCCGGAGAGGACTCTTGCGGCTGCATTCAAGGCTAAGCGGAGCGGGTTTAAGGTCGATTGTGGAAGGCCATGAAGGATAATATTCGCGAAATCAACATGTGGAAGGACTAGAGCCTGAAAGGTTGTTCGGTAGTCTGTGAAGTCCAGTAAGTGTCGGAGGTGACGTAGAGTTCTGATCTTATGGTATATTGCCTTTGTGATGTTTTTTATATGCGTTGTCATGTTCAGGTGCTGGTCCAGGGTGATGCCGAGGTAACGAATTGTGGATTTGGATTTCAACTCTACATTGTTGACTCGTAGAGATGAAGGAGGTGTGAATTTGAGATTCCTCGTGACAAATAGGACATCCGTTTTGCTGTGATTGATCCGTAAATTTTGGGATAATAGCCAATCTGTTACTGCTTCGAAGCAATTAATTATTGGGGAGAGCACTGGTTGGTCTATCAAGAATGGCATGTAAAGGAGGATGTCATCAGCGTAGGCAAGGCATTTTACGTTGAAGGATCGAATTAAGTCGCATATCGGTTGCATATAAATGTTAAACATCAATGAAGATAAGGACGATCCTTGGGGAACTCCCTGTGTTTGTAGAAACGGTTCGGAGGATGAGTGGCCAGTCTTGACTTGCTGCCATCTATTGGATAGGTAGGATTCACACCATTTTAGAGCTGTATTTTGGATCCCCTTTTCCTTTCTGATCCGTGCATACTAACCTCTCGCCCCATCACGTACATTTCCCTTGGATTTCTGCTACTGAAGTGCATGACACTGCACTTCTTTGCATTAAATCTTAATTGCCAAGCATTAGACCATTCTTCCAGCTTTTGTAGATCTTTCCTCATGTTAACCACTCCCTCAGGGGAGTCAACTCTGTTGCAAATTTTCGTGTCATCTGCAAAAAGACATACTTTTCCATTCAGTCCTTCAGCAATATCACTCACAAATACATTGAACAGTGCCGGGCCCAGGACCGACCCCTGGGGCACCCCGCAAATCACCTTCCCTTCATCCGAGTGAGCTCCATTTACCATCACCCTCTGTCGTCTGTCAGTCAACCAATTTCTGATCCAATTTACCATCTTAGGATCCATCCCCAAGCTACTGAGTTTATTGATAAGCCTCCTGTTGTTCTAACACATCATTTTCTGTGAATGGTGTGGTATCTACTTCATTCCCATTTTTATAATATTTGGGAGTTACAGGTGGTCCTTCTCCAGGACTTTCTTTAGTAAAAACAGAGCAGAAGTATTCGTTTAGCAATTTCGCTTTTTCAATGTCACTTTCCACCAGTCTGTTTGCAGCACTTCTGAGTCCTGCAATTCCACTTCTGATCTTCTTCCTTTCCCAAATATACCTGAAGAAGGTTTTGTCGCCACACTTAACATCTTTAGCCATCTTTTCCTCTGCCTTTGATTTTGCTATCCTTATTTCTCTCTTTGTCTCTGAGTTTGATCCTGTATTCATTTTCTGTGTTCCTCTGTTTGCGAGCTTTTGAATCTTGCGAAAGCTGTGTTTTTTGCCTTTATTTGAGCAGCCACTTCTTTGGAAAACCAAATGGGTTTTCGTCTCCTCTTGTTTTTGTTTACTTTTGTTACATGTTTATTTGTTGCCCCTTTTATTGCCACCTTTAGTTTAGCCCATAGCAATTCCACTTCCCTTATCTCTTTCCACTCTGTCAGCTCCTCCTTTAGGTACTTGGCCATTTTATTGAAGTCAATGTTTTTGAAGTTTATGGCTTTGAGCTTGCTATGATTGGCTTGTACCATGGCTTTTATCTCAAACCACACCGTGTGATGATTGCTGCTGCTCACAGGGGCACTCACGCAGACATTCAACACGCTATCACCGTTGGTGAGCACTAAATCCAGCATTGAGCTTTCCCTGGTTGGTTCCATCACCATTTGTCTAAGTAACGCATCTTGGAGAGCATCCACAATTTTTTGCTTCTTTCCATTTTTGCAGAAGGAGTAATCCAGTCCACATCAGGTAGATTAAAGTCTCCCAATATGATTGCTTCCACCTTTGTGGCTATCTTTGGAATATCTATAATCAATTTGTTATCTATCTCTTCAATTTGTGTTGGATGTCTGTAGACTACAGCAGTATGGATGACAGTGCCATCTCCTCTTTCCAACACAATCCAGAGTACTTCTTCTTTTCCCCATGCCCCCTGCATTTCAGTAGCTTTAATATTGCTTTTGACATACAAGGCTACTCCTCCTCCTCTTCCATTTTCTCTGTCTCTTCTGAATAGATTATAGCCAGGTATGGCTATATCCCAATCATGCGATTCGTTTAGCCATGTTTCTGTAATGGCCACAATGTCCAAATCCGTTTCCACCATTAGGGCTTCCAGGTCCGGAACTTTGTTGGCTAAGCTTCGAGCATTTGTGCTCATTGCTTTCCAGCATTTATCTGGCTTGTGTGTATTTAGCATTGATTTTGTTCTGCCTACATCTTCCCACTTGTTTTTGATGTGTGGTTTAAAAGTGTGGCTGTTTCTGATTTTAATCTGCTTTTGCAGGGGTTGATGTCCGGAGCTTGACCTTCTACATCCGTCACCCCCTTTTTCTAGTTTAAATGCATATCCACATATTGCTTGAATTTTTCTCTTAGGATTCTTTTCCCTGTGACAGAGATATAGTCCATCAGCACAGTATAGTCTCTTGTTGTTCCATCTGTTACCCCAGTCACCAGTAAATCTGAATCCTTCTTGTTTGCACCAGGTCTGGAGCTATGTATTAAAGCTGTTAATGCAATGCAGCCTTTTTGCCCCCTTACCAAGCACAGGTAGAACCTCTGAGAATGCAACAGTGTTAACAATGGGCTTGAGTTTCTCTTCCAGAGATTGGAAGTCCTTTTGGACTGTAGAGGCACTGTTTCTAGCCAGGTCATTTGTGCCCAAGTGGATAACAACATCAAGTATGGAGTGTTCACTTTCTGTGCTAAGTACTTCAACAATGTGGTTTGTGGTTTGTGTTCTTGCTGGCTGAAGAGCCTGGGAGGCACCTGACTGTCTTCTCTCATTTGAACTGTGTTCCCAAGTTGATGCCACTGATGATGGAATCTCCAAGTAGTAGTAGTTTGGTGAGGTTTTCTTCATATTTGGTCCTTTAGCAGGAGATTGGGCATTGTCTGTCTCATTTAAGGGCCCTTCAGTTTCTTTGGATTGGGCATCCTCATTCACCAAGGCAGAGAAGGCATTATGCAGGGATATCTCAAGATGCATAGGATGCCTCTGTGTTACAGGTTGCAATCTACCAGAACCCATTTGTTCCTGGGGTGTTTCATTCTTTTTGGGAGCGGAGGTGGACTTTGTTCAGTTTGTATCTTAGAAGATGTGCGCTTCATTGCAGCCAGTTCCTCCCTCAGTTCCTCATCCTCATTAGCCAAGGCAGAGAAGGCATTATGCATAGGATATCTGTGCGATACAGGTCTCAGTCTACCAGAACCCAAAGTGATCCACTTGTTCCTGGTGTGTTTGATGCTTTGTGGGAGCGGTGGTGGATATTGTTCAGTTTGTATCTTAGAAGAGGTGCGCTTCATTGCAGCCAGTTCCTCCCTCAGTAGGGTCCCCTCCTTATGCATGGCAGCTAGGTCTTCCCTTAGTAGAGTCAGTTCTTTATGCATGGCAGCTGACCTGAGGCACATAGGACAAGCTCTGAGGTTCCAAATGATTCGTCTTGGAATGAAAGTACTGCAGTTATTGCACTGAATAGATGACATGCTGAATCAGCAGTCCTAAAAGGAGAAGAGGAAGAAGAAAAAAGGAGGAAGAAGATGTGGGCTCTAACCCAAGTTAAAGGGATAGATGGCAACGTATGCGAGTACTATATAGGCAATGCAGCCCCTGTATCGAGTACCGGAGTGTCCCGGCTTCCAAAAGACGCAGCTGCCGCACCACTCAATGGTGGTAGAATCGATGATGCATCAAATTAAAAGTTCAACATAAGATATGCCATACTGGGTCAGACCAAGGTCCATCAAGCCCAGTATCCTGGTTCCAACAGTGGCCAATCTAGGTCATAAGTGCCTAGCAGTTTCCCCACATTCTTGTAACCCTCTGGGTAGAGAATAGAGAACTTTTTTGCTTTTGGGCGTCAGTGTTTTCAAGCTTCCATGCTCTCAGCCCGAATAAGCTCTTTCATACTCTATATGGATATGTTCCTCAAAGAGGTTACTAGGGTTCTTGAGTCAATGGCCCCTCTTCTCCCTGATGATAAAAAAAAGTGGACTCTCACCATGGTCAGACATGTCCAAAGTGTCTCAAAGTTTGTCAATAGAGCAACATTTGACTGCTTTGAGTACACCAGTAGAGCCACATCATTCTGCATCGGTGCATGCAGGATTGCTTGCCTCCAGGCATCAAATCTTGAACAATGGGTTCAAGACAAACTGGATAATATTCCTTGCACAGCTGAACACCTTTTTGGCAAGGACTGGCAGGATAAAGCTTCTCAGCTAGAATCTGAGAATACCACTTTAAATAGGCTTTCTAGGACCACTACCACCCCTGCTAAGAAGAAAGCAGCTGCAAAGAAAACTTTCTTTAATAAGCAAAAGAAGTTTTACCCTTCTTGCTTCTCAATACCAGCCTCAGGGTGTCAGAAGAGGCAATAGCCTCCCAAACAAAAGAAGCCACAGGCTTCTAAGGCTCAACCAGCTCTGCAGGCCCAATGTGCTCCTGGCTTTTGACTCTTTCCTAGAGAACATAGCCAATCTGCCTCTGGAGAACGCCCATCCCCTCCACATTGCCGGCAGACTGTCATTTTGCCCACAGGTGGCATCTCACCACTTCAGAGCAGTGCACACTGACCATAGTGAGAGAGGGGTACAGACCTCATCTATACGATCTCCCCCCTACACTCTAGTAGGGGAATATCATTCTCAGCCCCCTCTCATTGTTCTGTTGCTGCAGGAGGTGACTTCTCTTCTATCACAAGGTGCCATAGAGGAGGTTCCAACATCTCAATAGGGAATGGGTTTCTATTCTCCATACTTTCTCATTCCAAAGAAAACCGGAGGATACAGTTGCATCCTGGACCTCAGAAATCTGAACAAGTTTCTCATCCGTGAGAAGTTTAAGATGGTCTCTCTGGGGACCCTCCTACTCTATCTCCAGAGTCAGGACTGGCTCTGTTCTCTAGATCTGAAAGAAGCGTACACACATATCCTCATTCATCCAGAACACAGGAATTATCTACGCTTCATGTTTCAGGGAAGACACTATCAGTACAAAGTACTTTCCTTCGGACTCACCTCTGCCCCAAGTGTCTTCACAAAGTGCATGGTGGTCATAGCTGCATTTCTAAGATCTCTAGGGATATTTGTCTTCCCTTACTTAGACGACTGGCTCATAAAAGCAGGCACCTCCCAGGAGGTCAGTCTGTCTCTCTCCCGAACCATGCAAGTACTGCAACATTTGGGATTTAAGTTAAATCTTCCAAAATCCTATCTCTCCTACTCAAACACTGGAGTTCATAGGAGCTCTCAAACACTCAGCAGTTCAGAGTGTTTCTACCCCAGACCCACTGTTCTCGTCTCCTTCACCGGGCATCTCAGATACTTCTCAGAGACCACCTAACTGTCTGAGAAATGCTACAGCTTCTAGGTCATATGGCCTCAACAGTACATGAAGTGCCATATGCCTGTCTGCATATGCGCACGGCCCAATGGGCTCCCAGTGGAGACAGGCCTCAGGCCATCTCAGCGATGAGATCAGTGTCTCTGCACCCCTGGCCACATCCCTTTAATAGAGGTGTACCCCAGAAAATCTCCTTGTCTGGTCACCTTTTCAGATGCCTCCACATCAATGCACCCTGACAACAGATGCCTCCAAACTGGGTTGGGGGGGGCCATCTAGGGGCTCTCTCCACTCAGGGCCTCAGGACAGAACAGGAGTCGCATCCAGATAAATTTACTGGAACTTTGGGCTATCTTCAATGCCCTCAGGATCTTTCAAGAGCATCTACGATTCCACAGGGTTCTGGTCCAGACGGACAATCAAGTGGCCATGTTCTTTGTGAACAAGCAAGGAGGAACAGGGTCTTGGCTCTCCATCTGGTCCTTTGCCATTGCTCATCAGATACACCTCCAAGCTGTGTATCTTCGAAGGGATCGAAATGTCTTGGCAGACAAATTGAGCCGGATCCTTCTCCCCCACAAATGGTCTCTTCATATGAAGACAGCATCCTTCATCTTTTAGACCTGGGAGACTCCAGAGATAGATCTGTTTGCCACTCTGCAGAATGCCAAGCTTCCTTGCTTGTGCACCAGGACTCAGATGTCAGACAACCAGAAAGTGGATTATTTTCACCTCCACTGGGGTTGAGGGCTCTTGTATGCCTTCCCCTTCCCCCATTCCACTAATCCCCAAGACACTTTTCAAGCTCCAGGCAGACAGGGACTGCATGGTACTTATAGCCCCACGCTGGCCACATCAACCGTGGTTTCCTTTCCTGCTACGTCTCTCAGACTCAACCCCTAGGTCTTGGATCTGTTCCAGATCTCCTCTCTGTGGAGAAGGGGATGCTGCTCCATCCCAGTCCGCAGTCTCTCAACCTCACAACATGGCTGTTGAAAGCATAGCATTGCAAAATCTTAACCTTGCTCAAGAGGTAAAGGAGATCCTCTTAGCCTCTAAGAACCATCCATCAGACGTTTATATGCGTTCAAATGGCGTAGATTTTTACACTGGTGTTCCCAGAAAGATTTCAATCCCTTCTTGGCTCCAGTGGAGGCCCTTCTCCAGTATCTTCTCCCCCTGTCCTCATCCAGTCTCAAGACCAACTCGGTAAGAGTTCACCTAAGTGCAATTGCAGCCTCTCATCAACTCTTGGATGGATAGCCTATTTCCTCATAGCCCGCTTCATGACAGGCCTTTTACTAACCAAGCCTCCCATTAGACCACTACCGGTGGCATGGGATCTCAATGTGGTTCTAGGGCAACTTCTCAAGTTGCCTTTTGAACCCTTGGCCACAACTTTGCTCAAGTTTCTAACATGGAAGGTCGTCTTCCTTATTGCCCTCATTTCAGCTGAGCTTTAAGCTTTGGTGGCAGACCCACCCTACACACATTTCCACCATGATAAAGTCATGCTTAGGACTCACCCCCACTTTGTGCCTAAAGTGGTGTCTCCATTTCATTTGGATCAGTCAGTTTACCTTCCTGTCTTTTTCCTAGACCACATTCATTTAGGGCAGAGGCAACCCTCCATACTCTTGACTGCAAATGTACCTTAGCATTTTATCTTCAAAGGACTCAAGAGCACCACAAGGCATCTCAGTTATTCATCTCCTTTGACCCTAGTCACCTTGGGTTGCCAGTATCCAAACATACTCTCTCTAAATGGATAGTAGATTGCATCTCTTTGGCTTATGATAAAGCCAGGATTATCCCTTGAAGGTTATGTCACTGTGCATAATGTTTATGCCATGGCCACCTTGATGGCAAATCTGTGCTCTGTAGTCATTGACAAAATTTGCAAAGCAGCAACTTGGTCTTCCATCCATACCTTTGCTGCTCATTATTATCTGAACAAGGACTCCCGCTGGGATGCCATGTTTGGTCATGCTGTTCTCCAGCACCTCTTTCAGACTTAAGGGCAACTCCTACCCTCTGTCCCAGAATTAAATGATACCAGACATCCATGAAGGATCACGACCTCTGGAAGCCTACCCTGAGGCAAACCTACAGGTTCTGAGGTTATTTTCTCTGGGAGCTAGGGAGTCCCATATGTGAAGACTACATTCCTGCTTGTTCCTGGAGATAACATAGTTACCTGTAACAGGTGATCTTCGGGAACAGCAGGAATTTAGTCTTCACAACCCACCCACCTCCCCTAGGAGTTGTAGGTTTTCTTTTTCTCTCCTTTTCTCTCTGTTACAAGCTCAACTGAGGAGGGAGAGTTGGGAAGGCAGCAATACAGGCGCAGTGGCATGCTCCCAAAAGCTTTCCTATTGGACACTGGGGAGCATTCCCATGCAGGCTCAGTCAGTACCGATGTCACCCATATGTGAAGACTAAATTACTGCTGTTCCGGGAGATCACCTGTTACAGGTGAGTAAACTACGCTTTCTTTGAACATGAAGGATGTTGTGGCAGGGATAGCCTGCCTGAGTCTCCTTTGAGGGAAAGAGCCCCAGTGTCACCAACCTCAAGAGCTTATGAGAGTCAGGAGCATCCCTGCTAAGAGAAAGAGAGACTTAGGTTAATCCTTAGAAGGAAAATCTATGCAGGATCAGGGCCAACATTTAGAAAAGCTTCTGTAGAAAGATGACAGAATGTATTGCAAAAGGGTGGATCCTGTGATTGAGTTAGTTTCCCAGTGACTCTGGGAAGAGGGTGGGACTGACATACCTCCCTGGAAAGATAAGCAGTATTTCCAGCAGCCTCTGGAGAGACCAGCATGGCTCCTGCCTGAAATCCATCTCCTCATGAGCTATACATAATCCAGGAAGTCCCTGACCCTCTGAAGCTGGAAGCAGTTGAGCCCTCTGGCTGGTTACTGGGGGAGATAGTGCTTTCTACCTTGCTGTTCCTTATGCCTAGAACAAATTACCAGAGTCAATACATCAGGCTCCATCTGTGACCCTATTCAAATCCAATCTAAAACTTCACGTCTTTGAGGCTATATTTGAATCCTGATCCCCCTTAATCTCCTGGTCATCTCCTAGATATATCGTAGTCCCCAGTATTGTGTCTGTCTTGACTAGATTGTAAGCTCTTATGAGTAGGGAGTCTCTCTTACATGTCTTTAATACAGCACTGTGTTTGCCATGTAGTGCTGTACAAATGATAAGTAGTAGTATCAGAAGGCCAGTGACCAATTTGTATGAATGGACTTGTATAATCTTTTTACGGATATCAACTTCACTGTAGGGAATGCCTAGGCGAGGTGTGGATGGAAAGTTTCCTCAACCCTATTCAAGATATGCAGAAAGAGTGAGGGTTTGCCCAGAGGTGAAGAGTTGGAATCAACTAGGACTTGTGAAATGAACTGTCTCCAGGAACAAGCAGAAATGAAGCCTTCACATATGGGTGACATCCCCAATAGAGCCCGCTTGGGAACATTCCCCAGCATCCAATAGGAAAGCCTTTGGGAGCATTCCTTTGTGCCTGCCTTCCCAACTTCTCTGCTCAATTCTTCATATTCCACAAAGCCAGTAGGACACACCGTCCTTTCACCACTGAAAAACCTTTTTGATGCCCTTTGGGGGTACGCTGTGCTTGTTTGCCTTCCCGTCTATGATGGTACCGTTAAGTCAGACATTGGTCCCGATATTACTTTCTTTTTACATAGTAACATAGCATATGATGGCAGATAAAGACCAGTATGGTCCATCCAGTCCATCCAGCAAGGTGGCAAGAGTAGGTGCACCTGCCTCTCCGTGCAGGTCACCCCTCCCCATGCCTTTGTTTAGGGGTGTACCCACCGCTCTGTGTAGGTCCACCCCTATTTGTTCAGATAAGAGATAGTTAAGTTTATTTTGATTTTATCTTGTTGCTATAAAGGGATCCATTGTGTCTGTCTCATGCCATTTTGAATTCTGTCACTGTATTTGCCCCCACCATTTCCAGAGGGAGCGCATTCCAAGCATCCACTACCCTTTCAGTGAAAAAGTATTTCCTGACATTGCTTTTCAGTTTACTCCTGTGCAGCTTCATGTTATGCCCTCTAGTTTTACAGCTTCCCCGTCTTTGGAAGAGGTTTGTTTGTTCATTAATACACTTTAATTATTTGAAGGTCTGAATCATTCCTCCTCTCCTCCAGAGTGTACATATTTAGGTCTTCAAGTCTCTTCTCATAAGTCTTCTGATGCAGGCTCAAAATGAACGGCTTCCAACCTTTTTATATCCTTTGAGAGATATGGGGGCCGCGGCTCCGATTACGATCGCAAACCGCTACCGCGGCTTTGTAAACAAGCCCCATGGTCTCCAAAACTGAACACAATATTCCAAGTGAGGCCTCACCAGCGATTTGTACAGTGGCATTTAGTACATCTTCCTTTCTGCTGGTAATTCCTCTCTGTATGCAACCCAGCATCCTGGCTTTTGCCACTGCCTTGTCACACTGTTTCGTGCACACCAAACTCTCGCCCCCTATCGAATACAATTCCCTTGGATTTCTGCTTCCCAAGTGGATGACACTGCACTTCTTCGCATTAAACCTTAATTGCCAAGAATTAGGCCATTCTTCCAGCTTTTGCAGATGTTTCCTCATGTTCTCCACTTCCTCAGAGGAGTCCACTCTGTTGCAAATTTTGGTGTCATCTGCAAAAACACACTTTTCCATTCAGTCCTTCAGCAATATCACTCACAAATATATTGAACAGTACTGGTCCCAGGGCCGAACCCTGGGGCACACCGCTAATCACCTTCCTTTCATTCGAGTGAGTTCCATTTACCGTCACCACCTGTCGTCTGTCAGTCAACCAATTTTTTTTTGTATTTCAATCTTTATTAATTTTTTCCACCAATTACACTCCAGAAACCGTCTCATAACCAATATACCTCATTCCTGCACAAACTGGATAACAAATTCTAGTTATACTATACAGAACAAATAACCACATTGCCCATCTCATCTACTCCCCTAAATCCCTCCCTCCATCCCCCCTCCCCTCTGGTAATAACCTTCCACAACTACCCCCAGTTCACCTCAAACCTATCCACCCTCTGTCTTCTAGCAGCTGTTAGTTTCTCCATCAATACAATATGTCTCAATCTACCTTCATACTGCACCACAGAAGGAACCTCCCTCTGTTTCCATGCCACTGCCACTGCACACCTTGCGGCACTTAAACAGGCCAATATACTACTCCCTCCCCCCTTCCTGACCCCCTTCCTCCTTCCCACCCCCCACCAAGATAGTAAAAAATATATCCGACGCCAGCTCCAAGTCCTCCCCTAAATTCCCTTGGGTCCAGATCTGTATCCTACCCCAATATTCTTGAATCTTGTCACACCCCCACCAAATGTGCCAAAACGTCCCCACCTCTCCACACTCCCTCCAACACCATGGTGCCACCCCAGGATACATTTTATGCAATCTCTCTGGGGTATAGTACCATCTGAACATAATCTTATAACAATTCTCTTTAATACTACTGGACCAGGGGGCTCTTTTCACCTGTTTTCAATCTTTAGGACCCATTATTACCCCCAAATCCCTCTCCCACTCACCCATATATCTAAAACTCGAGCTCCCCCCTCTCCTCACCCCTTTATACAATGCTGTAATCATTCCTTTCGTCCCCCATTTCCCATACCAAATAGCCTCCATTTTGGAGAGCTCCCCTGTTAACCCCCCTTTTTCCCTCATTCTCAGAATGAAATGCTGTACCTGTAAGTAGGCAAACCTATCCTTTTCCTCCAAGCCATAAACCTCTCGTACTTCCTCAAACCCCATCACCTCTCCATCGTCCATCACTTAATAACAATCCAAACCCTTGCCCATCCACCCATCCAACAACCCCTTTTCCCATCCCGGCTTAAAATCTTTCCAACCCCTCCATGGGGTTAATAACGAGAATCTGCTCCCCTTAACTTTTAGCTCCTGCACCCACACTCCATCCCATATCTCTACCACATGCCTCATAATCGGCGTGCCTACCCCCAGTCCCTTCCGATCTTGCTTTGGTGCCCACAACCAGGCATCTAATCTACCCCCCCTTGACATATACTTTCTCCAATTCCACCCCCAGTTTAACCACCCCCTTCCCTCTCCAATCCAGTACATGATGGATCTGCACAGCCCTGTAATAATCCCTAAAATTGGGCACCCCTAAGCCCCCTTCATCTGGTTTTGCATACATAACCTCCTTCGCTATCCAGGGAGCTTTCTTTTTCCAGATATACTGGAATACCTTCCTTTGCAACATCTTCAACACCCCCTCCGGCACCCTTACTGGTAGAGCCTGAAATAAATAAAGCACACACAGAAGAATATTCATTTTAACCCCCGCTATCCATCCCAACCACGACACCTCCAAATTCATCCAGCCCTCTAGGTCCTTACTGATCTCCCCCAACAATCGTGGATAGTTAACCTGATAAACATCTGCATATCCCGTCGGAATCTGCACGCCCAAATATCCCAGGGAACGTTTAACCCATTTCACTGGGTGATCCCTTTTTAGTTGCAGCTCCACCTCTTTGGGCACTGAGACATTTAAAACCTCCGTTTTGTCCAGGTTCAACCGGAAACCCGACACTCCCCCAAATCTATCCAACCCCCCCCCCCCCCCCATAATTTCAGGCAATACCGCCTGTGGGTTCCTAATATATAATAAGATATCATCCGCATATAGTGAGATTTTATGTTCCACCCCCCTCCTTTTTAATCCCAAAATCCTATCATTCTCCCTTATCCGCTGTGCCAGCGGCTCGACCACCAAAGCAAACAATAAAGGTGACAAAGGGCAACCCTGTCGCATCCCTCTCCCCAGATCAAAATCCCCTGAATAGCTCCCATTCACCTTCACCCGCGCCCGGGGACCCTGATAAAGCCCCCCCAACCACTTTTCAAAATTCGGGCCACACCCCATTTTCTTCAGCACTTTATTTATTTATTTATTTATTTAAAGTCTCTTTTATACCACGCTATTCAGCATCAGTGCGGTTTACAATAAACAACGAACATACACATTTCCAATAGTACTTTGTGTTTACATATGAACAGGAGAATCAACTTGGCTAACAGGGTAACTATATACAATAACAATATATACAATTTACAGGCTGGTCATGTGTTCTTATGGTTTCAGACAGAGGTGATTTGTGAGGTTTCGGTAATTGGTGCTGAGCTTTCATTGGTTTCCGGGTAATGTAGGAGGAAGAGGTAGTGTTTCACAGCCTTCCTGAATTGGAATATGTCTGGGATTGTTCGGATGTTGTGAGGGAGGCTGTTCCAGATCATTGGTGCATAAAGTTTGAATGCCCTGCTGGATGTTGACTTGGTGCATTGAGTCATTGATCTTGGGACTATCAAGGTGTTTTGTGCTACTGACCTTCTGTCCCTATTGTGGGGTGTCCTCTGGACTATCTCTGTTAGTGATGTTGACAAGAGACCATTGGTGGCTTTGAAGGTGAGTAGCAAGGTCTTGAATGTAATCCTACCTTGGATCGGGAGCCAGTGGAGTTGTTTCATAATGGGTGTGACATGGTCTTTCCTGGATGCTCCGTGTAGTACTCTTGCTGCGGTGTTCATTGCCATTTGCAGTGGGTTCAGAGTGGTTTGGGGGAGTCCTTGCAGTATTGCATTCGCATAATCGAAATGCGGAATTATTAGTGCTTGAAAGATGGTCCTGAAATCATCAGGCTGCAGCAGAGATCGTAGGTATCTAAGGGATCTGATTTTATGGTATACTGCCCTTACAGTGTTACTTATATGCGCCTGCATATTTAGGTTCTGGTCTAGTGTGACGCCAAGGTATCTGATCGCGGATTTGATCTGGAGGTCAGCTTCCTTCACCTTTAGTACTGTAGGCGCAGTGAAGTTACGATTTCTTGTAATGAACATGACCTCCGTCTTCTTGTGTTGAATCCGGAGGTTTTGGGATTGTAGCCAGTTGGATATTTCATTTATGCAGCATGTTATTGGTGAGAGGTCTGGGTTTTCTGTTGCAAAAGGCATGTATAATAGCACGTCATCTGCGTATATCATGCAGTTCACGTTGAAGGACCGGATAAGGTTGCAGAGAGGTTGCATGTATATATTGAACAGCAGGGCAGAGAGGGAGGACCCTTGTGGGACACCTTGGCTTTGGTGGAATGGTTCTGATGATGTGTCTTTGGATCGAACCTGCTGCCATCTGTCAGAGAGGTAGGACCTGCACCACTCGAGCGCTTTATTTGCTTAAAGAAATCCCAATGCACCCTGTCAAACGCCTTCTCAGCATCGATTGACATAAGGAGAAATTCTTCCCGCCTCTCCCGAGCCTCCCACACCACTCCCAACGCCCTTTTTATATTATCTGCCGTCTGTCTCCCCATAATGAATCCAGACTGATCCGCCTTTATCAGTCCCGGCAACCACAGTGCCAACCTCCCTGCTAGTACTTTAGCCAAAATTTTCACATCTACATTAATCAGAGAAATGGATCTATACGATCCACACTCCAAAAGATTCTTCCTAGCTTTAGGTAAAATGGTACTTCCCGCCATAAGCATACCCAGCTGAAAATCCCCCTCCTCCAACATCCCATTAAACACTCTACAGTTCCCCTATTTCCGCCCAAAATGCTTTATAAAAAGTCCCAGGCAGCCCATCCAACCCCAGCGCCTCCCCCCCCCCCCCCAACCAACCCCCTCACCGGAAATTCCCTCCTCTAACCTTTCTCAGACTTCCTCCGTTAACTGTGGCAACTCTACCTCCTCCAAATACTCATGTATTTGCTCTAACCCAATTCCTTCATCTCTTTGATACAATTCGTGATAAAACTGTGCAAACCATTCTCTAACCTTCTTTTCCTCTCGGAGCATCTGCCCATTGTCCCCTTTAATTTGATAAATCATAGAAACCACCCTCTTCCGTCTCAACTTGCATGCCAGCAATCTCCCAGCCTTATTCCCGAATTCATAATACATCTGCTTCACCTGGGTCATTTCTAATGCAATTTGATCCACCTGCAGAGCCTGTAACTCCCCCCTCACCCGCTCAACCACTTTCCTATCTTTCTCAGCGCCCGACTTCCTATACACCCCCTCTGCTGCCGCCAACTCTCGACCTAACTCCTCCTCCTTAGCACCCCGGGCCTTTTTCAGTTTCGTCCCCCACATAATAAACCTTCCCCTCACATATGCCTTTAAGCCTTCCCATAACATTACATCCCTCACCTCCCCATTATCATTGCCGGCCAAATATTCCTTTATCGCCTCCTTAATATCCGCCACCACCTCGTTCCGTTTCAACAGGCTCTCATTTAACCTCCAAAATTTTGTCCCTATTTGCATCCGCCCCTTGATTTCCACCACTACCACACTATGGTCTGACCACAGGATCAGCACTATCTCTCCCTCCTGGACATCCAACATCCATTCCGGATCCATCAATATCATATCTATCCTGCTCCAACTGCTATGTGGTGCAGAAAAGAAAGTATACTCTCTCCTTGTGGAGTTCCTTGCCCCCGCCATACATCCACCAAGTTATACTGTCCCATCGGGTATTTTAACCCTCGCCTATTCTGCCCCCCATCCCCCCTTCTCGGGTGTCTATCCAACCCCTCTTGCAAAGTCACATTAAAATCTCCTCCAATGAGTAACTAACCCCGAACTTCCCTCTCCAACAGTTGACAGGTACCCTTCCAGAAAGCTACCTGGTTCCCATTGGGGCCATATACCGATACTATGGTAACATCCTCCTTCCCCCACCTCCCCTGAATACCCACCACCCGCCCTTCCTGATCCCTGAAACTCTCCCGTACCTGTATCCCACTCCCCTCCTTCACCCATATAGCAACCCCTCCCCTCTTTGCCCCTGCTGCATTACATGAATAAAACTGATCAGGGAACCCCTTATATTTCAACCTCCCAATATCCCCCTCCTTAAGTGCGTCTCTTGTAACAAAACCACCTCCCATCTGTTCTGAATTTCCCGAAATAGCTGTTTACATTTGTGTGGTGCATTCAGCCCTTTAACGTTGATTGATCCATTGGCCTTCCACCTCCTCCCTCCCACCTTCCTCGAGTTGTCCCCCCCCTTCTCTTTCCACCCCACCCCCTTTCTTCCCCTCTCCCCCTCCCCGCCTCCCTACTCCCCCACCCCCACCCTTCCCTCCCCCACCCCTCCCTCATCTCCCCCTGCCCTGTCCCGCACCCTTCCATGTGTGTCATGTCTTATACCCTCAGCCACCATCCCCCAAATCCCAAAACTCCACTCTTCCCCCCCCTCCCTAGTGTATCAGACCCCATGCTGAAATACAATACACTCCTCTGCAATTACATATTATGCCATCCATCCTTTCCTTCCCTCTTCCCTCCACCCCGCAATCCAAACCCCTTTCTCCATCACGGCTTTACAATCCCCTTATCTACACATTTCTCCAGAACTTTCCCCACACCATCCCCCCTCCTCAACTCCCCCCCCCCCCCCGCCAGCCCTTTAAGTCCTTCATCTCCATGACCTGATGGTCCGCTACTCAACAGACATTTCCCCTTGATCCCGTCCATCCTCCGGAACTCAAGTATCCACCTCCATCGAGACTGTCTCATGTTCCTGTGACAGTCTTTTAAGTCTCTTCCCTTTCTCCATCACCCTCTGCCACTGCGACGTGCCTTGCCCCTTGTTCCGGGGCTCTTTATTGCTCAATGTCTTCTCTTTCTCTGGTACCTTTGGGAGTTGTTCACATCCCAGCTCCTGTAATACTGCCCAGGCCTCCTCTGCCACTTTTACCCTTCTGGAAACCCCATTCACTGTCATCAGGAGCCCAAAGGGAAACAGCCACCGGTACCTCAGTCCTTTCCCTCGCAGATACGCCACACTTCCTGTAATCCTCTCCGTCGCTCCAGCGTTCCTTTAGACAAATCATTAAAGATTTCAACTTCACAGGACTCCCATGCTGTGCAGCCATACTTCCTTGCCACGTTTAGCACTTTCTCTTTTACTGGAAAGCATCTCATGCACACTATAATATCTCGTGCTTGCTTCTCACGTCGTTGACCCAAACTTCTGTGTGCGCTCTCTCCACCCCAATTGTATCCATCACAGCCTGCCCTTCCCCATCCAGTTTCAAAATATGAAGACACAGCCGCTTCACTACCTGCACACAGTCTTTGAATGTGTCTGTTTCAGGAATCCCTTTAATTCGCAGGTTGTTTCTCCGGGCTCTGTCCTCCATCTCTTCCATTTTTTCCTTCATCTCCGCTTGCACGCGCTTTAAGTTGCCTTGCTCTGCCACCATTTCCTGCAGCTCTCCATCTTGTACCCCCACGTGCTCCTCCAGCTCTTCCACCTGATGCCCCAAGGTATTCATTTCCTGCTGTTTTGTGCTAAGCGCATCCTTCAAATCACTCCGCATTGCTTTAATATCACTTACTGGCCTGTAGTTTGTCACTTCTTCCCAACTACCAGTTTTGTGAAGAGGTAGGGTAGCACATCAACCCTTCTCCTCCTGTCTCCAAGGATCTATTAAAAGCATCCTTTAATGGCCCTGCAAGAACCTCTCTCAGCTCTTTCAATATCCTGGGATGTATCCCACCTGGTCCCATAGCCTTGTCCACTTTCAGTTTAGCAAGCTGTTCTAACACATCATCTTTTGTGAATGGTGTGGTATCTACTCCATTCCCATTTGTATATTTGTCATTCACAGGTAGTCCTCCTCCAGGATTTTCTCTAGTAAAAACAGAGCCGTAGTAGTTTAGCATTTTCCTTTTTTCAATGTTACTTTCCACGAATCTGTTCCCAGCACGTCTAAGTCCTGCAATTTCACCTCTGATTTTCCTCCTCTCCCGAATATACCTGAAAAACGTTGTCGCCACAATTCACATCTTTAGCCATCTTTTCTTCTGCCTTTGATTTTGCTATCCTTATTTCTCTTTTTGTCTCTTTTAGTTTGATCTTGTATTCTTTTCTGTGTTCCTCTGCGAACTTCTGAATTTTGTGAAAGTTGTTTTTTGCCTTTATTTGTGCAGCCACTTCTTTAGAGAACCAAATAGGTTTCTTTTTCCTCTTGTTTTTATTTACTTTCCTTGCATATGTATCTGTTGCACCTTTTATTGCATCTTTTAGTTTAGCCCATTGCAATTCCACTTCCCTTATCCCCTCCCACCCTGCTAACTCCTTCAGGTATTTGGCCATTTTACTGAAGTCAGTGTTTTTGAAGTCTAGGACTTTGAGCTTGCTGTGATTGGATTCTACCTTGGCTTTTATCTCAAACCACACCATGTGATGATCGCTGTTGCTCACATGGGCTCCCACCTGGCAATTTGACATGCTATCTCCGTTGGTGAGCACTAAATCCAGCACCAAGCTCTCCTGGTATGTTCCATCATCATTTGTTTAAGTAATGCACCTTGGAAGGCATCCACAATTTTTTTTTTTTTTTTTTTACTACATTCTATATTTGCAGAAGGAACACTGCAATCCACATCAGGTAGATTAGTGTTACCCAATATGAACACTTCCCCCTTCATGGCTATCTTTTTGCAATATCAACAATCAATTCGCTATCCATTTCTTTGGTTTGAGTTGGAGGCCTGTAGACCACATCAGTATGGATGACAGTGCCATCTACTCTTTCTAACACAATCCATAGCACTTCTTTTTTTCCCCATTTCCCCTGCATTTCAGCAGCTTTAATATTGCTTTTGACATACAGGGCTGCTACTCCTCCTTTTCTACCCTCTCTATCTCTTCTAAATAGATTATAGCCAGCTATGGCTATATTCCATTCATGTGAATTGTTTAAACCATGTTTCCACCATTCGGGCTTCCAGATCAGAAACTTTGTGGGCTAGGCTTTGATCATTTGTGCTCATTGCTTTCCAGCATTTGTTGATTGGCTTGCCAGCGTTTTGCATGGATTTTGTTCTATACGCCCCTTCCTGCTTCCCATTGATGTGTGGTTCAAAAGTGTGGCTATTTCCAATGTTATTTTGCTTTTGTTGGAAGTGATGTCGTCCTCCATCTGTCATTCCCCCCCCCCCCCCTTTCCCTAGTTTAAATGCCTGTCCACATACTTCCTGAATTTTTCACTTAGGATCCTTTTCCCTGCAACGGAGAAATGTAGTCTATCAGCACAGTATAGTATCTTGTTGATCCATCTGTTTCCCTAATCGCCTATATATCTAAATCCTTCTTGTTTGCATCAGGGTTGAAGTCATGTATTAAAGTTGTTTATGCGATGCAGTTTTTTTAGGCATGAAAAAGCCAGTCAGTGGTTTTAAAAAATTGTACCAAGTGTGCCAGTACCATTTTGGCCACTGATAAACATGACTGGTGTTTAAAATAGAAACATAGAAATATGATGACAGAAAAAGACCACATGGCCTATCTAGTCTGTCCTTCCATATAAACAACTACAACAGTCCCCTTTTTACCTTTAGAGATCCTCTGTGTTTGTCCCATGCTTTTTTGAATTCAGTTACTGTCCTCATCTCTACCACCTCCACTGGGAGACTATTCCACGGATCCACTACTCTTTCCGTAAAGAAATATTTCTGCATATCACTCCTAAATCTATCTCCCTTCACCCTTATCCCATGTCCCCTGGTAGCAGAACTTGCTTTCAATTGAAAAAGGCTCTCTCCCTGAACATTTATCCCACAGAGGTATTTAAACATCTCAATCATATCACCTCTATCCCGCCTTTCCTCTAAGGTGTACATATTAAGATCCTTAAGTCTGTCCTCATATGCTTTATAATGAAGACCACTAATCATTTTAATAGCCACCCTCTGCACCGACTACATCCTGTTCACATCCTTTTGAAGGTGCGGTCTCCAGAATTGCACACTATACTCCAAATGAGGTCGCACCAAAGACTTAATACAGAGGCACTATCACCTCCTTTTTTCTGCTAGCCATTCCTCTCCGTATGCACCCAAGCATCCTTCTAGCTTTTGCCGTCGCCTTTTCTACCTGTTTAGCTACTTTAAGATTATCAGACACAACCACGCCTAGGTCCTGCTCTTCTTTAGTGGACTTCACCCCATTGCTCCCTTGGATTGCTGCAGCCCAAATGCATGACCTTACATTTTTTACGATTAAATCCCAGCTGCCAAATTCTAGACCATTCTTCAAGCTTAACTAGATCCCTCCTCATGTTATCTACACCTTCCTGGGTGTTTACTCTATTGCAGAGTTTGGTATCATCTGCAAAGAGGCAAACCTTACCCAACAGCCCTTCCGCTATATCACTAACAAAGATGTTAAAAAGAATCGGGCCAAGGACAGATCCCTGGGGCACACCACTGGTAACATCCTTCTCCTCAGAGTGAGCTCCATTTACCTGTACTTTGTCACCTCCCACCCAAGCAATTTCTAAGCCCAAGCAGTAACTTTAGGGTCCATCCCTAGTGTGCTCAGTTTGTTTATAAGTCGCCTGTGAAGAACAGTGTCAAAGGCTTTACTGAAATCTAAATACACCACATCTAGGGCTCTCCCTCGGTCCAACTCCCTGGTCACCCAGTCAAAGAAATCAATCAGATTTGTCTGACAAGACCTGCCTCTGGTGAATCCATGCTGCCTCGGATCCTGTAATCCGCTGGACTCCAGAAACCTCACTATTTTCTATTTCAGCAGCGTTTCCAATAATTTACTCACCACCGAAGTTAAACTAACCGGCCTGTAGTTTTCAACCACATCCTTACTTCCGCTTTTGTGTAAAGGCACCACATGAGCCTCTCTCCAGTCCTTTGGCACCACTTCCGACTCCAATGAGGCATTGAAAAAGTCAGTCAGTGGAGCTTCTAGAACTTCCCCAAGTTCCCTCAGTATTCTAGGGTATATCCCATCCGGTACCATTGCTTTGTCTACTTTAAGTTGAACTAGTTTCTCACGACACAGTCTTCTGAAAATTGTTCAAGATGTCCCTCACTTCTGTTCCTGTTTATGGGTGTTTTCTGAGGTCCTGCTCCTGGTTCTTCATCTGTGAACACAGACCAGAAATATTTGTTAAGCAATTCCACTTTATCCTCATCAGCTTCTACATATTTCTCTCCTGCACCCTTGAGTCTGACAATACCACTTTTGCCCTTCCTCGTCTCACTAACATATCTGAAAAATGTCTTAGCCAATGCAATAAAATGGGGGGATATTTCCTCCTCCTTTTGAATCTCTGCCTTCCTGACTACTTTGCTAGCTTCTCTAAGTTTTTCCAAATATAAATGCCTGTCTTCTTCTCTCTGTGATCTCTTGTATTTCATGAAGGTCTCCCTCTTTTTCTTCACTTTTTCAGCTACTTCTTTCGAAAGCCATAGCTGTCTCCTTTTCCTTTTACCTTTATTTACCATTTTAACAAAAAGGTTGGTTGCCCCTTAAAATATTCCCTTTCCGTTTTGCCCACTGTTTTTCTACATCCCCCAGCTGTTCCCATCCCATTAATGACTCCCTGAGGTGTTGGCCCATCTTGGCAAAGTTAGTCTTCCTAAAGTCTAAGATCCTCACCTTTGAATGGATTCTAACAGCCCTAGTCCTAATACTGAACCACACCATCTGGTGATCACTGGATGCAAAATGATCTCCCACTACAACATCAGAAACACTTTCACCATTGGTAAGCACCAAGTCCAGTATGGCCCCTTCAGGTGTGGGGTCTGTTACCAATTGCCTGAATAGTTCTCCCTGTAGAGAATCCAGGACCTCCTTACTAATAGATGATACTGCAGTAGGAATGTGCCAATCAACATCTGGCATATTGAAATCTCCTATCAGTAGCACTTCCCCTTTCCTAGCACTGCTACGTATGTCTTCAATTAACTCTCTGTCCACCTCTTCCTCTTGTGAGGGCGGTCTGTATATCACACCAATACAAATAGATTTCTCTTTCCCTCTTTCTAGTTTAACCCACAATGCCTCCTCTCTCCCTTTTAAGCTCTGTAATTCTAAAGCTTTAATAGTAGTTTTTACATATAGTGCCACTCCTCCTCCCCTTCTTCCTACCCTGTCCTTTCTGAATAAAGTATAGTTAGGTATACTTACATCCCAATCATAGTTTTATGTGAACCATGTTTCTGTAACTGCCACTAAATTCAAGCCAGTCACTCCCACCAAAGCTTCAACCTCAGGGATCTTATTTTCCATGCTACGGGCATTTATACACACTGCTTTCCATATGTTACCCATTTCCATAAAGGTATTTAATGTATCACCTACCTAGGGGCTTTCTTCACCTATCCACAACGAATCTAGTTTAAAGCCCTCTTCAGTAGATTAGCCAGTCTACTACCGAAGACGCGTTGACCTTTCTTGGACAGATGGATACCATCTCTGCTCTGCAACCCTTGGAACAACATCCCATGGTCTTGGAAACCAAAATGCTCTCGATGACACTATCCATGCAGCCATGCATTCATCTCCAGCATGTGAGCCTCTCTGCCTTGGCCTTTAACCTCAACAGGGAGGATTGAAGAGAACACCACCTGTGCACCTAACTGCTTCACCTTCTGTCCCAGAGCCATTAAGTCACTTTTTATACATTCTGAGGGATACCTGGCAGTATCATTTGTTCCAACATGGATTTACAACATTGGGTAATAGTCAGTGGGCTTGATGAGTCTCAGCAAACTCTCCATAACATCTTGGATTTTGGCACCAGGCAGACAGCATACCTCTCGACATCAAGTCTGTTCGGCAGATGGATACCTCAGTACACCTCAGAAGAGAGTCTCCAACCACCACTACCCTTCACTTCCTTGTGGTCACTGATTCTGCAACTTTGGGGTACTTGAGCTCTGGTTCTTCCCTTTCCAGGGCTGCTTTCACCTCCTCCACTTCCAGAGCTGCATAATGGTTCTTCAATTCAAGGGCTGGAGAAGTTGGATTGGTGATTCTGCAGGTCCTGGTGACGTGTCCAACCATCGACATTCTGTTGGCACCCATCTTCTCCTCTGCTGGAGAGCTTGGTTGCTGCAAGAAGCATCTCATCAATGTACTTCTCATTGTCTTGAATGCTCCTTAGCCTCGCCACCTCCTCTCTGAGTTCCTCCACTTGTTTCCTCAGAGCTTCAGCATGCAGGCACCCTGCACATGGAACCGGTCCTTCAACTGGCATTAGGACCTCTGTCTGGACAGAGGCAGAAGCTGTAACGGGGGCAACAGCTTTATCGATACGATTTTTCCCAGCCATTGTTCTGTTCGTGGAGCTTAGGTATCTGTTAAAGCAAAAGAGAGAGATCTACCAAGTATCAGCCAGTTTCCCAGCTGTCCTTTCAGAGAAAAAGCAGTTAAATCTCTTCAATTATATTCAAAATGTGCTGCTCCAAGTCTCTGTGCTTTGTTAAATGGGGAGGTGCCCTATAAAGCAAGACTGCTCACTAGGGGTGGGTGGGTATTGGAGTGGGTAGGGAGGGAACCAACACCTGATTAGGTGTCAGCAGTTCCCAAAAGCTGAGAAGGTTACTAGAGTTCAATAATCTACTCTGCTCAAGGAAATTCCTACTAAAGCACCAAAAAGAAAGTAACTTTGCTTTAAAAATATACAAAAACCCTTTTAAGTGCTCCCAGTCAGAGAGCTAGCAATTTAATAAAAATAAACCCTCAAATCCTTACCGTTGTTTGACCTGTAGAGCCCCTGTTAGGAATGCCAAAATGTTTGGGTCCTGACCATGAATCTACTTCTTGTCCTTTGTGCCAGCAACTGACATAGAGAGGCCTCAAGAACTGAGCCAGGCAGTTTGGATCATCATTTGCCTTGGAATCTGCTTCAGTGGCGTCTACTTCATCGAGGGGATCAATTTCTTCTCATGGGTCTCTGGTTTCTTTAAAGTCCAAACACAGAAGTGTGTCAAAATCTGTGGTCGTTTCCAAATCTGAGGCTTCAAAAACTGATTCCGATGCCAGGGAGAAGTCCCATCATCAGCATCGTGACTCTCCTAGAGGTGCTTCCAATGCCGATCAGCCAGCCAAACAGCCCTGGCAGTAGGATGTGTCCTCCAAAGAACAAGTTGGGCTCTGGGATGCTCCCTGAGGCATCGACCTTTGGAGAGCTGCTGGTTCCTTGTTTGGAGCCCTGAGTCACTATCCCAGTATGTGATTCCACCCAGATATCTACCATCTCCCTAGACCAGTGCATACTGGCTCTCTAGAGGAGTTTGGCAGCACTCCTGGCAGCCTTGGTACCTGTAACAGCAAGAGCTTCAGGAGTTTAGGTTTCGGTGCTGAGCACTGGATTGACTCCGATACTTGCCCTTGAGCTGGCATCGTAGAGCACCCGAGGCCCTTTCTTCAGTTGGAACCAGTTGATGCCCCTGGTATCCAACAGACTCAGACTCCCGTTCCTCTCTGTTCCAGTATCTCAGAGTATCACTACCAGTGTTGACCATAGACTTCCACGAAGCATCAAGGTCGAAGCCATGACTGCCGATACTTGATTTCTTGCTGGACTCTGATTCAAGTTCTTCAGAATCTAATGTGGGTTCACTCAATTCCTGGGAACTTCCCGACATCCCTTTGGACTCTTCGCTGCCTCAGGAACGGCATTGGTCCACAGCAGAGGATATGTCCTTTCAGGACTTCATCAACGACATGGCATCAGGGCTCTCCATCACGGTAGCCTCAGAAAAGGAACAGAGGGCCGAGGAATTGGAGATACCCCAATGCCTAAAAAGGCTGCTACCTTACAGATGCATTGTATCCTTCAGGACCATATGCTCCACATGTGGGAAGCCCCGCTCACGTTTCCTCTTGTTAGCAAGAGAATCGATACCATTACCAAGTGCCAGAGTGCTCAGGTTTCCAAAAACCTCAGCTTCCCCATCATTCAATGGTGGTGGAATCAGTAATGTGCCAAATAAAGTGCTTTAAAAACTATTCATCCATGTCTCTTGGCAGAGAATTGAGGACCCTTGATGCCTTTGGGTATCAAAGTTTCCAAGCATGCATGTTAGCCTCCAGGATCCACTCTTACATGCTTTACATGGGCATGTTTCTGAAGGATGTCATCAGAGTTCTGGAGACTTTTGCCCCACTGCTTCCAGACCCTCATTAAGCATAGACAGAACACTTCTAAGTTTCTTACCAGGGCTGCTTTTGATGCCTGAGTCCATCAGCAGAGCTTCAGAAATCTGCATTGGGGCTTGCAGAATGGCCTGGTCTCACAGGCCTCAGACCTCGAGAAATGGGTCCAGGATAAAACCAGTCAACATCCCATTTACTGATAAAGCTTTTTGGCAAGGATTGGAGGGAAAACGTAGAGAAGATTGAAACTGATGATCTTACCTTACAATGCCTTTCCAGGAAGACAGCTGATCCATCCAAAAGAAAGGGTCTTCCCAAGAAATCTTTTTATTCCTTTTTATCCTTCTTTACTTGCCTTATGCTGCCTGCCATCCTCAGCAGAGGCAGAAGGGTCCTCACCAACCTAAAAAAACCAAAACCCCTAAACCTAACAGCATAGGTACAGCCTGCACCTGGTTTTTGACTTATTCCTAAATAGCATTGCCAATCTGCCCCTGGAGGATCCCCATCCCTTCTACATTAGAGGCAGACTGTCACTGTGTCCAAATGTGGTACCTTATACCATCAGAGCAGTGGATACATCAGATTGTCTGAGGGGGTTATGAGCTTCACCGGGGATTATCCCATACAACCCCTTCACAGCATCCTCTTACAAGAAGAGGTAGCCGCCTTGTTCCAGGGTTCCATAGAAAGAGTTCCTCCTCAAGAAAAGTTGAGCTTCTACTCCCCATACTTTCTCATGCCAAAGAAAAGAGGGGACTTCAGGCCCATCTTAGTTCTCGGAGATCTAAACAAGTTATTGGTCTGAGAAAAATTTAAAATTATCTCCCTTGGAACTCTTCTGCTATATCCCCAGAGACAGGCCCGTACCTAGTCCTGTGCGAGCGGTGTGGCCCCACAGGGCACAAAAGTTTAAGGGGTGCATTTTAGCTGTCTTCTGTTGCCTGCCGTCGCCACTTTTTCTTCTCTCAATGGAGGCAGGCAATGGCAGGACAGCTAAAATGTGCCCCTTAAACCACCTCGTCGGCATGCTAAGCAGATTTTTCCCTACCTGAAAGATTGTGCCCAATGTGCAAGTCACACAGGGCATGATCTTCCCTTGGTACAGCCCTGTCCAGAGATATGATTGGCTTTATTCTCTAGACCTAAAAGAGGTATGTACACATTTACTGATCTATCCCTTGCACAGACCATATCTATACTTCATGTTTCAAGGAAACCATAATCAATACTGAGTTCTCCCCTTTGGTCTAGCCTCTGCCCCAAGGGTCTTCACAAAATGCATGGCAGTCATTGCTGCCTACTGGGCCTCAAGGGCCACTATCTCACCTTACACGGAGGAAGTACACAGAAACCACTTTCTCAGCAATACTCATGAATTCTTTAATACAGTATATCCTTTTCTCAGCATAAATTCTTCACACACAAATTCTCTAACATGGTTACTTACAGGTACAAGGTGTAGCTACTGTGTAGGGAATAGACAGAAAGAGAAAGGTTAATGGGGCAATTTAGCACACTGTCACCTCCATGGCAGAGTTGAATAAACTCCCTACTTTCTCCTCTGGCCTAGTTGGTTTTTTATGCAGTTTTTCTGAAAGGCTGGTGTTGCTACAAAGGTTATTTCTTTTTATGCAGCTGGTTTTTAGTGATACTTTTTTTTAATACAATGTTGGCACACTTTTACATTTCCCAAGGTTCAAGCATGGAAACACCATCTCACCTTTGCAAGGCCAGTGCCTAATTAACTCCCTAGTTACCCCTCATGTCTCCTTTTTGTTTCATTTGTCTTATCTGGTTTTCTTAGCAGATGTACACTAAATCAGCAACATTCCGTACCACTCTAGTTCCAGATTTTTCTCATGTCAGCAGCTCATTCTTTTCTTTTCCCCTGATTCTTCTTTTGGTCTAACAGTGATCAAGAGTCCCAAGCAGGCCCGTGGCCTGTATCCAGGCCTGCTTCACAGGCCTAGCTACAGGAGCACTGTCCTGGCTTGGGTCCACTTCCCTACAACCCCCCTGCTCCCCTTTGGGATTGAGAAGTGGAGTGGATTCAACACTGACCATTTATGTCCACACCAGATGGGACTCTAGGGGAACAGCATAGGTAGAGTGAGTGATCGGATGCTTCTCCATGTACTCTGAGGTAACCAAGCATGTTGTATTGCTATTGATAACTATAATATGAGTAACTGATTTTTTTGCAGAGAGACAGGGAACAGGAATATAGGAAGTAAAACACAATAACAACAAGGAGTAAGACTAGAAGTACAAATAGCAGATTCTTTACCCCTGAACTAAGACCAGTGAACCAAGAGAAGATTACTAAACTAATTGTCACTAGATGAATCAGCTTCACTCTCAGCCTACATTCTTGCTGAAAGAGTATGTAATTGTTTAATAATAATGATGGATAAGTTGCCCACTGCTCCAGCAGTTGGGGGGGGGGGATACAAGCCTTGCCAACCAAAGTGCAGACACCTCCAGTTGAAGCAAGAAGATAATCAGGGGCAAGTCTGTTTTGCTCTGTTATAAGGGTATTAGCAGCATGCTCAGCAGAGTGCATTAAAATCATCAGTAGTAGAATTAACTAATAACATCCGATCATATCACACTTTTTGCAACTATTTAGCTTTGGTATCAGCTTGTACACCTGGGGTAAAGAAAGAAGCAGACCATACTTCAGAGTTGGAGAAAAGATGGAATTCATAGGGCACATCTTTTTTTAAAGTAATTAGAATGCTTAGCACGTAGAGAATGCATATGACGACCCTGATAGTGATAAGAGTGGGTAAATAAAAGAAAGTAAAAGTTCTATAAGGGAAAACCAGCAATAGGGGACATTAAGAAAACAAAGGAAAATATACCTGTCCAATTAACTGGCAGACAAGAATAAACAGATGTACCACACTGATAAAAAAGGATCCATGAATGGCATCCCAAATGCTGCATGGGGTATAGAAAGGTTGGTTGAAGAAATAATGGACTTACAATGATTATTATTACCTACAAATGGACCACCACGAGGCCCTAGCAAACAGGTATTAAAGTTAAGTTGATGGGCAGAGCTGACCATGCGGCATGAATTCTGGGGAGCAGTGAGAAGATGAGACGCAAGGGCCAGGAGCATTAGGCGAAGCAAAGGTACAGGAGAGCGCTAAGGAAGGAGGAGAAAAGGTAGTATTACAGGAAGCTAGGCCTTCAGGTTGTCTTGTACCATGTAAGGGCATTACACATGACATTTAGAAACAAACAGAGAAACACTGACTAGGCCAGAAGTAGTATTAGTTGGAGAGGAGGGAGAGTTGCATTTGGTCATATACCCATCAGCCATTCCTAAAGGTGAGTGTGAAAGCACGGATCTGTGTCCAAAAACGCTGAGCACAAGCATCCATAAGGAGTGCACAAGGAACTTGATAAGAAATTTACTTTCTCTGTCAGGAAAAAGTTGTCATAGAAGAGGCATGGAAACGATAACTACAGATTATACAATCAGAAGCATTCTGCAACTGAACATGTTGGGCTAATAAGTTGTACCATGAGTTAGAAATATACATGTTATGATAGTCTAAAGGAAAAAAGGTGTCATTCTGGTGGGAAAGAACAGCAAGGGTTAAGGGAAGAAAAGAGAAAAAAGACAAGAAAACAAACATATGCATTGTGCAGAGAGAGATGAAAGATGATACTAGAAAATTATGAGGTTTGTTTATACTTAAGCAATTGCACACATAACAGGATAAAGAACAGGAAACCTAGATAAATGGCAAAACAAAGCAGAAATAATTCAAAGTAAGCATACTCATACAATCCTATATCTAGAAAGCAATCTCTTATACTAATAATTTCAGTTCAGCAGTAGTTTTTAGCAAATGCAAAGTCAATTAGTGCTCAGATAATATGTAAAACAAAGTAATGCAGAAAGTCTCTTTTAAAATGTTCTTATTTCAAGCAGAGGTCTGAGGGGATTCCTAACTTATACACAGTGCAGGGTGGAGATCAGAAATGTGAATCCAAACTCCTGCAGGCTCCAGTTGCACAGGCCAGGGCTGGACCAAGGCATGGTGATTGCATCTTGCAGGCATGGTCTAGAAGAGGCAGAGATGTCATCCTGGGTGCTACCAGATGAAACTTGGAGGAGAGGTGAAGAGGTGGTTCTACCAGTCAGGAGCTGATGTGGAGTCAAAGAAAATTTCTTCAAAGGGCTGTTTCGCAGGGGGAAAAAAAAAGGTTAGGGGCAGAGCTTGGAACCAGTTCAAGGCAGAGTCCCTGCAAATCTTACATAAAGTTGTTTTCAAGAGACCATTAACTCTTTCCACTAGTCTTTGCCTGTTGGTGGTGAGCACATACAAAATGTTGTTTAATACAGAGATGAGCAAATAATTGAGAAAGAAGCTCATTTCTGAAATGTGTGCCATTATCAGAGTCTAACACAGCAGGAATACCAAATCTCGGGATAATTTCAGTGCAGAGTGCTGAAGCAACTTGGGGAAGCTGTCTCTCTTCTACAGGGAAAGGCTTCTACTTATCCAGTCAATTGATTAACAATGACTAACACATTATTTTGAAATCTTTTACAGAGTTTAGGCTGCTTGCAAAAACCACAGTCAATTCTAAACAACTCGTTAACTAAAGTCCTGGGGGAGGGGAAAACCACACAGATGAGATGCACACATTCCTGCAATTTTTTGCAGGAATTTAGGATAGTACCAGTCTTGTTTAGATATCTTCTCCCTTTACCTTTTTATGTGTCTGGCCAGGGCACACATAGGCAAAAAGTGGATAACCATTTGGAAACACTGCATGGCCAGTGTAGGTTTTTCCAAAGCTCATCAGGATGCAAAGTGCACCCAGCCTTTCTCCATTTCCAATTATTTAGCATGTATCTGAGCTGGATAACTTCCAGAATTATAGATATGGGAGACGGCATAATCAAATATTAGGGTTGCAGAGTAGAGTATAAGGCTCTTATCAAACAATTGTTAAAGCTTAACATTGTTCTTTAAGCTGAAATAGCAACCCTCTAAATAAAAAAACTCTTAAGCATAACAACAATTATTAAATCACTATAGCTTTTCCTCTATTTGCCTGTTCTTCAATACAAAGGAATCTGTGGATAGAAGGTTTTAGAAAAAAAGAAGAAACATCCTCATATTTTTCTGGGAACTCAGTTCAATCTTTCTGTTAAATGTAGTCTTTATACTTGAAAAATATTATAATTTCAAATCAGTCTCCCTCCAAACTTCAACAAATTTAAGGTCAATGCAAATTCAAAAGAAACAGTAATATTTACTCATCCTGTGATTAACCTTTACTGGCACAGGACATTTCCTCATTTGTATAGAAAAACGGCTTCATCGGCAGTGAGCCAAGAAGAGAAGTTTTTAAACCTTAACTTAGGATGCGCTACCAGAGTCAATGGAAATATTTATAACTCTCTACTTCAGAATTTTCAGGATAGACAAAGACGGGAGGGGATTGTCCTCGGAGCCAGCCTGCCTCCTCACAGGGATAAGGGGCGGATTAGACTGTCCTATAAACATAGTTTTAAACAGTCTAAGTGTTTCTGCCTAGATTTTTGATAGAGGAAAAATAAAGTTTAAAGTGTGTAGCAGGACTAAGAGGCCCGCAAAGGAAAATAGGAATCCTGTATATATCTATATATGGAAAGGAATGTGCTGTGCTAAGACAAATTGTTCTACATGGAGACAACTAACATCTGTGAAGTTACTGATAAGCTGTGGTGGGTATCAGGGGATGAGTTGATGACATATGTATATGTTTCTGTTAATATATAAAAAACAGACAGCCCCTCTAACCTGTGGAATAAACTTACATACTACTTATGTGCGAGTTTGTTCCCCTGGAATTCCAGACAGAGAAGGTAAGGCGATTCCTCAGCCCAGAGGATTAACGGACGTCCCGAGGGTAAGTGGTATATAGTGCTGGGAAAGGAATAATGCACACTAACAATTTGGTGTCAGAAGTGAGGATTTCCCCGTTGCACTGGGATTTCCAGACTTCCTAAATTGCTGCAGCTTTGGTAGCTGCACTGGGATTTCCAGACTTTCTAAATTGACGTCGCTTTGGTAGCTCGTCTCGGGAATGCGCTTTGGTAGCACTATGCATAACAGGGATGTCCTGCTGGGCCTGTGGTAATACCCTTTTCCTTCTCTGTGGCTTGTGTGATTGTGTGTGATTGTGTGAGCTTGGCAAGACGCCCCTGCCTCAGCCTGAAGCGATAGCGCTAGTGATGGTTGTTGGCAGAAAGCAAGTGGCCAAGCGTGCGATTGTTGGATATTAATTAGAGGATGGGGGGGGTCCCAAGGTAAGGGAACTGCTCCAGAATCCACGAAAGTGCGTGCACAGCCAAATGTTGTGATAAGATTTAAAACTGCAGCTAAGAAGGCATCCTATTCTCGCCGTAACCCGGTCCCTCCCGGTGCACCCCCAGCAGATGGGGAGACGCCGAAGGAATACGTAGACAGAGTGGCAGGGGGTTATTATACTAATCCCTAGGTGGATAATATGGTGGGGTGGACAGAAGGTTTACATAGCTCAAATCCTTTTCCCAGGGAGGGTAGCTTTTCTGCCTGGCATTTAGATATGATTCAGGGATTGTGTCTGGGGGATAAGAAAGCTTTTCCCTTTTATTCCGGAGATCTGAAATGGCCAAAATCTTATATGAAGGAATGTGGTACTGTATGGATACAACTGGCTCCTTATTATAATGGTCAGCACCTTGACTTGCCCCGGGAACTGCCTCCGAAATCGCCCCAACCCAAGGTGTCCTCCTCCCGGGTGCCCACGGCCCCTCCGCCGTATCAGTCCATTTACCCCTCCCTGGTTGGATCGGCCGCCATTGTAAAGTCAGCCAGAGACTCTGATTCATTAGAGGACATTGTTCTGGTGGCGGCTGCTTCTACCGTGCACCCCCCGGTAGTAATGGCGGGGCGTGCCCCCACCCACCGGGAATTACCTATAGATAAAATGTTCTGGCAGATATGTGCCACTTATGAGGCTGTGCGTGGCAAGGGGGAGGAGCCTGCCGGTTCCCCTCCACTGCCTGGCTACCTTCTCCTGCCCTACCTTCTCACTCAAGCCCATGCTTGACTGAATCTGGGCCCGCCCCTGCTGGGCGGGATGCGCCCAGGGACAACATTTATCACCAATTGTGTACGACATCTCCGGAGGTCTCTACCAGGAGTTTGGGGATGCGAGTGGGGGCCAGAGGGTCCACTGCCACTTCCCTTTCCGTCCCTTTTGCCCTGCTGGAGTCCCTTATTACCCCCCCTAATTCCCCCCTTCCGATGCCTTCATCCGAAGATCGGGGGGGGGGGACAGGAATAGAGTAGGGCTAGGGCTCATAGGGATGGGCTTCGCCCTCATAACCCCTTTCATAAGCTGGATTCAAATGACGTGAGAACTTCTAATAGTGATAGAGTGACAGGAGACCCTACCTCTAAGGGCCATATATACACCCAGTATCCTTTTCTAACTACTGGTGACCAGCTTGTTGTTAAGCCCCTGGGATCCTGCCATCCTTTCTTCAATCTTACAGCATGCCCCGAACTCCATGAAAATGCCAGCTGCCACTGTGCACTACTTGCAACGTATGACTCGTGGTTTGCAGTGTACGGCACAGGACTACCGCCTCATTATTGAGGGTGTTCTGGGGTATGATGAAGAAACCCCATTTGATTTTTCTAGAGTTAAGTCACTGTCGAATCCTTATGAGACGCTGGATGATTCTAATTACCCCCTCCGATATCCCGAGGTGATAAAAAAGATGTGGGACGAAGCGTTAGAAGAGTTTGAGCGTTTATTTGGGGTGAAACAATATCTTGCTGCATCTATTGCATGCGTGCAGGAACCAGGGGAAGGAGTTTCACAGTTTGTGTGAAGGTTTCGTAAGTGTTGGAAGGAGGAGGCAGGTTTATCACAGGAAGGCCTGATGGCTTCGATGTATATTCAGATGCTGTTTGGGGCTATCTGCCCCGAAGTGACTGTAGCATGTAAGCGAATGATAGATGCTTGGTTTAGCATGACTCCGGCAGAATTAGAGAAGGTAATATTAACGAAGGAAGCGGCGGGATGCTTTGCAGATATGGATGTTAAGAAAGGTAAAATTTCTCATGCTTGGCAGCAGGATATTGGTTGCCAGCAATCCTACCCCGTGGGATATCAACCCCCGGGGCCTCAGTGGTCGCAATCTCGGGGGTGGAGGGGACAGCGGGGCCGGTTTTGAGGTGGGCGGGGTGGTGGAAGAGGAATAGGGCAGGGAATATCTAGGAAGCAGATTTGTTTTCATTGTAAGCAACAAGGACATTGGAAAAATGAGTGCCCTTATGCGGCAGGTAGCGGCCCTGTGCTGACTCAGGGGGGGGTGGGCCTTACCCCCTCCCGCGACGCCATCGGCACCACTCCCTCCCCCATCTATTAGCCCCGCAATCCCTGTTATCCCTATTACATGGCAACAGCCCCCGCAACGCCCATAAGGCTGCCCTGAGGCAACGGTTCCGATCTGGGTTCAGTTAACAGGTGGATGGAAGGAGCCCCCTTGTATGTTGTGCATTAATGGCCAGCAAGTCTCCTTTGTAATCGATACGGGAGCGACTTGCTCTACGTTGCATGCCTTTGTTTGTAGGGAACCCTTAACGCCAGGTCCTGCCTCAGTTGGGATAAATGAAACCTCTACCCCCACATGGATTATACCCCCGTTGTCTGTCTCTGCGCTTGGTAACAATACTGTTCTGTTTACACATTCATTTACGATTATTCCCTCCTGTCCAGTGAGTCTCCTGGGGCGGGACCTGTTGTGTTGCTTAGAAGCAGTAACTATTACTAATTCAAATGGCTCTTTTGCCTTGCACTCTCCTTTTTTATTAAATATGATTTCTACAGAGGCGCATGGGTTGTCTAAGGTTCCTCCTAAACTCTGGGCCACCTCCCCAACTGACGCCGGGTTGGTCCCCTGTACACCGTACGTGGCACGTTTGAAGGATCCTCAAGCTGTCGTCTGTATTCGACAGTACCCTTTGTCTGGCCCTAAGGAAACTGCTTTGCAGTCCATGATCCAGGATTTTGTTGCAGCAGGTATTGTAGGTTCCTACTGTTTCTCCTTATAATACTCCCGTGAATTCCGTCCCTAAGAGGGATGGGTTCCGTTTTGCCCAGGATTTTTTGGCCGTAAATCAGCTTGTTGTCCCACTGGCACCGGTGATGCCCGATATTTCCGGGCTACTTACTCTTATTCCTATGGAAGCCAAATGCTTCACGGTTATTGATTTAGCTAATGCCTTTTTTAGTATACCACTAGATCCCATCACGCAGCCTCTTATGGCTTTCACACATGCAGGCAAACAATATAACTGGACTCGCCTGCTGCAGGGATACATTGATTCCCCGGTGGTGTATTCTCTTGTTCTTAAGGCATCAACTGAAATGTGGCATCCGCCTTGTTCCTCCACCCTTCTCCAGTATATGGATGATTTGTTGTTATGTTCTAAAACAATCACAGAATGTGAAAATGACTCTGTATCCTTGCTCTGCCATCTAGCCTCCCATGGACATAAGGCTTCTTTTAAAAAGCTCCAGTGGTGTTGTGAGTGTGTTACCTACTTGGGGTTTGTGCTGTCCCCTGGAAACAGGGCGCTCTCTCCCGCCCGAGTACAGGCAATTATAAAATTATCTCCTCCAACAACAGTGACACAAATGCTGGCTTTCCTTGGCTTAGTATCCTTCTGTTGCACTTGGATCACGGACTGTGCTTATTGAGATTCCATATTGCGAAGGGCTACTTTGCAGTTACCAGGCTCTGCATCTATTGAATGGACCGAAGAAATGCTTTCTGCATTTGCTACTTTGAAAAAGCTGCTTATCTCGGCTCCTACACTTGGACTACCCGATTATGGGAAAAATGTTTTACTTGTATGTAAGGGAAGAGGGAGGAACTATGGCAGATATTTTGGCTCAAGACCACGGAGGGGGGGGGGGGGGAATGCACCCAGTCGCATATTTATCGAAATAATTGCCCCTCCAGGTACAGGGTATGCCTGCATGTTTGTGAGCCCTGGCGGCTTCGGCTATTGCTGTACAGCTGACTATCCTGATTACCCTGTCTCATGAGACTATTCTGTTTTCTACCCATTCTGTTTAAAATGTGTTAAAGAACCTTACTACGCAACACATGACAGCCCAGTGCCTTAGTGGGTATGAGGTAATTTTAACAACTACTGAAGGGTTGTCGGTTAAACAGCAATCTGCTGCCTTTACCCCGATGCTGGCCTTGCAGGCCTTAATGCGCCCAGTAGATGATTCCAAGTTGCCCCAAGAAGAACATGATTGCTTAAGGTTGATTAACTTTGAGACGTCAGTACATCCTGATTTGCCCTCCTCCCCGCTCCTGGACGCTCCACATATATTTGTGGATGGGAGCTGTGTCCGTCCCACAGACAATGCCTACATTGCTTCTTATGCCATTGTAGAACTCCCAAATGTTTTGCATGAAGCCCAGTTATTACCTTATGGTTCTGCACAAGCTGCAGAATTGGTAGCGCTTACTAGAGCCTGTGAATTATTTGCTGATAAACGTGTTAACATTTATACAGATTCCAGGTATGCCTTTGGGGTGGTGCATGATTTTGGTCTCTTATGGGGGCGTAGGGGATGGAAAACGGCAGATGGTAAACCAATTTCTCATGCACAATTGGTTAATGAACTGCTGGCCGCCTTATGTAAACCCAAAGAAGTCGCTGTTATTAAATGTACTGCACACAGATATGACACTTCTATTGCCTCTCAAGGTAATGCTTTAGTTGATCTTGCAGCCAAACAGTGTGCACAAGCCCAAATTGAATTCTTACGTAGTAATAATATCTCTCAGGGCATGCTGACAGTTTCTTACTATTTGTCTGATCCTCCATTGTCTGAGTATTATGTTTCCCCTCTTGAACATTCTTTTCCTCTGCACCACTTGCAGGCTGCTGCAGATCCCGAGGATATTATGTATTGGGAACAGCATAATATGAGTTTAAATTCAGCATAGATTTGGCAGGAAAAAGGGGGGGGGGACGCGAGGAGGGCTACCAAAAGCGGCAGCCCCTCTCTTAATTTGTCAAGTACATGGGGTAGGGCATAAAAACAGAAAGACGGTTCTTAAGGAGTTACAGGAAATATTTGTTTGTAGAGATTTGCCTCATTTAGTGGAATCACAATTGAGTCAATGCTTAGTATGTGCTAGGAATAATGTTCAGCAGGGAAAAGCAATAGGACAATTGCAACATTTACCCCCACCCCAAGGCCTGTTTCAGGCCCTACAAGTAGATTTCACATGTATGCCACAATTGGTAGGGGGTTATAAGTATTTGTTGGTCATTGTAGATAGGTTTTCAAAGTGGCCAGAGGATTTTCCCACGACCAAGGAAATTCTCTGTAAGGAAGTTATTCCGCGCTTTGGATGTCCCCTTTCTATAGATTCTGATCAGGGACCAGCGTTCACCTCTAAGGTGTTACAACAGATTACTCAGATGTTTGCCATTGATTGGAAACTTCATGTCCCATATCACCCACAGTCATCAGGGATAGTAGAACGAATGAATCGAACAATTAAAGAAAAATTTAAAAAGGCTACACAACACGCCCCAGGAAGGTGGCCAGTGTATCTGCCAGCTGTATTGGCAGAGATTAGGCTAACCCCCAGGGCATCAGGATTCTCTCCTTTTGAAATTCTGATGGGACGACCCTTCCCCTTACCCTGGAAATGGCCCAAGGGAACGGTGATAATGGCGGATGACTTGTTGCTGGCACAGGAAGAATATGCTACACAGCTAGCTAAATATTTATGCACGGTGTCTGAACAAGTGTACAATCTTTCCCTTTTCCTTCTACAGAACCGACGCACCCATTCCGCCCGAGAGACCTGTGCTGGTAAAGCTGTTTCATAAGAAGGGCCAGTGGGATCTGCCGTTTGGAGATCTGGAGGAGATTATTGCAGTTACTCGCACAGCTGTGCTGACTGATAAGCATCCGACCTGGATACACGCCTCACGCGTCAAGAGTGCACTGGAGGATTCCTGGAAGATGCCTGACTCGCCCCAGCCATAAGGACCTTTGACGCAGGCACATCGGACAGAGAACAATGCAACTTGGATTCAGGCCCTGCAGAGCTCCACCACTTCTATGTACTCTTATACACCTGTTTCCACGGTGGCTGATGTACCTGAGCGTGCCACCACCGACCTCTAGTTAATAATGTCTGCTTAACTGTCCTTCAGAAGACTGTTTGGCTGTTCTTATAGTGGGCCTATGCAGGCCCAAAGGGGGGATTGGTAAAGGAAAAAAAGTTTAAAGTGTGTAGCAGGACTAAGAGACCCGCAAGGGAAAATAGGAATATATGGAAAGGAATGTGCTGTGCTAAGACAAATTGATTGTTCTACACAGAGACGACTAACATCTGTGAAGTTACTGATAAGCTGTGGTGGGCCTCAAGGGATGAGTTGATGACGTATGTATATGTTTCTGTTAATGTATAAAAGACAGAGAGCCCCTCTAACCTGTGGAATAAAATTACATACTACTTATGTGTGAGTGTGTGTGTTTGTTCCCCTGGAATTCCAGACAGAGAAGGTAAGGTGATTCCTCAGCCCAGAGGATTAACGGACGTCCTGAGGCTAAGTGGTATATATGGGGTCTTTCCAGTCTTTTGCATTGAGTGTCACATGTATGATTTTCTCCCAGTTGGTGCACTAGGTGCAAGGAGCTCTTTGCTCTCAGGGAACGAGTCCGTTCTCTAAAGGCTAAAGTAGCAGACTTGGAAAACATAAGAAAGACAGAGAGGTACATAGACGAGACCTACAGGGATATAGTCCTGAAGTCTGTGATAAGGAAGCTTATCATAGCTCAGGAAGGAGCTATAGGAAAGGTGAAGTGACTCTGAACAAGCAACCTGTCAGTTCTGGTAGAAATAAGAAAACAGAATTTTGCCATAAAAGACTACCAGTCCCAGAATGCACCAGGTTTCCAACAGCCATTAGAGGAGCTGAAGTGGGGAAACGTGTGTTCAATCAGGAGGGCTATGAGGTAATCCCTAAGCACTCATCTCAAAGGGCAGGGCCTGATTCAGCACAGCTGCGCTGTGTTAGGGAGGAGCACTCATCTAAGCAGAATAAGAGTAGAGTTTATTCTACAGATGACGATCTTCATGATCACCTTGGATATCCAGAGAATTGTCCTCAGTATCCTGAGAATCAGCTTGAGTTTGATCATCAGTTTCATCTGAAGGATCATCAGAAGCAGAAGCCACACCGGACGGACAGAGAGGGAAAGAGACCCTTTGGAAGAAGGAAGAGAAAAGCCTTTGAGAGGTCTAGAAGAGTCCAAAGCAATACGTATACTGGGAGGTATTCCAAGGGCCAGCATACACCATTGGACTGGGGAAACCCAGAGGAATGGTGCTGCAGAGCTAGGAATCACCAGAGGCTACCTGTGAGGGAGACGGCTGCACGTGGAAGGGACCCTAAGACCTGTGCCAGAAGGTATGTGAAGAGAGATCCAGTGTCCAGGGATCTGGATTGGAAGGCTGGACATAAGAACTGGACTACATACTGGCCAGGCTATATAGAGAGGAACTCTAGCAGCAATGGAAGCTCAGGTATGAACACTGATCTATGCCCTAGCTATAACCTTGAAAGACAGCAGGGAAACAAGTATTCTCCTGAAAATGCTCCATTGAGAGATTCATCTGTGCCAATCCATGATATTGAACCCATGCTTGTTGAACAAGGGGGAATAATAGCAGATGAGGATCCTGTTTATATGGACTGCTCTCTATCTAAACTCCGTTGGTAACTTTCTGTTATAAAGTACAGCAACCATCACAAAGAAATACAAATTTGTTCTTTAATCTACTCAGAAAAGCTCCTGAAGCAGGATTTGACCCACACAGTGGAAGGCAAGCCAGCTAAGGGGTTTCAGCTGGTAACTGCTAGCAATTAAGCCTTACCTAATTGCTTGTGAGCTAGGAGAGAATCACTTCTGTATCTATGTGGGAAGTAATCAGAAGTTAACCTGAAAAGAACAGTTTGTTTCTTGCTTTGTGGCTTTTCATTTGTTGTTTTCCTGATTTTAACTTTGTTTTTCCAAGTTAACACTGAAAGCAAGTAACCTAATTTATGTGCTACCAAGCATATCTGTGTTGGGAGAAATAACCCCATAAATAAAAATCTTATTGGCTTTACCCAAGAGCACAACTAAATTATTGTCAGCAGCTGTGTCTGGTGTGAATGAACTACATTGCCCACAATACCTTGCAAATCATATAGATATATGCACTTGTCAAGACTGTGAAGATTCTCACCCAGGCAGCCGTCTGACAAGTCCCACCTCCAGTCTGGCAGCATCCCTGTTGCCATGGAGGAGAGAAGTCACGTGACAGGAGAGCATCACCCTGGTGTGGCAGGAATTGATCCTGTAACTAGGACCTGTCCTCCAGGTGATGTAAAACCCTCTCGCACCGAGGAAGTTTCTCCAGGGCCATGTGCCCATGAGGGAAGGATTAGGACAGCCGTTATAGTTGGTGATTCGATCATTAGGCATGTAGATAGCTGGGTGGCTGGTGGACGTGAGGATCGCCTGGTAACAAGCCTGCCTGGTGCGAAGGTAGCGGACCTCACGCGCCACCTAGATAAGGTCTTAGATAGTGCTGGGGAGGAGTCTGCTGTCTTGGTACATGTCGGTACCAATGACATAGGAAAATGTGGTAGGGAGGTTCTGGAGGCTAAATTTAGGCTTTTAGGTAGGAAGTTGAAATCCAGAACTTCCAGGGTAGCGTTCTCCGAAATGCTTCCCGTTCCACGTGCAGGACCCAAAAGGCAGGCAGAGCTCTGGAGTCTCAATGTGTGGATGAGACAATGGTGCAGAGATGAGGGGTTTGGATTTGTTAGGAACTGGGGTACATTCTGGAGAAAGGAGGGGCTCTTCCGAAGGGATGGCCTTCACCTTAACCGGGATGGAACCAGGCTGCTGGCATTAACCTTTAAAAAGGAGATAGAGCAGCTTTTAAACTAGATAATAGGGGAAAGCCGACAGTCGCCCAAGAGCGGATGGTTCGGAAGAATGTATCCTTGAAGGATACTACCAAAAGCAGAGAGGTTCCAAAAAAGAGTAAAGTAGCCCAAATGCCCTCAAGTATGGAGCAGACAGAGCTTAAAGATCCCAAATTACCCATGTCTACCAATAGCCAAATTAATATGAATAAAAAACAGTCTCTAAAATGCTTGTATGAAAATGCTAGAAGTCTAAAAAATAAGATGGGAGAGTTAGAATATATAGCACTAAATGAGAGGTTAGATATGATTGGAATATCAAAGACATGGTGGAAGGAGGACAACCAGTGGGACACTGTGATACCTGGGTACAAACTATATCGTAATGATAGAGCTGATCAAATTGGTGGAGGTGTTGCGCTCTATGTTAGAGAGGGCATTGAGTCAGAAAGGATTAAAGTTTTGCAGGAAACAAAATTTGCTGTAGAATCTCTATGGATTGAAATTCCATGTAAAAAGGGGAAGGCGATGGCAGTGGGGGTGTACTATCGACCGCCTGGCCAGAATGAACAAATGGATGATGAAATGTTCAAAGAAATCAAGGAAGCTAACAAAAGTTACAGCTCGGTAATAATAATGGGTGATTTCAATTACCCCGGTATCGACTGGGTCAGTGTCACGGCAGGACATGCTAGGGAGAATAAAGTTCCTAGATGACTTAAATGACTGCTTCTTGGAGCAGCTGGTTTATGAACCGACCAGAGGGGAAGCCATATTAGACCTAGTCCTTAGTGGAACACCAGATCTAGTGCAAGAGATAAGGGTGTTGGGGCCACTTGGCAATAGCGATCATAGCATGATCGCCTTTGATTTAATTAGTGGAGGAGGGACAGTAAGGAAAGCCACAGTACTACCTTTTAACTTTCGAAAGGAAGACTATGATAAAATGAGGAAAATAGTTAAGAAAAAACTAAAAGGAGCAGTTTCAAAGGTTAAAGACTTACATCAAGCTTGGGTGTTGTTGAAAAATACTATCTTGGAAGCCCAGACCAGCTGTATTCCATGCTTTAAGAAAAGTGGAAGGAAGTCCAAAAAACTGCCAGCATGGTTTAAAGGTGAGGTCAGAGATGCTGCTGTTGCCAAAAAAGCATCTTTCAGGAAATGGAAAAAAGAGCCAAACGACGAAACCTGGAAACAGCATAAGCACTGGCAGGTCAAATGCAAGGCATTGATAAAGAAGGCAAAGGGAGAATTTGAGAAGAAGCTTGCTGCGGAAGCAAAAACGCGGAATAAAGATTTTTTCAAGTACATTCATAGCAAAAAACCTGTGAGAGAGTCGGTTGGACCATTAGATGATAGAGGAGTTAAAGGGGCACTAAGAGACGACAAGGAGATAGCGGAGAGACTGAATGAATTCTTTGCTTCGGTCTTTACTGAGGAAGATTTAGGGATGTTACCCATGACTGAAGTGGTATTTAAAGGTGTGGAAGAATTGAAGGAAATATCGATACATCGGGAAGATGTATTACAACTATTAGATAAACTGAAGAGTAGCAAATCACCTGGGCCAGATGGTATACATCCAAGGGTGTTGAAAGAACTGAAATACGAGATTGCAGACCTGCTATTAGTAATCTGTGAACTATCATTAAAATCATCTCTAATACCTGAAGATTGGAGGATCGCCAATGTAACACCAATTTTTAAAAAGGGTTCCAGGGGTGATCCGGGAAACTACAGACCAGTGAGCCTCACGTCAGTACCGGGAAAAATGGTAGAAACCATTATAAAGAATAAAATTACTCAGCATGTAAATAGTCAAGGCCTAATGGGAGACAGCCAACATGGCTTTAGACAAGGAAGATCTTGTCTTACTAATCTGTTATGTTTTTTTGAAAGTGTGAATAGACAGGTGGACAAAGGTGAGTCGGTTGATATAGTATATCTGGACTTTCAGAAAGCCTTTGACAAGGTCCCTCATCAGAGACTTTTGGCAAAACTAAAGAGTCATGGGATAGGAGGCAGTGTACTACTGTGGATCAAGAACTTGTTAAAAGATAGAAAGCAGAGGTTTGGGCTAAATGGCCAATTTTCCCAATGGAGAAAGATGGATAGTGGTGTACCCCAGGGATCTGTGCTGGGTCCGTTGTTTTTTTTTTTTATTTTTTTTATTGGAGTTTCAGTCATTACAATAACCAAAATGAGATAAGGAAACATCTTGTACAACAACAACGATATCAATTTAAGGAAAACATCACTATATAATATAACCATATATGCTGGAACAATTGTAGACCACATCACGGGAGTGTACCTGCACTAAAGTCAGATGAAATATCAAAGAAACAATAAGGAAAAACAGGCCCTAAGGCCAACAATTGGGGGTCATATATAATTTAGACTTTCCCATCCCCAACTACACCTTGCTTATCACAGAGAAATTTTTCCAAATGAGAAATATCAAGAAAAACATATGAAGCACCCCTGTAAGTAATAAGACACTTACAGGGGAAACGCAGGAAAAAAGCAGCACCCAATGCCAAAACCCGGGGCTTCAAGGATAAAAATTGCCGCCTCCGCAATTGGGTGCTACGTGATACGTCTGGAAAAACCTGCACAACTTGTCCACAAAACTTAGCAGCTTTCGCTTTGAAAAAAGCTCTCAAAATACGCTGCTTTACCAAAATGGACGGGAAAGTAACCAGCAATGTGGACCGTTGCGAGATTATATCCTGGGAATCTTCTAAAAAGGCTGTTAAATTAGCAATGGAGGGAACAATTTCATCAAACTCTCCCTCAACGGGATTAACCTTTTTGGACCTTGAGGGTATATAATAAATTTGTACCACATCTATATCATCTGAAATAATCAAAACTTCCTTAAGGTATTTCTCAAAGAGTATTTTAGGCGATAATAAGGAAGAACAAGGAAAATTTAGAAAACGTAAATTACAAGCTCTTGATGAATTTTCAAGAGCCTCCATCTTAGAATGTAAAATCAATGAGTCCTTAATCGCGGCCACATTCACCGTCTGTAATGGAAGCACTTGAGACTCTAACTTATTAACCTTCAAAGCCAAAGAGGACATTTTCTCATCAAGCTGCCGTATAGACACGACTGCTTCCTGAGAAAATTGACATAGGGAATTTAATACAGAAGAAACTTTTGTATCTATAGACTGTAAAGCCCCCCAAAGATCCTTCAAGGTAATCTCAGCGTTTGAAGGCAAAACTGAACATACAAAAGAATCCTCCACAGTAGTCATAGAAACAGGAGTAGGGAAATCTATCACTACTCTATCCTTTAAGACTTGCCCTATTGAAGCACCAGGGTTAACCATACTCTGTGAACCAGGGCGTGACGGGGGAGATCTCCCTCCGGGGCTCAATGAAGCTCCTTCGGGGGAGGACTGAGCCAGAGGAATTGGAGCAAAATGCTTGTCCAACGGACCGACCGGTTTGGAACTCTCTGAGTCGGCCGTTTGTGGCTTATCCTGTAATTTGGCCTTCCGTTTACCCATCACAAAAAGAAAACAACTATGAGAAACAAACTATTCAGAGGAACTCATACAGGCACATTACCAAAGTAAAGCCCCACTATCTCCTGCTAACCAGCAAAGGGCCACACCAATATCACCATAAATTACTCACTAGCGTCGCAGTAGCATCGAAGGGGCGTCAAAGGAGCAGAACCTGCCCCTTTGACCACGCCCCTTCGAACACGCCCCCCGGTCGCGCTCCGCGGTCGCGGAGAGGACCCCAAAACCCTTATGTAGGTACAGCCAAAGACCCAGAAACAAGAAAAAGGGAAACAGCTGCCCCGGGCGTGCCTGCCCGATGGAAGTAGGGCAGCGACAGCAACACCAGTACGGGTTCAGTCCCGGAAGTCCCACGGCCCAGTAACAGGTCCAAGCTCAACCCCTCACTCTGCAGGTAGGCTCTGGCGGCAGGGAATCAGGTGGATGTTTTTAAAGCCTCTAGGTCCCCAAAGAGGCAGCTGCCCCGGGCGTGCCTGCCCGATGGAAGTAGGGCAGCGACAGCAACACCAGTACGGGTTCAGTCCCGGAAGTCCCACGGCCCGGTAACAGGGCCAAGCTCACCCCCTCACTCTGCAGGTGGATCAAGAACTGATTAAGAGATAGAAAGCAGAGGGTTGGGCTAAATGGACAATTTTCCCAATGGAGAAAGGTGAATAGTGGTGTACCCCAGGGATCTGTGCTGGGTCCGCTGCTTTTTGACATATTCATAAATGACCTGGAAAGTGGAATAACGAGTGAGGTTATCAAATTTGCAGATGACACAAAACTATTTAAAGTTGTTAAAACCCAAGAGGATTGTGGAAAATTGCAAGAGGATCTTGATGAATTGGAAGACTGGGCATCAAAATGGCAGATGAAATTTAATGTGGAGAAGTGCAAAGTTATGCACCTAGGGAAGAACAACCCAAACTATGGTTACACAATGCAAGGTTCCACATTAGGAACCACCACCCAGGAAAAAGATTTAGGCGTCATTGTGGATAACATGTTGAAACCCTCGGTCCAGTGTGCAGTGGCAGCCAAGAGAGCAAATAGAATGCTAGGTATCATAAGGAAAGGAATGGAAAATAAAACAAAAGATATTATAATGCCTCTATACCATTCCATGGTGAGACCACAGCTTGAATATTGTGTGCAATTCTGGTCGCCGTATCTTAAAAAGGATATAGCGTTATTAGAAAAGATTCAGAGAAGAGCCACCAAAATGGTAAAGGGGATGGAAGGATACTCCTATGAAGAAGGCTAAAAAGGTTAGGGCTCTTTAACCTGGAAAAGAGATGGCTGAGGGGAGATATGATAGAAGTCTATAAATTAATGAATGGAGTGGAACTGGTAAACGTAGATCGATTGTTTATGTTATCAGAATATAGAAAGACTAGGGGACATGCAATGAAGCTATAGGGTAAACTAATTAAGACTAATAAAAGAAAATATTTTTTCACTCAACGTGTAATCAAACTCTGGAATTTGTTACCTGAGGATGTAGTAAAGGCTGTTAGTGTAGCTGGGTTTAAAAAAGGTTTGGACAAGTTCCTGCAGGAAAGGTCCATAAACCATTATTAAGAAGGAACCCAGGATATCAATGCTTGACCCAGTACAAGCATTGCGGAACCTGTGTCTTTTGGGGAAACTGCTAGGTACGTACGACCTAGATTGGCCACTGTTGGAAACAGGATACTGGGCTTGATGGACCTTGGTCTGACCCAGTATGGCATATCTTATGCTCTTATATGTTCTTATAGTGCTGGGAAAGGAATAACACACACTAACAATTTTTTCTTGGCTTCAATCCCTGTTTGTACAGCTGCCAAAGTGGCCAGGGAATAAGTCCCTTGTTGTGGTCACGGGGTGATCAAGCATTTAGTACTTGTATACCATTTGTCACTACATTCTCTAAGAAGCTTCTCTGCCTGCAGGAAGGTCTTAACCATCTCTTCTAAGGGTCCTGTGAGATTCGGGGCTTGCAACGTTTTTCCTAGCACAAGAAAGTAAAGGTAATAAGGAGAAACAAACTAATCATACCTTGTCTGAAGTCTTCTGGTCCTGAGGTTCCAAATCTGAGTGATGTGTCAGTCCCTGGCCGTCCGACTGTGCACTGAGAGGCAGCAGGGATGCTGCAATCACTTCTGGCTGGGGCTCACTAAATGTTAGAGGCCTGCTGGGCCGCAAGGGCCACTATCTTATCTTACACGGAGGAAGGACACAGAAACCAATTTCTTAGCAATACTCAAAATCTTTTTTACAAGATATCCTTTTCTCAGCATAAATTCCTCACACACAGATTCTCTAACACGGTTACTTACAGGTACAAGGTAGCTACTGTATAGGGAATAGACAGAAGAGAAAGGTTAATGGGGCAATTCAGCATACTGTCACCTCCATGGTAGGGCTGAATAAACTCCCCACTTTCTCCTCTTTCCTAGTCTGTTTTTTATACAGTTTTTCTGAAAGACTGGCATTGCAACAAAGGTTATTTCTTTTCATGCAGCTGGTTTTCAGTGATACTTTTTTTATACCACATTGGCACACTTGTACATTTCCCAAGGTTCAAGTTAGCATGGAAACACCATCTCACCTTCCCAAGGCCAGTGTCTAATTAAATCTTACTCCCTAGTTACCCCTCATGTCTCCTTTTTGTTTCATTTGTATTATCTGGTTTTCTTATCAGATTTACACTAAATCAGCAAAACAGAGTTACTTACCTGTAACTGGAGTTCTCCGTGGACAGCAGGATAAGTCAGCCACACTTGGTGACGTCATCCGACGGCGCCGAGACGGAAGTACTCTCCATAGCTCAGAAGGGTTTTCGCCCTTCTGAGCCTGGGCCAACTGGCCCTGCCCCCTGGCCCGCCCCTATCTAGCCAGTTCGTCACTAGCTGAGCCTTAGCCGCTAGGAGGCGGGCACTGGTCAGAGGCCGAGCCCTTCCCAGGGGAGGTGGGCGGGTATGTGTGGCTGACTTATCCTGCTGTCCACGGAGAACTCCAGTTACAGGTAAGTAACTCTGTTTTCTCCTAGGACAAGCAGGATGAGTCAGCCACACTTGGTGCCTCCCAAGCTGACATGTGATGTGGTGGAAGGGGTAGGCTGAGATCAGGTTCAATGACACTTATCAGGGCTGGATGTTGTAATGGTGTGCCCTGAGGCACTTTGGAATGCCATCGTTAGGCACCTGGTGGCGGAGGCAACCCGCCAGCGTGCAGTGTGAGCGTGCAGCGTGTAGGGTGCGCGCCCATTTTATTTATTTATTTTTATTTTATTTATTTACATTTCTTGTATACCGCGCTATTAAAATCAGTGTGGTTCAGAATGAACAGAAACATACTACAATGCGTAAGTCACATTGAGTTTACAGAGAGCAGGGTTTGAAATAGGGAGAACTAAGTAGTTAGGCTACGCGGCAGCAGTGACTGCAAGGGTATATGTTCTCAGTTGGCCACTGCAGAGGCAGCCGCAGAGTAAATGGTCTCGATGGTTAGCCGCAGGGGGCGTCCCAACGAGCGGTAGTGTTGTTAGCGAATGCAAGCATGACAGCCACAGTATAGATGCTGGAAGCACTGCAAAATTGCCGCCAGATTGACGCCGCGCTGAATATCGGCGGTGGATAGATCAGCAGCAATATCGACGATGTTAGAGAGTGATGCGATTAGAGCCAATGACACGGCAAGGGACGTGAGTCCTGAGGCAGTTCATGACTTGGTTAGGTGCGTCTAGGCAGGGGGTAGCAGGCAAGGCCTAGAGACTGTCTAGGCGCCGTGTTTGTCCCTGTTGTAAGAAGTGTTAGTAGGTGCCTCTGCCACAAGGGTGAGCCGCAGGCTGTCGATGGATCCTTTGGCAGGCTGTCGATGGATCGTTTGGCACCACTATAGTCCTGTGCTTTCCCCTGGCACGACTTGAACTTCTGCTTGTGGCCATGGCCGATCCGGCCAATGTTGGAGCACGCGGATTTGGCATGCAGATTTTGGAGTCTGCGGGTTCCTAGAGGTGCTGTGACCCCGTGAATGACCGTGTACGTCCTGGGTATGTAGCTGCGTAGGACTGCAATGATGTCCAGGATGTGGAGTGTCTCTGGCGGCCGTGGCGGCATTAGGTGCATGGTAGGTATGCCGTCCCGATTAGCAGTTTTGACCACTACGCTGCCGTAGAAAACAGCCTGAGTTGTTCTTGAAGGAATCTCACTGGTGGACCACCCCAGTTTGCCTGCGAGTGACAGCAAGGCTGCCGGGCGCAGTTGTCGTAGGCCGCGATCGCCCAGCCTGGTTGATGCTTCTGCTAGGCACTGTAGGATGGATTCCCACTAGGACTTGCAGGAAGGATGTTCACTCGTAGAAGATAAGGGAACGACATGTCTGGATTGAATAGGCAGTATGCCAGGTCAGTGTCCGTTTGTGCCCGGCGCTGTGGGACCTGCAGGATGGATTTTCAGTAGGATCTGCCGGAAGGATTTACTTGCAGAAGATCAGGGAACGACATGTCGGGACTGAATTGATAGTACTCCTTGTCCACCTGCACATGATGCGAGGAAAAGGTATCCAGTAGTCCTAAGTCATAAGAAGGGGAAACGCATTGGTGCTGTCCAGGGTATGATGAAGATGGCTTGGCTCTGCCCGCCTGAACATTCACCCATCCTGCTCCTCAGGAGGTTGGTAGGTCGATTTGTAGTCAGTGTTGTGGGTCATTCATGTGTGGAGGTGGAAACCTGTTCCCTGTTGCACAGGTGCAGGACTAGGGCCAATTTGTTGACTGTGTGTGGGGCCCTAGAGCGCAGAGTCATAGGGATGCTCTGACGGTGTGCTTGAAACCCCAACCGAGCCTGCAATCGGGTATTGAATATGTGAACATTTGTACCAATGTATCTGCCCTCGTGACCGATGGTGATCCGTTGACTGGCCTTGACATTGGCACCTCTCATTCATGGCCACTGCAGGACTCCGCCACCTGGAGGACACCTAGGTTCAGTATCACGGATGTCGCTGGAGGGTCTATGTAGTGCAAGATTCTCTCTACAAGGGTAGCATGATGGTAGCCTGTTTTCCCCATTTCTGGGAAATAGACGGGATCAATTGTTCTTGTCTCCGGGGACAGAGTGCAGCCACCGAGCACAGCTGGGAGCTGCGGAGCTTGGTACTGATATTGTCCTTATAAAAACATGGTATTACCATTGGCCATGTGAATCTTCACCAGAGATGCGGGCTTCACGCAGTAGGCCATGACCATGTGACCTTTCACCAGAGATGCGTGCTTCACCAGGGATGCAGGCTTCACACGGTAGGCCCTGATATTCACGAAAGTGCAGAGGCATGTTCTCCGAGGTCCGCAATTGGGACCTGGATCTGTGAACATTCGTGTTAAGACATAGTGGGTGGTAGTGTTTCGCACTGTAGCCCCCTCGGTTCTGGGGGGGCGCCCTGAGTCGAGAAGATGTTTCGGAGTCTCGGGTGCCGCGGTGCTGATGTTCACTCCAACAGCACCCAGTCAGTGCTGATGCTCCCTGTTCACGTCAGCAGCACCCAGTTGGTTCTGATGCTCACTCGAACAGCGCCCAGCCGATGCGAGGCTTATGGACGCCTACGGATAGGCCTATTTTGCTGGATTGGCCTCAAGGTGGCAAGGCAGAGGTCGGCGCCTTCTCACGATGGGTGAGCCACCAATATCTGTCACAGGAGTCTGCTGCAACCACACGCTGTGAGGTATGCAGCATGGACCTCTGACCATTCCTGAGCTGTAAGCGAGGGTGTGCCGAGGGCGCAATGCGCCGGCCGACGTAAAGAAGTAGGGCCAATGATGTTGAGCCAGAGGTGCTGCCGGGTGCGAGGGATTTTACTGGCTAGTCTGTGGACATGAGTCCTTCACCTTGCACAACCACAGTCGTTTTACCCGCAGAAGCCGAGGCTGGTTTCATATGCAATTTGCGGTAGGTGGTTCCCGAAGCTCATGTGCTAACGATTGGGCTATGAGCATTTTCCTCTGCATGTTCATACATTGATTGATAAGCTACTGTGCTGTCACGGTCAAAGGAGAACCAGTTAATTGAATGTGGATCTCCTGGGTGCTAGGATGGTGTCCCAAGCGCTAGACTATCCCTCCACTCGGATATGGAGGTAGGTCAGCCTGGTTCATGCAAATGCAGTGGAATGGTCCCGTGGAAGATGAGGGATCAGGATGATGAAGATGAGATCAGGATGTTGATGGACTAAGGTGGTTGGGTCATGCCAGCTCTGGTGTGGAATGCCCCATCTGGCCTATCAGTCCTAGCGAAGGGCCTTGGAAAGACCTACTGCAGGAGGGAATTGTGATCTGCTCATAGTGACAGGTAATAGGGTGTAGAGGTAAGACACTGGAGGGTCGAGAGGTCTGTTCATGCTTACAGCTCCAGCTGGAAGATGCCAGATTGGCAATTCTAGATCTTTCACTAATTATAGGAACATGGTCTGCAGGAGCTACCGCCGGGAGTTGAAGCTGTGACCTTCCTTGAACACACTGGCTGTATGTACTGCACCCAACTGCTGCCAATTCTGGAGGGCGGCGCTGGCCAGGGGCTCGGCGGTTGCTGGCAGAAGACTCATGATCAGGTCCAACCTTGAACAAGACCCAGCCTTGGATTGGAGCAAGAGTGTGACTCATGCCCTGAACACTGCTTGCGGAGGGCTTGCATCAACAAGTGGCCAGACTCCTACCTATAGGAGGGAAGAAAGGAATGAAACCCCTGTCCCCTGCGCATGAAGCAGTGTCTGAGCTTCACCTCCATGAGGAACGGTGCCGTATTACTCAGGCTCAGAGTTCAGTGTAGGCTCAGAGTTAGGTGTAGGCTGATAAGGAGGTTAAGGTGCAGACATCAGGAGAGTCTCCAGTTGGTATGGCACTGGCCCTAGGTACTACCCCTAGGGCAGCAAGTGTGAAGGAGACAAGTACCTTCCACTGGGGCAGCGAGTGTCAAGGAAGAAGTACCTTCCACTGGCCAAGCCACCGTATCCTTCCTCCAGGTTTGGGAGTGAGCCTGATGCCCGAGGGGGGGGGGTGTCTCCTTATCACGGCCTCATCCCGCCAGAGGGATAGGGAGCAGATTATCTCAAGCAGACCCAGTGCCGTTATGTGGCAGAACTGATCGATGAGGAGCTTTGCCAGGGGCAGAAGGTCCATGCAGAGGGTCTTCAAGAGTTACTTGTTTTTGTTTTGTTTTTTTGCAAGGGGGGGACTAAGACTAAGAAGGGCTCCGAGGGTTCTAGTGGGTAGAAGGGCTTCCCTGCGGCCTCCCCATTCATGGACGCTTCTTCCCTTTCAGTTAGTTCTGTTGCTAAGCTGTAGTATTAGAGGAGGTGCCAGCGCATCAACTTAAACGGCGCGGCATAGGGAGAACATCCACTTAAACGGCGCAGCATAGGGAGAGTGGAGTGGAGCTCTCCTGACTGAACTGTAGTCGTGGACCCGGGGTCGGTAGACTCTGGTGGTCCAGGGGTGCTGCTTCCGTATTAGTGGTGCGTGCTCTTATAGGGCAGCAGGAGTGTTGAAGTATCAGGAACAGTGTCCTCCTTCGTGCGATTCGGCACAGGGACGCTCCTACATCGGGAGCTTATGCTGCGGCGGCATCCATTGGTGTGTTTCTAACCAATGGCGCTGTGGGGGCTGGTCCCCACCTAGGCACGGAGGTATTGGCAGCGCAGACAAAGAGTGCTGGCTGTTTGCGGCGCCGTCCATTGGCGTGGCTCCAGCCAATGGCGCAGTGGGGACTGTCGAGTCTGTCCAATCCTGCAGAGGAAGATACCGGGAGCGTTGGCAGAGGCAGAGAAGGCTGGCCCGGGGACAGAGCCAATGACGTCGCAGGCGGGCCGGATTGGCCAATGGGTTGGATCTCAGCAGAGGGGGCGGTGATTTGCAGGACTGCATGTCGGATCAAGATGGCTGCCTCCATGGTTCCCCACGTGTTCCAGGGTAGAGGAAGGAGGTGCCGGAGCTGCAGCTGGCCGGAGACGGAGGCCCGTAGGCGCGCCCTGGGCTGCCGAGTCTCTCTGGAATGGCCCGCCTCTCTGGAGCGGCTCCCCAAGTCCGGAGTTCAAGGACCTCGATCAGTCGGGGCGCCGGAGCTGCGGCTGGCCGGGGACGGAGGCCCGTAGGCGCGTCCTGGGCTGCCGGGCCTCTCTGGAATGGCACGCCTCTCTGGAGCGGCTCCCCAAGTCCGGAGATCAAGGACATCGATCAGCGCATCCGCTTGCATGATGCAGGCCTTGGGACCAAGGCAGCGGCCACAGGAGGGCAGAATCATCAGGAGACCTGAATCCCTTGAGCTGCCTAGGCAACCGGGAACTCGCGGCTGTGGATGGAGGCCCCGAGGCACATCCCGAGCAACGCCAGCACTTCAAAGGATGAGCAGCGCTGGATCTGATCTCTTGAGCGTGGTTCAAGCACATGGCTGGTCAGAAGTGAGAATACTGGAACAGATCTAAAACAAGTATTAATGCAGTTTTAATACATAGGAAAGCAAGGTGAGACTTACTCTTCTTGTTGTTTTAGTAGTTTCTATAGTGCAATTTTCAGTTGGAGAGTAGGAAAAACCGTCTTGCTGGCAAGGCGGAAGAACTGAAAACTGGCTAGCTAGGGGCGGGCCAGGGGGCAGGGCCGGTTGGCCCATGCTCAGAAGGGCGAAAGCCCTTCTGAGCTATGGAGAGTACTTCCGTCTCGGTGCCATCGGATGACGTCACCAAGTGTGGCTGACTCATCCTGCTTGTCCTAGGAGAACATTCCGTTCCACTCTAGTCCTAGAATTTTCTCATGCTATGTCAGCAGCTCATTCTTTTCTTTTCCCCTGATTCTTCTTTTGGCCTAATAGTGGTTAAGAGTCCCAAGCAGGCCCATGGCCTGTATCCAGGCCTGCTGCACTGGCCTAGCTATAGGAGCACTGTCCCGGCTTGGGTCCGATTCTCTATACTACCTACGCACGCGGGAGGGGGGGGGATCTTTCTCTTTCTTTACTTGAATGACTGGCTGATCAGGGGACATTCCTCCCAAGAGGTAACACTCTCCCTTCATTGCACCATCATGATGCTCCACCTGGGTTTCTTCATAAACTTCCCAAAGTCCCACATTGCTCCAACCCAATGACTGGAGTTCATCAGAGTGCTCCTAGACACTCGACAGGCCTAAGCTTTCTCGCCTCATCAACCTGGCAAAAAAGGTAGAACATTAGATCCATGTAAGAGCTTGGGACATGCTACAGCTATTGGGACACATGGCCTCTATGGTTGTCCCCTATACTCAATTACACATGCGTCAAGGGCAGTGGACGCAGTCTTCCCAATGGACACAAGTGAAAGGTTGTCTCAGGGCAAGATCCACCTCAACTTATTATGTTCCTTCAGTGGTGGTGTCTCCCAGAAAACCTACTCATCGGGTCACCTTTTTCAGATGCTTCCACCTCAATGCACCGTGATGGATGCTTCCAAACTGGGTTGGGGGGGGGGGGCTCATTTGAACGACCTGACCACACAGGGATTGTGGACACAACAAGAATCTGCCCTGCAGAACAACCAACTAGAGCTACGGGCACTGACAAATGCTCTTCGGGTTTTTCAACCCCAGCTATCGGGGAAACCTGTTCTAGTCTGCACGGACAACCAGGTTGCCATGTTTTACATAAATAGAGGGGAACAGGATCCCTTCCCCTCTGTGAAGAGGTGATTCGCCTATGGTCATTTGCCATCTCTCACCGCATCCACCTCAGAGTGGTGTACCTCCTAGGTGAACTCCATGTCCTAGGGGACAAATTAAGCCGTATCCTTTGTCCACACAAATGGACCTTGCATCAAGAGATGGTTGCTCAGATCTTTCAAACATGGGGAACCCCCCTCATAGATCTCTTCGCCACTCCACAAAACACACAGCTTCCTCACTTCTGCTCCAGGGATTCCGTCTCTACACTGACAGTCCCCAGACACCTTCCTTCTATGGGGACAGGGATTGCTCTATAACATACTCATCCATCCTCTTGATACCCAAGATGCTATTCAAGCTACAGGCCGACAAGGCCTCCATGATTCTCATAGCCTCCTTTTAGTCCCGTCAACCGTGGTTTCCTCTGCTTCTTCGCCTTGCACAGACTCAGCCTCTCAGCCTGGGATGTGTGTCCGACCTCCTCTCCCATGACCATGGGACGCTCCTCCATCCCAATCTTCACTCCTTATGCCTGACACCAACCTTGACCTACCACAGGTAGTTAAGGATATCCTTGCATCATGTAAAGATTCCACCAGGCGATCTTATGCATTCAAATGGCATAGGTTTGCCCTTTGGTGCTCCTAAAAGGACCTTGACCCCTTTTCTTGCCCAGTGGAGTCACTTCTACAATATCTCCTCCACTTATCCTTGACAGATTTTAAGACTAACTCAGTGAGAGTTCACCTTAGTGCCATTGCAGCCTCTCACAGACCAGTGGATGGGCAGCCCATCTCCTCATACCCTTAGTAGCACTCTTCATGTGGGGGTCTCCCACTATCCAAACCACCCATTAAGCCCCCTCCGGTGGCCTAAGATCTGAATGTGGTTCTGGTTCAACTTCTAAAGCCACCCTTTGAACCTTTAGCCACCATCTCACAGACGTTTCTGTCTTGGAAGATCATCTTCCTTATTGCACTTGCCTCAGCTCACCGCATCAGCAAGCTGCAGGCTCTAGTGGCGAATCTGCCCTATACTCAGTTCCACCATGACAAGGTGGTTCTGCAAACCTATGTGCATTTCCTCCCAAAAGTGATTTCCTTCCATCTAAACCAGTCGGTAATCCTCCCAACCTTCTTCCCTAGACCACATGCGTCTCGAGCTGAAGCAGCACTACACACCTTAGACTGCAAGTGAGCGTTGGCCTACTATTTGGATAGAACTAAAGATCACAAATGATCCTCTCAATTATTCATCTTCTTTGATCCTAGTCACCTGGGTTTACCGGTGATGAAGCGTACTCTATCTAGATGGATAGCAGATTGTATCTCTTTTGCTTATGCACAAGCAGGATTCTCATTCAAGAGGGTCATGTCACTGCTCATAATATGCGGGCTATGGCAACATCTGTTGTTAATCTCTGTTCAGTAGCCATTGAAGACATCTGCTGGACAGCTTCCTGGTCCTCCATTCATATTATTGTCTGGACAGAGACTCCCATTGGGACGCTATTTTTGGCCAGGCCATCCTCCAGCACCTCTTTGAGACTTAGGGGTATGTTTACTAAACCGTCTTAATGTGCGCTCTGACACCTTATCGCGCGATAATGGCGCTTTATCGGGTGCAGAGGTACCTTAGCGTGTGATAACGGGTGCAGCAGCGCAAACGAGCGCTGAAGGCGGGGAAAGGCTCCCAGAGGGCGGGGAAAGGCTCCCGGAGGGCGGAGTAAGGCTCCCCAGGGGCGGAGAGAGAGGGTCAATGGGCGGAGAGTGGGAGGGGAGAGGCTCCCTGCACACTAACGCTGTGAAATTCAAGGCTGAAAACTAACGCCAGTGAAACCCTGGCGTTAGAGCTGATTTAAAGGGAAAAGAAACCATTGCCGTCAGCAATGTACAGCAGAACCAGGGAAACCTACAAAAAGTGATAAGTGTGATACATGTGCACGGAACAAAAGGGCAAATAAACAGTAAAAATGACCTGAACAAAATTGAAGAAAAACATAACCAAGCTGGGCAATAGTGATATTAATGGGAAACATCACCCCCCCCCCCCCTCGAGAAAGCTCCAAAAAAAAGATATGAATTTTGGAAGGGTCTATGCTCTGTCCCCATACAAGGTGAATGAGCCCACAGTGAAACTGCGCTGAGCAGGGTTTTCCCTCGCCATTGGGCAGGTTTCCTATGGCATGCACATGTTCCACAACAGCAGGGCGGGCATGTTGGAACGGGCAACTGGGCAGATGCTTGAAAAGGGGACACAGAGGGCTGCAGGCGGCACATGCTGTGGTGCAGCTGGGCCACAGTGCGGACGAGGGTGATGCCTAGGTGGCCCATAGGAATGCTGAAACAGTAGTGCAGCCAGACAGCAACTGATGAGGGCCCAACATGGGCACAAGTGTGCTTCCCACAGTGTCACAGGGGATAGTACCCAGCAGGTACCCCCAAGGGCACAGAACATTGGCAGGCGGTGCTGGGGAGAAGTATGGACAGCTATGCAGGCACCCATAACCCGCACCATAGGCAGCTGCCTACCCACACACTGGATGGCCTGAGACTGTGCTCCACCAGCACCACCAGCAGAAGGGCATATCAGCAGGGTGGCAGAGGGGTACTGGTGGGGGAGGGGGCAGTGGCAGCTGCCCAGAGAAGACCATGGCCTAGCCCTGTGTAGGTGGGTGCCATGCACTGCAACAGACAGGCTCTGTCTGACAAACAGTCATGGTATCACCAGGGAATGCACCATCTTTGTGGCAACAAGGTGGTGCAGTGCACACAGCCAGTGTGCTCAGAAGCAGAAGGTCACAGGTTCAAGTCCCAGCTGTGGTTCCTGCCAACCCAGTCCCCATATTTTACCCACTACTGAAACGTGCTAATACAGATAGAACCTTTAAACATGCCCAAAACACCTACATTTTACCCTACAGAGCACAGACACCATAAACATGCGCATTACCTAGAGCAGAGTCTCCCAAATGCAGTCCTGGAGGGCCAAACACCATTCAGGTTCCATGCTGCCTCTAATAAATATGGCTGTGCTGCATTTCTATGCACCACCCCCATGGTATGCAGATGTATCCCATGCATATTCATTAGGGACAGCATGAAAACCCGAACAGTGTGTGGCCCTCCAGGACTGGAGTTGGGAACCTCTGCCCTAGAGCAGCGGCCAACAGGGGCAGAGACACCCTCACCCACCGGCTCCATTATCCAAAGCCTCCTGGAAAGGCAGGATGTTGGGCCCTGCGTGCATCTCCTAATACTAGCACTTGCATACCTTAGCAATGCCATCCTAAACCTGGGAATACGGTACACAGCTATCAAAAGGTTGCTATGATAACTGGCAGATAGAAATTCCTACATTAAGCACAATTAGCTGATTGAGCTGCATCATAGCAACCTTTCTGATGTCTGTGGAGTGTGCCTCAGGTCTGGTGTCTGACAGAGTGACCCCAACAGTATTGCGTACCATAGCCATGCCTGCACTGTGCCCAGGACTGGTGTGGTGGCCAGGGCTGCCAAACACCTCTATAGTTGCACAATGCTGGCATAGGTGTGGGGAGTGTGTGTCTGTCTATCCAGTGTGTGGTGGCTGCTAACACTTTCCTCAGCCCACACTGCTAGCACTGTTGCCAGTATTGGCCTGCCAATGTGCATAATGAGGAGCAAGGTACTGTGGGAATAGCCTGGATAGGGTGGCCTGGCCTGGATTCATCTGTACAGAGCATAGGGCAATGGCTCGGACATTGTAGTGCCCGGCCACCACCTGCACGGACAGGGTGGCCACAGCATGTCCTGCTGGGAGGTCACTCTCACCCTGACTGAGCAGTGACCACGGCATAGCTAGGTTCCCCCATAGTGCTATATAGTATTTTTCTCATGTGATATTTATGGGTTCTCTTTTGGGGCCCAATATCTGCTTGGTGTGTATGCTGACATCCCAGTTCTGGGTACACGCATCTCCTCCAGGACTATGGACTAGCTAGCAGACTGTCTGCAGCTAGTATGTGTCTTGCTGGAACACCTTGCAGGGTGCAGCAGCTGGAGGTTTGCTGCTGGAGAATGTCAGATAGTGATGGGGGGCAGCTGAGCATTTCCAGGCCTACTGTCTGTCTGCTATTGCTTTATGCATGTGTACAGCTCTGCATTGCCTGCCCTGTAGGGTGTCTGTTCCCCATCAGGACTGGGGTTGATGGTCCCCTCTACTGCCACCATTGCAGGAAGGTAGAATGTGGATCTATTGGTGGGCGATCCTGTTTCCCACCCTGAGCCCCAGAGGGTGGGTTGTGTGGTGGTACATAATCCACCTATGGGTCCAAACACCCCCCCCCCCCTCACCTACATCATGTAACCATAGTACCAACACAGGATATGCACTATTCTGGGTGCATCATAGCCCATAAGGGCTAGACATCACTGAGAAATACAGAAGGACACAGATGTAACCTAGGTGTATCTGCAGGAATTACCTATCACACACAGTAGCACTGATGGGGACCTGCAGCATGGCGTATTTCAGCCATGAAAGGTGCTGTGGACCTGGTGCTGGGTGGCATAGTACCCGCACAATGTGACAGTCTGTGGCTACTCTGTGCCAGTACCACACACGGTCAGTTCCCCCTACCAGGCCGAGGTTCTGTGGGGGTGCATACCCATCTTGTGCCCATCTGTTGACTACTGATTTGCATGTGCAGTGCATCATGGGTACGGGTGGGTTAAGCCTATCCTGGTAACCACAGCAGACAGTTTGTGTGGTGACGTGCAGTTCTTATGCAGCCAGCCAGGGGTTTGTTAGCAGCTATAGAGCTGTAGCCCACTGGTTACTTCACTGCCTGTGAAGCCAGAGGTCATGGGTTCAAACCCATGGTGGGGTTATTTGATAGGGCTGTCTGAGGCATTGTCTATTTTTAATGTACATTAGTGCTGCAAGCAAAAACACCCTCAGAGTACTGTAACCTTAAGGTGCCTCATAAGGCGCCCTATCAAGCGCCTTATAAGGTGTCCTATAGGGGACATTATAGGGTGCCTTGGCGGACAGTGCACTTTATAATGTGCCCTATGGAGTGCGTTATGGGGTGCCTGATGCGGCACCTTAGGTTATGCCACCGTGAGGGTGTGTTTGCTGGCAGCACTAATTAAAATAAAAGTAAAATGCCTCAAAAAGCACTACTTAAACATACAGGGTGATGCCTCAGCCAGCCTTATGCATTAGGCACACTGGGGGATCAAACTCATGATCCCTGTACCATCAGTCAGTGTATTAACCATTGTGCTACACCTCTGCTTCTATGTTTGCATGTCTGCGCGCCTACTTAAGATTATCGCGCATTAACGTGCTTAGCAGCATTTTGCCCGATAATGTACGCAGTGCAGGTTATCACGCGATAATCCCGTTTTGCTACGTTAAGACCGAAACGCCCACTCCTTTTATGGCATCCTTAACACTATCGCCAGGCGCACGTTAAGACGGTTTAGTAATCATACCCTTTAAACTAAACTCCTACCCTCCATCCCTTACTTCTACAAGATACTAGACTATCATTGGAGGAGCATAGGCTTCTGGAATAGAGTCCAATGGTTCACAATGCTTCTAAACTTATCGGCTACAGATTTGTGCCTAAGAGATTGCACTACTGTCCCCTCCATACCATTCTGGTATCTGGGAGCTAGTAAGTCCCATATGTGAAGACTGCATTCCTGCTTGTTCCTGGAGACAGCATAGTTACTCGCCTGTAACAAGTGATCTCTGGGAACAGCAGGAATCAGTCTTCACAACCCGCCCTCCTCTCCTAAGAGTTGTAGGGTTCTTTTTGTCTGTCGTTTTCTTCTCAGTTACAAACTCAACTGAGGAGAGAAGCTGGGAAGACAAGTGCAGAGGAATGCTCCCAAAGACTTTCCTATTGGATGCTGGGGAATGTTCCTGCATGGGCTTAGTCAGGGACATCACCCATATGTGAAGACTGATTCCTGCTGTTTCTGGAAATCACTTGTTACAGGTGAGTAATACACTATTTCTGATGTTATTGAGATGTTTCTGACAAGGGGTGTGCAGATAGTAAAACACCACTGAGAGAGAAAGACCGAGAAGGGAGGACTATCTTGCTCCACAGGAGAGCAGCCAGCCAGCCTGAAACTGAGGAAGCTGGCTAGAAAACCCAGACTGGCTCAATTTGCAGCCATGTGAGTTCTGAAAGGTTGAGCCCAGCACAGATGAGTTTTGAATGTGTATTGTTTTGTTATTGGCTCTAGCTTATGATTTGACTCCTTGTTGGACATAAGGGTCTGATGAAAACCAGAAGGTCATAAGGACCTTTAAAGTTTATTTTAACACTTTGGAAAACCTATGCTGCAAAGACCAGCTGGTTTTTTTGTTAATTACAACCTCGATAGGACTGCATAATTCCGGGGCAGTACTTATTGGGCAACAGAGTTGTCCAGAGAGCAAGATTTTGCAGGCAACGTTTTTTTTTGTTTTGCAATAAACTATTTCTTCTATTTTGAAAAACAGAGAAATAATCCACAGCCCTAAGGTATTGAGTGCTTCATTAAAAATGCTACACCAAGAAGCCTTGGAATATTATTATGCCTGTAGATGCATACTCAGACTCCTGCGTGTGACAGTGCTTATACTCACATTCAGATACAACCCAATCACAGGAAATATCTGCAATTCGTCATAGGGAAACTAAAATTTCAGTACCATGTACTGCCTTCTGGCCTCACATATTCACCAAATGCCTCCTTGTTGTAGCAGCTTGATTCAAACAGACACTTAAGTAACTATGTTTTGCAGGGAAGTAGAGGCTCGCAGTTCTTGTATTGGTAGATGGTGAGCATGTGGAACTTTGCCACCTCTCATGGGATGGGGCTAAGGGCCACGTATCTGCCTGGCGAGGAAAATATCCTGGTGGACAGGCTGAGTCCTTCAGTCTCACAAATGAACCTTGGATTTGAGGGTAGTCCTCTCCATCTTTCAAGAGTGGGGTTCCCCCTCAATAGATCTCTTCACTACTCCTCAGAACACCCAGGTGCCTCGGTTCTGATCCAGGGTGGAGACACATGGAAAACTAACCTTGGATGCTTTCCTTCTACAAAGGCATATCCTCCCATCGCAAAATCCTTCCTGAAACACCAGAGCAACAGAGGCATGATAATTCTCATCTCTCCTTATTTGCCCTGGCAGCTATAGATCCATCTCTTCCTCAAATTATCTATCTGAGACCTGGTTCACCTGGGCCATGCACCAACTCTTTTCGTAGGATTGGGGTACAGTGTTTCATCCCAACATATAAAGCCCCTAACTCACAACTTGGATGTTGACAGGTTGACTTTGTCCTCTTATAATCTTGTCAGTTGGTTTTACCAATGTCCTCTTGGCTTCCAGAAGAGATTCCACTCAGAGGTCTTATTCTCTCAAATGGAAGAGATTTGCCATCTGGTGTGAGAGAGAGGCCTTAGATCCTCATGTTCCACACAAAAACTACTTGAATACCTTTTACACTTTGGCTTGAAGTCCAACCATGTAAGGACTCGCAGTGCAAATGGAACTTATCGTTGACATTTAGAAGATAAACCCATCTATCTACAGCTCTCAGTTTACTTTATGTGAGGCTCGCTGCTTCTAGAAACTCCTGAAGTCTCTCTGTGGTGTCTTGGGATCTCAATGTGGTTTTGACGCAGCTAATGAAAGCTCCCTTTGAGCTGCTCGGTATCTTTGTGCTGAAGTTTACAATCTGTAAGGTCCTATTCTTAGTGGAGATCACTTCAGCATGCAGGGTTAGTAAGCTCCAGACCCTAGTACTGTAGCTGATCCACTCTTCACAAGATTTTCATTAATAGGATGGTATTGTGGATTCATCCTAAATTTCTTCTGAAGTTGTTGTCTGACTTCCACATTAATCAGTCTTGCTAGTCTTTTTCCTAAGACCTCATTCTCAAAAGGGGGAAAGTGTGTTACACATATTGGATGGTAAAAGAGCTTTGGCTTTCTACTTGGAGCAGACTTAGGACCGTACAAAGTCTGTCCAGCTTTTTGTTTCCTTTGATCCAAGCAAATTACATGCTGCCATCTCCTAACACACTCTTTCAATTTGGCTCGCAGATTGCAAATTTTTTGCTTATGCCCAGGCAGGCTTGAGCCTTGAGGGACATATCATGGCTCACAACGTCTAAGCCGTGGCCCATTTGTGCTCACCCTCCATGAAGATTTGAAAAGCTGTAGCATTGACTTCTGTCCACACATTCACATTTCACTACTGTCTGATTCTGTCAATCAATACTTTGGAATCTGTTCAGGGACTAGAATCAAATTCCATCCCACTAGGCTGATTTCTTTATGTCCAGGCTGCCTCAAAATAAATCATTGCTATAAGGCGGCCTGTTGCCACCAAAAATATCTGTCTATTAAATGCCTACTGTTTGGGCACTATGTTTATGCCGTTTTTTGTTCCAAGGCAATCTGTAGTGAGGGATTCCCATATGTGAGGACGTTATCCTGCTTTTCTACGAAGAAAGCAAGTTACTCACCTGTAGCAGGTGTTCTCTGTGGGTAGTAGGATAGGTTCTCACCATTCACCCACCTCCCCTGGCATTGTATTCTAACAGCTAGTTACATGACTCAAATAAAATGGCAAGGCGAAGGCAAGTGGAGAGACACATGCATATGTGGTAAAGAGCTGGGGAGGGCTCTGTCAGTGACTTCACCCATAGGTGAGGACTTATCCTGCTGTCCATGGAGAATACCCGCTACAGGAGAATAACTTTTATCTGAATCAGCCTGTGGATAAGTGTATTTTCAAAATGGATAAAATGGCCCTCAAAATGTATAGAAAGTAGAATTAAGAAAGCTAGTCTCTGAGTATTTTATAGTTACAATGGGGAAAATTTCAATAAATTTAAAATATTGGAAATGTAAACAAATTGTAACCCATAGCAAACATGTATATCATAGCAAATGTGTTGAAAACACTGGAAAAATGTCATTTGATAAGAATGGCCAAGGCAAAACAGGAAAAACTAAAATATCTGATCACAGAACATTCCAGAAACATCAAGGACATTTTTGAACTAATAGCAACCTGAATCAAATAATAGGGTCTTATTTCTAGAAATAAGAACATAGGATATGCCATACTGGATCAGACCATAATCCACCAAGCCCAGTATCCTGTTTTAAACAGTGACTAATCCAGGTCACAAGTACCTATCAAGTTCCCAAAAAGGTTCCCAGATTCCATGTTGCTTTTCCTGGGGGTAAGCCGTGAATTTCCCTGGTTCTTTTTAATAATGGTTTATGGTCTTTTCCTGCAGAAACTTGTCCAAACCTTTTTTAAACCCAGCTGAACTAACAGCTTTTACTAAATCCTCTGGTAACGAATTCCAAAGTTTAACTACACGTTGCGTGAAAAAATATTTTCTCCTATTAGTCTTAAATGGGCTATATTGTAGCTTCATTGTGCGTCCCCTAGTCTTTCTACTCTTTGAAGGAGTAAACAACCGATCTATGTTTACCTGTTCCACTCTATTCATTATTTTATACAAGTTTATCATATCTCCCCTCAGACATCTTTTTTCCAGGTTAAAGAGTACTAACATTTACTATTTTGGTGACTCTTTTCTAATTTTGCTATATCCTTTTAAAGATATGACAACCAGAATTACACACAATATTCAAGGTGCAGTCGCACCATGGAACAATATAGACACATTATAATAGCCTTAGTTTTATTCTCCATTCCTTTCATTATGATTCCTAGCATTCTATTTGCTTTCTTGGCTGCTGCTGCACAATGGGCAGAGGGTTTCAACGTATTCTCAAGGACTAAGCAGAAAGTCTGTCCTCAATTATGGGTGATGTCACCGACTGAGACCTCGCACGGCAACCCTCCCCAACTTTCATAAAAAGCCTTTGGGAGATCCAGCACACAAGCGTGATTGCCTTCCCGCCCGAACAGAGCCACCTTACTCAGTTGTCTTTTTTCTGTGGAGCCTTGCAGACATTCATCTGTATCCTGGAAAAAAGCTTTTGCCCTGTTTGGTAGTTTTTGCCGCTCAGTACTCTTATTTTTTCTCTACATTCATGTTTTTATTTGCCTTCCTGTAATTCCTGGCATCATTGCTGCCTCAGAGCACGTTTTTTTTCCAGGTCTTTATTTTCTTTTACTTTTTTTTTGGCACATGGATTTTTTCTCGCACCCTCCTGGTTGGGGCATTGGCAGAAGCAGTCTTCCCCAACATGTCCACCCTGACCAGTGGCTTTAAGAACTGCACCAGATGTAGCCAGACCATTTCCATAATGGACCACCATAACGTGCTTTCAGTGCCTTGGGCCTGATCATGAGCCCTCTACATGCACTCTCTGCTTCCAGATGAGGTGCAAGAGGCTGAAGAACCGTGAAAAGCAGTGGGAATCACTGTTTGGCTCCAAGGGCACTGCTGAGGACTTGGCCTCGCATGGTGATTGGGCCCTTTTGGAGCTGCGAAGTCACGGGGCTCTGGAACTGAGACTTCTTCGAAGAGGAGCATCCCCGGAAGGAACTGACTCTGTCTCAGTCATCGTCAAAGGGCGATGCTGAGTCCAGGGTGAAGATTCATGGACATGATCATCAAAGCCCTTGACACGACTCTGAGGGCGAAGGCCGAGAGTGGCCTTTGAAGCTGCACTGGTGGGAGGAGGTGCCTCCCGTGGCCTCAGAGGGCCAGTGAAGGACTCCCGAGCCTACTACCATCGAGGAGTCCCCGCCAAGGGAACCAGCATCGGCACCGAAGGCGGCGGCGCTGGCGCCAGCAGCTGCAAAGCACTCCCTCATAACAGAGCGGTTGTTGACTCTCAAGCGCAGCCTGGCTGCCTTAATGGCACAGCACAAGACCCGGGAACTAGGAACTAGGAACCTCTGGTTCCTTTGGGCTGGTGACAGCTCTGGGTGCCTCACTGATGGAGGTACAGCCAATTTTCACAAAACATGCTGTCTTCTCCGGTTCCCGGGACCATTCTCGGTCCTGCTCAGTACAGCAGATCTTCAACTCCCTAGGGCATCGGGCTCGGAACACAGGGAACCGAGGTCACCCTCTATTCTGCCACCGGGGCATTGATGCTGTTCCCATTCCCTTCGATACTTTGAATTTTTGTTTGACTCAGATTCTAAATGGGAAACCAAAGAGAAATACCCAGAGACAGTGTGGCACCAGGATGTCCCTTTAGATCCCTTGCCCCTGTATGAGAGCAGGAAATCCCCTCCCGAGGACCTCTCCTTGGAGTTCATCAGGGACATGGGGAAGGCTTTACCCTTCACAATTACCCTTCGGTTGGAGGAGCTGGAGATCCTAAAGTATTCAACTCACCTGAAGGAGGCCATCATCGTCCTGGTGCACCCTATCCTGGAAATGTTACTACTGAGGATGTGGGAGACCCCAATTATGGTGCCAGTTGTGAGCAGGCATCTCAATTTCATGTATCGGGTCTGCAAGAGCACAAGCTTTGAGAAAACACAACTACCTCACAACACCATAGTTGTGGAAACGGCCATGCACAGTATTAAGAGTAACAAGATACACTCCTCGGTGCCCCTTGGTAGGGAGACATGCACCATGGATGGGTTTGGCAGGAAATGTTACCAGGACTCGATGCCCATGGCCTGTATCCAAACGTACCAGCTGTACATGGACATGTACTCGAGAGATCTGGCGGGGGAGCTTGCCGGGTTCTCGGTTGGCTTATCTGGAGATCATCTTCAGTGCTTCCGGAGCCTGGTAGCTATGATCAAAGAATGCTCCAAATATGTGACTCATGCAGCCTATGATGGCTTTGAGTCCATGGCTAGAGTGGCATTGATGCCTGCTGCCTGACATGGCTACAGTCATCGGACTTGGAGCAATGGGTTCAGGACAAGTTGGTTGATATCCTATGTCAGGGAGAGAACCTCTTTGGCAAACCCATGATGGAGAAAGCCGCAGAGTTGGGAGCCTGAAGAGGTCACCATGAATAGGCTCTCGAGAGAGACCACTGATCCTTCCTGATGGAAGGCCTCAGGAGAAAAGTCCTTCTACCCAAAGAAAAAGAAGGTCTACGGTACTTATATCCTGTTCCATTCATACCAGATGCCCCAGCAGGCATAGCAAGCCAAGGGCCAAGGCCAGAAGCAACATCTGCCTAAAGCCCTGAAGCCCCAACCAGCGCCACAACCACAGCCTGGGGAGGGCTTTTGACTCCCGGGTCCTGGACCCTTCTTCCCCTTTCAGGCCCAGTTCCACAGGGGGCATCTCATATCATTTGCCCATCATAACCGCCTGGGCTCTGCGAATGGTAAAGGAGGGCTACCTCCTACACTGCGATGAGACTCCCCCCCCCCTCCTGTTCTTTCCAGGGGAGTATCCTTTGGAACCTTACCATAGAGAACTTCAGCAAGAGCGCATAGCTCTTTTACCAAAAAGTGCAGTGAAGGTTGTTCCACTGTCTTAAAAGGGGAAGGGATTCTACTCCTGCTACTTCCTGGTTCCAAAGAAAACAGGTGGATTCCATCCCATTCTGGATCTCCGCAATCTCAATCGCTTCCTAGTGCATGAGAAGTTCAAAATGGTATCCATTGGAACGTTGCTGCCCTTCCTCTAGCAGGAAGATTGGCTATGCTCCTTAGATCTGAAAGATGCCTATACCGACATCCTCATTCAGCCCCTGCACTGGCAGTACCTCCGCTTCGTCATCAGTGGACATCACTATCAATACAGGGTTCTCCCTTTCAAACTGGCATCCACCCTAAGGGTTTTCATAAAATGTTTGCAGTCGTAGCCGCTTTTCTGTGCGTGCAGGGCATGTTAGTCTTCCCTATCTGGATGACTGGTTGATCAGAAGCAGGACACCAGATGAGGTCAATCTGCCTGTACAATACACAATCCAGGTGCTGGAGCAGCTGGGTTTTGTCATAAATTATCCAAAAAAGTGAGGAAAAAACACAGTTTTCCCTATATTAATTTCCTTATATTAATTTGTTTTTGTTGGACCACAGATAAACCAGACTCCCAGACCTCGGTAGGTAATGGTCCTTTTTAATCAAACCAGCAGTAAAAAGTATATAAAAATATTTTTTTGCACTTAACTGCCACGGCAAAAAAGCATCAAGGCAAAAAATCGAGCTGGGTGAGGTTTCGGCTCCTGGGTTTAGCATTTTTGCTTTTGTGGTTGGATAAATTATCCAAAGTCACACCTGCAACCAACTCAATGCCTCAAGTTCACTGGGGCACTCCTTGATACCACTGGAGCCAGAGCCCTTCTTCCATCGGACCAGGCACAGCACCTCATCTCTCTGGCCCAGGATGTCCAATGTTGCTCAACAGTCTCAGTTCACCAAATGCTTTGTCTCCTGGGACACATGGCCTCCACAGTCCATGTAACCCCGTTTGCCCGACTTCAGATGCGGCAGGTGCAATGGATACTCTATACACAGTGGTGTCAGGTGATAGACTGTCTCACGGACCGGGTCAGGGTGACTTTGCCACTACAGAACTTCCCTTTCCTGGTAGCAGCAGTCAATTCATCTTCTAGTGGGCTTCCTTTCCAGGCCCTGACACACCAGCTGGTGCTGACCACAGATGCCTCCAAAATGGGCTGGGAAGCCCATCTCAATGGCCTGCATAGTGAGGAACTCTGGAAGATGGAGGAGAGTCTTCATCAGATAAACTTTCTCAAGTTCAGGGAGGTAGCGAATGCCCTTCGAGTCTTCCAGCAACAGCTGTCCAACCAGGTAGTCCTTATCCAGACGGGCAACCAGGTGGCAATGTTCTACATCAACAAGCAGGGCGGCATGGGCTTATATCTCCTCTGCTGGGAGGCCGTTCGACTCTGGACATTTGCCAGCAAGCACAACATGCTTCTCCAGGAGGTCTGTCTCCTGGGACAGGACAACACATTGGCGGACAGGCTCTGCAGAGTGCTGCAGCTGTACAAGTAGACTCTCAATACAAAAGAGCCCTCAACATTTTCCAGCAGTGGGCCACTCTGTCTATGGACCTTTTTGCTGATCCTCACAATGCCCAACTACTGCTGTTCTGCTCCAGAGTCTCTGTTACAACCAGGTGGCCTCCGATGCGTTCCTCCTGAACTGGGGCAAGGGCTTGCTTTATGTTTATCAAAAAACTCCCTTAGTGGCCAAGACCCTTTTCAAGGCCCAGACGGATAGGGACACCATGATATTGCCCCACACTGGCCAGGCAACCATGGGTACCCCCTGTTGCTTCACCTCTCCCGGGCACCTTCTCTTCACCTCGGCCATGCCTCCGATCTGCTCTTTCAGGAGGAGGGGACCCTCCTCCATCCCAATCAAGTCCGGCTTGGATGCTGAGAGGGTAGCTCTTACTCAGTTTCACCTGTCTAGGGACGTGGAGAATATTCTCCTCGCATCCCACAAGAATTCCAGCAGACGTGCATATGCCTTCAAATGTGCAGATTCTCTGTCTGGTGTGTGAACAGGGCCCTTAACCCTTTCTCCTGCTTGGTAGAGTACATCTTAGTGCTCTGGCAGCCTACCATCATACGATAGATGACTGGTCCCTTTCCACTCCCCCCTTCATTGGCCACTTCATGAGGGGCCTCTTGCTATTATGTCCACCGATCCGACCACCACGGGTGGTGTGGGATCTTAACGTGGTCCTCGGACAGTTGCTCACTTCACCTTTTGAGCTACTGGCCACCTGCTCTCTCAAGTTTCTCTCCTGGAAGGTCATTTTCTTGGTGGTGCTTACTTCAGCGTGCAGTCAGTGAACTGCAGGTGCTGGTGGCGCATGCCTCCTATACCAGGTTCTACAAAAATAGGGTGGTCCTATGCACTCCTAAATTTCTGCCTAAGGTGGTTTCACCTTTTCAACTCAACCAGTCGGTGGTACATCCCATCTTCTTTCCCAGACCTCATGTGAACAGGGCAGAGGACTCTCTCCAAAACCCTGGATTGTAAGAGGCATTGGCTTTCTATCTAGAATGGACAAAAGCCCACCACTGTTCCTCCCAGCTCTTCATCTCCTATGACTCGAACATGCTAAGTGTGGCAGTTTCTAAACACACCCTTTCCATCTGGGTGGCTCACTGCATCTCCTTTGCCTATGTCCAGGCTGGACTTTCCTTATGATGACTTGTCACAATGCATAATGTCAGCACCATGGCAGCCTCTGTGGCTAACCTGCACTCAATCTACTTGCTGGAGATCTGTAGGGCTGCAATGTGGTCTTCTGTCCACACCTTTGCAGTCCATTACTGCCTGGATGCAGATTCCCAGCATGACAGCATCTTCGGCCAAGCCGTACTCTGCCATCTCTTTGGGAATTAATGCAACTCCTTCCCTCCAGCCCTTTTGTCTGTCCAGGCTATCAGAGAGTCATTCTCTTGCTTGATGCTGGAGCTGTATGTCGCCTCTCGGATCCTTTCAGCATTTTCCCGCTGTTCTTCACCATTTGGTTTTTCTGGTTGCCCCATTGGGCGATTTACAGGGTTTTTTTGGTAGCCTGTAGCTATGGGAATCCCATAAGTGAGGACTAACTTCCTGCTTTGTCCCGGAGACAGCATAGTTACTGAACTGTAACAGGTGTTCTCCGGGAGCAGCAGAAATCAGTCCTCACTACCCTCCCTCCTCCTGTGGAGTTTTTTTTACTTTTTGGATCAATTAATCTGTGTTGTTGTACTGAGGTAAGATGACCCTGTTCGGGCAGGAAGGCAATCATGCATGCATGCTGGATCTCCCAAAGGCTTTCTGTGAAAGCTGGGGAGGATTTCCCATGCGAGGGCTCAGTCTGTGACATCAACCATAAGTGAGGACTGATTCCTGCTGCTCCTGGAGAACACCTTACAGGTGAGTAACCAATGTTTTATCCATGATGATACCTAAATCCTTTTCCTGGGTGGTGGTTCCTAATGTGGATCCTTGCATCATATAATCATAGTTTGAGTTGTTCTTCCCTAAATGCATAACTTTGCACTTGTCCACATTAAATTTCATCTGCCATTTGGATGCCCAGTCTTCCAATTTATCAAGATCCTCTTGCAATTTTTCACAATCCTCTTATGTTTAACAACTTTGAATAATTTTGTGTCATCAAATTTGCAAATCACCTTGCTTGTTATTCCCATTTCCAGGTCATTTATAAATATGTTAAAAAGCATTGGACCCAGCACAAATCCCTGGGGTATTCCACTTGTTCACTTTTCTCCATTGAGAAAACTGCCCATTTAGCCCTACTGTTTTAACCAGTTCCTGATCCACAATAGTACACTGCCTCCTATCCCAAGACTTTTTAATTTCATCGAGAATCTCTCATGAGGGACCTTGTCAAAGGCTTTCTGAAAATCCAGATATACTATATCAAATGGCTAATCTTTATCTAACTGTTTGTTTACACCTTAAAAAAACAAACAGATTAGTAAGACAAGACTTTCCTTGGCTAAATCCATGTTGGTTTTCTCCTATTAGACCATGACTATATCAAGAGTTCCCAAACCTGTCTCCCAGTCAATCGGGTTTTCAGGATATCCACAATGAATATGCATATGAGAGATTTGCATGCACTGCCTCCATGGTATGCAAATCTCTCATGCATATTCATTGTAGATATCTGGAAAACCCTACTGGCTGGGGAGGCCCCAGGACAGATTTGGGAACCCCTGATCTACATGTTCAGTAATTTTATTCTTTATAATGGTTTCTACCATTTTGCCAGGTACTAATGTCAGGCTCACCTGTCTATAGTTTCCTGGATCATCCCTGGAACCCTTTCTGAAAATTGGCATTACATTGGCCATTCTCCAATTTTCAGGTACTATAGACGATTTTAATGATAGTTCACAGACTACTAATAGTAGGTCTGCAATCTCATATTTCAATTCTTTCAGCACCCTGAGATATATACCATCCAGTCCAGGTGATTTGCTACTCTTTAGTTTATCAAATAGTTTTAGTATATCTTCCCGATTTATTGAGATTTGTTTCAGTTCTTCTGATTCATCACCTTTAAATACTATTTCAGGCATGGGTAACTTCTCTACATCATCTTCGGTAAAGACTGAAGCAAATAATTCATTCAGTCTCTACGCTATGGCCCCCTTTTACCCTTCTATCATCTAATGGTCCAAATTGACTCACAGGTTTTTTGCTACAAATGTACTTGAAAACATTTTTATTATGTACTTTTGCTTCCATGGCAAGTGTTTTTTCAAATTCTCTTTGCCTGCCTTATCAATGCCTTGTATCTAATTTATCAGTAGTTATGTTGTTTCCTATTTTCATCATTTGGCTCCTTTTTACATTTCTGAAAGATGCTTTCTTGGCTACAATGGCATCTCTGATCTCACCTTTAAACCATGATGGCAGTTGTTTGGCCTTCCTGCCACCTTTCTTAAAGTGTGGAATATATCTGATCATGTGCTCCTTTTATTTATTTATTTATTTATTTTTAATTTTATTTAAAAGTTTATTACAAATTATATTACCACAATATAAAGAAAACCACAATATAAGGCATCTGATACATAATACATTAATCTACAGTAAACATGGTCAAGCCCACATCAAGGGAGGAGCATCAGGAGTAAACAAAGACAATCCATACAAGAAAATCAAACTCCAAAGCGCTACCTAAGGAGATAATAAACATGCTAATACCTGCAGCTCCTAGTTACCTATTTCTCTCTGTCCCTAAAGAAAGACTGCAGTTGAGAGGCATCAAAAAACATATGTCTGACCCTGCCAAGCTATTATACATTTGCAGGGAAATTTCAAATAAAACGTTGCCCTTAATTGAACTACCCGCTGCTTAAGTTCCAAAAACTGATTACGCCTAGTCTGAGTCTGGCAAGTAATATCAGAAAAATATTTACTTTATGGCCACAGAAAAACTCATCCTTATGTTGAAAAAAAGCTTTAAGAACTTTATATTTAATGGATTCTGAACCCAGCGTGACCACTAGGGTATATCGCTTATGAATCATATCCAAAGAATCTTCTAAGAAAGCAGACAAGTCCTGGCTAGGTGCTGGGTGGAGAGAATCCATTTCCTATCCCCCCACACTTGCCACCCTGATCTTACTAGGAACATAATACATCTATAAGACATTAGTGGGGTCTGTAAATTTAAAAATCTCAAAAAGTTATTTTTGAAAAGAGATTCTGGAGAGAGCAAGTGGGTTAAAGAAAAATTAAAAAAAAACTGAGATTCTTAGCCCATACACCATTCTCTAAAGCCTCCAATCTGGCTTGAACAGCCAGAATCTTTCATAAAAGCAGTGTTTGAAACAACACAAGATTGGACTTGAGAATGGGTTTGAGCCACAGATTTACTCAAACTACATAACTGTTTATCCAGCTCGGAAAGTTTATCCAAACCCCGTGCGTAAAAGTACATAAAGAGGCTACTGTGGCAGTCAATCGAAGATCTATCTTGTTAATTGCCCCAAGAGGTTCTTTGGGGGTTACATCACCCTTCGCAGAGGGAGAGACAATATCTACCAAAGCCGTCGGTGACACAGGAAACATAGAAATATTATGACAGAAAAAGACCACATGGCCTATCTAGTCTGTCCTTCCATATCAACAACTACTCCATTTTTCCTTCAGAGATCCTCTGTGTTTGTCCCATGCTTTTTTGAATTCAGATACTGTCCTCATCTCTACCACCTCCACTGGGAGACTATTCCATGGATCCACCACTCTTTCTGTAAAGAAATATTTCCACATATCACTCCTGAATCTATCCCCCTTCACCCTCATCCCATGTCCCCTCATAGCAGAACTCACTTTCAATTGAAAGAGGCTCTCCCTCTGTACATTTATGCCACGGAGGTATTTAAACATCTCAATCATATCACCTCTATCCTGCCTTTCCTCTAAGGTGTACATATTAAGATCCTTAGGTCTGTCCTCATATGCTTTATAATGAAGACCACTGACCATTTTAGTAGCCACCCTCTGTACTGACTCCATCCTGTTTATATCCTTTTGAAGGTGTGGTCTCCAGAATTGCACACTATACTCCAAATGAGGTCGCACCAAAGACTTAATACAGAGGCACTATCACCTCCTTTTTTCTGCTAGCCATTCCTCTCCGTATGCACCCAAGCATCCTTCTACATTAGCTTTTGCCGTCACCTTTTCTACCTGTTTAGCTACTTTAAGATCATCAGACACAATCATGCCTAGGTCCCGCTCTTCTTAATTGGACAAAAGTACTTCACCCCCTATTATATTGCTCCCTTGGATTGCCGCAGCCCAAATGTATGACCTTACATTTTTTCACATTAAATCCCAGCTGCCAAATTCTAGACCATTCTTCAAGCTTAGCTAGATCCCTCCTCATGTTATCTACACCTTCTTGGGTGTCTACACTATTGCAGATTTTGGTATCATCCGAAGAGGCAAAACTTAACCCAACAGCCCTTCCGCTATATCACTAACAAAGATGTTAAAAAGAATCGGACCAAGGACAGATCCCTGGGGCACACCACTGGTAACATCCTTCTCCTCAGAGTGAGCTCCATTTACCTGTACTCTTTGTTGCCTCCCACCCAACCAATTTCTAACCCAAGCAGTAACTTTAGGGTCCATCCCTAGGGTGCTCAGTTTGTTTATAAGTCTCCTGTTAGGAACAGTGTCAAAGGCTTTACTGAAAACTAAATACACTACATCTAGGGCTCTCCCTTGGTCCAACTCCCTGGTCACCCAGTCAAAGAAATCAATCAGATTTGTCTGACAAGACCTGCCACTAGTGAATCCATGCTGCCTCGGATCCTGTAATCCGCTGGACTCCAGAAACCTCACTATTTTCTCTTTCAGTAGCGTTTCCAAGAATTTACTAACCACCGAAGTTAAACTAACCGGCCTGTAGTTTTTACCACATCCTTACTTCTGCTTTTTTGTAAAGGCATTCCATGAGCCTCTCTCCAGTCCTTTGGCACCACCCCCGACTCCAACGAGGCATTGAAAAGGTCAGTCAGTGGAACTGCTAGAACGTCCCCAAGTTCCCTCGGTATTCTAGGATGTATCCCATCCGGTCCCATCGCTTTGTCTACTTTAAGTTGAGCTAGTTTCTTACGAACACAGTCTTCTGAAAATTGTTCAAGATGTCCCTCACTTCTGTTCCTGTTTGTGGGTGTTTTCTGAGGTCCTGCTCCTGGTTTTTCATCTGTGAACACAGAACAGAAATATTTGTTAAGCAATTCTGCTTTATCCTCATCAGCTTCTACATATTCCTCCTCTTCACCCTTGAGTCTGACAATACCACTTTTGCCCTTCCTCTTCTCACTAACATATCTGAAAAATGTCTTATCCCCCCATTTTATTGCATTGGCTATTTCCTCCTCTTTTTGAATCTTTGCTTTCCTGACTACTTTGCTAGCTTTTCTAAGTTTTTCCAAATATAGATGCCTGTCTTCCTTTCTCTCTGATCTTTTGTATTTCATGAAGTTCTCCCTCTTTTTCTTTACCTTTTCAGCTACTTCTTTTGAAAGCCATAGCGGTCTCCTTTTCCTTTATTTACCATTTTAACAAAAAGGTTGGTATAGAAACTCCTGAAGAAGCATCAAAGGGTATTCCTTCCACAACTGTAGAGGGCAGAGCAGGAACAGGAAAAGGCTGTGGGAACCTGATATCGGGGCTTAAAGAAACCCCATCCAGAAATAGCAAACTGGACGAAAGAGCTATCAAATATCTATCCCATAGGTCCCAAAGTCTTTCTTGCACTCCTGTAGTAACAACTACCTTTGTGCCAGCTTTATTCTTACGTTTCCCCATCATAAACCACTGGAAGAAAAACTAACACCTCCAGTGCACTGAAGGGGTCCAAAGGGGTGTGTCCTGCCCCTTTGGTCACACCTCTTCGATTCACGACCTGTGGGTGCATGTGCTGGCTGCTGATTTTAATAGGGCCCGTGGTCCTCACCAAGGGAAGTCCTCCAAACACTTGCCTGCTCAAGGAGCAAATGCCAGCAGACACCAGGGCTTATCCAGCAAGGCAGAGGGTATGACACTCATTCTCCTCCACACATCTGATACAGCTTCCAGTTTTGTCTAAACTATTTTCCTCATTTTATCATAGTCTCCCTTATGAAAGTTAAAAGGCAGTACTGTGGATTTCCTTGCTGTCCTCCCTCCATTTATTAAATCAAATTTTACCATGTTATATGATCATTATTGCCAAGTACTGTATTTCACTAAGGACTAGATCTAAAATAACTTCCCCTCATGTTGGTTCATGAACCAGCTGTTCCATGAAGTAATCATTTCATCTAGAAACTTTATCTCCCTAGCATGTCCTGCTGTGCAATTGACCCAGTTGATACTGGGGTAATTGAAATACCCATTACTTACTGTGCTATAATTTGTGTTGGCTTCTCTGATTTCTTTTAGCATTTCATCATCATCATCATCATCATTTCATTCTGGCCAGGCGGATGGTAGTACACTCCCATTACTATTGCCTTCCCCTTATTACATGGAATTTCTATCCATTGAGATTCTAGTGTCTTTTGTTTCCTGAAATCTTTTGTCCTGTTTGACTCAATGCCCTGTCTAAGATAAGCCTCCACCTATTTCATCTACCCTATAAGAACATAAGATATGCCATACTGGGTCAGACCAAGGTCCATCAAGCCCAGTATTCTGTTTCCAACAGTGGCCAATCTAGGTCATATGTACCTAGCAGTTTCCCCAAGGGACACAGGTTCCACAATGCTTGTATTGGTTCAAGCATTGATATCCTGGGTCCCTTCTTAATAATGGTTTATGGACCTTTCCTCCAGTAACTTGTCCAAACCTTTTTTAAACCCAGCTACATTAACAGCCTTTACTACATCCTCTGGTAACAAATTCCAGAGTTTGATTACACGTTGAGTGAAAAAATATTTTCTTTTATTGGTCTTAAATAGTTTACCCTGTAGCTTCATTGCATGTCCCCTAGTCTTTCTATATTCTGATAAGGTAAACAATCGATCTACGTTTACCCGTTCCACTCCGTTCATTAATTTATAGACTTCTATCATATCTCCCCTCAGCCGTCTCTTTTCCAGGTTAAAGAGCCCTAAACGTTTTAGCCTTTCTTCATAGGAGTATCCTTCCATCCCCTTTACCATTTTGGTGGCTCTTCTCTGAACCTTTTCTAAAATAGCTATATCCTTTTTAAGATACGGCGACCAGAATTGCACACAATATTCAAGGTGCGGTCTCACCATGGAACGATATAGAGGCATTATAATATCTTTTGTTTTATTTTCCATTCCTTTCCTTATCATACCTAGCATTCTATTTGCTCTCTTGGCCGCCGCTGCACACTGGGCCGAGGGTTTCAACATGGTATCCACAATGACACCTAAATCTTTTTCCTGGGTGGTGGTTCCTAATGTGGAACCTTGCATCGTGTAACCATAGTTTGGGTTGTTCTTCCCTAGGTGCATAACCTTGCACTTGTCCACATTAAATTTCATCTGCCATTTTGATGCCCAGTCTTCCAATTTATCAAGATCCTGTTGCAATTTTCCACAATCCTCTTGGGTTTTAACAACTTTAAATAGTTTTGTGTCATCTGCAAATTTGATAACTTCACTCGTTATTCCACTTTCCAGGTCATTTATGAATATGTCAAAAAGCAGCAGACCCAGCACAGATCCCTGGGGTACATCACTATTCACCTTTCTCCATTGGGAAAATTGGCCATTTAGCCCTACCCTCTGCTTTCTATCTTTTAACCAGTTCCTGATCCACAATAGTACACTGCCTCCTATCCCATGACTCTTTAGTTTTGCCAAATGTCTCTCATGAGGGACCTTGTCAAAGGCTTTCTGAAAGTCCAGATACACAATATCAACCAACTCACCTTTGTCCACCTGATTATTCACTCCTTCAAAAAAACATAACAGATTAGTAAGACAAGATCTTCCTTGTCTAAAGCCATGTTGGCTGTCTCCCATTAGGTCATGACTATCTACATGCTGAGTAATTTTATTCTTTATGATGGTTTCTACCATTTTTCCCGGTACTGATGTCAGGCTCACCGGTCTGTAGTTTCCCGGATCACCCCTGGAACCTTTTTTAAAAATTGGTGTTATATTGGCGATCCTCCAATCTTCAGGTATTAGAGATGATTTTAATGATAGTTCACAGATTACTAATAGCAGGTCTGCAATCTCATATTTCAGTTGTTTCAACACCCTTGGATGTATACCATCCGGCCCAGGTGATTTGCTACTCTTCAGTTTATCTAATAGTTGTAATACATCTTCCCGATGTATCGATATTTCCTTCAATTCTTCCGCACCTTTAAATACCACTTCAGTCATGGGTAACATCCCTACATCTTCCTCAGTAAAGACTGAAGCAAAGAATTCATTCAGTCTCTCCGCTATCGCCTTGTCGCCTCTTAGTGCTCCTTTAATCCCTTTATCATCTAATGGACCAACTGACTCTCTCACAGGTTTTTTGCTACGAATGTACTTGAAAAAGTCTTTACTTCGCGTTTTTGCTTCCGCAGCAAGCTTCTTCTCAAATTCTCCCTTTGCCTGCCTTATCAATTCCTTGCATTTGACTTGCCAGTGCTTGTGCTGTTTCCAGGTTTCGTCGTTTGGCTCTTTTTTCCATTTCCTGAAAGATGCTTTTTTGGCAACAGCCTCTCTGACCTCACCTTTAAACCATGCTGGCAGTTTTTTGGACTTCCTTCCACTTTTCTTAAAGTGTGGAATACAGCTGGTCTGGGCTTCCAAGATAGTATTTTTCAACAATAGCCAAGCCTGATGTACGTCTTTAACCTATCATTGTGATATAGTTTGTGCCCAGGTATCACAGTGTCCCATTGGTTGTCCTCTTTCCACCAGGTCTGAGATGCCAATTGTATCTAAACTTTCATTTAATGCTATATATTCTAACTGTCCCATCTTATTTTTTAGACTTCTAGCATTTGCAAACAAGCATTTCACAGGTTGTATTTTGTTCTTAATAATAATCTGGTTATCAGTTGACAGGGGTAATTTGGAATCTTTCAGCTCTGTCTGCTCTTGAGTTTTAAAGGCACCTGGGTTACTTGTACCTTTATTGGAACCTTTCTATCGGGATGCCCTAATTTCCCTTTTTGCTAGTATCCTTCAAGGATACATCATTCCAAATCATGCACTCTCAGCTTTCCCCTATTATCTAGTTGAAAAGCTGCTCTATCTCCTTTTTAAAGTTTAATGCCGAAGCACAAGGGAAAGCACAGCAAGAAACCCACCTTTGCAGAAGGAACCCCTTTGTGCCCACTTACCTCACAGGTGAGTCCATTGGACGCTTTCTTTTCCCGGACGGAGTACCAGACCTCATTGACTGGTGGTTTCCCAGCTGCTTTGATGCTGGGGCTGGAAGGCTTGGTGTCACCAGGCTGTGACCTCTCACCAGAACTGCAATGTCCCCCTACTGTGCCTGCAGCAGTCACTGGAATGGAAGCTCCTGTACTGCCAGATCCCATGTTGGATTCGTTGGCAGTGCTGATGGGGGATAGAACGCCTAACTCAGTGGCAGCTTTAGGGCAGATGCCATGGGACTCATCAGTGCTAGCAGTAGAAGACACTCAACACTTGGTTTTGGAAGTGCTGCCATGGACAACAGCTTCTCGGCCACAGACTTTGGATTCTAGCTCTCTCCTTCCAATGGGAATGGCATCTTTTCCATTTTCTGGTCAGCCCTTTGTGTTAGAGCAGCCAGAAAATTTTACCTTGGAATCTATTTGGAGTGCCATCTCTAAATTGAGTGAAGCTTTGGTTCCCCAGTTTCATCAGTTATCTGTTCAAGTGCAAGGTAATTCTGCTTTGTTAAACAGAATGTGGATGATATCAGAGTATTAAGAGTCTATGGAAAATCTTAAGATTAAGTCACAAAGCTTGGAAGAAAGTAATTTGGCTCTTATACAGGATTTGACTATCTCCAATTATAAGCTAGAGATGTTGGAGAATCAAGTTTGTTCCTCTAACCTTTGTCTAATTAACTTTTCCAGATCCTCTTTGATATCGACCAGGTATATGTTTAAACAGTATGTGGAAAAAGTGCTTGGGGTACCTCCAGAATCCCAGCCACCACTATCTAAAGCAGGGGTAGCCAACTCCAGTCCTTGTGCACCACAATCTAGCTTCATTTTCATGATGTTCCTAATGAATATTTGTGGGATATATTAACATACAATGGGAGGCAGTGGATACAAATATATCTTATGAACATTCATTAGAAGCATCATGAAAATCAGGCTGGATTGTGATGCACCAGGACCAGAGTTAGCCACCCCTGATCTAAAGTGTACTATATCCTGGCTCATAAGAAAGTGCTTGCTGTGACAACTCAACAGACTACTGCAGAGGAACCACATATGTACATTCTAAATATCTTGGCTATTTTGGAGTATCTTAAAGTGGTGTCAGTTACTCCTACTTTGCTGGTTACTCTTGCAATACCTTCTGATCTAGACTGGTTGTTAAAAATGTACAGTACTTTAAAAAAATGCTCCGTTCCCTTTAAAGGTAATTCGATCTGTATTTTCCCTGATTTATAGAGAAACAGGAGAGAGGGGGAGTTTCTGCTTTGGGTGGGCTATTTTTCTTGAAATTTCCGTCTTCAGTCAGGCAGCTAAGGTGAAATTAGACTTACCTGCTAATTGTTGTTCCTTTAGAACCTCCAGTCTAGTCCCGAAACATAGAAGTTGTGTTCATCCTCTGCAGCTTGGAGACTGAGCATGATACAATTCTTGATGACCTCAGCATATATAATCCATGGACTGCCTCCATGCCTCAGTACTCTATTGACAAAGCAGACTCACCAGAGCAAGAATTAAGTAACGATAATATATCATAAACATCTAACTTCCAACTAGAACATTTAACTTTGCTATACTTTATCCTCTGTTATGTACTCAGCAACCCGCAGTTGAGCTTTCACCTTAGAAAAGAGGCAAGACCACCCCCGTTCTCCCCAACCTACCTGAAACAGCGTCCGCCGCACGAGTGTAGTAGCCCGCCAATAGGAGTTTCTTAGCTTCAGGGTGTCGTCAGCAGATCAAATCTGGGAGGGATGCGGGACTAGACTGGAGGTCCTAAAGGAACAACAATTAGCAGGTAAGTCTAATTTCACCTTCCTTAGCGTCCCTCCAGTCTAGTCCCGAAACACAGAAGATGTAACAGAGCAGTAACACCTTAACGGGAGGGTCCTGCTAGACCAGCCTGAAGCACTGCTGCCCCAAACCGCGAATCCCCCTCCGCCATTACATCAATTCTGTAATGCTTCACAAACGTATGTAAGGATGACCACGTCGCCGCCTTACAGATATCCACTGCTGGCACTAAGCTAGACTCCGCCCAGGACGCGGCCTGAGCCCTAGTCAAATGTGCTTTCAATTCCTTCTGCACCATTCTGCCCTTCAACAGATAAGCCGACGCAATGGCTTCCTTAATCCATCTAGCAATAGACGGCTTAGACGCCTGCTCGCCACGCTTCGATCCCCCAAACAACACAAACAATCTATTGGTCCTTCGGAACGAAGCGGTCTTCTTCACATACATCCTCAAGGCTCTGCCGACATCTAACCTATGCAGTCGTCCCCCATTCTCGCCAGGCCTTGCCCTCTCAAACACTGGCAAAGACACCACCTGATTCACGTGAAATGCTGACACCACTTTCGGTAAAAAGGAAGGAACTGTTCTCAACACCACTTTGTTGACCTCAAACACCAAAAAAGGCTCTCTACAGGACAACACCTGCAACCCCGAGATTCTTCTAGCCGAGGAGATCGCTACCAAGAACACCACATTCAGCGTGAGATCCTTTATCGTCGCCCTAGCTAAGGGCTCAATCGGTTCCCTAGTCAGTGCCTGTAAAACTAAATTCAGATCCCAGGCTGGCACGAGATCTCTGCGCGGAGTCTCAACAGCGCCGCCGCCCTCAAAAATCTCTTCACCTCTGGATGTCCCTCCAGAGGCTTCCTCTGTATCCTTCCTCGAAAACAAGAAAGTGCTGCCAGATGCACCCTGAGAGAGGCTGCCGCTAACCCCTTCTCCAAACCATCTTGCATAAAGGCCAACACCTGTGGCACCGAAGCCTCCAGCGCCTTAATATGTCTCTCATCGCATCATGCCTCAAAAATGCGCCAGACCCGAATGTACGCTAACGAAGTGGATCGTCTTCGAGATCTGAGCAACGTATCAATTACTGCCATCGAATAACCCTTGGCCCTTAACCTTGCCCTTTCAAGAGCCAAGCCGTAAGCGAGAACCGATCCACCTGCGGCATTAACAGCAGACCCTGAGCCAGCAAGTCCGCCCTTAATGGAAGCCTCCACGGAGGCTCCAGTAAAAGTCACATTAGATCCGCATACCACGGCCTCCTTGGCCAATCTGGCATTATCAGCACTGCGCGCCCTCTGTATCTCTCTATCCTCTGCAGAACTCGCCGTATCAGGACCCACGGAGGAAACACATAAAGGAGATGCCCCTCCGGCCACCTTTTTATCAAGGCATCCAGCCCTTCCGACATTCTTTCTCGCCTTCTGCTGAAAAACCTTTCCACTTTTTCTGATGCCCAGGTCGCCATTAGGTCCATCACCGGCAACCCCCAGCGCTGCACTATTAACTGGAACACGTCCCGATTGAGAACCCACTCCCCTGGGTCCACCTTCACTCGACTTAGAAAATCGGCGGTCACATTGTCCACTCCTGCTACGTGCGCTGCCGATAACGCTTCCAGATGAGACTCGGCCCACCCGAGGAGCTCCTCCGCTTCCTCCTCGAGCGCCATACTGCCTGTGCCGCCCTGGCAATTGATGTAAGCCACAGCTGTGGCATTGTCCGACAAGACCCGGACCGCCGTCCCCTCCAGCCATTGTAGAAGGGCCCTCAATGCCAGCGTAACCGCAACTCTAACCTGTTGATCGACCATGACTTCTCCTGATCTGTCCACTGGCCCTGCACATACTGTCCCTTGAAATGCGCCCCCCAGCTGAACAAGCTTGCATCCGTCGTCAGTGCCCTCCAAACCGGGCTCTCCAGAGGCATTCCTTTTTCGAGATTTCCTGGGACCAACCACCATTGGAGCAACTGCCTCGCCTCCGGTGGACAAACCAGCCTTCTTGACAACCGATCAGATTGATGCGACCACCTCCTTAGCAGCGCCCTCTGCAACGGCCGCATGTGAGCTCTGGCCCACTGGACTACTTCCAGCGCAGCCGCCATTGTACCCAATACTTGCAAGTACTGCCACGCCGAGGGCGCCTGTCTGCACAGGAATGTCCGAAGCAGCTGCCTTAACTTGTCTATTCTGACCTGGGGCAGAAACACCCTGCCCAAGCTGATGTCTAACCGTGCCCCCAGATACTCCAGCTGCTGTGACGCCTGCAATTTGCTCTTCGCTAGGTTCACAACCCATCCCAGCGACTGCCAAAACTGCACCACTCTCCTGGTCGCCCTTACACTCTCTTCCTCTGATTTCGCTCTGATCAACCAGTCGTCCAGATAAGAATGTACCAACACTCCTTCCTTTCGCAACGCTGCCGCCACTACCACCATGACCTTGGTGAAAGTCCTCGGGGCGGTCGCTAGGCCAAACGGCATTTCCTGAAACTGAAAATGCCCCATGGGCACCGCAAAGCGCAGAAACCTCTGATGTTCTGCTCCGATTGGAATATGTAAATACGCCTTCGAGAGATCCAGAGCTGTGAGGTACTCTCCCTGTCACACTTCCATTATGACGGACCTCAACGTTTCCATGTGAAAATGCGACACCCTGAGACATCTGTTTACCCTTTTTAGATCTAGAATGGGTCTCAGAGTGCCCTCTTTCTTTGGCACCACGAAATATATAGAGTATCGGCCGTACCCGCATTGGTCCGCTGGCACTGGCACCACCACCTTTAATTCCAATAGCTTCTGCAACGTCTCCCGTACCGCTAACAGCTTTGCCCTTGTCCGGCAAGGAGAATGCACAAACGCCTCTGTCACTGGCCGCTGGAACTCGAGCGCATAACCGCTGCGCACGATTTCCAACACCCACTGATCTGAGGTAATTTGGGCCCATGCTGGAAAGAACTCCCATAATCGACCTCCTACCGGAATTATTGCAGCCTGGACCCCCCTCGTATCATTGTGCTTTCTTAACACTTGAGGCGGAGGAGGAGACTCCAAAACCTCTGCCTGCCCCTCGAAAGCCCCGAAATCCTGAGGACCTGTATTGAAACCGGCCTCTCTGTACCTGACCAAAACGCGATGGTCGAAACCTTCGAAACTCCCGTTGCTGACTCCTGGAAGGTGCCCCCTGACGTCCCTGCTTCTGCTTGTCTTCCGGCAACCTACCCCCTTTGGAGTCCCCTAAATCCTTCACCAACTTCTCCAGATCCTCCCCAAAGAGAAGTTTACCTCTAAAGGGGAGCTTCCCTAGTCTTGCTTTAGAGGCCACATCCACCGCCCAGTTTCGGAGCCACAAGGACCTCCTGGCCGCCACTACCGACGCCATACTCTTCGCTACTCCTCTTATAAGATCGTATTGACTATCTGCTAAATATGCGGCCCCCGACTCCAACCGAGCCGCTTCCTCTACTGCCTCTTCAACCTGCAAACCTTTCAACATTTGGGCCCATCTCAAGCACGCCCTCGCCACCCAAGCTCCACAGATCAAAGCCTGCATGGACAGAGCATTAACCTCAAACACCTGCCTCAACAGCATGTCCAATCTCCTATCCTGCGCATCTTTAAGAGCCGCACTACCCTCCACCGGGATGGTAGTCTTCTTTGTGACTGAGGAAACGGCCGCATCCACCTTGGGAGGCTTAAACAGCTCCTTATCCGCTTCCTGCAATGGGTACAAGCGGCTCAACACCCTAGAGCCCTTGATTCCAGCATCCGGCGTATCCCACTCTTCTTGAATCATCTCTTTGAACACTCTATGGAGCGGGAACGCCCTCTGAGACTTCCTAACCACTTGCAACAATGGATCCTCTAAGGAAGCATCGACTCCCTGCTCCGCCGTAGGGATATTCAGGGCACTCATAGTCTCCCTTATGAGCGCAGCCAACTCCTCTCTCCTAAACACTCTAACAATCCTGGCCTGTTCTTCCTGCTCATGCAACTCTCCTTCCTCCAACTCTGTCTCATCCTCTGAATCTTCCACCACTGCCGACCTTTCATCCAGGTCTAAATCCAAATCCATTCTCTCCTCCGACCGCTTGGCCCTCTTAGCTGGCACGCCCCCTGTATCCAGTGGCGTCCCCTGCCTCTTAGCCCCCGAGGCACGCTCCTCGCCTGATCCCGTCTCCTTCCCCCCAGTTCCGCTCAGGGTTTGCTGCAGCAGCACCAAAAACTGCTGAGAGAAAATGGCCCCCAAGCCTCCCTGAATCGAAGGTGGGGTTAAGGAGACCTCCGGTGCCGAGGAAGGCCCCGGCACGGGCTCCTGGGGCAACAGTGGAGGGCTTAGGGAGAGTCCTGTCCCCAACCCCTCCTTAGCCATCTCCGCCGCACTCTGGTCTTCCATGCCTGCCAGCGCAGCCTCTTGCGCACACGCCTTGCACACCCCTGCCTCAGACACGGTCGCTCTGCAGACCCCGCACAAGAGACAGCGAGGCCTAGATGGCATTCAAGACACTGAGGCCGTGCCCCCCTCCCGCTATGAACTTAAACCAGCACAGCCCGTTTAAGATAGCGAGGACTTAATGCCGTTCTACCTCTTTTTGTTGTTGGTTTTTTTTTTTCCAATCTCTCTTCCTATGAACTCCTCAGCCAAAGCGGTACACTAAAGAAAGGATCCCTGAAGCGTTTCCCGTTCCCGCGCAAAACCACCACGCGGTACTAAAATGGCCGCCGGGACCCTCGAGCCTGTAAAGAAAAATTCTAGAGCCCGAGTACAAACACCCCACTCTCTCTTCTCTTACCTCTGCGAGCCAAACAGCAGCTTATCTCAACCAACCTGCCTCCTCGCGCAGGAGCGAGCACTCTCTCTGCTGCCGCACCGTCGCTCTGCCTTGCCTCAGAGGCACTTCGCGGTTTTCAGCTGTCCCGCTCTACGCGAGCGGCAAAACCTCGACAGCAGTTCACCCGCCTCGGGGGGGGGGGGGGCGGATCTGCTGCCGGAGGCCCCAGCCGTGACTCCCGCACTCACTCTGTACTGCCGCTCCGTTCCAGAGAGGGGGGAGAAGGGGGGTAGGTCGGCTCCAAATCCCAAGCGAGAGAGACTGAGGCTTTAAAACTTGCTGATTGAAAGGGATACTAACCCCTTTTCTTTCTTTTTTTTATGTACACAATTGGACTATTAAATTCTTCCCTAGCACTATCTAAACACTACTTAATAATTCCTAAAGTGAGTCTCTAGTCCCTGGGCTCACACCTCCTACCGCTGCTTGGAGACTGAGAACTGAGGAATGGAGGCGGTCCCTGGATTATATATGCTGAGGTCATCAAGAATTGTATCATGCTCAGTCTCCAAGCTGCAGAGGATGAACACAACTTCTATGTTTCGGGACTAGACTGGAGGGACGCTAAGGAATTGTTGATAGGGTGGCATCCATAGCTGCTGCTGTTGTATTGATCTATCACATTGTTGACCTCTCTTTGGCACTGACCTTCAACCTTGCCAAGCATGATGAAGGACATATTCAACAGTGACATCTAGCGCATTTAAAGTGGCTGCCTGTCACTGCTTTATGTTAAACACAAATCTTCAATACTGGGGCCATATCTGACCCCTGGCATTGAAGATCTCATATGCCTGGATAATGTTTTAGCTATCTGATCAGTGGCAATATTCAGCTGCTGGCTGCTTACCTAAACTGGCTAAAGTGAGGCCTGCTTATACAAGCCTAACTTTAGCTGATTTAAGTTAACCAGCAAGCAGTTGAAGATCGCTACTAACCAGTAAACTATGGCTGCTGCCCTGATTCTAAGTGGTTAGCGTCAGGACATTCAAATGGAGTAGCAGGGAATATTCAATGGCACTAGACGCTGACTGTCCCACTGACTGCAGTTTAACCAGTTAGCAGGTCTGCCAACCGGTTAAACCACTTTGAATATGCCTCATGCTGTCTCTCTCTAATGATCTTTCTCTGCCCATGATGTACTCAAAGTATGAAAGTCAAAGATTTGTCATTTGAGCTTCTGAAGAAAACTTAGGGTTGATCTCCTCTTGTACTTAGTGATTTCTTCTTCGATCGGTACAAGGTATGCACAGTGTTATTCACCAGCACCATAATTCAAAAGACATAAAGAAAATTGATGACTACATCATTGTCTAGCTTTTGCATATATGACATTATTGAAAATGCAATATCTTGGACAAGTTGTGTCCTTGGATGCAGAGATTAGTTTCTGCACTTGAGAATCTTGCCTAGGTCCTTCATAGCTGCTCTGCTACCAGCCAAGTGTTGTCTCTATTTCTACACTATCTTTTCTGTCTCTCAAAAGTTTGTATTTCCTCCCCTCCCCCTTTATATTTTTAAGTTGTAAACAGCTTTGATATGAATCATGGAAAGTAATAAAGTCTGGAATAAACAAACGGCATGTACATTTTCTTACAAAGCCAAGCCACCTAGTCATGGCAAGTCTTCTGTCAGCAATAGCCAAAGTTGACTATTACAGTATCATAGATATCAATAGGCAGAGCAGATATGATGGGCCTTCAACATGCATTTTTCCAAGAAAAGATGGTGCCTGTTACTTAAATGTGGTTGACGTTGCAGTAGTGTTTTACTCTATGCTAAATGTTGACATCTACTGTTTTCATTGTACTAGAAGCCCCCCTTTCCCCTTTTTTTTTGCAGATATTATTTCAGTTTGAAAGGGAGTGCACTTTTGCCATTTTGACATGCCTTTCAACACACACATCACCCCATGCTGAAGTCCTCTAGACGAAACATGATCGTGTAGGGGATTTGAAGTCATCGTGAAGAAATAAATCATCTTTCTACACATTGGGGTATGTTTACTAAACCGTCTTAATGCTACCGGCGTTAGTTGCAGTCTTACTGTGATGAATGCCATATAAGGTAGTGGGTGTTCCGGTCTTAAGGTAGCATTTCGGGTTATCACGCGATAAAGTCCGTTATCGCGTGATAGAGGGAGCCGTGGCACGTTAACGCGCGTTAACCTTAATTAGGCGCGCTGACCTACAATCACAGCAACAGAGGTGTAGCACACTGGTTAATACATTGACTGCTGATACAGTGGTCATGAGTTTGATCCCCCAGTGGGCTCATTTAAAAGACTGTCTGAGGCAATCCCTTTTCCTGATTGTAACAGTCAGACACATCCGAACAATTTGCACTGCCAGCCAAAAAAGCCTCACCCCAGTGCCGCAACCTAATGCACCTTTTAGGGCGCACCATAAGGCACATCATAAAGCACCACGTCATCCAAGGCAGGTCATAATGTGCCCCAGAGGGCATCAGGAAAGGTTGGCACCCTCCAAGGCAGCATATAAGGCACCCCATAAGCTGGCCAAACCTAAGGTGCCGCGAAAGATGCCCCAGGGATGCCAAGGTGACACAGGAGATGGTACCCAGGGGCACAAAGGTGTCCCAAAGTCACAAGCATGAAATGTATGGCTCAAGCACAGATGTAACCATAACACTGCACAGAGCACCAAGGAAAGGCAATGAACAATTGATGGAAGGAAGTAGATGACGGAGTTCATGGACCAGCCAAATCTGTGTGCAGCCCATGTGGCAGCAGGTAAAGTGGACAAACATATCGGGGGCAGCTGTACCGATGTACAGGGTGATGGTAATGTACAGTGCAACAATGACAGTGTGTGGCAGAGGATGGGGGATACGTGTCCACCAGAGGAGGAAGAGGTGGCAGGATAAGTGCAATGACAGGAGAACAGAGGAGAGCAGTGCCATGCAGAGCAGACACAGGAGAGGCAAGCATGAAGAGCCGCAATGCAGAAAAGTGTGCCAGTGCAGGACATGGGGTAACAGCCTGCATATTAGGGCAGGACGCCACACAGCTGGCACACACACATAGACGGACAGAAAGATGGATGGCAACAGTGATGAGGGTATAATGTGGCGGCAGCACAAATATGACTGTTACATGAATGAAACGTAGTTGTGTAGGACAGCCATAAAAAAATAGGGGAACAGAGAGTAATTGAACCCATGACCTAGATCAACAGCCAACAGAGCCTTCCAATTCTGCGCCCCATCTCTATGGAACACCTTACCAGCACAAATCAGAGCAATACCTAATCTAAGTCAGTTCAGAAAGGCTTTAAAGCATTTCCTCTTCCTTAAATATCTCAATGGCAGCTCCGAACATAACCCCCAGGTGAATAGCAGAAGTGGTCAAACAGATAGACCCCGCAACAGACCAACTTCACAATGTAAATAGCAAGTTGTTCCATATACTATTGTACCACTGTTGTATATAGTTAACCAGGATATCCTTTATCAGATAACCCTGCATTGTATTTAGTTTCCCCTATTTCGCCAAGTTATGCTTCCTGTTAAATGTAACGACCAGACACGTGTAAACTGTCGGATGTTTTCTGTTCAATGTAAACCGCGCTGATGTCTAATAGTGCGGTATATAAGAATTGTTAATAAATAATAATAATAATAATAAATAAATAAATAATGACCTCTGCTACTGAAGTCATTGCATTAACCACTGTGCTACATCACTATGGGAGTTATCATGCCAATGGCTGGCTACAGAAAGAGTGCACGTCACCATAAAACTGTCTGCTGTGGCTACCAGGATAGGATAAAACCAACAGTACCCATAATGCAATTCACAAGCAGAACAGCAGTCTACATCTGCTCACCAGATGGGGTATGCACCTCTACAGCACGTCAGCTTGGTAGGGGGGAATGACCGTGTGTGTTACTGGCACAGAGTACCCACAGGCCATGCCAATGTGCGTGTTCTGTGCTCACCCTGAGGGTGAGGTGGAGTGGCCAGCACCAGGTCCGCAGTAACCGGGTTGGTTGAGGTGGGCTGTGCTGCAGGTCTCCATCAGTGCCAGGGTGTGACAGATATTTGTTGCAGACACCTTTAGGAGGTGTCTCTGTGTCCATTTGTAATTGCCAATCATGTCTGGTCCTTGTGGACCATGATGCACACAACATAGTGCATATCCACTGTGCTTGCTATGGTCACCAGGCTCACATGGTGACAATGTACTCAGCAAACCGCCCTCTCTGGCTCAGGGTGGGGGACATGATCTGCCCCCAACAGACCCACACTCTCACCCTTTGCAAGGGGGCAGTGGAGGTATATGAGGCCAAGCTGTGGGACCAGCAACCCCAGTCCTGGTGGCGAACGGACAGCTGCTGAAGATCTGCACTTGGGACAGGGCCACTGGCAGATAGGTAGTTGGCCCAGTCAGCTCAGCTGCCCACAACTACAATCTGACATTCACCAGCAGAGGGCAGTCAGTGTGCACCTGCTCCTCCCTGCAAGGTAGTGCAGCCATACAGATGCTAACTGCAGACAGTCTGCTAGCTAGTACATAGTGCATGTTCCTGGAGGAACTATGTGCACCCAAAACTGGGATGTCAGCACACACACCACACAGGTACGTCAGTGATTGGGCCCCAGAAAAGAGAACCCATAAATATCACTTGAGGGAAACATTGTATAGCACTATGGGGGAACCTAGACATGACGTGATCACTGCTCAGTCAGGGTGAGAGCGACCTCCCAGCATGACATGCTGTGGCCACCCTGTCTGTGCAGGTGGTGGTCGGGCACTACAATGTCCCAGCCATTGCCCTATACCCTGTGCAAATGCATCCTGCCCATGCCACCCTGTCCGGGCCATACCCACAGTACCTTGCTCCTCATTATGCACATCGGCAGGCTAACACTGGAAACAGTGCAAGCAATGTGGGCTCAGTAAGGTGCAGGCAGGCACAACACACTGAATAGACAGACACACACTCCCACACCTATGCAAGCATTGTGCAAATATAGAGGTTTGTTGTAGCCCTGGCCGCCACACCAGTCTTGGGCACAGTGCAGGCATTGCTATGGTACTCAATACTGTTAGGGTCACTCCCAGGGGTGTAAACACTATCAGAATCAATAACTGAAACACACTCCACAAATATCAGAAAGGTTGCTATGATGAATCTTTATCAACAAATTGTGTTTAACTTAGGATTTGTTAGCTGACATTAATTATAGCAACCTTTTGATATATGTGGAACGTGTTCCTAAGTTTAGGATGGCATTGCTAAGGTATGCAGGTGCCAGTATTGGGAGATGCTGCTCCACGCAGGACCCAACAGCCTGACTCTCCATGAGGCTTTGGATAGTGGAGCCTGTGGGTGTGGGTGTTTATGCCCCTGTTGGCCACTACTCTAGGGCAGAGGCTTCCAACTCCAGTCCTGTTGGGCCAAACACTGTTCAGGTTTTCATGCTGTCCCTAATGCATATGCATGAGGTACATTTGCATACAATGGGGGCAGTGCAGACAAATGCAGCACAGGCATATTTATTAGGGATAGCATGAAACCTGAATGGTGTTTGGCCTTCCAGGGCTGCAGTTGGGAAACTCTGCTCTAGGGATTGCACATGTTTATGGTGTCTGTTCTGTAGGGTGAAATACAGGCGTTTCAGGCATGTTTCTTCTATCTGCAATAACAGTTCCGTCTTTATTACCATAGTTTAGTACTGGGTAAAATATGGGGGCAAGGTTGGCAGGAGCCACAGCTGGGACTTGAACCTGTGACCTTCTGCCCTTGAACACACTGGCTGTGTGTACTGCATCAAACTGTTCCCACAGGGGCAGGTCATTCCCAGAGGATACCATGACTGTTCGTCAGGCAGACCTTGTCTGTTGCAGTGCACGGCACCCACCTAAACGGGGTTTGGCCGTGGCCTGTGTGGGCAGATGCCACTGCCCCCTCTGCCACCATGCTGATATGCCCTTATGCCGGTGGTGCTGGTGGTGCGCAGTCTCAGGCCATCCAGTGTGCCGGTAGGCAGCTGCCTATGGTGTGGGTTCTTGGGTGGGGGTGCCTACATGGACATGCGTGCTTCCCCCCCCAGCACTGCCTGCCAATGTCCTTGCCCTTGGGGGTACCTGCTCGGTAATATCCCCTGGGACACTGTGGGGAACACACTCGTGCCCATGTTGGGCCCTCGTCAGTTGCTGTCTTGCTGCTTTACAGTTTCGGCATTCCTATGTGCCACCTAGGCATCTGCCTAGTCCGCACTGTGCCCCAGCTGGACCACAGCATGTGCCGCCAGCAGCCCTCTGTATTCCATTTCCAGCATCAGTACAGTTGCCCTGTCCTACGTGCCCACTCTGCTGTTGCTGCACATTTGCACGCCATAACCTGCCCAATATAAACGACAAAAACCCTGATCACCGCTATTTTAATGTGGGATCATTCACTTTGTAGAGGGACAGAGAATGGACCCTACCAGACATGATATCTTCTTTTTTATGCATTGTCAGTGGTGTTGCTTTCTGTTTCTCATTAATATCACTAGTGGCCAGCTTGGTTAGTGGGATTTCAAATGTGGTTCTGGTCATTTTATCTGTTTCTTTGCTTTTCTGGCACCTGCACATGTATCACTACTATCACGTTTTTGGGTTTCCCTGCCTTTGCTGTACATTGCTGACTGAAATGGTTTTTCTGACCTGCAAATGTGCCTAGCACCAGGTTTTCACTGGTGCTAATTTTCTGAGCTTCATTTCACGGCATTATTGTGCAAGGAGCCACTCCACACCCACTCTCCGCCCATTGACCCCCTTCTCTCCGCCCCTGGCGAGCCTTGCTCCACCCTTGGCGCACCTTACCGCTGCAGAAGACATTATCGCGCGATACGTGACGTTCTTACATGGTAATGTGCCATTATAGCGCAATAATGTCACATAGCGTGCGATAACGTTGCAGCTGTGCCGTTAGCACCGTTTACTAAACATACCCCATTGTGTTGTGTCAAATGTTTATTCTACCTCACTCTTTGATGTACTGGTTTGGTATATGAGTGCTACTGCTTTTGGAATGTAGTCACTCTCAAGGACCTCTGTATAATATAGATTCATATTCAACCTCATAAAATATTAAAGTATTCAATTAGCCACATGTATGTTCCTACATCCACTACCTGAAAGACATTTGGCAAATTAAACACTAACATTTCCCAGTTTCTCTCTTCCTTTCCTGGTTTCCAAGATTTCAATAGTCTTCTTTGACAGATGTGGATTGATGTTCTTCCTGTTGCAGTGCTGTGGCCGCAGAAGTGGAGAAGAATATGCAAATACACTAATAGCAGGTTGAACCTGCGGAAGTGGAGAAGAATTTGCAACTACGCTAAGAGCAGGTTGAACTGTTGCAGCAATTCAAATGGACATTTAAAAATCTGCTGGTGATTTATTGGTGGCTATTTGGAACTACGATCCGACTGAACATTGAAAGTTATCCGTTGAGTTGGAAATCGTCTCGTCAGCTAACAAGTTCATTTTCATACCACATTCATTTTGTGCTTTAAATCTTTTCTCAAAGCATTTTAGGTTTAAGAAGATAGGTTTAGAGTTGAGATGTGTCGCACATGGTTGTGTAAGAGTAGTTACTCACCTGTAACAGGTGTCCTCCAGGAGCAGCAGGAATCAGTCCTCACATATGGGTGATGTCAGCGCCGATGGAGCCCTCGTGCGGAGCATTTCCCCAGCTTTCAAAGAAAGCCTTTGGGAATGCAGCGCGCATGCACGGTCCCCTTCCCGCCCAAGGGTGCCATCTTGCTCAGTCTGATGACATAGCTAAAAGACAGCAAAAAACAAAATAAAGTATATGACTGCAACTCCAGGGGAGGAGGGAGGGTCGTGAGGACTGATTCCTGCTGCTCCTGGAGAACACCTGTCACAGGTGAGTAACTACTCTTTCTCAAGGACCAAGCAGGAAGTCAGTCCTCACATCTGGGACTCCCCAGCTCTAGGCTACCGGGAACCCAAAGCTGAAAAAAATGGCTCTCTCTGTAGAGCCTCAGCATCCGTGTTAAGAATATCCTCTGAGAACGCCCTCGCATGGTAGCCCAACACAAGGGCCGGAGGGTAGGAGTTGCCTAAACCTCAAAGAGATTATGGAGTACCGCCTGTCCGAAAGCACTGTCCCTTTGAGACTCTCTCTTGAGGCAGTAGTGGGCTGCAAAGGTCTGGCTTGAAGACCAAGTAGCGGCCCAGCAGATGTCTGCCAATGGAACAGAGGGGAGATGAGCTACTGAAGCGGCTTTCGCCCTGACACGGTGGGCCGTGACTCGACCCTGCAAGGAGAGGCCGGCTGCCCTGTACGCCCAGGCGATACAATCTGCTACCCAAGTGGACAACGTATGCTTGGAGACAGGTAACCCCAACTTATTAGGGTCAAAGAATACGAAGAGCTGAGTAGCCCTTTGATGCCCCTTCCTACGTTCTATGTAAAAGGACAATGCCCTCTTACAGTCCAGAGTATGCAAGACTGTCTCAGCCCGGCTGGTATGCGGCCTGGGAAACAATGTCGGAAGAACCACCTTCTGGTTGAGGTGGAAAGAGGAGACCACTTTTGGAAGGAACTTCGGATGAGTCCGAAGGACCACCCTGTTCCTATAGAACCGTGTGTATGGTCTATCAGAAACCAGAGCTTGTAGTTCACTCACACGTCTGGCTGAGGTAAGAGCTACCAGGAAGAGCACCTTCCAAGAAAGGAAGCATAAATGGCAAGTAGCCATCGGCTCAAACATTGGGCGAGTAAGTTGTTGCAAGATCACGTTCAAGTCCCACTCGGTGACAGGGGGACGAATTGGAGGCTTGAGCAAAAGCAGGCCTCTGAGGAAGCGGGACACCAAGGGGTGAGCCGAAAGAGACTGTCCCTCCACCGGTGAGTGGTGTGCTGAAAGAGCACTGAGGTGGACCCGAACAGAGTTGGACTTAAGGCCTAGGTCTGACAGGTGAAGTAGGTATTGTAGCACTACTGGCACCAGGCAGGAGAAAGGATCTTCATTGTGCTGAGCAAACCACACTGAGAACCTGCGCCACTTGAATGCATAGGACTTTCTGGTGGATTGCCTCCTAGAGGCCAAGACCACCTCCTCAACCTCCCTAAGCAGAAGTAAGGGGGCTAGCACTATCCTTTCAGCAGCCAGGCCATCAGATTGAGGGATCTGAGATTGGGGTGCAGAAGGTAACCCTGATCCTGAGACAGAAGATCGGGTTGAAACCCCAGAGGGAATGATGTTTCCACTGCCAACTGCAGAAGAAGTGGAAACCACGGTTGCCTTGGCCATCTGGGAGCTACCAGAATGACCAAGGCCTTGTCCCGTAGGATCTTGAACAGAGTTCGGGCCACCAGGGGCGTGGGAGGAAACGCATACAGGAGGCCCGTCGACCAAGAGATCAGAAAAGCATGTGCTTCCACTCTCAAGGAATGCAGCTGTCTGGAGCAAAACCTGGGCAGCTGACGATTTAGTGGACTGGCAAAGAGATCGATGGATGGAAGTCCCCATCGTAGAAAGATCTGCTGAACCACCAGTGGATTCAACTGCCATTCGTGAGGCTGGAGAATCCTGCTTAGTTTGTCTGCCAAAAGGTTCTCCTGACCAGGCAGATAAACTGCTTTGAGAAACATGCCTTGTTTGATTGCAAAGGAGCAAAGGGCCTGCGCCTCCTGACATAGGAGTCTGGACCCTGCGCCCCTTGCTTGTTCACATAGAACATTGCTACCTGATTGTCTGTCTGAACTAAGACAGACTGGTGAGAGAGGGCATGAGAAAAAGTCTGTAGAGCCAAGCGGATTGCTCGCAGCTCCAAAAGATTGATTTGCTGTGTGGCCTCCCAAGGAGACCAGAGGCCTTGAGTGCACGTCCCCTGACAATGTGCACCCCAGCCCTTTAAAGAAGCATCGGTCATCAGCACCCTTGTGTGTGCTGAGGCCTGAAAGGGTACCCCCCTGAGAAGGTTCGGGAGATGTAGCCACCACTGCAAGGAGTCCAAGAGTGGTTTGGATACCCTTACTCTGTCTCGGAGGTCGCCTGTAGCCTGCGCCCACTGATGTCTGAGGCACCACTGAACCGCCCGCATGCGCAGATGGGCATTCAGGGTCACATGTACCGTGGATGCCATGTGGCCCAGGAGCTGCAGGAAGTGTTTGGCAGAGACCTGAGAATTGCTTAGGAACTGGTTGGCCAAGTCCATCAGTCTGTGGGCCCTGTCCTCGGGCAAGTAAGCCCTTGCCTGCAGGGTGTCTAATCTTTCCCCTATAAACTCTAGGTTCTGCGAGGGGAGCAAAGTGGACTTTGCGTAGTTTATGACAAAGCCCAGATGCTGAAGAAGAGAGACAGTGCGAAGAGTGGCTTGTCTGGCCTCCTGGAGAGACTGACCTCTGATGAGCCAGTTGTCCAGGTATGGGAAGACAAAAATTCCCTGATTTCTGAGATAGGCCGCCACCACCGCCAGGCATTTGGTGAAAACCCTGGGGGCGGAAGTTAGGCCAAAGGGAAGTACTCTGTACTGGAAATGGTTTCCTCCCACCACAAATCTGAGGTATTGTCTGTGGTCTGGATGAATGAGGATGTGAGTATAAGCATCCTTTAGGTCTAAGGAGCATAGCCAGTATCCCTGCTGGAGGTAGGGCAGCAGTATCCCAAGGGTAAGCATCTTGAACTTTTCCCTCTCCAGAAAATTGTTTAGATTTCGCAAGTCTAGGACAGGCCGGAGACCTCCTGTCCTTTTTGGTACCAGAAAGTACCTGGAGTAAAAACCTTGCCCTTTCAGGTGGTGAGGCACCGGTTCCACCGCCTGTTCCTTGGAGTCTTGGAGGCTCCCCTGGAAAGTAGGTGGGGGGTATCTGGTGGAAGTGGAGCATGTAGCCCTGCTGGACTATGCGGAGGACCCAGGTATCCCCTGTGATGGCTGGCCACCTGTAGGCGTACAGGGTCAGCCGACCTCCTGTGCTGAGTGGAGCCAGCTGTGCAGAAGAGGCTATGCTGTGGAAGTCAAAACCCGTCTTGGGGAGCTGGCGGCTTGGGGATCTTCTGCCTACGAGGCCCATGCCCCTGCTCCTTGGCCTGCTGGCCCTGTTGGGGAGCTGGAGAGGACTGATAGTGAGGGTAGGATTTGTAGGCAGCACCCTTCCTCGGGAAAAAGGGCTTTTTCCCTGAGCCCTTCTTTTTCTGAGAAGGGGCAGAAGTTTTCCGGGACAGCTTTGTCCTGGTGAGAGTCTCAGTCTCGATTTACGCAGCCTTTTCAGTCATGGGCTTACCAAAAAGGTTTTCACCTCGGCAGGGGACATCGACCAACTTGTCCTGCACCCATGGCTCCAGGTCCGATGACTGTAGCCAGACCTGACGGCATGCACCGCTGCCGGCCGCGGCTACCCGGGCCGAAGCCTCGAAGTCATCATAGGCTGCTCGAGAGATAAACTTTGAGCACTCTCGAATCCCCGTTGACAAAGCCTTGAACCTCTGCAAAGGTTCCTCAGAGAGGCCAGCTGAGAACCCGGCAATCTCCTTTGCCAGGTCCCGTAGGTACATGACCATGTACAGCTGGTAGGTCTGGACATGGCAAGACAGCATAGAGCTCTGGAAGTACTTTCTACTGAGGGCATCCAGGTTCCGGGCCTCCTGGCCAGGGGGCACCGAGGAGTACATCTTCTGACTCTTCAGACGGTGCATGGCCGATTCCACAATCATGGAGTGGTGCGGTAGCTGCGCCTTTTGGAACCCAGGGCTCTTACGGACTCGATAAATGGAATCGACCCATTTGCTAAAAACCGGCATCGAGGCTGGTGCCTCCCACATACGGAAGAGCAGCTGTTCCAGCATCGGAGGAACCGGTACAGTAAAGGCTTCCTTCGGAGGAAAATCATACTGGAGGGCATCGAGCTCCTCGGCTCGAGGCTCCTCCTCGGCATCTACAGGGAAGGCCAAGGCCAAGGCCTTGGCCTTGGCCATGTCCCTCACTAAGTCCGAGAACCGGGTATCCTCTGGGGGGGAGACCATCTCCGAGGCTCGGACTCCAGTGAGTCTGAAGGGATGCACCGGGTCCGGAAGGTGTCCGGGGACTCCTCGTCCTTTGTCTCTCACTCCGACTCCTCCGAGGAGGAGTCGAGCGGCTCCAGCCGTGTGGGCCTCAGTGCCACCCGCCCCAACGCCGAGGGTATCGGCGTCGACGACCTCGGCCCCGCACTTCATCGACTCGAGGATCGGTTCGGTCTCCGAGTTGACTTAGACGTCGAGGTCCCGGTGGTCGGGGCAGATGCACCGGTCAGACCGGCGATCAGCACCCGCTGCTGTTCCATGAAGGCAGCCAAGCTGCTCTCCAAGGTCGTCAACCTGAGTCCAAGCTCAGGAGACTCAGCAGCCCCCGACTCGGGCCCCGACAGCATCGGGCCCGACGTCGGCTTCCCCAGAGGAGAGTCCACGAGGACAACTGCACTTACGTGACTCGGGGACTCCGGCTCCACACGAGGTAGCTTGGAAGGCCTCTCCGACTCAGAGTGCGCGGGGCGGTGGTCAGGGATACGTGACCTGGCCCTAGAGGAACCAGGAGCCTCCACCGACGCTGCCCTCACAAGCTTTTTCTTCCTTCGGTGCTCCGGTGAGGGAGACTCTCCCTTTCAGAGGACCCTCGACGGCGCTCGGGGTCGGACTCCTGAGATGTTGAGGCCTCTGACGACGCGGAATCAGAGAATATTCTCTCACGCTGATGCTGACGGCTCCAAAGCGCCTTTGACGACATTTTGCCGCATGGGCCACAGGCCAGCGTGTCATGGTCGGGCCCGAGGCATCAGAGGCAGCAGTCATGTGTGTCAGTGAGAGACATAAGCTTCTTGCATTGATCACACTTTTTGAACCCGCTGGCAGCCATCGGGGGAAAAAGGGCCCCTGCAAGGTCAAACGACCGGGTTGCCAGTGAAAACACAAAAAGAGCGCGAACGCTAGTCACGAAGGACAAAACCCGAAAATCACAAGGCCGGACTCAATACCGGTGTACCGAGCCCAGGCGGGAAGGGGAACCGGCATCGAACTGGATAAAATAACGCAAAAATCGCCAAAAACCCCCAACTTTTCCCGGGTAACACAAACTCACATCCGTCGGGCTCCACGGAAAAAGAAAGACTGAGCAAGATGGCACCCTTGGGCGGGAAGGGGACCGCGAAGGCGCGCTGCATTCCCAAAGGCTTTCTATGAAAGCTGGGGAAATGCTCCGCACGGGGGCTCCGTCAGCGCCGACGTCACCCATATGTGAGGATTGACTTCCTGCTTGGTCCCGGAGAAAATACACATTAATAGGAATTGTTCACTGTTTTTTTGGGTTGTAAACCTTAAATGAATAAACAGGAAAATTTGCTGCTTGAGGAAGTATTCCTCATGACAAACATTCCAACCTTAAAAGCAATGTGTTAACTGTTAGGTAATTTGGGATCTATTTTTTTAATTTTTTGGAGCATCATTTGAGGTAGATAGTGTGATTTCTGATAGGACATGATTATTGGCACCCTTACATACAATTTAAATCAGTTTGAATAGAAGAACCACATTCCCATTTCAGTAAAATTAGATGCACCTGTGATCAATTGCCAGTACTCACATGACTTGAATCAAGCAATGAATGATGGCTCTAATGTTTAAAATGGCCACATTTATTCCCTGTTCCATTTTCACAATGGTGAAAACAAGAGAGCTACCTAAGACAGTCACAAAAGCCATTATTATCAAACTTCAAAGGGGTTCAAGGCTATCTCTAAAGACCTGGGGAGTCCTGTGTCTACAGTTTGCAATGTTATTAAGATGTTTTCTGCTCATGGAACTCTCAAGAACCTCCCAGGATGCGGTGGGAAGAAGAAAATTAATCCAAGAAGTCTTTGAAGGTTAGTGTGAACTGTTGGAAAAACATCACATACAACATCCAAAGAGCTTAAAGCTGACCTGGAGCAATCTGGAGTGGTGGTTTCAACCCACACCATATGCTGCATACTAAACAAAGAAGGACTTCATGGGCTAAGGACAAGGTGGCCTCCACTGTTCAAAAACAGACATAAAATGGCATGCCTCATCTTTACCCAAACCCACCTTGGGAAACCACAATCCTTCTGGGAAAATGCTCTGTGGACAGATGAAACCAAACTTGAGTTCTTTGGCAATGCAAACCAGCAATACATTTACAGGCGAAGAAATGCAGTTTATAAAGAAAAAAAACACCCTTCTTACAGTTCAGTATGGTGGAGGTTCCAAAATGTTGTGGGGCTCTTTTGCTGCCTCAGGAACTGGAGGCCTGGCACCTATTAAAAGAATCATGAAGTCAGAGGACTACCAAAGTATTTTGAACAAAATGTGCTACCTAGTGTCAGAAAGCTAGATCTGAGTCAAAGATCATGGATCCTACAGCAGGACAATGACCCAAAGCATACATTCAAAAGTACAAAAGAATGGTTAAAAAGGAAAAAATGGACTGTTTTAAACTGACCAGCAATGAGTCCTGATTTCAATCCAATCGAGAACCTTTGGAAAGAGCTGAAACCTGGCACTGGGAAAAGGAATTGTGAAAACATTCATGAGCTGGAACAAATGGCAGTTTAAGAGTGGGAGAAACTACTAGTAGACAGATGTACAAAACTTATAGATGGCTACAAGAAAGGTTTGGAGGCTGTCATCAATGCCAATGGTTGTGCAACCAAATATTAATGAAGGGTGCCATTAATCCTGTCCAGGTCATATTTTGTTTTATTTTCTCAGAAATTACTACATCTACGTTGCACAGACTTTTTTTTTGTATACCTTTGAACATACTATTAAAATATTATGATGATATATACGAGGGTTGCTCAGAAAGTAATGCCCCACATGTTTCTTCACAGTCCAGAATGAAGACAGAGGTGTGAAACTGAAAGGGTAGTAACTTGGAACTTCAAAGGACACGTGTGTAATTTTACAGTCGTCCGACAAATAGTGAGGCGGTAGTGATCCTTCAAATGGCGTCTGTGAGTGACACAAGGTACAAACAGCGAGCTGTAATTGAATTCTTGGTGGAGGAGAAAGAAAGTGTGAGAAACATTCACAAACGGTTGTGTGCTGTGTATGGAGGTTTTGCGGTAGATAGGAGCACCGTTGGACGATGGATGAAGACAGTAAAGGCTTCAGGAAGTGGTAAAACGGAACTGGAAGATCGGCCGCGGTCTGGGCGTCCTGCCTCAGCCACCAGTCCAGACAAGTTGCAGCATGCTGATGACATTATTCGTGCGGATCAGCGCATCACGAGTCGGGAATTGTCCATATAGCTTTCCGTCAGTAGAGGTAGTGCAATGGCAATTATTGACTCTTTGGTATAAAGGCCTCCCCTCTCAGCTTCAAAACGCTCCAACAAATCAGAGCAGATGTCTTTCCTTTGGCCTTTGTGTTCGGTTGTGAGACCTCGCGGAACCCATCTTGCACACACCTTTGAATATCCCAAAGAGTCAATAATTGCCATTGCACTACGTCTGACGGAAAGCTGTACGGACAATTCCCGACTCGTGATGCGCCGATCTGGACTGGTGGCTGAGGCAGGACTTTCTTTCTCCTCCATCAAGAATTCAATTACAGCTCGCTGTTTGTACCGTGTGTCACTCACAGACGCCATTTGAAGGATCACTACTGCCTCGCTATTTGTCAGACGACTGTAAAATTACACACGTGTCCTTTGAAGTTCCAAGTTACTACCCTTTCAATTTCACACCTCTATCTTCATTCTGGACTGAGAAAAAACATGTGGGGCATTACTTTCTGAGCATCCCTCGTAGATGGAATATTTCCAATTATTTCTCAAGATATTGTACATAACATTCCCAAGATGCAAGAGTACTAACAATGTTGATCACAACTTTATTATGTAAAATATAAACTCACCTTTTGACTCAAACTCCTTCCTCCACCAACAGTTACTAATAATTCTTAGCTCTAATAATTTTTAGCATCTTTGGGCTGCAGATACAAGGAACATGAATTCAATTTTAAAGAGTCTTAAGGCAGACACTAACCTTTTACTGTCCCATTCTTATAAATGTATTTTGCTTTTATGTTAACTAGAACAAAGTAATACACCTAAAGGTTTCCTTTTTAGGCTGTGCTAATAAGTTAGGCCTCTGATTACATTTTCTTTGCTCATAAATATTAGGAAAAAAGATGAAATTTCACATTCAAAAGGTGTTTTAATCTTAAAATGTACAATTTATCCTTTTAGAAGGCACTCAAGACGTCTAGAACCCATACTGGGTTAATCCAAAAGGTACATTGAGCCTAGTATCCCATTTTCAAAAGTGCTAGTTGCTATAACAGCTTGAAATACTTTGTGATTTTTCCCACTTAATATCGCTTAAGTTTAGTTGTCATAGCTTTACTGACAACATCATGCATTCTCCATACTTTTGTGAATACTTACATATATTACTCTGAATATTCAATGTCCAGTAACACTTTTTCCAGTGAAAACTATTTGCTGCTTCTACATTCGTTACATTTTTTTAAAATAAATTGACATTTCTTCACTTTCAGCAGCAATGCCTGAACATGAAAAACATCACAATCCTCTTTTGTTCATATCTCCTGTAAATGCTTTTCACCTTATGTATTTATTTACATTCTCTTATATACCGTGCTATTCTGCATCAGTGCGGTTTACATTGAAACAAACTGAAATTACATTGAACAGGGCATTATAACTTGGAGATAACTATTTTACAGGGAACATGGGCTATGGAGGGTTAAATGGCTTGCCCAAGACCACAAGGAGCACCTGTGGGACTAGAAACCCCAGTCCTTCCGGACCAAGGTTGCTGTCCTCTAGTGGGATTTGAACCCCTGACCTTCCGGCCTGAAGTACCTTGCCCCAACCACTAGGCTACTCCTCCACTCTGAACCAAAACCACCTTTGGTTATGAAAAAGATTTCCACTATTTCTACTGTATAACCTTCTCCTCCAAATATATTTCCAGTTATTCCACCCCTCATATATTTTAGTCTATTTTTCTTTTCTTCTGTTTGTAATTTTTTTCAACTCATATAACTTTCCATGTCACAGATGAAAGTTTCTGATTATGCTTCGTTTAAGATCACAATCTAGCGGTACACGTCTGGGCTATTAACAACAATCAGCTATATCAAAAAACAGGATCCACTACACACAATTGTATACAATCTTCTGCACATGCAATACCCAAGAAGTGAAATATTGGAGGAAAAAAAAGACCTCGAGATATTTCACAAACCAACGCAATGGCTCAAACGCTTGAATAAACAAGCTATCAATCTGCGAGAGCCGTCACTGGCTTACTGCAGTTTACAGATATCCACACATCATAGGTCACAGGAAAAAACCTCCAATATTTCATCCACATTTTTCTTGCTCACAAAATTTGGCATTTGGCAAGGGTAACATCAGTACTTCGCTAAACTGTTAACAGAGCATTTGTAAAACTACCTACTCACTCCAAGTGTACCATTAACTCGAAATGCAAAAAGAAACATAATTAAAACGTTAAACCTGAAATAAAAGCACAACTGCCCACGGAGCACACCAAACGACCCAAATACAAGTGGAGGGCTTGCTGGTGAAATAAGGTTTTGAAAGCGTGTGTTGGGAAATGGTGGGCAGGTCTGCTTTTCTTTTGTTTCTTTGCAGTTTTGGTGCTGGCAAATCTGATTGGCTAGAGCAGTTCTGATCTGTGGGGTTTTCCTGGATGGGCAGAGATGGTGCTCCTTGTTTCGGTGATTTAAAGAGCTCAGCCACGGCATTTTTCTTTGTATCTGGGTCGTTTGGCGTACTCCTTGGGCTGTCGTGCTTTTGTTTCAGGTTTATTGTTATGAGTATGTTTCTTCTTGCATTTGGGGTTAATGGTACACTTTGGGGAAGTGAGTAGGTAGTTTTGCAAGTGCTCTGTTAACAGTTTAGCTGGTTGGCATTTTTGCGGATGACAGCGGCTTAGTTCAGCGGGGGTGGTCTTACTCCCTGAAGCAGCCCCAACGAAATTCCTGGCATTGGAGTATGACCTATTGCTGTTTTCATGATTGAAGCAAAGTACTGATGTTGTTGCCCTTGCCAAATTTTGTGAGCAAGAATGTGGATGAAATATTGGAGGTTTTTTTCTGTGACCTGTGATGTGTAGATATCTGTAAACTGTGGTAAGCCGGTGACAGCTCTAGTAGATTGATAGCTTGTTTATTCAAGCGTTTAAGCCATTGCATTGGTTTGTGGAATATCCTGAGGCCTTTTTTCCTCCAATATTTCACTTCTTGGGTATTGCACTTGCAGAAGATTGTATACAATTGTGTGTAGTGGACCCTGTTTTTTGATGTGGCTGATTTTGCACAGGCTCCTGGGGAAGCTATTTTTTATATGAGGATGTCTATTAACAACAATATCATATTTATAAAAAAAAGCCCTTTTAGCTCATTTCCCTTTTTTTCCTTCACAGTTTTACACAAAAAAATCTAATTCTGGTATCATTAAGCAGAATATCCAGTCGTTGAGATGCATTTTATGTTGCACAATGTTCTTTAGTTCTACAGCTTTATTTTGTTTGATACAAGTATTTGAACACCCATCATGCCTTCTCTGTTTCTTCTTTCTTCTAGGGGCCTCTGGTCTTATCCTGTATGGTTTTGTGGCAGATCCTAACCACATCTTGGCTGCCTTTCCTTGGAACACCTCTAATCTCTCCATATGCTTACTGAGACATGGGGATATGTTTACTAAATGACGGTAGTGGCTTCCGTGCAATAATGGGGCCGCGGCTCCGATATCGCACGGAAGCCGCTACCGCTATTTAGTAAACATACCCCATGGTCTTCAAAACTGAATGTGTTGCTGGTTGTGCCTCTCTGGTCTAGCTTCCTCCTGGCTTTGGCCACCACCTTATCACACCATTTTGCCACCTTATAATGCCAAAAAACGAGTAGTAACCTTATAATGCCAGACATTCTGGTTAAAATACAGTAGTAAGTGGGGTCCAATAAGGGTCTGTGCTTAGATGGTTGATATTTATTATTTATACAGTTACTCAATAAGCTATAATATAGTCACTTTGCAAATGAAATTACATTTCTGGCTCATGCTGCAGAAATTGTTATTAGAGATACTTATACCCAGGGCCGGCCCAAGGTTTCTGCTGCCCTAGGCAGAAACGCCGGTCTCGCTGCCCCCTCCCGCCTCTCCCCCGCTGCCACCGATTCCATCTCGGGAGGGGGAAGCGGGCGGTGGCAGTATTTCCAAAAGTGGCAGCTCACATAGTGGACGGGCCAGCCCTGGTTATACCTATCCTAGATAAATGAGCAAGCATGGTCAATAAGATTTAATCTGAACTAGTGCAGGTTAATATACCTGGATGCCAAGGGACATGTTTACTAAAGGTTAATGCATGTTAAATGCTTTAATGGCCCATAGAAATGAAAGGCAGTGGCAGCACTTAACATGCGTTAATGTTTATTAAACATGCCCCAAGGAATAGGCAGGTGCATTGCACTTTCAATGGGATAGTACTCACCAAGACCTAGATATTAATTGACAAGACCATATCGTCCTGCTAGACCAGTCCAGACAATTGGGTTGTACTCTCCTACCAGCAGATTGGTGGAGACAAAGACCAATAAAAAGCCCAGGTTTCAATGACATCACTTCCATGCCTCTAATAGCTTAAGCCACCAGAGGTCTCTCTTCAGTATTAACATAGACAGGCGGGACACATGTCTGCCCCCCCCAAACATAAACTACTCGCCCTCCTTTCCTTGTGGCCCAATGAACACCTTACATACATGCTTGTGGGTAAACTTGGCTGCAGCTTTGTCAAAATCAACATATTCAAATGCAAATTTATATTTATATATACATATACATACACACACGCGCGCACATATACATGTGCCACATATTTTTCACGGGGGAGATTCCAGATCTAGTCACCCAAGCCAGCAAGCAATGCATCCTTCTTTCTTCTGGCCAAACCAGACCGCCACGGGGGCTGGGTGCCTGCCTTGCCAAACTGAGCTGGGCCACCCCTGAACTGCCGGCTTTGCAGTGCTGCCTTTGCGGACCATCTGAGCCGGGTCAGTCATTATGTGGGGACTCACCGGGCGCCCTGCCTTGGTGGAAGATAGGACGCCCTGCCCCTTGCTTATGCTGTGTGCGTGCTTATGACCTGGCTCGGCTAACCACCATAGGTATGAGGAAGCTTGTTTTTCATGTGCCCCCCACTAAGGGAATCTCTCCCCCGCGCCTGGGGCTGGTTGAGCATACGCCGGGCTCTGGCTGGCCCTGAAAGCAGCCTCCAATGACTCTTGCGAGTCATTAATGAAAAGATCCAGACCAATGTCAGATAGGTGTATGAAGTCACCAGTAAAGTATCTAGGCAATGTGAGCTGTGCCCATTCATGTCGAATCTACCATCCCCCAGCATGCAGGACACTGTGGCTGACCTACCTGTTGATTTGAGTTCCCTGCCCCAAAGATGAGTAGCTGCCCTCTTGAAGCAAGGAATGAGGTCAGACCAGATGAAGAGCGTGCTGGGGAGGCTATCTTCCACCCAGGGGAGGTCTGCCCTGATTTGATTTATGAGTTGTTTTCCTGAGCTTTTCCCCAAGGTGTACTATCAGGACCACAGGAGGAGCATGAGTCTGTATGCCCTGGTGCAGGAAAGGCTGTAGGTGCTGCCACCCCATGCCCGGTAAACCCAGGCATAGGAGGTGCATACCGCGATCGAGAAGGCCCAGGTGAATCCCAAATTGCAGCATGGATGCCCTTTCAGATACCTGGTGGATGAAAGAGTGTCTGATTATCTAAACCATGAGCTGTGCAAGATGGGAGGGACAGTGTTAGTGAAGGTAGAGTCAGTCTGCAATGTGTGCTATGGCTGAGTGAATATATGATGAGAATGCCTCTGCACCTTGATCACCTGTATCGGAAAGCCTTGTAACACTGCTGCCATTGCTGCCCCAATCTGGAAGGAATGTGTGCCGAACAGGGCTGGGTCGCAATCTTATGCCCACCAACAAACGCTTGAATACCGCAGCAAACTGGAATTTGGTGAGCAGCGTGCCATCGAGGTGTATTAAGAAATGCAAGTTCAAGGAGGGCTGGGCTATGAGGTACCGGAGGGTGTTGGCAACAGGGCAGGTGCAAAGACCGGGCACATCGGAGAGGGAGATGACTTGACCTTTTCTTTTAGGATCACTTTTGGCTCCTATGATCCGGATGTGCAGTTGTTCACACAGAGACCTACGAAACTATATGCCAGAGGAGGGTCCATGCTTCTTGAAGGCAGTCACCAGCTCACTGATTTGGAAGGTGCCGAGGAAAGCAAAGGTGAAAGCTGTTCAGAATAGGCAAGTCTAATTTTCCGATGAGCATATGGCTGGCAGCGCCACCCACAACCTGTCCAGCATTTTGTGTGTGATCTGGCATCGCATATCAAGCTGCTCGATGGGACTTCTTGTCCATCCTTTTATCAGCGTCTTGAGCAAACATATCATCACAGGTGTTGCCCCAGTCCACCAGCTTCATGAAGGAGGAGAACCCCTATAGGTGAGACTGGACAAAGTGGTGAGACAAGCCTTGAGTGCCAGCACACGACAAGTATGCCGCTTGCGGTCTGGGGTTTGACCACTCTTGCCTCTAGCCATGTGATGCCAGGAAGGACATGATGGCAGTATATCCCTGCAGGTATACCACCCAGGTGCGAGGAGCCACAGCCCGCTAGATCAGCTACCAATCTATGTAGATGCCAGGTCCCATATCCAGTCCGGTAATTAAGTGAGATGTTCGGCCACTGTCGGAGCCAGCTATTGGAAGGCGCCCCACTGAAGAAAAGGAAACGGAATCAGCATATGTTGCACATGCACCATAACATCCAGCTGCAAGTACTTCAGAACAAATTTGCACAAGAGTTCAGCCACCACGACCATTACTGCCTGATTGTCGCTGCAGAAAAGGATTCTCTGGTCCAGCAGATAGTGGCTCCACACACAAAGGGGAAAAAAATTCAAGGCATGGAAACCCAAGATTCCTTGAAGAACCTGCCGAAGTCAAAGGCCCCAGCCGCATCCATGAAGGGGTTCAATTCTATGTTGTTGCGAAGGTCCGGTTGCCCCAAATTTACAGCACTGAACATGCTGAGGAAATAGAACCAGATATCTATGTCCCGTTACAATCCCCGTGAAAGATGAAGATGGCGATGACTCTTGTGTATGCTGGCCGTTGCATGGGTGAGGCATCTCAGGAAAGGCTAGGCTTCGCGCTTCAGTAGGCTGTGGGTACTGCTGGATACACGGCGGAGAGTTGGGAGGAAAGCAGTGCATCACTGGACTACTGCACTAAATAACATCATCTGAAGCACATAGAAACTATTGCAAAATACTCCTTCGGGTGGAAACAAAAGATCGAGATTGGCTGAAAGGGTGCGAAATGTGTGTGTATGAACACACACACACATATATATACAACCGGTCAGTGATTGTCCCCCAACGACCACTGCTGACAAAGATGAAGTGTTCTCGGTCCAACCAAGGGAATTTTAGCATTAAAAAGCCAATGCGTTTGTCCGAGACAGGCCTTTCTGGTTTTCCTCTGCTACACGATTCTGTTTACATGAAGCTGGAGAGCAGAGTGCATCACCATCTTCAAAACTAATTGCTTAATCTGTTATCAACTACGTTCCCCCCTGTTTAATGCAATGTTAAAACTCACAAGTTATCCTCTTGTTAAATTGTTTATCCGGTTATCAACTATGGGTCCAATTTTCAGCTAGGCGGTGCTATGCGCACAGCCCGTCCCCCTTCCGCCTAACCTGGATTTTCAATGCCAAAGTCATATGCGGCCCTGGCATTGAAAATTTGGGTCTTGCCGCAGACACCGGAAACCACAGGAACTAGCCAGGTAGCACCGATTTTCAATGCTACCTGCTTAGCCCCTGCGCCTGCTGAAAGATAGATAAGGAAAAACCGCTCCAGAACGCCCCTAACATGCCCCAATGCTAACCACATAGCATCCGGGCACATTAGGGACATATCTGGGGTTTTCAAAGGGCACTACCCATGTAGGTGCCCTTCAAAAATCCCGAATATGGCATTTACATGGGTAACTAGGGCAGTTACCCATGTAAATGCTTTCGAAAATCGGACCCTATGTTCCATGCCAAGTTATACTCATTCTTGTTCCCTGTACACTGCTGTGACTGGTAGATACAACGGTATAGAAATGTTGCTGAATAAATAAATAAATAAAATAGATGGATAATCTGCCTCCAGAACTCACAAAAAAAATACTGAGGAAATCTATCCAAAAAGCAAAGACATCTTAGAATAAAAACAAATATGTTGAAGGTTTATAAATTGAGAAATGAAGTATTAATTCCAATGTCAACTAATATTTATTTATTTAGAAGGATTTAGTATACCGCCTTATCGTTAAATCAAGGCGGTGTGGCACATCAATCAAAATCAATAATAAAGTGTGGTTTGTAGCATGCAGTGTGAGAACTAAGTGTAGTGTGTGGGGCAAAGCGTTAGATTATATCGGTGAACTATTTACATAATGAGCTATATACATATATACAAAATGGGGCTGTTTGAGAGGCGTGTTAGGATTGAGATTCTGTAATGTCTTGGAGGTAGGATCGTGATCCTGTAATGTCTTGAGGTAGAAAATTTATGCGAGGTCCTTGAAATGTACTGTAAATAGATCAGTCTTAAGAAGTTTTCTGAAGTCCTTGAGGTTCTTGGTTGATCTTATGTGGTCTCGGAGAGAGTTCCATATAGCGGGTGCTGCCAGGGAGAGTGCCCTCCTTGATGTGGCCAGCCTTGTTTTAGCAAATTCTTTTGGTGTTCTGATGGTGTCTGAGGTTCCTTTTCTTCTTGGTCTCCTGTTGTCATCGGTTTTTATGAGAGGGCGTAGGCTGTCTGCTGATAGGTTGTGTATTATTTTAAATATGTGTAGAAGTACTTTGAATTGGATTCTGGAGCTTATTGGGAGCCAGTGTAGGTGGTACAGTATGGGGGTGATGTGATCGTGAATTGTGTGATCTGTCATGAGTCGTGCGGCTGTGTTTTGTGCTAGCTGTAGTGGTTTTATTGTCTTTTTAGGTAGTCCTTGGTAGATGTGATTACAATAGTTTAGGGTTGGAGTGATGATGGCTTGACAGACTGTTCGGAAGTGTTCAAGGGTGAGGATGGGTTTCAGCCTTCTGACTGTCCTCATTTTGATGTAAGCGCTCTTTGTTATTTTTGCAATGTGGGACTGGAGGTTGAGGTCCTTGTCGAGAGTTACTCCCAGGTATTTTATTTCTTGTCTTACCGGTATGATGGTGTTGTTTAGGTTGATGGTGGTCGATGGTGAGAATGTCCATTTTCTTGTGATGAATAGAGCTTCGGTTTTATTGTAATTTATTGATAGGTTGTTTTCTTGCAGCCAGGTTGCCATTTGTTGGAAGCAGTTGGCAATACTTGCAGTGATATTCTGAACCTGTATCACGCAGGATCCTACTAGGACAAGTGACCCTTCCATCCCAGAGAAGGGTAGTGTGGAGTCTCAGTTCCAGCACTCTCATAACGGATTGCTCCGGCTTTTTATATTTCTTGCTGTCTTTGCCTCGCCTTTATTTAGGTATTGCTCCCTGTGAGATCACAGGAAGTGGCATGTGTTAACAGAGATCAAAAGACAAAGGATGCCCAAAGCATATTCCCGGAAAATATTTGCTTAGGCTACTCCTGACTCATCGCCCTCTCCCTGTACTGCTCAGGTGTACAAGTAATCCAGCAGATCGAGTGGCAAGAAATTCCTCGGTTCCACTCGAAAGCCTGACATTGCGCCCTGTGGCGTTTCACTCCAGGTAGCAACAGAGCTGTAGAACCCCTTTCTCTGTACCTCCTGGGCCACAAGTTTATGAGGGCTTTGTACCCTCGACAGTGCCAGCAGCTGCAATCCCAGCTGTCGTTTAGGCAGAAAAAAAATTACACTGTACTGACTGTTCAACTAAAAGAGGCATCCTCACAGTAGTCCGGAGCAACTCCGATCATGGAGTTTTACATGACCGCCAACAGATCCTGAGGTAAGCGGGCCACTTGAAGCGTCCTCCCCATCCCTCCCCTCCCAAAGGAAAGACTGAAAACGATGCATGCCAGAGCCAGTCCTAGGCTGCCATCATATTTTCCCCTCCCTCCAGCTCTACTTGCCTTTCCTTTCCCTGTGGTGGCAGGACAGCGGCTACAGCCAGACATGGAAGAGGGGGTGAATGAGAACTTCCGTTTGCGCATCGCCACAGTCCAAAGCCCACATTTGGACAGACCTGAGGTGGTGATTGAAAACATGCACCAGATTGAAGAGAAAGTTGCAGGAGTGGTTATTGTTATTACTGATAATGACTGGTTGAGCACAATCTCCGCGGCTACAGAAGCAGATAACCTTCCCAGATGAGGAATCAAGATACCAAAGATCTGAAAAGAGAGGATCGCATTGCTCCAGCCCTTCTTATCGGGGGCTGAGATCTTGCCAGGGTGATGTAGCATCACGACACATGCTGCAATGCTCTGAGCTGCGGCGGGAAATTTCCCGCCATGGCCTGGCAAGATCTCTACCCCCAAGGGGCAGACAAGCCCGCCGCCATGTTAAGAATCTGGCCCGTCACACTTGTGGTCCAGCTCTTTGGATTTCTTTGTCTCCAGCAGATGGTGGATGGATTTTCTCCTCTCTGTAGAAAAACTGAAGATTGAGAGGAAATGAGATTGATTAAATGCTCATGAACGACTACCTCAAGCCCTAAAGGGGTGACTCTCTTGTCTGCGCGCGACATGGGAGGCTCCACGAGACTGAGGTCTTTTTGATAGCCATAGGAGGAGGGAAAATTGGTTCAGCTCCATGTTCTTATCATGATAAGGGCTTGTTGAGCAGCCACAAATTGGAAGAATTGGGAAGAATCTGGTAGAGCAGCCTCGCACAACATCAGCATCCCTTCCCTCCTCTCTTCCTCCTTAAGATTGCAAAAGGCTCTCAGAGGGATCTGCCTCCCAGCCACCTTTCATACAGTGCTGCTGAAAAAAAATAAGCCCAGCCAATGAAGCAGTTTCAGAGTAGTAGAGCTGAGTCTGGCACGGATCCAATGCCTGGGGCTCTCAGGGGATGAGTACCAATGCTTGACCTTGTTGGGGGCTCCCAGTTCTGTCTCTGAGGAATGCAATTTGGGTTGGACTGCTAGAGACCACTGGTGCTGTGAGAGGGTTAGTAACATTTTTGCCTATTGTGTGACTGGGGGTCGCGCAATCCTAATGCACATTCTGCCCATGTGGCTCCAACGTGTGTTCCTTCCCAAGCGCTTTAACACGTTACGTAACAGTGAAGATAACGAATGCTTGCGGGTCAACACAGCCTTAGTGCACGCTCTTGTGATACCCTAAATCTCTCTGTCTTCTTCCAGGAAATGTTGTTTGACTTGTGGCAAGCGAGGAGCCTCATCCTTGGATTCTGTACTCTGCCCTTCCTGTATGGCAGCTTATAAATCACCCCTGGAGGGCACGTAATCCCCCTCTCAGCCTGGGGATATAGTTAGTCCACCCTTTCCTGCCTCAGGGCAGAAGGTGCAGCATGGTGCAAAGGGTGCTCAGCTGGCTAGAGGCTCCAGCGACTGTGTTGTGAGCCACTCTTCATTCTTTTGGGAGTCTGTGACAGCTATGCCCCGTGGTGTCAGGGAGCCTTTTCCAAGAGGAGAGCTTCTGGAGCCTGGATGGTTCTCCCATGAATTCTTTTCCTTTTTGCAACAGGCCTGATCCTTTTGGCATGGAAATTTGGACCCTGCTCCTCTGGGTGCCCTTAGACATAGTCTCGTATCAGGCAGGCTGGAAGCAGAAGCCCTGCTCAATTGCCTTTGGCTAAACATCTCTGGCGCATGACTCTTCTTGAAGATGAGAAACACTTGAGAGCTGTCCGAGATGTTAGCTATGCTTCAGACCCAGATGAATCAGTACTGGACTCTGATGTGGAGGAGGACCTCCTAGCACCTTCAGAAGACTATGAAGACGCTGGCATGATCCATCTGTTCTGGAAGGAGGAGCAGGCAGCATTGATTTCCAGGGTTTCATCTGCCTTGAACTTAGCAGATGCTTCCGGCATGGAGCAGGAGCCAAAAATACACCTGCTCCTTCAAGGGGTGTGGAAATTCACTGTTGTCTTCCTGTTCCTGGAGGTGATCAAAGATATGATCCAGTCCAAGTGGGACTCACCCAACTTCCTGCCTAAAGGATTAAGGGTCTATAAGAATATCTACGCTCTCCCAGAGGAGGACCGCAGTGAGTGGTTTAACATTCCCAAGGTGAATGCACAGATCATGGCAGTTACCAGATGGACCACCATTCCCGTGGAAGGTGGATTGGCTTTAAAAGATGTCCTGGACTGCAAAGTTGATTCCTTGCTGAAAAGCCAGTTTGCTGTGTCGGTGGCTATTCTACAGCTGGGGGGTATGCATCAGCTTGACTTCTTGAGCTCTGCTCCAGTGGATTCAGTATCTTCCACCTGATGATACTACTTCTCTGTTGGAGTCGGCTACGGCCTTCCTTTCTGATGCCATGTATGACTTGGTGCACCTCGTGCCCAAAGATGATGCCCTGGCTATTGTGTCACTGCACTGGATTTGGCTCCTTCACTGGATGGCAGACACACCCTCCAAAGCCAGGATGGTTCAACTGGCCTAAAGGTGAAGTTCCTGTTTGGAACAGATTTGTAGAAACTGGTGAAGGACCTAGGCGAGAGAAAATCTTATTGCCTCCCAGAAGACAGGTCCAGGGGGCTCATGAATTGAGCAAGTACCCCGTTCTTGTCAGCCTCTGCCCGACCGCCAAGGGCGCGCTGTCCAGATTCTCAGGGGTCTTAGGACTATCACTACTGACCTGGAAAACCCTTCTTCCCCTCTGCTTCAGGCCTCAGGCTCTTTCTTAGTCCTTTCATGGAGCATGTGACCAGGGACAAGCCCCCTCCGGGCCACGCAATGAAGGTTTGGGAGCCCATTCCCTGATACCTCTGATGGATGGCAGGCTTTGCCTTTTCTTTCAGGAATAAGCCTGGGTTACCAAGGATTGCTAGACACCATTCAATTCGGCTATGTCCTGAAATGCAAGGAGCCGATTCCCAATGCCTTCATCACCTTCCCCTGTGGGTCTGTGATCAAAGGTGCCGCGATGTGGACCACCTTGGACAAGCTGCTTTGCTTGAAAGCAGTGGTGCCCCCCCCCCCCAGGCGAGCGGGGCAAGGGCAGATAGTCCATCTACTTTGTGGGACCAAGAAGGATGATTCCTTCTGGCCCATCTTTGACCTCAAAGGGGTCAATGAGCATTTGTACATCCTGCACTTTCGGATGGAAATCTTGGGATCTGCGATTCAAACAGTGCGCTGAGGAGAATTCTTGGCTTCTCTGGTTCTGGCAGAGGCATATTTTCGTATCCTGATCTGGGTGGATCAGCAGAGGTATCTGTGTTTTGCCATGCTTGGCTCTCACTATCAGTTCACCGCCCTTCCTTTCAGGCTGTCCACCGCCCCAAGGATGTTCTCCAAGGTCATGGCAGCGGCAGCTGTGGCACCAAGGGATCTATGTCCATCCCTATCTGGACGACTGACTCATCTGGGCCTGTTCCCTGTCAGAAGCTTCTCAGGTGACGTCCCGAGAGATGTCCTTTTTGGAAAGTCTTGGCTGGGTGATAAATCAGGAAAAGAGCCAACTATTGCCTTCCTAGTTCTTGGAGTTTCTGGGAGCATGTTTCGATACCCGAGTGGGCAGAGTTTTCCTGCAGAGGAGAAAGTCAGAAGGCTGTTGAACTGCTTGATGATGTTATGTGTGCAGCAGGCCCTTAGAGTCTGGAATTATCTTCAGCTCCTAGGATTGATGGCAGTGACCATAGAGATGGTCCCATAGGCATGTGCTCACATTCAGCAACTCCAGTGGTCCTTGTTGACTTGATGGTCCCCAAGTCCCCATTCAGGATCCCTAACCCACCAATGCAATTAATAACTGAATGCTTTAATGAACTCACAATATGGCTAAAAGAACATAATCTACACATCAACTACTCAAAAACAGACATCTTATTTGTAACAAAAAAACAATCATACATTCCACCAACATCCATCACACTACAGAATCATGAGATCAAAACAAAAAATGAGGTGAAATACCTAGGCGTGATTCTAGATAAGAATCTCAATATTCTGGTTCATGAACCGACCAGAGGGGAAGCCATATTAGACCTGGTCCTTAGTGGAACACCAGATCTAGTGCAAAAGATAAGGGTGTTGGGGCCACTTGGCAATAGTGATCATAGCATGATCGCCTTTGATTTAATTAGTGGAGGCGGGATAGTATGGAAATACACAGTACTACCTTTTAACTTTCGAAAGGGAGACTATGATAAAATGAGGAAAATAGTTAAGAAAAAACTAAAAGGAGCAGTTGCAAAGGTTAAAGACTTACATCAAGCTTGGGTGTTGTTGAAAAATACTATCTTGGCAGCCCAGACCAGCTGTATTCCATGCTTTAAGAAAAGTGGGAGGAAGTCCAAAAAACTGCCAGCATGGTTTAAAGGTGAGGTCAGAGAGGCTGTTGTTGCCAAAAAAGCATCTTTCAGGAAATGGAAAAAAGAGCCAAACGACGAAACCTGGAAACAGCACAAGCACTGGCAAATCAAATACAAGGCATTGATAAAGCAGGCAAAGAGAGAATTTGAGAAGAAGCTTGCTGTGGAAGCAAAAACGCGAAATAAAGATTTTTTCAAGTACATTCGCAGCAAAAAACCTGTGAGAGAGTCGGTCCATTAGATGATAAGGCGACAAGGCGATAGCGGAGAGACTGAATGAATTATTTGCTTCAGTCTTTACTGAGGAAAATGTAGGGATGTTACCCATGACTGAAGTAGTATTTAAAGGTGTGGAAGAATTGAAGGAAATATCGATACATCGGGAAGATGTATTACAACTATTAGATAAACTGAAGAGTAGCAAATCACCTGGACCTTATGGTATACATCCAAGGGTGTTGAAAGAACTGAAATATGAGATTGCAGACCTGCTATATTAGTAATCTGTGAATTATCATTAAAATCATCTCTAATACCTGAAGATTGGAGGATCGCTAATGTAACACCAATTTTTAAAAAGGGTTCCAGGGGTGATCCGGGAAACTACAGAACGGTGAGCCTCACGTCAGTACCGGGAAAAATGGTAGAAACCATCATAAAGAATAAAATTACTCAGGATGTAGATAGTCATGGCCTAATGGGAGACAGCCAACATGGCTTTAGACAAGGAAGATCTTGTCTTACTAATCTGTTATGTTTTTTTGAAAGTGTGAATAAACAGGTGGACAAAGGTGAGTCGGTTGATATAGTGTATCTGGACTTTCAGAAAGCCTTTGACAAGGTCCCTCATCAGAGACTTTTGGCAAAACTAAAGAGTCATGGGATAGGAGGCAGTGTACTACTGTGGATCAAGAACTGGTTAAGAGATGGAAAGCAGAGGGTTGGGCTAAATGGACAATTTTCCCAATTGAGAAAGGTGAATAGTGGTGTACCCCAGGGATCTGTGCTGGGTCCGCTGCTTTTTGACATATTCATAAATGACCTGGAAAGTGGAATAACGAGTGAGGTTATCAAATTTTCAGATGACACAAAACTATTTAAAGTTGTTAAAACCCAAGAGGATTGTGGAAAATTGCAAGAGGATCTTGATAAATTGGAAGACTGGGCATCAAAATGGCAGATGAAATTTAATGTGGACAAGTGCAAGGTTATGCACCTAGGGAAGAACAACCCAAACTATGGTTATACAATGCAAGCAAGGTTCCACATTAGGAACCACCACCGAGGAAAATGATTTAGGCATCATTGTGGATAACATGTTAAAACCCTGGGCCCAGTGTGCAGTGGCAGCCAAGAGAGCAAATAGAATGCTAGGTATCATAAGGAAAGGAATGGAAAATAAAACAAAAGATATTATAATGCCTCTATATCGTTCCATGATGAGACCGCACCTTGAATATTGTGTGCAATTCTGGTCGCCGTATCTTAAAAGGGATATAGAGTTATTAGAAAAGGTTCAGAGAAGAGCCACCAAAATGGTAAAGGGGATGGAAGGATACTCCTATGAAGAAAGGCTAAAAAGGTTAGGGCTCTTTAACCTGGAAAAGAGACGGCTGAGGGGAGATATGATAGAAGTCTATAAATTAATGAACGGAGTGGAACGGGTAAACGTAGATTGATTATTTATGTCATCAGCATATAGAAAGACTAGGAGACATGCAATGAAGCTACAGGGTAAACTATTTAAGACTAATAAAAGAAAATATTTTTTCACTCAACTTGTAATCAAACTCTGGAATTTGTTACCGGAGGATGTAGTAAAGGCTGTTAGTATAGCTGGGTTTAAAAAAGGTTTGGACAAGTTCCTGGAGGAAAGGTCCATAAACCATTATTAAGAAGGGACCCAGGATATCAATGCTTGAGCCAGTACAAGCACTGCGGAACCTGTCTCTTTTGGGGAAACTGCTAGGTACGTATGACCTAGATTGGCCACTGTTGGAAATAGGATACTGGGCTTGATGGACCTTGGTCTGACCCAGTATGGCATATCTTATGTTCTTATGTTCTTAATATGGATTCCCACATTAAAAACACAACAAAAAAATCCACTATAAGCTTAAAATACTGAAACAACTACGTCCACTAGTACATTTAAACGACTTTATGAGTATAATACAAGCTATCATTACACCCCACTTTGACTTTGCCAACACAGTTCTTCTAGGAATAACAAAACAGAATCTTAAAAAACTGCAGCTAGCACAAAACATAGCTGCCAGAACCATCACGAAGGTACATACATTTGAACACATAACACCCATACTAGCCAACCTGCATTGGCTACCAATCTATTGTAGGATAAACTACAAAATCCTCATAACCACATTTAAAGCATTAGACAATATGGTTCCACTGACACTAGGTAAAGCACAGTTACTTACCTGTAACAGGTGATCTCTGGGAACAGCAGGAATTAGTCCTCACATATGGGTACGTCGGTACCGACGGAGCCCGCGCGGGAAAGCTCCCCAGCTTCCCAGAAGAAAACCTTTGGGAGCCTCCCATAGCGCATGCGCGCTGCCTTCCCGCCTTTCTGACCAACTCTCCTCAGTTCAAGTTTAAAGCTGAGACAATAGAGAGAGAGTAAAGGAAAGACAAAGAGAGAGAAAGATACAACTCCTAGGGGAGGTGGGTGGGTTGTGAGGACTAATTCCTGCTGTTCCCAAAGATCACCTGTTACAGGTAAGTAACTGTGCTATCTCCAGGAACAAGCAGGAATAAGTCCTCACATATGGGGACTCCCTAGCTAAGATGCCTGGGAGATCCCCAAGGGTATGAGACCCTGAAAGGTTCCTCGTCTTCCTATGGATCTCAGGCATCCATTGAGGGAAGGAGGGCAGGAGTTGTTCAAGAATGGAACAGGTGTCTGAGGACAGCCTGACCAAACAAGGCATCCCGGCGGGAGTCCTTGTCCAAACAGTAATGGGCTGTAAAGGTATGAACCGAGGCCCAGGTGGCTGCTCGACAGATCTGATCGATGGACACAGAATGAAGATGAGCCATAGAGGTGGCCATGGCCCTCACATTGTGAGCTGTGACATGGCCTTCCAGAGAAAGGTTCTTACTCTGGTAAGCAAAAGAGATACACTGAGCAATCCAATTGGACAGTGTTCTTTTAGAGACTGGAAGTCCTAGATGAGAAGGATCAAAAGGAACAAAAAGCTGGGAAGACTTTCTATGTTGCTGTGTCCTGTGTAAGTAAAAAGCAAGAGCTCTTTTACAATCTAGAGTATGAAGGTTCCTCTCTGCAGTGGATGCATGAGGAGCTGGAAAAAAGACAGGTAAATATACCTCTTGATTAAGATGAAAAGGTGAGAGCACTTTAGGCATAAAGTGAGGATTTGTCCTAAGGACTACCTTATCATGATGGAACCTTGTATAAGGTGGATTAGCCACTAAGGCCTGCAGCTCACTAATGCGGCGAGCAGCAGTGATTGCAATAAGGAAAATAACCTTCCAGGAAAGAAATTTCAAGGAGGTAGTGGCTAAGGGTTCAAAAGGTGGCTTCATAAGCTGACCAAGAACCAAGTTCAAGTCCCATGCCACCGGAGGAGGTCGAATGGGAGGTTTAGTTAAGGTTAGGCCTCTCATGAATCTTGCAATAAGAGGATGAGAGGAAACAGGTTGTCCATTGATAGGCTTAAGGGATGCTGCAATAGCACTTAAATGGACCCTTACGGAATTCGTCTTAAGGCCTGCATTGGAGAGATGCAGGAGATATTCTAAGAGAGAATTCAGAGGACGTGCTAGAGGGTCAAGACCCTTTTGAGCACACCAAATGGAAAATCTCTTCCATTTAAAAGCATAGGAACGCCTAGTGGAAGGTTTCCTGGAAGCATGAAGGATATCCTGCACTTGTTGCGAAAGATTGAAGTTTTGAAGGTCTAGGCCTTCAGTAACCAAGCTCTGAGGTGAAGGGACTTGGGGTTTGGATGCCACAAAGTCCCCTCCTCCTGAGACAGAAGGTCTGGAGCAGCTCCCAAGTCCAGAGAGGGGGCTTGGGAGAGATGCAGAAGTAGAGGGTACCACACTTGGCGTGGCCAGCGTGGAGCTATGAGGATCATAGATCCTTGATCCCTCTGAAGTTTGAACAGAGTCTTGGGGATCAAAGGAATGGGTGGAAAGGCATACAGGAAGTCCTGACCCCAGTGAAGGAGGAAGGCATCCTTGGCCTGAACTCCCTGACACGGAATTCTGGAACAGAACCGGGGATGTTTGGCATTCCACGGACTTGCAAATAGGTCTATGTCCGGGGTACCCCATTCCTGAAAGATTCTGAGTACCTGATCCATGTGCAGGGACCATTCGTGTGGAAGCAGAACTCGACTGAGTCTGTCCGCCCAAGAGTTTTGAATTCCTGGGAGGTATACTGCAATGGATTTGATGCTCTCTGGCGAAGGCCCATAATCTGAGAGCTTCGTTGCAAAGCGACAGAGAGCCGGTTCCTCCTTGTTTGTTTATGTAAAACATGGCTACCTGATTGTCCGTTTGAATGAGGACTGTCTGGTAGATGAGGATGGTATGAAAGACCTTGAGAGCTAAGAACACTGCTCGAAGCTCCAAGTGATTGATATGAAGAGAGGTCTCCTGTGGAGACCAAGTACCTTGGGTGGAGAAGTCCTGCAGATGAGCTCCCCAACCTGTTTGGGAGGCATCTGTTGTGAGGATTGCTTGGGGCAACAAAGGTTGGAAGGGGGACCCCAGCAACAGATTTTGAGTGGACATCCACCATTGGAGAGACCAAAGGAGACGTTTGGAGTTTACTATTTGGTCTGAGAGAGCTCCTGAGGCTTGAGTCCACTGGGTGGACAAAGTCCATTGAGCTGCTCTCATGTGTAGGCGAGCATAGGGGACCACATGTACTGTGGAAGCCATGTGGCCTAGCAGTTGTAGCATCTCCCTGGCAGTTAAGTGGCTCTTTGACTGAATCTTGGAGGCTAGCTGCACTAGACGTTGGCAACGGGCCTGAGGAAGGAAGGCCCTTGCAGTGGTGGTATCCAACCAGGCCACTATGAATTCCAGGGACTGAGTAGGAATGAGCTGGGAATTTGGGAGGTTTACCACCAGTCCCAGATATTGCAGAATGCGCCTTGTGTGGTCCAAGGAAATCTGGGCTTCTGACTGAGATGGAGCTCTGATGAGCCAGTCGTTCATATATAGGAAGACAAAGACTCCCAGAGTGCGTAGAAATGCAGCAACTATTGCCATGCATTTGGTGAACACCCTTGGAGCAGAGGCCAGACCGAAAGGAAGGACTCTGTATTGGTAATGTTTTCCCTGGAACAGAAAACGTAGGAATTTTCTGTGGGATGAGTGGATGAGTATATGGGTGTACGCATCCTTGAGATCTAGAGAACAAAGCCAATCCTGACTCTGTAGGTATGGAAGGAGAGTGCCTAAAGAGAGCATCTGGAACTTCTCCTTGTACAGAAATTTGTTCAATTCTCGAAGATCTAGAATAGGTCTGTATCCCCCTGTATTCTTTGGGATGAGAAAGTAGGGGGAGTAAAATCCTGACCCCTGTTGGTGTAGGGAGGAAGGTCTGAGAAATGAAGTTTGTAGCCCTCTCTGATGATGGAGAGGGTCCACTGCTCTGATGTGATTTGCTCCCATCTGGGAGCAAAATGAGCCAACCTTCCTGGAATGGTGAGAGGTTCTGGCTGTTGTAGAGCCAGAAAGGTTAAGTTCTCTAGCAGTAAGTCAAAACCCCTGAGGGGCTTGGGACTGCTGGGTTGCAGCAGCCCCTGCAGGTTTAGGCCTAGCCTGTTTGGGTTGCTGACGCTTAGTAGCAAAGCGACCTGCAGAAGACTGTTGATCAGAAGTGGAAGGAAATCTGCCCTTCTTGTAAAAAGACTTTTTCTTGGCTGGAGTGGAGGTAGAAAGTCTATCAAGAGCAGCATTTTCTGCATCCATTTGAGTGGCTTTAATCTGCCACTCCTTGCCAAATAGGTTTTCACCTGTACAGGGTAGATTTCCTAAACCATCTTGAACCCAGGGTTCTAGATGAGAAGCCTGGAGCCAAGCAATTCTACGAGCAGCTATAGCAATGCCTGAGGCTCTGCTGGCAACCTCAAAGGAATCAAAGGCTGCTCTGTTGGAAAACTTTGAGATGTCTTGCGTATGCTTAAGCCAAAGAAGGAATTCCTCTTTTTTATCCTCTGGAATAAAAGGGAGAAAGTTGTGCAGCTTTTCTGCAACTTCCTTCAGAAACATACCCATATAAAGGCTGTATGAATTGATTCTGGCAGTAAGCATGCTAGCTTGGAAGATCTTTCTACCAAAAGCATCCAAGGTCCTGCATTCTCTTCCTGGAGGAGTAGAAGAGTGTCTTTTGGTACTCTTTATTCTCTTCATAGCTGACTGCACCACAATAGAATGGTGAGGAAGCTGAGTTTTTTGAAAACCAGGAGAAGGAGGGACGCGGTACATAGTGTCCAATCTACGAGAATGAGGAGAAAGGGTGAGAGGAGTCTCCCACAATTCAAGCAAATTTCTTTTGGAGAATTTCATGAATTGGCAAGGTGACTGCCTCTCTGGGAACCTTAGAGTATCCCAAAATGTCTAATTTTTTTGCTCTAGGTTCTTTTTCAGAGGTTACTGAAATAGAGAGTCCTTTAGCTACTTCCATGATGAAGTCTTGAAAGGACAAATCCTCTGGAGGAGACATTCTCCTCTTTGAAGAAGAGGGCTCCTCAGGAAGAGCAAGAGATACTTCAGGAGAGTCATCCGATGAATCGGAATCATCAGAAGACTGGAAGTATCGTCTGTTGGCTTCCAGGGATCGATACGCGTATCGATCGGTATCGACATCGGGCGTACCTGGAACCGGATCGGTATCGGGAAAAGCCCCGGAACCGGGAACCGGTATCCTGGTCGACGTGGATGCCCTGGGTACCGGTATCGATTGTGGTACTGGAACCGAGGTCAGTACCGCTTGCTGCGGTACCGTGGGCGTCGCAGCCTTAATGAAAGCCATTATGGCCTGCTGCATGGATTGAACTGTATGATCCATGGACGCCACGACTGCCTGGATGTCGGTACCGGAAGAGTGTGCCAGTACCCCAGAGCAGTCTAACAGGTGATCGGTCGAGGTCGTGCCATCGATGTCAACCTGTAACCCCATAGGAGGAGCTTTGGAAGCCGGAGCTTCCCGCCGGGGTTGTTTGGCTGGGGCAGGGTCCTCAGGGTCAAGCCCGGAGGCATCTCGATACTTAGAGGGAGATTTGCCCTTTGAGGACCTGCCAGAGGAATGTTTGGTTACCTGAGATCCATCAGGAGAGGAAGACCTGGAAGATGTCGATGCTGGAGTATCTGTGGAAAACAGCATATGGAACTTGGCTGCTCGGTTCTGTAAGCCACGTTTAGACATCAGGGAACAGGACTGGCAATCCGGAATGGAGTGGTCAGGCCCCAAACATTTAAGACACCATTCATGTGTGTCGGTAACTGAGATGGTACCGCTACACTTGGTACATTTTTTAAAACCAGAAGCTGGTTTTTCCATGAGGGAAAATTGTTCTCTAGGCCTGGGGCCTAAAGAGAGAAAATTTCACCAAGTAGTGAAAAGAAAATAATTTTTTTTTTTTGAAAAGTAAGAAGAAAAAAGACCGGCGGTACCGGTCCGGTAGCGGGGAAGGCAGACACGCGGCCAAAGAAACAAATTAAAATAAGAACTTCCTCAGCGGTGACAGGAACACGACCTACTGGCTCCGCGGAAAAGAAGAACTGAGGAGAGTTGGTCAGAAAGGCGGGAAGGCAGCGCGCTTGCGCTGTGGGAGGCTCCCAAAGGCTTTCTTCTGGGAAGCTGGGGAGCTTTCCCGCGCGGGCTCCGTCGGTACCGACGTACCCATATGTGAGGACTTATTCCTGCTTGTTCCTGGAGATTCTCATTAATATGGAATCATCTAAAATTACTCATAGGAGAGGTAATACAAACAAGATAACGATTCTGAAAGACTTTATAAAAGCCAGAAAGTCAACTAACAACAAAGCATTCTCACACTCAGCTCCCACACTATGGAATTCACTTCCTGAAGAAATCAGAACTCTAACTGATATCAAGGAATTCCGTAAGAAATTAAAAACTCATTTATTTATGACACACTATGGCCCACTGGCAAACACAATATCCCTTAATGAGAATGGATAATAGAAAATAATTATTACATCTTAATCCAAGTAACAGCATACAAGTAAAACTAACTCATTTCTCTAATAACGGCTAGAGAATCTTCACACTTGTTGTCTTGACTGCCAACTGCACTGAAATGTATTCAGCCCACACAATGTAACACATTTTATACTTTATTCAGAAAGGACAGGGTAGGAAGAAGGGGAGGAGGAGTGGCACTATATGTAAAAACTACTATTAAAGCTTTGGAATTACAGAGCTTAAAAGGGAGAGAGGAGGCATTGTGGGTTAAACTAGAAAGAGGGAACGAGAAATCTATTTGCATTGGTGTGATATACAGACCTCCCTCACAAGAGGAAGAGGTGGACAGAGAGTTAATTGAAGACATACGCAGCATTGCTAGGAAAGGGGAAGTGCTACTGATAGGAGATTTCAATATGCCAGATGTTGATTGGCACATTCCTGCTGCAGTATCATCTAGAAGTAAGGAGATCCTGGATTCTCTACAGGGAGAACTATTCAGGCAATTGGTAACAGACCCCACACGTGAAGGGGCCATACTGGACTTGGAGCTTACCAATGGTGAAAGTGTTTCTGATGTTGTAGTGGGAGATCATTTTGCATCCAGTGATCACCAGATGGTGTGGTTCAGTATTAGGACTAGGGCTGTTAGAATCCATTCCAAGGTGAGGACCTTAGACTTTAGGAAGACTAACTTTGCGAAGATGGGCCAATACCTCAGGGAGTCGTTAGTGGGATGGGAACAGCTGGGGGATGTAGAAAAACAGTGGGCAAAACTGAAAGGGGGTATTTTAAGGGCAACCAACCTTTTCGTTAAAATGGTAAATAAAGGCAAAAGGAACAGAAGACCGCTATGGTTTTCGAAGGAAGTAGCTGAAAAAGTGAAGAAAAAGAGGGAGGCCTTCATGAAATACAAGAGATCACAGAGAGAGGAAGACAGGCATCTGTATTTGGAAAAACTTAGAGAAGCTAGCAAAGTAGTCAAGAAGGCAAAGATTCAAAAGGAGGAGGAAATATCCAATGCAATAAAATGGGGGGATAAGACACTTTTCAGATATATTAGTGAGAAGAGGAAGGGCAAAAGTGGTATTGTCAGACTCAAGGGTGCAGGGGGGGAATATGTAGAAGCTGATAAGGATAAAGCGGAATTGCTTAACAAATATTTTTGTTCTGTGTTCACAGATGAAGAACCAGGAGCAGGACCTCAGAAAACACCCACAAATAAGAACAGAAGCGAGGGACATCTTGAACAATTTTCAGAAGACTGTGTTCGTGAGAAACTAGCTCAACTTAAAGTAGACAAAGCGATGGGACCGGATGGGATACACCCTAGAATACTGAGGGAACTTGGGGACGTTCTAGCAACTCCACTGACTGACCTTTTCAATGCCTCGTTGGAGTCGGGAGTGGTGCCAAAGGACTGGAGAGAGGCTCATGTGGTGCCTTTACACAAAAGCGGAAGTAAGGATGTGGTTGAAAACTACAGGCCGGTTAGTTTAACTTCGGTGGTGAGTAAATTATTGGAAACGCTGCTGAAAGAGAAAATAGTGAGGTTTCTGGAGTCCAGCGGATTACAGGATCCGAGGCAGCATGGATTCACCAGAGGCAGGTCTTGTCAGACAAATCTGATTGATTTCTTTGACTGGGTGACCAGGGAGTTGGACCGAGGGAGAGCTCTAGATGTGGTGTATTTAGATTTCAGTAAAGCCTTTGACACTATTCCTCACAGGCGACTTATAAACAAACTGAGCACCCTAGGGATGGACCCTAAAGTTACTGCTTGGGTTAGAAATTGGTTGGGTGGGAGGCAACAAAGAGTACAAGTAAATGGAGCTCACTCTGAGGAGAAGGATGTTACCAGTGGTGTGCCCCAGGGATCTGTCCTTGGTCTAATTCTTTTTAACATCTTTGTTAGTGATATAGCGGAAGGGCTGTCGGGTAAGGTTTGCCTCTTTGCAGATGATACCAAAATCTGCAATAGAGTAGACACCCAGGAAGGTGTAGATAACATGAGGAGGGATCTAGCTAAGCTTGAAGAATGGTCTAGAATTTGGCAGCTGGGATTTAATGTTAAAAAATGTAAGGTCATGCATTTGGGCTGCAGCAATCCAAGGGAGCAATACAGTATAGGAGGTGAAGTACTTTTGTCCACTAAAGAAGAGCGGGACCTAGGCGTGGTTGTGTCTGATGATCTTAAAGTAGCTAAACAGGTAGAAAAGGCGACGGCAAAAGCTAGAAGGATGCTTGGGTGCATACGGAGAGGAATGGCTAGCAGAAAAAAGGAGGTGATAATGCCTCTGTGTAAGTCTTTGGTGCGACCTCATTTGGAGTATGGTGTGCAATTCTGGAGACCGCACCTTCAAAAGGATGTGAACAGGATGGAGTCGGTGCAGAGGGTTGCTACTAAAATGATTAATGGCCTTTATTATAAAGCATATGAGGACAGACTTAAGGATTTTAATATGTACACCTTAGAGGAAAGGCGGGATAGAGGTGATATGATTGAGATGTTTAAATACCTCCGTGGCATAAATGTTCAGGGAGAGAGCCTCTTTCAATTGAAAGCAAGTTCTGCTACGAGGGGACATGGGATGAGGGTGAAGGGAGATAGATTCAGGAGTGATATGCGGAAATATTTCTTTACAGAAAGAGTAGTGGATCCATGGAATAGTCTCCCAGTGGAGGTGGTAGAGATGAGGACAGTAACTGAATTCAAAAAAGCATGGGACCAACACAGAGGATCTCTAAAGGTAAAAAGTGGACTGTTGTAGTTGTTGTTATGGAAGGACAGACTAGATAGGCCATGTGGTCTTTTTCTGTCATCATGTTTCTATGTTTCTATGTACATAGTTGCAATGCACTCTGTAAAATGTTATTATGTATATAGTAGTTGTCCATTGTTATAGCTCCGGTTTAATGTATTAAGACATAGGCCTATTGTATATAGTTCGATGATGTTTTATGTAAGAAGAACATTTTATGTTTTATGTAAGAAGAACAGGCTTTATATTCACTCCTGCTTCTTTACTTTGTTTATTGTAAACCGCACCTGATCCATGGGAAAGTGCGGTATATAAGTGTTTTATTAAATAAAATAAATAAAATAAAAAGTTCTCAGGAGTTCAAGCGCAGGCTCCCACTCCCATTGATGGTGAAGTCTAGCCTGCGGTGGCAGTCCTGTCATCTGAGAAAGGGCGTTTCACTGGACGATTTCTTCTGGATCCTGCTGACAATGGCTGTCAGTCTCTCGGGCTGGGAACCTATTGCCGAGACCATACGGCCAATGGCCATTGGAACCACAGGGAAGGGGTATGGTCCATCAACTGCTTTGAGGCGAGGGCCAGGTTGGCTCTTCTACATTTCTGGCTTCTGGTTGTGGGCTGGGCACTCGAGTGTTTTCAGAGAATGCCACAGCGGTGGCTTATATCAATCAGCAGGGTGGCACAAGAAGCGCTGGAGTGGCCCTGGAGATGGATCTCCTGTTTGCCTGGGCTGAGAAGAACCTCCTAGCCTTCTTAGATCAGCAGAGTGGACAATGTGGAAGCAGACTTCCACAGCTGGCACTCCCTGAATCCCAGCGAGTGGGAGTTAAGTCAGGAGGCCTTACAGTTGATTCTACACCATTGGGGTCGCCCTGAAATGGATCTGATGGTGATATGCTCCAATGCCAAAGTGTGCTGCTTCTTCAGTCACTGCATGGAGATAGGGTCTGAGGGCATCAATGCCTTGACTCGGCCTTGGCCCAGTCATCAGCTGCTGTATGCGTTTCCTTCATGGCCCCTGGTGGGGCATGTGATTCGGCATATAGAACACCACCCGGGCACAATTGTTCTGGTGTTGCCGGATTGGCCACAGAGAGCATGTTCGGAGATCTGAGGTGGCTCTTTCAAGTGCCTTCCCTTCAGCTGCCTCCATCTCAGGGGCTATTGTGGCAGGGACCGATCATCCTGGAGGACCCGTCTCTCTTCTCGCTTATGGCATGGCTCTTTAAGGGAGACTGCTACTGCATAAGGGCTACTCTCTAGCTGCAATCTCTGCTATACTTGGTACCCAGAGGTCTACCAAGCTGGCATATGTACTGATATGGTGCTTGTTTGAGTGCTGGTGTGGCGCATGGCACTTGGCACCTGAGGTGGCCAAGGTGTCATCCTTATTGGCCTTTTTGCAGGATGGCCTGGAGAAGGGCCTCTCTCTTAGCTCACTGAAGGTTCAAATTGCAACTTTGGAGTGTTTCCATGGCTCGGAGGTGGGCAAGGCATTGGTCTTGCACCTGGACATCTCCCATTTTCTCCAAGCGGTTTGACATCTACGCCATCCTTTTCAGTCTGTGATTCCTTCCTGGGATCTGTCTCTGGTGATCAGGGCCCTGATGGTGGCCCCCTTCGAGCCACTGAAGCATGACCTTGATGGATTTGACGTTCAAGACTGTCTTCTTGGTCATGATTTGTCCTGCAAGGTGGATCTCTGAGCTGCAGGCACAGTCTTGCCAGACATCCTTATCTATCCTTTTCAACTAAGGCCATTTCCATTCGGCCTGTGTCTTCCTTCTTGCCTAAAGTGCTATCTCCCTTTCATGTGAACCAAGCAGTTTGCCTGCTCTCCTTCTCTAAGGAACAGTGTAAGGGGAAGGATATGGATCTTCGCCATGTGGATATCCAGAGGATGCTTCTTCAGTACTTGGAGATTACTAATTCCTTTCATTAGTCTGATCATTTTTTTGTGCTGTTTCCTGGCCTGCGCAAGGGTACAGCAGTGGCCAAGTCAACCTTAGGATGCTGAATTAAGGAGGCTATTGCCTCATATCTGTTATGGAACCGGCCAGTTCTGGAGGGTTTGCGTGCCCATTCTACCCAAGCACAAGCCTCCTCGTGGGTGGAGTGGAGCTTTGTGACCTCTGCTGTTATTTGTCCGGCACTAATATGGGCCTCTCTTTCCACTTTTGTCAAGTATTACCGCTTTGGATGTCCACGGGCAAGCGGACATGGCCTTCAGCTCAAGAGTCTTGCGAACTGCTGTGTCTTCTTCCCGCCAGTGGTATTGTAGCTTTAGTACATCCCACTTGTCTGGACTGGTCTAGCAGGACGATATAGAAGGTGACATTTTACTTACCAGATAATATCCTTTCTTTGAGTCCTGCTAGACAAGTCCAGGGCCCGCCCCTGAATCTGTATTGCTCTGTTTTTTCTGCTGCAGTATCCTTGGGTCCGCCATGATCTTATACTTAGCTCTGCAGGCTCATATTCTACACACAGCCTTTTATTTCTACTTTCTTGTACATAGTTTGCTACTATTGAGTACTCATTGTTGCCCATATTTGAGGTTGTGTGAGGCTTGTTCTGTACCTCCCATATGCTTTGGAACAAATACTGAAGAGAGACCTCTGGTGGTTAAGGCTGATAGAGGCATGGGAGTGATACCATTGAAACCTGGGCTTGGTCTTTGTCTCCACCAATCTGCTGGTAGGGGAACACAACCCATTTGTCTGGACTGGTCTAGCAGGACTCAAGGAAAGGACATTATCTGGTAAGTAAAATGCCATCTTACTTCACATTCATATGCGTTCAAAATAGAGAAAAAGTGACAAATCTCATCTTCCCATCTGGAATTCTATGAAAATTAAAAGTGATATCGAAAGGGTACAAAAAATACAAAAAGAATATAAACTAGTTCAGATAAAAGAGCTACACTATACTGAGATTTTATACGCTGTGTTTTTGCCTTAGATAAGGTAATAACTGAAGAGGATTTAATGACACTATGGGGGTTATTTTATTAGTCCTATTCACAATTGATATGTGTATAATTAGGCATATATATGTGTAAATCACATTCACGTGAAGATGGCCACAACCTACCCAACTATGTCACCCAGTCATTGCATAAACATAGGAAAAGCAGAGTCAACAACATTCAGTTCTTCAGGTTCAAATTACTGTGGTTACTCATCTGTAACAGGTGTTTTCCAAAGTCAGCAGGAATCAGTTCTCACATATGGGTGACGTCGGCACCAACAGAGCCCTTGCGGAAGCATCCTCCCAGCTTTCAAAAAAAGCCTTTGGGAAGTGCCACCACGCGTGCGTGGTTCCCTTCCCACCCAAGGGTGCCATCTTGCTCAGTCATATGACATAGCTAAAAGACGGCAAAAATAAAAGATGTTAAAGGAGCAACTCCAAGGGGAGGAGGGAGGATTGTGAGGACTGCTTCCTGCTGTCCCCAGAGAACACCTGTTACAGGTCAGTAACTTTGCTTTCTCCGGGAACAAGCAGGAAGTCAGTCCTCACATTTGGGCCTCCCCAGCTACAGGCTACCAAAAGCCCATAGCAAAAATAGGGGCTCCCTCATGGGAAACCGCAAGTAGCAGTAAATGAGTCCGTGTACACAGACCACAGTAGGACCCCTGTGTCCGATGAAACCAGCACTCCAGTAGGCTGAACATGGAAGGGTCGGAGGGTAGGAGTTGCCTAAACCCTGAAAAGGTTACGGAGCACAGCCTGGCCAAAGGCACTGTCCCATTGGGACTCTCTTTCCAGGCAGTAATGGACTGCGAGGGTATGGACTGAAGACCAGGTGGCGGCCCAGCAGATATCCACCATCGGGACGGAGTGCAAGTTTGCCACTGAGGCCTGCATGGCCCTGAAACGGTGCGCCATGACGCGGTCTTCCAGTGGGGGCCATGCCTGCTCATAAGTGAGGGTGATACAGTTCGCCACCCATGTGGACAGCGTACGCTTGGTCACCACCTCCCCCAGCCTACTGGGGTCATAGGAGATGAAAAGCTGGGAGGCTTTGCAGTGGCCCTGAGTGCGTTGGATATAGAAGGACAAAGCCCTCTTACAGTCCAAGGTGTGGAGGACAGTCTCCGCCCGACTGGAGTGAGGTCTTGGAAAGAAAGTAGGAAGCACCACTTCCTGGATGAGGTGGAAGGGCAACACTACCTTTGGCAGGAATTTGGGGTGCGTGCGAAGCACCACTCTGTTCTTGTAGAACCTGGTATAGGGCGGCTCTGCCACAAGGGCCTGGAGCTCGCTAACTCTGTAAGCGCAGATATGCACGACCAGGCAAACCACCTTCCAAGAGAGGTAGCAAAGGTGACAGGTAGCCAGAGGTTTGAAGGGTGGGTGAGTGAGCTGCCCTAACACTATGTTGAGGTCCCATTCGGTTGCTGAAGGGTGAACGGGGGGCTTCGATAACAGCAGGCCCCGAAGAAAACAGGTCACCAAGGGTTGGACTGAGAGGGGCTTACCATCCACCAGATGGTAGTGCGCCGCCAGGGCACTAAGGTGCACTCAGACGGAGTTAGACTTGAGCCCGGACTGAGAAAGGTGGAGAAGGTACTGTAACACCAGAGCCACTGTGCAGAAGAAAGGGTCAGCCCCGTGCTCGGTGCACCAAACAGAGAATCTGCGCCATTTCAGGGCATAAGCCTTCCTAGTAGAGGCCTTGCGAGAGGCCAGCAGAATGTCTTCCACTTCAACTGGAAGGTTGAAAGGGGCCAGAGTCACCCTTTCAGCAGCCACGCTGTCAGCAACAGGAATCCCAGGTTGGGTTGCAGGAGAGAGCCTCTCTCCTGAGATAGGAGTCCCAGGGCAGTCACCAGGGGATAGGGGGTCTCCACCGTTAACTATAGAAGCAATGGGAACCATGATTGCCTGGGCTGAGGAACTATCAGGATGAGCGAGGCCCTGTCGTGGAGGGTCCTGAATAAGGTCTTGGCGATCAGCAGCGTAAGAGGGAAAGCGTACATGAGGCCTTCCGACCATGAGACCAGGAACACGTCCACTGCCACCCTGGAGGGGTGGGCCTGCTGGGAGCAAAAGCTACCCTCGGGTTCAGCTGCCACTTGTGCAGCTGGAGAGCTCTGCTGAGCCCGTCAGCCAATAGGTTGTCCTGGCCTGGCAGATACACTACCCGCAGAAGTATACCCTGTTGGATTGTATATGAGCAGAGGGCCAGTGCCTCCTGACAAAGGGTACGCGAGCCCATGCCCCCTTGCTTGCTCATGTAGAACATTGCCACCTGGTTGTCCGTTTGGACCAGCACTGGCTGGTGGCGCAGGTGGTGACAGAAGACCTTTAGAGCTAGGCATATGGCTCAGAGCTCCAGGAGGTTGATCTGCTGGGTGCTCTCGCCTGGTGACTAATTGCCCTGAGTGCGGAGATCTCCACAGTGGGTTCCCCAGCCGAGCAGGGAGGCGTCCGTAGTGAGGACCCTTCAGGGGCTTGGGGCCTGAAAGGACATGCCCGCCTCGAGATGCTGGGGATACTGCCACCAGACCAGTGAATCTGCCAATTGGTGGGTCACAGAAACTCTGTCTCGGAGGCGGCCTGTGACCTGAGACCACTGGTCCCGGAGACACCACTGCGCCACCCTCATGTGGAAGCCAGCATCAGAGGTGACGTGAACCGTGGAGGCCATGTGCCCAAGGAGGTGCAAGAGAAGCAGAGCAGGAACCGAGAGACAGTACTGTATGTCCCGAGCCAGAGTCCTGAGATGATCTGCTCGATTCCTGGGCAAGAAAGCCTTTGACTGAAGAGTGTTAATCTTTGCTCCAATGAACCCCAGACACTGTGTTGGGAGAAGGTGAGACTTGGGGTAGTTTACGACAAACCCCAAGTGTTGCAGAACCTGGATGGTGTGTGCGGTAGCCTGCCATGCCTCCATTTATGAGCCAGTCGTCTAGGTAAGGAAAGACGAAGACCCCCTGGAGCCGGAGGAAGGCAGCTACAACTGCCAGGCATTTTGTGAAAAGTCTTGGGGCAGAGGCTAGGCCAAAGGGGAGCATCCTGTACTGAAAATGCCTGCCCCCTCCCCACTGCAAACCGCAGGTACTGCCTGTGGTTGGGGTGGATGAGGATGTGGCTATAAGCATCCTTGAGGTCTAAGGTGCATAGCCAGTCTCCCTGCTGAAGGTATGGCAGCAATGTTCCAAGGGAGAGCATCTTGAACTGCTCCCTCACCAGGAATTTGTTGAGGTTGCGCAGGTCGAGGATGGGCCTTAGGACCCCTGTCTTTATTGGCATGAGGAAGTACCTGGAGTAAAACCCCTTCCCCTTGAGATGGTGGGGCAATGGTTCCACTGCTTTGTCCTGGAGAAGATCTGCCAACTTCTTCAGAAGAAGGTGCTGATGGAGGGGAGACCCGAAGGGCTCTCCTGGGAAATAAGGGGGAGATGTCTGAGTCAGGTGGAGGAGGTAACCCTCCCTGACTACCAGAAGTGCCCAGGAATCAGTGGTGATGGACATCCACCTCTGGGCATAGAGGGCCAGATGTCCCCCTGTGGGCAACTGATCTCCTTGAGGTAGATAGGCTATGCTCAAGGAGTCAAATACTGCCCCCCCCCCCAGCTGGGCTGGGGCCGGTGCCTGGGGTTTGGAGCCTTCTGCTTATGCAGGCCATGCCCATGTCCCTTGGTCTGATGACCCTGTTGGGGAGCTCCGCCTGATAAGGTGGGTAGTTTCGGTAAGCAGCTCCCTTCCTTGGGTAAAAGGACTTTTTACCCGAGCCCGTCTGATGGGAGGGGCAGCAGTCTTTTTGGAGAGCCTGATCCTCATCATGAACTCGGTCTCAAGCTCGGCAGCCTTGTTGGTCATGGGTTTGCCAAAAAGGTTCTCTCCTTGGCATGGGATGTCGACCAATTGTCCTGAACCCATTGCTTGAGATTGGACGACTGTAGCCAAACTTGGCGGCGTGCAGCGATGCCAGCCGCTGCTACTCAAGCCGCCAACTTGAACCCGTCATAGGCTGCTTGAGGTATGAATTTGGAGCATTCACGGACTATTTTGGCCAGGTTCTTGAACCGCTGCAAGAGTTCCTCAGAGAGACCAGCTGAGAACCCGGCGAGTTCCTTCACCAGGTCTATCAGGTGCATGCCCATGTACAGCTGGTAGGCTTGGATGTGGCCGATGAGCATTGAGTCCTGGTAGCACTTTATGCCTAGGGCGTCCAGGGTGCGGGCCTCCTTGCCAGGAAGCACCGAGGAGTGCATCTTCTGTTTTTTCAGCCAAAGCATGGCTGACTCCACCACCATGGAGTTATGTGGCAAATGTGATTTTTTGAAGCCCGGGCTCCAGCAGACTCGATACATCGAGTCAAGTTGTTTGCTCACCACCGGCACTGAAGCAGATGTCTCCCACATTTGGAATATTAGCCATTCCAGGATGGGGCCTGTGAGCAATTCCCACGGAGGGGTCTCGTACTGGAGGATTTCCAACTCATCTGCTCAAGGGTCCTCTTCCGACTCAGTCAGGAATGCCAGGGCCTTAGACATGTCCTTGACAAAATCAAGGAAGCCCATATTCTCGGGTGGAGACAGCCGTCGAGACTCTGAGACATGAGAGTCAGATGGGACATCGCAGTGGCGACGCGTATCAGTGGACTCTTCGTCCTCTGTCTCCCACTCGGAGTAGTCTGTCAAGGACTTGTAGGAGGGCTGCTCCGTGGGCCTCGGGGCCCACGAAGCCCTGCGGCTGGTGCCTGGCAAACTTACCGGGGATGACCGTGGTCCCGTCGAGCGGGACCCGGATTGCGACTGCAGCCGAGGATCGACTCGAGGCCGAAGGACCTCGATGATCGGCTTGGCCTCCAGCAACGTCTTGGATGTCAGTGAGCAGCTGGCCGGCTGGAACCGTCCACGGATGCCGCCTTTGAGGGTTTCTTCTTCTTCCTGAGTTCCCTGAAGGGAGACCACCTTTCTGAGGACCCATGATGAGGCTTGGGTTTGGGAGGTTCCGCCCAAGATGACGAGCCTCAGACGAGGTCCTGACCTTCGGAGGCACAGAGGGGGAAAATCTTATCGTGCTGATGCTGTCGGCTCTTGAGGGCCTTAATGGACATCCTCTTGAAGGGGCCGCAGGCTGCTGGGTCGTGGTCTGGCCCAAGGCAGCAGAAACAGCAGTCGTGTGTGTCGGTCAAAGACATAATTTTAGAGCACCGATCACACTTCTTAAAGCCACGGGTAGCCATGGTGGAAAAATGTACCCTTGCAAGGTTGAAGACTCTCCGGGCTGCCAGTGGGAGAAAAAAGGCACGATGATGCCAGGAAAAGAAAAGAACAAAAGACTACAAAAAAAAAGACAGAATTTGAAGCCGAAGCAGCGAGGCAGGAAGAGTACCGTGCAATATCGGAGGTGAGTATGAAACTCGGAGAGAAAAATCAACTTTTCCCGGGGACAAGCCAGAAGAATGTCTGAAGGGCTCCGCAGAAAAAAGGAGATTGAGCAAGATGGCACCCTTGGGTGGGAAGGGGACCACGCATGTGTGGTGGCATCTCTCAAAGGCTTTCTTTGAAAGCTGGGAGGATGCTTCTGCGAAGGCCCCGTCAGTGCCGACGTCACCAATATGTGAGGACTGACTTCCTGCTTGTTCCTGGAGAAACCATGTGTTCTTTAACAATGAAAAAAAATCAATTTGTAGGATGAACACGTGCATACAAGATGCAACAAGTGTTAAAAAACAAATCAAAAAAAATTCTCCACACAATAATTGACATAAAATTTTAAATGTAATTTTACTTATTTTGTGTATACTAATTATAAATTTGACAAATCTGTATTCTCAATGACTGCATGCAGATGTGAACTGAAATCTTGAACCGTCTCATGTTTTAATTCTTAAATTTTCAGCTGCTGGCCTTTTGAATCACTTTCCTTTTCACAGAATTCAGCCCTTCTCTCCAAGAGATAGCCAAACTCAATCTACATTGCTGTATATGAAAAATAAGGTTTCACAGCCATCACAGCAGATTTGAAAATACCACATAGCTACCTCAGTAAACCCGATCTCGTCTGATCTTGGAAGTTAAGCAGGGTCAGGCTACTTGGAAAGGAGACCACCTCTGAAGACCAGGTACTGTAGATTTACTGAACAGATGAAAGGCCTGGCAATCCACCTCCGGTTACACCTTGCCATGAAAACCTAGGGGACAGTCACAGGGTTGCCAGGAGCTGGCACCGACTCCACAGCACAAACCACCACCACAATTCTATTAATGAGTTTCTCTAGGCATTTTTCTTAAATTGAACTTAAAAGACAAAACAAAGTATAATCATATTTTAACTCTTTATTAAAAGCAGAATTCAGGTACATATTTTGTAAGATTTGTGGTTAAAAAAGGAAGTAAAATGTAAGTCTATAGTAATATATCTCAGTAGTCTCACCGTATATACATACACAAAAGTTAAACAAATGGATATGGAAGAGCATACTATATATATTCTACAAACGACATGTTGCAACCAGTATTTCTAGTATATACTATTGTAACATCAATACTGAAATCATAAATGGGAATAATATGCAGCTACAATACCAGTTCAAGAAGTCATTAAGATCAATAAAAAAATTTCAAAGTATCCAAAAGCGATGGCTCACAAAACCAAAGTATACCACAATTTTTACATAAGATCTAAAGCTGCTTTAGTTTATTGTTTCATAGATAGTATAAACACATGGTAGGTTTTAGTTAAACTTTTGTAAATAATCATATTTTAAGTAAAGCTTTGGAGTAAGAATCCAAATTTAGACAATTTTTGGACTTCAATACCCAGAAATGAAAGATCAACAGTCAAGATGGACAAGGATTGACTTGAAGGGAATAGAGCTCTAGAAAACTAGCATTTAGTCTAATAAAAGCTATCACTTGCTGCTTCTTTCTTAATCTTTAGTTCTAACTTTCAAAAAGAATTCTTTTATTCACAATGAGCTAAAGGATTGTGTTCTTATGGTGTTTTGTACTTGTGCAAATAGAGATACTGCATTGTATTAGGTTAGAAATTTGGGAAAAAATACAGAATTCTTTTAACAAAGTACTGGTAGAGCTACTGGTTAGACCACAAGAGGTATGGAGATTGAGAACACAAAAACCTTATTCAAGAAGTACTTTTGTCCTACAGTAGCTCAAAACATTTCACCCATTGTTTTTCAAACTGGTTCTGGAGTATCCCCCCAAGCCAGTCTGGTTTTCAGGACATTCATAAAGGATAATGTATGCAAATTTCTTATATACATATTCATTATGGCAGGGCTCGACAAATCCCAAGTACCAGGTCGCCATGGCAACAAGTGGCAACATGAGAGCTTCTGCTGCCCTAGGCAGACCCTCTCTGCCACCCCCACAAAAGACTGTGCCTCCATCCAGTCTCCTTACTGCCCCCACCTTGTGCTGAAATGGCATTGGCTGAACTACCACTTCAGTGCTGTGTAGGGCCTTAAAGTGCCCGCGTGCATGCGCGCTCATGGCCTGCCGCTCTGCTCCCCTTCCGATGCAACTTTCTTGGAGGGCGGGCAGGAACAGCAGGCTGGAATTGCGTGCATGTACATGGGCATTGTAAAGCCTGCCACAGCACTGAAGCAGTAGTTCAGCTGCTGCTGCTGCTTCTTGTGGGGGGGGAGGGTTTGGGTTGGTGATGCTACCCACCAGGGTCTGCCACCTTAAACGACTACCTAGCTTGCCTAGTGGATGGGCTGGCCTGATGGCAACCACAAATTTGCATCTGATGACTGGGATTTTCGACACCCCTCCCCTTTTTGAAAAAAGAAAAAAAAAAGAGATGTGTCAGCAGACCCCCTTCTGCCTGCCTGCGGGGATCTGATCTCTTGCAGGTAGAAAAAGAGGGGAAGGCAGGAGGCTGCCCACGAGGATCCCATCCCCCGTAGAGGAGGAGAAAAGAGCCACCATTATGGCAAAGACTCCTGCTGTCTGCCCGTGGAAGATTGGATCCCTGCAAGCAGAACAGTAGTGCAAGGCAGTCTCCGAGCTCCTAAGGGCAGAAGAGGGCAGCTTGTCCATGGATTCTGCAAAAACAATTAAAAATAAAAGAGATGGAAGAGTGAAGCTGCAAACATTTAAAGGGTCAGTATCTTACAAAAAAAAGGAAGGAGGATGGGAATGGTGGGCAGGGGTGGGAGTACGAGGAAGAGAGGGAGGAAGAAGGGGTGAGAACCTGAAAGGAGAAGAGAGTGTGTGGAAGGGTTGAAGGTGGGAGGAAAGAGTGCAAGGTGTTTATGGATACAATCTGTATATATCATAAATGGAAATTACACTAACCTGGTAATTGTAGTTCCTGTAGGATCCAGTTTAGTCCTCCACAATCGGGTAGTGCACCTTCTACTGCAGCCTGGAGACTGGACCAATCAAATCTTCTGTAGTACATATCCAGCAGGAGCTCCCAGAAGCCCCCCAGTGTACTAGTAACAAAGCATACTTAACGAAGCAACACATTAAATAATCATTACATTATCAGTAAACCCTTATCTTCCCCCCCTGTAATAACCAACTCCCTCCCCAAACGAGGAAGTCAGAACACCGCCTGGCGCCGAAACCGACGCCTTCCAATTTACACAGAGCTCCCCTTCACAGAAATCTGGGGAGCTGACTGAACTCCAAGAAAGGGAAGAGCCATAGCGATAAGCACGACTGTCAACAGAACCCGAACGGGACGAAGAACCGTCCTACAGTCAACCGCTCGGAACAGCGCGCCGCAAGACTACACAGAGAGTTGGGAGGGAAGGAGGACTAAACTGGATCCTACAGGAACTACAATTACCAGGTTAGTGTAATTTCCATTTCCTGTGCGGATATCCAGTTTAGTCCTCCACAATCGGGATGTAACAGAGCAGTTAAGACCGGGCGGGACCTTGCCAGCCGGCGCGCAGAACCGCCGATCCAAAACAGGAATCCCGAGCCACTAATACATCCAGGCGATAGTGCCTGCTGAAAGCGTGCAGAGACGACCAAGTGGCCGCCCTACAGATATCCGCTGGCGGAACCAGGCAATGCTCCGCCCAAGAGGTCGCCTGAGCCCGAGTAGAATGAGCTCGAAGCCCCTCCGGAACTGGCCGCTGCTGCAACAGATACGCAGATGCGATCGCTTCCTTGATCCATCTAGCAATGGAGGCCTTAGCCGCCGCCTCCCCTTTTCTTGCGCCCCCAAAGAGCACAAAAAGCCGATCGGTCTTACGAAAGGACTCCGTAGACTGCAAATACCGACGCAGCGTGCGACCCACATCGAGCCGGTGAAGACCCTTGTCCACCGACTCGACCGAGTTCGCCGAAAGAACCGGCAGAAACACTGCCTGATTCAAGTGAAAGGGAGACACCACCTTTGGAAGAAAAGAAGGCACCGGCCGGATCACAATCCGGTCCGCGGAAAACGACAAGAAAGGCTCTCGGCAGGACAAGGCCTGAAGATCTGAAATGCGCCGAGCCGAGCAAATGGCTACAAGAAAGACCGTCTTCAAAGTTAGATCCTTCAGGGACGCCCTCCGCAAGGGCTCAAAAGGTTCCCGCACCAGAGCCCGCAGGACTAAATTCAAATCCCACGGGGGAATCGGTGCTCTGCGGGAAGGCCGCAAATGAAAAACAGCGGTCAAGAAACGCCGCACATCCGCATGAGCGCTGAGAATGCGGCCGAAAACATTGCCTCTATAGCAGGAGATCGCTGCCAACTGAACCTTCAGGGAACTGGCCGCGAGGCCTTTCTCGAACCCATCCTGAAGGAAGCTTAACACGACGGGCACCGAGACCGTCGCCGCCCGGACTCCCCGCCGGGAGCACCAGTCCTCAAAAATCCTCCAGATTCGAACATAAGTAAGAGAAGTGGATGACTTTCTTGCCCGCAGTAGGGTGGAAATCACCGCGGGCGAATAACCCTTCTTTTTCAGCCGAGCCCTCTCAATGGCCAAACCGTAAGCGAGAATCGAGCCACCTGGGGCATCCGCAGGGGGCCCTGAAGAAGAAGGTCCGGCAGCGCGGGCAGGCGCCAAGGCACGCCGTCTCGAAGTCTGACTAGCTCGGCATACCAGGGCCTCCGGGGCCAATCCGGAGCCACCAGCAGCACTCGGCCCTGATGACCCTCGATGCGCTGGACGACCCCGGCCGATCAGCGCCCACGGAGGGAAGACATACAGAAGCCCGGACGTCGGCCACGGCTGAATGAGAGCGTCGAGCCCTTCGGACATTCGCTCCCGCCGTCTGCCGAAGAAGCGACTCGTCTTGGCCGTCTGGAAGGTCGCCATGAGATCCATGATGGGCGGACCCCACCGCCGTACTATTTGCGCATACACCTGTGGATTTAACTCCCACTCTCCGGGGTCCACTCGCACTCTGCTGAGAAAGTCGGCCTGGACATTTTCCGCGCCCGCTATGTGCGCCGCTGATATTGCCGGCAGACGAGTCTCCACCCAACTGAACAAGGCTGTCGCCTCTGTTTCCAGGGCCACACTCCCTGTGCCCCCTTGGCGATTGATGTAAGCCACCGTGGCCGCATTGTCCGACCAGACCCGGACAGGTCGACCCCGGACCAGTGGTTCCAGGGCCAATAGTGCTAGTCGCACCGCCCGAAGCTCGAGACGGTTGATCGACCAAGACGCTTCCTGGGAGGACCACACCCCCTGAGTGAAGCGGGTCTCGCAGTGCGCTCCCCAACCGGCTAAACTCGCATCCGTTGTGAGGGGAACCCACAGAGGAGGCTCCAAGGGAACCCCCCACGTCCGATTCTCGGGAGAGAGCCACCAACGGAGCGAAAGACGCACCGCCTTCGGGCAGGGCAGTCTCTTGTTCAAGGAGTCGCACTGGTTGGACCACCGGCGAAGGAGCGCCCTCTGCAGCGGGCGCATGTGGAACTGCGCCCACGGTACCACCTCCAGGGTCGCCGCCATTGTTCCGAGAAGCCTCAGGTACCACCACGCCGACGGAGCGGGCATGCCCCGAAAGAGTCGGACAAGAGCCCACAACGCCCGGACGCGGCGCTCGGGGAGGCACACCAGCCCCCGGGCGGTGTCGAAGCGCACCCCCAGATACTCGAGGTCCTGCGTGGGACGCAGACAACTTTTTCGTTCGTTCACCACCCAGCCGAGAGACCGCAGCAGAGCCACTACCCTGCTCGTGACTCGCAAGCACTCCCGACTGGACTTTGCCCGAATCAACCAGTCGTCGAGATATGGATGGACCAAGATGCCCTCCTTGCGCAAGGCCGCCGCAACGACCACCATCACCTTTGTGAAGGTGCGCGGAGCCGTGGCTAAGCCGAACGGCATGGCCCGGAACTGGAAGTGGCCCCACGGAACGCAAAGCGGAGAAACCGCTGTTGAGATGGATGTATCGGGATGTGCAAATAGGCCTCTGTAAGATCGAGGGACGTCAAAAACTCCCCCTGTCGTACTGCTACAATGACTGACCGCAGAGTTTCCATACGGAAGCGCGGTACCCTGAGCGCGCGATTGACGCCTTTGAGATCCAAGATCGGACGCAGAGAATCGCCCTTTTTGGGGACCACAAAATAGATGGAGTAACGACCGGCGCCTCTTTCCAAGAGAGGAACCGGGACCACCGCTCCCAGTGCTAACAACCGAGCCAGGGTCACGCGGATGTCCCGCGTCTTTTGTTCGCCCCTGCTGGGCGACAGAACAAAGGCATCCGGAAGCGGGGATGCAAATTCTAGAGCATAACCCTCTTCTATAATCTGTAGCACCCAGCGATCTGACGTAATTTGGGCCCAAGACGGAAGAAAGTCGTGCAAACGACCCCCGATAATCGGGCCTCCCTCCAGAGCCCGCCTCGCGTCATTGCGGCTTGCGCCCAAAGGAAGACGCCGAGGGAGAGGCGGCTCCGGAGAAGCCTCTGCCGGCCCCTCTGAAACCACGAAATCCCTGATTACGGGCTCCAAACCGGCCCCGCTGCGAGGCCCACAGGCGGGAGGACCGAAACCTGCGCTGATCCCGAAAGGACCCCCGCGCCGAGGTGGAGGACCTGTTGGCCCTTGGCCTATCCTCCGGAAGCCGGCCCCCCTTGGACTCACCGAGCTCCTTTACCAGTTTCTCGAGAGCCTCCCCAAATAACAATCTGCCCTTAAAGGGCAGTTTACCGAGGCGGGACTTGGAAGAACCGTCAGCCGCCCAGTTGCGCAACCATAGGGACCGGCGCGCTGCCACCGCGGACGCCATACTATTAGCCAATGCGCAGATTAAATCATAAAACAGATCCGCCAAGTAGGCCGAGCCGGACTCCAGCCGGGTAACCTCCAACAGGCCTTGCTGGTCTAAGCCGGGGCTCGAGCGCAAGCGCTGCGACCACCGCAGACACGCCCGAGCCACCCAAGCCCCGCAAATAGAGGCTTGCAATGACACGGCATCCGTATCGAAGGTTAGCTTCAGCAAATTATCAATCTTCTTATCCTGCCCGTCCTTGAGGGCCGCCGCCCCCTCAACCGGGATGGTGGTTTACTTGGTCACCGCGGAAACCGCCGCATCCACTCGCGGAGACTTAAACAAGTCCCTATCCTTGTCGGCGAGGGGATAAAGCCGATTCATGGTCCGAATCCCCTTCAAACCGGATTCCGGGTGCTCCCACACCGCCTGTATCATCTGTTCCACCACGCGGTGGACGGGAAAAACCACCTGGGCATCCCTGACGGCCTGAATGAGAGGATCCTCCAGACCCTCTTCCTCCAGGGACCGCACTGCCGAAAGGTTAAGTGCCTGAAGGGACTCCGTAACCAGAGGAACCAGCTCGTCCTTCCGAAACACCCGAATGATCCGAGCCTGATCCTCTGGCTCGGGGATCTCCCCATCCTCCAATTCCTCCGCTTCAGTCTCAGGATCGCCCTCCGCCTCGGACTCCAGAAGCCCCAGGGCGTCCTGCTCCTGTTCCCCCAACCGGAGCCGCTTGACCCCGGGTGGAGAGGAGCGCTGAGCCACCCCAGTGACCCCCGAGGGGAGAGAGGGGGGCCCAACCTCCGGCCACTGACCGGACCTGCTCAAGTGGAAAGCCTGACGCATGAGGAGAACAAAATCAGGGGAGAATTCCATAGGTGGGACAACTGTAGCCGCCTGCTGCAGCGCAGCCACCGACCCAGACTGAGGGATGCTCGGAGAAAGAATACTGTCCCCTGAAGTAGAAGCATCCCCAGGGGTAGCCTGCACCTGAACATTCACAGATTGCTCTATCTCTGCGGGCACTGCAGCACAGCCCCTGCAGATGCCAGAGTCAGTCTCTGCCGCTCTGCGGGACCCACAAATCACACATTGGGGTATGGAAGCCATCCCAAGGCCACCTCCGCCCAACGGGATAGAATGGAACAGTCACAGGGAAACCCACAGCCCAGGGGCAATCCTATGCAAATCAGCCCCGGATTAAAATTAAAACTTTTTTTTTTTTTTTTACAAGAAATAAAATACTCCCCAGACTCCCTGGGGTGCCCTGAGCAAAATCGCCAGCAAAAGGGACCCCAAAAAACGCTAGGGGAACCTGCACAAGTGATCAAAAGTGCCTTAAAAGCACACTTTAAAAATCCAAAATGGCCACCGCACTGTTTCACCCGCGGTAAAAAACGGCGCGAAAATACAACGGCAACCAAATAATATGGAAAATAAATAAAACGACCCTGTAATGCAGGGCAAACGACCAATTTGAAGAAAAATTGCCAAATGGGCTCAGGAGAGCCTACAGAAACGCTGGCAGCTCTGACAGAGCACTGCTCACAAATAAAGAAGTGAAAACTCCTACCAGCTCAGGAACAGCAAGGACACCGTCAACATCTCCCAGTGCCAGTCACTGCTGTATCAGGTATGGCAATTCCCCGTACTGTCCAGGGGAAGCTCACCCAGGGCTGTTAAAATTTGCCAGGCAGGAAGGCAGGAGCCTGCAGGTCTGACTTCCCCCTAGTCTCCTGTGACAATGCTCCAGGGAGCCAGGCTTCTTTTCCTTTTCCTTTTAAGATACAGCTAGCTATTAAATAAATAGTAAGTAAATGTCCCAAAAACAAACCCTAAAAGACTAACTAACAAGTGTTGCTCCTGCAAGAGTCACTCAGTGTGCCCAGGAGGACACACTTTTACGTCTTCAAGCTGCAAGAGACTGGACACACTGGGGGGCTTCTGGGAGCTCCTGCTGGATATGTACTACAGAAGATTTGATTGGTCCAGTCTCCAGGCTGCAGTAGAAGGTGCACTACCCGATTGTGGAGGACTAAACTGGATATCCGCACAGGAAGGTGCATTTACCCTCCTCAGAACATATCCAAGCACCCCCATCCTCATACTATATGCACACACACATACAATCACCCCACTTCCACAGGACAGAAACACATACACCCCACCTCCGCATGTCTGACACACACACACACTTGCGCTCACATAGGCTCCTCACCTCTGCACCACACAAAACACACACAGACACCTCACCTCTGCACCACATACACACAGACTCCCCAGCTCTGCAGCATGCATGCACACACACACACACACAATTTCACTGCAGCCCTGCATTCCACTCACAGGGGCACCCACTGCCACATCCCAAGCACAGACAAGCAAACCACCATTGCACCACACAGACACACGACCACTCGCTATCATACAGCCCCCGCTACCATAACAAGACATATTTTTATCATTTCTCTTCAAACTCTTCTACCTTTTCCAGAAATGTATGAGTTTGCAAATGAAGGGACATCAGTAGAAAATGGAGACAGTGGGGGTGGGGGGGCGGGCACGAAGGGGTTACAGCCACTGGCTCCTAAGATTTTGGCCTGGCTCCTAATTCCAAACAAAGTTTGTCAAGGCTTGCATTATGGATATCCTGAAAACCAAACTGGCTGGGGAGCACTCTAGAACCAGCTTGCAAAACACTGATTTAACTTACAAGTGGTTGGCACATGCAGAATAAACAGACTATATATACTGTAAAACATTCAGATAACAGTTCTGAGCACATACAAAAGTAAACACAGCAGTTCCTTATTAAATAATCCACAATTTATATCAATTTATATATATTTTAATGTACATCAACAAAATATACAGTATTTCAATTGTGTGCTGCAGAATACAGACAGCATTTTATTGTGTCTGCTCCCTGTTACGTTTTAAAGCAGGTTCAAAGATCAACATAGATCAACATGTTCTAGGTAAATCAGTAATACTGGCAACTAATTTATGGATATGAAAAATACATGGGGAGTACTGTGCAAATTATTTAGATTTACAGATTTTCCTCCCTTAGAATATATTATATATATTATGTATATATACACATTTTGTGTAATATTACATCTATTTTAAAAGGACAATTACTTAATCACCACTAAAAATAATTAAGACTGTAGCAGAAAAGATTTAAGAAATATATTATGTGCATACTTGCTACGGTGTTTGCTTTCAACACTAAATTTTAACTTCATTTTCAGAAACAATTTTTTTCATGGTTCAACTGCATTAAGAGAAATGAATGATTTGTTAAAGTAGCAAATCTAAACATTTATTGCTTATTGACCTCCAAATATTTTTTTTCTTGTAGTATTACATAATTCTCTGCTGTGAATATTCATAGTACTGTAGAGACAGTGACTTTAATGTAACAATATGCTGCCAGGACTAATACCAACATACTGCTTAAAATGTGGTTTGTTGAATTTGTTGTTAACTAAATCTTTTTATTGGAGGTGGCATGGTATCCCAGACCTTCAGTCCTTCTTCCGGAATATGATCAAGTCCACAGACTATTGTCTCAGAATATTTGTTAAGCCTGATCAAACTTTTCATACAATCATGTGTTCTCAGATACAGATAGCTTTCTCAACATACATATACTTCTCTAGTTTTTCTCTATACTTTTTAAATTTTTTTTAATTTTAAGAGTGCTGCAATGTATATACGATGTTCCAATACTCTTACTACTGCCAATTCTACTTTCTCTTGCCAAAAAAAACAGGAATCTTTACAAACTGCAGTACAAACACACCTTGAAACTAGGAAGCAGAAGATGGCAAAACCATTTCACAGCTTCAGTCTGATGTGACAAACCAGATCTCTCAGGACAACAGTATAATGAAGAATATTGGTTTGACATAAGGCAGAATAAAATATTAATGGAAAATAATGGTGGGAGGCGTGAATGAAGGCAGGAGGAAGAATAGAAGAAAAACCACCACCACTATCAAGGCTGTTCTATGGAAATTGTGCTTCTTTGCCAGTCATATATGTATGTGTGAGTATGCTAAAACAATAAATAATTGGTTTTAGTACATATTTATAACTGGTTGATATATTACCTGATAAGTATGACATGGCAACTTAAGCAAAGATGGATATCTGAGGCAACCATCTGAGCATCATTCTTTAAGATGTGAATGTTAAGTCAACATGCAGAAATTCCGTAACACTATGTGGGCAACTATACAATACACACATTACACAAGTACATCATACTTATTTACAGCTATGTATCTATAAAACGTTTCCTTAAAATATTGCATTAGTATCAATTTGCTTTTTAAATATTTTATACAAAATTTATTAAAATTATTTAAACATATTGAAAGTAAATCAAAGAAACTATGATACTTTTTCTAGCTGCACCAGACATCATAAAATGTATCTACACGGTTATGGAACACCTAAAGACAGACTAGGCTACCTGGGTTAGAGTACAGTACATTTTGTATGCAAGAGACTACTGTATGTATTTACTCGGTTTACTGTTTATTGGTATTTGTTAGACTGTCTTTCAAATAAAAGCAAAGAAGTTTACACTATATTCATACAGAAAGTAGAAAAGAACTCCAATAACTACAACAGAAAAAAGAAATGGAGGAAACAGAAGTTCTCTGGGTGAAGTGACAATGTCTCCAGCATCGTACTTCAGAGGGCCTCAAATGCCAGTTCTAAAAGGTGGGTTTTTAGGCTGCTTCTGAATTCTTTTGTATGATGGTTCGAGGTGCAGTTGAAGGGGTAGACGATTCCACAGGATAGGGGCCTTAAAGAAGAAGGAAGATTGCCTGACAGATTCTAATTTGGCTCTGGAAGAGGGGAGGGATATGCAGCTGGTTCTCATGTATTGAGTATAATGACCAGGCTGGGGTATGTAAATTGGTAAGAGAGGATCGATAAGATGAAGTGCCAGTGTACAGTACTTTATGGTTCAACGTTAAGGGAGCAAGTTATGATGTTTTAGAAGAGGACATGACTGAATTTGCGAGCATGGGACAGGATCCTGACAGCTGTATTTTGCATGATTTGTAGAAGCTTCAGTTCAGATGCATAAAGACCGGCATAGATAGAACAACAAGACTTATAAGTACTGTGGTTTGGGTGGTAGTATCCAGAAAAGAGTACATGGTGTGAAACTGTCATAGGGCGAGGCTTCTGATAACAGCATTGATTTGGTTACTAAACGAAAGTTCAGCATAAGTAAGTCTCCTAGGTATATGAATGTGGGTCTGAGGACAATGGGGCAGCCCAGTCTTTCAACAGTGCACCATAACCATGTAGATGCTAGGGACGGGCAGGCAAAATGTTTTTGCATTTTATTTTTGTGTCTGCTTGTGTTTTGTTTTTCCATGTTTTAGGTGCATTATTCGACAACAGTATGCACTAAAATTCTAGCTCATGCTATTGTCAGTATGCACTCAAGGATGGCAATTGCCCCCCTCCCCCCAATTTGATTAAGAATTCTGGCATTAAAGATTTTTTAAAAGCTTTCTGTACTTACCCCTCTCCCCACAACCCCTTGGCACACCCCTCCTTAATCCTTAACCATACCCGTTTCACGGGGTCCAAATGGGGCAGCAGCAATTCCCATAGGTCACAGATGGAGCAGAAACAAGTAGGGATCGTCCCTGCCCACTTGGACGATAGGGAATGGGTAATGTTAAGAAGGATACATGATGCCAAGAGGGGCTTGGAAGCACGAAGAGCCTGGCCAAGGAGGTTTTCTAAAATGTTTTGAAATGCAGGGTTAATCCGCAGGGGGTGAAGAAGGGGAAACAAAACAAAATCCAAACAAACATTTTGTATGCTTTTCTTTTGGAAAACGCTGTCAAAATGTATATTTAATTTCAAGCAAAACAATATCTCTAGTAGATATGATTTTGTGTGACAGTGGCTGTATACATTGTATGTGGGAATATAGTCAGTCTTATTCCTCACACTTTGTTGTGCTCTCCCTTTACTGTTATGCTAAAATAAAAAGGGGATCCAAGCAGAGCACACACACGGCCACTTGAAATACACTTCTTTCATTTTTGAAAATAATCACAGCAACCCAACTCGCTTCTGCAGAAAGTGCAAACTGCACAAAAGATTAGTCTGGCGACCAGAATCACCCTGCTGTACTACAAGGCAATTGTATTTATTTATTTAACAAGTTTTTTATGCCGCCTTATCTTCTTATTACATACTGACTTGGAGTTCTGTGAGATCTCTCTGCCTTTTCTTTTAAAAAAGAAAGGGGACTTATATAGGTGAGAGATGCCTTAAAGTAGATGGAAAAAGTAAATGTTAATACTGGTCATCAGTGTACTTCCTTTGAACTATCAGGCATCTTATATTAGCATATCATTCATTGCACATAATTAAAAGCTATCAAATGATTATGCTTTTGTAAAAACTAAAAGAAAATACAGTCCTTTTTCAGTACAAAGTGGACATAATAATGGGGCAAATACTCAGTGGGCTAATCTCTGCTTAAAGATAAATGGATAGTCTGATAATCTTTAAATGAATATTGAGCCGACTTATGAATAAAGTCAGACCTCTAAGGGCCCTATTCTGAAATGAGGTTGCAGGGCTGCAAGCCGTCGGGACCCTATTCCCCCACCGGCTCTCCCTATACATCCTGTGCATCAGGATGGGGAGAGCTGGCGGGGGGGGGGGGGGCACGAAGGGGCGGGCCAGCCTGGCAACACGTACAGGGCCGATTCATGTCATGGTCTTGTATGTACTGCCTTGCCCGTGGGGATGTGCTGCTTACACCACCTTGAAGGTGGTATAAGCAGAATATTTTGTGTGATCAGGGCTGGGGATCCCCCTGGGGCCAGGGCCAGATGCAGGGGGGGGGGGGGGGCCTGCTGCCTGATTAAGGCCCCGGCTGGCCAGCTGTGGGTCAAGCTGTGGGGAAGAAGGGGGCCGAGCCGCAGCAGCCAAGTGAGCCTGCGGGGAAGACATTCCCACAGGCAGGCAGGGGCACACTGGGCTGTCCTTGGCCTAGATTATGGCTGCTGCAGGAACTTTTATTCCCGCGGGCCAGAATCAGGTCCAAACAGACTCGTCTTGCCTGGGGCCATCCAGATGGCCCGGACGTGCCCCTACGGGAATTGGGCTCCATATGTGTAGTCCTGAAGTTAATACATTAGCTTGTTAGAACAGCCTTTTATGTAGTCCAATGATCACAGAGTTAACTGGACAGTGAAATATTGGTACATTCTGGCTAACTTTTGTCATTGCCTAAAAAGACCTCCCACCTCTCCTCCACATAACTGGTCAGACATCAAAATGTCTGGCCAAAGGTTATGCATTCAAAAGCCATTAAGAAGTTTTAAAAAAGAAGAGTTGTGTGGCCAATTTCTGACATTAACCATATAACTCTTCTGAATATCGACCCCAATGCTTTCAGCTATATCAGTTCACTTTAAAAGACTTAACACCATATTGAAATCACAGACAAATGTAAGATGCCGACATTAAAATAAACACACACACACACACAAACTGCCACAATTATTTTTTCTATAAATGTGACCAAGTTTAATTGATTTAATAAACTTCCTAAAGCTATTTGTAATGTAGGGCTTGTAGACATTATACTGCTAAAACAAGAGCTAAAATCTCCTGTGCATGCTACCTCACTGAAAGGCCTTCAGCACTCCTACAAGGAAACCAATGCTCATTTTCAACTCCAAAAAACAACAAAAAAATGATCACTGCAACTTTAAACAGCTGCATCTAAACTAGAGAGAGAATATAACTAAATGAACAACCTCTTAGCATGCCAAGAAGAAACATCACTATATGATGTATATGATCATCACTATACCAGTTTCTACATTAAAACATGTTCTACCAATAATGACCAACTAAATTAAGACATTTTCACAAGCAGATGGATTCTCCGCACTAGCTTATTACAAATAGCAGTTCACCTTTTTCTGATGAACGCAAACCACGCTTAACATCCACAATAACAGTTGTATAAAAGAACATTTCTTGAATTAAAGTTTGCTGAACATGGTTCAGATTATTGGATATATCAAACACACATAATGCCTTTTAGAAGCATTTACTGTATACCCAAATCCTATTTGTTGTAACACACAGTGTTGCACAAATAGTGTAAATTTTATCCTACTGAAAAGAAGTTTGGACATTATTTTCAGGCAGCATTTTACCTTTATTTTGTGTTTACCCTGAACATTTTCATTTTAGGAAAATGAAATCATCAATACTGCTACTTACAGATAGATATGTTTTAGCAAGTGAAAGAAATACTAATTACATAAGGGAAAATAACAAAGCAAAACTGCTTACCTGCAATAGGTGTTCTAGGATGACAGCAGTGCAATGAGCCAGACATAGGACAAGTGAATCCATGTCATATCAGTGTAGAAGATATATTCAGAGCTTTCTAGGTATGTACAATGGCTTCCTGTGTGCTACAGACCCACAGTTAGCCACCAGTTTTGATGGCCAACCGAGCAAGGGAACAATCTAGAGATAATGGCCTTCTTACTGCAAGGCCTGTCTTTTCGGATTTATAAAGCTTTTAAGTATGCAAAATCAGAAGTGACAGCAAAAGTCATAAGGATGAGGAGAGAAATGGCCAGCAGGAAAAAAAAAAGGACGAGAAAGTGCCTCTGTATAAGTCTTTGGCGAGACCTCATTTGGAATACTGTGTGTACTTCTGGAGACAGCACCTTCAAAATGATATTAAAAAAAGGATGGTGTGGGTTCAGAGGATGACTACGAGATTGGTTGGTGGTCTTCATCAAAACATAGGTGGCCAGACTAAGATTTAAATATGCAAACCTTGGAAAAAATGGAGATATAAATAGAGACATTTAATATCTCCATGATACTGACGCACAGGAGGCAGGCTTCTCTCAACTGAGAGAAAGCACTGGAACCAGGGGTTATAGGATGAAGTGAAAGGATATAAATTCAGGAGTAACATAGTATATAACCTAATGAAATATTTCTTGCCTCCTAGTGGAGGTGGTGGAGATGAGGACTGTATTTGAATTCAAAAAAGCTGCGGACAAGAACAGAGGATCTCTAAGGGAGAGGAAGGGATTGTAGAGCTTAATAGTTGGTGTACTGTAGACGGACAGATTAGATAGGCTGTATGGTTTATATCATACAACACTGTCTACTTTATGCTTGTTCAGGCAGATGACAACTAGTTTATACTGGCTTGGACAGACAACCCTTTTAGACACTCAATTTCTGAAAGCCTTTAGAGGATTCAGAACTACTCATCTCCGTGAGACTGATATATACTGATTTTTCTTGGAAGGACTAAGGGCTGAGAGTGTAGCTTCTTTTCTAGGTTAGACCCCAGCTCAGGATGGATGGATGCGTGGCAAGCACAATTTGATGTGAGAGAATTTGCAAGGAGAGATGCTGGTCAAAATACCCTGGTTGGATGGCCCATGTAGACTTTCTTGACTTGTGTTTATGCCAGCAAGTCCTTGTTTCCTAGCTTCTGAAAGTGCCCCTTCTGACAAAAAATCTTCCCTTAATATCAGCATAGGCCAACAGAAGAGGTTGCATCTCATATCCTTCCCCTTGGCAATGAGGCACAGCATTTTTAAACTGACACTTCCCAGTGAGGTCTATTTTTAAACTGGATAAGACAGACTGCATCTTAGGTTTTTTGATATGGATTCAACGACTATAAATATGGTGAGATACCCTGCTGAAATCTGCAGCTGCTTTGACTCTATTTCATGTCTACTTTCTTACTAACAGGAAGAACCAAATTTCAGTTCTCTCACATCTTCCAGGCTCCCTTGGTGGGAGGTGAAGAGACTTTACCACCAACTGTAGGTGCAGCTATATATTTCAGAAGGCTGAGTAAAGGGGCCCTAGGCTCTTCAGAATCCTTCAAATTAAAGGGATTGCTTTTGTCATATTCTGTAAAAAGTCAGGAAATAAAACATCCTCAGATGGGAGGGAAGGAATGATTGTTTCTTGAGTGTACTCTGAAGGGAGATATAGAAAGTAGTCATGTTCAGCAGTAATCTTGACAGATGGGTCCGATTCAGACCTCAAGATGCCCCAGAACCAATGCCTCTTAAAATTGAAAAGTTCAAGTGCAGGCTGGGCAAAGTACAGCAAGTGGCAAAGGCACAGATTTGATTAAAACAAAACAAGGTAAAAAGACACCCCCTTCCCAGGACAGAGGTTGAGCATCATTCACACAACTCACTGAATCAAGGGTGATGGGACAATAGGCACAGGCTGAATGGAATTTCAAAAGTGATCATCCAGCACTTACAGTGATAAAATCAGAGGAGAATTACTCAACTGGCAAGGTGTCAAATGCAGGTGATTAACTGAGGTACTCATGCCTTGAAAATAATCTTGTCTAACTATGCTCAGAATTCTGCTAGAGACAAGAATGGGATAAGGGACTACAAATTCTTGAAGTAGGAGGGTTAAGATACATAAGTGATTTGGTGAGATATTAGTTACCCTGATGAGAAGAGGGGTGGAAAGGACTGTAGCTATGGTTTTGCTGTTGTCTATGGATTATTGTCTTAGGGTTTTATTTAGTTGTATTGTGGTTTTTTTCTTATGTATTTTATTTTTGATGATACAAGTTGCTTTGGGCAGTTTTTGGCAGGAGGAAAACACATAAATTTATGATGTGACGTAATGTAACGCGAACAGACTGTTTGAAGCACCATGCATGGCTCTGCCTTGAATCAGGTGTCCTTAAAGAATCAAGGAGAAGAGCTAATGTCATGGCTCCACTCTTTGGGCTTGCCTGCTTCAATTCCCTTCTCAAGGTTTTCAATTTTTTAAGTGATTTGGGGAAGTGGGGGTAGTAGGAATTTGCACAAGGTCATGGACTTGCCCTCAGTTCAAGGTTTTGATCTGCCTGTTTTGATGAGATCTGGCCATCAGCCCACTCATGATGAACTCCCCAAGCCTCCTTCTTAGACTTTGAGACCAGATTCAAGCTTGTTGCAGGCAAGGAAGCTGAAATTATGCATTAGCCCCAAGTCACTTATAATGCTTAGCATGATGATCTGTGGGGGACATCATCTGCAAGCACAACAGATATCTCTGAAATCACTGGTTTGCTTCTTTACTATGGTGAGGAAAATTGACAATACGAATTATAAGAAATCTTCATGGAAAAAACGAGTCAAGAAAATAAAACATCTAGGTAGGCTGCTGGCACTGAATGTTTGTTACTGGGAAAGCAATGGCGAAAGAAGAAACACCTAAAGGCACATTTTAGAAAGGCTGTTTAGGTGCAATCTGGGGCATCCAAGTCAAAATATCCAAAATTCTGTGCAGGGGCAGCAGAGAAGATGAGCACATGCAAGTACTATCTAAAATCAATCCATCTCCACCCTAAAAGATAGACATCTTAGGAAGAGAAAAAGAAACAGGGACGTGCACAATAATGGGTCAGAGAGCATGCAGGTTTTCCATCGATTTTAGAAACCTGCACATGCCCGATATGGACAGGGGTGGGTCCAGAAACACAGATGCGTCGGTGACACTATTTCAGAATACTCATGTGTATCACTTGCCGCATATACATTCTAGACTGCCATTTTGCAAACTGAGGCATTCAGTGGTGCGGCAGTTAGGAAAAAAAAGCCCCTCTATTTACTGGCATGCTTTTTTGAAGGAGCAAAATTTATTGGGCATGTGAGAGGGTATTCTCTTCTCTGTAGAGCTTTTAGATTGCTGAAACAACACACTTTTCAGGTGGCTATTTGTTCCCAGGAGCAGGTATAGACAAGGACGTGTCCACTGGCGGGTTGAGACGTCCGGTGCCATTCTAATATCAGGCACACATGTATATCTTTTGGAACATCCTGGACATGCCTCTATGACAAAGATGTGATTGCACTGGACATGTGTAAATTTGGGGCTTTCTAAAATAGGACATGGCTGTGATTGGCGTGTCTGAAATGGACATTTAACGTACAAATCACAAACAGGGCTTCCAAAAAGATACCCTTAGAAAATCCTAAAAACCCTAAGTACGATACTACTAGGAAGAAGAGATTAATTTAAAAACTTAACGTTCACTAGGAGAAAAAACACTTGAGAAGAATCTCCTGTGAAGCGGTCCAGGAACATCCTCTTCCAATGGAGGTGGGCATAGGCAACTGTTAACAGCATCCATGGATTCAGCGATATGGAAAATCAGTGCAAATTCCTACAAAGCTCTGGTATAATGCCCATGTATGTGGCTCCATTGCTGGTGCTTGCCATTAGAAAATGCTAATATTTATGGTTTAGGAAAATAAAAATAGACTGTGGATACTATGCCACACAGTTTCTAAAAGAAATTGTGACAAAGCCACATTTGCTCTACCGTATCCCAAATCAGACCATCATATTGTACAGTCCCCCCCTTTTTTTTAAATAAAGAGATAAAATGTTGCCCAAAGTCTAGTCCTAGTTACTAGTATTTTACCTATACCTACAAAATAAAATGTCATTTAAAATGATACAATTTGCATCAACAGCAAAAGGTACTTTCTGGTTATTCAGGGCCTTACTTTCAAACTGCAATATGTATATGACAACTCTAACCATTAACAAATAGCAATCTAGAAAGTCTTCAGGAAACATGAACAGGCAAGGTGGCTTAGAAACCCGAGACTCTTTAGAGAATACTAATGTTACAGGCAATGAGTAGTTCCAAAAATCATATCCTACTCTCTATCAATGACTAACTGTAAAACCCATTAAACGTTTCTAACAAAACCCATGACAAATACCAGAAATATCCCTTTCTGAAACAGATTTGACAGTTTTTAAACTGAAAAGTACTACTGGCAAGAATCATCTTAATACAACAATCCCCTCCCATCACCCAACAAAAAGCCCTCAAGGAAATCTACAGTATCTTACAAAATGTTTAAATTAGTACTTAAATTATCATTTATTACTTTAGTGCATCATCAATTAAATGTTACATACTTTCAATATAAAACAAACTCAAGCCAGTCTCAAAGGCTGAGGGAGCTTTGAACGGTATGCTTAATAAAATAATTCTCAATGAAAAAAAACCTTTATATTTTAAAAAATAGCATCAATATGAAAAGTTCACTGTATCCACCATAATCACGTATCATTAAGGGAATCTCTATATTATATAACTAACAGCAGAATGGAATCTTAATTTTCAACTGGATAATTCCACACTTTACCCCAACATATTGGTACTCTTGCCTTACACACATAATAATTGATCTCCATTACCTTTAAACTGATTGCATCTGCTCTCAAGTCAACCATATTAAAAAAAAACTATAGAAAAGTGCCATACTGTAAGTCATGAAACCTGCGACCCATTTTACCAATGAGGAATTTCCATAACTATAAAAAAATAAAAATCAGTGCTGTATTAAATCTTTGTTTTATATAAATAATTATTATATAGCACAAAGAGAAGTCCACACAATAATAAATAACTTAATTGCTGTGAAATGTACAAATTAAACTTGACTTGAAAATATAGGTTTACTAATATACTCTTAACTTACTGCAAATTATTCAGGCCCTTGCAGTTGGATAAGATGAATCCAAATCAAATACAGCAGAAATACAAAAGTGCTGTATGTAAACCAAAGTTTTAAAGATCACAATAAGGGAACAAGTCACATACTATCACTGACGCTTGAATGGAAACAAGAGAAAAACGCTTTGCAGAATTTGAGGAGAGAAACCTTTTCAAATTAGAATGCAAAAATAACTCTGTGTTACTTCTCAAAGCATGGGATTATGTATACAGTATTCATGATACAGTTTTCACATAAATGGATTACTATATAAACCTCCTTGCTAAGAAGAAGATCACAAATGCTATTGTAGCAAACCCGCCTCAGCATTTGAGCTGAACACCAGAAAAATAATGAACACCGCAAAGATGCATCATCTCTCAATACCCTAGCTGTGATTTTTCCACCAAAATAGCTGCAGCAAGTTGCTGAGCATCCAGCATATGAGGATTCCTTTTCATAACGATCCTCACCAGATCAGCTGGGAAGATGTTGCAAAGATTTATGTAAACCTTTTCCCGGGCATCCTGATATCTCTGAGGTTCTTGTAGTCCTCCATAGAAAGGTATCCTCCAAGTCTGATCTTGCTGCTCTGCTAAGCTTTGGAAGGTAAACTGTTCATAACATGGCTGTGAAGGGTTGCTAGGCAAAGAATAAGTCTGGCGATAACCATATACATCAATACCATAATTGGGCCTTTCCCAATTTCCAATCCCATCTTGGCTCGAATAAGGCTTCCTGTGTCTTAAAGGAGAGCTATCATACAAATGAGAATCTGAGATGCTCTCTATTCTTGTGGATATTAGGGCCCTCCCCATATGCATATTCTTGGAACACGGTGAACCCTGAGGAGCAGGATAATCACTGGGGCAACTAGAGCGGGCACCAACAGTTGGATGTGGCAGATGGACAGCCATATAGTTATATGGAGGCTTATGATGCTTTTGTTCCTCATGGCCATAACTTTGTACTCTGTTTAGAGAATCATGGTAACTTGACATGAAGGGTTGTGAATTAAGGCGGCTGTGAGGGTGCACATGCTGACACTTCAAATTCTCTTCTAATTGTGGATCAGGAGAACTAACATAGGACCGATCATTGTAACCCACATACGAATCGCTGCTGCCACAGCTCATACTTCCTTCACTGCTACAGTCGGAGGCCACTGAACTAATCCTGTAATCTGTGTCTAAAGAAAATCGTCTTTCAGGACTTCGTGGACCAGAAATGCTAAGGTTTGAATAAGCATTCATCACAGAGTAATACCCTATATCTCTGGGTGAATCACATTTTGGGTACTGTTCATAAAGCATGCTTCCATGATTTTTGGTTCCCATCATGACTTGAGGATATTGTCCCTGTTGCCTTTGTTCTTGAGGTGGAAAAAGAACTGTAGAAGAAATGCCTTTGCTTGAAGGTGCAATACTTTGGGGTTTTGGAGTTGAAGGATTTGGTATGTTAATTAAAGAAGGTACAGACCTGGTTTCCAACTTGTTTTTGGTGGGAAGCTTCTCCTCCAAGTCTTGGTAGACTGGAGTCCTTATGCTAGGATCAGATTGCCTCTTTGGAGCAGTACGTTTTACATCAGGAGAAGTGCTATCAATTTTGATACTTGAAGGAACACTGTTACTTTTTACCAGTCCTCCTTCACTTGCAGCTTTGGCCACTGTGCTTCTAGACATAGCACGAAGTTCATCAGCAACAGATCGCTGAGGCAGATTACCCCTTTCTGGATGATAGTATTTGCACTTATGTCCATAGGTGCATTTCTTTCCTGTAAAACATCAGGAAGGAAAAAAGGGCTAAAACATTTTCATTTCAGTATACAGTAGTACATAACCAGCTTTGTTGTTTGGCGCAGCCCAGCAGTTTCCTTGTGCTCCTTTGAGCACCCAGCTCAGTCAAAACAGGAGCTAGAATCTAGTGCCATAATTCTTCATCCTTAACTAGCCAGAACATTTTCCGCTATTTTAAACACCCTTCCAAATCACGGAGACCTTTGATTCATGGTGAAAGTCCTCATTTTGAGGCAAGGCACCAGTTCCTTTTTATTTTATTTTTTTAAACCCTATAATAATGAGTACCATGTCTGACTAACAGGTATCACTCTTGTGCACCTGGGACTCCTGTTCCCTGGAGGCTATGAATGCTGCTTCTATAATATCCACAAGCTTTATTTGGAGTGGGGATAACGGTCCTAGCCTGAGCATCAAACCAAGTTTCTCTATATGGCAGTGCTTTACTCTAACAACTCTGAATAAAATGTTTTGAATATGGCTCACTTCACGTGAAATTAATATGTACTCTTTATTAATCAGTGAAACTAAAATGCATGTTGCTGTGTAAGAGAAGGCAACAAAGTGGCCTGTTTAAAGGTTTCTGTGGAAAGCAATATACTAGTGCATGAAAATTATTTTTGAAGTCTTATTTGCAATTTACACATGGAAAATCAAGCATTCACATGTGTAAATGACATCCACATGTAAACAGCAATTTTAGAAAAGGCCCAATATATATATGGATGTCTATAATGTGTAGAAATTGCAAGGGAGCATATAGTGAGCATTATTAGGACATGTCCTGGGCAGGTTAACAATCTACACGTGTATTCCACATTTCATATAGGGAATACAAGTGTTATGCCCAAAATTGTCCACACTGGAATTTGCAGCAGCTCCCTGGGACATACAGGTTTTTAAAAAGTGTTCATTTTGGCCAGCCCTTTACAGGAGGAAATAGGGGGATTATCTCCTTAATCTCCCAGTGTTTATTTCCCCTCCAAATTGAATTCATTAAAGAAAGCAGCCTCTGTAGCTAATTGGCAACATTTGTAAGTATAAATTTGCAAAATGGCCCACAGACACGTGCAAGTTCTGACAGCCACACCTTTAAGTTGTTGAGTTTCCTCCACTGATCAGTTTGTAAGATGGCTCCTCTAGCTCTACATATCAGCAATGTGTAAGTCCCAACCTTGACATCTTCATTTCAATCTCTATGTACTATCTAAAATCTGCAAAATAATTTTGCATTTTTCAAAAATTTACTGAGGGTGCATAAATAAGAACAATTCAGCCTAAATCATAGTGCAAAAGAAGAAAAAATAATCCCACTGTTTAATTTTTGGATTTATGGAACTGGAGTCCAGGTTATATTACTGTGCTTATTTATGCCTCCTCCATAAAACTTCAGACTGAAAATCTTGCCAAATCTTGATTTTTGCTTTGCTGTTCAAGATTAAAGCACATGATTTCCCCTACACGTTTAAATCCAGAGAGATTAGAGTTGCAGAATGAGCAATGGGGCTGGAACCTAATCCACAGGCCCTATGGTGTCATAGTTCTCTAGGCCAACAACTAGGCTAACAGGTCAAGTATTCAAAATAAGTCACCCACCGTATGGGCATGGCTGCTTCTTATGTTCAGGAACAATTGGTTTCTTCCTCAGAAAATTATCAAGGCTTGGACCATGGCGACCAAGAGGATCATCAGGAGGCATAAACCTGTAGCCCACAAAAGAACAGAATTAAACAAACTTAAATAAGAGGCTGCTAAAGGTAAGATTTATGATTATTTGATCATTTTGCAACAAACATGAAATATATTATCCATCATATAGATCTTTTGTCAAACTTTGTTCTAAAGCAGTCAACACAAAGGAGTACTTTATAAAAGGTGTTAGAAAAAATATGCAACAATTTTACATTAAGAGGAGAGAACTACATGGAGAACATAAGCCCATGAGATGCAGTGAACTGTAGAAATTAAAAGCAATGGCTGTAGTACGCAGGCTGTTTTCAAAATTACAGCAAATAATAAGGATAAAGATTTGAAGGGTAATAAATAGGAAATAATTAAATGCTCGTAAAAATGGAGAGCAAAACAGAATGTCCCAGCAGGGCAAAAACTATTTAAATGGCATATCATTAACATTTTAGTTCAAATGAAACATCACCAGGCTTCTAGTCTCATTGGGCAGGTTCGCCAAACATTTCAGTTTGAGGGCCACATTGGATTTTTCAGATCCCTGAAAGGGCCAAGAATAGTGCTGAGCAAGGGGTGGGGGATGTCTCTCCCCTCTCCCCCTTCCCCGAAAAAAATAACTCCTTGTCATATAACCCCATGTAACAGATGTCACTGAAACTCTGGCTAGAATGAACAAGTAGATTCATAGCAAAACTCTTTGCAGGGAGTCATTTGCACAATTAGATGATAGAGAGGTAAAAGGGACTCTAAGGAGTATGTTTACTAAATGGCAGTAAAGGAGTAGGTGTGCTGTTAACGCGTGCTAACGGCGCCCTTGCGCCCTTAGGGTGTGTTAACGGTACTGGCAGTGTAAAGCACCCTATGGGCGGAGAGTAGGGGTCAATGGGTGGGAAGTGGGTGGGAATAAAGCACACTCCCTTAATGCCGGCACCTTAACGTCAGGAACCTTAACGCATATCAAAACCTGTCAGTAAGAGTGCATTTTGAGGGGAGAGAGCCTATTTCAGTGTCTACAATGTGCAGTGATAGTAATGATCCACTTGCAGCAACAGCATAGTGCCCAAGTATGAAAGGGCACTATGTTGATGGGGCAAAGGAGGGTGCACGTGGATCATGCAGGGGTAGCTGCTAGTGCACAGGGCGGACCAGGCAGTTGCCTAGGTGACACAGAAGAACATAGGAATTGAAAATATGCAAGACTGTCTGACCAAGGCCCATCACGCCCAGTATCCCGTGTCCAACAGTGTCCAATCTAGAGCACAGGTATCTAGCAGTTTCCCCAAAAGACACACAGGATCCACAATGCTTGTAATGGGACAAGCCGTGTATATCCTGGGTCCTCTCAAACAATAATATATGGACCTTCGCCAGGAACCTATCTAAACATTTATTAAACCCAGCTACAGTAATAGCCTTTACTACATCCTCTGGTAATGAATTGCTGGGTGCGATTACACATTGAAGGAAAAAGTATTATCACATAGTAGTCTGAAATGGGTTACACTGTAGCCGCATTGCATGTCCCCTAGTCTTTCAACATTCTGATGGTATAAAGCAGGCATGTCCAACTTCGAACAGGTCAGGATCTACTTTTTCCGGCCAAAAGTGCCGGTGATCTACCACCATAAAAATTAAGTTTCAAATTAAATTTTAACCCAATAAAGTTGGAGGATTCCCCTCCCCCCCATTTTTAATGAACCTTCTGTCATTTACTTGGATGTGATCAGCTGTTAAGCAAATTAAGCAAAAACAAAACAGAGAGACGAAGATCCAGTAAGAACTGTGAGGGGAAATGGAAAGTACATTTTTTCTTAAAGTTTTATTGAGTAATAACTTTCTTTAACTGTTTTAATAACTTTCTTTAACTTTTATTGAGTAATTTGTGTTAAATTTAGGTTGAGTATTGACCCAGGCTGATCTGGCACAATCTTTAATATTTCGCTCTTGCTCATTAGTGAGACATCTGAGCCTGCATTTCATCCACCAGCTTTTTAAAGTTGGGTGAATATTGCATGAGGGCCAGTCTCAGGGAATCCTGGAGATGTTCATCTGTCATGTTGGGACATTGTGTACTCTGTCATTTTCAGATAGGAAAACGCAGATTCACATAAATAAGTTGAACCATACAGGAGTGTACAGCTTCACTGCATCTTCTCAAGTTGGGAAATTTGTCTCTAGGCACTAGCTTCCAAAACAATTCTTGCTCAGCACAGGTCTTGAGAAAAATGTCATTTTTAAGGGTTAATATTTTGTTTTCAAGAGATGGCTTGTTCAATGAGTAATTTTTACTGACAGCAGCTGCAGTTTCTTTAATGTCCACATCTACTTTGAATGGGTATGACAAGTACTCCACAACTGTTCCAATTTTTTGGAAGTCACAGAATCTATTTTTGAATTCCTGGATAACAGAACAGATTTCTATCACATACTTCTCGTTCCAAAAAACAAAATTTGGATATTGTCCCAGATGGTCCTGCATATTAGGAAAATGATCAAAAGTGTTGTTTGCAAGGTCAGTCATCGTTAGCTCAAATTTGCTTTGTAGGATGAAACTGTACTCATCATCTCGCCAATGCAATTGTTTTTACCTTGTAGTTCAAGGTTCATATCATTTAGTTCGCCTGTAAAGTCAGCGAGAAATGCCAGATCACATAACCACTCCTCATCTTCCAACTCTGCTTGGTCATCTCCCCTCTCCTTCAAAAAACTTATTTCATTCAGCAAATCACAAAATCTTTGCAGAAATTTGTGCCTACTTAGCCACCTTACATCTGTGTGCAAAATGATTTTCGCTGCCCCTTCATCAAGAGTAAGATTGAAAAGCCGTCTTTGAAGTGATCTTCCACGAACTGAATTTACAATTTTGAAAGTGATGTTCATGACAGTCTTTGTATTGAGTCTCTTGCTTACCAAAACTTGCTGGTGAATGATGCAGTGGTAAGAAAGGAAATCTGGGAAGTCGTCATGCTGTCTACAGAGGGCTATGAAACCATTAACCTCACCTGTCATTGCTCTTGCTCCATCAGTAGTGATGGAAACAAGTCTATGCAATGGAAGATTACACTTTGTCACAAAAGAATGGAAACTGAATATTTCCTGACCGGTAGTTCTTCCTTTTAAAGAAATCATTCCAAGTAGTTCTTCTTTAACATTGAAGTCTTCAAAAACCATCCAGATAAAGACTAGTAACTGGGCTATGTCTGTTATGTCTGTAGATTCATTCAGTTGGGGTGAGAAAGCAACACAGTTTGAAACATCCTCCAACAATTGTTCAGTTGTGTCTCCACACATCTTTTCTATTCGCCGCACAACGGTGTTTCTTGACAATTGTACATCTTGAATAGCAGCTATGATCTCTTTCTTATTTTTAAACCCTTCAAAAAGATTGTCAGCTGCTTCAAGAAAACAATCTTTTACAAATTCCCCTTCAGTGAAAGGTTTGCATTTCTTTGCGATCAGGTTGCTGATCTTGAAGGATGCTATGGTTGCATTGACCAAATGTGACCTTGGCTTCGCCATCAACTGTTGCTGAGTAGCCAATTTCGATTTAAGTTCTTTGAGCTTCAGTTTACGAATTTCACTTTTGGGTGGAAAATCAGCATCAAACTTATTGCTATGCAGAGCCTTATATTGACGTTCCAGATTACCCTTTTTGGGCAAGGATACTGGGGCGTTATAAATTAAACACCACCACTTGTCTTTCACCATGATGAAGAAGTAGTCCATTTCCCATTCAGCATGAAAGTGGTAGGTTTTGCTCTTCTTTGGAACACTCATCTTCGTTATACTGGGGTGGCTGGATGTAAGAAGGTCAAATCTGCTAAGTATAAACACTGGCTGAATCTGGTCCAAAACTGTCACTGTCCCAAAGTATTAAAAATTAATTGGAACTGAAGAGCTCTGGATGATGTGCAATACAAGGACTGGAGATGTCAAAGTCACACATGCAGCTCTAAAAGTAAAAATAAGAATTCATCATACTGGCACCAAACAATCATCAAAACAACTCAAACACCTGTCCAGCAAACCAGATAAAATCAAATACCGCCAAACAAGTTCAAATACCACCACACGCGATTTAATAAATTCTGCACACAGAGTAGAATCAACGCAAAGGCTAGGCAAAATAAAATTGCAGAGGCAAGCAAACGTCACAGTGGTTTGAACCAATTCGAAGGTAAGGCATAGGCAGTTAGAACAAAATTGGAAAAGCCCACCAAAATCACCAAATTCTTGACACCTTGTTGTGTCTGCCCGAAAACGTTTAATGAAAGCGAGCTATAAAGCGACCAATGACCAGCACACGACACAACTAATACGGTAAGTGTATTCAATTAAAGTCCGGGCGAATGGATATCGCCTGGTATATAACACACTTCTAAGGGTGTTGGGGCGGGGGCAGGAATGGGTGATTCTGAGAGGCAGGAGACCAAGTATGACACCGGGCCTGTGGCGTCTCATCGCGGGGCGCAGGCAGCAAACTATTGACATGAAAACAACAAGCGCCCCCAATACACCCACAGGCAAGATTCCCGCAGGCAGGGAAAAAAGACAGGCAAAGGATCAGCAGCGATGGCAATCCCTCGGCAGACGACCTGCCGGCATGAGCTCTCTCCTAGCGACGGGGCGAGCTGCTGGAGAGCTGGAGCCAAGTGGGGCTGGCGATCTACCTCTGACCCCTCCGCGATCTACCTGTTGGACATGCCTGGTATAAACAATTGACCTACGTTTACCTGTTCCACTGCAGGCAATATTTCCAAGACCTCTAACCTAACACCCCTCAGCCGTCTCTTCCACAGGTTGAAGAGACATAACATTGGCAGGCAGTGATGGGGTCCCTGGACAGGCAGATGGTGTGTGTGTGTGTGTGTGTGGGTGACGTGTAGCTGTCCATGTATGCCTCTGCCCCCCCCCCCCCGGACCCTATGCCCAGTCAGCAAGGGCACAAACACCCATCAGCCATACAGACAGGCTCCACTATCCTCAGCTAGATGGAGAGTCAGGCTGACAGCACCGACACACTGCACGGGCGTTAACATCAGAGCGCGCTACTAGCTCCTGCACAAGGAGCACACATTAACAATGCTTGAGCTGATATCGGGACCAAGGTGGCAGGCAAGAATGCCAACCATTTCCATTTTTGCACAGCATGGCAATATGACAAAGAGTACACAACGTTCCAACATGACAGATGAACATCTCCAGGATTCCCTGAGACTGACCCTCACGCAATATTCACCCAACTTCAAAAAGCTGGTGGATGAAATGTAGGCTCAGACGTCTCAGTAATGAGCAAGAGCGAAATATTAAAGATTGTGCAAGATCAGCATGGATCAATACTCAACCTAAATTTAACACAAATTACTCAATAAAAGTTAAAGAAAGCTATTAAGACAGTTAAAGAAAGTTATTACTCAATAAAAAAAAATGTACTTTCCATTTCCCCTCACAGTTCTTACTGGATCTTCGTCTCTCTGTATTATTTTTGCTTAATTTGCTTAACAGCTGATCACATCCAAGTAAATGACATAAGGTTCATTAAAAATGGGGGGGGGGGGGAATCCTCCAACTTTAATTAATTAATTTATTTAGCTGTATTTATATCCCGCTTTTCACCGGGTCAAAGCGGTCAATTGGGAGATACATTTAACACGAGGGGATATGACACACATACGCTAATACTTACAGGGAACATGGGCAATGGAGGGTTAAGTGGCTTGCCCAAGACCACAAGGAGTGCCTATAGGACTAGAAATCCCAGTCCCTTCGGCCTGAGATTGCTGTCCCCAGGTGGGACTTGAACCCCCAGCCCTCCGGCCTGAAGTACCTTGTCCTAACCACTAGGCCACCTCACCCCCTTAATGGGTTAAAATTTAATTTGAAACTATTTTGAAACTTATTTTTCATGGTGGTAGATCACTGGCACTTTTGGCCAGAAAAAGTAGATCATGACCTGTTCGAAGTTGGACATGCCTGCTTTAACAGATACCTAAGCTCCACAAACAGAACAATGGCTGGGAAAAATCATATCGCTAAAGCTGTTCCCCCGTTACAGCTTCTGCCTCTGTCCAGACAGAGGTCCCAATGCCAGTTGAAGGACCGGTTCCATGTGCAGGGTGCCTGCATGCTTAAATTCTAAGGAAATAAGTGGAGGAACTCAGAGAGGAGTTGGCAAGGCTGAGGAGCATTCAAGACAGTGAGAAGTACATTGATGAGATGCTTCTTGAAACAACCAAGCTCTCCAACAGAAGAGAAGATGGGCGCCTACAGAATGATAAAGACTGGACACAACTCACCAGGGCCTGCAGAATCACCAATCCAACTTCTCCAGACCTTGAACTGAAGAACCATTATGCAGCCCTGGAAGTGGAGGAGGTGAAAACATCCCTGGAAAGGGAAGAACCAGAGCTCAAGTACCCCAAAATTGCAGAATCAGTGACCACAAGGAAGCGAAGGGTAATGGTAGTTGGTGACTCTCTTCTGAGGGGTACTGAAGCGTCCATCTGCCAACCAGACTTGATGTCCAGAGAGGTATGCTGTTTTCCAGGTGTCAAAATCCAAGACATTACAGAGAGTTTGCCGAGACTCATCAAGCCCACTGCCTATTACCCAATATTGCTAATCCATGTCGGAACAAATGATACTGCCAGGTATCCCACTGAGCATATCAAGAGAGACTCCATGGCTCTGGGACAGAGGGTGAAGCAGATAGGTGCACAGGTGGTGTTCTCTTCAATTCTCCCTGTTGAGGGTAAAGGCCAAGGCAGAGAGGCTCGCATCCTGGAGATGAATGCGTGGATGGTGTCATCGAGAGCGTTTTGGATTCCTGGACCACAGGATGCTATTTCAAGGGTTGCAGAGCAGAGATGGCGTCCATCTGTCCAAGAAAGTCAACGCATCTACAGTAGTTGACTGGCTAATCTACTGAAGAGGGATTTAAACTAGATTCGTTGGGGATGGGTGAAGACAGCCGCCAGGTAAGTGAAAGCCCCCAGGTAAGTAAAACATTAAAAACCTTTATCGAAATGGGAAAAAAGGGTAACATATGGAAAACAGTGTGTATAAATGCCCGTAGCATGGGAAATAAGATCCCTGAGGTTGAAGCTTTGGTGGGAGTGGCTGACTCGGGTTTAGTGGCAGTTACAGAAACAAGGTTCACAGAAAACCATGACTGGGATGTAACTATACCTGGCTATACTTTATTCAGAACGGACAGGTTAGGAAGAAGGGGAGGAGGAGTGGCACTATATGTAAAACATAATATGAAAGCCTTGGAATTACAGAGCTTAAAAGGGAGAGAGGAGGCACGATGGGTTAAACTAGAAAGAGGGAAAAATAAATCTATTTGCATTGGTGTGATACACAGACCTCCTTCACAAGAGGAAGAGGTGGACAGACAGTTAATTGAAGACATATGCAGTATTGCTAGGAAGGGGGAAGTGATACTAATAGGGGATTTCAATATGCCAGATGTTGATTGGCACATTCCTGCTGCAGTATCATCTAGAAGTAAGGAGATCCTGGATTCTCTACAGGGAGAACTATTCAGGCAATTGGTAAAAGACCCCACACATGAAGGAGCCATACTGGACTTGGTGCTTACCAATGGTGAAAGTGTTTCTGATGTTATAGTGGGGGATCATTTTGCATCCAGTGATCACCAGACGGTGTGGTTCAGTACTAGCACTAGGGCTATTAGAATCCATTCAAAAGTGAGGGTCTTAGACTTTAGGAAAACTAACTTTGCCAAGATGGGCCGATACCTCAGGGAGTCGTTAGCAGGATGGGAACAGCTGGGGGATGTAGAAAAACAGTGGGCAAAACTGAAAGGGGATATTTTAAGGGCAACCAATCCTTTTATTAAAATGGTCAATAAAGGTAAAAGGAAAAGAAGACCGCTATGGCTTTCGAAAGAAGTAGCTGAAAAGGTGAAGAAAAAGAGGGAGGACTTCATGAAATACAAGAGATCACAGAGAGAGGAAGACAAGCATCTATATTTGGAAAAACTTAGAGAAGCTAGCAAAGTAGTCAGGAAGGCAAAGATTCAAAAGGAGGAAGAAATAGCCAATGCAATAAAATAGGGGGATAAGACATTTTTTAGATATATTAGTGAGAAAAGGAAGGGCAAAAGTGGTATTGTCAGACTCAAGGGTGAAGGGGAGGAATATGTAGAAGCTGATGAGGATAAAATGGAATTGCTTAACAAATATGTCTGTTCTGTGTTCACAGTTGAAGAACCAGGAGCAGGACCTCAGAAAACACCCACAAACAAGAATATAAGTGAGGAGCATCTTGAAGAACTTTCAGAAGACTGTGTTCGTGAGAACCTAGCTGAACTTAAAGTAGACAAAGCGATGGGACCGGATGGGATACACCCTAGAATACTGAGGGAACTTGGGGACGTTCTAGCAGCAACACTGACTGACCTTTTCAATGCCTCGTTGGAGTCGGGAGTGGTGCCAAAGGACTGGAGAGAGGTTCATGTGGTGCCTTTACACAAAAGCATAAGTAAGGATGTGGTTGAAAACTACAGGCCGGTTAGTTTAACTTCGGTGATGAGTAAATTGGAAACGCTGCTGAAAGAGAAAATAGTGAGGTTTCTGGAGTCCAGCTGATTACAGGATCCGAGGCAGTATGGATTCACCAGAGGCAGGTCTTATCAGACAAATCTGATTGATTTCTTTGACTGGGTGACCAGGGAGTTGGACCGAGGGAGAGCCCTTGATGTGGTGTATTTGGATTTCAGTAAAACCTTTGACACCGTTCCTCACAGACGACTTATAAACAAACTGAGCACCTTAGGGATGGACCCTAAAGTTACTGCTTGGGTTAGAAATTGGTTGAGTGGGAGGTGACAAAGGGTACAGGTAATTGGAGCTCACTCTGAGGAGGTGGAAGTTACCAGTGATGTGCCCCAGAGATCTGTCCTTGGTCCGATTCTGTTTAACATCTTTATTAGTGATATAGCGGAAGGGCTGTCGGGTAAGGTTTGCCTCTTTGCGGATGATACCAAAATCTGCAATAGAGTAGACACCCAGGAAGGTGTAGATAACATGAGGAGGGATCTAGCTCAGCTTGAAGAATGGTCTAGAATTTGGCAGCTGGGATTTAATATTAAAAAATGCAAGGTCATGCATTTCGGCTGCAGCAATCCAAGAGAGCAATATAGTATAAAGGGGTGAAGTACTTTTGTCCTCTAAAGAAGAGCAGGACCTAGGCATGGTTGTGTCAGATGATCTTAAAGTAGCTAAACAGGTAGAAAAGGTGACAGCAAAAGCTAGGAGGATACTTGGGTGCATTCAGAGAGGAATGGCTGACAGAAAAAAAAGGAGGTGATAATGCCTCTGTATAAGTCTTTGATGCAACTTCATTTGGAGTATTGTGTGCAATTCTGGAGACCGCACCTTCAAAAGGATATAAACAGGATGGAGTCAGTACAGAGGGTGGCTACCAAAATGGTTAGTGATCTTCATTATAAAGCATTTGAGGATAGACTTAAGGATCTTAATATGTACATCTTAGAGGAAAGGCGGGATAGAGGTGATATGATTGAGACGATTAAATACCTCCGTGGCATAAATGTACAGGGGGAGAGCCTCTTTCGATTGAAAGCAAGTTCTGCAATGAGGGGACATGGGATAAGGCTGAAAGGGGATAGATTCAGGAGTGATATGCAGAAATATTTCTTTATGGAAAGATTCATTTGTGGAGTGGAGTGGAGGAGTGGCCTAGTGGTTGGGGCAAGGTACTTAAGGTCAGGGGTTCAAATCCCACTAGAGGACAGCAACCTTGGGCCGGAAGGACTGGGGTTTCTAGTCCCACAGGTGCTCCTTGTGGTCTTGGGCAAGCCACTTAACCCTCCATAGCCCATGTTCCCTGTAAAATAGTTATTTCCAAGTTATAATGCCCTGTTCAATGTAGTTTCAATTTGTTCAATGTAAACCGCAGAATAGCGCGTTATATAAGAGAATGTAAATAAATAAATAAGAGTGGTGGATCTGTGGAATAGTCTCCCAATGGAGGTGGTCGAGATGAGGATGGTATCTGATTTCAAAAAAGCATGGGATAAACACAGAAGATCTCTAAAGGAAAAAAAGGGACTTTTGTAGTTGTTGATATGGAAGGACAGACTAGATTGGCCATGTGGTCTTTTTCTGTCATCATTTTTCTATGTTTCTATATAGTGTCTGGTTCTACTGATGTGGGTGCACCTCCTGTCCTGGGGGCCTGATTGCTTAACAAACCACTGGGTGTCCATGGTTGTTCTGTGCACATGCAATGTGTACTGACCAGCGGACTATCTGCAGTTGGTATGTGCATGGCTGGAAAACTCAGTGATGGACAGCAGGTGACGTCTGACTGTGCTTGCTGTGGGTGATTGTTAGACCTAGATGGATGGGAGAGGAGATGTTCCAGCCCTACTCCCTGTGGTAATGGTAGGCCTAGCAGGCCTCTAGTGACAACCCCCTGCAAGCCTAGACACCCCCACCATAGGTGGCTTTGGCTGTTTAACATGGGTATTAACATGCACTGTTTTAGGAAGGTCACTCTCCAAGAGAAACAGGTAACAGGGCCAGATGTGACTGGTGCAGCAAGGTGACTATTTGCCACACACTAGCAGTGATGGGTATCTGCAGCACAAGCAACGGAGACCATCTCTAGCACTGCAAGTCCTGGGGACCAGATGCTGGACGGCTGTCCTCACCCTCAGGGTGACCGCTGAAAATGCACAGTAGCACAGTTTGTAGCTGCTATGTGATTGAAGTACACACTGTCAGTGCATCGTACTGAGCTGATGTGATGTATCTGTCCATTCTTCGTTTGGTGATTAGCTGCAGACTGCTGTTCTGTGTGTGCAGTGCATCATGGGTACTGGAGGGGTTAACCTATATCAGCACACACAGCAGACAGTCCAGACAGAGAACTGCAGGCTTAAGAGGTGTAGTATACTGGTTAGTGCAATGTCCCCAAAGGCAGGAGACAGGGGTTTAAGTCCTACTTGCTCTTTTTGTGAATGTGTGCTATTCAGGTCATTTTTATGCTTGTGATAGTCAGGTCTCTCCTGTGCCTCATCTTCATGTCACCACTCCCACGCTGTGCTCCTGTGGCTGTAAATATCCTGTCGCTTCTTGTTCGGACGGGGGACACATCTTCCCCATCCTATGCCACACACTGACATTGCAGCACTTTAAATTGGCACCACCCTGTGCATCAGTACAGCTGCCTCCCACATGCTCGTCCACCTAACTGGTTGCCACATAGGGTGCCCACCAATATGGCAGGTCCATCAGCTCTCACCTGTCCTTCCTTCCATCACCTTTACATTGTCTTCTCATGGTGCACTATCCAGCGTTAGAGTTAGAGCAGTTTTCCTGCCTTTAGATGCATTCTTGTCAACTTGAAGCACCTTAAAAATCTTGGCCATCTTATGTTCAAGTGCCTAAACCCCTTAGGACACCTTAACTTCAAGTGCCTTAACCCCTCAGGGCACTTTAACCTCATGTGCCTTATAACCCTCAGGGTGCCTTAACTTCATGCATCTTAATCCCTCAGGGCTCCTTAGGTTGAAGTGCCTTAAACCCCTTGGGCACCTTAATGCTTGGGCTTAATATGAGATGTGCTGTTACCGCGAGTTAAATGGTCAGGGCCCATAGCTCCCTCTACGCCGGACCGCCCCCACCAGCCCATAGTCTTATACGGCTTCAGGAACCTTAACGCTGCCCTTACCACCGGTGACACTACCGCAGTTTAGTAAACATACCCCTAAGCGAAGAAAAGGCCACAGTGAAGAGACTGAATGAATTCTTTGTTTCGGTCTTATACTGAAGTTACCAATGACAGAAATAGTATTTAAAGGTGATGTATCAGAGGAACTGAAACAAATCTTGATAAACTGGGAAGATATAATACAGCAATTTGATAAACCAAAAGTAGCAAAATCACCTGGACCGGATGGTATACACCCAGAGTGATGAGAAAACACAAAAATGAAAAATTGCAAACCTGCTATTTGTAAACTATCATTAAAATAGTCTATAGCAGTGGTTCTCAACCCAGTCCTCTGGGACCACCAGGCCAGTCAGAGTTTCAGGATATCCACAATGAATATGCATGAGATAGATTTGCATACAATGGAAGCAGTGCATGCAGATCTATCTCATGCATATTCATTGTGGATATCTTGAAAACCTGACTGGCCTGGGGGTCCCAAAGGACTGGTTTGAGAACCACTGGTCTATAGTACCTGAAGATTGGAGAGCGGCCAGCATATTGTTGATTTTTCATCAGGGTTCCAGGGGTGATCTAGGAAACTACAGCAAAATAGTATAAACCATTTTAAAGAAAAGAATTATTGAACATATAAATTGCTATTGTTTAATGGGAAAAAGCCAGCATGGATTTAGGAAAGAAAAGTCTTGTTTCAGTACTCTACTATATTTTTTAAAGGTGTGAACAAACAGGTAGATAAAGGTGAGTCGGTTGATATAATGTATCTGGATTTTCAGAAAGCCTTTGACAAGGTCCTTCATGAGAGACTAAAGGAAATTAAAAAGACATGGGATAGGAGGCAGGGTACTATTGTGGATTGCGAACTGGTTAAAAGATAGAAAACAGATTGAGAAAATTGGCCCTTTATCCCCAATGGAGAAAGGTGAATAGTGGAGTACCCCAGGGATCTGTGAAGGGACCGCTGCTTTTTAACATATTCATAACTGATTTGTGAATGGGCATGGCTAATCAAATTTGCAGGTAAAGCATTGTTACTCACCTGTAAAAGATGATCTCCGTGAACAGCAGGAATTTAGTCTTCACATATGGGTATCGTCGGTACCGACGGAGCCTGCGTGGGAACGCTCCCTAGCGTCCAATTAGAAAGCTTTTGGGAGCATCCCACAGCGCCTGCGTGCTGCCTTCCCGCCTTTCCCAACTGCCTCTCTCCAGTTGAGTTTTAAAGCTGAGACAAAGAGAGAGAGAGAGAGAGAGAGAGAAAGAGAGAGAAAGAAAAGAAAAGAGATACAACTCCTAGGGGAGGTGGGTGGGTTGTGAAGACTAAATTCCTGCTGTTCCCGGAGATCACCTGTTACAAGTGAGTAACTATGCTATCTCCAGGAACAAGCAGGAATGTTGTCTTCACATATGAGGACTCCCTAGCTACTGATGTCAGGGAGAGACCCCAGAAGTTGTGTGCCCTTGTGAAAGGGCTCCACTTACCCCCATGGATCTCTGGCATCCTACCGGGAATGGTGGGTTGATTAAGTATGGAACAGGTGTTGTAGAACAGCCTGACCAAACAAGGCATCCCGGCGGGAGTCCTTGTCCAAGCAGTAATGAGCTGTGAAGGTATGAACCTAGGCCCAAGTAGCTGCTCGACAGATGTCGTCAATAGACACAGAGTGTAGATGAGCCATTGAGGCTGCCATGGCCCTCACATTGTGAGCTGTGACATGGCCTTCCAGAGAAAGGTTCTTGCTCTGGTAGGAAAAGGAAATACATTGTGCAATCCAGTTGGACAATGTTCTCTTGGAGACTGGAAGCCAAAATGGGAGGGAGGAGTAGCCTAGTGGTTGGGGCAAGGTACTTCAGGCTGGAAGGTCAGGGGTTCAAATCCCACTAGAGGACAGCAACCTTGGGCCGGAAGGACTGGGTTTTCTAGTCCCACAGATGCTCCTTGTGGTCTTGGGCAAGCCACTTAACCCTCCATTGCCCATGTTCCCTGTAAGTATTAGTGTATGTGTCTCATATCCCCACGTGTTAAATGTATCCCCCAATTGTGTTGTGACCGCTTTGATTGAAGGATAAGGCGGTATACAAAACTGTCTAAGTAAATAAAATGAGAAGGATCAAAAGCAACAAAGAGTTGAGAGGACTTTCTATGTTGCTGTGTTCTTTGTAAGTAAAAAGCTAAAGCTCTTTTACAGTCCAAAGTATGAAGATTCCTTTCTGCATTTGATGCATGAGGCCTTGGAAAAAACACAGGCAGGTAGACCGCTTGGTTTAGATGAAAAGACGAGACCACCTTTGGCATAAAGTGTGGATGAGTCCTAAGGACTACCTTGTCATGATGGAACCTTGTATAAGGAGGATCAGCCACTAGTGCTTGCAACTCACTGATGCGACGTGCTGATGTGACTGCAATGAGAAAGATAACTTTCCAGGAAAGGAATTTCAATGAGGTAGTAGCTAAGGGTTCGAAAGGTGGCTTCATGAGCTGACCAAGAACCAGGTTTAAGTCCCATGCCACTGGTGGTGGCCTAATGGGAGGCTTAGTTAGAAGAAGGCCTCTCAGAAATCTTGATATAACAGGATGGGAGGAAATAGGTTGTCCATTTAAAGGCTTGAAAGAAGCTGCAATAGCACTCAAATGGACTCTTACTGAGTTAGTCTTAAGTCCTGCATTGGATAAATGAAGGAGATACTCCGTTAATGATTCCAGAGGTATCACAAGGGGGTTAAGACCCTTCTGCAAGCACCATATGGTAAACCTTTTCCACTTGAAAGTAGAGCGTCTTGTGGAAGGCTTCCTGGAAGCATAAAGGATATCCTTTACTTGCTGAGAGAGGTTAAGATCATGAAGATCTAGGCCTTCAGCAACCAAGCCCTGAGATGCAGAGACTGGAGATTGGGATGCCATAACATCCCATCCTCCTGAGACAGGAGATCTGGAGCAGACCCTAACTCCAGAGACGGAGCTTGAGAGAGATGTAGAAGTAAAGGGTACCACACTTGCCGTGGCCAATGTGGAGCTATGAGAATCATATGGCCTCTGTCTCTCTGAAGCTTTAACAGGGTTTTGGGAATTAGGGGAATGGGTGGAAAGGCATAAAGGAAGTCTTGACCCCAATGAAGGAGGAAAGCATCTCTGGCCTGAGAGCCCTGAGCTGGAATTCTGGAACAGAACCGGGGAAGTTTGGCATTCAATAGACTTGCAAAGAGGTCTATGTCCGGGGTTCCCCAAATTTGAAAATTCTTGGCCACCTGGTCTGCATGTAGAGACCATTCGTGTGGAAGCAGAACTCTACTGAGTCTGTCTGCCCAAGAGTTCTGAATACCTGGAAGATACACTGCCAGGAGATGAATCTGATGCTCTCTGGCGAGGGCCCATAGTCGCAAAGCTTCATTGCAAAGTGACAGAGAGCCTGTTCCTCCCTGCTTGTTCACGTAGAACATGGCTACTTGATTGTCCATATGATTGAGGACTGTCTTGTAGCTTAGCAGGGTGTGGAACACTCGAAGAGCAAGGAAGATTGCTCTGAGCTCTAAGAGATTGATGTGTAGCTGAGTCTCCTGTGGAGTCCAAGTGCCTTGGGTGGAGAGGTCTCGCAAATGAGCTCCCCAACCCATTGGTGAAGCATCTGTTGTGAGAGTGACCTGGGGTAAAGGTTGTTGAAATGGGGACCCCACCAACAGGTTTTGAGTGGACTGCCACCATTGGAGGGACAAAATAAGGCGATTTGTGTTTGCTATTTTGTTTGACAGGAACCCTAATGCCTGGGTCCACTGAGTGGATAAAATCCACTGGGCTGCTCTCATATGGAGGCGAGCATAAGGAACCACATGCACGGTGGATGCCATGTGAGCTAGTAGTTGTAACATTTCTCAAGCAGTGAGGTGAGGCTTTAGCACTGCTTGAGAAGCTAACTGCACAATGCGAAGGCAACAGGTCTGAGGAAGATAGGCCCTTGCCTTTGTGGTATCCAGCATAGCTCCTATAAACTCTAGGGACTGAGTAGGTTGGATTTTGGGATGTTTATGATAAGGCCCAAATATTGAAGGATACGCATTGTGCAAGACAGAGAAATCCTGACCTCTGGCTCTGATGGGGCTCGAATGAGCCAGTCGTCTAAGTAAGGGAAGACGAATATTCCTAGAGTGCGAAGAAAGGCTACCACCACAGAAATGCATTTCGTAAACACCCTTGGTGCTGAGGCCAGGCCAAAAGGAAGCACCCTGTATTGGTAGTGCTTTCCCTGAAAAAGGAACCAAAAGAATCTTCTGTGAGTTGGATGGATGAGAACATGAGTGTACGCATCCTTGAGATCTAGAGAACAAAGCCAATCCTGACTCTGAAGGTATGGCAGCAGAGTTCCCAGAGAAATCATTTTGAATTTCTCTTTGAACAGGAATTTGTTCAATTCTCTGAGGTCTAAAATAGGTCTGTGTCCCCCTGTTTTCTTTGGGATAAGGAAATAGGGGGAGTAAAACCCTGTACCCTGTTGAGGAATGGGTACCTCTTCTATTGCCCCTTGGGCAAGAAGCATAGTGACCTCTTGATCTAACAGGTTGTTGAGAGAGGTCTGAGAATTGAACTGTCTTACCATTGTGGGAGGGGGCATGCAAAGAAAGTGAAGCTTGTACCCCTCTTTTATAATGGAGAGAGTCCAATCTTTTGCTGTTATCTGCCCCCATCTGGGGGCAAAATGACACAACCTTCCTGGAATGGTGGAAGGCTCTGGTCCGTTGAGGGCCAGGAAGGCTAAATTCTCTAGATGGAAGTCAAAGGCCTTGTGGAGGCTGAGACTGCTGAGATGGTTAAGGCTTAGCAGTCTTTGCTTTCCTTTGTTTAGGTAGTTGCTGACTCTTTCGGGCAGGCTGACCTGCAGAACATCCCTGCTGGGTATAAAAGGGATAAAACCTCTTATTTTTGGAGAAGAATGGTTTCTTGAAAGATTTCTTCCTTGCAGGATCAGCTGTGGCTTTGGATAATCTATCCAAAGTGGAGTTGTCAGCATCCAGCTCATTGGCTTTCTCTTGCCAATTCTTGCCGAATAGATTCTCACCTGTAGAAGGGATATTGCCCAGTTTGTCCTACACCCAGAGCTCCAAATCAGATGCCTGGAGCCAGGCAATCCTACGTGCACCTATGGCAATGGCAGAGGTTCTGCTTATGCACTCAAAACAGTCAAAAGCTGCACGATTGACAAGCTTAGAAACATCCTGGGCATGTTTAACCAGTGTGAGAAAATCCTGCCTCTTATCATCAGGAAGGAGAGGGCTCAAAATCTCCAGACCTCCTGTGACTTCCTTAAGGAACATTCCCATATATAAAATATAGGAACTGATCCTGGTAGAAAGCATGGAAGCCTGGAAAGTACGACGTCCAAAGGCATCCAAAGTTCTACACTCACGTCCTGGAGGATTAGAGGCATGCCTCTTTGCGCTTCTGATCCTTCTCATAGCTGATTCCAGTACAATGGAGTGGTGAGGAAGCTGAGTCTTCTGGAAACCAGGACACGGAGACACTCGATACATGGTATCCAGTCTACGAGAGTGAGGAGAGGTGGTAAGAGGTGTTTCCCACATTCTTAACATGAGATCATGTAAGATCTCATGGATAGGCAAAGTAGCTGCCTCTTTAGGAGCCTTGGGATATTGTAGAATCTCCAACTCCTTTGCCCTGGGCTCTGTTTCAGGAGCCACAGTAATGGAAAGACCTCAAGCCACCTCCCTGATAAAATCCTGAAAGGAGATATCCTCTGGAGGAGACATCCTACGTTTAGGAGAGGAAGGCTCCTCCGGGAGAAGTACTCCGGTACCGACCGAGCTGGCAGAATCCTCAGACTCCTCCGTGGATTCAAAATACCTCCTATCCGGATGCTCTTGCAGAGCACGATACCTGTACCGACTGAAGTCGGTGTCAGGGGGAATTGGTACCGGTGTATCGGTACCGGAAGGCATAGCATGACTGGGTGCCGGCAATGCCAACACCGATGTTGATGCCGATGCTGTCAGTACCGATACCGGTGCTGGAGTCGGTGCTGGTAACGGTTGAAGTGTCTGACGCGGTTCCGAGGGTGCCGATGCCGCAAGGAGAGCCGCCAGACTGCGTTCAATAGCCAGGAACCTCTGGTCTATCGCCGCTGCCGATACCTGGTGTCACTCACCCACCTTCCCCCTCCAGGGTAATATAGGTAGTTGCCTAGAAGGGTTGGCAGGTGGGACCACAGTATTTATATGGACCTTGAAACGCTGTAACCTGGTATCCGTGTAGTTGTGAGGCAAAGTGAATCACAGCCAAGGTTAAAGGGGTTAACAATAAGTTTATTGTCGCACAGGAATTTTCATACACCTACTTCCCCAAACACAGAAATCAGATGTTGGTACTTGTTGTGCCAAATAAAGAAAGAACAATAACAAAGTCCTCCTGATGCTTCTCAGGCAGTTACTTCAAACAGACATCTCTTCTCAAACTTCTTCCCAGGTTTTAAATACAAGTGCTTTTCCTCAGTCTAAGCACTGCTTCTGGTACTAGGTCCAAACATAGGAAACTTTACAGCATTGCGTTTAGTTTCTCAGTTACTTATTATTAGAATTACTTTTACAGCTTTCACTCTTTCTGGCAAAAACCACAGTCCATATCAGAATAACTATCCTCTGATAAAGGTGCTTCAGTTTGCATCGGCTCCACTTCAGTATCTGATATGTCCTTATTTTTAGGTTTAGGTAAGTCCACAGACTTCCACTGCTCTATAAGTGCATTAAGCTGTTCCCACTTAGTTTCATTCAACCTTCTGGGTACATGCAAGGATTTAGCATTACCAGCACTCTTAAACACAGTATTAAAAGGGCTCACGTTTCTCCTGGCATGACTAAGATTCTCTCTTTGGTTAGGAGGTAAACATTTGTCTTGGTACTGCCTCCATGGCTCCTGTGTAGCAAGTTGCTCCGCAAGGTCTGACCCCCACGTTCTGTTCCGTAGCCTGCAATTAGCTGTCTGTTTAGAATCAGCTGGGCTGTACTCAGAACTGGAGCTCCTGACACGCTGTCTGCCTTGGGAATATCTTTGCAGTTTAACAAATGGCAATTTCCTTCTGCCCAACCTCCCACGTGTGACTGTAGCTTCCAAGGAAGATTCTAAAGAGGTACTTCTATCTCTTCTGGGCAAGGTTTTAAAACTCTTCTCCTCAGGTTTAAAGTGACCTCTAATCTGTTTCTCCTCTTTGCTTGACTCGGGGTAGTTCCTACCTGGAAGCTTTTCCAGACGCCTCTCCAGAGTTCTCTCTGACTCTCTGCAATCTGGCTGGCACCTCTCCAAGCCCCTTAGGCTATCCTGGTAATGGCTGCCTCTTTCCTTGCTTCCTCCGGTCCTCAGGTTTCTGTCTTGATCCCACTCAATATCTGAGTCTCCTCCAGAAGCTGAACCTTGAACTCCCCTCGTCCTTCCAGTCTCAGTCTCACTTTCAGTTTCCTTCTCAGCAGCTGCTCCCCTACCAACTGCTCCTTCCTGATTAAGAGGACGGGGCTGCCCTATCAGCTTTGACTCCGCCCCTCTCTCTCCCACGTCAGCTCCCTGGGTTATCCTGGAGCTGGGGCGTGGCTCTCTTTGTGTTCTCTTGTGCAGAGAATCTTTCTGGGCTACAACTTTAACCCTTTCTTGACCTGCTTTACTGACAGCTTCTACTGAAAAGAACTGCTTTACAGCCTTATTTCTAGGTTTTAAACTCTCTGCCTTGTCACACTGGGTATCGGTACCGGAGAAAGGAGCCGGTACCCCAGAGCATGGCACCAGTAGTTCTGCCGTGGTTGAGGCCTCGAGAACATCCTGGAGCCCTGATAATGCTTTGGAAGCCGAAGCCTCCCGCTGGAGCAATTTTGCCGGTGCAAGACCCTCAAGGGCAACGCCAGAGGCATCTTGATGCTTGGAAGGAGATCTACCCTTTGAGGACCGGCTAAACTTATGTTTAGTTACCTGAGATCCATGGGAGGAAGACGAAGCCCTGGAAGATGTCGATGCCACAGAGGATGCATCGGAGGGAAAAAGGGTGCTGAGCTTAGCAGCTCGGTTTTGACGACCCCTCTTCGACATCATCCCACAGGCCATACACTCCGAGATGGCGTGGTCAGGACCTAAACATTTAAGGCACCACTCGTGGGTGTCGGTGACGGAGATGGTACCACCACACTTGGTACACTTCTTGAAACCTGAAGTGGGTTTTTCCATAGTAAAGGAAATTTTGGGCCTAGTGCCCAAAATGGCGCGTGTACCTGAAGAAGAAAAAGTTTTGGAAAAAAATTATTAGATTTTTTTTTTTTTTTTAAAGAAAGAAAGAAAAAACCGGCGGTACCGGTATAGCGTCGAGGGAAGGCAGACGCAACCACAAAAAAGAAGGAGAATAGGAAAAATTTTCTGCGGTGACAGGAACGACAACCTGCTGGCTCTGCAGAAAATGAAGAACTGGAGAGAGGCAGTTGGGAAAGGCGGGAAGGCAGCACGCAGGCGCTGTGGGATGCTCCCAAAAGCTTTCTAATTGGACGCTGAGGAGCGTTCCCGCGCAGGCTCCGTCGGTACCGACAATACCCATATGTGAAGACTACATTCCTGCTTGTTCCTGGAGATTAAAATTATTCAAAGTTGTTAAAGAACAAGAGGACTGTGAAAAATTGGGAAACTGGGCATCCGAATGATAGATGAAGTTTAATGTTATGCAAGGTTCCACACTAGGAAACACATAGGGAAAGAATCTAGGTGTCATTGTGAATAAGACCTTGAAACCCTCTTTTCAGCGTGCAGCAGCAGTCAAGAAAACAAATAGAATGCTAAAAATCATATGAAAAATAAATGGCAAAAAGCCCCAGGGATATTATGTCTCTGTATTTCTGCATGGTGCAACAAATTTAATATTGTGTGCCGTTCTAGTTGCCATAGCTAAGAAAGAATACAGCAGAATTAGAAATGATACAAAGAGCACCAAAATGATAAAAGGGATGGAAGGATACTCCTTTCAGGAAAGGCTTTAAAGCCAGACCATATGAAAGAAATGTTACAATGATATCCATAGTTGAAGCTTGCGCTCGTTGCATGGCTGTTCCTATTTGTTCTATCAAAGGAAGTATTAAGAAAGTAAGTTGGAGGGTGAGGGCATTTAGGATACTTGCACCAGAATACTGGAATAGGTAAAGGGTATGGAAAGATATCCCTAACAGGAAAGGCTTAAAAGGTTAGAGCTCTTCAACTTGGAAAAAAAGATGGCTGAGGGGAGATATACTCATTATTTTATAGGCCTCTGTCATAACAGGAGAACATAGATCGGTTGTTTACTCCTTCAAAAAGTAGAAAGACTAGGGAACACACAATGATGCTATAATGTAGCACACTTAAGACTAATTGGAGAATTCTTTTTCACTCAGTTTGTAAATAAACTCTGGAATTCCTTACCAGAGGCTGTAGTAAATGCTTTTCGTGTAGTTTGGTTCAAAAGAGATTTGGACAAGTTCTTGGAGGAAAAGTCCATAAACCATTATTAAACAGGACTAGGGAAATCCACTGCTTACTCCTTGGATAAGCAGCATGGAATCTGTGTACCTTTTTAAGAACCTGACAGATATGACCTGGATTAGTTGTGGTTAGAAACAGGATACTGGGTTTGATGGACCTTTGGTCTGACCCAGCATGGCATATCTTATGATCTTATGAGTACTGTCTACAATTCTGGTGACCCCAATCTTTACATAACCCTCTTTGAGAACTCTACTCATCAGGAAAATTGCTTTTGTCTGTGCCCTTCTCCTCCACTGTCAATTCCAGACTCTGTTTCTTTCACCCTGCTATGCCATATGTCCAGAACAGACTTTTTGAATTGGTGTATCAGGTACCATCTCTGGTCAGATTCAAATCCAGGCTCTAAATCTATCTTTTAAAGGCTGCTTTCGGATCCTGATCTCCTTATTCTCCTGTTTAATATCCTTGCAGTTTTACTCACTTCCCTATAATGAAGCTCCCTAGTACCTTGTTCATTCTGTTGGTCTGTCTTGAAAAAACTGCAAACTCTGTTGAGCGGGGACTCTTGCATGTGCATATACAGCATTCCCTTTGCTTAGTAATACAGGTAACACCACCAATTTTATAGAACTCTTGGTTCTAAAACCTTGCTGGATTATCAGTTTTGCCAGACCACCAGAGGTCACGGTCGTACCAAGCCATAAATGTGCCCTGTGCGACTTGCCCTTCTGGCATGCCCCCCTGCCCCCATATCACATCACATCACAGATCTGTCATTTGCCCCATGTCAAGCATCTTCCCATCTTCTCCCACACCTCCATGTCCAGCAGGCTCCCCCTGTGCTGCCTGTCTGGCCTACACTTGCCCCACCTCTGCTGCTTTTTGTGTTCCCTTGGTGGCGGCAGGAACGCAACAGACTTCCAATTGAAAAAAAAAAACCACACGGGTCTTTCCAACTCTGTGCTTGCATGCTGGTCTGATCCCTCCCTCCTCTGACATAGGCTCACATCAGAGGAGTAAGGGACCAGACCAGTCATTCAAGTGCAGAGTTGCAAAGACCCGCATTTGCATGGCTGGTCTGGTCCCTCCCTCCTCTGATGCAAGCATACGTCAGAGGAGGGAGGGATCAGGCCAGAATGCAAGCGCGGAGTCGGATACACCCTGCATGTTTTTTTCAATTGGAGGTCCACTCCACTGCTGCCACTGCCAAGGGAACATAGAAACATAGAAATATGACAACAGAAAAAGACCACATGGCCTATCTAGTCTGTCCTTCCATATCAACAACTACAACAGTCCCCTTTTTTCATTTAGAGATCTTCTGTGTTTGTCCCATGCTTTTTTGAATTCAGATACTGTCCTCATCTCTACCACCTCCACTGGGAGACTATTCCATGGATCCACCACTCTTTCCGTAAAGAAATATTTCCGCATATCACTTCTAAATCTATCCCCCTTCACCCTCATCCCATGTCCCCTCGTAGCAGAACTTGCTTTCAATTGAAGAGGCTCTCCCACTGTACATTTATGTCATGGAGGTATTTAAACATCTCAATCATATCACCTCTATCCTGCCTTTTCTCTAAGGTGTACATATTTAGATCCTTAAGTCTGTCCTCATATGCTTTATAATGAATACCACTAACCATTTTGGTAGCCAACCTCTGTACTAACTCCATCCTGTTTATATCCTTTTGAAGATGCGGTCTCCAGAATTGCATACTATACTCCAAATGAGGTCGTACCAAAGACTTATACAGAGACACTATCACCTCCTTTTTTCTGCTAGCCATTCCTCTCCGTATGCACCCAAGCATCCTTCTAGCTTTTGCCGTCGCCTTTTCTACCTGTTTAGCTACTTTAAGATCATCAGACACAACCACGCCTAGGTCCCGCTCTTCTTTAGTGGACAAAGGTACTTCACCCCCATACTATATTGCTCCCTTGGATTGCTGCAGCCCAAATGCATGACCTTACATTTTTAACATTAAATCCCAGCTGCCAAATTCTAGACCATTCTTCAAGCTTAGCTAGATCCCTCCTCATTTTATCTACACCTTCCTGGGTGTCTACTCTATTGCAGATTTTGGTATCATCCACAAAGAGGCAAACCTTACCTGACAGCCCTTCCGCTATATCACTAACAAAGATGTTAAAAAGAATCTGACCAAGGACAGATCCCTGGGGCACACCACTGGTAACATCCTTCTCCTCAGAGTGAGCTCCATTTACCTGTACTCTTTGTCGCCTCCCACCCAACCAATTTCTAACCCAAGCAGTAACTTTAGGGTCCATCCCAAGGGTGCTCAGTTTGTTTATAAGTCGCCTGTGAGGAACAGTGTCAAAGGGTTTACTGAAATCTAAATACACCACATCTAGGGTTCTCTCTCGGTCCAACTCCGTGGTCACCCAGTCAAAGAAATCAGTCAGATTTGTCTGACAAGACCTGCCTCTTTACCTTTTCAGCTATTTTATTTACCATTTTAACAAAAAGGTTGGTTGCCCTTAAAATATCCCATTTCAGTTTTGCCCACTGTTTTTCTACATCCCCCAGCTGTTCCCATCCCGCTAATGACTCCCTGAGGTATTGACCTATCTTGGCAAAGTTAGTCTTCCTAAAGTCTAAGACCCTCACCTTTGAATGAATTCTAACAGCCCTAGTCCTAATACTGAACCACACCATCTGGTGATCACTGGATGCAAAATGATCTCCCACTATATAGCATCAGAAACACTTTCACCATTGGTAAGCACCAAGTCCAGTATGGCCCCTTCATGTGTGGGTTCTGTTACCAATTGCCTGAATAGTTCTCCCTGGAGAGAATCCAGGATCTCTTTACTTCTAGATGATACTGCAGCAGGAATGTGCCAAACAACATCTGGCATTTTGAAATCCCCTATCAGTAGGCACTTCCCCTTTCCTAGCAATGCTACGTATGTCTTCAATTAACTCTCTGTCCACCTCTTCCTCTTGTGAGGGAGGTCTGTATATCATGGCAATACAAACAGATTTCTCTTTCCCTCTTTCTAGCGACGGTGGGGCAAGGGCAGGCAACATGTGGGGGAGACAAGGCCGGCAACTGCAAATGCTTCCCGTAATTTTGTCTGGATTAAAAGTGTTGCAAAAAAAATTGGTGGTGTACCTGTAGTAGTTCAAAAAGATAAACAGGATGGCATCAGTGCAGAGGCAGCTACTAAAATGGTCAGTGGTTTTTATCATAAGGCATATGGAGACAGAATCTCAATATATATATTTTGAAAGAAAGGTGCAAGAAAGGGAAATGACAGAGACTTTTAAATACCTCTAACATCAATGCACATGAAGCAAACCTCTTTCAGCTGAATGGAAGGTGTGGAACGAGAGGGCATAGGATGAAGGTGAAAGGAAGGGAAAGACCTAGGAGTAATCTAAGGAAATCTCTCTTTACAGAAAGGGTAGTAGATGCATGGAATAGCCTTCCAGCAGACATGATGGAGACAAGGACTATATTTGTAATCAAGAAAGCATGGGATAGATACAGTGGATCTCTAAGGGAGAGGAAGAGATTGTAGAGCTTTGTAGTTTGTATGAATAGGCAGACTAGACAGACAATATAGCTGTAATCTGCAATTATTTGCTATGGGGTCTATTCTGTCCTAAGAATAGCGGGGATGGATGTCCCGTTGAGACGTTCATCCCCGTTATTTGCCCCCTTGCTATCCACGACTAAGCCTCCCCGTATGAACAAGGAGTTTGTACGGGGAGGCTTAGACGGGGCAGGGAAGGCAGTGGGCGGTCCGCGATTCTGAAGTCGGCCCTGTATATCTGAGGCCGGCAGACTGGACGGGAAACTTATTCCACCTCTGAGGTGGAATAAGTCACCCTAGATGTCGGGGGACGACAGGCCTGACCAGCAGAGAAGGGAGTGCAGGAGAATCCCCACAGCCTGACCCTGGCCATGGGAGGCTAGATCAGGGGTTGGGCTGCGGGGAAAAGAAAAGGTTGGTGTGGCCGGGGATTGCGGTTCCTGAATGGAGCCACGGTGCCATGGCAACTGAACGCCATGGCGCTGTGGCTCCATTCAGGAGCTTGACTGAGTTAGACGGGCAGATGCCTGTACGTACAGGCCAATGGGAATTTGGTGCCGGCCTACACGTACAGGCCCTGATGTGATTCTGATCCCACAAGTGCTAGACGTGCCCCACGGGATCAGAATTGAGACTACCTCTGTGCATCCGGTTTCGACTGGATGCACAGTACAGAATGTGCCTCCACGTTTCTATGAAATGCCAAAACTTATACATGCTAATGGAAGAAAATTATCTGCCTCAGTAACCCTATCATTAAATGTCAGCAGACACTAGTAAAATAAAAGCTGAAATCTTACATCTATGTAGAATTAAAAAAAACAAAAAACAATCATTGCAGGGTAGTCAATGTTACAAACAGGTCAACAGCAGACTCCCCCCTTCCACCTCTTTTTTATTTGGCTACATTGCTTAAACCAATTACTTACTTGTCATTGACAAATGAATACATCAGTAACCGTTCATCAATAAACTTTTTCCATTCAGGTTTTTCATTTGCCAGGTCTCTATAGTTGTCATTAGAAACAATGATACCATCTGATTCAAAGGCCAATTTCACTATGAATCGGTCATCATAGCACACAACTCTCCGCCCCTGCACCCGACGAGATGGAGTAAACACCAAAATTTTCTCCTTCTCTAGTTTACGCAAAATTTCTTGACCTAATAAGAAAAGAGGAAAGGGTTCAACAAATTAGACCAAAATGATATATTTCAAAAACAAATTATTCACAGCTACAGCTGGCATTTTGGTTTTGTTTCACCCACAATAATATAGCTTCGTTCTGTGGCTGAAATACTAGAATAAACATATAAAGATCAAGTCCATATAAAAAAAAAAACCTTATGTAGGATATTTAAGGGTATTATGTATTCAGGCAGGCTTCCCACAAAAGAAAAATAATGTGGTCATTTGCTCATTAAAATATGGTTACCACCAGGATCCACTGAAAATATCAGACATTTTCCATGCAAAGCACTGTTAATTTCTTACAGAATTTCTTCACTTCAGGTATAAAAATTGCCATCTACCTAATCCCTAACAAGTTTCTCTATCATCCCTTAAGCTTAACTCTGATCCTGCTATATAAAGATAGTATGAAGCTTCTGAAGAAATTACAATAGAAAATGTGAACAAATCAATTTTATGGAAAAAGTGCAAGAAAATTATTTGCACACCTCTCTAAGGGCAGCAGGATAACAACTCCCATGCAAACAACAGTATCTGACAATGCCAATGCAAAGTAGTTCCATGAATGCCTACAAAAGCCTAGGTGGCTTTTTTGCATATGCGTGGGAACTCCTACACAGGCCTCTTCAATCACATACTCCAGAAGGTTAGAGCAACTGCCTAGTACCCAGAAGATCAGGGTTCGATTCCCATTGGCACTCCTTGTGACCTTGGGCAAGTCACTTTACCCTCCACTGCCTCAGAAGAAAAGGCCTGGCAATCTACTTCCGATGATACATTGCCAAGAAAACCCAGAGGTAGCTGTGTCGTCAGGAGTTAACCCTAACTTGACGGCACTAAAAAAACCAGGCAAGCAACTTAGTTTTTTCTGAGGCACTAGCAGGATAATCAGCACAAAAGTGGGATGCTCTAATTGAGTGTTGCTGTCTAACAAAAAAAGGAACACAAGGAGCAATTAGCTCCCCCATGCGAAGAGGAAATGTAATTGGAAGGGGGCAGAAGCAGGAATGGCACCACAGTGCTAGAGCTGAAGGTAACTCCGGCACTTCAGTGCTGTTTTAAAAGCATTGTCACTGCTGCATGTCCCAGAGGCTGGAGCAAGGGGGACCACAAGGGATGAGGTTCGCCTACGGTGCCTCATACCCTTGCATTGGTCCTGCTCCCATTACACACCTCTGTTTTATTCCTTCCTCAGCTTCCTAATTCCCCAATTTTTTACTCACTTTCTAGTGTCCCATTTCCTCCCTCTTTACTCATCCCCTCCCCAGCCTCATCTACTTTCTTCTGTTTCATCTCCTAATCAGCCCCAGCTCCTTCCCTATCACTCACCCCTCTCTAACTCCAATCCCTTTCTTAGATCTTGCCCCTTATCTAGGCTTCCATTTCTGCTTTCTTACCTTTAAAAATCTGTCCCCTTCTTTTGTCTCTCACCCAACTCCATAGCCCTCTATCCTTTTCAACTGCCTTCCAACCCTTCCCTAAATCCTTCACTTTCCCATCACCATATTTCTGCTTTCTGTCTCATAGCCTTATTCATACCCAACATCAGTCCCCACTGTCCTCCTAATCTCTGGCCAATTTCTTAGCCCCTAATCCCCCCACCCAGCTATCCTCCAGTCCCCACTCTTCCACTTTACCTGGTCCCTCAGTCTCCACTTGCACTACCCATACCCAGCAAATCTGAGTCTGTCTTCTTCTGTTCTCCAATTTTAGAGAGTCTCCACCTAACTGAGTCAAGTCCCTGCATCCCCGTGTCCCCAGACCCTGCCCTCCTAATCCCATTTCCCAGCATTCAGTCATCTACTTGCTTCTCCAATATAGATTAACCCTTTCTTCTTCCTTATCACAGCATCCATTCTTATACCTCTTCCTCTCAAACCTTCCCCCATATATGAACTTGTTTCTTCCTCCACCAAACAAATATTTGCCCCTCTTTATTTCACTCCCCTACCTTCTGTTCTTTTCTCACCCGGGCCCCAGCATCTAGCCCCCCTATCCCAGCATCAGGCCCCCCCCCCAACCCCTGCATCAGTTTCCTTCTGGTCCCAGACCTAGCATCAGCTCCCTTCCATCCAGTCCCAGTAAATGCACCCCCCCCCCCCAATTGTCAGCCCCCTTCCAGTCCCAGCAACACTCAGTGTCAGTCCCTTTCCATTATCAGCCTCCCCCAAGTGTCAACAACCTTCTAGTCCGCACCCCCCAGCATCAATCCCAGTCTCAGCCAGACTCTTCTCCTTCATTGCAGCCAATATATACCACAGTAGGAACATTCTCCACTGCCAAACTCTATCTCAGACACCGATATCAACAATGAAACTAAAAGGCAGCAGACTTCTCAAACTGTAATAGGAGTCTTCCAGAGCAGGTCCAAGACTAGTCTAGCAGGATTCAAAGACAATTTCCTCTTTGACTCCTGCTAGACTAGTCCAGGACTCGCCCTGGAAGACATCTATAGCGGGTTGGGAAGCCTGCTGCCTTTTAGTCACATTGTTGATTATCAGTTCTTAACGTAGAGTTAATTCTGCTAAGGCAGTCAAATACTTCCTGATGTTATTTGTTGAAAATTCAACTGTTGGTCATTAAAGTTATGCTTTATGAGTTCTTCTGAATTTTTCAGCTTACTGCTTGGGAATGGTTTCTCTCAGTGCTGACCAGCATATATATAACTAGTAATGAAATCACTGAAAGCTGTTGTCTGCTTCCACCTGCTGGCAAGGGACCATAACCCACTCGTCTGGTCTAGCACAACAGTTCTCAACAGGTGTGTCAGGACACACTAGTGTGTTGCAAGCACTCAGGAGTGTGTTGCAGAGCCAGCACATGAAGGGAGAGGAGGCCAAACCAACAAGATGAGATGTGTTTCGGAGCCGGCACAAGCTGCTGCTGAAGCAGGAGGCGCGACTGCACTAGCCCCAGCAGTTCTTTTTTTTTGTAACTGAAACGTTATTAGACATTTTCTGAGGGTGATTGTTTCTGATGATCTTAAAGGTGACTAAACAAGTAGAAACGTCTAGGGCAAAGGCCAGAAGGATGCTTGGGTGCATAGGGAGAGGAATGGGCAGCAGGAAGGAGGAGGTGATAGTGCCTCTGTATAAGTCTTTGGTGAGACCTCATTTGGAGTATTGTGTGCAATTCTGGAGACCATAATTTCAAAAGGATCTACTTCCGGTGACACTGCCAAGAAAACCCAGGAGCTTCTGGGTCGCCAGGAGTCAGGACTGACTCAAAGGCACACATCACATCTCATAAACAGGATGGAGTCTGTGCAGAGGGTGGCTGCCAAAATGGTCAGTGGACTTTGTCATAAGGCCTATGGAGATAGATTTAAACTTCTCAATTTGTATACTTTGGAGGAAAGGCGAGAGAGAGGAGATATGACACCTCGATGTCATAAGTGCACAGGAGGAGAGCCTTTTTCAATTGAAAAGGGACAGACTTAGGAGTAATATGTGGAAATATTTCTTTATAGAAAGAGTGGTAGATATGTGGAACAGCCTCCCAGGGGAGGTAGTAGAGATTAGGATAGTATCTGTATTCAAGAAAGCACAGGACCAACATAGAAGATCTCTAAATGAAAAAAAAAAGACAGAACAGACTGGATAGGCCATATGGTCTTTTTCTGCCATCATATGTCTATGTGGAGGAGGTGAAAACATCCCTGAAAAGGAAAGAACCAGAGCTCAAGTACCCCAAAGTTGCAGAATCGGTGACCACAAGGAAGCGAAGGGTAGTGGTGGTTGGTGACTCTCTTCTGAGGGGTACTGAGGCGTCCATCTGTCGACCAGACTTGATGTCCAGAGAGGTATGTTGTCTGCCTAGTGCCAAAATCCAAGATGTTATGGAGAGTTTGCCGAGACTCATCAAGCCCACTGCCTATTATCCAATGTTGCTAATCCATGTCGGAACAAATGATACTGCCAGGTATCCCTCTGAGCATATCAATAGTGACTTCATGGCTCTGGGACAGAGGATGAAGCAGTTAGGTGCACAGGTGGTGTTCTCTTCAATCCTCCCGGTTGAGGGTAAAGGCCAAGGAAGAGAGGCTCGCATCCTGGAGATGAATGCATGGCTGCGTGGATGGTGTCATCGAGAGCATTTTGGATTCCTAGACCATGGGATGCTGTTGCAAGGGTTGCAGAGCAGAGATGGCATCCATCTGTCCAAGAAAGGTCGACATGTCTTCAGTAGTAGACTGGCTAATCTACTGAAGAGGGCTTTAAACTAGATTCGTTGGGGATGGGTGAAGAAAGCCCCCAGGTAAGTGAAAGCCTGCAGGTAAGTGATACATTAAATACATTTATGGAAATGGGTAACAGGGGTAACATATGGAAAGCAGTGTGTATAAATGCCCGTAACATGGGAAATAAGATCCCTGAGGTTGAAGCTTTGGTGGGAGTGGCCGACTTGGATTTAGTGGCATTTATAGAAACATACTTCACAGAAAACCATGACTGGGATGTAACTACACCTGGCTATATTTTATTCAGAAAGGACAGGGTAGGAAGAAGGGGAGGAGGAGTGGCACTATATGAAAAAATACTATTAAAACTTTGGAATTACAGAGCTTAAAAGGGAGAGAGGAGACATTGTGGGTTAAACTAGAAAGAGGGAAAGAGAAATCTATTTGCATTGGCATGATATACAGACCTCTCTCACAAGAGGAAGAGATGGACAGAGAGTTAATTGAAGACATACGCAGCATTGCTAGGAAAGGGGAAGTGCTACTGATAGGGGATTTCAATATGCCAGATGTTGATTGGCACATTCCTGCTGCAGTATCATCTAGAATTAAAGAGATCCTGGATTCTCTACAGGGAGAACTATTCAGGCAATTGGTAACAGACCCCACATGTGAAGGGGCCATACTGGACTTGGTGCTTACCAATGGTGAAAGTGTTTCTGATGTTATAGTGGGAGATCATTTTGCATCCAGTGATCACCAGATGGTGTGGTTCAGTATTAGGACTAGGGCTGTTAGAATCCATTCAAAGGTGAGGCTCTTAGACTTTAGGAAGACTAACTTTGCCAAGATGGGCCAATACCTCAGGGAGTCGTTAGCGGGATGGGAACAGCTGGGGGATGTAGATAAACAGTGGGCAAAACTGAAATGGGATATTTTAAGGGCAATCAACCTTTTTGTTAAAATGGTAAATAAAGGTAAAAGGAAAAGGAGACCGCTGTGGCTTTCGAAAGAAGTAGCTGAAAAGGTGAAGAAAAAGAGGGAGGCCTTCATGAAATACAAGAGATCACAGAGAGAGAAAGACAGGCATATATATTTGGAAAAACTTAGAGAAGCAAGCAAAGTAGTCAGGAAAGCAAAGATTCAAAAGGAGGAGGAAATAGCCAATGCAATAAAATGGGGGATAAGACATTTTTCAGATATATTAGTGAGAAGAGGAAGGGCAAAAGTGGTCTTGTCAGACTCAAGGGTGAAGGGGAGGAATATGTAGAAGCTGATGAGGATAAAGCGGAATTGCTTAACAAATATTTCTGTTCTGTGTTCACAGATGAAAAACTAGGAACAGGACCTCAGAAAACACCCACAAACAGAAACAGAAGCGAGGGACATCGAACAATTTTCAGAAGACTGTGTTTGTGAGAAACTAACGCAAATTAAATTAGGACCAGATGGGATATACCCTAGAATACTGAGGGAACTTCGGGACATTCTAGCAGCTCCACTGACTGATCTTTTCAATGCCTCATTGGAGTCGGGAGTGATGCCAAAGGACTGGAGAGAGGCTCATGTGGTGTCTTTACACAAAAGCGGAAGTAAGGATGTGGTCGAAAACTACAGGCCGGTTAGTTTAACTTTGGTGGTGAGTAAGTGATTGGAAACGCTGCTGAAAAAGAAAATAGTGAGGTTTCTGGAGTCCAGCGGATTACAGGATCCAAGGCAGCATGGATTCACCAGTGGCAGGTCTTGTCAGACAAATCTGATTGATTTCTTTGACTGGGTGACCAGAGAGTTGGACCGAGGGAGAACCCTAGATGTGTTATATTTAGATTTCAGTAAAGCTTTTGACACTGTTCCTCACAGGCGACTTAAACTGAGCACCCTAGGGATGGACTCTAAAGTTACTGCTTGGGTTAGAAATTGGTTGGGTGGGAGGCGACAAAGAGTCGAAGGAGTCTGAGGGGAAGGATGTTACCAGTGGTGTGCCCCAAGGATCTGTCCTTGGTCCGATTCTTTTTAACATCTTTTTTAGTGATATAGCAGAAGGGCTGTCGGGTAAGGTTTGCCTCTTTGCGGATGATACCAAAATCTGCAATAGAGTAGACACCCAGGAAAGTGTAGATAACATGAAGGGGGATCTAGCTAAGCCTGAAGAATGGTCTAGAATATGGCAGCTGGGATTTAATGTTAAAAAATGTAAGGTCATACATTTGGGCTGTAGCAATCCAAGGGAGCAATATAGTATAGGGGGTGCAGTACTTTTGTCCACTAAAGAAGAGCGGGACCTAGGCGTGGTTGTGTCTGATGATCTTAAAGTGGCTAAACAGGTAGAAAAGGCCACGGCAAAAGCTAGAAGGATGCTTGGGTGCATACGGAGAGGAATGGCTAGCAGAAAAAAGTAAGTGATAGTGCCTCTGTATCAGTCTTTGGTGCGACCTCATTTGGAGTATAGTGTGCAATTCTGGAGACCGTACCTTCAAAAGGATATAAACAGGATGGAATCAGTACAGAGGGTGGCCACTAAAATGGTTATGGTCTTCGTTATAAAGCATATGAGGACAGACTTAAGGATCTTAATATGTACACCTTAGAGGAAAGGCGGAATAGAGGTGATATGATTGAGATGTTTAAATACCTCCATGGCATACATGTACAGGGGGAGAGCCTCTTTCAATTGAAAGCAAGTTTTGCTACGAGGGGACATGGGATGAGGGTGACGGGGGATAAATTCAGGAGTGATATGCAGAAATATTTCTTTACGGAAAGGGTGGTGGATCCATGGAATAGTCTCCCAGTGGAGGTGGTAGAGATGAGGACAGTATCTGAATTTAAAAAAGCATGGGACAAACACAGAGGATCTCTAAAGGAAAAAAGGGGACTGTTGTAGTTGTTGATATGGAAGGACAGACTAGATAGGCCATGTGGTCTTTTTCTGTCATCGTGTTTCTATGTTTATATGTTTCTATTGACCACAATTGGGCTGCCAAATAATAACTTTTAAAATTCAGGACCCCTAACCCCTCCTTTCTCTTCCCCAACCTCAGACCTCCCTTGAAAACCGTGGTGATTGCCCCTGTCATACATAACGGTAACCTTCCTAGCCAACATCTACCAAAATTCCCCCTGGTATGACCACTGGCAACACTTCAAAATATACAACATCTGCGGTGTGATGGGGTCTACAGAACATTATCCATCCCTCTTCAGAGGGATTATCAACAGTTTCCTTTAAAAGAGTCTGCAGCCCAGAGTTCAGGGCTGGAAGAGCATGGCTCACAGAAAGAGGTTAAGAACCTAGCAGGCTGCAGGAACGGAAGAGGCACTTGGCAATAGTGATCATAACATGATCGTGTTTGATTTCATAAATGGAGGTAGGATGGCAAGGAAATTTAGAGTAGAGCCTCTTAACTTTCAAAAGGGAAACTATGATAAAATGAATAAAACAGTTAAGAAAAAACTAAAAGGAGCAGCTGCAAAGGTTAAATGCACAGGAGGAGAGCCTTTTTCAATTGAAAAGGGACAGACTCGGGAGTAATATGCGTTGGTCAAAAATATTATCTTGGAAGCTCAGACCAGCAGTATTCCATGCTTTAAAAAAGGTGGAAGGTCCAAAAAAGCTGCCTGCATGGTTTAAAAGTGAGGTCAGAGGCTATTCTAGCCAAAAAAAGCATCTTTCAGGAAATTTTATTTATTTATTTAAAAGGATTTACGTATATACCGCTTTATCCTGAAATCAAAGCGGCTTACACTTCAACCAAATCAAGTTGCAATGTCAATGGGTGTGGGCATGTAGTGGTTCTATCGGTGAGTGAGTGTGGGTGTAGGTAATGTATAAATGATTTCTTGGTGAGCTAGTTACAGAGTGAGCTATGTACAAGGTACAAGGAAATGGAAAAAGGAGCCAAATGATGAAAACTGGAAACAACATAAGCACTTGCAAGTTAAAGGCAGGCAAAGAGAAATTTGAAAAAAAGCTTGCCGTGGAAGCAAAAATGCATAATAAAAACTTTCTCTTGTACGCTCGTAGCAACAAAAAAAAAACAAAAACCTTTGAAGGAGTCAGTTGGACCATTAGATGATAGAAGGGTAAAAGGGACACTAAGGGGTATGTTTACTAAACCGGGCTAACGGTTAACCCGGGCTATCTGCCACTAGGTCCCATATTATTCAATGGGACCTAGTTGCAGATAGCCCGGGTTAACCGTTAGCCCAGTTTAGTAAACATACTCCTAAGAGGGGACAAGGCCATATAGGACAGATTGAATGAATTCTTTGCTTTGGTCTTTACTGAAGATGTAGGGAAGTTACCCATGCCTAAAATGGTATCTAAAGGTGATGCATTGGAAGAATTGAAAGAAATAGCGATAACCCGGGAAGATTTACTACTCCTCAGTATATGAAATACATCACCTGGACTGGATGGTATACATCCCAGGGTGCTCAAAGAACTGAAATATGAGACTGCAGACCTATTAGTAATCTGTGAACTATCATTAAAATCATCTGTAGCATCCAAAGATTGGCAAATGGCTGATGTAATGCCAATTCTTAAAAAGGGCTCCAGGAGTGATTCAGAAAACTACAGATTGGTGAGCCTGAAGTCAGTATCAGGCATAATGGTAGAAACCATTATAAAGAACAAAATTACTGAACATGTAGAAAGTCATGGTTTAATAGGAGAAAGTAAAACTAACACACCACCAGACTATCTAAGAGCCTAATAATCAAATAAGTCAATCTCTTAGTAAACAAAATACAATACCAACTAGGGTTTCACTAAATTCTAACTATATATTAACCTTCACTACACAAAGGGCAAGGAGATCTCAGTATAGCTATATTCCCTACATCTGGCGAAAACTTCACCATAGGGACTAGCAGAAGCTTACATCACGGATTTTCAGCGATTTCGAACTTGGGCTGAGTCAAGCTTTTACTGCTGATTTTGTTCTGAAACCCCTGAAGAAGCCTTTGGTGAAACAGAGATCTTTGTTGGGTGTTGGGTGTGTGCAGTAGAGTGAGAACGCTGAACGGATTTGCCAGCACATGTTTCTACAATGAAGGGAGCTGTGAGCCGCATGGAGTCTGGATAGCTACGACTAAGCAGATAAGTTATTGGATATTATTGATAGACGTTGTTTAATGCTGTTTTAATTTGCGGCTCTTCTTGCTTATAGATGCTGATGCGTGCTGCCTGGTGCTTTCCTGTTTAGCTTAATAAAATACAGAAAATTGTTTTGGAGTTTAACAGCTGTTGCTGTATGTTTGTTGGCTGCTTTAAAGAAACTTTTTTTAAAGTGTATTAAGAGATGCTGATGAGTTGTTGGGTGTAAAGGGGAATAGTAAATAGTGGGTTTTAAGTGGGACTTAGAAATACTGAGAAGTACTTATCAGGATTATAATTTAATTGAACATCAGCAATACTATTAAAGGTGGTTTAAGGTGGGGAGGTTGGAGATCTGTGATGTAAGCGTCTGCTAGTCCCTATGGTGAAGTTTTCGCCAGATGTAGGGCATATAGCTATACTGAGATCTCCTTGCCCTTTGTGTAGTGAAGGTTAATATATAGTTAGAATTTAGTGAAACCGTAGTTGGTATTATATTTCGTTTACTAAGAGATTGGCTTATTGGATTAATAGGAGAAAGCCAACATGGATTTAGCCAAGGAAGATCTTGTCTTAATAATCTGTTATATTTTTTTGAAGGTATGATTAAACAGGTAGACAAATGTGAGCTGGTTGATATAGTGTATTTAGATTTTAAGAAAGTCTTTGACAAGGTCCCTCATGAGAGACTCTTGGTGAAATTGAAAACTCATGGGATAGGAGGCAGTGCACTATTGCAGATCAGGAACTTGCTAAAAGGTAGAAAGCAAAGGGTAGGGCTAAATGGCCAATTTTCCCAATGGAGAATGGTGAATAGTGGAGTATCCCAGAGATCTGCGCTGGGTCTGCTGCTTTTTAACATATTCATAATTGACCTGGGAATGGGAATAATGAATGAGGTGATCAAATTTGCAGATGACACAACATTATTCAAAGTTGTTAAAACGCAAGAGGATTGTGAAAAATTGCAAGAGGACCTTGGTAAATTGGAAAACTGGATGTTCAAATGGCAGAGGAAATTTAATGTGAACAAGTGCAAAGTTATGCACCTAGGAAAGAACAACCCAAACTATGGCTACATGATGCAAGCTTGGTTCCACATTAGGAACCACCACCCAGGAAAAAATGTAGGCATAATCATAGATAATAAGTTGAAACCCTCCACCCAGTGTGCAGCGGCAGCCAAAAAGCAAATAGAATGCTAGGAATCATAAGGAAGGGAATGGAGAATAAAACCAAGGATATTATAATGCCTCTGTATTGTTTCTTGGTGCGACTGCACCTTGAATTTTGTGTGCAATTCTGATCACCGTATCTTAAACAGGATATAGTGGAATTCGAAAAGGTACAGAGAAGAGCCACCAAAATGGTAAAGGGGATGGAAGAATACCTCTATGAGGAAAGGCTTAAAAGGTTAGGGCTCTTCAACATAGAAAAGAGACAGCTGATGGGAGATAAGATAGAGGTCTATAAATTAATGAATGGAGTGGAACGGGTAAATGTAGATAGATTGTTTATGCCATCAAAAAGTAGAAAGACTAGGGTATGTAGGGATTATCAGGGACACACAATGAAGCTACAGTGTAACCCATTTAAAACTAATAAGAGACAATATTTTTTCACTCAATGTGTAATCAAACTCTGAAATTCATTTCCAGAGGATGTAGTAAAAGCAATTAGTGTAACTGGATTTAAAAACGGTTTGGACAAGTTCCTGGAGGAAATGTCCATAAACCATTAATAAAGAGGACCCAGGAAATCCACTGCTTGCCCTAGGACAAGCAGTGTGGAACCTGTGTGCCTTTTTGGGAACCCTCTAGATCAGCGGTTCTCAACCTGTAGGTCGCGACCCCCATGGGGGTTGCCACAGGATGTAGCAGGGGTCGCCTCACTCCAAGTTAAAAAAAATAAAAAAGCGCACAAGTTGCTGCCGCTGTCAAGTCCGCTTCTCGGCAGCGGCAAACTCACCACCTCCAATCTTCTGCAGCCGCGGCTCCCTGCCTCTTAGGGAACCGCGGCTGTGCCTGTGAAAATGTTGCGTAGCCTTCCCGTCTCTCAACGGGCTCTGTGCAGCATTGTCCCGCCTCCAAAGGAAGTTGCTTACTACTTCCTTTGGAGGCGGGACATTGCTGCACGGAGGCCGTCGAGAGACAGAAAGGCTCCACAACGGCTTCACAGGCACAGCCGCGGTTCCCTAAGAGACAGGGAGCCGCGGCTGCAAAAGAACAGGGCAGTAGCAGGCAGACATAGGGAGAGGGGAGGAGGGGGCAGGGAACCTGCAATGGGGCTGACATTGGGGGAGGGAAGGGGGAGGGAGCTGGGTGGGGGGGGGAAGGGAGAGGGGGCTGGGAGGGAGGGGGGAAGGGGGAGGGGGCTGGGAGGGAGGGAGGGAGGGGGCTGACATGGACAGAGGGGGGCCTGACAGGGAGGGAGGGGGGCTGACATGGACAGAGTGGGGGCTGACATGGAGGGAGGGAGGGGGGCTTACATGGACAAAGGGGAGAGACAGGGGGACATACCGGACAGACAGGGGATAAATGCTGGACAGAGGGGAGAGACAGTGCGGGCTAGGCTTATAATGGGCTGATGGGGGGCTAGCACTGGTAATGGGCAGATCAGGGTTGCTAGGACTGGGAATGGACTGATCAAAGGGGTTGGGACTGGTAATGGGCTGATTAGAGGAGGCTAGGACTGGTAATGGGCTGATGGGGGGGGGGGGTAGCACTGGTAATGGGCTGATTAGGGGAGCCTAGCACTGGTAATGGGGTTGAGGGGAGACTAGCACTGGAAGTGAGCTGATTGGGGGGCTTCTACTGGGAATGGGCTGATGGTGGGGAGGGGAGGATAGAGCTGCTGGCCCTGGAAGAAAACTGGGGGCTAAGGCTACAAATGGGCTGATACAAGGGGATGGGAGAATGGAACTGGAAGGCAGTGGATTTGAGAGGGGCTGTCATGGTATCTGTACTAGAAGGGACTGGTCAGTGGGGAAGGAGGGGGACTGGAAGGGAATGGACACCAGCTGCAGTCGTGGGAATGCAAGGCAGTTGACATTGGAAGGTACTTGGAGGGAAGGACTGGAAAGGGGGCTGATACTGGAGAGGGTTACTGGAACTGGAAACAGGCTGATGGAAAGAAGTGAAGAAAACGAAAGAAGAGATAAGAAATGGCAGATGGACCATAGACCACAGAAAGAGAGCTAAGAAGACAGGAAAGCAGAAGCCTCAGATCTGGACCAGCAACGTCAGAGAATAAATTGGTCAGACAACAAAGATAGAAAAAATAATTTAGTTCATATTAGTGATTTGACTACAAAATCATAATAATTTTGAAATGAAATATCGTTACGTGTTATTGTGATTAATTATTGTGGTTTTTAAATAAGTAAATTTTGAGGGGGATTCAAGATGGCGTCTGATGCGATGAGCTGATTGGCACGGCGTTTGCTTATGGGAAGAAAGCGGAAATCTAGAGGGGCGAAACAGCTTACCACCCCCCTAGTTTCAACGCCATTACCTGCGGAGGTGGTTGGGCCTCTGGATTCGTACTTTTCGCCAGTGCCACAACAGTTGGATTCCAGGGGAGAATAGCCAGGCTATGCAGCGTTTGGAGGATGAGTCCTCATCCTCTGTCTCTGGAATTATCTCTCATCTCCTGGCTCAGCTCGAGCCTCGAAAATACCCCGACAATCCAGCAGCAGTCCAGGAAGTCAGCATGAGAGCGTTGAGTCAGCGGACTCCGCCAGTGGACGGAGCTTGGAAGTGGAGCGTGGCCTAGGCTCCGTGGCCTCTTGAGGGCGCGTTGGTTTTACGCCGAGTTTGTCTGCCCCCACTTCTTTGAAGCCTGGCATTGTGGTTTCGTCTCCTCTGGTGGAGGTTTCTCTGTCTGCTTCCACGGACCTTCCAGAGGTGGTGACATTGGAGGTGATATGGGCTGCTATTATGAAGCTCTATGAAGAGCTGGTTCCGCGGATGGCTGCCTTGGCTACACAGGTTTCTGCTAATTCTGAGGATCTTAAGGAAGCTATGGTTAAAGTAACTGCCTTACAGACTGCAGTTTCTCAAAATCAAGCTAAAGTTTTGTCTCTTGAAAGTAAAGTTGATTCCTTAAGGAAAGTTTCTATGCCCATTATGTCTAAATTGGAAATGTTGGAAAATGCAGTGCGCATGCCAAATATTCTCTTGGTTAATTTTCCTAGAGTGTCATTAATATCTGCAAGAGATATGTTTCGCAATTATTTGATTGAAAATTTGGGTATTCCCCTTGAATCACTTCCCCCATTAGTTAAAATCTATTATTTGCCTTCTGGTAAAAAAGAAGTGGGGCAGGGAAGTGTTACTGGTTTACCTAATATGGATGTATTAAATTTAACTGATATATTGGAGAATTCCCAAGAGGAAAAGATTACATCATCTACTTTACTAATTACCCTAGCACTAATATCAGATAAAGAATGGCTTATTTTTATTTTTTATTTATTTACATTCTTTATATATACCGCGCTATTCTGCATCAGTGCGGTTTACATTGAACAAACTGAAATTACATTGAACAGGGCATTATAACTTGGAGATAACTATTTTACAGGGAACATGAAATTGTTTTGCTTATGAAATTGTTTTTTTAAAAAACGTCATATATTAAGGGTTTAGCTGTTCAGATGTTCCAGGATTTGTCCGAGGAGACATGAGTTTCTTTTGTTGCGTTCTGGGATTCAGCAATTGGGAGGGCTCTTTTTCCTGAAGTTTCCGTGTAAATGTTTGATTAAATATCAATCTAATTTGTTTATATTCTCTGAACCTTCCCAACTGCTTTGTTTTATTAATGCTCGGGTCTCTGGAGTGGGGGTAGACACCCTGCCTGTGCCGGTTGAGTGATTTGTATATACCACTGTTTAGCTCATCCTATTTCTTCTCATTATATTGAAATATCTTATTATCTAACCTTGTATCTCCTGAAATATGAGGGCTAGAATGGGGTGGATCATGTGGATAATTTCCTTCTGTGAACAATTGTTTCATATTGCTTCCATATTGAATTGTATTGTTGTTTTCTGGTATTCATCCCTATTTCCGTTTCAAGAGGTAATCTTGATTTGTTATTGTAAATTCAAAAATAAAAAATAAAAAATAAATAAATAAGTACATTTTATAAATAAAAATATCTTGCAAAGGCCTATAATATATTAATAATTCAGCAAATGATTACAGCGACAATACGTTAATGGTAAAGGAAGAAAGACGCATTCGATTTTATCATTGGGGGTCATCACAAGTTGACCAATAGTAAAAGGGGTCACGGTACAAAAAAGGTTGAGAACCACTGCTCTAGATACTTGTGACCTTGATTGGCCATTGTTAGAAACAGGATATGGGAATTGGTGGACCTTGTGCTGACCCAGTATGGCATCTCTTTTCTTCTTATGTTCTTAAGGGCAGCAACAACAACGTCAGCAGCAGTTACAGAATCTTGTTCAGGCGCAGGTGGAGCTACAGAGGAGTTCCCTGGCTCAGTTGACCGAGGCCCTGCAGAGACTGCAACTCCACCCTCCAGTGCAGGTGCTTCTTACAATGATGGCAGAAGATGAACCGGACCACTTCTTGGTGAACTTTGAATGAACCACTTGCATGGCTGAGTGGCCAGAAGCGACATGGATCACTTATTAAGGAATCTGCTGATGGGCAGCAGTCAGGCTGCATTCCAGGATGCCAACCCAGATGGGTGAGCCACACATGCAGCTTTCAAGACTGCCAAATTGGTATGGGCTGACTGTACCCCAGAGGCCTACTGCCAGCAATTCAGAAGGGGGGACTCCAGATAAAAGAGTGGCCTCAGAGGTTCCTTTATCAGTTGATGGATCTCGCATGGATGTGGCTGAAACTGGAGAGAAAGACTGGGCTAAAGACAGCCAAGATTTTACTATTGGAGCAATTTTTGGAGAGCTTGACCACCCTGATAAAACAGTGGGTATCTCAGCACCCCAAGGTTACACTGGATAGTGCCCTGGTAATAGCCAAGGGGTATTAGGAAGTCCAGCTGGTGACTGAAGCGGACAGTGAAAAGGGGAAGAAGTCACTTGTTAGCCCAGGAGGACAGAAAAGGAAGCCAAAATGTATGTTGACTCCCAGGTTTCGACCACCAAACTCACCTCTTAGGCAAGGGCATATCCCCAGCCATGATCCCTTCACCTGTTTTAGGTGTGGAGCCTGGGGACATTTTGCTTGGAATGTCCTCTGGGTATGGAAGAACCCATGGAGGTCAGTCTAATCACTCCTCATACCTATGTTTTAATGGACAGTCCCCACCCAGGGGTGCAGAACTTTGTGATTCCTGTGAAGCTTGAGGAGACCCGCCTCCAGGCCTTGATAGACTCCAGAAGTGTGCGGACCATAATTCTCCGGGAAACAGTAAGCCAATTTCAAATTGACTATGCAAAGATGTAACACTGGACTGTGTGCATGGAGACCAGAGGCAGTATCCAACGGAACAGGTTTTACTTTTCAGCAGGGCAAGCCATGTTCAAGATCATGGTACTGCCCTGGCTCCCATGTCCAGTGGTGATCAGCCGAGACTACCAAAATTTCAGAGTGATATGAGCCCGACTAACAGAAACTTGACTATGTCGGACCATGAAGATTTCCCAGTGATTTTCCCCCTGGAAGACATGGATCTATTTGTAGAGAATCCCAAGTCCGCTAAGTCCCAGAGTTGGTGTCGCTGGGAAAAGCTATGCTACCAATAGAGTCTGGAGGCAGCTATGGGGGAGGGATCCAAGCAGGGAGCGCCTAGGGAAAAACCCTGGGAACAGCTAACAGCTCAGCGGTATGGACACAAATGCAATTGTCCCCTTCCAAGGGTGGAGGCTAGGGGGAGCTTCAGGAGGGCCAAGCAAGAGGATAAGTCCCTTAAACATTCCCGAGAGTGGGTTTTGGAGGTGGATGGGGTTCCAGTAGATAATGGAGAATCCCCTGCAAGAACCTTTCCCTATTTTGTGCTCAAGGGAGATTTATTACACAGAGTGGCCAAGGGTGCCCTAGAAGGAGGAGGTAAAACAACTGATAGTTCCCCGGCCCTATTGTCAGCAGGCGTTATTGTTGGCCTATATCCATTTGTTAGGCAGACAGTGGGAGTGGAGAAAACACTAGAGCATGCTTTAGCCTGATTTTTCTGGACCGGGATTCATAAACAGGTGCAGTTATATTGCCAGTCATGCCCCACATGCCAACTTTATAACCTCACCAGAGTCCGACCTGCTCCTCTAGTGCCTATATCCATCATTGAAACCCCATTTGAAAGAGTGGCCATGGATCTGGTAGGACCCTTGGAGCAAACCACCCGAGGCAACGAGCAAATTTTAGTCATACTGGACTATGCTACCCAATACCCAGAGGCCATTGCTTTAAGGAATATGAAGACTTCTACGATCGCGAATGCCCTCTGGAAAGAATTCTCATGGGCGGGAATACCCCAAGAGATCGTCACAGATCAATGAACATCCTTTGTATCCAAGGTGTTGAGGCAAGTGTGGGCCTTGGTGAAGGTCAAGTGTTGTGATCATCAGTATAACATCCACAGACAGATGACCTCATTGAGCAATTCAATACAACTCTGAAACAGATGTTAAAAACATTTCTGCAGGAGGACAGAAAGAATTGGGACATTCTTCTATCCTATTTGATTTTTGCCATCTGCGAGGTACCTCAGTTCTATGTGATTTTCGCCTTTTGAGTTGCTCTTTGGAAGATGGCCAAGAGACATATTAGACATGGTAAGGGAAACCTGGGAAGAAGAACCCCATGTCGGGCGTAATTTGGTGGAGTACGTTATACAAATGCAAGACCGGCTGAGGAAAGCTGGAGAGGTGGCCAAATTCAGTCTGGAAAAGGCCCAAGCTGAGCAGGCCAGGGGCTACAATTGGGCAGCCATGCACCGCACCTTCTAACTGGGAGACAGAGTTTTACTTTTGCTGCTTTCATCCGAGAGCAAGTTACTCTGTAAATGGCAGGGTCCATATGAAATGGAAGAGAAAGTGGGGCCTGTTAACTACAAGACTGCACAGCCAGATAAATGGAAGAAATCCAAATTTTACTATATTAACTTACTGAAAAAGTAGACTCCTGTGACAGTTATGGTGGTATAATGGATTATTTAGGGCTGGAAATTTCAGCCCCTTTGGATCTGACTCAAGTACTGATTGGGGACCAACTTTCTGCTGTCCAGAGAAGAGATCTAGAAGGGTTGATCCACCAAAACCAAAAGGTGTTCTCCACTCACTTGGGACAAACCCACCCGATTTGTCATTATATTGTTACTGATCCTGGGTGGTTATCTGGCAATGACCCTATCGGATTCCAGAGGCCTGACAACAGGACCTCGCCAAGGAGCTGGAAGAGTTGCTTAACTTGGGAGTTATAGAAGAGTCTATGAGTGACTGGTCATCACCCATCGTCTTGGTTCCTAAACCCAACAGAAGCATCAGGTTCTGCATTGACTTCCAAAGGGTCAATGCAGCTTCTAAACTGGAAGCGTATGCCATGTCCAGAGTAGATGAGCTAATCAAGAGACTCGATGGACCACGCTTTATATCAACCTTGGATCTGACCAAGGGATACTGGTAGGTGCCTTGACTCAAGCTGCTAAGGAGAAGACTGCTTTTTTGACACCGCAAAGTTTGTTACAGTTTACAGTACTACCCTTTGGATTAAACAGGGATCCTGCCACATTTCAGTGCCTAACTGACCACCTACTGAGGCTGCACAAGGAGTATGCAGCTGCATACCTTGACGATACTGTCTACAGCAGAGACTGGACCATCCATCTAACCCAAGTATTTTTTTTTTTTTTTTTATACCACGCTCTTTTTAGAATCAGTGTGGTTTACATGTATACTAACAGGTACTTTTTATTCCCTTGTCCCCAAAGGGATCACAATCTAGGTGTACCTGAGGCAATGGAGGGTTAAGTGGCTTTCCCAAGGCCGCAAGGAGTGGCCATGGGACTAGAGACTCCAGTCCCTCCGGCCTGAAGTTGCTTGTCCCCATGCAGGAATTGAACCCCCGGCCTAGGGAGGAGTTGGCTCAGTGGTTGGAACAGGTTACCTCAGGCCAGAAGTACAAGCTGTGTTGACTAGCCTGTGGAAGGCTGGGTTGCTGGCCAACCCAAAGAAATGTTTTGTGGGAGGTCGGGGTGTTCAATACCTGGGATATTTAATGGGGAATGGGCAGATACAACCTCAACTACGGAAAATGGATGCCATTGCCCAGGTCCCCAACTCTGAAGGAAGAGGTTCATGCCTTCCTTGGATTGATTGGCTATTATCACCGGTTCATCCCTCCCTATGTTAGAGAGGGCATTGAGTCAGAAAGGATTAAAGTTTTGCAGGAAACACAATTTGCTATAGAATCTCTATGGATTGAAATTCCATGTAAAAAGGGGAAGGCGATGGCGGTGGGGGTGTACTATCGACCACCTGGCCAGAACGAACAAATGGATGATGAAATGCTCAAAGAAATCAAGGAAGCTAACAAACGTTATAGCACAGTAACAATACTGGGTGATTTCAATTATCCTGGTATTGACTGGGTCAGTGTCACGGCAGGACATGCTAGGGAAATAAAGTTCCTAGATGAAATAAATGACTGCTTCTTGGAGCAGCTGGTTCATGAACCGACCAGAGGGGAAGCCATATTGGACCTAGCCCTTAGTGGAACACCAGATCTGGTGCAAGAGATAAGGGTGTTGGGGCCACTTGGCAATAGTGATCATATCATGATCGCGTTTGATTTAATTAATGGAGGAGGGATGGTAAGGAAATCCACAGTACTACCTTTTAACTTTCGAAAGGGAGACTATGATAAAATGAGGAAAATAGTTAAGAAAAAACTAAAAGGAGCAGTTGCAAATGTTAAAGACTTACATCAAGCTTGGGTGTTGTTTAAAAATACTATCTCGGAAGCCCAGACCAGCTGTATTCCATGCTTTACGAAAAGTGGAAGGAAGTCCAAAAAACTGCCAGCATGGTTTAAATGTGAGGTCAGAGAGGCTGTTTCCAAAAAAGCATCTTTCAGGAAATGGAAAAAAGAGCCAAATGACGAAAACTGGAAACAGCACAAGCACTAGCAAGTTAAATGCAATGCATTGATAAGGCAGGCAAAAAGAGACTCTGAGAAGAAACTTGCTGTGGAAGCAAAAACGCATAATAAAGACTTTTTCCAGTACATTTGTAGCAAAAAACCTGTGAGAGATTCAGTTGGTCCATTAGATGATAGAAGGGTAAAAGGGGCAGTAAGAGGGGAAAAGGCTATAGCTGAGAGACTGAATGAATTCTTTGCTTCGATCTTTACTTATTTTATTTATTTATTTTTATTAATTTTACAGTTCTTATATACCGCGCTCTTTGGTATCAGTGCGGTTTACAGATAACAAATTTTTGCATCAGAACAATCTTTTGCTTACAACAGGACCAGTAACTTGGAAAGTAACAGGGGTAACTATTTACAAAAACGGATATTTCACCTGTGGACTATTTACAGATCACTTAGGAAGATGTGGGGATGTTACCTATGACTGAAGTGGTATTTAAAGGTGATACTGCAGAAGAATTCAAAGAAATATCGCTACACCAGGAAGATGTATTACAACTATTTGATAAACTGAAGAGTAGCAAATCACCTGGACCGGATGGTATACATCCAAGGGTATTGAAAGAACTGAAATATGAGATTGCAAACCTGCTATTAGTAATCTGTGAACTATCATTAAAATCATCTGTAATACCTGAAGATTGGAGGATCGCCAGTGTAACGCCAATTTTTAAAAAGGGTTCCAGGGGTGATCCGGGAAACTACAGACTAGGGAGCCTGATGTCAGTACCGGGAAAAATGGTAGAAACCATCATAAAGAACAAAATTACTCAGCATGTAGATAGTCATGGCCTAATGGGAGACAGCCAATATGGCTTTAGACAAGGAAGATCTTGTCTTAGTAATCTGTTATGTTTTTTTGAAGGTGTGAATAAACAGGTAGACAAACGTGAGTCGGTTGATATAGTGTATTTGGACTTCCAGAAAGCCTTTGACAAAGTCCCTCATCAGAGACTTTTGGCAAAACTAAAGAGTCATGGGATAGGAGGCAGTGTACTATTGTGAATCAGGAACTGGTTAAAAGATAGAAAGCAGAGGGTAAGGCTAAATGGCCAGTTTTCCCAATGGAGAAAGGTGAATAGTGGTGTACCGCAGGGATCTGTGCTGGGTCCGCTGCTTTTTGCCATATTCATAAATGACCTGGAAAAGGGAATAACGAGTGAGGTTATCAAATCTGCAGATGACACAAAACTATTTAAAGTTGTTAAAACCCATGAGGATTGTGGAAATTTGTAAGAGGATCTTAACAAATTGGGCATCAAAATGGCAGATGAAATTTAATGTGGACAAGTGCAAAGTTATGCACGAGGGAAGAACAATCCAAACTATGGTTACACGATGCAAGGTTCCACATTAGGAACTACCACCCAGGAAAATGATTTAGGCGTCATTGTGGATAACATATTAAAACCCTCTGCCCAGTGTGCAGTGGTGGCCAAGAGAGCAAATAGAATGCTAGGTATCATAAGGAAAGGAATGGAAAATAAAACAGAGGATATTATAATGCCTCTGTATCGTTCCATGGTGCAACCGCACCTTGAATATTGTGTGCAATTCTGTTCGCTGTATCTTAAAAAGGATATAGCATTATTAGAAAAGGTTCAGAGAACAGCCACCAAAATGGTAAAGGGGATGGAAGGATACCCCTATAAAGAAAGGCTAAAAAGGTTAGGGCTCTTTAATCTGGAAAAGAGACGGCTGAGGGGAGATATGATAGAAGTCTATAAATTAATGACCGGAGTGGAACGGGTAAACGTAGATCGATTGTTTACGTTATCAGAATATAGGAAGACTAGGGGACATGTAATGAAGCTACAGGATAAACTATTTAAGACTAACAAGAGAAAATATTTTTTCACTCAACGTATAATCAAACTCTGGAATTTGTTACCGGAGGATGTCGTAAAAGCTGTAAGTGTAGCTGGGTTTAAAAAAGGTTTGGACAAGTTCGTGGAGGAAAGGTCCATAAACCTTTATTAAAAAGGGACCCAGGATATCACTGCTTGACCCATTACAAGCATTGTGGAACCTGTGTCTTTTGGGGAAACTGCTAGGTATGTATGACCTAGATTGGCCACTGTTGGCAACAGGATACTGGGCTCGATGAACCTTGGTCTGACCCAGTATGGCATATCTTATGTTCTTATGTTAATTTTGCAGAGGTGGCAGAGCTGTTAACCAATCTCCTCTGGAAGAGAGCTCCTGAAAGGATTCAGTGGTCATTGGACCTGGACCTTGCCTTCCAGTGTCTAAAGAAGGCGGTGTGCTCTGAACCCATCCTGATTAGCCCCAATTTCTCTTTACAGTTTATAGTGCAAACTGATGCCTCAGAGGTGAGCCTAGGAGCCATTCTGGCACAAGAAGTCAGGGGTGAAGAACATCCTGTAGGATTTATCAGCAGGAAGCTGCTTCCTTGGGAGAAGAATTATGTGGTGATCGAGAAGGAAGCCCTGGCTGTCAAGTCGGCGCTTGAGATCTTCAAATACTACCTGCTCGGCCATTTCTTTATGCTGGTAAAGGACCACCAACCCCTCAAGTGGCTGGCTCAACATAAGGAGTCCAAAGGCCACATTATGCATGGCTTTTGAGTCTCCAATCCTACCAGTTTCATGTCTGCCATAGGGCTAGTCGGACTCATCTGAAAGTAGACTTCCTTTCCCGGATGGGAGTCCTGGGTGAGGTAGGTGCTCAATGGGGTATGGTTGAGTTGAGGGGGAAGATGTGTGATGGGGTCTATAGAATGCCACCCATACCTCTCTAGAGGGATTATCAACAGTCTCCTTTAAGAGAGTCTGCACTCCAGAGTTCAGGGCTGGGAGGCGTGGTTCACAGAGAGAGAACAAAAACCCAGCAGGCTGCAGGAGGAGAAAGGCCTATGGAGCCAGAGGTCCTTCCAAGGTAAGCCATGCAAAGAATTCTGAGGTAGGAGCTTTAACTGGGACTGGAGGAAGGACCAGGAGAACCAGCTTGTGGAGATTTAACAAACTGGGACAGAATAACAGATAATTGTCTTTTCCCTGAACTGCTGCCTCTTCTGTGTTTTAAAAGAAAACCCTTTCTCAATGCAAGCCACAGTACCATGTGGCCTAACCAAGACAAACTGTAACCCGCCCATTGATCCAAATATCATCCCACCTGTCCCCACATTTCCCCATAATTAACCAGATGCAATTTAGTTGGGTCCTCCATAATCCATACCCCTAAATACCACAACCACTCTTCAGCCCACTTGAAAGAGAACTTCTCCCTCAGCCTTTGCTGCAAGCCAGCTGGCACACCCAACCCCAGAACTTCCCACTTTTGCATATTAATTTTTAAGCCAGCCAGGTGCCCAAATTCCTCCAATTCCCACATTAAAATAGTAGAGAAATGTGTGGCCTTCCCACCGTGAACATAATATCATCCATGAAAAGGCTTATCCAGTAATCTTGCCCTCCAACCTCAATGCCCCTTGTCTGCATTTGCTTGTATCTCAGCAGCCAGTGACTTTATATACAAAGCAGATAACAATGGGCACATTGGACATCCCTGCCTTGTCCCTGGTTTCAAAGGCATCAGAATGGGGTAGACCAAATGGGCCCTGGCCCCACCAAAATTTTGCCACCAGCAGAGAGAAGAGAGCATTCAATCTGTCTTCCCATGGGAGATTGGAAACACGTGGGCAGGAGTGGAAGGCTGCTACAATCGTAACAAAGTCTCTACCTTTCTGCCCGCGGGAGATCCAATCCCTACGGGCAAACAGGAGGAGTCTGCCATGATCGCAGACATTTCCTCCTGTTCTGACCATGGGAGATGGGATCCCTGTGGGCAGAACAGGAGGGGAAGGTGCGGGGGTGCTAAAGGCACAGTCAGTGTGGAGCTCGGGATGGAGTCAAGGCAGAGCTTGGCCTCCCCCCCCCCCATTCAAAGAGGTGTTGCACAGCCCCTGTCTAGCTTAATGTAAAAAAATCCTGAATACGCCTCATTAACTTTAATGCAAGCTCACAGTTGCGAGCACATCACTTCTATCCGCCCCCGATAAGCTGGTCCAAACCCCATCTTTTCCAAGGTCCAAAATAAAAAAGGCCAACTAATATGGTCAAAGCCTTTTCCCACATCAATAGAGACTAAGAGATGAGGCTGTGCACCCTGCCATGCTACCCAGACCAGGCTTAAGATCTTACAGTTGTGGTCAACATTACTGGCACCCTTGCAGTTAAACCCCTTAATGTCCAATATCTCCTAAAAAAAAGTGACTAGTGAAATGGCTTTGGACTATATATGCACACATACTAGACACATAAAAGAATCAAATAAAACAAGACCAATTAAAAACGAAAATAGTAGGAAATGGTAGAAAAACTGGACATTGCCACTGATTATTGGCACCCTTATAAACAATTTAAATTAGTTTGAACAGAAGAATCACATTCCCATTGCAGTAAAATTAGACACACCTATGATCAACTGTCAGTACTCACATGACTTGAATCAACCAATGAATAATGGCTCTAATGTTCAAAAATGGCCACATTTTCACAACAGTGAAGATAAGAGAGCTGTCTGAACCGTCAGAAAAGCCATTATCACCAAACAAACTTCAAAGGGGAACAAGGTCATCTCCAAAGACCTTGAAATTCCTGTGTCTACAGTTTGGAATGATATTCAGAGGTTTTCAGCTCATGGAACGGTCAAAAACCTCCCAGGACATGGTGGGAAGAGGAAAATTAATCCAAGAAGTCTTTGAAGGTTAGTGCGAACTGTTAGAAAAACACCTCGTAAAATATCCAAAGAGCTTAAGGCTGACCTAGAGCAATCTGGAGTGGTGATTTCAACCTGCACCATATGCCATGCACTAAACAAAGAAGGACTTCATGGGCAAAGGCCATGGAGGTCCCAACTGCTCAAAGACAGACATAAAAAGACATGCCTGATCTTTGCCTAAACCCACCTTGAGAAACCACAATCCTTCTGTGAAAATGTTCTGTGTACAGATGAAACCAAACAAGCTCTTTGGCAATGCAGACCAGCAATACATTTACAGAAGAAGAAATGAAACTTATAAAGAAAAAACACCCTTCCTATAGTAAAATATGTTGGAGGTTCAATAATGTTGTGGGGCTGTTTTGCTGCCTCAGGAACTGGAGGCCTGGAACATATTAAAGAAATCATGAAATGAGAGGACTACCAAGGTATTTTGGAGCGAAATGTGCTACCTAGTGTCAGAAAACTAGGTCTGTGTCAAAGGTCATGGGTCCTCCAGCAGGATAATGACCCAAAACATAAATCCAAAAGTAGAAAAGAATGGTTAAACTGACCAGCAATGAGTACTGATCTCAATTCAATTGAGAACCTTTGGAAAGAGCTAAAGTCTGCTGTTGGTAAAAGGAATCCTGGAAACATTCACGAGTTGGAACAAATCGCAGTTAAGAGTGGGAGAAACTACCAGCAGACAGATATATGAAACTTATAGATGGCTACAAGAAACGTTAGGAGGCTGTCATCACTGCCAAGGATTGTGCAACTAACTATTATTGAAGGGTGCCATTAATCCTGTTCAGATCATATTTTGTTTTTTTTTCTCAGAAATTACTACATCTAAGTGGCACAGACATTTTTTTTTTGTTTTATACTTTTGAACATAGTATTAGGTCAGCCCATTTAACTAAGTAGCCTGCTGCGATGTAGCCTGTATATAGTTACCCCAGTTAACCAAGTTATAAACCCTGTTTCTTGTAAGTACAGTTCAAACGCCGTCTTCACTGTACAAAATTGTTCTAATGTAAACCGAGCTGATTTTAAAGAGCACGGTATAGAAAAAACCTAAAATAAATAAAAATTAAATAAATTATGATGACATACAGTTGGAATATTTCCATTTATTTCTCAAGATATTGTACACAACATACCTAAAATGCAAGGGTGCCAATAATGTTGACCCCAACTGTATGCACATTGTCCCCTGCTTGCCAACCACCAATAAACCTGGCCTGATCCAGATGCACCAGCTTAGCAATCACAGTAGTCAGCCTATTTGCCAAAATCTTTGCTAATATTTTGATATCTAAGTTTAGCAACAATATAGGCCTAGAAGACCCATACTCTTTATAATCCTTACCTTCTTTGGGCAACATCGAAATCCCAGCCCACCCTATCATGTCTGCAAACCCCCCTCCCCCTTCACCTGATTCCATAAAATCACTGAAGGGCATTTCAATACATCCCCAAACATTTTATAAAACTTGCTCATTGTTGTTGTTAAGTTACGTCAAGTCGGTGTCAACTCATGGCGACCCTCTGGATAGCTGTCCTAAATTGTATTTGGTCTTCAATCAGGTGGCTCATTGTTGACAGACTGGCACCTGTATCTGCTGTAATTGCATCAATCTATCTCACTGCTAGCCTTCCTCTTTTGCACTGACCTTCACCTTGCCAAGCATGATGTCTTTTCTCTAATGATCTCTCTTTTCGCATGATGTGTCCACAGTATGAAAGTCTAAGTCTTGTCATCTGAGCTTCTAAAGAAAGCTTAGGTTTGATCTCCTCTAGTACTGACTGGTTTGTTCTTCGGGCAGTCCATGGTATATACAGAATTTGTCGCCAGCACCATAATTCAAAGGCATCAATTTTCTTCCTTTTTCACTGTCCAACTTTCATATCCATGTGATGTTATTGAAAATGCCATGGCTTGAACAGTCAAATCTTTGTATGGAGAGAGACATCTCTTCTCTTGAGCATCTTGTCTATGTATTTATTTATATTCTCTTATATACCACGCTATTCTGCATCAGTGCGGTTTACATTGAACAAACTGAAATTACATTGAACAGGATATTATAACTTGGAGATAACTATTTTACAGGGAACATGGGCTATGGAGGGTTAAGTGGCTTGCCCAAGACCACAAGGAGCACCTGTGGGACTAGAAACCCCAGTCCTTCCGGCCCAAGGTTGCTGTCCTATAGTGGGATTTGAACCACCGAACTTCCGGCCTGAAGTACCTTGCCCCAACCACTAGGCTACTCCTCCACTCCTTCATAGCCATTCCGCCAAGAGCAATGCGTCATCTGTTTTCTTGACTGTTTGTTGCTTCTTTATTGATAGTTGATCCAAGTAGGTTAAAGTTGTCAACTATTTCAATTTCTTCTCCATCAACTATGAACTTATTAATTTTGCCAGTTGTCAGGATCTTTGTCTCCTTAACATTAAGGTGCAGACCCATTTAAGACTATATTCCTTGATCTTGAGAAGCAAATGTTTCAAATCATCTTCACTTTCAGCCAGTAATGTGGTATTATCAGCATAGCGAAGGTTGTTGATGAGTCTTCCACCAATCTTCACACCTCTATTGTCTTCATACAGTCCTGCTTCTCTGATGATTTGTTCTGCACATAAATTAAAGAGGTAGGGGAAAAGTATGCAGTCTTGTCGTACACCTTTGCTGATTTTAAACCATTCTGTTTCTCCTAGTTCCGTTCAAACTGTTGCTTCTTGATCAGTGTAAAGGTTGTGCAAGAGAACGATGAAGTGTTCTGGTATACCCATGCTTCTTAATGTGGCCCAGAGTTTCTCATGGTTTACACAGTCAAAAGCCTTGCTGTAGTCAATAAAACACATATAGATATCCTTTTGGTATTCTTTTGTCTTTTCAAGGATCTATCTCACATCCGTGATAATGTCTCTCGTTCCTCTCCCTTTCCTGAATGCTGCTTGCACTTCAGGCAGTTCTCGTTTCAGGCTTGGTTGTAGTCTCTGCTGAATGATCTTGCGTATAATCCTGCTGACGTGGGATCAGAGCGATTGTGAAATAAATTCCAGAGTCAGTCAGGTCACCATTCTTCAGTATGAGTATAAACACAGATCTTTTCCAGTCAATTGGCCATGAATCTGTCTTCCAAATTTCCTGTCAGAGCCTTGTAAGTATGGTATAATAGCTTCATCTGATTGCTGTAGTAACTCAATGGGAATGTCATCAATGCCCAGTGCTTTGTTCTTTGATAAGGCTTTCAATGCTGCTTTGACTTCTTCTTTCATCACCAATTTATTTATTTATTTATTTATTACAATTTCTTATATACCGCACTATTCGATATCAGCGCGGTTTACATTAAAACAAAATGACCAGAACAACAGGCTGTTCGGTTTTACAGAGAACAGGTGTACAAACTTGGACAACATGGGTGAACTATATACATAAAATATCAAAAGAGACAGGTGTAAAAAACTAGGATAACATGAGTGAACTATATACATAAAAATCTACAAGTAGGCGTGCTAACAAAGCAGAAGAAGTAACAAGTGGTTACTTTCTTTGGTGGGGTTATCTAGGCTTCATTGCTGACTGGGTAGTATTTGAGGAACAGGTGATATTTGAGTGCCTTCCTGAACTGAGTTAGGTCAGCAATAGCACGAATGTCAGATGGTAGAGCATTCCAGCATCTTGGGGCGCAAAATCTGAAGGCCCTATTCGCCATTGTTATGTTGCATTTTGTCAAGACCTTAGGAGTTATTAGAGAGTTTACAGCTGTTGGTCTTCTGGATCTGTTGGGTGGCACGGTGTGAATGAGCTCTGTAAGTGAGGAGGATGAGAGGCCATTGATGGCCTTGAAGGTCAGTAGTAAGGTCTTAAAGACAAGCCTTCCGTGTATGGGGAGCCAGTGAAGCTGCTTCAGGATAAGTGTCACGTGGTCACTCCTAGAGGCTTTTGTGATAAGGAAGCTTATCATAGTTCAGGAAGGAGCTATAGTAGAGGTGAAGTGTCTCTGAACAAGCAACCTGTCTGTTCTGGTAGAAATAATAAAACAGAATGTTTCCATAAAAGACTACCAGTCCCAGAATGCACCAGGTTTCCAACAGCCATTAGAAGAGCTGAAGTGGGGAAACGTGTGTTCAATCAGGAGGGCTATGAGGTAATCCCCAAGCACTCATCTCCAAGGGCAGGGCTTGATTCAGCACAGCTGCGCTGTGCTAGGGTGGAGCATTCATCTAAGCAGGATAAAAGAAAAGCTTATTCTACAGAGAATCATCAGAGTCATCTTGTTCATCTGGATCAGAAGCTTCATCATCTTGATCATCAGAAGCACCTTAATCATCCTGACCATCATCAGCAGAAGCCAGAGCTGACGGACAGAGAGAGCAAGAAACACTTTGGAAGAAAGAAGAGAAAAGCATTTGGGAGGTCTAAAGGAGTCCATAGCAGTACGTATACTGGGAGGCATTCCAGAGGCAAGCATACACCATTGGACTGGGGAAAGCCAGAGGAGTGGGGTTGCAGAGCCAGGAATCCCCGGAAGGCACCTGTGAGGGAGACGGCTGCACTTGGAAGGGACCCTAAGACCAGTGCCAGAAGGTATGTGAAGAGAGATCCAGTGTCCAGGGATCTTGATTGGAAGGATGGACATAAGAACTGGACTACATACTGGCCAGGATATTTAGAGAGGAACTCTAACAGCCATGGAAGCTCAGGTATGAACACTGATCTATGCCCTAGCTCTTCACTGGGAAGACAGCAGGGAAACAAGTATTGTCCTGAGAGTGCTCCATTGAGAAATTCCTCTGTGCCAATCCATGATATGGAACCTATGATAGTTGAAGAAGGGGGAGATGTTGAATACATGGATTGCTCTCTGTCTAAACTTCTGTGGTAATATGCTGTTACAAAATACAACAACCATCACAAAGAAATATAAACTTGTTCTTTGATCTACTCAGAAAAGCTTCTGAGTAGGATTTGAGCCACGTAATAGAAAGTAAACCAGCCAAGAGGGTTTCAGCTGGTAATTGTTAGCAATTGAGCCTTGCCTAATTGCCAGTGAGCTCTGAAGGGACACTTCTGAGTGTGTGTGAAGATACAAGAGGTTATCCCTGAAAAAGAACAGTTTTTTTTCCTACTTTGTGGGGTTTTGTTTGTTCTTTGAAGCACTGCTAAGAAGATATTAGCAGGTGCCTACAGAAAAGATCTTTCTGTTCCCATCCAGGTCTTTATGCTTTGATTTGATTGCTTAACAAGTTCAGCTGTTGTTTTTCCTTATTTGTTTTTCTAATTATAATACTGAAAGCAAGTATCCTTATTTATGTGCTACCAAGTATATCTGTGTTGAGAGAAATAACCCCATAAATAAAATATCTTCTTTGCTTTACATTCGAGCAAGCACAACTAATTTATTGTGAACGGCTGAGTCTGGTATGAATGGACTACATTTCCCACAATCCTTTGCAAGTCATATTAATATTTGCCTTTGCCAAGACTGTGGACATTCTCACCCAGCGCCCCGTTTACAGGCTCCATGGAGGACCCTTGCTGCAGCATTCATGGCCAGCTGCCTCTCCAATTCTCCCCAAAACTCCTTTTGGGGACCCGTGGGTGCATACACATTCACCACACATTCACCACTCCTCCCCAACTCTCACATGCAGCAACAGATACCTCCCCCCCTTATCTCTCATTACCGTCTGCACTTCCGTTTTGTGCTCCTCTGAAATGAAAACCGCCACCCTTCCTTTCTTCCTCTCCCATAAGTTTGATGCAAAAATGCACTCTCTATATCCCTTCGGGCGTACTAATGCTTCATGCTTTCTCTGCAAATGTGTCTCCTGCAACAGTACAATCGTTGCCTTATGCCATGCCATTTCTTTATACAATTTTTGTCTCTTCCGTGTTGAGTTCAACCCCTTCACATTCAACGTTACTATTTTCAAAGCATTCTCCAACTGTGCTCCCCCTTCCCTCAGTCTTTCCTCCCACCCCACCCCCTCCCTCTCCTCCCAGCCTCCTAGCTCCCTCTCCTCCCCTCTGCCCCTCCCCCTCCCTACCTTCTGGACCCCGCCTCGTCTAGCTCCCCCCTCTCCCCTCCCCCTCCTCCTCTTCTTCCCCCCCTCCCTCCCTCCCTTCCTTCCTTCCTTCCTTCCCCTAACCTACTTCTCCAACCCGGAGATTTGACTTCCATAACAGTGACCTCGGGTCAGACCAACACCTGCTCCTATCCTTCTTCCCCCTTACCCCCATCAACCTCCCCCCTCTTCCCCTCTGCCCCACTAACCCCTACCCCCCATTCCTCCCCTACCCGTCTACCCTCCCCCCTCCTTCTTCAGTACTCAATCCTGTCCCCCATAGCCTTTTCCCCACTACATGTTATCCAAGTTCAGTCCATATGTCATCTGCTGCTTCATCCTGCTTCTTCTTCGATCTCCTGCTCTCGCTGCCGCTCCTGGACCCGTCTCGCCAATCTCCGTCCTCCTTCTGCCACCCTCTGCCACTTCAAACTCTTCGCCTTACTACTGTTGGCGGCCTCATCCGTTGGCTTAGTTAGGCTGGTAGCCTCCTCCGGCAAATTCTCAGCTCCCGACTCTCTCAACGCTTTCCAAGTTTATGCACTTGACTTTACTTTCCTCAACTGGCCTTGTACCGTATTCAGCAGTCTAAACGTTTACAGATACTTATATCGCAGGTCAGCCCTTCTCAAGTAGGCCGTGACCTCTTTTAATCTCTCTTCTGCGCTGCAGCGTCCCCTGTGACAAGTCCTGGAACAATTCCAGTTTGTTTCTTTCCCACTGGTCATGTTTGAGCTTTCTCGCTGCTCCCAGTATTCGTTCTTTCAGTTTATATGAAGCCAGGCAAACTACAATGTCTCTCGGGCAGTTTTCCCTTATGGGCCCCAGTCCTCTTTGAGCCCTCTCTATTTGTATCTGAATGTCCTCTTCCTCCTCTATACACTCTGCCTCTTTTAGGATTTCTCCAAATATTTTCTGTACCACCGCTTCGCTGTTCCTATACCTGGGAACCTCCGGTACTCCCCGCACTCGAATACTGCACCGTCTCGAGCGGTCCTCCAGATCTTCCGTTTTCGCCTTCAGCTCCTCTTGTGCGTCCCGCAGCGCTTTCCATCCTTTTTGGATTTGCTCCACCGCCGCTCCATGTTGTTCCAATTGGCTCTCTGCATCCTCTATTCGCTCTCCCAACTCCGTGATGTCTTGCTTAATTGTTTGCATAGTCTCTTTCAACTCGTTTTTAACTCCTCCAATTTCTTCCTTTAGATCCTCCTTCAATTCCATAAGCCACTGCTTAATTTTTTCTGCCATTCCCAAGCACTCCTCTACTTCCACCTCCTCCTTGTGCCCCGGCAAGAGGTCCCCCCTCAGCTTGCCCGTCTTCTCGCCCTCCTTTCCACCTCTTGATGTCGCATACGGGGAGCGGAATTCTGCCAATTTCTTCTTCACTGCCCCTTCTCTCTTGGCTTTCTCCATATTATTCTGAAGTAGTTCCCCTCTGCTGGGCTCCGTCTTTTTAACACTTTTTCTCTTCTCCCCCTCCTCGTGAGGTATTGTTCAAGCGCTTGATAATGCCCTGGCTGCTTCCCCCTGGATATGGCACTGCTGATCCTCCTCCCGGGTTCCGCCTCACTGTTAATCCACTACGCTCTCCCCCAATCTCAGTTCTCAATGGCTGCTCCTCTTTCAGCTCGGCCTGCTACTGAATGTTCTTTGGGGGCTGACTCTCTCTGCCGCTGTGCCGGTGTGCTTCTTCAGCCCTGTCACTCGCCAGGCAATTTAGTCCCTCTCTCTCCCCTCCTTCTCCACCGGCTACTGGCTTGACTGTGCCTCTTGTTCTCAGCTGTTCACACAGCTCACTGGGCCCTCTATTCTTTTCTTTCGGGCCCAGCTGCACTCTTTGTTTTCCGCTCCCCACCGGAGCAGCACAGCTTCCCGGGTTCAACCACTGGCCTGCCTCTAGCTCACCTCTGCTCCACTCCTCCTCCTCTCTATCCGCCGCTCTGGATCGCCCGGATCTCTCATCAGCTCCCATCTTGCCTTCTCTTCCTTCTACCGGGGATCACAGGCCTACTCCGCTTCCACCAGCCTGCTCTTGGCTGCTCTCGCACTTTTTCTCTGGCAGCAGCTGTTTTCCCTGCTCCCACAGCCCCTTCCTCTCTACATTTGAGGCTCAACGCTGCTGCCGCTGCCGTACCTGGCCATTGCTTCTTCGCTCTGCAGCTCTTCCGCCTCTGTTCCGCTCCTCCCAGAGCTCCCGACAATCACTCCATGGCTACTGCACCGCAATCGGCCTCTAGTCTGCACTCCGCCGATCCGCCTCCTCCTTCTATTGTCTCCCTACACTTGCTGCTCTACGGATCTTCTCTCACTTGAATCACTGATGCTTTACCAGCCGGTGCCCTGATGCTTCGGCGAACAGCTCCCTGACGTTGCTCCCATTCTTATCACTGTTCACTGTTCCCTTGTCCTGTCTTCTGCCGCTCGTTGCTGCCACGTGTCACCTCACTCCTCTTCTGGATTCCAGCCACACTGCCGTTTCGTTCGACTACCGCTGCCCCCTTAGTCGCTTATTTTATTTCTTCTGGGGTTACCCTACTCACTTTCCCTGCATCACGCCACTGCCCCGCTGCTTCTTAGGGGTGCTCTATCTGTTTTTCGCAGGCTTTGGTGGCGGAGCCCAACTACAGCACCGCCATTAGTCGGGTGATGTCACCGGAAGCCCGGAGGAGGTGTTCTAATCCTAGCTAATAAAGACCTGAAATTCACCCATCCCTTAAGTAGCATAATAGAAGGCATGATTATAATCATTGAGAACAAAAATATATCAATCTGCCTAATCTATAGGCCACCCTCTCCCAATCCAGACAACCTATCTTCCATATTATAAACAGCATGCACTTCAATCCTAAACAAGTCTCACGTGATTTTTGGTGACTTCAATCTGCCAGCCCTGCACAGCACACACGCATCTCATTTTATAAATTCCATGTCTGACTTAGGATTCCAACAAATAGTGCAGACACCTACCCACAGAAAAGGAAACACTCTAGATCTTATTTTCCATCCAAAAAATATTCTGCAAGACAAACATTTCTCTCCCCCTAAAGCGCTCCCTCTCTCATGGACAGACCACCTCTTACTAGACTATACTATTCCTGCAATTCCCTTACACCCCCCCCCCGAAACCAAGGAACCATTTTAAAAACAAGCTTAAGCTCCCCCGTATAGACTCAACACTCATCTGCTTAGATGATATCCTAAATAAATGAAACTCCACTATCTCTAAAGCTGCGCAAGTTCCACTAACACACAACAAACAAGGCAGAAAGAATCCATAATTTGGTATACATCTGAATTAAGGAGATTAAAACAAAAAATAAGAAAATTAGAATATAAATAGAGACATACAAGATCAGACAATGACAATAAGCTATACGTGGTCACTCGGCATATAAAGCATAGTTACTCACCTGTAACAGGTGATCTCCGGGAACAGCAGGAATTTAGTCTTCACATGGGTATCGTCGGTACCGACGGAGCCTGCGCGGGAACGCTACCCAGCATCCAATTAGGAAGCTTTTGGGAGCACCCCACAGCGCCTGCGTGCTGCCTTCCCGCCTTTCCCAACTGTCTCTCCCCAGTTTTTATTTATTTATTTATTTTATTTTATTTAACATTTTTATATACCGCGCTATTTGTTTTCAGTGCGGTTTACAAGTAACAGATCTGCACAATCAGAAAACACTGGTGTGCTTACATTATAACAGGGAAATTAAACTTGGAACGGGGGGTAATAAAACTATAACTATGTACACACAGTGGAACTATGTACAAAAACAGTGTAAAACTGAGCTATGTATAAACATATAGGGTTCTTTAGTATTCACAGGCAGACCATGGTCGGAATAAGGTAGGACATAAGAGAACTTGGGGCAGAGATTACTTGTGAGGGAATTGGGGAGAAGAGTGAGAGATAGTCGGTTTAAGAGGGCTGTTGATCCGATGAGGATTGGATGCTTGTGCAAAATGGATCAGGAAGATGTGGTGCTTGATTGCCTTACGAAATTGAGAGAGGTCTTTAATCGCTCTTATTTCAGGTGTGAGGTCATTCCAGCATTTAGGTGCATAGAAGGCAAAGGTCCTTTTCTTGGTTGATTGGGTACATTTGATGGACTCCTTGGGGATAATCAGGGTGTTGTCCGTTGTTGTCCTTCTCTCTCTGTTTTTGGGGTGAGGGAGATGAGATCGTTAAGAGACGTGGGGGCAAGGTTGTTGATGATCTTGAAAGTGATGATGAGTATTTTATAGGTTATCCTGCAATGAATTGGTAGCCAGTGTAGTTCCATGAGAGTCGGGGTGATATGGTCTGATCTTGATAGACCACAAAGCACCCTAGCAGCCGCATTCATCGCCAGTTGTAGAGGATTAATGGTGTTTTTAGGTAGACCGTATAAGATGACATTAGCATAATCAAAATGAGGTAGTGTGAGGGCCTGGAAAATGGTCCGGAAGTTGTTGTGAGGTAGCATGGGTCTGAGTTGTCTTAGCGTTCTTATTTTATTGTAGACAGCCTTTGTGACGTTCCGAATGTGTTCCTTAAATTCAAAATGCTGATCCAGAGTAATCCCTAGGTAGCGAATAGATGGTTTACAGGGGAGATCCGCATCTCTCACTTTTAGAGAGGATGGAGGTGAGAATGCTTTGTTTCTTGATATGAAGAGAACTTCGGTCTTCTTGAAGTTTATACGGAGGTTTTGAGAAGCTAACCAGTCTGTGATGGCATTGAAGCATTGGATAAGGTTGGTGAAGTCTGGTTGACTGACTTTAAATGGAGTAAACAATAGAACATCGTCAGCGTAGATTAATGAGGAGATGTTGAAGGTGCGTATGATGTCACAGATCGGCTGTAAGTATACATTAAACAGAAGTGCAGATAATGACGATCCTTGCGGAACACCTTGGTGTTGGTGGAAAGGTGTGGATGTGGTGGAACCGACTCTGACATGTTGCCATTGCTCAGACAGGTATGACCTACACCATTCCCAGGCGAGACCCTCGATTCCTTTTTCTAGGAGTCGGGCAAGGAGTAGATTATGATTGACTGAGTCGAAGGCAGCGGAGATATCTAGGAATATTAGAGCAAAGCCGTTTTCTGCTTTATCAAGGCCTCTGTTCAGTGTATTAGTTAGGGTGGTAAGGAGAGTTTCTACACCGTGTGATTCCCTGAAGCCGTGTTGACTGGGATCAAGCGGTGAGGCTGTATCAATATGATGTTGTATCTGTCTCTGAACAACCTTCTCTATTATTTTGGCTAATAGAGGTATGCTCGAGATTGGGCGGTAGGAGTCAGGCTTTAGTGGGTCAAGCCTCGAGTTCTTCAGTAGAGGTCTTATAGAGGTTTGTTTAAGGAGAGATGGGAACGTGCCTGTTGCAAAGGAGAGCCCAATGATGTTGACTAGGATTGGGCTCAATTCGGCACGTAGCGATCTGACCCAGTATGCTGGGCATGGGTCACTTGGAGCTGTAGAAGTGTTGATGGAGGTGATGAGATCTTGAATGTTTTTTTCAGAGGGTGTTGTAAATGTTGTGATTGCAGGAAATGGGGAGTGAGAGTGTGATGGTGTTGAGACTGAGATTGTGTCAGTTATGGAGGTCTTGGATTGGAGATAATCGGCGTAGGACTGGGGGGGGATAGGAACTAGTTGGGTAGATGATGGGTCTTTAATTAGGGATTTTGCTATGTTGAAAAGGTCTTTGGGTTTATTTATTTTTATTTTATTTTATTTATTTAACAATCATTTATATCCCGCATCTTCCGGAGTTCAGGTGCGGTTCACAATTGAACAACAGTCAACAAAGCAAGAGCTTGTTTTTACATGGAACAATTTTTTGACAATAAACAGTGTAATGCTTAAATACATAACAGAACAATATAATGGTTAGATACATTATGGAACAAGAACAAATACATTATAGATACATTATGGAACAAGAACAAAGGTTAATAACTATTTACAATTTCAGAGTTGTAAGCTCTATTGGATTGAGTCGTCGTTATTTACAAGTAAATGTAGTATCTGTTGAGTTATGAGGTTTAGCTTTATTCGTTTGAGCGTGTTTTAGCCTTTTTCTGGGATGATCAGTGGATTAGCTATGGTATTGTAATGCAAGGTGAAGAGATAGGTTTTCAGTTTTTTACGGAGTTCTATAATTTCTGTTGATGAGCGTAGGTCCTCCGGGATGGAGTTCCAAATGATGGGGGCCGCATGTGAGAATGCTCTGTTATTAGTTTGTTTGTTTGCTTTTATAAAGTCATTTGGTGTCTTTAATTTATTTGAGTGTCCTTTTCTGTGGGAGACTTTTTGTGTCTCCTTACATATAAGTTTGCTTAATGGGGTTGGCGCCATGCCATTTTGGGTTTTAAATGTGGTTATTACAGTCTTATATATTATCCTGCTTTGTATTGGCAGCCAATGCAGGGATGCTAATATTGGGGTAATATGCTGGAGTGAATTTACATTCATTACAATTCTGGCTGCTGCGTTCTGTGCTAGTTGTATTCTTTTGATGTTTTGTTTCGTTATGCCTAAGAGAATTAGATTGGAAATGTCAAAATGCGGGGTTATGGTTGCCTGTATTATATTAATGAAATCTTGAAAATATACCAGTGGACGTAGTTGCTTGAGTATTTTAAGTTTGAAGTAGACTTTCTTTATCGTGTTTCTTATGTGGGTATTCATCGTAAGGTGTGTATCTAGTATGACACCTAAGTATCTTATTTCATTTTTTATTGTGATTTCATGGTTTTGTATTGTTATGTGGGTTGGCGGAACGTATGATTGATTTTTTGTTACAATTAATACTTCTGTTTTTGAGTGGTTTATATGGAGGTTTTGTTCTTTTAGCCAGGATGTGACTTCACTAGGGCAGTCTGTTAGAAGTTTTATCGGTACATCAGGGATGGAGAATGGAATGTATAACATGATATCATCAGCGTATAGATGATATAGTACACCGAATTTTTTGAATATGTCGCAGACTGGTTTTATATATATTAAATAGGAGGGCTGATAACGCCGAGCCTTGTGGGAGTCCAATTTCTTGTTTATATGTGGTGGAAGTCTGATTAGCTATTCTTACATTTTGTGTTCTATTATGTAAATATGAGGTAAACCATTTGTGTACTGTTGTATTTATTCCTATTTGCTTTAGGTTATTAAGCATTATGGTGTGGTGGACACTATCGAATGCGGCGGAAATGTCAATAAATAGGAGAATGAATGCATTTTTGTGGTTATCAATCCCTTTGATGAGAGTATCGATTAGGACTGTTAAAAGTGATTCAACTCCGTGTTGAGGTCTGAAACCGTATTGGTGTTCATCAAGTGGGTAGGAAGAGTCTAGGTATTCTTGTGTCTGGATCTGTACCACTTTTTCTATTATTTTAGCAAGGAACGGGATGCTTGAAATGGGTCGATATGATTTTGGTGAAGTTTTGTCTAAAATACCATTTTTGAGAATTGGGCGAATTTGTGCGTGTTTGAGGTTAGGTGGGATGTAGCCTTGGAGTAATGAGAGGTTGACTATGGGGAGAATGAATGAGATTAGTGTTGGAAGTGTACTTTTTATCCATGTTACAGGGCATGGATCGAGGAAGGAAGTGGTTGTATTGAGGTTAGTAATAATGTTCTTTAATGATTCTTTCGATATGGGGTTAAAGTTTGACCATTCTTCTGAACAATGATGGGCTACCTTATTATTGTCTATTGTCATTATAGGTTGTGTGGATTTATTTTGATAGTAGTTAGCTAATGATTGTACAGATATGTCTGTAATTTCATTGTTAGTTGTTTGAGGATTATTAGTGAGATTTCTAACAATAGAGAATAGTTCTCGTGGCCTGTTATAAGATTTTGATAAGATTGATGCATAATAGGTTTTTTTGTGTTATTTGTAATCTCCTTATATTTTGTAAGAAGGCTAGTGTATATTTCCTTATGTATGGTTAGTTTGGTTTTACGCCATTTAAGTTCAGTTTTTCTAAGCTGCTTCTTCATTTGTTTTAGAGTGTTATTGAACCATGGTGCTTTTTTTGGGTTAGAGGGAATTTTGTTACATCTGTCGGATTTAGCTGCTTCTGTTATTGTGTTATTCCAGTTTTTGATCGCTTCATCTAGATCCGTTGGTGGTGACACTAGGTGGGGTATTATTGTGTCTAGGAATTCAGTTTCGTTAAACCTTTTAAATTTTCTGGTGGGATCAGTTCTTGAGAGGTTTTTGGAGCTATTGGTGTGGTATGTAATGTTTGTTTTAATAATGTAATGATCAGACCAAGGAACTTGTATGCTTTCTATAGAATCTGGGTTGAATAGCTGGAAGATTGTGTTTGGGAGGAGTATAAGGTCTAGTGTACCTCCTTTTATGTGTGTTGTTGTGGTGATTATCTGGTGGAAATCCATGTCAGCTATAGTTTCAAGGAAAAGGTTGGATTCTGTAGCTGGGAGTGAGGGGAGGTTAAAATCGCCTAACATGATGATAGGATCTTGTTCGGTAGATGAGGCAAGGCATTCTATAAGTGGATCTAAGTTATCTGCTTTTTGGTCAGGGGGTCTGTATATTAGACATATTCTAAGATTGTTGGTCTTTATGATGAGGGTGTCAATGTTATTGGTTATATTAGATTGTATTGTTCTGGCATTTAATATCTTTCTTGTCATGATAAGTACACCTCCTCCTTTTTTATTTGGTCTATGGGTAAAGTTTATATCGTAGTCATCATTATTAAGTAGGTTTAAGTAGACTGTGTCCGTTTCAGATAGCCACGTCTCAGTTACACATAAGATGTCAGGTTTTAGGTCATTTATTATATCACTAAATATGGGAAGTTTATTTTTCATTGAGCGTGCATTGATTAGGATACAAGATAAAGAATTGGTGTTGTTGATACTGTTTTCCATTCTTATTTGTTGTAGTTCCGTGTGTTTTATTTGTATAAGTCGGTGGTAGTTTGTTTTTGCCTGGTGGTATGGGTGTGAGTGGTTAATGTAATGGATATCTCTAGGTTTTGTTCGTATTATGGGGATTGCCATGTGTTTATTAGTAGATAGGCTAAGTGTTAGGTCAATTAAGAATGTCAATAATATAATGTTGTAAGATATTTTTAGGATCATGGTTTTTGGGAGTGTCATGTTCAGTGTCAATAATGTTCTATTACTTGTAGTTATGAATAACTGGTCCAATATATTGAGAGCGAAAAAGCTCGGACAGTAGAATTCAGTAATCACTAGCAATATAAGATATGCAGGAAGGTGATAGTTACAATAAAAGTAAACAGTAGTTGTGCATAAATTAGACTGAGGTTATAGTTGATTGGGATTACTGATAACAGTACATAAGACAGTAGTTATAAGTGAATGGGATTACTGACAACAGTACATAAGACAGTAGTTATAAATGAAAGAGATGCTGTCAGCAGTAAATCATGCAATAGATATAAATGGGATTACTAGCAACAGTAATTCCAACAGTAGTTATAAGTGAATAGAAATTGCTGTAACAGTGTATCATACAGTAGTTATTATTGATTAAATGGGAAAACTGTCAGCAGTAAATCATGCAGTAGTATAAATGAATGGGATTACTGTCAACTGTATTTGTAATAACTATTTGTAATGCAACAGTATTTGTAAAGATTAAGTCAGGTAGTAATTATGGTTGAGTGACATTACTGACAACAGTATATCAGACCGTAGCTTTGATGAAATCAGCAGTCATTAAGATGGATGAGATTACTGGCGACAGTAAAACAGGCAGTAGCTGGATTGTCAAGGATGTGTGGAAGGAGTACTGGTAGCAGTTATGTTTCAAGTAACGGTTATGCGAGGGAGCAAGTTACTGGCTACAGTAAATTATGTTATAGTCAACTGAGAAAGTCAGAAAGAGAATACTTGCTGTGATCTGGATGCTGTAGGATCAGTTGAAAGGTGCGCAAGCTCTACCCTGAGGGAGCTCAAACGAAATTGGTAGATGAAAGTTGTGGTTGGGATCTCAGGTTGATGTTTTCCGTGGCATTGGTGCCGACTTGGAACGCTCCTACTTGCCTTAGCCTAAGGGCCGTGCCAAAGGGCCCTCTTGCGCGGCCCTCAGGCGCGGGCCTGCAAGGCGCGGGCGCGCTTGGCGCGCTCTCCTTTTAATTCAGAGAGTGGAGCCCCGATTGGCTGCTGAGGCAGTGGGATGCCGTGAGGAAGGGTGGAGCCAGCAAACAGCTCTCCGATTCACTTCGGTGCTCTTTTGTGAGGCAGCAGGCTGATTTCCTTCGCCGCGATTCACAGGCAGGCTGTAGGCTCAATTCAGTGCAGGCTTCCAACAAGGTGGGTGACTTCAGCTCCTCCTGGAGCACGATGCAAAAGAGTCTCTCTCCTGGCGCGCTCTCCTTTTAATTCAGAGAGTGGAGCCCCGATTGGCTGCTGAGGCAGTGGGATGCCGTGAGGAAGGGTGGAGCCAGCAAACAGCTCTCCGATTCACTTCGGTGCTCTTTTGTGAGGCAGCAGGCTGATTTCCTTCGCCGCGATTCACAGGCAGGCTGTAGGCTCGATTCAGTGCAGGCTTCCAACAAGGTGGGTGACTTCAGCTCCTCCTGGAGCACGATGCAAAAGTGAGCGGAGGAGAAGATTAGCATGGTATTCACTCATTTTGAGATATATAGATTCACGGTGGAGTTTGAGGTGGTTCAAGTATATTACTTTATTAGCTTCGGAGTGAGATCTTCTCCATTTCCTTTCAAGTTTCCTGAGGGAGAGGAGGGATGAACGGAGATCCGCTGTAAACCATGGTGATGGCTGCCTCTTGTTTTGTTTGGTCTTGTAGCTTTTGGTTGAAGCTGGTAGTTGTGCAATAGACTTTAATGTGGTGTTCCAGTTGGTGATTGCTTCTCCGAGGTCAGAATGTATTGGGTTGAGTAGAGGTAAGGCGTGCCTAATGAATTCCTCTTTGTCCAATGGTTTGAATTGAGAGGTAGGTTTGGATTCTGTACATGGGTTGTTCGGTGGATGCTTAGAGAGAAGAGTGGGCATCTGAAACATAATTAGTTTATGATCCGACCAGGGAATGGAGGTGATAGTAGTGTTAAGGATGGAGTTTTGGTTGAATGCAGCGTGGGGAGCGAAAATTAGGTCCAGTAGGTTTCCTTTATTGTGAGTGGAAGTGTTTACAAGTTGATCAAAACCGAGTGTTTGCATGGCTTCTAGGAAAGCATCTGCTTGGTTGGGTTGCAGGGAGGGTAAGTTAAAGTCTCCAAGCAGCCAATTGGAGCTGTGTGGGTCAGCTGGGTTGCAGGCTATGTCTATAAATGTAGAGATAACTTCAGGAGGAGAGGAAGGGGATCTGTAAATAAGGTTTATGGTGATGTCTTTATTGGCAATGGTGATAAAGTCCGCATGGGAGGAGCTCTTGGATGTGAGAAGTCGAAATTCTAGGTTTGTTTTTGAAAGAATGAATACTCCACCTCCTTTTCGGTTGGTCCTATGGCAAGTATGGATGGAGAAGTTGGAAGGTATTAGTTGGTTTATGATAGCTTTGTCAGTATCCTTGAGCCAGGATTCAGTCACCATGAGTAGATCCAGGTTATGCACTTCTATCAAGTCTGGTATCACTGGCCATTTATTACGCACAGAGCGTGAGTTTATAAGGGCACAGTTGAGGAAGAGTTGAGTTTTAGGTAGTGCTTTTTAAGTTTGTCTGGATGATTGAGGTCCACATACAGCAGGTGAGAGCGTCGTAGGTGTTGTGGGAAGCTGGTTGCAGAATGGTAAGGGTTAGATTGGTTCTTCTTGCCCAGGTAGGGTAAGGTGGTGATATAGTGTTGCCCGGAAGAAAGGGCTATGGAGCATTGCAAAGTGTTTAATGCTAGGAATAAGGTAGTAATGGTAAATAGTGGGATGGCCATAGTGGCTTGGCGGTTGTTGCGTTGGCTTTGCTGGGTGTGTGGAAGGTTCTAATTTGTAGTGTGACTGTACAAGTAGGGATAAGGCTCAATTTAGCGGTAAGGTATTGACGGCAAGAATATAAGTAAGCAGGAAAAGTAAGGAGGTCTGCTGTAGAATGAGAGACCGTGCTGCTTTTGAGTGGTTATATAGTAACTTCAGTAAGCTATTTCAGCATGTAAACATCAATATAGGGTATAACAAATAGCAAGCTAATTCAATGAATAACATCTGTATAGGTACTTCAGTGGAATATAACGTAATGGCTATGAGTATGTTTGGTAATTTTCAGGTCACAGCTAAGCATGGGTTGTTACACTGTATCTACTTTGTAACAATGGTTGGTTACTTAGTGGAGAATACTTTGTAAAGACACTTAGTAGCAAGCAGTAGAAGGATCATGTATATTGTATACATAGACAGGTATCAAGGAGTTGATAGCTAATATACATTATAATTGAACTTATTAGGCTTTAGAATATATTATAGATCATATCTAGAAGTTAAGTATCATCATTCATATTAATCAGATGGTTCGAGACAATACTTAGTCTTTGGTTCTGTGGCTTGTCCTGGTTCTCAGGCATTCGGCTGTTGCTGAAGAAGTGTCTTCCGGGCTTGTAGTTGTCCTTTGACTTGTTCCACGCCTAAGGGCCACGCCAAAGGGCCCTCTGGCGAGGACCTCAGGCGCGGGCCCGACAGGCGCGGGCCTGCTTGAGAGCGGGTTGCTTTTACCGCTGCTGCTCCTCCTCCCACAGCCCGGATTGGGCCGGAGTCACCGAGCAGGTCAGCGGCAGGAGATAGGCTGCTGCTCTACCCCGTTGCAGGGGGAGTCGAAGATGGCGGCCTTCCCGCCGATCGCGGGCTGCTTCACCGCTGCTGCTCCTCCTCCCACAGCCCGGATTGGGCCGGAGTCACCGAGCAGGTCAGCGGCAGGAGATAGGCTGCTGCTCTACCCCGTTGCAGGGGGAGTCGAAGATGGCGGCCTTCCCGCCGATCGCGGGCTGCTTCACCGCTGCTGCTCCTCCTCCCACAGCCCGGATTGGGCCGGAGTCACCGAGCAGGTCAGCGGCAGGAGATAGGCTGCTGCTCTACCCCGTTGCAGGGGGAGTCGAAGATGGCGGCCTTCCCGCCGATCGCGGGCTGCTTCACCGCTGCTGCTCCTCCTCCCACAGCCCGGATTGGGCCGGAGTCACCGAGCAGGTCAGCGGCAGGAGATAGGCTGCTGCTCTACCCCGTTGCAGGGGGAGTCGAAGATGGCGGCCTTCCCGCCGATCGCGGGCTGCTTCACCGCTGCTGCTCCTCCTCCCACAGCCCGGATTGGGCCGGAGTCACCGAGCAGGTCAGCGGCAGGAGATAGGCTGCTGCTCTACCCCGTTGCAGGGGGAGTCGAAGATGGCGGCCTTCCCGCCGATCGCGGGCTGCTTCACCGCTGCTGCTCCTCCTCCCACAGCCCGGATTGGGCCGGAGTCACCGAGCAGGTCAGCGGCAGGAGATAGGCTGCTGCTCTACCCCGTTGCAGGGGGAGTCGAAGATGGCGGCCTTCCCGCCGATCGCGGGCTGCTTCACCGCTGCTGCTCCTCCTCCCACAGCCCGGATTGGGCCGGAGTCACCGAGCAGGTCAGCGGCAGGAGATAGGCTGCTGCTCTACCCCGTTGCAGGGGGAATCGAAGATGGCGGCCTTCCCGCCGATCGCGGGCTGCTTCACCGCTGCTGCTCCTCCTCCCACAGCCCGGATTGGGCCGGAGTCACCGAGCAGGTCAGCGGCAGGAGATAGGCTGCTGCTCTACCCCGTTGCAGGGGGAGTCGAAGATGAGTTTAAAGCTGAGACAAAGAGAGAGAGAGAGGAAAACAGAAAAAGAGAGATACAACTCCTAGGGGAGGTGGGTGGGTTGTGAAGACTAAATTCCTGCTGTTCCCGGAGATCACCTGTTACAGGTGAGTAAAGCACAGTTACTTACCTGTAACAGGTGATCTCTGGGAACAGCAGGAATTAGTCCTCACATATGGGTACGTCGGTACCGACGGAGCCTGCGCGGGAATGCTCCCCAGCTTCCCAGGATGAAAGCTTTTCGGGCATCCCACAGCGCATGCGCGCTGCCTTCCCGCCTTTCCTAACCAACTCTCCTCAGTTCAAGTTTAAAGCTGAGACAATAGAGAGAGAGAGGAAAGGAAAGACAGAGAGAGATACAACTCCTAGGGGAGGTGGGAGGGTTGTGAGGACTAATTCCTGCTGTTCCCAGAGATCACCTGTTACAGGTAAGTAACTGTGCTATCTCCAGGAACAAGCAGGAATGAGTCCTCACATATGGGGACTCCCAAGCTAAGATGCCTGGGAGATCCCCAAGGGTATGAGACCCTGAAGGGTTCCTCGTCTTCCTATGGATCTCAGGCATCCATTCAGGGAAGGAGGGCAGGAGTTGTTCAAGAATGGAACAGGTATCTGAGGACAGCCTGACCAAACAAGGCATCCCGGCGGGAGTCATTGTCCAAACAGTAATGGGCTGTGAAGGTATGAACCGAGGCCCAGGTGGCTGCTCGACAGATCTGGTGGATGGACACAGAATGAAGATGAGCCATAGAGGTGGCCATGGCCCTCACATTGTGAGCTGTGACATGGCCCTCCAGAGAAAGGTTCTTACTCTGGTAAACAAAAGAAATACACTGAGCAATCCAATTGGACAGTGTTCTTTTAGAGACTGGAAGTCCTAAATGAGAAGGATCAAAAGCAACAAAAAGCTGGGAAGACTTTCTATGTTGCTGTGTCCTGTTTAAGTAAAAAGCAAGAGCTCTTTTACAGTCTAGAGTATGAAGGTTCCTCTCTGCACTGGATGCATGAGGAGCTGGAAAAAAGACAGGTAAATATACCTCTTGATTAAGATGAAAAGGTGAGACCACTTGAGGAATAAAGTGAGGATTTGTCCTAAGGACTACCTTATCATGATGGAACCTTGTATAAGGTGGATTAGCCACTAAGGCCTGCAGTTCACTGATGCGGCGAGCAGAAGTGATTGCAATAAGGAAAATAACCTTCCAGGAAAGAAATTTCAAGGAGGCAGTGGCTAAGGGTTCAAAAGGTGGCTTCATAAGCTGACCAAGAACCAAGTTTAAGTCCCATGCCACCGGAGGAGGTCGAATGGGAGGTTTAGTTAAAGTTAGGCCTCTCATGAATCTTGCAATAAGAGGATGGGAGGAAACAGGTTGTCCATTGATAGGCTTAAGGGATGCTGAAATAGCACTTAAATGGACCCTTACTGAATGTCTTGCCTGCATTGGAAAGATGCAGGAGATATTCCAATAGAGAATTCACAGGAAGTGCCAGAGGGTCAAGATCCTTCTGAGCACACCAAATGGAAAATCTTTTCCACTTAAAAGCATAGGAACGCCTAGTGGAAGGTTTTCTGGAAGCATGGAGGATATCTCTCACTTGCTGAGAAAGATTGAAGTCTTGAAGGTCTAGGCCTTCAGTAACCAAGCTCTGAGGTGAAGGGACTTGGGGTTTGGATTCCACAAAGTCCCCTCCTCCTGGGACAGAAGGTCTGGCGCAGCTCCCAAGTCCAGGGAGGGGGCTTGGGAGAGATGCAGAAGTAGAGGGTACCACACTTGGCGTGGCCAGCGTGGAGCTATGAGGATCATAGATCCTTGATCCCTCTGGAGTTTGAACAGAGTCTTGGGAATCAAAGGAATGGGTGGAAAGGCATACAGGAAGTCTTGACCCCAATGAAGGAGGAAGGCATCCTTGGCCTGAACTCCCTGACACGGAATTCTGGAACAGAACCGGGGAAGTTTGGCATTCCACGGACTTGCAAAGAGGTCTATGTCCGGGGTTCCCCATTCCTGGAAGATTCTGAGTACCTGATCCATGTGCAGGGACCATTCGTGCGGAAGCAGAACTCGACTGAGTCTGTCTGCCCAAGAGTTTTGGATTCCTGGGAGGTATACTGCCAGGAGATGGATTTGATGCTCTCTGGCGAAGGCCCATAATCTTAGAGCTTCGTTGCAAAGCGACAAAGAGCCAGTTCCTCCTTGCTTGTTTATGTAAAACATGGCTACTTGATTGTCCGTTTGAATGAGGACTGTCTTGTAGCTGAGGAGGGTATGAAAGACCTGGAGAGCTAGGAACACTGCTCGAAGTTCCAAGTGGTTGATATGAAGAGAGGTCACCTGTGGGGACCAAGTGCCTTGGATGGAGAGGTCTTGTAGATGAGCTCCCCAACCTGTTTGGGAGGCATCTGTTGTGAGGGTTGCCTGGGGCAACAAAGGTTGGAAGGGGGACCCCAGCAACAGATTTTGAGTGGACATCCACCATTGGAGAGACCAAAAGAGACGTTTGGAGGTTGCTATTTGATCTGAGAGAGCTCCTGAAGCTTGAGTCCACTGGGTGGACAAAGTCCATTGAGCTGCTCTCATGTGTAGGCGAGCATAGGGCACCACATGCACTGTGGAAGCCATATGGCCTAGCAGCTGTAGCATCTCCCTGGCAGTTAAGTGGCTCTTTGACTGAATCTGGGAGGCTAACTGCACTAGACGTTGACAATGGGCCTGAGGAATGTAGGCCCTTGCAGAAGTGGTGTCCAACCAGGCCCCTATGAATTCCAGGGACTGAGTAGGGCTGAGCTGGGACTATGGGAGGTTTACCACAAATCCCAGGTATTGCAGAATGTGCCTGGTGCGGTTCAGGGAGATCTGAGCCTCCGACTGGGTTGGAGCTCGGATGAGCCAGTCGTCCAGATATGGGAAGACAAATATTCCCAGAGTGCGTAGAAATGCAGCAACTATTGCCATGCATTTGGTGAACACTTTTGGAGCAGAGGCCAGACTGAAAGGAAGGACTCTGTATTGGTAATGTTTTCCCTGGAACAGAAAACATAGGAATTTTCTGTGAGATGGATGGATGAGGACATGAGTGTACGCATCCTTGAGATCTAGAGAACAAAGCCAATCCTGACTCTGTAGGTATGGGAAGGAATTTGTTCAATTCTCTGAGATCTAGAATGGGTCTGTATCCCCCTGTTTTCTTTGGAATGAGAAAGTAGGGGGAGTAAACCCCTGACCCCTGTTGAAGAAGAGGAACTTCTTCTATGGCCCTCTGGGCCAAAAGGGTAGTCACCTCCTGATCCAGAAGTCGAGGAGAGATGTGGGAGAATTGAAGTGTCTCACCATGGTGTAGGGAGGAAGGTCTGAGAAATGAAGTTTGTAGCCCTCTCTTATGATAGAGAGGGTCCACTGCTCTGATGTGATTTGCTCCATCTGGGAGCAAAATGAGTTAACCTTCCTGGAATGGTGAGAGGTTCTGGCTGTTGTAGAGCCAGAAAGGTTAAGTTCTCTAGTATCAAGTCAAAAACCCTGAGGGGGTTGGGACTGCTGAGTTGTAGCAGCCCCTGCAGGTTTAGGCCTGGCCTGTTTAGGTTGCTGACGCTTAGTAGCAAAGCGACCTGTAGAAGATTGTTGGCCAGAAGTGGAAGGAAATCTGCTCCTTTTGTAAAAAGGCTTTTTGAAAGACTTTTTCTTGGCTGGAATGGAAGTTGACTTAGAAAGTCTATCCAGAGCAGAATTCTCTGCATCCATTTGAGTGGCTTTTATTTGCCACTCTTTGCCAAAGAGATTTTCAACCGTACAGGGCAGATTTCCTAAGCCATCCTGAACCCAGGGTTCTAGATCAGAAGCCTGGAGCCAAGCAATTCTGCGAGCAGCTATGGCAATGCCTGAGGCTCTGCTGGCACCTTCAAAGGAATCAAAGGCTGCCCTGTTGGAAAACTTTGAAATATCTTGAGTATGCTTAAGCCAAAGGAGGAATTCATCCCTTCTATCCTCTGGAATAAAAGGAAGAATGTTGTGCAGCTTTTGTGCAACTTCCTTTAGAAACATACCCATATAAAGGCTATATGAGTTGATTCTGGCAATAAGCATGCTGGCTTGGAAGATTTTTCTACCAAAAGCATCCAAGGTCCTGCATTCTCTTCCTGGAGGAGCAGAAGAGTGTCTTTTGGTACTCTTTATCTTTTTCATAGCTGACTGCACCACAATGGACTGGTGAGGAAGCTGAGTTTTCTGAAATCCAGGACAAGGAGGGACACGGAACATAGTGTCCAATCTGCGAGAATGAGGAGAAAGGGTGAGAGGAGTCTCCCATAAGTCAATCATATGTTCATGAAGAATTTCATGAATTGGCAAGGTGACTGCTTCTCTAGGAGCCTTAAGGTATCCTAAAATATCTAATTTTTTTGCTCTAGGCTCTGCTTCAGAGGTTACTGAAATAGAAAGTCCTTTAGCCACTTCTATTATGAAGTCTTGAAAGGACAAATACTCTGGAGGAGACATTCTCCTTTTTGGAGAAGCAGGCTCCTCAGGAAGGGTAATGGATACTTCAGGAGACTCATCTGATGAATCAGAATCAGAGGAATCAAAGTATCGTCGGTCCCCTTCCAACGATCGATATGCATATCGATCGGTACCGACATCGGGAAATAGCCCTGGACAAGGAACCTGAGTCGGTATCCTGGCCGATGTCGATGCAGTCGGTACCGGTATCGAAGCTGGTACCGGTACCGGCGCCGGTACCGACAACGAACCTCGTTGCGGTACCGACGGCGTCGCAGCTTTAATAAAAGCCATTATAGCCTGCTGCATGGATTGAACAGTGTGATCCATGGACGCCACGACTGCCTGGATGTCGGTACCGGGAGATTGTGCCAGTACCCCAGAGCAGTCTAATAGGTGATCGGTCGAGGCCGTGCCATCGATGTCAACCTGGATCAAGGAACTACGTGATGTGCTCAGTCCTGTCATCGCAAATATAATGAAACTCTCCTTTTCAACAGGTTATTTTCCCACTTCACTCAAGCAGACGTCCATTAGACCATTACTGAAAAACCCCAAACTGGACCCCCAAAGGGTAGACTCCTATCGACCAATAGCTAGCATCCCCATCTTAGCCAAAATAATTGAGAAGGAAGCACAACGGCAAATTCAAGATCACATAGACTCTGTTGCTCCCTTAGATAACTGCCAACATGGGTTCAGAGAACATCACGGGGTTGAGACACTACTCACTGGTCTAATCAACAATATCATCACAGGAATCGACAACATCCATCAAGGTTTTGTCCTCATTTTCCTAGACATCGCCGCGGCTTTTGACTCCGTGAGTCACGAAATCCTCCTGGGAAGACTAAAAGAAAAGGGTGTCTGCAACAAGGCACTAAAATGGTGCAAGTCTTATCTGGACGATAGATGGCAATATGTGAAGTCTGGATCAGAAGAGTCTAGCCACTTCCATCAAAAACAAGGGGTACCTCAAGGATCCTCATTATCCTCCTTACTCTTCAATATCTACATGCAGCCCATATGCAATATCATAAGATCATTCAACGTAAACTGCATGATATATGCAGATGACATTCTTTTATACATGCCTTTCTCCACAACCCACATGGACCTGACCCCACTCACAGATTGTTTCAATGCAGTTTCAACATGGCTCCAGACACAGAACCTACGTATCCAGCATAAAAAAAACAGAGGTCCTTTTCATCTCCAGAGACTCCAACTTTACGCCCCCATCCCACGTCAGTGTCAAGGAAGCTGATTTGCAAACTAAAGATGCAATAAAATACTTGGGAGTTACCCTGGACCAACATCTAGACATGAGACGCCACATAAGCAGCGTAGTCAAAGCCATCTACTTCAAAATCCGTTCCCTCAAACACCTACGCTCCCTGCTGGACCCAGACGATTTCCGTACCATATATCAAGCGCTGATCCTGCCGCATTTTGACTTTGCAAATGCCATCCTACAAGGTCTCCCCCAATCCACACTAACCCCCTTACAGTTGGCCATGAATGCCGCAGCTAGGGTCCTCTACGGTGCATCCAGAAACGACCACGTGACTCCCATTCTCAAACAGCTGCACTGGCTACCAATTCACGGGAGAATCACCTTCAAATCCCTTGTATTAGCATTTAAGGCAATCAAAGGCACCTCATCCCTCTCACTCACGAATCTAATCCACATGGTCCCCCCCAATAGAGCAAGAAGAACATCAGCTGTAAACTTGCTAGCAATACCAAAGGCTTCAACAAAGTCCAACACGAACACCACAAACAGGGCATTCAGTTTTTATGTACCAAAATGCTGGAACACCCTACCCCCCGACATTAGAGCCATTACCAATCTATATCAGTTCAGAAAGGCTCTCAAAACATACCTTTTCCGCCAATATTTCCCAGACAGCAACTGAACCAGATATCCCCTCCAAGAAATGACCCAATCTAGAAATGCCCTCACACTGCAGTGTAGATAGATTATGTATATAGTTAACCCAGTTATCCAAGTTTGTACTCCTGTTCAATGTAAAACCTGACAGTTTGTCGTAATGGTCGTTTTGTTATGATGTAAACCGCGCTGATTCTAAATAGCGCGGTATATAAGAAACTGTAATAAAAAAATAAAAAAATTAATAAATAACCTGTAACCCCATAGGAGGAGCTTTGGAAACCGGAGCTTCCCGCCGGGGTTGTTTGGCTGGGGCAGGATCCTCGAGGGCAAGCCCGGAGGCATCTCGATGCTTAGAGGGAGATTTGCCCTTCGAGGACCTGCTAGGATTATGTTTGGTTACCTGAGACCCATCGGGAGAGGAAGACCTGGAAGATGTCGATGCCACCGCTGGTGCATCCGTGGGAAACAGCACATGGAGCTTGGCTGCTCGGTTCTGTAACCCTCGTTTAGACATTAGAGAGCAGGACTGGCAATCCGGAATGGAGTGTTCAGGCCCCAAACATTTAAGACACCATTCATGGGTATCTGTAACAGAAATTGTACCGCTGCACTTAGTGCATTTTTTGAAGCTGGAGGCTGGTTTTTCCATGAGGGAAAATTTTCTTGTGGGCCTGGAGGCCTAAGAAGAAAAATACACCAAGTGAGGAAAAAGTATATATATATATATTTTTTTTTTTAGAAAGAAAAGACTGGCGGTACCGGTCCGGCGTCGGGGAAGGCAGACACGCGACCAAAGAAATAAATTAAAATAAAGAACTTCTTCAGCGGTGACAGGAACACGACCTGCTGGCTCCGCGGAAAAGAAGAACTGAGGAGAGTTGGTTAGGAAAGGCGGGAAGGCAGCGCGCATGCGCTGTGGGATGCCCCAAAAGCTTTCATCCTGGGAAGCTGGGGAGCATTCCCGCACAGGCTCCGTCGGTACCGACGTACCCATATGTGAGGACTCATTCCTGCTTGTTCCTGGAGATCTATGCTATCTCCAGGAACAAGCAGGAATGTAGTCTTCACGTATGGGGACTCCCTAGCTACAGATGCCAGGGAGAAACCCCAGAAGTTGTGTGCCCTTTTGAAAGGGCTCCACTTCCCCTCATGGATCTCTGGCATCCTACCAGGGATGGTGGGTAGGAGTTGATTAAGTATAGAACAGGTGTTGAAGAACAGCCTGATCAAACAAGGCATCTCGGCGGGAGTCGTTGTCCAAGCAGTAAAGGGCTGTGAAGGTATGAACCGAGGCCCGGGTAGCTGCTCGACAGATGTCGTCGATAGACACAGAGTGAAGATAAGCCATAGATGCTGCCTTGGCTCTCACATTGTGTGTGCTGTGACATGGCCTTCAAGAGGAAGGTTCTTACTCCGATAGGCAAAAGATATACACTGTGCAATCCAGTTGGACAGTGTCCTTTTGGAGACTGAAAGCCCTAAATGACTAGGATAAAAAGCAACAAAGAGTTGGGAGGACTTTCTATGTTGCTGTGTCCTTTGCAAGTAAAAAGCCAAAGCTCTTTTACAGTCCAAAGTATGAAGATTCCTTTCTGCATTAGAGGCATGAGGCCTTGGGAAAAAAACAGGAAGGTAAACTGCTTGGTTTAAATGAAAAGGTGAAACCACCTTTGGCATAAAGTGAGGATGAGTCCTAAGGACTACCTTATCATGATGAAATCTTGTATAAGGAGGATCAGCCACCAATGCTTGCAACTCACTCATGCGACGTGGTGATGTGATTGCAATAAGAAAAATAACCTTCCAGGAAAGGAATTTTAAAGAGGTAGTGGCTAATGGTTCAAAAGGCGGCTTCATGAGCTGGCCAAGAACCAGATTTAAATCCCATGACACCGGTGGTGGCTTAATGGGAGGCTTAGTTAGAAGAAGGCCTCTCATAAATCTCGCTATGATAGGATGAGAGGAAAAATGTTGCCCATTTAAAGGTTTGAGAGAAGCACTCAATATGAACTCTCACTGAATTGGTCTTAAGCCCTGCATTAGACAAATGAAGGAGATATTCCAGTAATGATTCCAGAGGTATTGCAAGAGGGTTAAGACCCTTCTGCAAACACCATATAGTAAACCTTTTCCACTTGAAAGCATAAGAGCGTCTTGTGGATGGTTTCCTGGAAGCATAAAGGATATCCTTTACTTGTTGAGAAAGGCTAAGACCATGAAGTTCTAGGCTTTCAGCAACCATGCCCTGAGATGTAGAGACTGGGAATTGGAATGCCACAGCATCCCGTCCTCCTGGGATAGGAGATCTGGAGCAGATCCTAGCTCCAGAGATGGAGCTTGAGAGAGATGTAAGAGCAGAGGGTACCACACTTGTCGTGGCCAATGTGGGGCTATGAGAATCATACGGCCTCTGTCTCTCTGAAGCTTGAATAGGGTTCTGGGAATTAGGGGAATGGGTGGGAGGGCATACAGAAAGTCCCGACCCCAATGGAGGAGGAAAGCATCTGTGGCCTGACAACCCTGAGCCGGAATTCTGGAACAGAACCGGGGAAGTTTGGCATTCAGCAGACTTGCAAAGAGGTCTATGTCCGGGGTTCCCCAAAATTGGAAAATTTTGGCCACCTGGTCTGCATGGAGAGACCATTCGTGTGGAAGCAGAACTCGACTGAGTCTGTCTGCCCAAGAGTTTTGAATGCCTGGAAGATACACTGCAAGGAGATGAATCTGATGCTCTCTGGCGAGGGCCCAAAGTCGCAAAGCTTCGTTGCAGAGCGACAGAGAGCCTGTTCCGCCCTGCTTGTTCACATAGAACATGGCTACCTGGTTGTCCGTTTGAATTAGGACAGTTTTGTAGCTGAGCTGGGTGTGAAACACTCGAAGAGCAAGAATAGAACCCTGCTCCCTGTTGATGAATAGGTACTTCTTCTATTGCCCTTTGGGCAAGAAGCAGACTGACCTTGTGATCTAACTTGACCTTGATATACTAATGGTCACAGAAACCTGGCTCTCAGACACAGACACAGTCCTCCTAAATCAACTTACCCCACCTAACTTTTCAATATACACCTGTAACAGGACCGGTAGAAGAGGCAGAGGCGTGTTCATCCTAGCAAAAACTGAGCTCCAGTACCAGACGCTCCCCTCTAGAAGCACTCAGCACCTAGACATAATTACTATAGCTAACAAACACAACACTGTCAATCTCATCTACAGAGCTCCAAGCTCTCCTTCGGATGAGCTTGCCCTCATAATTGACCTGGTCTGTAATCCTGAAAACCCAAGCAAACCAAACTGGCTATTGGGTGACTTTAATCTTGCATCCTTACAAGCCACCCATTCTAACACCTTCCTTGAAGCAATGTCTGACCTTAACTACAAACAGATTGTAAATGCCCCCACCCACCAAGGAGGGAACACTCTTGACCTTATCTTCGCCACTTCCACAGCCACAAACCAAAAGCATCACTTTGACCTAGTCATCACCCCGGTCCCATGGTCAGACCACTGCTTAGTAACCTTCCAGATTCCATCACAGCATCAGCACGATCCTCTTAGCCGACCAAATACAGCAACTCTGTCAAACACCCCACGCTTCAAACCACTTGATAAAGAAGAGTTTATCAAACATGCCATCCCAAAATTGATACATCCATCACCTAATCTCAACGGCATGATCACTAATTGGAACGACACCATGAAAATGTTCTCACAAGAGCCTCCAGGCCACAACCATCCAACTTCCAACAGTTGCGATGGTAAAAGGAAGACAGCGCCCTGGTTCTCTGCCGAGCTGCGAACATTTTTACTTCTTCTGAGGAAATTAGAGAGAAAATGGCGATGCACTCATAACACCTCTGACCAGGCCACATACTTAGTTCACTTAATAGCTCATCGAGAATCAATATGGGACAAAAGGAAGGAATTCCACTCTGAGCGACTCCGCCGCTCATTAAACAAGCCACGAGACCTCTTCAACTTAGTAAAATCCTTTACTAAGGAACCATCATCCCCCCAGCAAGAAGAAATACAACCCCAGCTATATGCCAACTACCTCCAATCCAAAGCTGTCAAAACAATCATAGCCATGAGCCCCAAACCTCTATATATTCCTCTCCATCATAACCCACTCATGTATCTCACACCTCCATCGGCAGGTTGCATCGAAGACATTATCGCAACTATCAACACCACCACTGTACCAAACGACCCATGCCCAGCTTAATGGATTAGATCAATGCGCTCAGAACTCAGCCCACTCATAGCTGAAATCATAAGTCTCTCATTCGCAGCAGGAACATTCCAAGGGATCTTAAACAGACATCCGTACAACCACTTCTAAAGAGCAATCACCTTGATCCGCAGAAAGTAGAGTCATACCATCCAATCTGAAGTATCCCTCTTCTAGCCAAAATACTCGAGAAGGTGGCACAAAGACAGATCCAGCAACATATTGATACTGTAGCCCCCCTAGACCCCTGTCAACATGGATTTAGGGAAGCTCATGGTGTCGAGACACTACTGACTTCCCTAACCAACACCTTGATCAGTGGGATAGACAACATCAAAAAGGGTTTTGCGCTTATCTTCCTCGATATCGCCGCTGCCTTCGACTCAGTCGATCATGACCAGCTCCTAACTCGACTCCATGAGAAGGGAATCCACGGCCGTGCTTGGGATTGGTGCAAATCCTACTTAGAGGATCGTTGGCAGCAAATTCGGATGGGCTCCAACACATCAGAACCATTTCAGCAAAGCCAAGGAATACCTCAAGGCTCCTCCCTATCCGCACTGCTCTTTAATATCTACATGCAGCCGATTTGCGACATCATCCGTTCTTATGGAATCTCATGCCTCATCTATGCAGATGAAGTCCTGTTGTTCACACCAATCAATGTCACATTGCCCGACTATACAGCATTAGTGAACTGTTTCAATGCAATCACAGACTGGTTCCTCAATCAGAACCTTAGAATAAACTTCAAAAAAACCTGAGGTTTTGTTCATCACAAAGAACAAGAACTTTACACCTCCTACAACTCTAAAGGTTAGAGACGCAGAACTTCCCACCAAGACCGCCATACGCTATCTTGGCGTAACGCTTGATCAACAACTGGATTTCTCAGCGCACATAAGCAATACCGTCAAAGCAATACACTACAAGATCAAGACATTACGACATCTGAGACCCATGCTCGCCCCAGAGGACTTCCGCACAATATTCCAAGCGATTGTAACCCCCCACTTTGACTATGCAAACATTATTCTCCACGGTCTCCCCAAGAACAGCCTAAATCCTCTTCAGTTAGCGATGAATTCCGCCGCCAGAGTCCTCTGCGGAGTGTCCAGAAAAGACCACATAACCCCTATCTTAAGAGACCTACACTGGCTACCTATAAACTGTAGGATCTCATACAAGGCCCTTCTCATCACATTCAAATCCATTAACAAAATCTCCCCACCTTCAATTTCTGCCCTGCTCACACCCACACCAAACAACAGATTACGGAGGACACTAACCGCCAACACACTGATTATCCCATCTGAAACAACAAAATGTTCACGAACTAGTAATAGAGCCTTCGCTCTTTACGCCCCTAGATGTTGGAATAACCTCCCTCCCAACATCAGAGCAATCAGAGACCTCAATCAATTTAGGAAGGCCATCAAGCATCACTCATTCCTACTGCACGTTTCCCCACACTACAGCACCATCCAACCCAACCCAGCATTGATTCCCACACCACAGACATAACCAAACCGGACAGATCTAGAAAACCTATAAGATTTTTTACTAAATCCATGAAAGTCATCCTACAAAATTTAAGTAGTTATAAGTTTGCTCAAGACAATAACTTGAATATTGTCACAGAGCAGACTCTCTAGAGCCCCCTGTGGTGCTAAAAAACACTACTCCTCAAGTAAACACTGACGTAGGGAGAGAGCACATGACACAAGGGTATCAGAATGAGTATAAGGGAATGAGGTCACAAGCCTGGAATTATCACCCAGCCAGTAGGGAGGCAAGGAAGGTCCCACCTGACCCCAATAGGCTAGGGTGTGGTGCAGCTGGGGATTACGTAAATAATCAGCACAGCTCACAGGAGGGGGAAGGCAGAGAGAGCCGAAGGAGCTAGGAGAGGAGCTGAGGAACCTCAGAGACGAAGGAGATATCCAGACTGGGAAGGATACAGATATCCCAGGTCTCCACAGCAAGGCAGGCACTGGCTGAATGAAAGTCTGAGTGAGTCTGATGAACATTTAAGTGAAATAAGTGAGCAGCTGAATTCAGACAGGGACAGTGTATGCAGCAGCCTTGATAGAAGCTATGCCTTAAGACACAAGCAACAAGCTAGGAAAAGCTATTCTGAACCAGATAGGAGAAATGCTAAGCTGATCTATGAGAGGCATTTGTATGAAAGACAAAAGCCTTATAATGCTAATTTAAGGAAAGCAGGAAAGCTCCAGAATCTGGGTTACAAACAGAATAGGGAACAAAGCTTGTTACCTTTGGGAGAGAATCCTTCAGAGGAATATAGTTGGCACAAGCCTTCACAGAAACTGCCGTTGGAGACAACAGCTGTTTACAAAGCTCCTGTTAAAACAAAACCCCGTGCAAAGGTTCCACTCTCTGATAGCTGGGCAGCTGACTGCTTTACTCTGCCTAATTACCAGAGGCAGAGGAAAGGCTCCTGGCTAAGCAACTCAAGAGAATACGGTAAAGCCAAACAGATACCTGCTATAGAAAGACAAGTACGTCACAAGCTGGAAAGTTTGTTAAGCAAGTTACCTCAGAAGAGAAGTAACGAAGCCTCTGTATCTGACAGTGTTCCCATGCAATGTGAGCCTTATGAAATTGAGGACAACGCTGAATTGCCTGTTGAACAAATGGACTGTAGTTTTATAATAGCTGACCATATAGAGTCTCTCAGATAGAAGGCTGAACTATTCCTGAGAAGCCTTCATCTGGAAAGCTGACAAGCTGTATTTCTGTTTCATTCCTATTTTTGTTTGCTGAAAGGTAAAGCTATTTTTGTTATAGTTCTTTTGTTTACCCGAGAAGGGTTATGTTTATTTGACTGTTATACTTTTGGAAAAGAATCCTACGGGACGGGGAATAAAACCCAGTTAAACCGATTTTCGGTGTCACAACTTATTTACATACTGGCAAGGACTATAAGTATTGAAAGGCCAGTACTATACACCCGGGTGCAGTACCAACTGTGACCATCAGGAGGCGCTGCACAGCAAAGGGGTGACATAATGGCGTAGTGTTTTAGGATTTTGATACCACGTGACTTCTCCTGGAAAAGACAAGTGCTGGAAGAGACGACTCACCCGGAAGTACTTGCTGAGAGAGGATTTTCGCTGGCAGGTCGGCCAGAAAAGGAAGGAAAGGAAAAAGCTTTCTCACACGTTGGAATCTACACAAAACTCAGGTAACAGTCACCTGGGAGAAACCGTAGATGGATAAGTGAGAAAGAGGGCACTGTTCCTAAGTGGGAATTTAAAAAAAAAAAAAAAAGGTGCCGCACTTGGTGTGTTTTTCTCTTTTTTTTCACAGGTCCTCAAAAGACAGGAAGAATGGATGTACGTCATGTTCAGGCGTGGATGCAAACGCAGTGGAATGAACAAGCCAAGCTTATGCAACAACTGCAGAAACAGTATATGGACGCTATGCAGGAGCAACAGCAACCGTTGGTGGAAGCATTGAAGGCTCTGGTTACCAAACCTCAGGACAATGAGGCAATGACTGTGCCAATACTGACGCAAGTAGCCATGAACCATGCTTCTAATTTTTCTGTAAGACAGTTAACACAGTATGATGACATTGATGATCATATTAAATCGTTTGAGAGGATGGCAGCCACCCTCAAATGGCCGCCAGAGCTCTGGGCCAGGCAATTTACCTTAACTTTGACCGGAGATGCTCTGTCAGCCTTTAGAGGGATGCCTGCTGATTTAGTTACGGATTATACAGAAATTAAGAAGGCCATAAAAGATAGGCTGGGTTTTACACCCAGACAGTATAAGCACCAATTTAGGGAGGCACGCATACAACCCAAGGAGACTCCCCGAGCCTTGTATCAAAGGTTAAAAGGCCTCGCGTACAAGTGGCTTAACCCTGAAGGGAGGTCCATAGATTCTGTTATGAAGGATATTATAATGGAACAATTCATGCATTCAGTATCTGATGATTTGAGAACTTTTCTCATGTTACAGGACTGCCATGATCCGGAAGAGGCCGCAAACATGGCAGAGGCTTATTTTGAAGCCAGAGGGGCAAATGCCTTAAGGACTGGCGGGTTAAAAATAAATGGACAAGAAAGTCCAGGTAGCATGAGAAAAGGGGACAGGAATGCTATGGGTAAAAGAAGTGTGCATGATAATATTGGTGAGGCTGTGGCTAAAAATGTGAGATGTTATAAATGTGGTAAAGTAGGCCACTATAAGAAAAATTGCAAAGTAAAGTTAGTCTTTATGGCTGGGGTTAAAGGTCAAGGCACAAAAGGGATTTTTCTCCAAGTTTTAGTAGAGGGAAAGAATGTCCTGGCTTTAATGGACTCAGGCGCGGAACAGAGCATGGTCTCTCTAAAATTATGGGAGATCCTGGAGCAAGCTCGTTCGGCTGCCTCCAAGCCAGAAAATAACCAGGTACAAATACAGTGTGTGCATGGAACCCAGGTTCCATATCCCCTGCATAAGATAAGGGTTAAGGGGATGGGCATAGAACGTGAAATTCAAGTAGCCATAGTCCCTGGGCTATCCCGAGACCTTATCCTAGGGCATGATTGGCCATCATTTAGGAGAGGGTTAGTGCAAGGTGCAGATACAAAGTCAGGTTTTGTTCTGACCAGATCACAGGCTAGTACCTCTGAAACTCAGGTCCCATCTGCTAAAAGAACAGAGGAACCAGAAAAGAAAAATGATGAGGCGAAGCCCGAGGAAAAGGAAGAGGAGAGAGGAATTAATGTAATTCCTAACCCTGATGAGGTAGTTCAAGCCCCAAGTAAGGAGGAGGAGGAGACTAAGGTACTTCCTGATCACGATGAGTTAGTACAGGCCCCTAATAAAGAGGAGAAGAAACCCAAGAATAAGAAGCGCCAAGAGTGAGGGAAAAGGGCGCAAGGAAGAGCAGAGTTAGAAGCGGGAGAAGGGCTACCGTGGGTGCCAGAAGCCCTAGTGAAAAAGTTCCCTTCGTTCCCAATGGAACAACGAGCGGACCCTGGGCTAAAAAGAGCGTTCGAGTGGGCACAAGAAGTTCGGCTCACACTCCCCAGGTTCTTAATTGATAAAGACATATTATACCGGGAAAGTGTAGAACCATATACCGGGGCGGTTAGGAAGCAAGTGGTGGTGCCAGTGACATTTAAGGCTGTCGTGTTACGGCTAGCACACGACCACCCTATAGGGGGCCACAAAGGTGTTCAGGGAACACTTGATCAAATCCTGGCCAGGTTTTATTGGCCTGGCGTTTATAAGGAAACAAAAAACATATTGTGACTCCTGTCCAGCTTGCCAGAGGGTTTCCATAGCACGCCCAAAGGCGGTACCTATGATACCCTTGCCCACCATCTCAACACCCATTAGACGCTTGGGAATAGATATAGTGGGTCCTTTGATAAGAACACCCCGTGGCTATCAGTATATGCTGGTAATCGTGGACCATGCGACACGTTTTCCGTGGGCGATTCCCCTACGGAATATTTCTGCCAAAGTGATAGCCCAAGAACTTGTAAAATTATTTTGTGAGGTGGGGTTTCCCCAGGAGATTTTAACAGACCAGGGGAGTAACTTTGTCTCACAGCATTTAGCAAAAGTCTGGGAGGCATTTGGCATTCGCCATCTAAAGACTGCGGCATACCATCCCCAGTCAAACGGTTTAGTTGAGCGAACAAATCAGTCGATTAAACACCTCTTACGGAGAGGTTTAAAGAAAAATGAAATGGCCGAGTGGGACACGTTGCTCCCATTCGTTTTGTACACCTGTAGGGAGCGAATCCAGTCATCCTTAGGGGTGTCCCCATTTGAGTTACTGTTTGGCCGGGCCCCGAGAGGTGTATTGGACATCTTACATGAGGAATGGGTGGAACCCGAGGTGCCAGAGGTAGGCGTACCCCAGTTTTTGACCAACCTACGAACACGCTTAGAAAAGACATCTAAGGTTTCCATAGATAATCTCAAGATGAGCCAACAGCGTCAAAAACAGCATTATTATAAAGGTACACAACCTAGACATTTGGAAATAGGGAGTAAGGTCCTGATCCAGGTAGCGGATCCAGGTCCAAAATTTGAGTCCCATTGGAAAGGGCCAGCGACAGTAATCAAAAGAGTGGGGCATGTCTCGTACCTTATAGAGAATGATAGAGGACGTAGACAGGTCTACCATCTCAATGTGTTGAAGCCCTGGAAGGAGAGAGAGGCTCAGGTCAATCTAGTGCATAAGGAGTACGGTAGGAGCACCAGGAGTATGCTTACGTGCTGTCCGTGTAGTGTGGCGGCAACACGTAAGATTTTAAGGGGGGGAATATGTCACAGAGCAGACTCTCTAGAGCCCCCTGTGGTGCTAAAAAACACTACTCCTCAAGTAAACACTGACGTAGGGAGAGAGCACATGACACAAGGGTATCAGAATGAGTATAAGGGAATGAGGTCACAAGCCTGGAATTATCACCCAGCCAGTAGGGAGGCAAGGAAGGTCCCACCTGACCCCAATAGGCTAGGGTGTGGTGCAGCTGGGGATTACGTAAATAATCAGCACAGCTCACAGGAGAGGGGGAAGGCAGAGAGAGCCGAAGGAGCTAGGAGAGGAGCTGAGGAACCTCAGAGACGAAGGAGATATCCAGACTGGGAAGGATACAGATATCCCAGGTCTCCACAGCAAGGCAGGCACTGGCTGAATGAAAGTCTGAGTGAGTCTGATGAACATTTAAGTGAAATAAGTGAGCAGCTGAATTCAGACAGGGACAGTGTATGCAGCAGCCTTGATAGAAGCTATGCCTTAAGACACAAGCAACAAGCTAGGAAAAGCTATTCTGAACCAGATAGGAGAAATGCTAAGCTGATCTATGAGAGGCATTTGTATGAAAGACAAAAGCCTTATAATGCTAATTTAAGGAAAGCAGGAAAGCTCCAGAATCTGGGTTACAAACAGAATAGGGAACAAAGCTTGTTACCTTTGGGAGAGAATCCTTCAGAGGAATATAGTTGGCACAAGCCTTCACAGAAACTGCCGTTGGAGACAACAGCTGTTTACAAAGCTCCTGTTAAAACAAAACCCCGTGCAAAGGTTCCACTCTCTGATAGCTGGGCAGCTGACTGCTTTACTCTGCCTAATTACCAGAGGCAGAGGAAAGGCTCCTGGCTAAGCAACTCAAGAGAATACGGTAAAGCCAAACAGATACCTGCTATAGAAAGACAAGTACGTCACAAGCTGGAAAGTTTGTTAAGCAAGTTACCTCAGAAGAGAAGTAACGAAGCCTCTGTATCTGACAGTGTTCCCATGCAATGTGAGCCTTATGAAATTGAGGACAACGCTGAATTGCCTGTTGAACAAATGGACTGTAGTTTTATAATAGCTGACCATATAGAGTCTCTCAGATAGAAGGCTGAACTATTCCTGAGAAGCCTTCATCTGGAAAGCTGACAAGCTGTATTTCTGTTTCATTCCTATTTTTGTTTGCTGAAAGGTAAAGCTATTTTTGTTATAGTTCTTTTGTTTACCCGAGAAGGGTTATGTTTATTTGACTGTTATACTTTTGGAAAAGAATCCTACGGGACGGGGAATAAAACCCAGTTAAACCGATTTTCGGTGTCACAACTTATTTACATACTGGCAAGGACTATAAGTATTGAAAGGCCAGTACTATACACCCGGGTGCAGTACCAACTGTGACCATCAGGAGGCGCTGCACAGCAAAGGGGTGACAATATGCATATTGACAACAAACCTAGCATATGGAATTGCCTCATTGTAAATAACCTCACTGTAACTTCACCTGGCTGTAAATAATTGTATATAGTTCTCCCAGTTACATTTCCATGTTACTTTCCCTGTTTTATGTAAATACAGGGCAGAACTTCCCCTGCCCTGTAGTCAAGTTGTTGTATGTAAACCGCAATGATAACAAATAGCGCAGTATAGAAAAGCTAAAAATAAATAAATAAACTGGGAGTTGAGAGAGGTCTGAGAATTGAACTGTCTTACCATTGTAGGAGGGGGCATGCTGAGAAACTGAAGCTTGTATCCCTCTCTTACAATGGACAGAGTCCAACTTTCTGCTGTTATCTGCCCCCATCTGGGGGCAAAATAACATAACCTTCCTGGAATGGTGGAAGGCTCTGGCCCGTTCAGGGCCAGGAAGACAAAGTTCTCTATATGGGAGTCAAAGCCCCTGTGGAGGCTGAGTCTGCTGAGCCGGTTGAGGCTTAGCAGCCTTTGTTTTTCTTTGTTTAGGATGCTGCTGAACCTTTTGGGCAGACTGACCTGAATAATGCCCTTGCTGAGTATAGGAGGGGTAGAACGTCTTCTTTCTAGTGAAGAATGGTTTCTTGTAGGACTTTTTCCTTGCAGGATCAGTTGTAGATTTTGATAATCTATCCAAGGTGAGATTATCAGCATCTAGCTCATTAAGCTTTCTCTTGCCAATTTTTGCCAAAGAGATTCTCTCCTGTGCAAGGAATATTCCCCAGTTTGTCCTGTACCCAAAGTTCCAAGTCAGATGCCTGGAGCCAGGCAATCCTACGTGCGCCTATGGCAATAGCAGAAGTTCTGCTTATGCACTCAAAACAATCAAAAGCTGCACGATTTACGAATTTGGAAACATCCTGAGCATGTTTGATAAGGGCAAGGTAATCTTGTCTCTTATCAGGAAAGAGAGGGCTCATAAGTTCTAGATCTCCTGTAACTTCCTTAAGGAACATTCCCATATATAAAATGTAGGAACTAATCCTGGCAGAAAGCATAGAGGCCTGGAAGGTTCAACGCCCAAAGGCATCAAGAGTTCTACATTCACGTCCTGGAGGATTAGATGCATGTCTTTTTGCACTCTTGATCCTTCTCATAGCTGATTCCACCACCATAGAATGGTGGGGCAGCTGAGTTTTTTGAAATCCAGGACAAGGAGGAACTCGATACATGGTATCGAGCCTACGAGAATGAGGAGAAGTGGTGAGAGGTGTTTCCCACATCCTTAGCATGAGATCATGCAAGATCTCATGAATAGGCAAAGTAGTTGATTCTTTGGGAGCTTTAGGATATTGTAAAATCTCCAATTCCTTCGCCCTAGGCTCTGTTTCAGGAGCCACTGTGATGGAAAGACCTCGAGCCACATCCCAGATAAAATCCTGGAAGGATATATCCTCTGGAGGAGACATCCTACGTTTAGGAGAGGAAGAATCCTCAGGAAGAAATACTCTGGTATCGACAGAGCTGTCAGAGTCTTCAGACTCGTCGGAGGATTTAAAGTATCTCCTGTCCAGGTAATCGTGCAGTGCACGATACCGGTACCGATCGAAGTCGGTATCGACAGGATCCGGTACCGACTTGTCATGTGGGCACAGCATGAGGGCACAGCATGTGTCGGTACCGGTAGTCCACCTGCCGACGTCGATGCAATTGGCCCCGGTACCGATGTAGGTGCCAGTACCGGTACCAGTTGAATTGTCTGAAGCGGTTTCAGGGGCATCGATGCCGAGAGAAGAGCTGCCAGACTGCGTTCAATAGCCAAGAATCTCTGGTCTATCGACAAGGTGGCCGGTACCCCAGAGCATGGCACTAGTAGTTCTGCCGATGTTGGGGCCTTGAGAACATCCTGGAGCCCCGATGATGCTTTGGAAGCTACAGGTTAAACTATTTAAGACTAATAAAAGAAAATATTTTTTCACTCAACGTGTAATCAAACTCTGGAATTTGTTACCGGAGGATGTAGTAAAGGCTGTTAGTGTAGCTGGGTTTAAAAAAGGTTTGGATAAGTTCCTGGAGGAAAGGTCCATAAACCATTATTAAGAAGGGACCCAGGATATCAATCCTTGACCCAGTACAAGCATTGCGGAACCTGTGTCTTTTGGGGAAACTGCTAGGTACGTATGACCTAGATTGGCCACTGTTGGAAACAGGATACTGGGCTTGATGGACCTTGGTCTGACCCAGTATGGCATATCTTATGTTCTTATGTAAGCCGAAGCCTCCCACTGGGGCAATTTTGCCGGTGTGAGTCCCTCAGGGGCAACGCCAGAGGCATCTCGATACTTAGAAGGAGATCTAACCTTTGAGGACCGGCTAGACTTATGTTTAGTTACCTGAGATCCATGGGAGGAAGACGAAGCCCTGGAAGATGTTGATGCCACAGATGCTGCATTGGAGGGAAAAAGGGTGCTAAGTTTAGCAGCTCGGTTTTGCTGACCCCTTTTCAACATCATCCCACAGGCAACACACTCGGAGATAGAGTGGTCAGGACCTAAACATTTGAGGCACCACTCATGGGTGTCGGTGATGGAAATGGTACCGCCACATTGGAACACGTTTTAAAACCCGAAGCGTGTTTTTCCATTGTAGAGGAAAGTTGGGTCTAGTGCCCAAAATGGCGCGTGGCACCAGAGGAGAAAAAAGCTGGAAGACTCCAGGAAAAGTATATATATTTTTTTATTTTTAAGGAAAAGAAAGAAAGAAAGAACCGGCGGTACCGGTGTAGCGTCAAAGGAAGGCAGACGCGACCACAAAAAAGAAGAATAAATGGGATATTTTCTGCGGTGACAGGAAGTGTGACCCGCCGGCTCCGTGGAAAATGAAGAACTGGGGAGAGACAGTTGGGAAAGGCAGGAAGGCAGCACGCAGGCGCTGTGGGGTGCTCCCAAAAGCTTCCTAATTGGACGCTGGGAAGCGTTCCCGCGCAGGCTCCTTTGGTACCGACGATACCCATATGTGAAGACTACATTCCTGCTTGTTCCTGGAGAAAGAAGCTATCAACAATAGAAAAAAGGAATATCATACTACTCTGCTTATTAAATCCCTCAACAGGCCATGAGAGCTATTCTCTATAGTCAAATCACTAACAGAAATACCCAATCCTGATACAGAACAACCCTCCATCAAACCACAAACTTTAGCCAATCACTATATGAAAAAATGACGATACATCACTCAAATCCCTCAGCCCCCAATTAAAGGACATTAAACCTCAGAACCATGCCATATGGACTTCATTTCACTATATAGACATAAAACACCTCAAAAACAATCACAAATATCAATACTACTACCTCTTCCTCTGACACCTGCCCAGTCAGCTGGCTTAAAGCCACAAAAGATGAGTTCTCCCCTGCCATCTTAGAAATAGTAAGCCTGTCCTTAAGACAAGGCCATATGTCGTCTGCCCTAAAACAAGCTTTCATACACCCAATTCTTAAATCAAACGTGATAAGACAAAAACCATCCTAACTCTTACAAACCCATCTCAAGTCTGCCGTTTCTAGCCAAGGTCATCAAAAAAGTAGTACAGCTCCAACTGCAAGACTTTATCAATTTAAATGCCCCACTTGAACAACAACGTGATTTTAGACCATATCATAGTGTAGAGACACTTATGCTAACATTCATGAACAGACTCTTATGTGGCCTAAACAATAGTAAACAAGCATTCATACTTATTTTTCTTGACATTGCCGCTGCCTTTGACAGCATTAGCCATAGAATACTCATCTCAAGACTATAGCAGATTGGCCTACATGGCACAGTCATACAGTGGTTCAAGTCTTACCTCACCAACCGTACCCAGCAGGTACAGATTGGTACATCAACCTCCTCAACCTTCAAACAGGAACAAGGTGTTCCTCAAGGCTCATCCCTCTCTGTCCTCCTCTTTAATCTTTATATGCAGCCAATATGTAACATCTTTAAAAAGCACAAGGTAAACTATCACCTCTATGCGGATGATATAATGATGTATCATCCCATAGATATCACAAAGTCTAACTGCCTTCAGATCCAATCGTGCCTAAATGATGTTATTGATTGGCTAAGTACACACAACTTAAAAATTAACATCACTAAAACAGAAGTACTATATGTATGCCGTAATCAAACCTTTAACCCTCCCACTAAACTTCACATAAAAGAAAGACTCAGTTGGAAGTTAAAAAGGAAATTAAATACCTAGGTATCACCCTAGATCAGTCACTTAACATGGTCTCACATATAAAATCTGTTACTAAGATCATATATTTTAAATTGCGATTGATACACCACCTTAGACCCCTCCTGGAGAATTACGATTTTAGATCAATCCTACAGGCCCTGATAACACCCCATTTTGATTACTGTAATAGTATTCTGTATGGATTGCCCAAGAAAATTATCTAACAACTCAAGATGGCACAAAATCTCACCGCACGCATAATTCATAAGGCCCATTATTCCGACCATATCATTTCTCTACTCTATAACCTCCACTGGTTGCCCATTGTAACAAGAACAAAATATAAATATATAATGATAGTCTTCAAACTATTCAATAAAATATCCCCATCATACCTCTGCTCCCTCCTCAGTTTACGACAGTACATGAATCAGAAGGAATTGTTCCAGAACACACTTGTAATACCTACACACATCCGTAACACCAATAAAGCTACCAGCACCAGAGCTTTCACATATATTGCCCCAACACTCTGAAATGCTCTTCCTGACAATCTAAGAGCGATAAAGGACTTACAAACCTTCCACAAAGAATTCAAGACACACCTGTTTATTATTATGGTACCTCCATCCACAATCCTCAGTCCCAAATAACCTAGCCTTACCCCAAGCCCCTTACCGCTATCAAAGTTAACACATAGTTAATGGAACACTCAATACACCATGAACTGCTTACTTGTACGTAGTTGTAAAAGTTTATAGCTGCTAATATTAGATTATAACAGTAATTGAACTTATTAACAATGTAAAGTTGTTTGTTACGTTCTCTGTAAAATGTCTCTGATCGCTGGAACAGGTGGTATATAAAAACCTATAAATAAATGTGCCCTTTTTCCAGGCCTGTTGCATCACTTTCTCTTTCTCCTCAAAGTTATAAAGGCACACCATGATATCTTGGGGCAGGTTGTCTCTGCGCTGCCCCAGACTCCTGTGTGCACGATCCACCTTAAGCCTATGTAAGCTTTCATCAGACTCAGTCCCCTCCTGCAACAGTGCTCCACATATTTCCTGCATCACCTGTCCTATGTCCGCAAAAGCCTGGTCTGCGGAACTCCACAAATCCTGACATTATTTATTCTGGATCTATTTTCTAGAATAGATCCTCAAGCTTGTTCATCCACTCATCTTCCACTTCTTTCATCTGCTCCACTTGACACTGAAGGGCCACTATTCTCTTCCGCCTGTTCCTCCAACAACACAAATTACTTTCCCATGTTAGCCACCTCCTGACTCAGCTCTGATACAGCGTGGAGCAGCTTGTTCATAGCAGAATGTGAATTCCTTATGTATATCCCACAATCTCGACCAGCCAGTGTTGCAGCTCCATTTTTGTAAGCAACCCAGTGTCATCAGGGCACTCCTCACTGCCCTTGCTATCTGTGTCAGTGGCTGCCATTTTCTCCCGTCGCAGTTCCCGATCCATCACCATTGCCTCTCGGCTCTTATTTGCCTTGTATTGAAATCATTTCAACTTCTTCCACATCGACATCACACTCGACAAGCAGCTCCCACAAATACAAGCTCTTTTCCCTTGGGGGGGGGGGGGGGTATGATAAAAATTGAGCAGTTCTAAGGGCCAGACCTGGAGCTCTCCACCTAGGCGGCCATCTCCACGGGTGATGTCACTTCCTCCCAACAATTCTTGTTTAATGTAGATTCAGCTGTGCTCCTCCTCTGTGCCTGGAGCTCTTATAATGATTTGGTTCTGGGTGCGTTCTGTGCACCTGGAAGTGAAATTACTTAAGTGTCACTTACTGTTGTGGCTGGGAGGAAGGAGCACAACTGAACCTATACAAGACAAGAATTGCCGGGATTGGTGCAGTCGCAGCTCCTTCCTTTGCCATTGCCTGTACAGGCTCCATGACACAAGGAGAAGCTGCATTGTTGGGGCGGGGAAGGGAAAAGGGAAGGTGCCACGTTATTGATGAAGAGGGAAGGATTAAGAGGGAAAATGCTGCTTTGTTTGGGGGAGGGGGGAGAAGAGAGGACCAGGACATGCTAGACTACAAAAATGGGGTAGAGGGGGAGATGTCTGGCAACATGGGGGGAGGGGGAGAGAAGGATGACGCCAGGCTACAAGGGTGGATGGGGGGGAAGAGAGAGAGAGGAAAGATACAGGGCTACATATGTTGATGGGTGGGAGGAAGACAGAGAGAGAGGGGGAGGAGATGAGAAGGGTGGGTGAGAAGGAGAGAGGGTGGGGGAACAGTGGGGTTTTGCCGAGTTGCATGGGTGGGTGCAGGGCCGGCCCGTCCATTGAGCGAGAATGTTTTTTGTATAGGGCCCCGTGCAAAGAACATTCCGCATTAAAAGTAAATTTTTTAATAAAGCTGTCTGCTGCCGCCGCCACGGCAGAATCGAGTGTCCCGCGGGGCCCCCCTGCCCGACAGAGCACTCCCTCCCTCCCTGCCTGCTTGCTTGCCTCAGTCCCTCTCCGCTTCGGCTTTCAGAGCTGCGAAGGGAGAGCTTCTCCCTCGCGACTCTGTTAAGCCCACCGGGGCAGATGGGAAATTTCCCATAAGCCCCAGCGGGCTTAACAGAGCCATGAGGGAGAAACTCTCCCTTCGCGGCTCTAAGCCAAAGCGGAGAGGGACTGAGGCAAGCAGGCAGGGAGGGAGTGCTCTGTTGGGCAGGGGGGGCCCCGCGGGACACTCGATTTTGCTGCGGCGGCGGCAGCAGATAGCTTTTTTTTTAAGTTTTCATTTTCCCTGGGCTGATGGGAGAGAGGGGGGTTTAGGACTTGAGTTGGGCTGATGGGGTTAGGACTGGTAATGTGCTGTAGGCTGATGGAGGGGGGTTAGGATTGATAATGTGCTGTGGGCTGATGGGGGGTTAGAACTGGTAATGGGCTAATGGGGGGCTAGGACTGGAAATGGGCTGATGGGGGGGTTAGGACTTGAGGTGGGCTGATGGGGTTAGGACTGGTAATGTGCTGTGAGCTGATGGGGGGTTAGGACTGGAAATGGGCTGAGTGGAAGGGGAGGCTTGAACTGCAAATAACTGATGGTGATGGGGGCTTGGAATGGAAATGGGCTGTGAGGGGAGGGAGCTAGGACTGGAAATGGGCTGAGTGGGGGGGGAGCTAGGACAGGAAATGGGCTGATGGAGGGGCTAGGATAGGACTGAAAATGGGCTGTTGGGGGGAGCTAAGATTGGAAATGGGCTGTGGTGGGGGCTTGGATTGAAATGGACTCATGGAGGGACTAGAACTGGAAGTAGGCTCATAGGGGGCTTGGATTGAAATGGGCTGAGTGGAGGGGAGCTAGGATTTGACATGGGCTGATGGGGCTAGAAAAGGACTAGAAATGGGCTGATGGGGGGTTGGGATTGGAAATGAGTTGATGGAGGGACTCGGATAGAACTGGAAATGGACAGGGGAGCTAGGACTGGAAATGGGCTGATGGGGGGCTAGGACTGAAAATGGGCTGATGGGGGGACTAGAAGGGAGCAGATGCTGGATGGGGCTGGAACTAGAAGGGAGCTGATTTTGGAGGAGGATTAGAATGGGATGGGGCTGGGAGAGTGAAATGGAGAGGGGGAAAATATTTTGTGTGGTAGGGAAGAAAAATCTACAATTGGTCGGGTATTGGAAGAGTATGTGGGGATTGAAGATGGAGGGGTAAAATATGAGTGGATGAAATAGGAATGAGGAAAGAGCAAAAGGAGAAAGATTAGTATGTTACAGCAGATGTAGAGAGAGAATGAAAAAAAAACTAGAAGAGAGAAGAAAGGACAAATGGACAGCAGATGATGGAGAGTTAGCAGAAGACATGAAGAAACCAGAAGAAAGTGGCTGGAGCAATTGCAACTGAAAAAAAATGCACAAAAGGTAGAAAGATCTCTCTTTATTTTGAATTTATTAACTGGAATATGTCAGCTCTGGGAAATGTGCATCATTAACGTCTGCGCTTTGTTTAGTAGAAGAGGAAATTAATTTATAGTTTTATTTCTAAAGTGTTGTTGTACATTCCAAGTTTGGCTTTTGGGGTTCCCAGTTTAATTGTCTTCCTGTTTCTAAATTGTGATTCCTTGTTTGGTGATGGTCTATGTTCTGCATGTGTAACTGAGCTGAGGTATTCTGTTTATGTAGTTGCTATTTGACATTGCCCTTGTTCTCTTTCCTCAATAGGTCATGTATTATTATTCTCTGAAATGTATTGGTTTAATATTTGCAGTGTTGCCTTTTGATAGGTAGGGTCTGGTGCTTTGTGAGTCCTGGTAGTGCTGTTACGATACGGTGGGTTTGCTATGGGCTCTAAATGGGCAGTGTTTGTAGTAGTTCCTAATGTGCCTGGCGGTTGGCACTCGATTATAGTAATGTAGAAATCTTTTAGTCTTTCTTTATCCATACACTCATTAAGAGGCATGTTTACTAAAAGTTAGTTTATGGTAACATTATGCAAATATTTATGCAAATGAGGCCCACACCGAGTCTCCGCACATGGCCCAGCACGCCCCTTGGGCCGCCCCTGGGTGGGTGGATCGATGGGTAGTGGAGAAAAGGGATAGAGAATGAGAGGGAGGGGAGATACCGGGCTTACAAGGGTGGGTGTCAGAGAGACAGACAGTGGAGATGTATTGCTAAAAGGGTGGATGAGGGGAAGAAAGGGAGAGCGTAGGATACTGGGCATGGTGCAGAATATTTTGAGGGGTTGTCAAGGAGACACAAATGAGAGGAGACTGGTGAGTACTGCCACGCTCCTGCCCTGGGCCCGAGAGCTTACAGGCAGGAGTGGCCTTGTAATGTCCCTGAGGAATAAAGCTTGAACTGGTCCCTGGGAATTCTGGGACTCGTAGTGTACTTGTATTTCCTTCAGGATTAAATTGTAGTCGTGACACGAATGGTAAGGCTGCAAGAAATTTATTGTTGTGGGGATATTTTCCAGCGCATCAAAATTTAATAGTACAGAACGCAAAAGGTGCAACTTCAACCCAAACAGCTGAAACCAGGAACACAGGAAGTACAACTGAAATTAAGTTAGCTTCTACTTGGCTCTTCACAATCACAGCAGCTTTAACTCAGCAGTGCCTCATGTGGTCTTTCAGAATTATTGCAGCACCAAACAAACAGCTTTTCCTTCCACAGCGTGGCTTCTCAAAACAACAAAATGAAAACAATTTGTAAACCTTTTAGCTTGGCAGCAAGTACAGCAAATTTCCTGTATTCTTTTCATACAGTGTTCAAGGGTTTCTTACATTGCTGTCCTCTTTGAGGCAGATTGAGCAATCCATTGGAGAAGGGTCTCCTTCTAAGACAGGCAGGTAATTATCCACTTGCATGCATTCATCAGAGCTAAGGCTATCGCTGTCTCTGTCAGGCCTGCTAAGCTTGCCTGACTTCAGTTCCAGAAACTCTTGAAACTGTTTTAAAAGCAATTCAGCCTGTAAAGAGTAGTTACTCACCTGTAACAGGTGTTCTCCAGGAGCAGCAGGAATCAGTCCTCACATATGGGTGACGTCGGCGCCGACGGAGCCCTCGCGGAGCAATTTTCCCCAGCTTTCAAAGAAAGCCTTTGGGAATTGCAGCGCGCATGCGCGGTCCTCTTCCCGCCCAAGGGTGCCATCTTGCTCAGTCTGATGACATAGCTAAAAGACAGCAAAAAATTAGCAAAAACGAAAGCATAGAACTGCAACTCCAAGGGGAGGAGGGAGGGTTGTGAGGACTGATTCCTGCTGCTCCTGGAGAACACCTGTTACAGGTGAGTAACTACTCTCTCCAGGACCAAGCAGGAAGTCAGTCCTCACATATGGGACTCCCAAGCTTAAGGCTACCGGAGACCCTAAGCACAAAAAGGAGCTCCCTCAAGCTCAGTAGCACAGAAGGAAGGAATCTTCTCTGAATACGTCTCCAACCAGTAGCCCAACATCCGGGATGGAGGGTAGGAGTTGCCTATATTTCAAAGAGGTTACGGAGGACTGCCTGTCCGAAAGCACTGTCCCTGCGGGACTCCCTCTCCAGGCAGTAATGGGTTGCAAAAGTCTGGCTTGAAGACCAAGTAGCGGCCCGGCAGATGTCTGCCAATGGAACAGAGCGGAGGTAAGCCACTGACGTAGCCTTCGCCCTAACACGATGAGCCGTGACTCGACTTTCCAAGGAGAGGCCGGCTGCCTCATAAGCCCAAGCGATACAGTCAGCAATCCAGATGGACAGAGTACGCTTGGAGACAGGGAGCCCCAACTTATTGGGGTCATAAGAGACGAAGAGCTGAACAGCCTGTCTGTGCTCCCGCGTACGGTCAAGGTAGAAGGTTAACGCCCTTCTACAGTCCAGGGTATGCAGGACCATTTCAGCTCAGCTGGAGTGTGGCCTGGGAAATTAGGTCGGAAGTACCACCTCCTGGTTGATGTGAAAAGGGGAAACCACCTTGGGAAGAAACTTAGGGTGAGTCCATAGGACTACCCGGTTCTTGTAGAACCTAGTGTAAGGAGGATCAGATACTAGGGCCTGCAGCTCACTAACGCGTCTAGCAGAAGTGAGGGCCACCAAGAACAAGGGTTTCCAAGAAAGAAAACGAAGATGACAGGTAGCCATAGGTTCAAAAGGCGGACAGGTAATCCGCTGTAACACCACATTGAGATCCCAGTCCGGGGCTGGTGGGCGCAAAGGTGGTTTAAGGAGAAGGAGGCCTCTGAGAAAACGAGCCACTAGAGGGTGGCTGGAAAGAGGTCTGCCATCCACCGGCATGTGATGCGCAGAAAGAGCACTGAGGTGGACCTTGACCGAGTTGGACTTAAGTCCAAGATTGGAGAGGGAAAGCAAGTACTGCAAGACCACTGATGCTGAACAGGAGAAGGGATCTTGAGACTGCTGAGCACACCAGACGGAGAACCGACGCCACTTAAGAGCGTAGGACTTCCGGGTGGAGGGCCGCCTGAAGGCCAAGACGACCTCCTCCACATCTGGAGGCAGCCGGAGGGGAGCAAGGTCTACCCTTTCAGCAGCCAGGCCATCAGATGAAGGGACCGGAGGTTGGGGTGCAGGAGAGTCCCCTGATCCTGTGACAGGAGGACGGGCTGAAACCCCAGAGGAAGAGGAGTGTCCACCGCCAGCTGCATTAGAAGCGGGAACCAAGGTTGTCTCGGCCACCGGGGAGCCACTAGGATCATCGAGGCTTTGTCTCTGAGAACTTTGAAGAGTGTCCGAGACACCAGCGGCATGGGAGGAAAGGCATATAAGAGGCCTGTGGACCATGGAATCAGAAAAGCATCCGCCGCTACTCTGAGAGGATGCGGTTGTCGAGAGCAGAATCTGGGAAGTTGCCGGTTCAGAGGACTGGCAAACAGATCCATGGTGGGGAGGCCCCACTTGAGAAAGATCCGCAGAACCACCATCGGATCCAACCTCCACTCGTGTGGCTGGAGGATCCTGCTTAGCTTGTCTGCCAGGTAATTTTCTTGACCTGGGAGATAGACAGCTTTGAGGATGATGCCGTGGTGGACGGCCCAAGAGCATAGTTTCTGTGCCTCTTGACAGAGAAGGAAGGAGCCTGTTCCGCCTTGTTTGTTCACGTAGAACATTGCAACCTGATTGTCTGTCTGGACCAGCACCGACTGGTGAGAAATCAGGTGAAAGAATGCTTTGAGCGCTAGGCGGATGGCTCTGAGCTCCAGGAAGTTTATCTGCTGAGCAGACTCCCAAGGAGTCCAGAGACCTTGAGTACATGTCCCTCGGCAATGTGCTCCCCAACCCAGGAGAGAAGCATCGGTCGTCAGGACCTGAGAAGGCGGAGGGGGCTGAAAAGCTACTCCTAGGACTAGGTTTGGCAGATGAAGCCACCATTGTAGAGAAGAGACCAGCGGGTCGGAGATCTTTACGGAGTCCGCTAGGCTCCCAGTGGCCTGATGCCATTGTGTGCGAAGGCACCATTGAGCAGGTCGCATATTCAGGCGGGCATTGGGGGTCACATGGACCGTGGAAGCCATATGGCCGAGCAGTCCCAGAAATTGCCTGGCCGAGACCAGGGAATTACTGTGAAAGTGGCTGGCGAGATCCATGAGCCGCTGGGCCCTGTCCAGAGGCAGGAAGGCCCGCGCCTGAACAGTGTCCAACCTGGCGCCAATGAATTCGAGATTTTGAGAGGGGAGCAAAGTGGACTTTGCGAAGTTTATGACAAATCCCAAGTGCTGGAGTAGAGTCACAGTGCGATGAGTGACCCGAGTGGCCTCTTGGGAAGACTGGGCTCTGATGAGCCAGTCGTCCAGGTATGGAAACACAAAAAGGCCTTGAAGTCTTAGATAGGCCGCCACCACTGCCAGGCATTTGGTGAACACCCTGGGGGCGGAGGATAGGCCAAAGGGCAGTACTCTGTACTGGTAATGATTTCCTCCCACAACAAACCGGAGATATTGTCTGTGGTCTGGATGAATAAGGATATGAGTATACGCATCTTTTAGATCCAAGGAGCATAGCCAGTCTCCCTGCTGGAGGTAGGGCAGCAGGATTCCAAGGGTAAGCATCTTGAACTTTTCCTTTGCAAGGAACTTGTTGAGGTTGCGCAAGTCCAGGATGGGTCTGAGGCCTCCTGTTCTTTTTGGTATCAGAAAGTACCTGGAGTAAAACCCTTGACCCTTCAGGTGGTGGGGCACCGGTTCCACAGCCTGTTCCTGAAGGAGACTTGCTAACTCCTGAAGGAGTAAGTCCTTGTGCAGAGGGAGTTGAAGAGGCTCCCCTGGAAAATAGGAGGGAGGTACCTGGTGAAAGTGAAGAAGATAGCCCTTTTGAACTATGTGAAGCACCCAGGTATCGGTGGTGATGTTGGACCCCCTGTGGGCAAAGTGGACCAGCCGGCCTCCTGTGCTGAGAGAAACCAGCTGAGGGGGAGAGGCTATGCTGATGAAGTCAAAAACCCCCACCCTGCTGAGCAGGGGCAGGTGGTGCAGGCTTGGGGGCTTGCTGCCTACGGGACCCATTACCCCGTCCCTTGGCCTGCTTACCCTGTGGGGGAGCTGCTGAGGCCTGATAATGAGGGTAGTGTTGATAGGCAGCCGCCTTCCTCGGGTAAAAGGGCTTTTTCCCCGAGCCCTTCTTCTTCTGAGAAGGGGCAGAGGTCTTCCTTGAGAGACGAGTCCTGGTGAGAGTCTCGGTCTCGATCTGTGCAGCCTTCTCATCCATGGGCTTGCCAAAGAGGTTTTCACCTCTGCAGGGGACATCGACCAACTTGTCCTGCACCCATGGCTCGAGGTCGGATGTCTGAAGCCAAGCCTGGCGGCGGCCACCGATGCCGGCTGCGGCTACTCGAGCCGATGCCTCAAAACCATCGTAGGCTGCTCGAGAGATAAACTTTGAGCACTCCCGAATACCAGTTGACAAGGTTTGGAACCTCTGCAAAGGTTCGTCGGAGAGACCAGCAGAGAACCCGGCTATTTCTTTAGTTAGGTCTCGGAGATACATGCCCATGTAGAGCTGGTAGGTCTGGACTCGACAAGCAAGCATAGAGCCCTGGAAACACTTCCTACCGAGGGCATCCAGGCTTCGGGCCTCCCGACCGGGAGGCACCGAGGACTGCATTTTTTGACTCTTAAGTCTATGCATGGCCGATTCCACCACCATGGAATGGTGCGGTAGTTGTGCCTTTTGGAATCCGGGGCTCTTGCGGACTCGATAAATGGAATTGACCCGCTTGCTTAACACCGGCGACGACGCCGGGCTCTCCCACATGCGGAAGAGAAGTCGTTCCAGCATCGGAGGAACCGGTACAATAAAGGCCTCCTTCGGGGGAGAGTCATATTGGAGGGCATCGAGCTCTTCGACTCGAGGCTCCTCCTTGGGATCCGCGGGGAAGGCCAAGGCCTTGGCCATATTCCGCACGAAGTCCGAGAACCGGGTATCCTCCGGGGGGGACCGTCTCCGAGGTTCGGACTCGGGGGAGTCCGATGGGACACACCGAGTCCGAAAGGAACCAGGTGACTCTTCGTCCTCGGATTCCCAGGCTGACTCCTCAGAGGAGGAGTCGAGCAGCTCCGGTCGGGCGGGCATCGATGCCATCCGCCCCGACGCCGAGGGAGACGGCGTCGACGACCTCGGTCCCGAATGGGAGGCCGAAGGAGACCGCGACCGAGGATCGACTTGAGCCCTCATGGACTCGAGGATCGGCTCGGTCTCCGGGGTCGACTTGGAGGTCGACGTCCCGGCGGTCAGGGCAGAAGCACCGGCGAGGCCAGCGATCAATGCCCGCTGCTGGTCCATGAAGGCAGTCAGACTGCTCTCCAAGGCCGTCAACCTGAGTCCGAGCTCAGGAGACCCAGCAGCCCCCGACTCGGGCCCCGATGGCGTCGGGCCCGACGTCGGCTCCTTCAGAGTCGAGTCCACGAGGACAACAGTACTCACGTGAGCGGGCAAGTCCATCTCGAGATGAGGATGTTTGGAAGGCCTCTCCACCTCCGAGGACCCGGGACGGAAATTGGGGCTATGCAACCTGGCCCTCGAGGAACCAGGAGCGTCCACCGATCCCGCCCTCGCGGGTTTCTTCTTCCGATGATGTTCCCGGGTAGGAGACCCCCTTTCAGAGGAACTTCGACGATGCTCAGGACCAGAGTCCCGAGACGTCGAAGCCTCTGACAAGGTCCGAGCCCGGCCGGAGTCAGAGAAGATACGTTCCCGCTGATGCTGCCGACTCCTCAATGCTTTTGAGGACATTTTGCCACACGGACCACAGATCATCGGGTCATGATTGGGTCCGAGGCAGCGGAGGCAGAAGTCGTGTGTGTCGGTAAGAGACATGAGTTTCTTACATAGGTCACACTTCTTAAACCCGCTAGCAGCCGAAAAAGGGCCCCTGCAAGGTCAAAAGACCGGGCTGCCAGTGAAAAAGTAAAAAGGCGCGAAATCTGTCACAAAGGACAAAAAACCGAAAAATAAAGAACGGACTCGCAACCGGCGTCGCGGGTCCGGGCGGGAAAAGAACCGGCGTCGAAACCGAGAAAAAAAGAGAAATAAAATCAACTTTTCTGCGGGGAATTACAAACAACGTCTGTAGGGCTCCGCGGAAAAAAGAAGACTGAGCAAGATGGCACCCTTGGGCGGGAAGAGGACCGCGCATGCGCGCTGCAATTCCCAAAGGCTTTCTTTGAAAGCTGGGGAAAATTGCTCCGCGAGGGCTCCGTCGGCGCCGACGTCACCCATATGTGAGGACTGACTTCCTGCTTGGTCCTGGAGAACTGCTCTTTATCTGTGTGAAAGTCTTTGGTAAGGGTAACACCCTCCCCCCACTTGCTATCAGCTTCTGCAGCTGGGTTTACCTTGTGAAGGTTAGCACAAATAAAAGGTTTCTCTAGTAAAGCATTAAAAGTAGAAAAGTCAGCTTTACCTTTAGCAGGGTTTGAATAAGAACTGGCACCTTTCCTCCAGAAGTCTCTCTGGTTCAAAAACTCAGCAGCCTTACTGCTATTTCCTCTGCTCTGTGAATTTCTCTTTGAAAAGCTTTCTTCCTGCTTAACTTCCCTGCTTGCTACCAGACCAGATACCTTCTTTCCATTTGCTGAATTTTCTAGCCTTCCCATGCCCAGGCTCTACCTTGTAGTAAGGTTCCTTCTTAGAGTGTGCTTGGCTCCAAGGTTTACTGCTCCAAGGTTCTGCCTTGCTCCAGGTTTCTAGCGTTTTCCTCCTTCCTTTTCCCTCTTTTCTCTTTCCTCCTTTTCTCTTTTCCTCCTCTCCTCTTCCCTCTCTGCTTGGGGATTTAAAAGGGCTTCATTTCCCAGCACGCCCTGACCTTCCCCTGAGCATGCCCAATCAGTGCAGAAGCCTGTCTCCTCCCCTGAGCTAGGGCGTGTCCTGTGCTCAGCAGAGAGCTGTGTTTTTTCCAACTCTGCATTGGAAATCCTGTGTGCTAGTGCTGTTTCATTACTTCTACCAGGATTTTCCCCTATCTCCATTTCTTCTGGAGGGCATTCCTCAACACAGTACAGAGGGTATAAGTGTGGTAATGGGGAGTGGATGAAAGATAGAAGGAAATAAGAGGGGTGGGGAGTGAGATGGGGAAAATGGCAGGGCTTGGGGAGATGAGCTGGGTAGGAGATGGAAAGTTGATAGATACATGAAAATTAAAAAGGAGAAGATTGAAGTCTAGCTGGTGAAAATGGTAAAAATTTAAGTGGACAGAAAAGCAGAAAAGAAAGAAAAGGGAATGATCAATATATGAGAAGTAGACGTAGGTAGGAAATGGAGGAAGATAGGAGGAAAGAGAACATAAGATATGCCATACTGGGTCAGACCAAGATCCATTATGTCCGGTATCCTGTTTCCAACAGTGGCAATCCAGATCCCAAGTACCTGTCTGGTTCCCAAAAAGGTACAAAGATTCCACATTGCTTATCCTGGGGTAAGCAGAGGACTTCCCTGGTCCTCTAATGGTTTATGAACTTTTCCTCCAGGAACGTGTCCAAAACATTTTTTAAACCCAGAGCTTTTGATTATGCATTGAATGAAAACATATTTTCTCCTATGCGTCTTAAATGGACTACATTGTAGCTTCATTACATGTCTCCTAATTTTTCTACTTTTTGAAGAAGTAAACAAAGTAAACAACCAATCTATATTTACCCGTTCCACTCTATTCATCATTTTATAGACCTCTGTCATATCTACCTTCAGCTGTCTTTTTTCCCAAGTCGAAGAGAAGATGAAGAGAAGAAATGATAAATGAATAGCAAACACTGGAAAGAGTTGGCAGAAGACAGTCGAAGAAAGCAGAAAAGAGAAACTGGTACCAACATGATTGGAAAACTAAAATATCCAAAGGTTGAAAAAAGTATTTTATTTTCAATTAACTGGAATCTGTTAGTTTTGTGAAATGTATTGAACAAAATAAGAACACATCTGGCAATGCACAAGAGGAAATGCATTTCTATTTTTAGTTTTTCAGTGTTGCAGTATCTGCCAAGTTTTACTTCTTGGGATTCCCAGTTCAATTTTTGCCTTCATATTTCTATTTATGGTTTATTTTATCTAGATATGTCGCCCTTACCCCGATGTGCCAGAGACGTTTACAATGTATTTTATAAAGACGAGTAAAAAATACATGAAACTACAGATTGCAACAAAAAACAAGTAAAGAGATAAAAGGGGTCCAGGGAAAGAATAAATGAGGGGGGGGGGAGAGGGAGGCTGTGGAACAGTCCCATGAGCTGCTCCCCTCCCCCCATTCATGAACCACCAAATGCCTGTTCAAAGAAATACGTTTTAAGGGATTTCTTAAAGAAGTTCAGTGATGAATCTTGTCCGATATAGAGAGGAATGAATTCCACAGCGCAGAGGCCAAAAAAAGAAAGCTGCATGACTAGTAGATTTGTGACGAGCGCAGCTGTTTGAAGGAATGACAAGTCTATTGTGATGCTGTGAGTGGAAAGTTCTGACTGGAATATAAGAAATGTGTTGAAAAGATAGAATAGAAGACTAGTGTAGAAAGACTTATGAGCTAGTAGAAGAATTTTGAATTTAATACAATATGCCACAGGAACCCAATGGTGACATTTCAGGATGGGCTTAACATGATAAAAGCTTTAGGGGTACGTTTACTAAACTGCGGTAATGTTACAGACCGCGCGGTAGGTTACGTTAACACGCGGTAATGTTACAACCCGCGCGGTAGACACCACAGAGGGAGGAGAGAGGGCAGAGAGCTGGGGTCAATGGGCGGGGAGTGGGCATGGAGAGGCTCCCTGCACACTAACGCGCTGAACTGAAGGGCTGAATCTTACCGCGAATGAAAACTTGCCGTTGGATGCACATCTGCAGGAGAGAGAAACCATTTCAGTGTCAGCAATGTAGGGCATAGGCAGGGAGCCCGAGAAAGGTGATATTAGTGTTCCATCTGCAGCAACAGCATAGTGGCAATGTACGAAGGGCCACTATGGTGATGGTGCAAATGGGGCATAGGGGGACTGTAGGCGGGACATGCAGTGGGGGCAACTGGGGCACGGGGTGGACTAGGCGGTTGCCTAGGTGGCACATAGGAATGCAGAAAATGGACACCAGCAAGACAGCAACAGACCAGGGTCAAACATGCCCATGAGTCTGTGTCCCACAGTGTCCCATCCATGGGACATTACCCAGCAGAAACCCCAAGGGGCACATAACATTGACAGGCAGTGCCGGGGGAAGCGTGGATAGCTATGTAGGCACCCCTAACCTAGAACCCACACCTTAGGCAGCCGCCTACCTTTCCCCTGGATGACCTAGGACTGCACACCACCGGCACCGACAGCATATGGTCATGGCGGCATGGCGGGGGGGGGGGGGGTTGTGCTGGAGGGAGTAGTGGCATCCACCTGTAGTGGACCTAGCCCATGCCCTGTACCAGTACGTGGTGTGCAATGCAACAGAAGAGGTCTGGCTGGGGAACATAAGGGTAGCCCCAGGGACCACTATGCTGCTGTGGCAACAGTGTGGTGCAATACACTCAGCCAGTATGTCCAAGAGCAAAAGGTTCAATTCCCATATGTGGATCCTGCAGAGCATCACCCCATAGTTTTATCCCACAATGCAGCCACAACAACAACATGTGCAAACCCCAACACAGCAGTGCACAGGGGTACAAACACCCACTCACATGGGCTCCACTATCCATAGCCTCATGGAGTGTCAGGCTGTTGGCCCCAGCACGGAGCTGCAGTTATCACCAGAGCACTACTACTACCCCCTGCACAGTTTAGCAATGTCGGCACTGTGCTCAGGACTAGTGTGGTGGGCAGGGTTGTCAACCACCTCTATCTCTGCACAATGCTGAGATAGGTGTGGGAGTGTGAGTATGTCTATCCATTGTTTTGTGTCTGCCAACACCTTACTGAGCCCACATTCCTCACACTGTTTCCAGCGTTAGCCTGCAAATGTGCATAATGAGGAGCAAGGTATTGTGGGTATGGCCCAGACAGGGCGGATTGGCCAGGATGCATCTGCACAGGGTGGAGGGCAATGGCTGGGACATTGGAGTGCTCAACCACCACCTGCATGGGCAGGGTGGCCACAGCATGTCACGCTGGTAGGTCGCTCTCACTCTGACCGAGCAGTGACCATGGCATGTCCATGTTCCCACTTAGTGCCACACATTATTTGTCTCTAGTGGTACCTGTCTGTTCCTGGTTCTGGGGCCCAATCACAGAGATACCTGCTTGGTGTTTGTGCTGTGCATCCCACCTCTGGGTGCACAGGGTTCCCCCATGAGCATGCACTATGGACTGGCTAGTGGGCTGTCTGCAGTTAGTCTGTGCATGGTGGGACCACCCTGTAGGATGCTGCAGGTGCAGTCTGATTGTGCTGGCGGATGGCAGACTGTGGCATGGAGCCTTCCCCTGCCCACCCCAAGCATCACTGCTGGTCTACCATGGTCACATGTATGGCTCTGGCCCTTCAGCCCTGGAGGACTGTGGTTGCTGGTACTACAGCCATTCCGTAGGGTGCAGGCACCTGTCCCACCACACCCTCATCTACAATAGGGGTGATTGTGGGCCCCTTGGGGTATATAGTGCATACCACTTAGATCCATAGAGGCAGTGCTACCTAAACATCATGCGAGTCTAGCCCTGCCCCCCGCACCGCCCCGCCGCCCTGATAACAGGTACCCATGGCAGCCAGACCTTAACACTGCGTACACACTAATCTGAGTGGTGTCCGGTCACACAGGGCCACATGTGACTGCAGAACCCAGATGGTAACAGAAGTACTTTTGGTTGCACTGGTGGGAGCACCTGTCACACACTGGTAGTGATGGGGATGTGCAGCAGGACCTATCTCTAGCACCCCATGTACTGTGGACCTAGTGCTGGGCGCCCATCCTATCCCTCAGGGTAAACACGGAACCTGCACAATGGCATGGTCTGTAGCTACTCTGTGCCAGTATCACGCACTGTCAGTCCGTCTTACCACGCTGCAGTATTGGTGAGGTACAGACCCCATTTGGTGGTTAGCTGTAGGCTGCTGTTCTGCATGTGCAATGCATCATTTATTTTTATTTTTATTTAACATGTATTTATAACCCGCAACTTCCAGAGTTCAGTTGCGGTTCACAATAAAACAACAATCTACAAAGCATAAGCTTAGTTTTACATCGAACATTTTGTAACAATAATAGTAATGTTTAACAGTATGAACTAGTGCAAAACAACAAACTGGTTTGTAAACTATGTACAAAAAACTATATACAAATACATGTTGGGGGTATTTTGGAATTGGATCATAGTGTTTTTATAATAGTGTATAGTCTGTTAAATTGTTGGGATTAGTATTACTCATGGGTGCTGGTGGGGTTACCCTATCCTGGCACACAGAGCAGACGGTTTGTGCGGTGACCTGCAGTCCGTCTGTACCCAGCCAGTGCTGTGCAACAAGCCATAGAGGTATAGCCTACTGGTTAGGTCCACCAAGAAGAGCACCACACCATGTTGCTCAAGAGACACCCAGTCAATAACGCGTGGTTACACATAGCCTTACTGGTTAAGAGTATTGTGTTATCTACATACCCCTTCAATGCTTTTGTAATAATGATAAAGGATTTTTCAGATTCTTAAAATTTTGTGTATATATATGTTTTCACATTATTTAGTTTTATATATTTTACCTATATTTCTATTCATTGACCTTTTAAATTCAGGTTCTTATTGGTTTTTGTGTTTATAAATGCATGAAACATGATTTTATATTTTTATATATTTATATTTTTAATGTGTTTGAATGTATTACAGTATTTATGGTTATTATTTGCAGCATAACTGAATCCCCTGAGGAAGTAGAAAACAAAACACGGCCTGTGTCGGGCTCTCAGGTTTTCAAATTATTGAATAAAAGTATCCTTTCAAACAACCACCACGCGTTATTGACTGGGTAGCCTACTGGTTAGTACACTGACATTCTAGGCCAGAGCTACTCACATCCAGTCCTGGAGGTCCGCAACCCTGCAGGTTTTCAGGATATCCCTAATGAATATGCATGAGCTAAATGTGCATTAGAGATATCCTGCCAACCTGACTGGTTTGTGGCCCTCCAGGGCTGGATTTGGAGACCCCTGTCTTACACCTCTATCATTTATGATTGTGCGTGGGCAAGGTGCAGATGTCCAAGACATCAAAAAGGTTAGATAGAACTTGTCACATTCCTCCTCGCTTCTCAACACCACCAAAATATTGCCTATTAGACAACTTTATGGTGGTGGTGAGAATAGAGGAGGAATGTGACACATTCTATCTACCCTTTTAATATCTATGACATCTGTACCTTGCCCACTCACAATCTTAACTGACAGAGGTGTAAGGCAGGGGTCTCCAAATCCAGCCCTGGAGGGCCACAAACCAGTCAGGTTGGCAGGATATCTCTAATGCATATATATCTCATGCAGATTCATTAGGGATATCCTGAAAACCTGTATAAGAACATAAGATATGCCATACTGGGTCAGACCAAGCTCCATCAAGCCCAGTATCCTGTTTCCAACAGTGGCCAATCTAGGTCATACGTAACTAGCAGTATCCCCAAGAGACACAGGTTCCACAATGCTTCTATTGGGTCAAGCATTGATATCCTGGGTCCCTTTTTAATAATGGTTTATGGACCTTTCCTCCAGGAACTTGTCCAAACCTTTTTTACACCCAGCTACACTAACAGCCCTTACTACATCCTCCGGTAACAAATTCCAGAGTTTGATTACACGTTGAGTGAAAAAATATTTTCTCTTACTTGTCTTAAATAGTTTACCCTGTAGCTTCATTACATGTCCCCTAGTCTTTCTATATTCTGATAGTGTAAACAATAGATCTACGTTTACCCGTTCCACTCCATTCATTAATTTATAGACTTCTATCATATCTCCCCTCAGCCATCTCTTTTCCAGGTTGAAGAGCCCTAACCTTTGTAGCCACTCTTTATAGGAGTAGCCTTCCATCCCCTTTACCATATTGGTGGCTCTTCTCTGTACCTTTTCTAATAACGCTATATCCTTTTTAAGATACAGCGACCAGAATTGCACACAATATTCAAGGTGTGGTCGTACCATGGAACGATAGAGAGGCATTATAATATCCCTTTTTTTATTTTCCATTCCTTTCCTTATGAAACCTAGCATTCTATTTGCTTTCTTGGCTGCAGCTGCACACTGGGCGGAGGGTTTTAACATGTTATCCACGATGACTCCTAAATCTTTTTCCTGGTTGGTGGTTTCCAATGTGGAACCTTGCATCGTGTAACCATAGTGTGGGTTGTTCTTTCCTAGGTGCATAACTTTGCACTTGTCCACATTAAATTTCATCTACCATTTTGATGTCCAGTCTTCCAATTTATCCAGATCCTCCTGCAGTTTTCCACAATCCTCTTGGGTTTTAACATCTTTAAACAGTTTTGTGTCGTCTGCAAATTTGATAACCTCACTAGTTATTCCCTTTTCCAGGTCATTTATCCCCCAATTGACCGCTCTGACCCGGTGAAAAGCGGGATATAAATACAGATAAATAAATAAATAAAATAAATTTATGAATATGTCAAAAAGTAGCGGACCCAGTACAGATCCCTGGGGTACTCGACTAGTCACCTTTTTCCATTGGGAAAATTGGCCATTTAGCCCTACCCTCTGCTTTCTATCTTTTAACCAGTTCCCGATCCACAATAGTACACTGCCTCCTATCCCATGACTTTTTAGTTTTGCCAAAAGTCTCTGATGATGGACCTTGTCAAAGGCTTTCTGAAAGTCCAGATATATTAATTACACTTACCTGGTAATTGTAGTTCCTTTAGCGACGACAGTGCAGTCCTCAACTTCTGGGTTGTCAACCTCCTCCTGCAGCTAGGAGACTGGCATATGCAAATTCATGACATCACTGGATATATCCTGTCAGCTCCCCTCCTACTTCCAGTGTGAACTATTAACAAAGCAGACTCAAAGGAGCAAGAAATAAGTAGCCAGTACGTGACATCCAAAAAGAAAACTTTCTTTTTTTTTTTTTTTTTTTAAACTACTATGGTAACAGTGCTCATGCCCGGCTTTCCATCCCTGTCCGCCGAGCAACAGAAGCAGAGGCAAGAGACAGACTATAAAGAAAGCGAAAAGAAACAGGAGAACGGAGTCGACTCACCTGTATAAATTCTTCAAGCCGTACTCCACTCCGGAACCCTGAAAATGACCGAAATAGGGCGGGATGGAGGACTGCACTGTCGTCGCTAAAGGAACTACAATTACCAGGTAAGTGTAATTAATATTTCCTTAGCGCTCCGCAGTGCAGTCCTCAACTTCTGGGATGTACCAGAGCAGTACCTAATGGGTGGGATCTTTCCGGACGACAGACAACACCGCCGACCCGAAGCGAGAATCCTTCGCCGCCTCCACATCTAAACGATAATGCTTACTAAAAGTATGCAAGGACGACCACGTAGCCGCCCTACAAATATCCCCCGGTGGAACCAAGCGATGCTCCGCCCAAGAGCAAGCCTGCGCCCTGGTGGAATGCGCCCGTAAGCCCGACGGCACCATGCGGCCCTGAAGCATATAAGCCGCCGAAATCGCCTCTTTAAGCCACCGGGCAATAGAAGCTTTCGCCGCGGCCTCCCCCTTACGTACACCCCCAAACAGCACAAATAAACGATCTGACTTACGAAAAGAGTCCGTGACCTGTAAGTAATGACGCAACACCCGCCGAACATCTAACCGGCGCAGATCGCGATCGAGGGGGGACTCATCGCGAGAGCCTAGAACCGGCAAAGTGACCACCTGGTCCATATGAAAGGGAGAGACCACCTTAGGTAGGAAGGAGGGCACTGTACGCAACACCACCTTATCAGCCGAGAAGATCAGGAACGGCTCTCGACAAGACAGGGCTTGCAATTCGGAAATACGCCTTGCTGAACAAATTGCCACCAGAAAAACAGCCTTCAAGGTCAGATCCTTCAGAGAACAGCGTTTCAACGGCTCAAAGGGAGACCGAGACAAGGCTCGGAGAACTAAATTAAGAGCCCAGGATGGAACGCCAACCCGAAGAGAAGGCCGCAACTTGGAAATCGCCGTTAAAAACCGTCGAACATCCGGATGAGACCCTAACGACACACCATTGACCTTACCTCGATAACAGGCCAACGCCGCCAACTGCACCCGCAAGGAGCTGGCCGCCAGCCCTTTAGCGAAACCATCCTGCAGAAAATCCATAATAACGGGGACGGCCACCGTGGCCGCTCGAATCCAATGTCGAGAACACCAATCCTCAAAGATGCGCCAAATTCGCACATAAGCTAACGACGTGGAGCGCTTCCGGGATGCTAACATTGTGGCTATCACCGCCGCCGAGTATCCCCGCTTTCTTAAGCGTGCCCTTTCAATGGCCAAACCGTAAGCGAGAACCGATCCACTTGAGGCATGAAAAGAGGACCCTGAACCAGGAGATCCGATCGCTCCGGAAGCCGCCAGGGACGACCGTCCAGGAGTCGAACTATATCTGCATACCAAGGCCGACGAGGCCAATCGGGAGCCACCAGAAGTACTCTCCCCGGGTGGCGCCCTATCTTCTGAACGACCCGACTGATCAACGCCCACGGGGGGAAAACGTAGAGAAGTCCCTGTCTCGGCCAAACTTGCAGAAGCGCATCTATGCCCTCCGACATCCGTTCTCTTCGCCTGCTGTAAAAGCGAAGGACCTGTGCAGATAGAAAGGTCGCCATCAGATCCATCACCGGCGATCCCCAGCGCTCCACAATCTGACCGAATACTTCGGGATGCAGCCGCCATTCCCCGGCATCCACGTGAACTCTGCTGAGGAAGTCGGCCGTTACGTTGTCTTTTCCTGCAATGTGAGCCGCTGAAATCAACGGGAGACGCGGTTCCACCCAACGGAACAACTGATCCGCTTCCTGCTCCATGGCGGTGCTTCCCGTGCCGCCCTGCCGATTGATTAAGCCACCGTCGCCGAGTTGTCAGACAGAACCCGCACTGCCCGACCCAGGATTAAGTGCTGAAAGGCCTGAAGAGCTAGAAACACGGCCCGCAGCTCCAGGCGATTGATTGACCACGACGTCTCCACTCCGGACCATAGGCCCTGCGCAAAGCTGTCCTGGCAATGCGCACCCCAGCCCGTCAGGCTGGCGTCCGTCAATAGAGGCAACCAATCGGGTTGGTCTAGCGGCATCCCGGCCGCTAAAGAGCGATGGAGAAGCCACCACCGGAGAGACCTGCGAACCGCCAGAGGGCAAGGCAGCCGCCCGCTTAAGGGATCCGCCTGATGCGACCAGCGACGGAGCAGAGCCCGCTGCAACGGTCGCATGTGCACCTTCGCCCACGGAACCACTTCCAGAGTCGCCGCCATGGTACCGAGCACGCGCAAGTAGTCCCAGGCTGTCGGAGCCGGAGTGGCTCGGAATTTCTGAATGAGAGTGCGCAAGGCTTGGGCTCGCGGGGAAGGAAGGAACACGTGACCCGAGCACGTGTTGAAACGGACTCCGAGGTACACGAGGTCCTGGGTGGGTTCCAGATGACTCTTCGCAAAATTGATCACCCAACCCAGGCTCTGCAGAAAACGGACCACTTTGTCCGTAACCTGCCAACTTTCCTCCTTGGACTTCGCACGAATCAACCAATCGTCCAAATAGGGATGAACCAGGATCCCTTCGCGCCGCAATGCCGCCTCCACGACTACCATTATCTTCGTGAAGGTGCGAGGAGCCATCGCCAGACCGAAAGGAAGCGCCTGGAACTGATAATGCCCCCACGGGAGAGCAAATCGCAGAAACCGTTGATGAGCCTCCAGAATGGGAATATGTAAGTACGCCTCCGTCAGATCTAGCGACGTCAAAAACTCCCCGGGACGCACCGCGACGATGACCGACCGCAAGGTCTCCATGCGAAAGTGCGGTACCCGCAAGCAGCGGTTGACAGACTTGAGATCCAGAATGGGTCGCAAGTCTCCGCCTTTCTTGGGCACAACGAAATAAATCGAATAACGACCCGTACCGTAATCGCTTTTGGGCACCTCCGTCACCGCACCCAACAGTAACAATCTGTTGAGAGTGGCGGCCACCGCTGCCGCTTTGGAGGCCCCCTTGCACGGCGAGCGGATAAAGGAATCCCGAACGGGTCGAGCAAACTCGAGGGCGTATTCGTGTTGAATGATATCGAGGACCCACTGGTCCGTAGTGATGAGGGTCCAAGCGGAGAGGAACTCCCGCAGACGGCCGCCTACCGAAATGCCCACCGCCGGGACCCGCCTCATCTCATTGTGGCTTACGAGACGTGGAAGGAGAGGCCGCAGAGAAGCCCCTCGCGCCACCTCTGTAGCCCCGAAAGCCCTGCGCGCGGGTCTGGAAGCGGCCCCTAGAGAAACCTGCATAGCGAGGGGACCGAAACCGGCGAAAATCACGAGACTGACCCCTAACCGAGGAGGTCGAACGAAGCGGCTTAGGTTTGTCCTCAGGGAGGCGACCAGCCTTGGACTCCCCCAGGTCCTTGACCAACTTGTCCAAATCTTCCCCAAAGAGTAGACCTCCTTTAAAAGGAAGCTTACTAAGACAAGATTTGGAAGGACCATCAGCCGCCCAGTTCCTGAGCCACACTGAACGTCTGGCCGCCACCACCGAAGCCGTACTGTTAGCTAACGCGCGAATCAAGTCATAATGAATATCCGCTAGATACGCCGCCCCTGACTCCAAGCGATCTAACTCCTTCACATCCTCTTCCTCGAGACGCGAGGAGAGACGCAACCGCTGGGCCCAGCGTAAACACGCCCGAGCCACCCAAGCGCCACATACAGACACCTGCAACGAAATGGAATCGGCCTCAAAGGTCTGCCGCAGTAAGCCATCGACCTTCCTGTCTTGGGCATCCTTCAAGGCCGCACCTCCTTCAACCGGGATAGTGGTCTTTTTAGTGACCGCCGAGACCACCGCATCCACCCGCGGTGCACGAAAACGTTCTTTATCCGGATCCGCCAAGGGATAAAGACGAGACAGGGTGCGAACGCCACGCAATCCGGCTTCCGGCTTATCCCACTCATCCTTGATCATTTTGTCCACCACCCGGTGCAAGGGAAAAACAATGCGCGATTGACGCTCCGCTTGGATAACCGGATCCTCGATCTCTACATCCTTGGCCACTGGAGACGCCATATTCAAGACCCTCAAAGACTCGGAGATGAGCGCCGGCAATTCCTCGCGGCGAAAAACTCGAATGATCTTGGCCTGGTCTTCAGGCTCCGGAAGCTCCCCGTCTTCGAGATCCAGAGGATCCCCCTCCGGGTCCCAGACCACCTCAGATCCTTCAGGCCACTCCTCATCCGCTACCGCGGCTGCGGACCTACGAGCCTTCTTCGGAGCGGGCGGAGGAACACTCGAAGCACATCCCGCGTCCTGGGGGGCTTCAAGGGACAGCAGAGGAGCCGATCCAGGCACCGTGCCCTGCTGCCGCAAACAAAACGCCTGGTGCATTAACAGAACAAACTCGGGACTAAAAACCCCGGGTTCCACCGCAATGCCTGCTGGCGGAGGCGCAGAGGGCCCAGCGGACCCCTCTGACCGGGGCTCCGGCGCACCCTGGCGGGAAGAATGCTCAGCATCAAGTTCTGGAAGCTCAGCCATCCCCTCAGGCTCTCTGACCTCCAGCTTCTGCTCCATGAGAGAAGACAGGGTTGCACAACCCCTGCAGACTCCCAACCCTGATAAAGGACCTCTCCGGGCTCCACAAATTATACAGAGGGGCCTCTGTGGCATTGGCCTTAACAAAAAACCCGATGCCAGCAAAGAGCCCACTATTGGAAACCCCCCCCCTAGGCAACCCTCCGCGGGAAAAAACCAAGGGCAGGGCCTACAAATATCCCGTTTGCCAGGTGAAAACCAAACTCAAAAGTAAAGGGAAAAGCCAAAATTAAGGTAAATGCAAAGGAAAACAGCGTTTGAACACTTACCCAAATCCATGGAGCCCAGAAGTGATGAAATGCACGCGGTGGACCAAGCGACTTCAAAATGGCCGCCGCGTCAAAAGCCCTGAGGCAAAAAAGGCGCCAAGACTCGCGAGCAGTTCACCGGCGCTCACAAAAGCAGCCCCGAGGCTCCAGCAGCCCGACGGAGCTCCTACCGCTGCCGCGCAGATCGCCCCGGGGGAAAAGAACCCCGCGATCTGCAGAGTCAAGGTCCAGCGCCCGGGAAAACTCCGGAGACAACAGCAACTGAAGGGCTCTCCCCCGTATGGTCCGGGGGGAGAGAACTTCCACGGAGCCCAAACTGCCTGCTGAGAAAGGAACGAAAGAAAGCAAAAATTAAAAGAAAGTAAAAGCAATTAAAGGAAAGAAAACCAAACCAGGTAGGCAGGGCTGACACGGAGGAGACAGGAGGCTCCAATAGTGCTGAGCACTGACCCCTCCTCCCTCCAAACGGGCTGATCAAATTTTAAAGCAACAGAAGCCCAGTAATCAAAGAAATGAAAAAGAATAAAAAGTGAATCAAAAACGATCAAAAAGCAAAGAGCTGCTTATTTGTTTCTCACAGTGAGTCCCAACCCGGGTCTCACAACGTCCTCCTGCTGCAAGGATACTGGTCACACTGGAAGTAGGAGGGGAGCTGACAGGATATATCCAGTGATGTCATGAATTTGCACATGCCAGTCTCCTAGCTGCAGGAGGAGGTTGACAACCCAGAAGTTGAGGACTGCACTGAGGAGCGCTAAGGAAAGCACAGTTACTTACCTGTAACAGGTGATATCTGGGAAAAGTAGGAATAAGTCTTCACATATGGGTAGTTCGGTACCGACGGAGCCTGCGCGGGAATGTTCCCCAGCGTCCAATCAGAAAGCTTTTGGGAGCATCCCACAGCACCTGCGTGCTGCCTTCCCAACTGTCTCTCCTCAGTTGAGTTTTATAGCTGAGACAAAGAGGGAGAGAGAGGGAAAGGAAGAAAGATAGAGAGAGAGACAACTCCTAGGGGAGGTGGGTGGGTTGTGAAGACTTATTCCTGCTGTTCCCAGAGATCACCTGTTACAGGCAAGTAACTATGCTATCTCCAGGAACAAGCAGGAATGAGTCTTCACATATGGGGACTCCCTAGCGTTTGATGCCAGGGAGAGAGCCCATAAGTTGTGTGTCCCTGGGACAGGGCTGCACTTCACCATCTGGATCTCTGGCATCCCCTGAGGGATGGTGGGTAGGAGTTGATTAAGTATGGAACAGGTGTTTGAAAACAGCCTGACCAAACAAGGCATCCCTGCGGGAGTCCTTGTCCAAACAGTAATGGGCTGTGAAGGTATGAACCGAGGCCCAAGTGGCTGCTCGACAGATGTCGTCGATAGACACAGAGTTAAGGTGAGCCATTGAGGCTGCCATGGCTCTCACATTGTGAGCTGTGACATGGCCTTCCAGAGAAATGTTCTTGCTCTGATAGGCGAAAGAAATACATTGGGCAATCCAGTTGGAAAGTGTTCTCTTGGAGACTGGTTGTCCCAAATGGGAAGTATCAAAAGCAACAAAGAGTAGAGAAGACTTTCTATGTTGTTGTGTCCTCTGTAAGTAAAAAGCTAGAGCTCTTTTACAGTCCAGGGTATGAAGATTCCTCTCTGCACTTGATGCATGAGGCCCTGGAAAAAAGACAGGTAGGTAGACCTCTTGGTTGAGGTGAAAAGGCGAGACCACCTTAGGCATAAAGTGTGGATTAGTCCTAAGGACCACCTTGTCATGATGGAACCTTGTATAAGGTGGATTAGCTACCAGTGCTTGCAATTCACTGATGCGGCATGCTAATGTGATTGCAATGAGAAAGATAACCTTCCAAGAAAGATATTTTAAGGAGGTAGTAGCTAAAGGTTCAAAAGGTGGCTGCATAAGCTGACCAAGAACAAAATTTAAGTCCCATGCCACCGGAGGTGGTCTAATGGGAGGCTTTGTTAAAAGGAGGCCTCTCATGAACCTTGCTACAAGGGGATGAGAGGAAACAGGTTGTCCATTTAGAAGCTTGAGGGAAGCTGCAATAGCACTCAGATGGACTCTTACTGAATTTGTCTTAAGGCCTGCATTAGACAGATGCAGGAGATACTCCAGCAACGATTCCAGAGGTATTGAACGGGGGTTAAGACCCTTTCCAGAACACCAGATGGTAAAGCACAGTTACTTACCTGTAACAGGTGATCTCTGGGAACAACAGGAATTAGTCCTCACATATGGGTACGTCGGTACCAACGGAGCCTGTGCGGGAAAGCTCCCCAGCTTCCCAGAAGGAAAGCTTTTGGGGCCTCCCACTGCGCATGCGCGCTGCCTTCCCGCCTTCCTGACCAACTCTCCTCAGTTTGAGTTTAAAGCTGAGACAATAGAGAGAGGAAAGGAAAGAGAGAGATAGATACAATTCCTAGGGGAGGCGGGTAGGTTGTGAGGACTAATTCCTGCTGTTCCCAGAGATCACCTGTTACAGGTAAGTAACTGTGCTATCTCCAGGAACAAGCAGGGAATAAGTCCTCACATATGGGGACTCCCTAGCTAAGATGCCTGGGAGATCCCCTGAAGGGTATGAGACCCTGAAAGGTTCCTCATCTTCCTATGGATCTCAGGCATCCATTCAGGGAAGGTGGGCTGGAGTTGTTCAAGAATGGAACAGGTGTCTGAGGACAGCCTGACCAAACAAGGCATCCTGGCGGGAGTCCTTGTCCAAACAATAATGGGCTGTAAAGGTATGAACCGAGGCCCAGGTGGCTGCTCGACAGATCTGGTCAATGGACACAGAGTTTAAATGAGCCATAGAGGTGGCCATGGCCCTCACGTTGTGAGCAGTGACATGGCCCTCCAGAGAAAGGTTCTTACTCTGGTAAGCAAAAGAGATACACTGAGCAATCCAATTGGAGAGTGTTCTTTTGGAGACTGGAAGTCCTAAATGAGAAGGATCAAAAGCAACAAAAAGCTGAGAAGACTTTCGATGTTGCTGTGTCCTGTGGAGGTAAAAGGCAAGAGCTCTTTTACAGTCTAGAGTATGAAGGTTCCTCTCTGCACTGGATGCATGAGGAGCTGGAAAAAAGTCAGGTAAATATACCTCTTGATTAAGATGAAAAGGGGAGACCACTTTAGGCATAAAGTGGGGATTGGTCCTAAGGACCACCTTATCATGATGGAACCTTGTATAAGGTGGATTAGCCACTAGAGCTTGCAGTTCACTGATACGGCGAGCTGAGGTGACTGCAATAAGAAAAATAACCTTCCAGGAAAGAAATTTCAAGGAGGTAGTGGCTAAGGGTTCAAAAGGAGGCTTCATAAGCTGACCAAGAACCAAGTTTAAGTCCCATGCCACCGGAGGAGGTCGAATGGGAGGTTTAGTTAAGGTTAGGCCTCTCATGAATCTTGCAATAAGAGGATGAGAGGAAACAGGTTGTCCATTGATGGGCTTAAGTGATGCCGCAATAGCACTCAAATGGACTCTTACTGAATTCGTTTTGAGTCCTGCATTGGAGAGATGCAGGGGATATTCCAAAAGAGAATTCAATGGGAGTGCTAGAGGGTTAAGACCCTTTTGAGCACACCAAATGGAAAATCTTTTCTATTTAAAAGCGTAAGAATGCCTAGTGGAAGGTTTCCTAGAGGCATGTAGGATATCCTTCACTTGCTGCGAAAGATTGAACTGTTGAAGGTCTAGGCCTTCAGTAACCAAGCTCTGAGGTGAAGGGACTTGGGGTTTGGGTGCCACAAAGTCCCCTCCTCCTGAGACAGAAGGTCTGGAGCCGCTCCCAAATCCAGGGAGGGGGCTTGGGAGAGATGCAGAAGTAGAGGGTACCACACTTGGCGTGGCCAGCGTGGAGCTATGAGGATCATGGACCCTTGATCCCTTTGAAGTTTGAACAGAGTCTTGGGAATCAAAGGAATGGGTGGAAAGGCATACAGGAAGCCCTGACCCCAATGCAGGAGGAAGGCATCCTTGGCCTGAACTCCCTGACACGGAATTCTGTAACAGAACCGGGGAAGTTTGGCATTCCACGGACTTGCAAAGAGGTCTATGTCCGGGGTTCCCCATTTCTGGAAGATTCTGAGTACCTGATCCATGTGCAGGGACCATTCGTGTGGAAGCAGAACTCGACTGAGTCTGTCTGCCCAAGAGTTTTGGATTCCTGGAAGATATACTGCCAGGAGATGGATTTGATGCTCTCTGGCGAAGGCCCATAATCTTAGAGCTTCGTTGCAAAGCGACAGAGAGCCAGTCCCTCCTTGTTTGTTTATGTAAAACATGGCTACTTGATTGTCCGTGTGAATAAGGACTGTCATGTTGCTGAGGAGGGTATGAAAAACTTTGAGAGCCAGAAAGATTGCTCAAAGTTCCAAGTGGTTGATATGAAGGGTGGTCTCCTGTGGAGACCAAGTGCCTTGAGTGGAGAAATCTTGGAGATGAGCCCCCCAACCTGTTTGGGAGGCATCTGTTGTGAGGGTTGCTTGGGGCAACAATGGTTGAAAGGGGGCCCCCAACAACAGATTTTGAGTGGATATCCACCATTGGAGAGACCAAAAGAGACGATTGGAGTTTGCTATTTGGTCTGAGAGAGCTCCTGATGCTTGAGTCCACTGGGTGGATAAAGTCCATTGAGCTGCTCTCATATGTAGGCGAGCATAAGGCACCACATGCACTGTGGAGGCCATGTGGCCTAATAGTTGTAGCATCTCTCTGGCAGTCAAGTGGCTTCTGGACTGAGTCTGAGAGGCTAAGTGCACTAGACGTTGGCAACGGGCCTGGGGTAGATAGGCCTTTGCAGTGGTGGTATCCAACCAGGTCCCTATGAACTCCAGGGATTGCGTAGGGGTGAGTTGAGACTTTGGCAGATTGATGACAAGTCCCAGATACTGCAGAATGCGTCTGGTGCGATCCAGGGAAGTCTGAGCCTCGGACTGAGATGGAGCTCGGATGAGCCAGTCGTCCAGGTATGGGAAGACAAAAATTCCCAGGGCGCGTAGAAATGCAGCTACTATTGCCATGCATTTGGTAAATACCCTTGGAGCAGAGGCTAGACCGAAGGGAAGTACTCTGTACTGGAAATGTTTTCCCTGGAACAGAAACCGTAGGAATTTTCTGTGGGATGGATGGATGAGTATATGTGTGTACGCATCCTTGAGATCTAGAGAACAAAGCCAATCCTGACTCTGTAGGTATGGAAGGAGAGTACCTAGAGAAAGCATCTTGAATTTCTCCTTGTATAGAAATTTGTTCAATTCTCTGAGATCCAGAATGGGTCTGTACCCCCCTGTTTTCTTGGGAATGAGAAAATAAGGGGAGTAAAAACCTGATCCCTGTTGAGGAAGAGGAACCTCTTCTATTGCCTTTTGGGCGAGAAGAGTGGTCACCTCCTGACTCAACAGGTCTAGGAGAGATGGGGGAGAATTGAAACTTCTCACCATGGTATGGGGAGGAAGGTTGGAGAAATGTAGTTTGTAGCCCTCTCTGATGATAGAGAGGGTCCATTGTTCTGATGTGATTTGCTCCCATCTGGGAGCAAAATGAGTTAACCTTCCTGGAATGGTGAGAGGTTCTGGTTTTAGAGCCAGAAAGGTTAAGTTCTCTAGATTTAAGTCAAAATCCCTGAGGGGGTTGGGACTGTTGGGCTGTAGCAGCCCCTGCAGGTTTTGCCCTGGCCTGTTTAGGCTGCTGATGCTTAGGAGCAAAGCGAGCTGCAGAAGATTGTTGGCCAGTATTTGTGGCAAATCTAGCCTTCTTGTAGAAAGGCTTATTTGAAAGATTTTTTCTTGACAGGGGTAGAGGTAGACTTAGAAAGTCTATCTAATGCAGCATTTTCTGCATCCATTTGAGTGGATTTGATTTGCCACTCCTTACCAAACAGATTCTCACCTGTACAGGGCAAATTTCCCAACCCATCTTGAACTCAGGGTTCTAGGTCAGAGGCCTGGAGCCAAGCAATTCTGCGAGCCACAATGGCAATACCTGAGGCTCTGCTAGCACCCTCAAAGGAGTCAAAGGCTGCTCTGTTGGAGAACTTTGAAATATCTTGGGTATGCTTCAGCAAAAGAAGGAACTCCTCCTTTCTATCCTCTGGGATAAAGGGGAGAAAATGGCGTATCTTTAATGCAATTTCCTTCAGAAACATGCCCATATAGAGGCTGTATGAGTTGATTCTGCTAATAAGCATACTTGCTTGGAAGATTTTTCTTCCAAAAGCATCCAGAGTCCTACATTCTCTTCCTGGGGGAGTAGAAGAGTGTCTTTTAGTACTCTTTATCCTTTTCATAGCTGACTGCACCACGATGGAGTGGTGAGGGAGCTGAGTTTTTTGAAACCCAGGAGAAGGGGGAACACGATACATGGTGTCCAGACGACGAGAATGTGGAGATAGGGTGAGAGGAGTCTCCCATAAGTCCATCATGTGTTCTTGAAGAATTTCATGGATGGGCAAGGTGACTGCCTCTTTGGGAACCTTAGAGTATCCTAAAATGTCTAACTTTTTTGCTCTAGGTTCTTTTTCAGAGGATACAGAAATAGAAAGACCTTTAGCTACTTCAATGATGAAGTCTTGAAAGGATAAATCCTCTGGAGGAGACATTCTCCTTTTTGGAGAAGAGGGCTCCTCAGGTAGAGTAAGGGATACTTCAGCAGAGTCATCTGATGAATCAGAATCATCAGAAGACTCAAAGTATCGTCTGTTTGCTTCCAGGGATCGATAAGCGTATCGACCAGTATCGACATCGGGGGTACCCAGAACCGGATCGGTATCGGGAAAAACCCCGGAACCGGGAACCGGAATCGGTATCCTGGTCGATGTGGATGGCCTGGGTACCAGTATCGGTTGTGGTACCGGAACCGGAGTCGGTACCACAGGGTGCGGTACCGAGGGCGTCGCAGCCCTAATGAAAGCGAAAATGGCCTGCTGCATGGATTGAACTGTATGATCCATGGACGCCACGACTGTCTGGATGTCAGTACCGGATGAATGAGCCGGTACCCCAGAACAGTCTAACAGCTGATCGGTCGAGGCCGTGCCATCGATGTCAACCTGTAACCCCATAGGAGGAGCTTTGGAAGCCGGAGCTTCCCGCCGGGGTTGTTTGGCTGGGGCAGGGTCCTCAGGGTCAAGCCCAGGGGTATCTCGATACTTAGAGGGAGATTTGCCCTTTGAGGACCTGCCAGAGGAATGTTTGGTTACCTGAGATCCATCAGGAGAGGAAGACCTGGAAGATGTCGATGCTGGAGTATCTGTAGCAAACAGCATGTGAAACTTGGCTGCCCGGTTCTGTAAGCCACGTTTAGACATCAAAGAACAGGATGGGCAATCCGGAATGGAATGGTCAGGCCCCAAACATTTAAGACACCATTCATGGGTGTCTGTGACTGAAATAGTACCGCTGCACTTGGTGCATGAGGGAGAATTTGTGAAGGCCTAAAGGCCTCACAGAACAAACACACCAAGTGAGGAAAAAAGAAGATTTTTTTTTTTTTTTTTTTTTAAGAAATAAAGGAAAAAAGACCGGCTGGAAACGGGGAAAGCAGACACGCGGCCAAAGAAATAAATTAAAATAACAACTTCTTCAGCGGTGACAGGAACACGACCTGCTGGCTCCGCGGAAAAAGAAGAACTGAGGAGAGTTGGTCAGGAAGGCGGGAAGGCAGCGCGCATGCGCAGTGGGAGGCCCCAAAAGCTTTCCCGCGCAGGCTCCGTCGATACCGACGTACCCATATGTGAGGACTTATTCCTGCTTGTTCCTGGAGATACCTTTTCCACTTGAAGGCGTAAGAATGTCTAGTGGAAGGTTTTCTGGAAGCATAAAGAACATCTTTCACTTGTTGAGAAAGATGAAGATCCTGGAGATCTAGGCCTTCAGCAACCAAGCCCTGAGATGCAGGGACTGGGGATTGGGATGCCACAACTGTCCGTCCTCCTGAGAGAGGAGGTCTGGAGCAGACCCTAACTCTAGGGAGGCAGCTTGAGAGAGATGTAGAAGCAGAGGGTACCACACTTGCCGTGGCCAAGTTGGAGCTATGAGAATCATGTGGCCTCTGTCTCTCTGAAGCTTGAAAAGGGCTTTGGGAATTAGGGGAATGGGTGGAAAGGCATACAGGAAGTCTTGACCCCAATGAAGGAGGAAAGCATCCCTTGCCTGAGCCCCCTGAGCCGGAGTTCTGGAACAGAACCGGGGAGGTTTGGCATTCCACGGACTTACAAAGAGGTCTATGTCCGGGGTTCCCCAAATTTGAAAAATCTTGGATACCTGGTCCTTATGTAGGGACCATTCGTGTGGAAGCAGAACTCAACTGAGTCTGTCCGCTCAAGAGTTCTGAACCCCTGGAAGATAGACTGCCAGAAGATGAATGTGATGCTCTCTGGCGAGGGCCCACAGTCGCAGAGCTTCGTTGCAAAGCAACAGAGAGCCAGTTCCTCCCTGCTTGTTTATATAGAACATGGCTACCTGATTGTCCGTGTGGACAAGGACTGTCTTGTGGCTGAGCAGGGTGTGGAAAACTCACAGAGCTAGGAAGATTGCTCTGAGTTCTAAGAGAGTGATATGTAGACAAGTCTCCTGTGGGGACCAGATGCCCTGGGTGGAGAGGTCCTGAAGATGAGCTCCCCAGCCCATTGGAGAAGCATTTGTTGTAAGAGTTGCCTGGGGCAGATGCTGTTGAAAAGGACACCCCAGCAACAGGTTCTGAGGGGACTTCCACCACTGGAGGGACAAAATGAGGCAACTTGTGTTTGCTATTTTGTCTGACAGGCAGCCTAATGCCTGGGTCCATTGGGTGGATAAAGTCCACTGAGCTGCTCTCATGTGAAGGCGAGCATATGGTACCACATGAACGGTGGATGCCATGTGGCCTAGCAACTGTAACAGTTCTCGAGCAGTTAGAAGGGGTTTTGATTCTGCTTGAGAAGCTAACTGCATCAAGCGAAGGCAACGGGCCTGGGGAAGATAGGCCCTTGCCTTTGTGGTATCCAGTAGTGCCCCTATAAACTCCAGGGACTGAGTAGGGATCAAATTGGATTTTGGGATGTTTATTACCAGCCCTAAATATTGAAGGATACGCATTGTGCAGGTTAGAGCAGTCTTGGCCTCTGATTGAGTGGGAGCTCGAATGAGCCAGTCGTCCAGATAAGGGAAGAAAAATATTCCCAGGGTGCGCAGAAAAGCAGCAACCACTGCATGCATTTCATGAACACCCTTGGTGCAGAGACCAGGCCAAAGGGGAGCACTCTGTATTGATAGTGCTTCTCCTGAAAAAGGAACCGAAGGAACCTTCTGTGAGTTGGATGGATGAGAACATGAGTGTATGCATCCTTGAAATCTAGAGAACAAAGCCAATCCTGACTCTGAAGGTATGGCAGCAGAGTTCCTAGAGAAACCATCTTGAATTTCTCTTTGACTAGGAATCTGTTCAACTCTCTGAGATCTAAAATGGGTCTGAAGCCCCCTGTTTTCTTTGGAATAAGAAAATAGGGGGAGTGGAACCCTGTGCCCTGTTGTTGAGAGGGCACTTCCTCTATTGCCCCCTGGGCTAGAAGAGTGGCAACCTCCTGCTCTAACAGGCTGAGGAGGGAGGTTGGAGAATTGAACTGGTGCACTCTTGTGAGAGGGGGCAAGCTGGAAAAATGAAGTTTGTACCCCTCTCTTATGATGTAGAGTGTCCAATGCTCTGCTGTGATTTGTCCCCATCTGGGAGCAAAGTGACATAACCTTCCTGGAATGGTGGAAGGCTCTGGCCCTTCTAGAGCCAGGAAGGCTAAGTTCTCTAGCAGAGAGTCAAAGGCCCTGAGGGGGCTGAGATTGCTGGGCTGTAGCAGGCCTCGCAGCCTTTGCCTTGGTCTGTTTGGAGGATTGCTGACGTTTGGAAGGAAACTGAGCTGCAGAAGATGCTCTCTGACTACAAGCAGGATAGGATCTTCCCTTTTTAGAAAAAGGTGTTTTCTTGAACAACCTTTTTTTAGCAGGAGCAGCAGTAGATTTGGATAGTCTATCCAAAGCAGAATTTTCAGCATCCATTTGATTGGCTTTTGCTTGCCAATTTTTACCAAACAGATTCTCACCTGTACAAGGGTTATTTCCCAATTCATCTTGGACCCAGGTCTCCAAATCAGATGCTTGAAGCCAAGCAATCCTACGTACACCTATAGCTATAGCTGAGGCTCTGCTTACCCATTCAAAGGAGTCGAAAGCTGCACGGTTGGAGAATTTGGAGATATCCTAGGCATGTTTGAGCCCAGAGAGAAATTCTGGCCTTTTACTGTTAGACATAAAAGGACTTAAAGTCAGAAAATGGTCAGTGACTTCTTTTAAGAACATTCCCATGTAGAGACTATAAGAATTAATTCTCGCAGCAAGCATGGAAGCTTGGAAGACCCTTCTACCAAAAGCATCCAGGGTTCTACATTCACATCCTGGAGGATTAGAGGCATGTCTCTTGGCACTTCTAATCTTTCTCATTGCAGACTCAACCACAATAGAATGGTGAGGAAGCTGAGTTTTATGGAAACCAGAACAAGGAGGGACACGATACATGATGTCCAACCTGCGAGAATGAGGAGAGGTGGTTAGAGGTGCTTCCCACATCCTTAACATGAGATCATACAGAATCTCATGAATAGGCAAGGTAGCTGCCTCTTTAGGAGTTTTTGGATATTGTAGAATATCTAACTCCTTAGCTCTAGGCTCTGACTCTGGGGCTACTGTAATAGAGAGGCCCCGAGCCACCTCTCTGATAAAGTCTTGAAAAGACGAGTCCTCTGGAGGAGACATCCTTCGTTTAGGAGAGGACTCCTCCTGTGGAAGAAGCATCGCTGCATCGACAAGACTTCAGAATCCTCAGAGTCATCAGAGGAATCGAAGAATCGTCTGTCGGGATGCTCTTGCAAAGCCTGATACCCGTACCGAGTGGGATCGGTATCGGGAATCACCGGTACCGGGGTATCAGTACCGGAGGGCTGCAGAGGGCTGACACCGATGCCGATGCCACCGGTACCGGGATCGGTGCCGATGGCGATACAGGAGCCGGTACCGGCTAAGTAGTCTGTTGCGGTACCATGGGTGTCGATGCCACAAGGAAAGCCGCCAGACTGCGTTCGATGGACAGAATCCTCTGATCCATCGACACCGCCAATGCCTGGAAGTCAGTACCGGTGTGAGCCACTGGTACCCCAGAGCATGGAACCAGGAGATCTGTTGAGGCCACGCCATCTAGATCATCATGGAACTCCGATGATCATGCTTTAGAAGCCGAAGCCTCACGCCGGGGTAATTTTGCCGGTGCAGAATCCTCGAGGGCAAGGCCAGGGGCATCTCGATGCTTAGAAGGAGATTTGCCCTTCGAGGACCGGCTGGATTTATGTTTAGTTACCTGAGATCCATGTGAGGAAGAAGAAACCCTGGAAGACGTCGATGCCACCGAAGCTGCATCAGAGGGAAACAGGGTACTGAGCTTGGCAGCTCGGTTCCGTCGACCTCTTAGACATCATGGAACAGGACACACAATCTTTAATGGAATGGTCAGGGCCTAAACACTTTAGACACCAGTCATGGGTGTCGGTGACGGAGAAAGTACCGCCACATTTTGTGCCCTTCTTAAATCCTGAGGCAGGCTTTTCCATATTTAAGGCCCAAAACTGAAGTACACCTGAAGAAAAATAAATGGAAAAAAGGTCTTTTTTTTTTTTTTTTTTTTAAGAAAAGAATAAGAACCGGCAGTACCGGTATAGCGTCGAGGAAGGCAGATGCGACAGAAAAGAAATAAAGAAAAAATATGGAAATTCTTCTGCGGTGACAGGAACACGACCTGCTGGCTCCGCAGAAAAAGAACAACTGAGGAGAGACAGTTGGAAAGGCGGGAAGGCAGCACGCAGGCGCTGTGGGATGCTCCCAAAATCTTTCTGATTGGACGCTGGGGAGCGTTCCCGCGCAGGCTCCGTAGGTACCGACGTACCCATATGTGAAGACTCATTCCTGCTTGTTCCTGGAGATACACTATATCAACCGACTCACCTTTGTCTACCTCTTTATTCACACCTTTAAAAAAACATATCAGATTAGTAAGAGTAGTTACTCACCTGTAACAGGTGTTCTCCAGGAGCAGCAGGAATAAGTCCTCACATATGGGTGACATCGACACCGATGAAGCCCTTGCGGAGCATTTCCCCAGCTTTCCATGAAAGCCTTTGGGAATGCAGGCACGCATGCGCGGTTCCCTTCCCGCCTAGGGGTGCCATCTTACCTCAGTCAAATAACATAGCTAAGAACAGCACACAAAAATGTAAAACAAACTATGTACAACTGCAACTCCAAGAGGAGGAGGGAGGGTTGTGAGGACTGATTCCTGCTGCTCCTGGAGAAAGCACAGTTACTTACCTGTAAGAGGTGATCTCTGGGAACAGCAGGAATAAGTCTTCACATATGGGTACGTCGGTACCGACGGAGCCTGCGTGGGAACGCTCCCCAGCTTCCCAAAAAGGAAAGCTTTTGGGAGCATCCCACAGCACCTGTGCGCTGCCTTCCCGCCTTTCCTAACCGCCTCTCCCCAGTTCGAGTTTTAAAGCTGAGACAAAGAGAGAGAGGAAAGGAAAGATAGATAGAGAGATACAACTCCTAGGGGAGGTGGGTGGGTTGTGAAGACTTATTCCTGCTGTTCCCAGAGATCACCTGTTACAGGTAAGTAACTGTGCTATCTCCAGGAACAAGCAGGAATGAGTCTTCACATATGGGGACTCCCTAGCTAGAGATGCCTGGGAGATCCCCAAGGTTATGAGACCCTGAGAAGGTCTCTACCTCCTCCTATGGATCTCAGGCATCCATCCAGGGAAGGAGGGCAGGAGTTGATTAAGAATGGAACAGGTGTTTGAGAACAGCCTGACCAAACAAGGCATCCCGGCGGGAGTCCTTGTCCAAACAGTAATGGGCTGTGAAGGTATGAACCGAAGCCCAGGTGGCCGCTCGACAGATCTGGTCGATGGACACAGAATTTAGATGAGCCATAGAGGTGGCCATGGCCCTCACATTATGAGCTGTGACATGGCCCTCCAGAGAAAGGTTCTTACTCTGGTAGGCGAAAGAAATACACTGAGCAATCCAATTGGACAGTGTCCTGTTAGAGACTGGAAGTCCCAAATGAGAGGGATCAAAAGCAACAAAGATTTGAGAAGACTTTCTATGTTGCTGTGTCCTTTGTAAGTAAAAGGCAAGAGCTCTCTTACAATCCAGGATATGAAGATTCCTCTCTGCACTTGATGCATGAGGACCTGGAAAAAAAGACAGGTAAATACACCTCCTGATTAAGATGAAAAGGTGAGACCACTTTAGGCATAAAGTGTGGATTGGTCCTAAGGACTACCTTATCATGATGGAACCTGGTATAAGGTGGATTAGCCACTAAGGCCTGCAGTTCACTGATGAGGCGAGCTGAGGTGACTGCAATGAGGAAAATAACCTTCCAGGCAAGAGATTTCAAGGAGGTGGTGGCTAAGGGTTCAAAAGGTGGCTTCATAAGCTGACCAAGAACCAGATTTAAGTCCCATGCCACCGGAGGAGGCCTAATGGGAGGCTTAGTTAAAGTTAGGCCTCTCATGAATCTTGCAATAAGAGGATGAGAGGAAATAGGCTGTCCATTGATAGGCTTAAGGGATGCTGCAATAGCACTCAAATGGACCCTTACTGAATTCATCTTAAGGCCTGCATTGGAGAGATGCAGGAGATATTCCAATAGAGAATTCAAAGGTAGTGCTAGAGGGTCAAGACCCTTCTCAGTACACCAAATGGAAAACCTTTTCCATTTAAAAGCATAGGAACGTCTAGTAGAAGGTTTTCTGGAAGCATGGAGGATATCCTTCACTTGTTGAGAAAGATTCCAACCTTGAAGGTCTAGGCCTTCAGCAACCAAGCTCTGAGGTGAAGGGATTTGGGGTTTGGGTGCCACAAAGTCCCCTCCTCCTGGGACAGAAGGTCTGGAGCAGTTCCCAAGTCTAGGGAGGGAGCTTGAGAGAGCTGCAGAAGTAGAGGGTACCACATTTGGCATGGCCAGCGTGGAGCTATGAGGATCATAGATCATTGATCCCTTTGGAGTTTGAACAGAGTCTTGGGAATCAAGGGAATGTGTGGAAAGGCATACAGGAAGTCTTGACCCCAGTGAAGGAGGAAGGCATCCTTGGCCTGAACTCCCTGACACGAAATTCTGGAACAGAACCGGGGAAGTTTGGCATTCCACGGACTTGCAAAGAGGTCTATGTCCGGGGTTCCCCATTCTTGAAAGATTCTGAGTACCTGGTCCATGTGCAGGGACCATTCGTGTGGAAGCAGAACTCGACTGAGTCTGTCTGTCCAAGAGTTTTGGATTCCTGGAAGGTATACGGCCAGGAGATGAATTTGATGCTCTCTGGCGAAGGCCCAAAATCTTAAAGCTTCGTTGCAAAGCGACAGAGAGCCAGTTCCTCCTTGATTGTTTATGTAAAACATGGCTACCTGATTGTCCGTATGAATGAGGACTGTCTTGTAGCTGAGCAGGGTATGGAAGACCTTGAGAGCTAGAAAAACTGCTCGGAGCTCCAAGTGGTTGATATGTAGAGAGGTCTCCTGTGGAGACCAAGTGCCTTGAGTGGAGAGGTCTTGCAGATGAGCTCCCCAACCTGTTTGGGAGGCATCTGTTGTGAGGGTTGCCTGGGGCAACAACTGTTGGAAGGGGGACCCCAGCAACAGATTTTCGGTGGACTTCCACCACTGGAGAGACCAAAAGAGGTGCCTGGAGGTTGCTATTTTGTCTGACAGAGCTCCTGATGCTTGAGTCCACTGGGTGGACAAAGTCCATTGAGCTGCTCTCATGTGAAGGCAAGCATAGGGGACCACATGCACTGTGGATGCCATGTGGCCTAGCAGTTGTAGCATCTCCCGGGCAGTTAAATGGCTCCTTGACTGAATCTGGGAGGCTAACTGCACTAGTCGTAGGCAACGGGCCTGAGGAAGATAGGCCCTTGCAGTGGTAGTATCTAACCAGGCCCCTATGAACTTTAGGGACTGAGTAGGGGTGAGCTGGGACTTTGGAAGGTTTACCACAAGTCCCAGATACTGCAGAATGCGCCTTGTGCAGTCCAGGGAAATCTGGGCCTCTGACTGAGATGGAGCTCTGATGAGCCAGTCGTCCAGGTATGGGAATACAAATATTCCCAGAGTGCGTAGAAATGCAGCTACTACTGCCATGCATTTGGTGAACACCCTTGGAGCAGAGGCCAGACCGAAAGGAAGCACCCTGTATTGGTAATGCTTTCCTTGGAAAAGAAAACGGAGGAACCTTCTGTGAGAAGGATGGATGAGGACATGTGTGTACGCATCCTTGAGATCTAGAGAACAAAGCCAATCCTGACTCTGAAGGTATGGAAGGAGAGTGCCCAGAGAAAGCATCTTGAATTTCTCCTTGCATAGAAATTTGTTCAATTCTCTGAGATCTAAGATGGGTCTGTAGCCCCCTGTTTTCTTTGGGATCAGAAAGTAGGGGGAGTAAAACCCTGACCCTTGTTGAAGAAGGGGAACTTCTTCTATTGCCCCTTGGGCAAGAAGGGCAGCCACCTCCTGACCTAGAAGGTCGAGAAGAGATGTTGGAGAATTGAAATGTCTCACCATGGTGTGAGGAGGAAGGTTTGAGAAATGAAGTTTGTAGCCCTCCCTTATGATGGAGAGGGTCCATTGCTCTGCTGTAATTTGCTCCCACCTGGGAGCAAAATGAGCTAACCTTCCTGGAATGGTGAGAGGCTCTGGCTGTTTCAGAGCCAGAAAGGCTAAGTTCTCTAGCATCAAGTCAAAAGCCCTGAGGAGGCTGGGTCTGCTGAGTTGCAGCAGCCCCTGTAGGCTTAGGCCTGGCCTGTTTAGGTTGCTGACGCTTAGCAGCAAAACGACCTGTAGATGATTGTTGGCCAGAAGCAGGATGGAATCTGCCTTTCTTGAAAAAAGGCTTCTTGAAAGGTTTTTTCTTGGCAGGAATGGAGGTTGACTTTGAAAGTCTATCCAAAGCAGAATTTTCTGCATCCATTTGAGTGGCTTTTATTTGCCAATCTTTGCCAAACAGGTTTTCTCCTGTACAGGGAAGATTCCCCAAGTCATCCTGGACCAAAGATTCTAGATCAGAAGCTTGGAGCCAAGCAATTCTGCGTGCAGCTATGGCAATGGCCGAAGCTCTGCTGGCACCTTCAAAGGAGTCAAAAGCTGCACGGTTGGAAAACTTTGAAATATCTTGAGTATGCTTAAGCCAAATAAGGAATTCTTCCCTTTTATCCTCTGGAAGAAAAGGGAGGAAAGTGTGCAGTTTATCTGCCGCTTCTTTCAGAAACATACCCCTATAAAGACTATAGGAGTTGATTCTGGCAATGAGCATACTGGCTTGGAAGATTTACCTACCAAAAGCATCCAAGGTCCTGCATTCTCTTCCTGGAGGAGCAGAGGAGTGTCTTTTTGCACTCTTTATCCTTTTCATAGCTGACTCCACCACAATAGAATGGTGAGGAAGCTGTGTTTTATGAAAACCAGGACAAGGAGGGACACGGTACATAGTGTCCAATCTACGAGAATGAGGAAAGATAGTGAGAGGAGTCTCCCATAAGTCAATCATGTGATCATAAAGAATCTCATGAATTGGCAAGGTGACTGCCTCCTTAGGAGCCTTAGAATAATCTAAAATATCCAAGTTTTTAGCTCTAGGCTCTGATTCAGAGGTTACTGAAATAGAAAGCCCTTTAGCCACTTCTCTTATGAAGTCTTGAAAGGACAAGTCCTCTGGAGGAGACATTCTTCTTTTTGGAGAAGAAGGCTCTTCAGGAAGGGCTATGGATACTTCAGCAGACTCCTCCGATGCATCAGAATCTTCGGAGGAATCAAAGTATCGACTGTCAGGGTGCTCTTCCAAAGCTCGATACGCGTACCGAGCGGTATCGACATCGGGCGTCATCAGTACCGGTTCGGTACCGATGGGCATCCCTGGACAGGGAACCGCTACAGTCGGCATCCTGGTCGATGCATCAGTCGGTACCGGTACCAACAATGGTGCCAGTACCGGAGCTGATACAGACAACGGAGTTTGTTGTGGTATCAGCGGCGTCGCAGCTTGAATGAAGGCCGTAAGAGCCTGCTGCATGGATAGGACATTCTGATCCATCGACGCCATGAATGCCTGGAATTCGGTACCGGAAGGTTGCGCCGGTACCCCAGAGCATTCTAACAGGTGATCGGTCGAGGCCGTGCCATCGATGTCAACCTGTAACCCCATAGGTGGAGCTTTGGAAGCCGGAGCTTCCCGCCGGGGTTGTTTTGCCGGTGCAGGATCCTTGAGGGCAAGCCAGGATGCATCTCGATGCTTGGAAGGAGATCTACCCTTCGAGGACCGGCTGGATTTATGTTTGGTTACCTGAGATCCATGGGAGGAAGAAGCAGCCCTGGAAGACGTCGATGCCACTGAAGCTGCTTCAGAGGGAAACAGCACATGGAGCTTGGCTGCTCGGTTCTGTAACCCTCGTTTGGACATCAAGGAGCAGGACGAACAATCCAAAATGGAGTGGTCAGGACCCAAACATTTAAGACACCATTCATGGGTGTCGGTAACAGAAATAGTACCGCTGCACTTAGTATATTTTTTAAACCCGGAGGCTGGTTTTTCCATGAGGAAAATTCTTTGTGAGGCCTAAGGCCCAAAAGAGGAAAAACACACTGAGGGAAAAATATGTTCTTTTTTTTTTTTATAAGAAAAGAAAGAAAGACCGGCGGTACCGGTCCGACGTCGGGGAAGGCAGACGCGCGACCAAAGAAATAAAATAAAATAAAGAACTTCTTCAGCGGTGACAGGAACACGACCTGCTGGCTCCGCGGCAAAGAAGAACTGGGGAGAGGCGGTTAGGAAAGGCGGGAAGGCAGCGCGCAGGCGCTGTGGGATGCTCCCAAAAGCTTTCCTTTTTGGGAAGCTGGGGAGCGTTCCCGCGCAGGCTCCGTCGGTACCGACGTACCCATATGTGAAGACTCATTCCTGCTTGTTCCTGGAGATCACCTGTTACAGGTGAGTAACTACTCTTTCTCCAGGACCAAGCAGGAAGTCAGTCCTCACATATGGGTGACTCCCTAGCTCTGGGCTACCAGGAACCCAGGCTGAACAAGAGAACTCCCTCTAGTCCCAGCATCAAAGAAAGGCTTTCAACTGACAGAACCTCCACCGGTAGCCCAACAGAGGGCAAGAGGGCAGGAGTTGCCTAAACCTCATAGAGATTCTGGAGTACTGCCTGGCCAAAAGCAGTGTCCCTACGGGACTCCCTCTCCAGGCAGTAGTGGGCTGCAAAAGTCTGGCTTGAAGACCAAGTAGCAGGCCTGCAGATGTCTACCAGTGGTACAGAGCGGAGATGAGCCACTGAGGCAGCCATTGCCCTGACACAATGGGTCGTGACCCGACCCTGCAAAGGAAGGTCAGCCGCCTTGTAAGCCCAGGTGATACAGTCAGCCACCCAGATGGACAAGGTACGCTTGGACACAGCGAACCCCAAATTATTAGGGTCAAAAGATATGAAGAGCTGAGTAGCTCTTCTGTGCCCTTGCGTACGGTCAAGGTAGAAGGATAAGGCCCTCCTACAGTCCAGGGTATGCAGAACTGCTTCAGCCGGGCTTGCATGAGGCCTAGGGAAGAATGTTGGAAGAACCACCTCCTGGTTGAGGTGGAAAGAGGAGACAACTTTAGGGAGGAACTTAGGATGAGTCCTGAGGACTACCCTGTTCCTATAGATTCTGGTGTAAGGCCTGTCACAGACCAGGGCCTGAAGCTCACTCACTCGCCTGGCCGAGGTTAGAGCTATCAGGAAGAGAGTCTTCCAGGATAGGAAGCAGAGAGGACAAGTAGCCATTGGCTCAAAAGGTGGGCGAGTCAATTGTTGCAAGACCACATTCAACTCCCACTCAGGAGCAGGAGGACGGATTGGAGGCTTGAGCAAGAGCAAGCCTCTGAGAAAGCGGGACACCAAAGGGTGAACCGACAGAGAATGTCCTTCCACCAGTGAGTGGTGAGCTGCTAGAGCGGAGAGGTGGACCCAAACAGAATTGGACTTAAGTCCCTGATTTGATAAGTGCAGTAAGTACTGAAGCACTACTGGTACAGTACAGGAGAAGGGGTCCTCTGTACGTAGCTGACACCATACAGAAAACCTTTTCCATTTGAGAGCATAGGTTTTTCTAGTGGACTGTTTCCTAGAGGCTAGGAGAACTTCTTCAACTTCCTGAGGTAGGCCCCAGGGAGCCAAAACTACCCTTGCAGCCTCCATGCCATCAAATTGAGAGCTTTGAGGTTGGGGTGCAGCAGAGAACCCTGATCCTGAGAGAGAAGGTCGGGTTGGAACCCTAGAGGCAGTGGGGGATCCACTGCAAGCTGTAGCAAAAGTGGAAACCAAGGCTGTCTCGGCCACCTGGGAGCCACGAGCAGAACCGAGGCCTTGTCCTCGAGAATCTTGAACAGAGTTCGGGCCACCAGAGGCGTGGGAGGAAACGCATACAGAAGGCCCTGAGACAAGGGGAATCAGAAAAGCATCTGCTGCTATCCGCAGAGGATGCGGTTGCCTGGCACAGAACTTTGGCAGCTGTTTGTTCAGAGGACTGGCAAACAGGTCTATGGATGGAAGTCCCCATTGCATGAAAATCTTTTGAACTACTATGGGATGGAGCTGCCACTCATGGGGCTGCAGAATCCTGCTCAACCTGTCCGCCAGGTAGTTCTCCTGGCCAGGTAGATAGACTGCTTTGAGGAGCATGTTGTGCTTGAGAGCAAACAAGCAAAGGTCCTGTGCCTCCTGACAGAGGAGCCTGGACCCAGTTCCACCCTGCTTGTTCACATAGAACATGGCTACCTGGTTGTCTGTCTGAACCAGGACAGACTGATGAGCTAGGGTTCTTGAGGGCTAACCGAATAGCTCTGAGTTCCAGGAGATTGATTTGCTGTGCAGCGTCCCAGGGAGACCACAGACCCTGGGTGCACTTGCCTAGACAGTGAGCTCCCCAGCCTTGCAGGGAGGCATCTGTGGTCAAGACCACTGTGAACGCAGGACTCTGAAAAGGTACTCCTCTTAGCAGATTGGGTGGGTGTAGCCACCATCTGAGGGAGTGCAGCAAGTGTCTGGACATCCTTATCCTGTCAGTGAGGTTGCCTGTGGCCTGTGACCACTGAGTCCGCAGGCACCACTGTGCAGGCCTCATATGGAGTCTGGCATTGGGGGTCACATGTACTGTTGAAGCCATGTGGCCAAGAAGTCTCAGGCAGAGTCTGGCAGAGACCAGTGACCTGCTGAGAAACTTGTTTGCTAAGTTTATCAGTCTTTGGGCCCTGTCTTCTGGTAAGAACGCCTTTGCCAGCAGAGAGTCCAACCTTGCTCCTATGAACTCCAAGTTCTGAGAGGGGAGCAAAGTGGACTTTGCAAAGTTTATGACAAACCCCAGGCTTTGAAGAAGAGTAATGGTCCTGAGGGTGGCTTGTCTGGCCTCCTGGTATGTCTGACCTCTTATGAGCCAGTCGTCCAGATAGGGGAATACAAAGATACCCTGATTCCTCAGGTAGGCTGCCACCACTGCTAGGCATTTGGTAAAGACTCTGGGAGCGGAAGTGAGGCCAAAAGGCAATACTCTGTACTGATAATGGTTTCCTCCCACAAGGTCTGGATGGATGAGGATGTGGGTATACGCATCCTTTAGATCTAAGGAGCATAGCCAATCTCCCTGCTGGAGGTAGGGCAGAAGTGTTCCAAGAGTAAGCATCTTGAACTTTTCCTTCTCCAGGAACTTGTTGAGGTTTCTGAGATCCAGGATAGGTCGAAGACCACCGGTTCTTTTGGGCACCAGGAAATATCTGGAGTAGAACCCTCGGCCTTACAAGTGGGGAGGCACAGGCTCCACTGCCCTGTCTATCAACAGACTTGTAGCTTCTGAAGGAGAAGATCTGTGTGCAGGGGAGGCCTTGGAGGTTCCCCTGGGAAGTATGGCAGAGGCAGCTGGAGGAAGTGCAGGGCATAGCCCTTTTGGACTATGCTCAGCACCCAACTGTCTCCGGTGATGAGTGGCCACTGGTGAGCAAACAGGGCTAGGCGACCTCCTGTGCAGGGTTGGGAGAGCAGGGACAGAGAGGCTATGCCGAAGGAGTCAAAATCCCCCATCCTGCTGTGTAGGAGCAGGGGCCGGAGGCTTGGGGGTCCTCTGCCTACGGGGCCCATTACGCTGCCCCTTGGCTTGCTGACCCTGAGGGGGAGCTTGGGCAGCCTGATATTGCGGGTACTGTTTGTAGGCAGTGCCCTTCCTCGGATAAAATAACTTTTTCCCCAAGCCCTTCTTCTTGTGAGAAGGGGCAGAAGTCTTCCTAGACAGCCTTGTCCGTGTGAGGTGCTCGGTCTCGAGCTGTGCGGCCTTCTCGGTCATGGGTTTGCCAAAAAGGCTTTCACCTCGGCAAGGGACATCGACCAACTTGTCCTGAACCCATGGCTCGAGGTCCGATGACTGCAGCCATGCCTGGCGTCGAGCCATGATGCCGGCTGCCGCAACACGGGCCGAAGCCTCGAAGCCATCGTAGGCAGCGCGGGACATAAATTTAGAGCATTCCCGGATCCCCGAGGACAAGGACTTGAACCTCTGCAAGGGTTCCCCGGAGAGACCAGCAGAGAACCTGGCCAGCTCCTTGGCCAGGTCCCGTAAGTACATGCCCATGTACAGCTGGTAAGACTGGACACGGCAAGCAAGCATCGAGCCCTGGAAGCACTTTCTACCAAAACCATCGAGGTTCCGGGCCTCCCTGCCAGGGGGCACTGCGGAGTGCATCTTCTGACTTTTCAGGCGATGCATGGCCGATTCCACCACCATGGAATTGTGTGGTAGCCGTGCCTTCAAAAAGCCAGGACTCTTCCGGAGTCGATAGATCAAATCGACCCGCTTGCTTAAAACAGGTGCCGAGGACGGTGCCTCCCACATGCGGAAGGGGAGCCGTTCCAGCATCGGAGGAACCAGGACAGTAAAGGCCTCCTTCGGAGGAGAGTTGTACTGCAGGGCCTCGAGCTCTTCGGCTCGAGGCTCCAACTCGGGGTCCGTAGGGATAGCCAAGGCAGTGGCCATATCCCGAATGAACGCCGAGAACCTGGTATCCTCCGGAGGGGATCTACTCCGGGGCTCAGACTGCGGTGAGTCCGATGGGACGCACCGAGTCTTAAAGGTGTCGGGAGACTCCTCGTCCTCTGTCTCCCATGCGGACTCGTCCGAAGAGGAATCGGGGTCCGACCTCGAGGGGCCTGCGAGCACCCGCCCCGATGCTGATGGCACCGGCGTCAACGCCCTCGGTCCCGAACGGGAGGTCGAGGGAGACCGCGACCGAGGTCGACCTCGAGCCTTCATGGTCTCGAATATCGGCTCGGTCTCCGGGGTCGACTTCGAGGTCGATGTCCCGGTGGTCGGGGCAGATGCGCCAGACAGGCTGGCCATCAGTGCCTGCTGCTGGTCCATGAAGGCAAACAATCTGCTCTCCAAGGCTGTCAACCTGAGACTCAGCTCAGGAGACTCAGCAGCTCCCGACTCGGGCCCCGTGACGTCGGCTCCCTGGGAGAAGAGTCCACGAGGACTACAGGACTTACGTGTCCAGCAGACGCCGGCTCCAGTTGAGGAACTTTGGACGGCTTCTCCTGTTCCACAGGCCCGGGGCGACGGTCGGGGGTCTGAGACCGAGTTCTCGAGGATCCCGGGACCTCTTCCGACGACGCCCTCGTGAGCTGTTTCTTCCTCTTGCGTTCCCGGTCGGGGGACCCCCGTTCCGAGGAGCCACGACGGTGCTCGGGATCCGACTTCCGAGATGTCGAGGCCTCAGACGAGGTCCGGGCCGGCCGGAGGCCGAGTCAGAAAAGAGCCTTTCTTTCTGGTGCTGTCGACTGCGCAGCGCCTTGGAAGACATCTTCCCATATGGTCCACACGTTTTAGAGTCGTGATCAGGACGGAGGCACCGGAGGCAGCAGTCGTGTGTGTCGGTGAGAGACATCAGTTTCTTACACCGATCACACTTCTTAAAACCACTGGAAGCCATTGGGGAAAAAAGAGTCCCCGCGAGGTCGAAGGACCGGCCTTCCAGGGAAAAGAAAAAAAGGGCGCGAACGCCAGCCACGAAGGGCAAAAACCGAAAAAAGAGATCAGGCTCGATACCGGTGTACCGAACCCGGCGGGAGGGGAACCGGCGTCGAACCGGAGACGAAAAAACAGCGAATCGCCAAAAAAGTCAAGCAATTTTCCGGGATGACGAGAACTCACGTCCGGCAGGCTTCACGGAAAACGAGAGACTGAAGTAAGATGGCACCTTTAGGTGGGAAGGGAACCGCGCATGCGTGCCTGCATTCCCAAAGGCTTTCATGGAAAGCTGGGGAAATGCTCCGCAAGGGCTTCATCGGCGTCAATGTCACCCATATGTGAGGACTGACTTCCTGCTTGGTCCTGTAGAAAGACAAGATCTTCCTTGTCTTCCTGGAGAAAGACAAGATCTTCCTGGGCTGTCTCCCATTAGGAAATGATTATCTACATGCTGTGTAATTTTGTTCTTTCTGATGGTTTCTACCATTTTCCCCAGTACTGACGTCAGGCTCACCATTCTGTAGTTGCCCGGATCACCCCTGGAACCCTTTTTAAAAATTGGCGTTACATTGGCGATCCTCCAATCTTCAGGTATTACAGATGATTTTAATGAAAATTCACAGATTACTAATAGCAGGTCTGCAATCTCATATTTCAGTTCTTCAAACACTCTTGGATATATACCATCCGGTCCAGGTAATTTGCTACTATTCAGTTTATCAAATATTTGTAATACATCTTCCCGGTGTAGCGATATTTCTCTCAATTCATCTGCAGTATCACCTTTAAATACCACTTCAGTCTTGGGTAACATCCCTACATCTTCCTCAGTAAAGACCAAAGCAAAGAATTCATTCAGTCTCTCCGCTATAGCCTTGTCTCCTCTTACTGCCCCTTTTACCCCTCTATCATCTAATGGTCCAATTGACTCTCTCACAGGACTTTTGCTACGAATGTACTTGAAAAAGTCTTTATTTCGTGTTTTTGCTTCCATAGTAAGTTCCTTCTCAAATTCTCGCTTTGCCTGCCTTATCAATGCTTTGCATTTAACTTGCCAGTGCTTGCGCTGTTTCCAGTTTTCATCGTTTGGCTCTTTTTTCCATTTCCTGAAAGATGCTTTTTTGACAGCAACAGCCTCTCTGACCTCACCTTTAAACCATGCTGGCAGTTTTTTGGACTTTCTTCCACTTTTCTTAATGCGTGGAATACAGCTGGTCTGGGCTTCCAGGATAGTATTTTTAAACAACACCCACGCTTGATGTAAGTCTTTAACCTTTGCAACCGCTCCTTTTAATTTTTTCTTAACTATATTCCTCATTTTATCATAGTCTCCCTTTCAAAAGTTAAAAGGTAGTAATGTGGATTTCTTTACTATCCCTCCTCAACTAATTAAATCAAACATGATCATGTTATGATCACTATTGCCAAGTGGTCCCAACACCCTTATTTCTTGCACCAGATCTAGTGTTCCACTAAGGACTAGGTCCAGTATGGCTTCCCCTCTGGTCCGTTCATGAACCAGCTGCTCCAAGAAGCAGTCATTTATTTCATCTACAAAACTTTATCTCCCTAGCATGTCCTGCCGTGACACTGACCCAGTCGATACCGGGGTAATTGAAATCACCCATTATTATTACTGTGCTGTGACTTTTGTTAGCTTCCTTGATTTCTTTGAGCATTTCATCATCCATTTGTTCATTCTGGTCAGGCGCTCGATAGTACACCCCCACTGCCATCACCTTCCCCTTCATACATGGAATTTCAATCCATAGAGATTGTACAGCAAATTTTATTTCCTGCAAAACTTTAATCCTTTCTGACTCAATGCCCTCTCTAACATAGAGCGCAACCCCTCCACCAATTTGATCAGTTCTATCATTACGATATAGTTTGTATCCAGGTATCATAGTGTCCCACTGGTTATCCTCCTTCCACCATGTCTCTGAGATTGCAATCATATCTAACCTCTCATTTAGTGCTATATATTCTAACTCTCCCATCTTATTGTTTAGACTTCTAGCATTTGCATACAGGCATTTTAGAGACTGTATTTTATTAATATTAATCTGTCTATAAGTAGGCATGGGTAATTTGGAATCTTTACACTCTGTCTGCACCATACTCAAGGGCATTTGGGCTACTTTACTCTTTTTTGGAACCTCACTGCTTTTGGTAGTATCCTTCAAGGATACCTTCTTCCGAACCATGCGCTCTTGGGCGACTGTCGGCTTTCCCCTATTTTTTAGTTTAAAAGCTTCTCTATCTCCTTTTTAAAGGTTAATGCCAGCAGTCTGGTTCCATCCTGGTTAAGGTGAAGCCCATCCCTTCGGAAGAGCCCCTCCTTTCCTCAGAATGTTCCCCAGTTCCTAACAAATCCAAAACCCTCATCCTTGCACCACTGTCTCATCCACGCATTGAGACTCTGGAGCTCTACCTGCCTTTTGGGTCCTGCACGTGGAACGGGAAGCATTTCGGAGAATGCTACCCTGGAAGTTCTGGATTTCAACTTCCTACCTAAAAGCTTAAATTTAGCCTCCAGAACCACCCTACCACATTTTCCTATGTCATTGTACCGACATGTACCAAGACAGCAGACTCCTCCCCAGCACTATCTAAGATCTTATCTAGGCGGTGCGTGAGGTCCGCTACCTTCGCACCAGGCAGGCATGTTACCAGGCGATCCTCACGTCCACCAGCCACCAAGCTATCTACATGCCTAATGATTGAATCACCAACTATAACAGGTGTCCTAACCCTTCCCTCATGGGAACATGGCCCTGGAGAAACGTCTTCAGTGCGAGAGGGTTTTACATCACCTGGAGGACAGGTCCTAGTTACAGGATCACGTCCTGCCACGCCAGGGTGATGCTCTCCTGTCACGTGACCTCTCTCCTCCATGGCAACAGGGGTGCTGCCAGACTGGAGGTGGGACTTCAGGATTATATCCCTGTAGGTCTTGTCCATGTACTTCTGTGTCTTTCTTATGTCGTCCAGGTCTACTACTCTAGCCTCTAGAGAATGGACTTGTTCCCTGAGAGCAAAAAGCTCCTTGCACTTTGTGCATACATAAGACCTCTCAACAAGTGGGAGAAAATCATACATGTGACACTCAATGCAAAAGACTGGAAAGCCCCCATCTCGCTGCTGGACTGTTGTCTGCATCTTAGTTTAAAGCTTGTGTTTAGGTCTTTAAATTCTGTACTTACTAAGGGTTGGTATAGATGCTTATACTAATAAAAGTGTATCTAATACCTTTAATATACCTTGTTCACCTGAAGCTTAATTAATCTCAGGTCCTCAATGTATGACTGATTTGGATGAAGAGCTTCACCTGAGAGCAGCCCCTTTCCTCTAAGATGTGTAAATATCTATAAAGCTACAATTACCCCGGGGCGGGTGGGTGTTGGGGAGGGAGGGAGGGGGAGAAATAAGACCTATTAAAAGAGGGCTGTTACAAGGTACCCTGTCCTGAACCCTCAGCATGGGGGAGGGGGTTAGTCCCTCAGATAGGCTAGAGCAGGAAAAAAAAGTTTAAAACGTAGTACATTCTGGGGACAGAGCAGGGAGAGATTTAATTTAAAGTTAAAATTAACCTGGCTACCACACAAAGGCCAGTTAGTTGAGAGAGGCAAGGTAAGTTATACAGCTGAGAAAACTGAAGTGCAAAACTAAAGGGAACAGGGAAGTGAAGTAGCACAGCAATAAAGACAACAAATAAATAAATAGACAGCTAGAACTCACAGCAAAGTCATCACAGGAGTTAAATTTCCACCTCTCTAGCAGAGCACTGTGAGGGCACTGCTCTTGCCAAAGCAGAGAGAGAGGCAAACAGAACAGACTATGCACACGTGGGAGGAGGAGACAGGAAGAAGGGCTACACAATACCTCAGCAGGGGGGGAGGGGTAGACCCTCAGGTACTAGAGCAGGAAAAGAAGTTTAAAACGCAGCACGTTCTGGGGACAGAGCAGGGAGAGATATTTAATTTAAAGTAACAGTTAACCTGGCTACCACACAAAGGCCAGTTAGTTGAGAGAGGCAGGGTAAGTTATACAGCTGAGAAAGCTGAAGTGCAAAACTAAAGGAAACAGGGAGGTGACGTAGCACACCAATAAAGACAACAAATAAATAAATAAATAAATAGGCAGCTAGAACTCACAGCAAAGTCGTCACAGGGTTGTGGACCTCCAGAACTGGATTTGAGTAGCTCTGTTCTAGGCAGTGGTCATGGGGTTCGATTCCTCGTTGTTCCTTCCTGTCCATGTCTGATGTTTTGCATGCCTGTGACAGTCAGATCTTTGCAGATCCGTGCTGCCAGCCCATAATACCCTCACCACAGTTGCCATCACTCCCTATACGGCGTCATAAGGCATGTTAATAGGCACAGTACAAGGCACGTGCCTTGTACTGTACCTACTAAGGTGCCTTATGACGTGCCTTGTAACGCGCGTTAACTGACACAGCTTGCCATAATGATGCACCGCCCATTCCCTTATATGGGAATCCAGTGAACCTAACGCAGGGAAGTTACTGCAGTGCATGATTAATTTAATAACTGTATTTTGAATTTGTTGAAGTCTTTTTATGGAGTGAAGAAGCAAACAGTTATACAAAGAATTTCCGCAATACAGTCAATTTATTACAAGAGCCATCACCGTCCCTCATTCTCTTCCCCCTCCCTTATTCTCTGGGATTTTAACATTCATGTTGATAACCCCTTTGACCCTTATGTTTTAAAGCTCCTTTCGCTTACCTCTTCATTCAAACTCCGCTGTGCTCTATTGCCCCTACTCACCAGCATGGCCACTGCCTTGATCTTCTCTTCTTTAACTGCTTACCCTCAAACATCTGTACCTCAGCTCTTCCATTATCTGACCATCACCTGCTAAGCTTTTTATCCCCCCCACCTCAATCTCACCCAATCTTCTCCAGTCTCTTTAGGAATATTCATGCTATCGACCCATCAGCTCTCTCCACTACTGCGTCATCACCTTTTTCCTCCACTATGTCATCAGAGTCTGTTGATGAGGCAAAAATGCAATGTGTGGCAACCCAGCAGCTCCTGGGTTGTCTTGGCAGTGTGACCGGAAGTAGATTGCCAAACCTTTCTTCTGAGGCAATGGAGGGCTAAGTGATTTGCTCAAGGCCACAAACAGTGCTAGAGAGAATTGAACCCTGGTCTCGGTTACCAAACCAGTGCTCTAACCACTAGGCTACTCCTCCACTCCAGTATAGAAACATAGAAATATGATGACAGAAAAAGACCACATGGCCTATCTAGTCTATCCTTCCATATCAACAACTACAACAGTCCCCTTTTTACCTTTAGAGATCCTCTGTGTTTGTCCCATGCTTTTTTGAATTCAGTTACTGTCCTCATCTCTACCACCTCCACTGGGAGACTATTCCATGGATCCAATACTCTTTCCGTAAAGAAATATTTCCGCATATCACTCCTGAATTTATCTCCCTTCACCCTCATCCCATGTCCCCTCGTAGCAGAACTTGCTTTCAATTGAAAGAGGCTCTCTCCCTGAACATTTATGCCACGGAGGTATTTAAACATCTCAATCATATCACCTCTATCCCGCCTTTCCTCTAAGGTGTACATATTAAGATCCTTAAGTCTGTCCTCATATGCTTTATAATGAAGACCACTAATCATTTTAGTAGCCACCCTCTGCACCGACTCCATCCTGTTCACATCCTTTTGAAGGTGCGGTCTCCAGACTTGCACACTATACTCCAAATGAGGTCGCACCAAAGACTTATACAGAGGCATTATCACCTCCTTTTTTCTGCTAGCCATTCCTCTCTGTATGCACCCAAGTATCCTTCTAGCTTTTGCCATCGCCTTTTCTACTTGTTTCGCTACTTTAAGATCATCAGACACAACCACGCCTAGGTCCCGCTCTTCTTTAGTGGATAAAAGTACTTCACCCCCTATACTATATTGCTCCCTTGGATTGCTGCGGCCCAAATGAATGACCTTACATTTTTTAACATTAAATCCCAGCTGCCAAATTCTAGACCATTCTTCAAGCTTAGCTAGATCCCTCCTCATGTTATCTACACCTTCCTGGGTGTCTACTCTATTGCAGATTTTGGTATCATCCGCAAAGAGGCAAACCTTACCCGACAGCCTTTCCGCTATATCACTAACAAAGATGTTAAAAAGAATCGAACCAAGGACAGATCCCTGGGGCACACCACTGGTAACATCCTACTCCTCAGAGTGAGCTCCGTTTACTTGTACTCTTTGTCGCCTCCCACCCAACCAATTTCTAACCCAAGCAGTAACTTTAGGGTCCATCCCTAGGGTGCTCAGTTTGTTTATAAGTTGCCTGTGAGGAACAGTGTCAAAGGCTTTACTGAAATCTAAATACACCACATCTAGAGCTCTCCCTCGGTCCAACTCCCTGGTCACCCAGTCAAAGAAATCAATCAGATTTGTCTGACAAGACCTGCCTCTGGTGAATCCATGCTGCCTCGGATCCTGTAATTTGCTGGACTCCAGAAACCTCACTATTTTCTCTTTCAGCAGCGTTTCCAATAATTTACTCACCACCGAAGTTAAACTAACCAGCCTGTAGTTTTCAACCACATCCTTACTTCCGCTTTTGTGTAAAGGCACCACATGAGCCTCTCTCCAGTCCTTTGGCACCACTCCCGACTCCAACGAGGCATTGAAAAGGTCAGTCAGTGGAGTTGCTAGAACGTCCCCAAGTTCCCTCAGTATTCTAGGGTGTATCCCATCCGGTCCCATCGCTTTGTCTACTTTAAGCTGAGCTAGTTTCTCACGAACACAGTCTTCTGAAAATTGTTCAAGATGTCCCTTGCTTCTATTCCTATTTGTGGGTGTTTTCTGAGGTCCTGCTCCTGGTTCTTCACCTGTGAACAAAGAACAAAAATATTTGTTAAGAAATTCCGCTTTATCCTTATCAGCTTCTACATATTCCTCCCCTGTACCCTTGAGTCTGACAATACCACTTTTGCCCTTCCTCTTCTCACTAACATATCTGAAAAATGTCTTATCCCCCCATTTTATTGCATTGGCTATTTCCTCCTCCTTTTGAATCTTTGCCTTCTTGACTACTTTGCTAGCTTCTCTAAGTTTTTCCAAATATAGATGCCTGTCTTCCTCTCTCTGTGATCTCTTGTATTTCATGAAGGCCTCCCTCTTTTTCTTCACTTTTTCAGCTACTTCTTTCGAAAACCATAGCGGTCTCCTTTTCCTTTTACCTTTATTTACCATTTTAACAAAAAGGTTGGTTGCCCTTAAAATATCCCCTTTCAGTTTTGCCCGCCATTTTTCTACATCCCCCAGCTGTTCCCATCCCACTAATGACTCCCTGAGGTATTGGCCCATCTTCGCAAAGTTAGTCTTCCTAAAGTCTAAGATCCTCACCTTTGAATGGATTCTAACAGCCCTAGTCCTAATACTGAACCACACCATCTGGTTATCAATGGATGCAAAATGATCTCCCACTATAACATCAGAAACACTTTCACCATTGGTAAGCACCAAGTCCAGTATGGCCCCTTCACGTGTGGGGTCTGTTACCAATTGCCTGAATAGTTCTCCCTGTAGAGAATCCAGGATCTCCTTACTTCTAGATGATACTGCAGCAGGAATGTGCCAATCAACATCTGGCATATTGAAATTTCCTATCAGTAAAACTTCCCCTTTCCTAGCAATGCTGCGTATGTCTTCAATTAACTCTCTGTCCACCTCTTCCTCTTGTGAGGGAGGTCTGTATATCACACCAATGCAAATAGATTTCTCTTTCCCTCTTTCTAGTTTAACCCACAATGCCTCCTCTCTCCCTTTTAAGCTCTGTAATTCCAAAGCTTTAATATTATTTTTCACATATAGTGCCACTCCTCCTCCCCTTCTTCCTACCCTGTCCTTTCTGAATAAAATATAGCCAGGTATAGTTACATCCCAATCATGGTTTTCTGTGAACCATGTTTCTGTAACTGCCACTAAATCCAAGTCAGCCACTCCTACCAAAGCTTCAACATCAGGGATCTTATTTCCCATGCTACGGGCTTTCCACTATGTTACCCCTGTTACATTATAACCTTTATGGAAATGGGTATCACCTACCTGGGGGCTTTCACTTACCTGGGGGCTTTCTTCACCCATCCCCAACGAATCTAGTTTAAAGCCCTCTTCAGTAGATTAGCCATCTACTACCGAAGATGTGTTGACCTTTCTTGGACAGATGGATGCCATCTCTGCTCTGCAACCCTTGGAACAGCATCCCATGGTCTAGGAAACCAAAACGCTCTCGATGACACCATCCACGCAGCCATGCATTCATCTCCAGGATGCGAGCCTCTCTGCCTTGGCCTTTACCCTCAACAGGGAGGATTGAAGAGAACATCACCTGTGCACCTAACTGCTTCACCCTCTGTCCCAGAGCCATGAAATCACTTTTGATACGTTCCGAGGTATACCTGGCAGTATTATTTGTTCCAACATGGATTAGCAACATTGGGTAATAGTCAGTGGGCTTGATGAGTCTCGGCAAACTCTCTGTAACATCTTGGATTTTGGCACCAGGCAGACAGCATATCTCTCTGGACATCAAGTCTGGTCGGCAGATGGACGCCTCAGTACCCCTCTGAAGAGTCTCCAACCACCACTACCCTTCGTTTCCATCTGGTCACTGATTCTGCAACTTTGGGGTACTTGAGCTCTGATTCTTCCCTTTCTAGGGATGCTTTCACCTCCTCCACTTCCAGGGCTGCATAATGGTTCTTCAATTCAAGGGCTGGAGAAGTTGGATTGGTGATTTTGCAGGCACTGGTGACTTGTGTCCAACCATCGACATTCTGTTGGCACCCATCTTCTCCTGTGCTGGAGAGCTTGGTTGCTGCAAGAAGCATCTCATCAATGTACTTCTCACTGTCTTGAATGCTCCTCAGCCTCGCCACCTTCTCTCTGACTTCCTCCACTTGTTTCCTCAGAGCTTCAGCATGCAGGCACCCTGCACATGGAACCGGTCCTTCAACTGGCATTAGGACCTCTGTCTGGACCGAGGTAGAAGCTTTAATGGGGGCAACAGCTTTAGCGATACAATTTTTCCCAGCCATTGTTCTGTTCATGGAGCTTAGGTATCTGTTAAAGCAGAGAGAGATCTACCAAGTATCAGCCGGTTTCCCAGCTGTCCTTTCAGAGAAAAAGCAGTTAAATCTCTTTAATTATATTCAAAATGTGCTGGTCCAATTCTCTGTGATTTGTTAAATGGGGAGGTGCCCTAATAAAGCAAGACTGATCACTAGGGGTGGGTGGGAGTCGGGGTGGGTAGGGTGGGAACTAACACCTGATTAGGTGTTAGCAAACCTAATCCAAACCTAAACCAAACCTGAGGAGGTTACTAGAGTTCAGCAACCTACTGTGCTCAAGGAATGTTCCACTAAAGCACCAAAAAGAAAGTAACCTTACTTTAAAAATATACAAAAAAACCTTTTAAGAGCTCCCAGTCAGACAGCTAGCAATTTAATATAATAAAAAAAACCCTCAAATCCTTACTGTTGGTTGATCTGTAGAGCCCTTGTTAGGAAAGCCTCAACAGGGCAGGGCACTGGAGCCTTTTATGCAGGCCTCAGCTGCTTTCAGGTAATCAGGCCCTCTAACTCCTGATTAGGTGTTAGCAGTTTCCAAACCTGAGGAGGTTACTAGAGTTCAGCAACCTACTGTGCTCAAGGAAAGTTCCACTAAAGCACCAAAAAGAAAGTAACCTTACTTTAAAAATATACAAAAAATCCTTTTAAGAGCTCCCAGTCAGAGAGCTAGCAATTTAATATAATAAAAGTATCTTCCTATAACACTGCACTCTCCTCTACTCTGGATGCTCTTGCTCCTTCCATGCCACATCCCACGAGGAGTACTATTCCTCAGCCCTGGCTGTTCCCGACACCCCGCTACCTACATTCCTGTGCCTGCTCAGCTGGCACAAATACCACTCCCTTGTGGACTTTCTACACTTCAAATTCATGCTATAGCCTCTTTCCAGTCAGCCATAACATTCACCAAACAAGATTATTATGTCCACCTGACTAACTCTCTTACCTCTGACCCTCGCCATCTCTTTACAACTCACCTTAAGGTACCTCCGCCTCTGACCACTTCTTCTCTTTCTGCCCAGATATTGGCTGACTATTTCCATGACAAGGGAAGAGAGGGAATGTCTGCCTTTTATTGTTTCACACAGGTATTTAAATTTTGGTTGATTATAATGTTTCTCTGCTCTCCTCTACAGCATTTAGGTTGGTTATTGAGCTCCTTGAGAAAGCTGAAAGCGAAACGCTCAGTCGACACAGTGGACGGCATCAGGGAGTTGACTGCTTTGAATGAATCTGATTGCAAGGTTGTTGAAGCTAAGTATCTGGTGGTATGCTCTAGGGGAGAGTCGAGAAAGTAAAATTAAATTAAATGAAATTGAACTTTATGAAATGAAATTATGTAAATGGGAGGAGTTTTTTAGGCCATTGATGTGGTGGGAGTGATCAGGTGCTTGATACATGCACCAGTCTAAACTCCATTTACTCTGAGGCCTTTTTCTCCTCTTGTTGAAGTTGTATTTAATGATGCACCTGTGATGAAATGCCTGTGCATTTAGTGGAATGATTTTTTGGACTTGAATAACTATTTCCATGACAAAATCCACAAGATTATATTCAAATTCCCCACAAGGTCATCTTCATCCCCTCTTCACTCCCAACTCCTTCTCCCAACCTCCACTACCCTTTCTTCCTTTTTGAAGATCTCTGAGGAGGAAACCACACATCTTTCCTCCTCCAAACGCACTACCTGCTCCTCTGACCCTATTCCTACCCATCTCCTAAGCTCTATCTCCTCCACTGTCATCCCTTCCATTTGTCATATCCTCAACCTATCAGTTTCCACTGCAACTCTTCCTGCAGCCTTCAAGTATGTTGTGGTTACATCTCTCCTCAAGAAACCCTCACTATTTCCTACCTATCCTAATTATCAATCCATCTCCCTCCTTCCCCTTTATTTCTAAACGACTTGAGCATGAGGTTCACCATTGCCTTGACTTTCTCTCCTTTCAAGCCCTTTTGGATCCACTGCAATCTGGTTTTCATCCTTTACATTCTACTGAAACGGCTCTTGCCAAAGTCTCCAGTGACTTAATTCCTCACAAAATCCAAGGACCTTTACTCAATCCTCATCCTTCTTGACCTTTATGCTGCTTTTGACACTGTTGACCACCACCTCCTCGATACCTTGTCCTCGTTTGTTTTAAGGGCTCTGTTCTATCCTGATTCTCTTCTTATCGCTCCCACAGAACTTTTAGCATTTTTTCTGTTGGATCCTCCTCTACTGCTATCCTGCTCTCAGTTGGTGTATGCCAAGGTTCTGTCTCAGGACCACTCCTTTTCTCACTATATACCCAGTCCCTTGGTGCAACTCATCTCCTTCCAATGGTTTTCAGTACCGTCTTTTTTTTTAAATTTTATCTTTAATTTTACAACTTCTCAAGTAGCAATACTTGTAAGGAAAAAGTACAACATGGCACAAAGTCAATAATACAAAATACAAAAGGAAATAATTATAGGGGCCAGGAAGGACATCAACCCACAATAGAAGAGAGGGCAAGCCAAACCAAAACAAACCAAGGAAAATTTCATACAGAATTGTCAGAAACAGGAGGATGAAGACTGTAGGCAGTAAACAAAGTTACAATACGGGTTATTAAGATAACAATCATTAGACTGAGCTAGACATGGCCTGCTAAGATGAAACGAAAGAGGTTAATTGAACAGGGTCCATAAATATAAACCTAGCAGATTTATACTTAATACATTAGCAAGGGAATTTCAAAACGAAAAGCGCTCTAAGCTGTAAAACACTTGGTCTCAACCACAGAAACTCCCTCCTCCACCTCTGGGTTTCCCTCGAGACATCAAGATACATCCTAATTTTATTAGCAAGAAATAAATCATCTTTATGATGAAAGAAAAGCCGCATGAGCCAGTCCCAGTCCAAAGAGAAAGCAAAATTCACTAACAGGGCTGCAAGGCTTGCAGTGTCAGAGTCAGAGGACTCAAACAATGGAAAAGTCTAGACATCCATAGAAAGAGCATGAGCCTGCGACTGTTCCTGACGGACTTTACTCATAGGTAAATATATCTTGGAATGTGTGGAATGACTTCAGGGGAAACCTTCAAAATTTCCACCAAATACCGTTTAAACATATCAAGGAGACTGCCTAGCAACATTTTCCAGAATTTCCACATTATCGTGCAAAAGGATAGCATCTTTTACTAACTGCCTCTGAACTGGAAAGTTTAACCAACTGTTCTTCATAAATAGGAATATGCAATTTCAGCCCCTGTACTTCTTCCTCCACTTTCGTAACACGTTGATCTAAAGAGGAAACTAACAGAAAGAGACTCAATATTCAGTATCAGGGCTGTGCCCAAGTCAGAAATCACTTGCCAAATAGTCTCTAAAGATGACCAACCTGATGGAGGAAGTGATGTCACCGGAGCCGATGGCGGTGTAAGGCAGCCGCTCCGGCACCGACCCAGCCAAAAGACTAGCACACCGGCACTCCCGGAGGTGGAAAATCGCTGTCCCAGGTGGCGGAAGGTGGAGAGAGCAGGCTGGGGTGCAGTAGCGAGCCGTGGAGCTGATCAGAGCCGCGGCGGGCGGAATCGGCATGAGCGGAGTGTAACCGCATGGAGTGCAAGATGGCGAACGGAGACCAGGGTCAGGCAGAATGAGTGGGAGAAAGGCTGCAGCAGAGAACCGGAGGTTAAGAGGACCCAGAGCCGGTAAATGCGACGAAGCAGCTGGTGAGAGGGGGCCTGCCTGGCAGAGGTGGATACGGCAGCAGAAGGAGCAGGAAGTGCAGCAGTGGCGGCAGGGATCCGGTGTACAGGACAGGAGGAGAGTCCCACAGTGGGGATTGTGGGTGAAGTACCTCTGCAGAGGCAGGGGACTACAGCGGCTGGAGCCCGGGAGAAGCGGAGGCAGAGAGCGGAGGCTATAGAGCAGAGCTGAGAGACGACGCGGCACACCAGAAGAAGTTTAGAAGGGCAGCTCCCTGGGGAGGACAGGACACTGAAGGCCGTCATGACCACGAGGAGGAAAGCAGCCGACCTAAAAGAGTATGTATACCCGGGGCTACAAGCAGGGAATACTGACAGTGTCCCTACGGAAAATAAAACCCTGAATGGGGAGACTAAAGAGCGGGTGGAAGCGTTGGAGATGTGAAGTGTGATGGAACAAGGAAAAGACTCTAAACAGACCATCACAAGGAGTGGAGCTCAGGGACTGGTTTCTTGAACTTAAAACCGAGGTACAGTCAGTAAAAAATGAATTAACTGAGCTCTTGGGCCCGTTGAAGGAGGAAATTGGTGACCTGATGTGCAGGATGGGTGATCATGAAAACAGGCTGCAAGAGATCGAGCAGCAACAGGAAGAAGGGACACAAAGAAGTACAAAGCTACATTTCCAGCAGGAAGCTATACTCTACAAACTGGAAGACTTAGAAGACAGATCACGCAGAAGCAACTTAAGAATTTGAGGAATACCGGAGGAGAAAGAATTCCAAAACAGTGAGAAGGTGGCAGTGTCCGTGTGCCTAGAGGTGCTAAAGAAGGGAGGAGAGGAGGTGGTGCCTGAGGGCATACAAATAGAGAGAGCACACAGAGCACTGGGCACACCATTAGGGAACAGGCCTAGAGACATTATAGTATGCCTGACACGATACCAGATGAAGGAAAGAATTGGCATCAAGATGAGGGGCTTTGGAACATTAACATGGCAGGGATATCCTGTGCATATCTATGAGGACCTGTCTGCTGGAACATTACAACGGAGGAGAGCTATGCAGCCTGTGACACAACTCTTGCGGAAGGCGGAAGTCAAGTATCGATGGATGCACCTGTTTGGAATCTCCTTTACTTTAAAGGGGAGGACATGGAGGACACAGACACCAGAGGGGGCAATGGGGGCTTTGCAAGAAGCGGGTATGTGGCCCCCGTATTCTCCTAAAGCAGCATGAACAATAGAGCAGAGGCGGCAGCAGCAGCAGGAGGAGAGCCAGGAGAGGCGGGCCAAACAGACTCAGACAGGAGCAGAGAGAGGACCGGAACATGGAAGAAACCTGAGAACTGATAATGTGATGGGTATACATTGTGGGAGGAGTGGAGAAGTTATAAAAGGTTGTATGTTTGGAATGGGGGGAGTGGGGAGGAGAGAGGGGGAGTTGAAAAAGGAAAATGGGTGCAATGTTGGGGTTTACAGAGGGAGGACCGTGGGGAGGAGGTATAAAGGGAAGGAGGTTTAGGGAGTGGGGTGGGGAAGGGGAGGGGGTACGAATAAGGGGGAGGCTTAGGGTAAGTGGCAAGGGGAGGGAGTGTATGGAAAGGAAGGCAGTAGGGGGGAGTGAGAAGTAAGTGGCTGGGGGAGGTAGGGGGCGCACTACTCCGGCTGACTCTTCTGGAAAAGGAGGATGAGGGGGGTATGGGGACGGAGGGCGGGAAGGAGGGAGGTAAGGAGGGGGGTGTAAGGGGAGAGGTAAACTGGGGCACGACATGGTAGCAGGGACTAGCGGAAGGGGGGAGAGGGGGTATAAGGTGATTTCGGACAAGTGCATCAGAGCAAGGGGGGTTGGGAGGAAGGGAGGGAGTACTCAGGCAAAGATAGGGCAGAGGGGGAAAACGTTAACAATTGCGACTTTGAATGTAAAGGGGTTGCGCACATGGAGGAAAAGGAAACTGGTAAAACAAGAGGGCAGTAGACTGGGGCGGACATTTTGTGTATACAGGAAACTCATCTGCGGGTGGGGCAGGAATATCTTTTGGAGTCTAAACAATACCCTAAAGTGATATTAGCGGGGCAGAGGGCGAACTCACAAAAGGGGGGGGGGGATCTTGGTGAGAGAAGTGACTATCAGCATATGGTGAGCATTACCTGTAGGGGTAAAGGGGGTAGATGGGTGGGGGTGAAATTACAAATAGAGAAGGAGGAGGTGTGCGTGATTAGCCTGTATGGACCTAATGAAAGGCAGGGGGAGGCATACAAGCAAATCTTGAAGGAGTTAGAAGAATTTGGAAGTACGGCTATAATCTTGGGAGGGGATTTTAATATGACTTGCAATCCACGATTGGACACGAATGGGGGTCAGGGGTGGGGGGAGGCCGAGGGGATAGGAGAAGTCTGCAAAAGTTGAGGGAGAGATTGGGGTTGGTGGACCTTTGGAGAAGTTGGCATCTGGGGGAGAGGAAGTATACGTTCTACTCTCCGGTACATGGAACTTACAGCAGGTTGGATATGATATGGGGTGGGGGGAAGTGGGTGGAGAAGGTACAGGAGGTAGAACATGGGCTGATAACCTGGTCGGATCATGAGCCAGTTAGTGTAAAACTAGCCTTGGGGAATGACGATGACGGTTTAAAATTTTGGAAGCTCAATGATTCATTGCTTGAGGAGGAGAAGAATGTGAAGAAACTTCGGGACAATATAACAGAGTATCTAAGGTTGAATAACACAGGGGAGGTATCTATGGGGAGGTGTCTATGGGGACTCTATGGGATGGTCTAAAGGCGGTAGTTCGGGGACAACTGGTTAGCTTGGGCGCGCAAGTAAAGAGGGAGAAAGGGGCGGCAGAAAAGGAATTGTTACAGAAACTGGAGAGATTAGAGAGAGCGCATCAAGCAGTGCAGGATCCAAGCACTGTGGCAGAGCTCATTAAGATGAGAGCAGAGTTGAGTAATTTACGAGCTCGAGAGCTGGCATATAAGATGACGATGTTGAAGCAGGCCCACTTCGAAGGGGGAAATTGGGCGGGGAGAATGTCAGCTTGTCGCCTAAAAGCAAGGCGGCAGGCGGCGTTTATTGCTGGGATTAGGAATCAAAAAGGCGAAATGGAGCACTGGACTAAGGGTATCAGAACGATTTTCAGAGAATTTTATGAGAATCTGTATAAAAGTGAAACAAAGGCGGGGTGGGAGGAGATGGAAGAGTTTTTGAATGAGTGCCACCTTCCACAAGTGGATGAGGAGGAGAGGGAACGTTTAGGGCAAGAGATACCGGAGGAGGAGGTAGGGAGGGCTATAGCCACGTTAAAGATTGGGAAGGTACCTGGCTTGGATGGGTATACGGCAAAATTTTATAAAGTTATGTCAGAGCATATCACGCCCATCTTCACTCAGGTATTGAATGGGGTTCTCCGAGGGGAAAACCTTCCAAAGTCCATGGCAGAAGCAGGTACTACGGTACTGCCAAAGCCAGGTAAAGACAGGGGGGTATGTGGGTCTTATAGACCTATATCATTAATATACTTGGATGCCAAGATCTTGGCGAAGGTATTAGCAAACCGGATCCAAGATGTAGTGCCACAGCTGATTCAACCCGATCAGACAGGCTTCGTTAAGGTTTGACAGGGAAGTGATAATGTGCAAAAGATTTTGAATATAGCTTGGCATCTTCAGCAGTCTCAAGAGTCAGCAGTGATGGTCACGGTGGACGCAGAAAAAGCATTTGACCGAATGATATGGCCCTATATGCTCCAAGTTTTGGAGAAAATGGGTTTTGGGACGCAGTATATTAGTTGGATTGGCACTGTATCGGGGCCCACGGGCCAGAGTCAGAGTGAATGGTGCGTATTCCGATAGCTTTGAGCTTCACAGAGGTACCAGACAAGGATGCCCATTGTCGCCTCTGCTATTTGCGTTGGCTATTGAACCACTGGCAGAGTACATTTGGCGGGAAGCAGACAAAGGAGTAAGGATTCGGGGGCAAGAAGAAAAGATTGGGTTGTTTGCGGATGATATTATTTTTACATTAACACAACCACTCACAACATTGCCGGTGCTCATGACGGTTATACGGCAGTATAGCCAGATAGCAGGATATCAAATGAATCAAGGCAAAACGGAAATGTTGGGGTTTAATTTGGTACCCAGAGTTGAGGATAGTCTGCGGCAACATTTCAAGTTCTGATGGGTGGAGGGCAGTTTCCGATATTTGGGGATCCAGCTGGGGACTCCTTTATCTCGGGTTAAGCAATGGAATTATCAGGGATTAGTTGAAATTATTAGGCAGGACCTCTCTAGGTGGAGGGGACTGTATTTGTCATGGATGGGCCGAATAGCGGTTGTGAAAATGAATACATTGCCGAGGTTGCTGTTTGTGTTTATGTCCTTAATTTGTAGGGTGGCAAAAATAGAAATTGATAAGATGCAAAACTTGCTGATGCAGTTCATATGGGATGGGAAGCACCCTAAAGTCGCTAGGGCCACAATGTATAGGCCTAAGGAGGAGGGGGGGTTGGGGGTTCCATCTTTGCTTAGGTACTATGAGGCGGCGCAACTTAGAGTGCTGTTTATGTGGAGAGATGGGCTGGAACATCCAGGGTGGATACGAATGGAAGGAGGGGTGGACGTGACTACAGAGGCCTGGATATGGGATCCAGGGGTTAGGAGGAGGGGGATGGGGGAAGAGAATCCATATATGGAACTCACTCAACAGGTATGGCAGAAGTGGAAGAAATGTTTGTTGGAGGGGGGGAAGAAGTACTCACAGGCGACCTATCTACAGACGGTAGTAGAGGGTGGGATGGGGGAGACGGGGGGGTATTTAAGAGGTGGGGGAGGAAGGGGCTGCGGACGATAGGACAAGTGGTGGGGGAAGGGGGGTGTCTTAGGGGGTTTGAGGAATTACAGCGACAATACCACTTGGAAGAGCGAGACCTGTATGCATATATTTGCATGTGGTATTGTCTGCAGCAGAAAGAGGTAAAAACGGACTGGGCAGCTAACCCCACACCATTTGAGGAAATGATGGGAAAGAGGGGGGTGGCCATTCGGATAATATCACGGCTGTATAAGCTTTTGGGGGAACATAAGATGGGGATATTTAGCAGTCAGCAGAAGTGGGAAGAGGAGTTGGGAGGACAATGGGATCCCGTTAGGTGGGATGGTATTTACACTAGAACACACCGGTTAGCCCTGGGGACTGCAATGCTGGAGAATAGCTATAAGTTAAGGCTAAGAATATATTGGACCCCGGTATGTCTGCATGCGTTGTATCCAGAAAGTTCGGAGCTTTGTTGGAAAGGGTGTGGGGAAAGGGGGGACCTGTTCCATTTGGTGTGGAGTTGTCCCAAAGTGCAGAAGTATTGGAAAGTAGTGGAAAGCTTCACAGCAGATGTAACCAAGGTGCGGGTACCATTTACACCTGCGATGGTTATCTTGAATGAGGAGGTGGAAGAGGGCGGAGGTGGAGATTTGGGGAGGTTGCAGGGGTACTGTGTGATTGCGGCCCGGATGTGTCTATTTCGCTGGTGGAAAAATACAGGGGTACCCCCGATAAAAGAGGTGGTGGGGAGAATGGAGCAGCTATGGGGCTTCTGTGCGATAGACGCGCACAGAAAACACATTGTTACAAAGTATAACAAGGTGTGGGAGAGGTATGAACAGTGGAGGGGGGTGGGGGTGGAGCATTGGTGTGAGTGGAAAGAAGGTGGTGGAAGCGGTTTAAATGTTTACCTGCTTAAAGGTATTAAGTGTAAAAATGTCTAACAGTGCTTAGAAATGTGTGTTAGAAATCTGAAAGGGGGGAGCGTGGGGGAGTGAGAAGGGTAGGGAGGGGGAAAAGGGGAGGGAGGGGGTGGGGGGAAAAGGGGGGGCGGGAAGTGTTAATAACTATATGTGGTAGTGAGATTTCATGTATAGCTATGGAAGATGTTGATTGGCCGGGTGCGGTCCTCAGATGTGATGATGTAAGTTTGTGCTGGTAAAATTGAATAAAGAATAAATTACAAATAAAAAAAGATGACCAACCTGATGGAAGTCCAGAGCTCTGCTGCTCAGCATGAAGAGTAGGAATAGTAACCTCTTTCGCAGGTCCCAATATAGCCATGCTCTGCTCTAAAAGTCCCACTGTACCTCCAACAGCAGCACACTGGTCAAAGGAAGCAGCTCCCACTGGCAGAAATGGCCCCCATCAGGTTGGTAAGCCGCTCACTACATCGGTTTCCGACTCACTGGCCTGGACAGAGAATGCCGGGGAAGCCTGCAGCTGCGCATGGAGAACCCGCTGCTCCAGGCTGAATGAGATATTGCAGCAGGAAGACTAGACTTCTTGACTGTGCTTGCTCTTATTTAATTTTTCTTGTGTGAGTTTCATGTGTGTGTGTATTTATTAATTTTTTGTATGTATTTGTAATTTGAGCTGCTTTTTTGGAATCTGGGCTGCTGTCCTACCTGTTGCTTTCTGCTTACATTTTAGGTCTTTGTTGAATCTGCTAGTTGTGTGTGTGCCTCGCTCTCTTCCTACTCCCTAAATAGAAAATTTACCCTTGCCACCATTACTAAACTTTGACACAGAACCGAAATGTGAGAGAAGATGAGGAAAGTTCAAACATGGAACCGAGAAGTTATTGTGAAAGTTGTGGAGTTTGAAGTATAGCTGAAGGATAAATGACAAGTGAACATCTTATTTTTTCCCTGAAGCAGAACGCTAAGAAATATTGCTGAAAGAAGCTTTTAAAGGACACTAGAAGATGTTTTGAATGTAGTTGAATAAGCGTGTTTGCTGATAATAGAGTTTGTGTTTTTTTCTGAATAAAGTGGGCCCAAGTGATTAAAGACAAGGGTTATAAGAACATAAGATATGCCATACTGGGTCAGACTGAGGTCCATCAAGCCCAGTATTCCGTTTCCAACAGTGGCCAATCCAGGTCACACGTACCTAGCAGGTTCCCAAAAAGTCACACAAGTACCACAGTGCTTATCCTGGGGCAAGCAGTGGATTTCCTGGATCCTCTTTAATAATGGTGTATGGACCTTTCCTCCAGGAACTTGTCCAAACCTTTTTAAAACCCAGCTACATTAACAGCTTTTACTACATCCTTCGGTAACGAATTCCAGAATTTGATTACGCGTTAAGTGAAAAAATATTTTCTCTTATTAGTCTTAAATGGATTACATTGTAGTTTCATTGTGTGTCCCCTAGTTTTTCTATTTTTTGATGGTGTAAACAATCAATTTATGTTTACTCATTCCACTCCATTCATTAATTTATAGACCTCTAGCATATCTCCTCTCTGTAGTCTCTCTTCCAGGTTGAAGAGCTCTAACCCTTTTAAGCCTTTTCTCACAGGTGTATCCTTCCATCCCCTTTACCCTTATGGTGGCTTTTCTCTATACCTTTTCTAATTCCACTATATCCTGTTTAAAGATACGGTGACCAGAATTGCAGACAATATTCAAGATGCGGTCGCACCAAGGAACGATACAGAGGCATTATTAATATCCTTTGTTTTATTCTCCATTCCTTTCCTTATGATTCATAGCATTCTTATTTGCTTTCCTGACCACCGCTGCACACCGAGTGGAGGGTTTCAACGTGCTAGCCACGATGACGCCTAACTTTTCCTGTGTGGTGGTTCCTTATATGGAATCTTGCATCGCGTAACCGTAGTTTGGATTGTTCTTTCCTAGGTGCATAAGTTTGCACTTCTCCACATTAAATTTCATCTGCCATTTGAATGCCCAGTCTTCCAATTTATCAAGGTTCTCTTGCAATTTTCCACAATCCTCTTGTATTTTTAGAACTTTTAATAATTTTTGTATCATCTGCAAATCTGATCATCTCACTTGTTATTCCCATTTCCAGGTCATTTATGAATATGATATTCTATATCATCCGGCTCACCTTTGTCTACCTGTTTATTCACACCTTCAAAAAATATAACAGTTTACTAAGACAAGACCTTCCTTGGCTAAATCCAACAGTCTGTAGTTTCCAGAATCACCCTTGGAACCCTTTTTTAAAAATTGGTGTTACATTGGCCATTCGCCAATCTTCAGGTACTACAGATGACTTTAATGATAGTTCATAGATTCCTAATAGTAGGTCTACAATCTCATATTTCAGTTCTTTCAACTCCCTTGGATGTATACTTCTGGTCCAGGTTATTTGCTACTCTTCAGTTTATCGAATAGCTGTAATACATCTTCCCGGTTTATCAATATTTCTTTCAATTTTTCCAATGCATCACCTTTAAATACCATTTCAGGCACGGGTAACTTCCCTATATCTTTTTCAGTAAGACTGAAGCAAAGTATTCATTCAGTCTCTCCACTATGGCCTTGTCCCCTCTTAGTGCCCCTTCTACCACTCTATCATCTAATGGTCGAACTGACTCTCTCACAGATTTTTATGGATGTCATAGCACAAGTTACAAACACAACCCGACCAAAAAACTTTTTCATCTGTTGTTATGAGCATTAATAAGAGCTTTATTTGTGTGATATTAGAAAATATATATTTCACCTTGAACTTGTTCACTTGATTATCTATCATTACTAAAACTAGGCACATAATCAGGAGTTAGTGGGCCTGATTACCTGAGAGCAGCTGAGGCCTACATAAAAGGCTCCAGAGCCCTGCCCTGTTGAGGCATTCCTAACAGGGATTCTACAGGTCAAACAACGGTAAGGATTTGAAGATTTATTTTTATTAAATTGCTAGCTCTCTGACTGGGAGCTCTTAAAAGGGTTTTTGTATATTTTTAAAGCAAAGTTAATTTCTTTTTGGTGCTTTAGTAGAAATTTCCTTGAGCAGAGTAGGTTGTTGAACTCTAGTAACCTTCTCAGCTTTGGGAACTGCTGACACCTAATCAGGTGTTAGTTCCCTGCCTACCGACCCTGACTCCCACCCACCCCTAGTGAGCAGTCTTGCTTTATAGGGCACCTCCCCATTTAACAAATCACAGAGAATTGGACCAGCACATTTTGAATATAATTAATGAGATTTAACTGCTTTTTCTCTGAAAGGACAGCTGGGAAACCGGATGGTACATGGTAGATCTCTCTTTTGCTTTAACAGATACCTAAGCTCCACGAACAGAACAATGGCTGGGAAAAATCGTATCGCTAAAGCTGTTGCCCCCATTACAGTTTCTGCCTCTGTCCAGACAGAGGTCCTCATGCCAGCTGAAGGATCGTTTTCATGTGCAGGGTGCCTCCATGCTGAAGCTCTGAGGAAACAAGTGGAGGAACTCAGAGAGGAGGTGGCGAAGCTGAGGAGCATTCAAGACAGTGAGAAATACATTGATGAGATGCTTCTTGCAGCAACCAAGCTCTCCAGCAGAGGAGAAGATGGGTGCCAACAGAATGTCGATGGTTGGACACGTCAACAGGGCCTGCAAAATCACCAATCCAACTTCTCCAGCCCTTGAAATGAAGAACCATCATGCAGCCCTGGAAGTGGAGGAGGTGAAAGCATCCCTGGAAAGGGAAGAACCAGAGTTCAAGTACCCCAAAGATGCAGAATCAGTGACAAGGAAGCGAAGGGTAGTGGTGGTTGGAGACTCTCTTCTGAGGGGTACTGAGGCGTCCATCTGCCGACCAGACTTGATGTCCAGAGAGGTAGGCTGTCTGCCTGGTGCCAAAATCCAAGATGTTATGGAGAGTTTGCCGAGACTCATCAAGCCCACCGATTATTACCCAATGTTGCTAATCCATGTTGGAACAAATGATACTGCTAGGTATCCGTCGGAACGTATCAAAAGTGACTTCATGGCTCTGGGACAGAGGGTGAAGCAGTTAGGTGCACAGGTGGTGTTCTCTTCAATCCTCCCTGTTGAGGGTAAAGGCCAAGGCAGAGAGGCTCGCATCCTGGAGATGAATGCATGGCTGCGTGGATGGTGTCAGAGAGCGTTTTGGTTTCCTAGACCATGGGATGCTGTTCCAAGGGTTGCAGAGCACAGATGGCATCCATTTGTCCAAAAAAGGTCAACGCGTCTTCGGTAGTAGACTGGCTAATCTACTGAAGAGGGCTTTAAATTAGATTCATTGGGGATGGGTGAAGAAAGCCCCCAGGTAGGTGAAAGCTTTGGTGGGAGTGGCTGACTTGGATTTAGTGGCAGTTACAGAAAGCATAGTTACTCACCTGTAACAGGTGATCTCCGGGAACAGCAGGAATTTAGTCCTCACATATGGGTATCGTCGGTACCGATGGAGCCTGCGTGGGAACGCTCCCCAGCGTCCAATCAGAAAGCTTTTGGGAGCATCCCACAGCGCCTGCGTGCTGCCTTCCCGCCTTTCCCAACTGCCTCTCTCCAGTTGAGTTTTAAAGCTGAGACAAAGAGAAAGAGAGGGAAAGGAAAGAGATAGATAGAGAGATACAACTCCTAGGGGAGGTAGGTGGGTTGTGAGGACTAAATTCCTGCTGTTCCCGGAGATCACCTGTTACAGGTGAGTAACTATGCTATCTCCAGGAACAAGCAGGAATGTAGTCATCACATATGGGGACTCCCTAGCTTTAGGTGCCAGGGAGAGACCCCAGAAGTTGTGTGTCCCTGAAGAGGGCTCCACTTCCCCCCATGGATCTCTGGCATCCTACCAGGGATGGTGGGTAGGAGTTGATTAGGTATGGAACAGGTGTTGGAGAACAGCCTGACCAAACAAGGCATCCCGGCAGGAGTCCTTGTCCAAGCAGTAATGGGCTGTAAAGATATGAACCGAGGCCCAAGTGGCTGCTCGACAGATGTTGTCGATAGACACAGAGTGCAGATGAGCCATTGAGGCTGCCATGGCTCTCACATTGTGAGCTGTGACATGGCCCTCCAGAGAAAGATTCTTACTCTGATAGGCGAAGGAAATACACTGAGCAATCCAGTTAGACAGTGTTCTCTTGGAGACTGAAAGTCCCCAATGAGAAGGATCAAAAGCAACAAAGAGTTGAGAGGACTTTCTATGTTGCTGTGTTCTTTGTAAGTAAAAGGCTAAAGCTCTTTTACAGTCCAAGGTATGAAGATTCCTCTCTGCATTTGATGCATGAGGCCTTGGAAAAAACACAGGTAGGTAGACCGCTTGGTTCAGATGAAAAGCCGAGACCACCTTTGGCATAAAGTGTGGATGAGTTCTAAGGACTACTTTGTCATGATGGAACCTTGTATAAGGTGGATCAGCTACTAGCGCTTGCAACTCACTAATGTGGCATGCCGATGTGATTGCAATGAGAAAGATAACCTTCCAAGAAAGGAATTTCAAGGAGGTAGTAGCTAAAGGTTCAAAAGGTGGCTTCATGAGCTGCCCAAGAACCAGGTTTAAGTCCCATGCCACCGGTGGTGGTCTTATGGGAGGCTTAGTTAAAAGGAGGCCTCTCATAAATCTTGCTATAAGAGGACGAGAGGAAATAGGTTGTCCATTTAGAGGCTTAAAGGAAGCTGCAATAGCACTCAAATGGACTCTTACTGAATTAGTCTTAAGACCTGCATTGGATAAATGAAGGAGATACTCCAGCAATGATTCCAGAGGTATCGCAAGGGGGTTAAGAGCCTTTTGCGAACACCATATGGTAAACCTTTCCCACTTGAAGGCATAAGAGCGTCTTGTGGAAGGTTTCCTGGAAGCAAGAAGAATATCTTTCACTTGCTGAGAGATATTAAGATCATTGAGATCTAGGCCTTCAGCAACCAAGCCCTGAGATGCAGAGACTGGGGATTGGGATGCCATAACATTCCGTCCTCCTGGGATAGGAGATCTGGAGCAGACCCTAACTCCAGGGAGGAAGCTTGAGAGAGATGTAGAAGCAGAGGGTACCATACTTGCCGTGGCCAATGTGGAGCTATGAGAATCATATGGCCTCTGTCTCTCTGAAGCTTGAACAGGGTTTTGGGAATTAGGGGAATGGGTGGAAAGGCATACAGGAAGTCTTGACCCCAGTAAAGGAGGAAAACATCCCTGGCCTGAGCCCCCTGAGCCGGAATTCTGGAACAGAACCGGGGAAGTTTGGCATTCCACGGACTTGCAAAGAGGTCTATGTCTGGGGTTCCCCAAAGTTGAAATATCCTGGTCACCTGGTCTGCATGCAGAGACCACTCGTATGGAAGCAGTGTGGCAGCACTGATAGCATGCAATAAATAATACCCGGAGTCAGTTCAAGGATCCAAGCCAAGTTTAATGTGCACATGGCCCAAGCATCAAAGGACTGAGCAATGGCTAACAGGAACAATTTCCTTATATACAAGCTTCACAGTTTGATACAGGCAGACTTTCTATTGGTCCCAACGCCCCCTGCACCTATCCAATCGGGGACCCTCACTGGGCTATTGCTCAGGCTAGTCTAACAAAGGCACAGTTCTATGTTATGGCTACACTTCTACAGCAAGGTCATATCTAGCTCGAGGAATGCAAAAGTATCCATTTAGTATGGAAGTATTGTACAAGCTTTGTAATAAACTGATTTTTCTATCTTTTAATTCTTTACTCTAACAAAAGGAAGGTGGGGATTAGAATCCAGGCCCATCTTACAGGCCTTTCACATCTATATAGGCCATCGCCTACCACAGCAGAACTTGACTAAGTCTGTCTGCCCAAGAGTTTTGAATGCCTGGAAGATACACTGCCAGAAGATGAATCTGATGCTCTCTGGCGAGGGCCCATACTCGCAAAGCTTCGTTGCAAAGTGACAGAGAGCCTATTCCCCCGTGATTGTTCACATAGAACATGGCTACTTGATTGTCCGTATGAATGAGGACTGTCTTGTAGCTGAGCAGGGTGTGGAACACTCGCAGAGCAAGAAAGATTGCTCTGAGCTCCAAGAGATTGATATGCAGATAACTCTCCTGTGGAGCCCAGGTGCCCTGGGTGGAGAGGTCTTGCAGATGAGCTCCCCAACTCATTGGAGAAGCATCTGTTGTGAGAGTTGCTTGGGGTAAGGTTGTTCAAAAGAGGACCCCAGCAACAGATTTTGAGTGGACTTCCACCACTGGAGGGACAAAATAAGGCGACTTGTGTTTGCTATTTTGTCTGACAGGCATCCTGACGCACTGCTTGAGAAGCTAACTGCACCAAGCGAAGGCAACGGGCCTGGGGGAGATAGGCCCTTGCTTTTGTGGTATCCAGGAAAACTCCTATAAACTCTAAAGACTGAGTGGGAGTCAGACTGGATTTTGGGATGTTTATTACCAGCCCTAAATACTGAAGGATATGCATTGTGCAGGATAGAGAAGTCCTGGCCTCTGACTCTGTTGGGGCTCGAATGAGCCAGTCGTCCAAGGGAAGACGAATATCCCTAGAGTGCGGATAAATGCTGCTACAACAGCCATGCATTTCGTGAACACCCTTGGTGCTGAGGCCAGGCCAAAAGGAAGCACCCTGTATTGGTAGTGCTTTCCCTGAAAAAGGAAATGAAGGAACCTTCTGTGAGTTGGATGGATGAGAACATGGGTGTACGCATCCTTGAGATCTAGAGAACAAAGCCAATCCCGACTCTGAAGGTATGGCATCAGAGATCCGAGAGAAATCATTCTGAATTTCTCCTTGACAAGGAATTTGTTCAATTCTCTGAGGTCTAAGATAGGTCTGTAACCCCCTGTTTTCTTTGGAATAAGAAAATAAGGGGAATAGAACCCTGTACCCTGTTGATGAAGGGGTACTTCTTCTATTGCCCCTTGAGCAAGAAGGATAGCGATCTCCTGACCTAACAGGTTGATGAGAGAGGTCGGAGAATTGAACTGCTTTACTAGTGTGTGAGGGGGCATGCTTGAAAAATTAAGCTTGTACCCCTCCTTTATGATGGAGAGTGTCCAATGCTCTGCTGTTATTTGCCCCCATCTGGGGGCAAAATGACATAACCTTCCTGGAATGGTGGAAGGTTCTGGTCCCCCCAGAACCAGGAAGGCTAAGTTCTCTAGATGAGAGTCAAAGGCCCTGTGGAGACTGAGCCTGCTGGGCCAGTTGAGGCCTAGCAGTCTTTACTTTCTTCTGTTTGGGTGGTTGCTGACCTTTCCTGGCAAGCTGACCTGCAGAACGTCCCTGCTGAACATAAGCAGGATAATTTTTTTTCTTTTTAGAAAAGAATGGTTTCTTGAACAATTTTCTAGCAGGATCAGCAGTGGACTTGGATAATCTATCCAAGGTGGAATTTTCAGCATCCATTTCATTGGCCTTTTCCTGCCAATCTTTACCAAACAGGTTCTCACCAGTACAAGAGATATTTCCCAATTTGTCTTGTACCCAGAGCTCTAAATCAGATGCCTGGAGCCAAGCAATTCTACAAGCACCTATGGCCATAGCCGAGGTTCTGCTTATGCACTCAAAGCAGTCGAAGGCTGCACGGTTGGAAAATTTAGAAACATCTTGGGCATGTTTGACCAAAGTGAGAAAAGCCTGTCTTTTATCCTCAGGAAGAAAAGGACTTAAAGCCTCTAAATCATCTGTGACCTCCTTCAGGAACATTCCCATATAGAGACTATAGGAAATGATCCTGGCAGAAAGCATGGAAGCTTGGAAGGCCCGACGTCCAAAAGCATCCAGGGTTCTGCACTCACGTCCTGGAGGATTAGAGGCATGTCTTTTTGCACTCTTGATCCTTCTCATAGCTGACTCCACTACAATAGAGTGGTGAGGAAGCTGAGTCTTACGGAATCCAGGACAAGGAGGGACTCGATACATAGTATCCAGTCTACGAGAATGAGGAGAGGTGGTAAGAGGTATTTACCACATCCTTAACATGAGATCATATAAAATCTCATGAATGGGCAAGGTAGCTGCCTCCTTAGAAATTTTAGGATATTGTAGAATTTCCAACTCCTAGGCCCTTGGCTCTGTTTCAGGGGCCACAGTAATGGACAGGCCCCGAGCCACCTCCCTGATAAAATCCTGGATGGAAATATCCTCTGGAGGAGACATCCTGCGTTTAGCGGAGGAGGGCTCCTCTGGGAGAAGCATCGCTGCATCGACAGAACTGTCAGAATCCTCAGATTCTTCTGAAGACTCGAAGTACCGTCTGTCCGGATGCTCTTGAAGAGCCCGATACCCGTACCAACCAAAGTCGGTACTGGGAGTAACCAGTACTGGGGTATCGGTACCGGAGGTCATCGGATGACTGGGTACCGGCAAAGCAGACACCGATGCCGATGTTATCGGTACCGGTACAATTGTCTGTCGCGGTTCCGAGGGCGTCGATGCCGCAAGGAAAGCCGCCAGACTGCGTTCCATAGCCAGAAGTCTCTGGTCTATCGACTCTGCCAATGCATGGATGTCGGTACCGGAGGAGACCGCCGGTACCCCAGAGAATGGCACCAGTAGTTCTGCCAAGGTCGAGGCCTCGAGAACATCCTGGAACCCCGATAATGCTTCGGAAGCCGAAGCCTCCCGCCGGGGTAATTTTGCCGGTGCAGAATCCTCGAGGGCAATGCCAGAGGCATCTGATGCTTAGAAGGAGATCTACCCTTTGAGGACCGGCTGGATTTATGTTTAGTTACCTGAGATTCACGGGAGGAAGAAGCAGCCCTGGAAGACGTTGATGCGACCGAAGCTGCATCAGAAGGAAACAGGGTACTGAGCTTAGCAGCTCGGTTCTGCCGATCTCTTTTAGACATCATGGCGCAGGACATACAATCCGTGATGGAGTGGTCAGGCCCTAAACATTTTAGACACCATTCATGGGTATCGGTGACGGAAATGGTACCACCACACTTGGTGCACTTTTTAAAACCTGAAGCAGGTTTTTCCATGTTAAGGAAAAAGATTTTGGGCCTAAGGCCCAAAAAGGCGCATGCACCTGACGAAAAAGAAAAAGAGTATATATATATATATATATTTATTTTTTACAGAAATAAGAAGAGAAAGAAACCGGCGGTACCGGTAGAGCGTCGAGGAAGGCAGACGCAACCACAAAAAAGAAAGAAAGAAAAAAGAATTCTTCTGCGGTGACAGGAACACGACCTGCTGGCTCCGCGGAAAAAGAAGAACTGGAGAGAGGCAGTTGGGAAAGGAGGGAAGGCAGCACGCAGGCGCTGTGGGATGCTCCCAAAAGCTTTCTGATTGGACGCTGGGGAGCGTTCCCGCGCAGGCTCCATCGGTACCGACCATACCCATATGTGATGACTACATTCCTGCTTGTTCCTGGAGATACATGGTTCACAGAAAAGCATGATTGGGATGTATTTATACCTGGCTATACTTTATTCGGAAAGGACAGGCTAGGAAGAAGGGGAGAAGGAGTGGCACTATATGTTAAAACTACTATTAAAGCTTTGGAATTACAGAGCTTAAAAGGGAGAGAGGAGATCTATTTGCATTGGTGTGATATACAGACCTCCCTCAGAAGAGGAAGAGGTGGACAGAGAGTTAATTGAAGACATACGCAGCATTGCTAGGAAAGGGGAAGTACTACTGATAGGAGATTTCAATATGCCAGATTTTGATTGGCACATTCCTGCTGCAGTATCATCTAGAAGTAAGGAGATCCTGGATTCTCTACAGGGAGAACTATTCAGGCAATGGTTAGCAGACCCTACATGTGACGGGGCCATTACTGGACTTGGTGCTTACCAATGGTGAAAGTGTTTCTGATGTTGTAGTGGGAGATCATTTTGCATCCAGTGATCACCAGATGGTCTGCTTCAGTATTAGGACTAGGGCTGTTAGAATCCATTCAAAAAGGTGAGGATCTTAGACTTTAGAAAGACTAAGTTTGCCAAGACAGGCCAATACCTCAGGGAGTCGTTGGTGGGATGGGAACAGCTGGGGGATGCAGAAAAACAGTGGGCAAAACTGAAAGGGGATATTTTAAGGGCAATCAACCTTTTTGTTAAAATGGTAAATAAAGATAATAGGAAAAGGAGACCGCTATGGCTTTCGAAAGAAGTAGCTGAAAAAGTGAAGAAAAAGAGGGAGGCCTTCATGAAATACAAGAGATCAGAGAGAAAGGAAGACAGGCATATCGTATATTTGGAATAACTTAGAGAAGCTAGCAAAGTAGTCAGGAAGGCAAAGATTCAAAAGGAGGAGGAAATAGCCAATGCAATAAAATGGGGGGATAAGACATTTTTCAGAAATGTTACTGAGAAGAGGAAGGGCAAAAGTGGTATTGTCAGACTCAAGAGTGCAGGGGAGGAATATGCAGAAGCTGATAAGGATAAAGTAGAATTGCTTAACAAATATTTCTGTTCTGTGTTCACAGATGAAGAACCAGGAGCAGGACCTCAGAAAACACCCACAAACAGGAACAGAAGCGAGGGACATCTTGAACAATTGTCAGAAGACTGTGTTTGTGAGAAACTAGCTCAACTTAAAGTAGACAAAGCGATGGAACCGGATGGGATACACCCTAGAATACTGAGGGAACTTGGGGGAAGTTCTAGCAGCTCCACTGACTGACCTTTTCAATGCCTCTTTGGAGTCAGAAATGGTGCCGAAGGACCGGAGAGAGGCTCATGTGGTGCCTTTACACAAAAGCGGAAGTAAGGATGTGATTGAAAACTGCAGGCCGATTAGTTTAACTTTGGTGGTGAGTAAATTATTGGAAACGCTGCTGAAAGAGAAAATAGTGAGGTTTCTGGAGTCCAGCGGATTACAGGATCCGAGGCAGCATGGATGCACCAGAGGCAGGTCTTGTCAGACAAATCTGATTGATTTCTTTGACTGGGTGACCAGGGAGTTGGAACGAGGGAGAGCCCTAGATGTGGTGTATTTAGATTTCAGTAAAGCCTTTGACACTGTTCTTCATAGGCGACTTATAAACAAACTGAGCACTCTAGGGATGGACCCTAAATTTACTGCTTGGGTTAGAAATTGGTTGGGTGGGAGGCGACAAAGAGTACAGGTAAATGGAGCTCTCTCTGAGGAGAAGGATGTTACCAGTGGTGTGCCCCCAGGGATCTGTCCTTGGTCCGATTCTTTTTAACATCTTTGTTAGTGATATAGCAGAAGGGCTGTCGGGTAAGGTTTGCCTCTTTGCGGATGATACCAAAATTTGCAATAGAGTAGACACCCAGGAAGGTGTAGATAACATGAGAACGGATCTAGCTATGCTTGAAGAATGGTCTAGAATTTGGCAGCTGGGATTTAATGTTAAAAAATGTAAGGTCATGCATTTGGGCTGCAGCAATCCAAGGGAGCAATATAGTATAGGGGGTGAAGTACTTTTGTCCACTGAAGAAGAGCAGGACCTAGGCGTGGTTGTGTCTGATGATCTTAAAGTAGCTAAACAGGTAGAAAAGGCGACGGCAAAAGCTAGAAGAATGCTTGGGTGCATACGGAGAGGAATGGCTAGCAGAAAAAAGGAGGTGATAATGCCTCAGTATAAGTCTTTGGTGCGACCTCATTTGGAGTATAGTGTGCAATTCTGTAGACCGCACCTTCAAAAGGATGTGAACAGGATGGAGTCGGTGCATAGCGTGGCTACTAAAATGATTAGTGGTCTTCATTATAAAGCATATGAGGGCAGACTTAGGGATCTTAGTATGTACACCTTAGAGGAAAGGCGGGATAGAGGTGATATGATTGAGATGTTTAAATACCTCTGTGGCATAAATGTTCAGGGAGAGAGCCTCTTTCAACTGAAAGCAAGTTCTGCTACGAGGGGACGGGATGAGGTTGAAGGGAGATAGATTCAGGAGTGATATGCGGAAATATTTCTTTACGGAAATATTAGTGGATACGTGGAATAGTCTCCCAGTGGAGGTGGTAGAGATGAGGACAGTAACTGAATTCATAAAAGCATGGGACAAACACAGAGGATCTCTAAAGGTAAAAAGGGGACTATTGTAGTTGTTGATATGGAAGGACAGAGTAGTTACTCACCTGTAACAGGTGTTCTCCAGGAGCAGCAGGAATCAGTCCTCACATATGGGTGACGTCGGCGCCGACAGAGCCCCCGTGCGAAGCATTTCCCCAGCTTTCAAAGAAAGCCTTTGGGAATGCAGCGCACATGCGTGGTCCCCTTCCCGCCCAAGGGTGCCATCTTGCTCAGTCTGATGACATAGCTAAAAGACAGCAAAAATAACAAAATAAATCATATGACTGCAACTCCAAGGGGAGGAGGGAGGGTTGTGAGGACTGATTCCTGCTGCTCCTGGAGAACACCTGTTACAGGTGAGTAACTACTCTTTCTCCAGGACCAAGCAGGAAGTCAGTCCTCACATATCGGACTCCTCAGCTTAAAGCTATCGGAGACCCAAAGCTGAAAAATGAGCTCCCTCTAGAGCCTCAGCATGCAAGAACAGAATCTTCTCTGAGAACGCCCCCGAACGGTAGCCCAACACCAGGGCCGGAGTGTAGGAGTTGCCTAAACCCCAAAGAGATTATGGAGTACCGCCTGCCCGAAAGCACTGTCCCTGCGGGACTCCCACTCAAGGCAGTAGTGGGCCGCAAAAGTCTGGCTTGAAGACCAAGTAGCGGCCCTGCAGATGTCTGCCAATGGAACAGAGTGGAGATGAGCCACTGATGCAGCCTTTGCCCTGACATGATGAGCTGTAACTCGACCCTGCAACGAGAGGCCGGCTGCCCTGTAAGCCCAGGCGATACAGTCGGCTACCCATAAGGACAAAGTACGCTTGGAGACATCAGCCCCAACTTATTGGGGTCAAAAGAGACGAAGAGCTGAACAGCCCTCCGGTGCTGCCGTGTACGGTCAAGGTAGGATGGACAACGTCCTCCTACAGTCCAGGGTATGCAAGACCATCTCAGCCCGGCTGGCATGCGGCCTGGGAAAGAAAGTTGGAAGAACCACCTCCTGATTGAGGTGGATGGAGGAGACAACCTTAGGAAGGAACTTAGGGTGAGTCCGTAAGACTACTCTGTTCCTATAGAACCTAGTATAAGGTGCATCTGATACTAGAGCCCGAAGCTCACTCACTCGCTTTGCTGAGGTAAGGGCTACCAGAAACAACGCTTTCCAGGAGAGAAAACGCAGAGGGCAAGTAGCCATAGGTTCAAATGGTGGGCAAGTAAGCCGTTGCAAGACCACATTTTAATCCCATTCAGGGGCAGGGGGATGCACTGGAGGCTTAAGCAAAAGCCTCCAGTGCATCCCCCTGTTGGACTCCTGGTGGATAGCCCCCACCCCCAGAAGCTGATTATTGTCCACCCCCCCCCCCCCCACTCAATGCTGCACAGCTTAGACCCGGAGAAAGGCGGGATATAAATACAGTTAAATAAATAAATAAATAAAGCAGGCCTCTGAGGAAGCGAGCCACCAGAGGATGGCTTGAGAGAGACTGACCCTCCACTGGGGAGTGGTGTGCTGAAAGAGCACTAAGATGAACTCTCACAGAATTGGACTTGAGGCCTAGGTTGGACAGGTGAAGCAAATATTGCAGCACCACTGGTACCAGGCATGAGAAAGGATTCTCGTTATGTTGAGTACACCAGGTAGAGAATCTACGCCACTTAAGGGCATAAGATTTTCGGGTGGACTGCCTCCTAGAGGCCAAGACCACATCCTCCACTTCCCTAGGCAGTAGTAAGGGCGCTAGAACTACCCTTTCAGCAGCCAGGCCATCAAATTGAGGGACTGGAGATTGGTGTGTAAGAGAGATCCCTGCTCCTGAGACGGGAGATCGGGTTGCATCCCCAGAGGAAGAGGAGTGTCCACCGCTAGTTGCAAAAGAAGCGGGAACCAGGGTTGCCTGGGCCACCTCGGGACCACCAGGATCACTGAGGCCTTGTCCCGGATCACTTTGAACAGTGTCTTGGACACCAGAGGCGTGGGAGGAAACGCATATAGGAGGCCTGTAGACCATGGAATGAGAAACGCATCCGCTGCTACTCTGAGGGGATGTGGTTGTCTGGAGCAAAACCTGGGAAGTTGACGGTTCAGAGGACTGGCAAAGAGATCTATGGTTGGAAGACCCCATCTCAGGAAGATCTGTTGAACCACTAAAGGATTCAACTGCCATTCGTGCGGCTGCAGGATCCTGCTCAATCTGTCCGCCAGGTGATTCTCCTGGCCTGGAGAGATAGACCGCTTTGAGAAGAACGCCGTGATTGACTGCCCAGGAGCACAGTTTCTGCGCCTCCTGACATAGAAGGCGGGACCCTGTGCCCCCTTGTTTGTTCACATAGAACATAGCAACTTGATTGTCCGTCTGAACCAAGACGGACTGGTGAGAGATGAGATGGGAGAAAGTTCTCAGGGCTAAGCGGATAGCTCTTAGTTCTAAGAGATTGATCTGCTGTGCGGCCTCCCATGGAGACCACAGGCCTTGAGTACATGCTCCTTGGCAATGTGCACCCCAACCTTGAAGAGAAGCATCGGTTGTCAGCACTTGAGAGTGTGGAGGTGTCTGAAAAAACACCCCATGCACTAGATTCAGAAGATGAAGCCACCACTGCAGATAAGACTCTAGTAGTTTGGACACCCTCACTCTGTCCGTGAAGCTTCCTGTGGCTTGATGCCATTGAGTTCTGAGGCCCCATTGAGCTGGCCTCATGTGTAGACGGGCATTTGGAGTTACATGGACCGTGGAAGCCATGTGGCCTAAGAGCCGCAGGAATTGTCTGGCGGAGACCAGAGAATTGCTGTGGAACTGCCTGGCTAGATCCATCAATCTGTGGGCCCTATCCACGGGTAAAAAGGCCTTTGCCTGAAGGGTGTCCAGTCTTGCTCCTATGAACTCCATGTTCTGTGAGGGGTACAAAATGGACTTTGCGAAGTTTATAACAAACCTCAGGTGCTGAAGCAGAGCGACAGTGCGAAGGGTGGCTTGAGTGGCCTCCTGTGGGGATGGACCCCTGATGAGCCAATCGTCCAGGTATGGAAAGACAAAGAGGCCTTGAACCCTTAGGAAGGCCGCCACCACCGCCAGGCACTTGGTGAATACCCTGGGGGCGGAGGTTACGCCAAAAGGCAGTACTCTGTACTGATAGTGGTTTCCTCCCACTACAAATCTGAGATATTGTCTGTGGTCTGGATGAATGAGGATGTGAGTATAAGCATCCTTTAGGTCTAAGGAGCATAGCCAATCTCCCTGCTGGAGGTAGGGCAGCAGGATTCCAAGGGTGAGCATCTTGAACTTTTCCCTCTCCAGGAACTTGTTGATATTTCGCAAGTCTAGGATGGGCCTGAGGCCTCCTGTTCTTTTTGGTACCAGAAAGTACCTGGAATAGAAGCCTTGACCTCTCAGGTGGTGGGGCACCGGTTCCACTGCCTGTTCCTTTACAAGGCTTGCCAACTCCTGCAGGAGTAAGTCCCTGTGCAGAGGAAGTCTTGGAGACTCCCCTGGAAAATAGGAGGGGGTACCTGGTGGACGTGGAGGAGATAGCCCCTCTGGACTATACTTAGTACCCAGGTATCCCTTGTGACGGCTGACCACCTGTGGGCGTAGAGGGCCAGCCAGCCTCCTGTGCTGATGTGGGCCAGCTGAGGAGAAGAGGCTATGCCACTGGAGTTAAAACCCCGCTCACTGCTGTGCAGGAGCCGGAGCTGGCGGCTTGGGGGGTTTCTGCCTACGGGGCCCATGTCCCTGCCCCTTGGCCTGCTGACCCTGTTGGGGAGCTACAGAGGCCTGAAAATGAGGGTACTGTTTATAGGCAGATGACTTCCTCGGGTAAAAGGTCTTTTTTCCCGAGCCCTTCTTCTTCTGAGAAGGGGCAGAGGTTTTCCTGGACAGCCTTGTCCAGGTAAGCGTCTCGGTCTCAAGTTCTGCAGCCTTTTCAGCCATGGGCTTGCCAAAGAGGTTTTCACCTCGGCAGGGGACATCGACCAACTTGTCCTGCACCCATGGCTCGAGGTCCGATGACTGTAGCCAGGCCTGAAAGTGTGCACCGATGTCGGCCGCGGCTACCCGGGCCGAAGCCTTGAAGCCATCATAGGCTGCTCGAGAGATAAACTTCGAGCACTCACGAATACCCGATGACAGAGCATTGAACAGCTGCAAAAGTTCCTCGGAGAGACCAGCAGAGAACCCGGCAATCTCCTTTGCCAGGTCTCAAAGGTACATGCCCATGTACAGCTGGTAGGTCTGGACATGGCAAGCAAGCAAAGAGCCCTGGAAGCACTTCTTACCGAGGGCATCCAGGTTCCGGGCCTCCCGGGCGGGAGGCACCAAGGAGTGCATCTTCTGACTCTTCAGACGATGCATGGCCGATTCCACAACCATGGAGTGGTGTGGTAATTGTGCCTTTTGGAACCCGGGGCTCTTGCGGACTCAATAGATGGAATCGACCCGCTTGCTCAAAACCGGCGTCGAGGCCGGCGCCTCCCACATGCGGAAGAGCAACCGTTCCAGCATCGGAGGAACCGGCACAGTAAAGGCCTCCTTTGGAGGAGAGTCATACTGTAGGGCCTCGAGCTCCTCCTCGGGATCCGCGGGGAATGTCAAGGCCTTGGCCATATCCCGCACGAAGTCCGAGAACCGGGTATTCTCCAGTGGGGACCGTCTCCGAGGTTCTGACTCCGGTGAGTCCGACGGGACACACCGAGTCCGAAAGGTGTCGGGTGACTCCTCACCCTCCGTTTCCCAGCCAGACCCCTCGGAGGAGGAATCAAGTGGCTCCGGTCGGGCAGGCACTGATGCCATCCGCCCCGACGCCGAGGGTACCGGCATCGACGACCTCGGTCCCGTGCGGGAGGCCGAGGGAGACCTTGGCCGAGGATCGACTCGAGCACGCATGGACTCGAGGATCGGCTCGACCTCCAGGGTCAACTTGGACGCCGATATCCCGGAGGTTGGGGCAGATGCAACGGTGAGACCGGTGATCAGTGCCCGCTGCTGTTCCATGAAGGCAGCCAAGCTACACTCCAAGGCCGTCAACTTGAGTCCAAGCTCAGGAGACTCAGCAGCCCCCAACTCGGGCCCCGACGGACGGTACTATATGTCCCATGCCAGAGTCCTGAGACGGTTGGCTCGGTCCCTGGGCAAGAAGGCCTTCGACTAGAGAGTGTCGAGCTTTGCCCCGATGAACTCCAGACATTGTGCCGGGAGGTGGTGAGACTTGGGGTAAACTTGACCTGCTGCACCTCTGAGGCCATGCCTCCCTTTATGAGCCAGTCGTCCAGGTAGGACAAGACAAAGACCACCTGGAGACGGAGGAAGGTGACCACTACTGCCAGGCATTTTGTGAAGACTCTTGGGGCTGAGGCCAAGCTGAAGGGGAGCACCCTGTACTGAAAATTCCTGCCCCCCACTACAAACCGCAGGTACTGCCTGTGGTTGGGGTGGATGAGGATGGGAGTATAAGCATCCTTGAGATCTAAAGAGCATATCCAATCTCCCTGCTGGAGGTATGGCAGCAATATTCCAAGGGAGAGCATCTTGAACTTCTCCCTCACCAGGAATTTGTTGAGGTTGTGCAGGTTAAGGATGGGCCTTAGGCCTCCTGTCCTTTTTGGCATGAGGAAGTACCTGGAGTAGAACCCCTTGCCCTTGAGATGGTGGGGCAGCAGTTCCACCGCTTCGTCCTGGAGAAGACCTGCCAACTCCTTAACCTGAGGAGCTCTCCCGGAAAATAAGGGGGAAGTGTGAGTCAGGTGGAGGAGGTAACCCTCCCCGACCACCTAAAGTGTCCAGGACTCAATGGTGATGGTCAACCACCTCTGGACATAGAGGGCCAGATGTCCCCCTGTGGGCTGCTGATCTCATTGGGGTAGATAGGCTATACTCAAGGAGTCAAAAACTCCCTCCTGGCTTGGCTGGAGCCGGTGTCTGGGGTTTTGGAGCTTTCTGCTTACGAGGGCCATGCCCATGTCCCTTGGCCTGCTGACCCTGTTGGGGAGCTGGGGAGGCCTGAAAAGGTGGGTAGTTTCTGTGAGCAGCTCCCTTCCTCGGATAGAAAGACTTTTTACCTGAGGCCCTTCTGTCGGGGAGGGGCAGCGGTCTTTTTGGAGAGCCTGGTCCTCATCATGAACTTGGTCCCAGCTCGGCAGCCTTGCCAGTCATGGGTTTGCCAAAGAGATTCTCTCCTTGGCATGGGACATCGACCAATTTGTCCTGAACCCACTGCTTGTGGTCGGACGACTGTAGCCAAGTTTAGCGCCGTGCACCAATGCCTGCCGCTGCTACTTGAGCCACCGACTCAAACAAGTCATAGGCCGTTCAAGACATGAATTTGGAGCACTCACGGACTGCCTTGGCCAGGTTCTTGAACTGCTGCAAGGGTTCCTTGGAAAGACCAGCTGAGAACCCGTCGAGTTCCTTCGCCAGGTCTCTCAGGTACATGCTCATGTACAGCTGGTAGGCCTGGATGCGACTGAGCCCTGGTAGCACTTTCTGCCGAGGGTGTCCAGGGTGCAGGCCTCCCTGCCAGGGAGCACCAAGGAGTGCGTCTTCTGGCTTTTCAGCCAACACATGGGCAATTCCACCACCATGGAGTTAGGCGGCAGCTGTGACTTTTGGAAGCCAGGGCTCTGGCGGACTCGATACATTGAGTCGAGCCGTTTGCTCACCATCGGTACCGAAGTCGTTGTCTCCCACATTCAGAGCAATAGCCATTCCAGGTTGGGAGGTATGGGCACCGTGAGCGACTCCTGTGGAGGAGCCTCGTACTGGAGGATTTCCAACTCATTGGCCTAAGAGTCCTCCTCTGATTCCGTGGAGATCACCAGGTCCTTCAACATATCCTTGACAAAATCAAGGAAGCCCATATCCTCCGGCGGGGACCGCTGTCGAGGCTCCGAGACGGGACAGTCAGATGGGATGTCACGGTGACGATGGGTATCGGGGGACTCCTCATCCTCCATCTTGGACTCATAGGAGGGCTGCTCCGTGGGCCTCGAGGCTCCCGAAGCTCTGCGGCCAGTGCCTGGCAAACTTGCTTGGGATGACTGCGGTCCCATCAAGTGGGACTCAGATCATGACCTCAGCCTGGGGATGTCGAGGGCCCAGTGGTTGGGGTGGATGAACTGTTTGTGCCGGACAACAGTGCCCGCTGCTCCATGAAGGCAGACAAACTGCGCTCAAGGGCACTGAGGGACTCGAGTCAGATGCCAGCTCCCCTGAAGAGGAATCCTCGACGAGGATGGTGTCTGGGGACTGAGGCCGGTCCGCGGTCGGATCCTTTCGGGGGACCTTTGCAGACCACTCCTTCTCTGAAGCCTCAGACGAGTGCCTCGGACTGCGGGATCGGGCACAGGGGCCACCAGGCTGGTCAGAACTGTCTAAGGATGCTGCCTTCGAGGGTTTCTTCTTCTTTCTGGATTCCCTCGAGGGAGACCCCTTTTCTGAGGAGCCAACGGGGATCGAGTTTGGGAGGTTCCGCCTGAGACGTCGAGGCCTCTGAGGAGGCCCTGGCCTTCGGAGGCACTGGGGCCTCCGGGGAAAAACATATTGTGCTGCTGTTGGCGGCTCTTGAGGGCCTTACTGGACATCCTCTTGCAGAGACTGCAGACTGCCAGGTCGTGGTCTGGCCCGAGGCAGCGGAGACAGCAGTCGTGTGTGTGTCAGTCAAAGACATAATTTTAGAGCACCGATCACACTTCTTAAAGCCACTGGTAGCCATGGGGGGGAACAGTACCCCTGTGAGGTCGAAGACTCTCCGGGCTGCCAGTTGGAGGAAAAAAGGCATGAAGATGCCAGGAAAAGAAAACAGAAAACTACAAAAATAGACCCGAACTCGATGCCGAGGCAACGAGGTCAGGTGGCGGCAAGAGTACCGGTGTGATACCGGAGATGAGTATAAAACTCAGAGAGAAAAAACTTTTTCCGGGGATAAGCCAGACAAATGTCTGAAGGGCTCCACGGAAAAAAGGAGACTGAGCAAGATGGCACGCTGGCAGGAAGGAGACCACGCATACGTGGTGGCATCTCCCAAAGGCTCTCTTTGAAAGCTGGGGAGATGCTTCCACAAGGGCTCCATCGGTGCCGACATCACCCATATGTGACGATTGACTTCTTGCTTGTTCCTGAAGAATGTAAGCTCTGTGGAACAGGGACCATCTTATGTGAACATATACTGCACTGCATATGCCTAATAGTGCAATGTAAATGATAGTAAGTAGTAGTAGTATTAGTAGAAGGGTATGGGACTGAGTACCCAGGAACTCCAAGTCCTGTGACAGAAGTAGGCTATTCTTGGGATAGCTGAACACCAGCCCAGTCTTTCGCACCAGTAAATCACCTGAATCCAGAGGCAATCGGAATCAGCCAGATGTCCAGAGATGGACCTGCTTGTACAGAAACATTGCTGCCACCACCACTACCTTCGAAAAAGGAAGGGGGGGGGAGGGGAGGGGGGTTGTGGCTAGGCAAAAAGGCAGGGCCAAAACTGTAAATGGAAGTCCAGAATAGAGGAGAAACTGTTGATGCCGCTCCAACCTACCTATGATCCTCATACTGAAATGAGGGTCTCAGAGTCCAACGATGACCACCTTTAGGTACAGAATATATCATAAACACCTTCTGGAAAAACAGCCTGGAATTACAAGGAGGTACTGAGGAGTTTTCTTAAATGTCACCCTCATGAGCAGAGAGCTGCAGGGAGACTCTACAACAGATGTTCCCAACTCCAGTCGTGGAGGGCCAAACACCATTCAGGTTTTCAGGCTGTCCCTAATAAATATGCATGAGATGTATTTGCATGCACTGCCCCCATTGTATTCAAATGTATCTCAAGCATATTCATTAGGGACAGCCTGAAAACCCGAATGGTGTTTGGCCCTCTAGGACTGGAGTTGGGAACATCTGCTCTACAAGTTGTCTCTTATAGGCACTGCCATAATTCTAATATTTTGCATAATTCCCAGGCTGGCCCATATCAGTTTTTATGTTTATTCAGTATTTACTTAATCACCTCTTATAAACAAAGGAAAAGGAAAGGAAATTACAAAATTATTAGAATAGGGAGAGATAGAAAAATGCTGATGGAAAGAAATGTCATCAGCCTAAGGGAGGTCCAGTGGCTAGGGCAAGCAAATTCATGAGCCGAGTTCAGCAAAAGCAGTTTCAAAGTAGTAGTTTTAGAGTACCGCCTTAAATTTCAGGGGCAGAGAATTCCAAAGGGCAGATGCAAGAAAGAAAAAGCTGAGTTACAGGTCATGATGGGAGCGGGCAACAGAAGGAAGAGTCAGCAAGTGAGAATTCTGAAAATGAAGAGATCAAGCCGGCTGATATTGGATCAACATGGAAAATATTTAAGTAGATGTACCTGTGTAAAAAGGTTTAATAGGGGGCCAGAGTTTGCCACCTGAGAGAACCTTGAATCATGGCGCCAGCAGCCTAAACGGAGGGACATTGTGACCAGCACCAGAGTGTCGAGAGAGTTCCGCCCTACCCGGAAGTGAGGTCGGACCAAGCTACCAGGGAAAGCTTAAAAATCAGTTTTATCAAGTTGCTGCCATGGGCATGTGACTGAAGGGCCGCGAGACCAAAGGGCAATGAACCTTTGGTGCCCCTTCAGTGCCACTCGGGGCATGGCCCCATGGTGATTTTATGGAAGGATGCCCAAGGGGTGAAAGAGGAAGGAAAAAGGTAAGACTATTTCTAATACTAAGACTGATACTAAGATCTCTGTTCCAGCGGTAGCTGGCTCAATGAATAAACATGTGATCATGTCATTTGAATCTAATATTGCTGAACTTATTTCTTTAAGTCATCTGCCTCTTCCCTGCTGGGTGCTTCTATTAGCCCCATTGAACGTACTCCACCTCCCTGTCTGGGAGAGTTAAATCATCAGTCATCCCAGGTAGATACCTCTGCTCCAGTACAAACTGGTTTAGGGGAGATGAGTACCTTCTCAAACAATACTGTTTCTGTGGAGCAATACTTGGCTCCTCTACCAGTTGCGATTCCTTTAATGGAAGGGGCTGAGGTCCTCAAATTGAACACTGTCAGTCCTATTAATATGTCATTAATGGATATATAGAATTTAGTATTTCAGACTAGTTTATTATTTAAAGGAAAAACTGAGCAGATTAATCGTTTTTCGGTTTACACAGTGGCTAAGCTGCAGCAACAAGATCTTTGGTTTCAAAATGTTGATCAAAAGCTAGATAAACATGTGACTCAATTGGGATCCCTCCAGACGGCCAATGTCTCATTTCTTAAGGACAGTTTATATGTCCATTCTCAATTGGAAACCTTTGCAGAATTTAATGAGGAAAAATCATTTGGTATTTTTACATACTCCTCAGATGCATTTATTATCCCCCAAGATTTTGTTAAATAAATATTTATGAAATGTTTGAAATTAGCAAATGCAGATGCAATATCAATAACCAATTTGTATTATGTTTCTACTTGTTCAGTGGGAGGTGGGGGATCCAGCTCATAGATAGCCTTGGGGAAGGGTAATTCATCTTATGTTTTTGATTTAACCAATTTCCTTGAAAATCCTCAGGATGTTATCCCTTTCAGGGACACACTAGTGGTCAGGTTGCAATCTGAATTGGATAAAACTTTAGGGCCCGATATTTGAAGGGCAGTTACATTGTTTACAGCCCTGCAAACCATGTAACTGCCGCTGAGAGGGCTAGTCAATGCTGAATATTCTCGATTATGGCCCCTTACATGCCCCAATGCTAACTGCTTAGCATCAGGGCGTGATGGGGGTGTTCCAAGGAGACGCGGAGGTGGAGACAATCTATGACTGTGCAGCAGCGATATTGCATGCTGCCTTGAAAAAAATCTTGCCTTTTAGGTGCAGGAGCTAACCGGGCAGCATGCAATATCGCTGCTGCCCAGGTAGCTACTGCGGTTTCCAGTGTGTGCGGCGATCCCTGCATATTCAATGCCAGGGCAGCATATGACCCCGGCATTGAATATCAGGGTTAAGGGTTGTTGGGCACGACTATGTACCATAGTGGTGCATGGCCTGCCCAAATGAATATCAGGTCCTTAATTTTTAAGGCTTATTTTGCACACAAGGATTCTCAGTTTTGTGGGCAAAAGTGCTTCTTTTTCCTGATCTTTCTAGGATAACACAGGCACATCAGAAAAGCTTTTTTTTTTTTTTACAACTGAAGTCTTGAGTTCTAGCTATAGGTGCAACTTTTACTAGTCATAACAACAACAGTAGTAACTAGACAAAACTTTATGGTCACGTATCAGAGCGATCTCTCACTGAAGAATAGCAAAATTACCTACGCTCAAATGCACTGTCTTCACTGTATTCTTTATTCCAAATACCGGGGTATAGTTAACACAGGTCTCAGACTACACCATGGCTTCAAAATCTGGGTATTGGAAAATCCCCAGCGTTATGCCTGTTAGCATCAATGACCCGGTTATTTTACTGTTACTTCCCTCTTATGTTCAAGCAAACGGAGCATTAAATCCTCTACTAAACTTTATCTCATTACTCTTTCTGTGTATGTAGAGGTACTTAGCTGATCCGCTTGATCTCTTAGTCCCAACGCTGCTGTCAAAGCGCCCCCGCGTTTCACTGGTAAGGTTCTTCAGGGGACTATTATCTCTACTGCAAAAACAAAAACATCAACCCACCCTGGATTATGAAACCATTTACAGGACCCCCTCATCTGTCTCTATTACACTTCTAACTGGACTTTAATTATCTCCTTGTTAAATATATGAATATATGAATTACCTGAAACTCTAATGCTGCCCGCAAATTCCTTACAGACCTCTGAACCCAAAGAATGTCAAACGGTCTCTAGATGCCGCGCATGCGGTCTAGATCTTTCCTCCATTCTTTAAAACCCCTATACTAACTCCTCCCACCTACCTATTTACTACTACAAGAACAGCTGCTATTATAATTCGTTAGGTTAAGGTAAAAAATAACAAACCTCCTCCCTCCAGTTTCACTTTCATCAAACGTTCCCTTCCAAGTCTTTCTCAGTTATTAAATGCAGACCCCCCAATCCATCCCTGTGTTCAATCCCTCCGGCTGGATGGAATCAATCATATGCATCCATCTTTGCTCCCTTATTAATAGTGTTTGCTCTCGTGATCTACCCTGTGCCCCTGTGTGTACCTGTTATTTGCACCAGCATCTAAGCTGCTCAAAAATGTGTCCATGTGTCACACAATGCAGTACCATAGGGGCTTCCAATCTTTTACATTTTAGTCTGCTCTCATGTTCTTTCATGCGAATTTTAAAAGCACATATTGTTTTCCCTATGTAGAGTATGCCACAGGGGCATTGAAGCACGTATTGTTTTCCCTATGTAGAGTAAGCCACAGGGGCATTGAACGGCATACACCACATAGGAGGAGGCGCACAGGGTGGCAGGAAGTAGAGCAAGATGAGCGGCAAGGTCATAGAACATGTGGCCAATGTACGATCTGTGACATTTCTATGGAGAATGATAAGTTTTCTTATAAAGGAGTCACATACCGGTTGAAAAGTAGAACCACCTGTGCCTCCTCCTATGTGGTGTATGCCGTTCAATGCCCCTGTGGCTTAATCTACATAGAAGGCCAGTCCATACCCCTCAGACATCGAGGGTAGCATGCACTAACAAAAAAACAAAGAAGAAAAAGAGTTCAATAACTCTCCATCCAATGCCTTCCTCACCTCTCCAACCATTTAGGCTGGTACTAGAAGCTTCTCCTATTCATCCAAACAACTATCCACACCCCCCGTCCCCACCCTCCCACACCACCCAAGATATTCTGTCAGCCTCCTACCCTATTGGTGATAATGAGGTTCTCTCTAACATGAAGAGCTATCCCTCTCCAGTCATCCATCCATGAGAGAGGGGACGTAGCCTTAAGGTGCTCAACACACAATCAGCTTGATGGTATGCCCGACTGTGGAGGCCTAAAGCCTTCGGGTCCACTGGCCAAGTGCTGCATGGTCCTATAATGTCAACAGCTCGATCCGTGTCCTAGGGGCCAGGTTTGGATATAGTCTCCTCCCAGACTGCCAAAAATGCCTCCTTCCTCCACAAATTCCCATAAGCTGTTCCATAAGCATCAATCCATGAAAACTACTATGCCATTCTCACACTGAGGGTGCCTTTGGGTCCCTACAGTGAATAAAGATTGGATGTTTACCCACCACACAAGCCTTTCGAACCAGTAAGCGGGCTGCCCATCCCCAGTAGTGTTGTCTCCCAAAATCATCAAAAAGTGCAAACTCCACCAAAGGAACTACCGCTTGTCCCAACAACCTAACCAAGTAAGTTTATATCTGTCTCCAACACCTTTGAATCTTGGCACATTTCCACCACATATGGCCCAGAGTCCCTGGGGAGGGAGAGAATCGGGGGCAATGTGCCACTGCCCCTATCCCCATCCATGTAGCCAGTGCCAGGGAAATGTGGGCCTGAGAAAGAGCGTAGTTACTCACCTGTAACAGGTGTTCTCCAGGAGCAGCAGGAATCAGTCCTCACATATGGGTGACGTTGGCGCCGACGGAGCCCTCGCGGAGCAATTTTCCCCAGCTTTCACAGAAAGCCTTTGGGAATTGCAGCGCGCATGCGCGGTCGCCTTCCCGCCCAAGGGTGCCATCTTAGCCAGTCTGATGACATAGCTAAAAGACAGCATAAAAATTAGCAAAAACGAAAGCATAGAACTGCAACTCCAAGGGGAGGAGGGAGGGTTGTGAGGACTGATTCCTGCTGCTCCTGGAGAACACCTGTTACAGGTGAGTAACTACGCTTTCTCCAGGACCAAGCAGGAAGTCAGTCCTCACATATGGGACTCCCAAGCTTAAGGCTACCGGAGACCCTAAGCACCTCTAGCTCGGCAGTACAGAAGGATGGAATCTTCGCTGAATTATTACCCACCGGAAGCCCCCATCCGGGATGGAGGGTAGGAGTTGCTCAAACCTCGAAGAGATTTCGGAGGACTGCCTGTCCGAAAGCACTGTCCCTGCGGGACTCCCTCTCGAGACAGTAATGGACCGCAAAAGTCTGGCTCGAAGACCAAGTAGCGGCCCGGCAGATGTCTGCCAGCGGAACAGAGCGGAGGTAAGCCACTGACGTAGCCTTCGCCCGAACACAATGAGCCGTGACTCGACTTTCTAAGGAGAGTCCGGCTGCCCCATAAGCCCAAGCGATACAGTCAGCAACCCAGATGGACAGGGTACGCTTGGAGACCGGGAGCCCCAATTTATTGGGGTCAAAAGACACAAAAAGCTGAGCAGCTTTACGGTGCTCCCGCGTACGGTCAAGGTAGAAGTTCAATGCCCTTCTACAGTCCAGGGTATGCAGGACTCATTCAGCTCGGCTGGAGTGAGGCCTGGGAAAGAAGGTTGGAAGTACCACCTCCTGATTGATGTGAAAAGGGGAGACAACTTTTGGAAGAAATTTTGGGTGAGTCCGTAGGACTACCCTATTTTTGTAGAACCGAGTGAAGGGAGGATCAGACACGAGGGCCTGCAATTCACTTACGCGTCTAGCGGAAGTGAGGGCTATCAGGAATAAGGTTTTCCACGAAAGAAAACGCAGAGAACAGGTAGCCATCGGTTCAAAAGGCGGACAGGTGATCCGCTGTAAAACCACATTCAGATCCCAGTCAGGTGCTGGTGGGCGCAGAGGTGGTTTTAGTAGAAGGAGACCTCGGAGAAACCGTGCTACAAGAGGGTCGCTGGAAAGAGGTCTGCCGTCCACCGGCACATGGTGTGCTGAAAGAGCACTGAGGTGAACTTTGACGGAGTTGGACTTAAGTCCCATGTTAGAGAGGTAGAGCAGGTACTGCAAGATCACCGACACCGAGCAGGAGAAGGGATCCTGAGACTGCTGTACACACCAAACGGAAAAGCGACGCCATTTAAGGGCGTAGCATTTGCGGGTAGAAGGTCGCCGAGAAGCTAGGACGACCTCTTCCACCTCCGCGGGCAGGAGAAGGGGAGCAAGGACTACCCTTTCAGCCGCCAGGCCATTAGATTGAGAGATCTGAGGTTGGGGTGTAGCAAAGACCCCTGATCCTGTGTTAGGAGATCCGGTTGAAACCCCAGAGGGAACGGATCCTCTACCGCTAATTGCAACAGGAGTGGGAACCACGGCTGTCTGGGCCAGCGAGGAGCCACCAGGATCATGGACGCTTTGTCCCGGAGAACCTTGAACAGAGTTCGGGAGACCAGCGGGATGGGAGGAAAAGCATAGAGAAGGTTTTCCGACCATGAGAGCAGAAATGCATCTGCCGCTACCCGAAGGGGATGTGGCTGACGCGAGCAGAAGCGAGGAAGTTGCCGGTTGTGAGGACTGGCAAAGAGATCCATCGTGGGGAGGCCCCACTTCAGAAACAGTTGCTGGACTACCAAGGGATCCAGACGCCACTCGTGCGGCTGGAGTATCCTGCTGAGTTTGTCCGCCAGGCAATTCTCCTGGCCTGGGAGATAAACTGCTTTGAGAAGAATGCCGTGACTGACGGCCCAAGAGCAGAGCTTTTGAGCTTCTCGGCAGAGAAGGAAGGAGCCCGTGCCGCCCTGCTTGTTCACGTAGAACATGGCAACTTGATTGTCCGTCTGGACAAGGACGGACTGGTGAGAAGTCAGGTGGGAGAAAGCCTTGAGCACCAGACAAATAGCTCTGAGCTCCAGGAAGTTGATCTGTTGAGCAGATTCCCACGCGGTCCAGAGACCTTGAGTACATGCCCCCTGGCAATGAGCTCCCCAGCCCAGGAGGGAAGCATCGGTCGTCAGCACTTGAGTCGGCTGAGGCGACTGAAAAGGCATTCCGAGCACCAGGTTCGGCCGATGAAGCCACCACTGTAGGGAAGAGGCCAGCGGTCTGGAGAGGCGCACTAAGTCGGCTAGCCCGCCGGTGGCTTGTTGCCACTGCTTGCGAAGGCACCACTGAGCCGGCCGCATATTCAGGCGAGCATTGGGGGTCACGTGGACGGTGGAAGCCATATGGCCGAGTAGTCTCAGGAAGCGCCTGGCGGAGACCAGGGACTGGCTGCGAAAACGGCCGGCTAGGTCCATGAGCCGTTGAGCCCTGTCGAGAGGCAGGAAAGCTCGAGCCTGAGGAGTGTGCAGTCTTGCGCCGATGAACTCGAGATCCTGTGAGGGGAGCAAAGTGGACTTTGCGAAGTTTATGACAAAGCCCAAGTACTGCAGAAGAGTCACCGTGCGGTGTGTGGCATTGGTGACTGCCGGAGGGGACGACGCTCTGATGAGCCAGTCGTCGAGGTACGGAAAAACATAGAGGCCGTGAAGCCTGAGATAGGCCGCCACCACCGCGAGACATTTTGTGAAGACTCGCGGTGCGGAGGACAGGCCAAAGGGCAGTACTCTGTACTGGTAGTGATTTCCGGCCACCACAAACCTTAGGTATTGGCGGTGGCTTGGGTGGATGAGGATGTGCGTGTAGGCATCCTTTAGATCCAAGGAGCATAGCCAATCTCCCTGCTGGAGGTAGGGCAGAAGGATTCCAAGGGTAAGCATCTTGAACTTTTCCCGCACAAGGAACTTGTTGAGGTTGCGCAAGTCCAGGATGGGTCTTAGGCCTCCTGTCCTTTTTGGTATTAGGAAATACCTGGAATAAAAGCCTTGACCTCTCAGGTGGTGGGGCACCGGTTCCACAGCCTGGTCCTGAAGAAGACTTGCTAACTCCTGAAGGAGTAAGTCCCTGTGCAGAGGGAGTCGCGGAGGTTCTCCTGGAAAATAAGAGGGAGGGACCTGATGGAAGTGGAGAAGATATCCTTCTCGCACGACTTGAAGCACCCAGGCATCTGAAGTGATGTTGGACCACCTGTGGGCGAAGTGAACCAGCCGGCCTCCGGTGCTGGGAGGGACCAGCTGAGGGGGAGAGGCTATGCTGAGGAAGTCAAAAACCCCCACCCTGCTGAGCAGGGGCTGGTGGTGCAGGCTTGGGGGCTTGCTGCCTACGGGACCCGTTACCCCGTCCCTTGGCCTGCTGACCCTGTTGGGGAGCTGGAGGGGCCTGATATTGGGGGTAGTGTTTGTAGGCAGCCGCCTTTCTCGGGTAAAAGGACTTTTTTCCCGAGCCCTTCTTTTTCTGGGAAGGGGCGGAGGTCTTCCTAGAAAGCCTGGTCCTGGTGAGAGTCTCCGTCTCGATTTGTGCAGCCTTTTCAGCCATGGGCTTGCCAAAGAGGTTCTCACCTCTGCAGGGGACATCGACCAACTTGTCCTGCACCCAAGGCTCAAGGTCAGACGACTGAAGCCAAGCCTGTCGGCGGGCACCGATGCCGGCTGCGGCCACACGAGCCGATGCTTCAAAGCCATCATAGGCTGCTCGGGACATGAATTTGGAGCATTCCCGAATACCAGATGTTAAGGCTAGGAACCTCCGCAAAGGTTCCTCGGACAGTCCAGCAGAGAATCCGGCCAGCTCTTTAGCCAGGTCTCGGAGATACATGCCCATGTATAGCTGGTAGGTCTGGACACGACAAGCCAGCATAGAGCCCTGGAAACACTTCTTACCAAGGCCATCCAGGTTACGGGCCTCCCTGCCAGGGGGCACCGAGGAGTGCATTTTCTGGCTCTTCAGCCTATGCATGGCCGATTCCACTACCATGGAATGGTGTGGTAGCTGTGCTTTTTGGAAGCCAGGACTCTTGCGGACTCGATAGATGGAATCGACCCGCTTGCTCAATACCGGCGACGAGGCCGGACTCTCCCACATGCGGAAGAGTAGTCGTTCCAGCATGGGAGGCACCGGTACAGTAAAGTGCTCCCGAGCGGGAGAGTCGTACTGAAGGGCGTCGAGCTCTTCGGCTCGAGGCTCCTCCTCGGGATCCGCCGGGAAGGCCAAAGCCTTGGCCATTTCCCTGACGAAGTCCGAGAACCGGGCATCCTCCGGAGGGGACTGTTTCCGAGGTTCGGACTCAGGTGAGTCCGAGGGGACACACCGAGTCCGAAAGGAATCAGGTGACTCCTCCTCTTCAGACTCCCAGACCGACTCCGAGGAGGAATCAGTGGGGTCGGCTCGGGCAGGCGGAGGCGTCGGCCGCCCCGACGCCAAGGGAGTCGGCGGCGACGACCTCGGTCCCGAACGGGAGGCTGAGGGTGACCTCGACCGAGGATCGACTCGAGTTCGCATGGACTCGAGGATCGGCTCGGTCTCCGGGGTCGACTTAGACGTCGACGTCCCGGCGGTCGTCGGGGCAGCGGCGCCAGCGAGGCTAGCGATCAGTGCCCGCTGCTGGTCCATGAAGGCAGATAGTCTGCTCTCCAAGGCCGTCAACCTGAGTCCGACCTCAGGTGACCCAGCAGTCCCCGACTCGGGCCCCGACGGCGGACCTCTCGGAGGCGAGTCCAGAAGGACCACAGGACTTACTCGAGCAGGCAACTCCGACTCCAGGCGAGGTCGCTTCGGGAGGTGCTCCTTCTCCAAAGACCCGGGACGGCTGTCGGGGCTATGCGACCTGGCCCTCGCGGAGCCAGGAGCGTCCACCGACGCCGCCCTCGCGGGTTTTGTCTTCCGTGATGGTCTCCGGAGGGAGAACCCCTGTCGAAGGAGCTTCGGCGATGTTCAGAGCTGGAGCCTCTGGATGCCGAGGCCTCCGACGAGGTCCGGGTACGGCTGGGGTCAGCGAAGATTCTATCCCGCTGATGCCGCCGACTCCTCAACGCTTTGGAGGACATTTTGCCACAGGCTCCACAGATCATTTCTTCATGATCCGGGCCCAGGCAGCGGAGGCAATTATCGTGTGTGTCAGTGAGTGACATATTTCTGTCACACTGACCACACCGCTTGAAACCACTGGCAGCCATCGGGGGAAAAAGGGCCCCTGCAAGGTCAAAGGACCGGGCTGCCAGTGAAAAACCGAAAACGAAACTGACCAAAATCAGAAAAACCGAAAAATAAGGGAAGGACTCGCAACGGCGTCGCGAGTCCGGGCAGGAAAACGAAAATCAACTTTTTTAGCGGGGACACGACGGGTACGTCTGTAGGGCTCCGCGGAAAAAAGAAGACTGGCTAAGATGGCACCCTTGGGCGGGAAGGCGACCGCGCATGCACGCTGCAATTCCCAAAGGCTTTCTGTGAAAGCTGGGGAAAATTGCTCCGCGAGGGCTCCGTCGGCGCCGACGTCACCCATATGTGAGGACTGACTTCCTGCTTGGTCCTGGAGAATCTTAAATTGTGTTTCCCGAAATCGGGCCCCCTTAATCAGCCCCGGAAGGTATGATATCACCCGCTGTACACTGCCAGGTGACACAGAGACTGCTAACTCGTCCGACCATCAGGCCTCAAGTACTGCATAGTCTATCTCTGGGACCCACTCACCCAACCTACGATAGCAGAGGACAATCAACAATGCCTCGTGATCCTTAAATTAAAAATCGGTCAATGCAGTCCACGCCCTCCCCACATAGTGCCTCAGTTGCAAATAGGCAAAGAGGTGTCCTCCTTCCACACCATATTCCTCACAGAGCCACTGGAATGTCTGCATTCCCCCTCTCATCCACCACCAGACGCAGCATCCATAACCGCCACCTTTCCTACAGACAAAAGGGGCGTGGAATCCAGGCCTGGGAGAAAGTGACTATTATTGCAAATTGCTAAAAGACCTGACACTGTGGGGATAGCTCGCCATTTGGTGCATAAAAAGTGCCACGCCTGCCATAACAGGCAAACCAGAAGGCTTCTCTAAAGATACTCTGGCAACTCCCTTGATTCCTCATACAGCACAGCCAACAGGCTGTGCAGTGCCACAAATTCCTCCTCCACCTCTCGCAAAGTGAACACCAACGAATACCCCAACCATTCTCTCAAATGACACAACTAACATGCCATGTTATATCGGAAAATATATAGTAGACCCAGGCCCCCTTTTCACCAGTCCCCCCATAACTTCACCAGGGGCACTCGGGAGACCTTGCCTTGCCAAAGGAACTAACGGAAATCTCCTTCAAGCAGCTGAATATCTTGGCGGAGCAAGCATCTGCATAATGTATAGTAGTTCCGGAAACAAGGTAATCTGGAAAGCCGCCACCCTTTCCAACAGTGACAAAGGTACCAATTTCTCAGCTTGCTCTGCATATGTCCCATCAGCACCTGAAAGATTAACTCATAATTTCTTGGGTGCCGGGGTAGCTGAATACCAAGATACATAAACACCTGTCCTGCCTATCGCAAAGGAAAAGCAGGGCCCCAGGTAGCCTGCATGGTGCCCAACACATACAGCACCTCAGATTTATCCACATTTAATTTGAACCCCATAATCTGGCCAAAGGCCCAGAATGCGTCCAACAGGGGTAGAGAATGACCAGGATCCACAATATGAGCAAGTAAATCATCGGCAAAAGCAGACATCTTATATTCGGTCTTACCCATACGTATCCCTGTTACTCCCCCTCTGCTATCCGTCACAGCAGGGGGGTCCAGAGAAAGTACAAACAGTAAAGGAAAAGGGGGCAACCTTGCTGTGTTCCACATTGTAAGGAAAGTAGCTCTGACACTGTCCTGTTGACAAAAATCCACGCCGATGGCCATGAGTAGATGAAAGGCACCATTCTCAAAAAAGCCTCTTATAGAACATACTCTGACAGCACCGCAAACAAGTAATCCCATTCAACATGATCAAATGCTTTCTCCGCATCAAAACCGGTAAGCAAAGATGGTATGATGTATTCATGAATCCACTCTAGGGAGGCTAATATCTTCCTCAAATTGCACACTATGTATCAACCCCAGATGAAGCCCATCTAGTTCCTGTGAATGAGACCTGGCAGCAACAGGGCCAGGCAATCCGCCATTATATCGGAAAGTAGTTTGGCATCAAAATTGATAAGAGATGTGCCGATAGGACTCCGCCCTCAGTGGATCCTTTCCAGGCTTTGGTATAAGGGTTATGAATGCCCTATTAGCATCCAGGGAGCACGACCCCCCCTTGACTCTCTGCCAGAATGCTTCTATCAAAGGAGGTATTACCTAGTCCTGCAGCAATTTGTAGAACTCTCCACTAAATCCATCCGGCCAGATGCTTTACAGCACTATGCCCTCTCGATCCCCTGTTGAGTCTCATCAGCCATAATTGGCGCCCTCAGCTGAGCCGCCTGCTCCTCAGTAAGTCTGGGCAAACTCACCTCTGTGAGGTAGGCTGTCACCCGGTCAGGGGAGATCTTCTTCCTTACATAGAGGTCCCGGTAAAAGACTCAAAAAGTTTCCTCAATCTCCTTAGACTGCTGGTGAAGTACACCCCTGGAGTCTCGAAGCGCCATCATCCGATATCCCTGGGCCCCCTAAGGCAACGCGCCAACAGCTTACCAGTTTTGTCCCATATTGGTAAAGCTGGAACTTATAATGCATTAAGGATTTCTTCGCCCTCTGATGCAGAACTTCATTTAAGTCCACCTGAGTCTCTAGCAGGTGAACCCAATCACCCACCACCCTAGTCCAGGCAAAGCACTTCCGGTCAGTTACCACCTGTTTCTCTAAACAAAGGATATGTGCATTCATTAGTCGATGGTGACATGCCGCGTAGGCAATATCATCCCCCCACAGGACAGCTTTAGTGGTTTCCCAAAATAACCCAGGAGTTTCCATGTATTGGGCATTGTTGGCTGCATAATCCTGCCACCTCTCCCTCCAACAGGGGAGAAATTGTTCCTCCCGATATAATTCCAGAGGGAATTGCCAAATCCGCACCGCCTGCTCCAGGGGTCAGCATCCAAGCTTGATCCAAATCATTGCGTGATCCAAGATTTCACCAAGACCGATTGCGTCTTCTGCCTTATCAAATAAGGGCACAGACATCAATAGATAATCGATCCTAGAACTGGCCCCATGGACCCTCGACAAATGCGTATAATCCTGCTCCATAGGGTGAAGGAGTTGCCAGGGGTCCACAAGGTCCAGCCTGGCTCTCCTGCTCTGAAGAATGTGCACTGGCACCCGCCTGCCCCCAAACCCACCTGCAAAGTGTACACCACCGGATCCAACAAGCCATTCAAGTCTCCTCCCACCACCAATCGTCAATCCTGTAGTTGCTCTAACTTAGATGCCACCTGCGCATAAAATTGGGAGTCAAGGGTATTAGGCCCATAGATGTTGCAGAGGAGGATCGGGTTCTCCCCCCTCATTCCTCCATTTCAGCTCACGTTTGAACACCACCTTCTTCCCCGTAAGAACAGCCGCCCTCCTCTTTTTTTTCCCAACCGCCGGGGCCTCATAGACCTAGCCCATCCAGTCCCTTTTCAACTTAGCATGCTCCGTTGCATCCTGGTGGGTCTCCTGTAAAAATGCCACCTCACATCACTGCTGAGCCAGAGCCTGAAGGACCTTATGACACTTGACCAGCGAACTCAGTCCACACACATACTATGAAATGACTTTCAGCCCCCATTCTACAGTAGGATACAAGCACTCAGGCACATCCACCTCCAGCAGGTCAGGAGACCTTCCCAGCCTAAGGTCTCCCCCCCATAGCACTGAGCCTTCCTCCTCGAGGCCTCCCCATCATCACCGCACTGATCATATCTACCAATACCCAGCCTACCCCCCAGTCTTTCCCCCTCCGCCACCATTTCCTCCAATCCCCCCTCTTCGCTCATCCATTCGCATCCTGGACATCACACATCGAAGTGTTGGGACCCCCCCCCCCCTCTCATGCACATACACAGCCATGCTAGGCACTTTTTTTTTGCGTTTTCCATGTAAATGCTTACTGATATTTCAGGGAACTCATTATGTATTTACTGACCCTCTGCAGTTGCAGCAATTTCTGGCTAGTAAGAGTTAAATTAATCACTTATTGGGTTGACTTTGTTACTGACTCCCCTATTTTCTTATGTTTTTTTCCTTACTAGCAGATTTCTGGTTTGTGGAATGTGTGCTCTTGTAGGAATTTGTTTTGGCTCTCTTATATATCTCTTCTCCTGTTCTTAAAAAGTGATCTTTGTTATACTGATCTTTTATGGGGATTTGTGTTTCCGATGTAATTGATATCCAATTTTTTTACTTATTACATGGTATCTAAATGCTATAAACTTGAATTAAAAAAAGGTTTTATGAATGAGAATCAAGATTTTAAAGACAACAGTAGGATAGTAGGAGCTAATGACTACAGTAAAGAAGAGATGTGATGCTTTATTTGGATGAATTATTCAGCAGTTTTGATAGCGGTAATCTGAACTGTCTGTAGCCTCTTGAGGTCAAAACTAGAAATACCATAGTAGTTAAGCCAACAAACAACTAGTCAATGGACTAGAGGGGTCAGAGTCAACATACTTAGAAAGGGTTTGACTCTGAATGCACTCAAGAGCAAAGAACGAAGCTTTGACCACTGCAGAGATGCGATCATAAAAGGTGAGTTCTAGTTTAAGGTAACACAGAGGGAAAGAAGAAAATTAGTGAGTGTGATGGCAACACCAGCAATGGAAGGAGATATAAGAGGAGGGACAGAATGACTAGTGATCCAAATGGCCTGAGATTTTGAAGAATTCAGCTGAAGAAGCGAGTCCAATCAGGAGGCTGCTACATTAAGACAGTTTTTTTTGTTGTTGTTTTTTTAAGTGCCATTAAGTCAATGCCAACTCCTGGTGACCCAGCAGCCCCCGGGTTTTCTTGGCAAGATATGATTGGAAGTAGTTTGCCAGGCCTTTTCTTCTGAGGCAAGGAAGGGTAAAGTGACTTGCCCAAGGTCACAAGGAGTGCCAGTGGGTGTTAGGCTGTTGCTCTAACCACTATTAATTCAATTTAAATCAGGGGACAGAGTCAATATAGGTCACTAGCAAACTGTCAGCAGCATAGTGAAATGCACTAATGCCACAGTTCCGGATAATCGTGGAATAAATTAAAAAAGGGGAATCAGGATGGAGCCCTGAGGGACACCACACAGAAGCCGAAACCAAGATGAGTGAGTGGAGGTACTTAGGAAAATAAAAGATTGACAGTCATGGAAAAAGGAGAAAAATCAGGATAGAATAGTGCTGGCAAGGCCAAATTCAGAGAGGCAGTGCATGGGAAGATCATGATGAACAGTATCAAACTTTAGAGATAAAAGGCAGGCATCTTACAGAAAGCTAATACATCTTCATCTTTGACTGAAGACCACCAAGACTTGCTGGTTTTACATGGTATGGGTCTCCCCAGAGATAAACAACCAGAGCTACACATTAACCAGCTGCACCTCAGGAGGGACAACTGGAACCTACTGAAGGAGATCACTTGCTGCCAATGGAGTCATGGTAGAGACATGAGCATACAGAAGCTCTGAAGGGACTGCCCCAATTTGGACAGACCCAAAGGATCATCAGACTCTATTCAGGCTCTTAGAAGAATAAGGGCATATCCAGACTCTACACAGCCATCAAGAATTACTCCTGAAACCTCTAGGTCTATTATCTGGGCACTACCACCACCACCATGAACTTGAAGGAGACTCTGATCAAGTCTAAGAGGCACTATCCACCTAGGCAATCCTCTTCCAATGTCTTAGTCCCTTCACTGTCCGCTTATGGCTGGTTTGTCACCAGGCCAGCCCACAATGTTGCTTAAGAGCCTAAGGCAGCTACATGGGCATTCTTAAGGAAGGCCATGACCCTCCAAAACCTGAGACTTCTCAAGTGCAGACCTCCCTTCCACAGGGATATTTGTGTTCTTTGTCACAGCTGTGACCAGGGCTTTCACTCCAGGAAGCATGAAAGACTGATCCCACTTTTCCTGGGGCCTAACTCTGGGGTATCCTCCCTAAAATCCTACATGCTACTGCATAGGATCAGGTAGAGGAAAGAATGCAGCAGGACACCAGATATCCTCAGAAAAAAGGGGGTCTATCTGCTAATCTTACCTGAGAGCAGGCTCTACTTCATGTAGAGCTGCCCTTGTATCTTGAAATGGTATAAACAGGACCCATTTGTGAAGGAGGTGGATAATGGAGATCCCAGTCCTCCACAAAGAGAATTTATCTGTCCTCCTCAGATTTACCTTCTGGTGAAAATGATTTCTTTTTCTCTGAAGTCCTTCAATAAATCCTATAGGGGATAAAGCTGAGCTCCCAGAGGAATGAATGAGTGGAAGGGCGAAGTGGGGGCCTTGATCCACTTGACTGCCCATGACAAAGGCACTTGAGAGCCTGGGTCCCTGGTAATGGAGTCCTGAAACTCAGAACCAAACATCAAGAAAAACTGAAAACAGCCCCTGAGCTGTTTCAGCAGCTGTTCCTCAAATCCAACAGCAATTGAGCCTCGGAGTCCCTAGGGGGGGCTGCTCAGAGGAGCCTGAAGCCTCTTCATCCCTGTTCTTCTGCATCCAGCTGACCCTGAGGGTTGCCTGCCCCATGGACAGGAAGGACGGTCAGGATTCAGAGGAGGCACCAGGAGTGGCCATGGGGGATCCCAACAATGCCACAAAAATTGACTCGCCATCACAGAGGGGGCAACAGGAGCCTGCCATGGAACTGACCTGGCAGGAACCACCAGCGGCACAAGGCTGGGTCCCTGACATTCTAGCAAGGCTCAATGTGGCAAAAGGAAAAAACACAAGGAAAAAAAAAGCACTGCAAATAGAACAGAGACAAAAAGCACCGGCCGCAAGAAAAAGGGGACTGCTGAGAAAAAAAAAACAACCCAGACTCAGGCCACAATAAAGAGCACCCCCATGGCAAAAAGGGATATCTGAAAAAGGAAACCCAACATCTGACAGGCCAGTTGGGGAAATCTGTGAAGGGCTTTCTCAACTGCCTGCACAGGCCTGAGGAGACCCTACTGCCAAAATTTTAAGCATTGAGAGCTAAACACAGTCCATAAGAATTAATGGTCAGAAAGGGACTTAGGAAAAAAAAATAAAAAAGCAGTCTAGCAAGCAGATAGAGGACAGCAAGAAGGAAGGGTGGGGGGCTGTGCCCAATTTATTAGCCTCTTCAGGGAACCCATGTGTAGCAGCACTGGAACCATGGCAGTTGTCAGCCCCAGGAGGCAAGTGTGTACCTGTACACTGAGCAATTTTGGGCCTTACTGGCCTCAGTCACAATGACCCCAGAAGCATAGTGTAGGCCAGGATATAGTCAGGCCTATCTGTACAGCTACACTAATCCATGAACCTTGCCTCCTGCTGAGGGCAGAAAATGGCTTCTATATATTTAGTGGTGATATCATTGAAAGTTGCTCAAGTCTGCTTTTCTCCTGCTGGCAAGGGAATATAACCCACTCATCTGGACCGGTCTAGCAGGGTGATAAGGAAAGCATAATTACTCACTTGTAACAGGTGTTCTCCGGGGACAGCAGGAATCAGTCCTCACATACGGGTGATGTCAGCGTCGACAGAGCCCACACAGATCCAATCCCCAGCTTTCAAAGAAAGCCTTTGGGAGCTACACTGCACAGGCGTGGTCACCTTCCTGCCCAAAAGTACCATCTTACCTCAGTATGATGACATAGCTCAAACAAGCATGAAAAAGAAAAAACAACTCCATGGGGAGGGAGCGTTGTAAGAACTGATTCCTGCTGTCCCCGGAGAACACCTGTTACAAGTGAGTAACTACGCTTTTTCCGGGAACAAGCAGGAAGTCAGTCCTCACATATGGAACTCTCAAGTTACAGGCTACTGAAAAAAACCTGAAAAAGCCATGGGCGACACAAACGTGGACTGAAGAGGGCAGCAGGGGGCGGTGATTGGCTGGAAGTCTGACACTGTAGCAGCAGCATCGAAGATGCAATCCTCACTCCAGTAGCCTGGACATCACAGGTTAGAGAGGAGGAGTTGCTTTATTCCCTGAAGAGGTGACGGAGTATGGATTGGCCAAAGGCACTATCCTTCTGGGAGGTCTCTTCTATACAGTAGCGTGCAACGAAGATATGCAGAGAGGACCAAGTGGCGGCCCGGCAGATGTCCAGAAAGGGCACTGAGTGCAGGGTTCCTGTGCCGTGCCAAACTGCTTTGATTTAATGATAAAGCAGTATACTAAATCCTGCTAAATAAATAAATCCTGCTAAATATACTTTGCTGGTAGGCACAGCCAAGGTTGCAGTCTGGGAGGGGCACAAGTAGAATTTGCAAGTACACAAGTTAATTATAAAATAATTTAATTTATGGACATACTAAAATACTTTATGCATGTTCATGTACCACTCTCTATCCCCGTGCCGCTCCTGTCCCCAGCAGCACGCACAGTGACTCTACTTGCAACGGGGAAAGGAGGTGGAATAGGTTGAGGGCGGACAGTAGGGCTGGATTGGGCCCAATGAGGGTAATTTTCTAACAGAGGCCTAGGTTAAGGCAATTAAAACCTGCTTGTTATACAGTAAAGACAAGGGGACGCTTACCTCTCTTTATAAAATACTAGTGGAAATGATAGTAATCATGTCATAAATTCATGTGTGGACATCTACACCTGCTCTATAGCACTTGCATAGTAACATCATATACTAAGCTACTATGTTACTATATAAGTGCTATAGAGCAGATGTCCACACATGAATTTATGACATGATTACTATCATTTCCACTAGTATTTTATAAAGACAGGTAAGCGCCCTCTTGTCTTTACTGTATAAAACAAGCAGGTTTTTTAAAATTAAAACTTTTATTGAAGTTTAATCAAAATAACGAGACAAGGGTTTACAATAGGTATTACACAGTATCAACAGAGTTATCTATGCAATCAAGAACCAATTACCCCCTCCCTTCTCCTTTTGCTACATTGCTTAGACAGGCAGTTGGCCTCCAAATCTTCTCAAACTTAGCAGTTATAGTATTGTGTAATGCAATTAAAATAAGCAGGTTTTAACAGCCTTAACCTAGGCACTCTGTTAGAAAATTACCCTCATTGGGCCCGATCCAGGAAGGCTAATAGCTATCCGCCCTCAACCTATTCCACCTCATTGCTCCGCTGCACGTTCAGAGCTGCTGTGCATGCTGCAGTGGACAGGGGTGGCACGGGAGGAGAGTAGACGGGCCCGACCCCTGGACGTACAGAGCCGATTCCAGTGACAGCTCTGTACGTCCAGGGATTGCCAGGGGGGACATCCTGCTTATTTCACCTCTGAGGGGGAATAAGCACGGGGTGCCCCTCTGATCCTGCCAGGCAGCCCCCTGGAGCCCGACAGCCCCTGCCCGGAGCAACAGGACACCCACGGTGAGTCTCTGTCACCTGATCCAGGCCTTGGTTGCTCCCGTCGGGGGTTGGGCAGCAGGGTGACAGGGAAGCCACATGCATGCGGGGTGGACGTCCCCTCTATTCAGGGGCACGCCGGGCCATCCAAGGGCCCAATCCTGCACCAGCAGGAACATCTGGCTCCCACAGTGCAGAATCGGGCCCCAAAAGGCCTGCCCTGCTCAGGGCTGTCCAGATGGCACGGATGTGCCCCTACTGGGGATCGGGCACCACATGTTTTAGGGAGCAATTTGGGTTAGTTTTGCACATACCATGACAATAATGAAACTCACGCCTAAGCCAGGGGTATGTGGAGTATTAGCTCTGTCTCTCAAATTTACTGCTAATAGTCACTTGCATCATGCCAAAGAGAGCCTCCTTCTGGAGTTCATAAAACATAACAGCAAGTCATAAAGATGTGCTTGAAAATTCTTTTAATCGAGCCTATAGCACCATATGCAATAGGAAATGTTTCTGTATCCTTCTATCACATTTTCTAAATCAGACTGCATTGCTTGGTACTTGAAGATCTTTTCTTTCTCTACTTGATGTACTATATAGAATAAATAGCTTGACACCAAAACCTCTATTTTCAATGCTGGTCTCGTGTTCTTCTTCACCACAATGTCAGTTTTCTTACATGAAGCTTATCGGGTTGGAATGGGAACATCCCAGATGGCATAACCTCTCCATTTTCCACAATTCTTAGGATTTTGGTCCCAATGCTTTTCTGGTGCAGCAAATTTGTAATATTTAAAATTTTCAGCGAATAAGGCATGCCACTTTATTGTGCTTTTCTGTATTGAAATTCTGTCATCAGAACCCTGAAACCGAATATTAGATGAATAACCATTTCCAGTTCATTGTTATAGAATCTACATGTCCGTTTTTCCAATTTTTTTTCTATGCTTGCTGTGAACCATCCGGTCTTTATTCCACTGTCCTGGACTGCAACTATCGATCTCTCATTCCTTAGGTTTTAGCTCATCTTGCCTTAATAATTTATATGTCCAGTTTTGTTAGATGGAATTTCTGGAGAAATACTTTGTGTTTTGCACTGTATTTATGCAATTGCCAATTGCTGTTCCTCATTAGCTGATTTAATTCTTTGAAGTTTTTTCCCCTCGTTTTGCACAATTCTGTCCCTTTCTTTCCTATATGTACAGGTCTATTCTTGCCAGCCCTTCTACTCTCACTGGAATATTTGTTCGTTTGATAATGGACAGATTTTACTTATTTATTTATTTATTTTATTTAACAGTTTCTTATATACCGCCCCTTCCAGAGATCAGGGGCGGTTCACATCGAACAAAAATCAATATACTTCTGTATATTTTACATGGAACTTGTGTTAACTATGTACACGTTTAGTTACATTGAACATGTTTTGAACATTAACTAGAATAACACTATTCAAACTATGTACAGGTCATCACAACATAATTGAGTTACCGGTATTATTTACAATAGAGATATAGCCATTTGTTTGTGTAAATCTTTGTCTGTAGGGTAAGGCAGAGTAGAGTAAGTGTCTTTCTTATGTTTAATCATTTGTTCTGTCTTGAGAACTGTGAATGTGTTTCTGTGATTGTATCGGAGAGGTTTTTTGTTGGTAGGGGATCTCAAAGTGTTTTGTGAAAAGGTATGTTTTTAGTTCTTTTTTGAATTGGTGAAGGTCTTTTATTTTGCGGAGGGTTAAAGGGATTTCGTTCCAGAGGGTAGGGGCAGCAAAGGAGAAGGCTCTATCACTTGTCGTTGCTCTGGTCCTTCTGAAATTAGTTTTTATGTTGAGGGAGTGGGTTGCGTTCTGTCTTCGTGTTCTAGTTTCTGATGGGGTTTGTAATAGGGTAGATAGTTGGGAGGGAGAGATGTTATTGAGGAGTTTAAAGGTAGTAAGGAGGATTTTATATTTTATTCGGCTGCTTATGGGGAGCCAATGAAGATCTAGTAGTATTGGGGTCACATGGTCTGTTAGCTTAGCTTTTGTGACCATCTTGGCACATATGTTTTGTGCTCTTTGGAGGAGGTATATGCTTTTTAGTGGTAGGCCATTTAGAATGCTATTGCAGTAGTCAAAGTGGGGGGTGATGAGGGAGTTGACCACTGATCTAAAGTCATGTGTGTTGAGTAGGGGTCTCAGGTGTTGTATTGTCTTGAGTTTATAGAATATCGTTTTTACTGTATGTTTTATGTGTGGGATCATGGTGAGTGAATGGTCCAGAATTATTCCAAGGTATTTTACCTCCTTTTTAATAGGTATTGGTGTGTTATTTATTGTGATTGTGGTAGGGTAGTTGTGGTCCATGTCAGGTTTTCTCGTTATGAACATTGCTTCAGTCTTTTTGAGATTGATGCTTAGGTGGTTGTTTTCAAGCCATATGGTGGTCTCATTCATGCATTGGAGTAGTCTATCGTATTTGGGGTTGTTGGTGTTTATGGGGATGGCGAGCATGGTATCGTCCGCGTATATGAAATGGTTAATTTCATACTTCTTGAATATGTCTGTAATTGGTTGGAGGTATAAATTGAAGAGGAGGGCAGAGAGTGCCGATCCCTGAGGGATACCCTGGCCTTGAGGGAAGGTTTCTGATGTTTCTTTGCCTAATTGTATCTGTATGAGTCTGTTTGAAATGTATGATTTGAACCATTCAAGGACGGTTCCTCCTATTTTTAGGTTTTCAAGTCTGTTGATGAGTGTTTTGTGATTAATGCTGTCAAATGCAGCAGATAGGTCTATGAAGAGGAGGAGGAAACCTTTGCTATTTTCATTAGTACCACGGATGAGGAGGTCTGTCAAGGCGATTAGGAGGGTTTCCACTCCATGGAAGGGGCGGAATCCGAATTGATGCGCATCAAGAAGTTTTTGCTCATCTATGTATTCCTGTAGTTGGAGTTGTATAGTTTTTTCTATTATTTTAGCGATTAGCGGTATGCTGGCAATTGGTCTGTAGGAGTTGGGGTCCTTTGGGTCAAGTTTATTGTTTTTTATTATGGGACGGATCGAGGAGAGCTTTAGGGTGTTGGGCATGGTTCCTTGTGTGAGGGATTGGTTTACTATGTATTGGATGTTTTCTGCAAGGGATTCCTTAGTATACTTGATCCATGACACCGGGCATGGGTCAAGCGGGGAAGTTGTAGTGTTGATCATTGTTATGATGTTGAGGATGTGTTTACGATCAACTTTGTGGAATGTTGTCCATTCATAGTTACTGGTCTGTGTATATTCTATCGTGATGGTTGGGGAGCAAGATTTTACCTTTAGCTTTTCAGCAAAGTGTGCTGCTAAGGTTTGGACGTTTATAATGTCCTGGTTCGGTTCTGGGTTATGTGTTTTTGTTAGTGTTTTGACGATTAAGAAGAGTTCTCTTGGTCGGTTGAGAGCAAGATTTATTAGATTGGAATAGTAATCTCTTTTTGAGTTGTTGATTGTTTCTTTGTATTTATTAAGTAAGTTTATATATTTGGTTTTGTTATCATGTGATTTGGTGTTTCTCCAGGTTTTTTCTTGTTTACGTAGTTGTCTTTTTAGTAGGGCAATGTTTTTCGTGAACCATTTTTGTGATTCTTTCTTTTTCTTCTGGGATGTTTGAGTGGAGGTAGCTGCTTCTTGGATTGTTTGGTTCCAGTTCTCTATCGTTAGGTCGATGTCAGATAGGCTTGTAGTGAGCTTAGGTAGTACCTTGTCAAGGAATGTGTCATTGTCAAAGCGGGTAAAACGTGAGCGGTGAGCTGTTGCGTTTGGGGACTGTAATGGTACTTGTGTTAGTAGATGAAAGGTTATCAGATGGTGGTCAGACCAAGGTACCTCTGTAGTTGTTGGGGGAGATTGTAGTTGATGTAGGTTGAAGGGGGAAGGGAGGAAAATGAGGTCTAGTGAGTTTCCTTTATTATGTGTGGGGGTATTGATTATCTGGTTATATCCCATTTGGGTCATTGAGTCTATGAAGTTGTTTTTTTGTGATTGGTTTAAGGATGGGAGGTTAAGGTCACCTAGTATTATAAGAGGTTTTCTCTGGGATGCTGCGCATGCTAGTTCAAGGATAGGAGAAAGATTTTTGTGATCTGCTGATGGTGGTCTATAGATTAGGGAGAATGCTAGTGTTCTGTTTTCGATGTTTATTATGTCCATGCCTTCAACATTGTTTGAGTTTGTTAGGGTGTATTGTAAGTCTTTCTTGGTGAGTATAAGTGTGCCACCTCCTCTTTTTATGTCACGGTGGCAGTTGAAAATATCATATTGTGATATGTTGAGTTGGTTTAATAATATTGTGTCTGTGGATGTTAGCCATGTTTCCGTGATGAAAAAGAAGTCAGGCTGTTCGTCTTTTATTATGTCATTTACAATTGGTATTTTATTTCGAATTGAGCGAATGTTTATTAGGATCAGCTTTAATTTATTGTCTTCATTGGGGGAGGTTTTATTGTTTGCGTAGTTTTTGCAGTTTATCTGTATTAGTCTAGGGGAATGTTTGTGGGTATTGTTGTGTGGTGGCAGGTTGAATGGGTTGTGTATTGGGGGGTGTGCTAAATTGCGGTTTGGGTTATAAATTATGGGGATGCTGTTGCAAGGGGGATTGTTGAATTTGTATGTGTAGATTTGTTGGAGTAGGAGGGTTGTTAGTAGGAAAGAGGTTTGCAATGTTTTTGTTTTTAGGTCTGCCATTATGTTTTTGAGTTATGGAGGGTTTTATTGGTGGCTTTGCGAGAGGACTGTTGTGTGGTGGTGTTGGGTTGGGGGGGTTGAGTGGAGGGGGTTCTACAGGATTAGCTGATCGCAGTATATTTATCTATTGGTGATAGTTTGTATAGCTATGGCAACAGAGAGTATGATTACTGGCAACAGTATTTTTATCTACTGACAACAGTATAATTGGTTCTTAACAACAGTATATTTATCTCCTAGTGACAATATTACTGGCAACAGTATATCTATCTACTAGTGATAGTCTATTTATCCACTGGCAACAATATATCTATCTCCTAGGGACAGTATTACTGGCAACAGTATAGATATAATTACTGGCAACAGTATAAATACAGACACTAGTGACCGTATAGACACTGGCAACAATATAGATACAGGCAATAGTATAGATAGCTGGGTACTGACAACAGTATAGACTAGTTATGGTAACAGTCCATGTGTGAGTACTGACAACAGTATAGACTAGTTATGGTAACAGTCCATGAAGAGTGGGTAGTACAGTAGGTAGTGAGAGATTAGTTCATTTAATTATATACTTGCTGTGGTTGGTTCAGTTGAAGGTCGTTCTCGGTTCCAAGGGTAAAATAGAGGGGGTCAAGATAAGGGAAGCACAGTAGAGCTGACAGATCTGTACGGAGCTGTCGTTAAGCGAGCTCAACCTCAGGGGAGCTCTAGCTATTGGTTGGTTGAGAGATAGACTTAGCTTTCTGTTCGGTTGGAATGTGGGTCGACTTGCGCGGGCCCGCTGGTATCGCTGTTTTCTGGCGTTGTAAAGGCCCCGATTGGGCTGCTGGCTTGTTGGAGGTGGTGCTTCGGTGCAGTCTGCTCGCTCCCTTGTTCCTAGGCCTCCACCAGGTCCCCGCCTAAGGGCCCTCTGGCGAGGCCCTCAGGCGCGGGCCCGTGAGGCGCGGGCGCGCCCGATGGCGCGATCTTTAAATTGTCCTCGGTGCGCCCGGATTGGGCGGAAGATGGTCGGCTGCTGCTCTCTCTGCCGGAGGCTCTATCCCCGTGCAGGGGAGAGCTGTAGATGGTGGTGGGGGCAGGAAGGAGCACGCGCCCGATGGCGCGATCTTTACAGTGTCCTCGGTGCGCCCGGATTGGGCGGAAGATGGTCGGCTGCTGCCCTCTCTGCCGGAGGCTCTATCCCCGTGCAGGGGAGAGCTGTAGATGGTGGTGGGGACATGTACTTTCATATTTGGACACTTTTTCTGTATTTCAGCTCTGAGGTCTCAGGTGGAGATGGAGGAGGGAGAGGAGTTTAACCAGTTGGTTGGAGACCTCTGGAGGAAACCATGATGAGGGCTATTCTGTTGGCCACTTTCAGCTTAGCCTCTGACTGTGATAGGTTTTTGAGGGTTTGTTTGTTTGTTTTTTAAGGAGGAAATCTGAGCTATTTCTTGGACACAGGATTTTTGTCCTTTCTGATATGGCTATAGCAACATAGAAAGTTAGAGAAGAATTTATTAGGTTACATCCTCAGACTTTTGCTTTGGGAATGAGCTTTTTTCTCATGTTTCCTAGAAAATATGTTTAATATAATAGGAAGCAGCATGCTTTTCATGATCCAGGACAACTGCAGCATTTTCTTCATGAACAGGAAGAAGTATCTATGTGAAGGCCTGTGTGGAGGGGGGGGGGGGGGGTAAAGGGAGGTGGAATTAGCGAGTGATTTATGGAAGTTTTATATTATTGCTGTTATATTAAGTGCATATTTTTCTTACCATTTTTGTCTCTTTTCTTGTCTGGCTTTTCTGCCGTTTAGTAGATTATTTACTTAAACTCCTTCTCTTTTATATATGACTGCCTATGTAATGATTGCATCTTTTGTTTAAATTGGGGGGAAAACACTTTAATAAAACTATAAATAAAATAAAGGGAAAATTCTTAGATAGATGTAGGCTCATGGCACCAAATTTTAGCCCAGGTTCCACATGAGCTGTAAATACAAAAAGGAGCAGCAGGTCAACTATAAACTATAAACCGTTACAGGGAGGAAACAGTAACCTGCTATCTTACTTTCTCTCAAAATCCAGCCAATTGTTGAAATAAAGCTCCGATTTCACTTTCACTATCCATTTTTAAAAATACCTTTAAGACACTTCTACTTTAGGCTTACAAACTGCTTTCACTCTCAATAGGGAACCCACTATTCCCTCAGCCTCCTAGTTCATGCAAAATTACTTGGAGGTATTCTATGGTAAAGTCTATTACACAGTGATTTCCACTTAATTAATACCTATCACACTTAATTAATACCTATCACACTATCAAACAAGCCCCACCCTCCAAGTTTTTCAATTGCACAGAAAGCACAGTTACTTACCTGTAACAGGTGATCTCTGGGAACAGCAGGAATAAGTCTTCACATATGGGTACGTCGGTACCGACGGAGCCTGCGCGGGAACGCTCCCCAGTGTCCCAAAAAAGGAAAGCTTTTGGGAGCATCCCACAGCGCCTGCGCACTGCCTTCCCGCCTTTCCTAACCGCCTCTCTCCAGTTCGAGTTTTAAAGCTGAGACAAAGAGAGAGGAAAGGAAAGAAAGATAGAAAGATACAACTCCTAGGGGAGGTGGGTGGGTTGTGAAGACTTATTCCTGCTGTTCTCAGAGATCACCTGTTACAGGTAAGTAACTGTGCTATCTCCAGGAACAAGCAGGAATGAGTCTTCACATATGGGGACTCCCCAGCTAGAGATGCCTGGGAGATCCCCAAGGTTGTGAGACCCTGAGAAGGGCTCTACCTCCTCCCATGGATCTCAGGCATCCAACCAGGGATGAAGGGCAGGAGTTAATTAAGCATGGAACAGGTGTTTGAGAACAGCCTGACCAAACAAGGCATCCCGGCGGGAGTCCTTGTCCAAGCAGTAATGGGCTGTGAAGGTATGAACTGAGGCCCAGGTGGCCGCTCGACAGATCTGGTCGATGGACACAGAATTTAGATGAGCCATAGAGGTTGCCATGGCCCTCACATTGTGAGCTGTGACATGGCCCTCCAGAGAAAGGTTCTTGCTCTGGTAGGCGAAAGAAATACACTGAGCAATCCAACTGGACAGTGTTCTCTTAGAGACTGGAAATCCCAAATGAGAGGGATCAAAAGCAACAAAGAGTTGAGAAGACTTTCTATGTTGTTGTGTCCTTTGTAAGTAAAAGGCAAGAGCCCTCTTACAATCCAGGGTATGAAGATTCCTCTCTGCACTTGATGCATGAGAGCCTGGAAAGAAGACAGGTAAGTACACCTCTTGGTTAAGATGAAAAGGTGAGACCACTTTAGGCATAAAGTGTGGATTGGTCCTAAGGACTACCTTATCATGATGGAACCGTGTATAAGGTGGATTAGCCACTAAGGCCTGCAGCTCACTGATGCGGCGAGCCGAGGTGACTGCAATAAGAAAGATAACTTTCCAGGAAAGAAATTTCAAGGAGGTAATTGCTAAGGGTTCAAAGGGAGGCTTCATGAGCTGACCAAGAACCAGATTCAAGTCCCATGCCACTGGAGGTGGTCTAATGGGAGGTTTAGTTAAAAGAAGGCCTCTCATGAATCTTGCAATAAGAGGATGAGAGGAAATAGGTTGTCAATTGAGAGGCTTGAGAGATGCTGCAATAGCACTCAAATGGACCCTTACTGAATTCGTTTTGAGGCCTGCATGGGAAAGATGCAGGAGATACTCTAGTAAAGAATTAAAAGGTATTGCTAGAGGGTTAAAACCCTTCTCAGCACACCAAATGGTAAACCTTTTCCATTTAAAAGCATAAGAACGCCTAGTAGAAGGCTTTCTGGAAGCATGAAGGATATCCCTCACTTGCCGAGACAGATGCCAATCTTGAAGGTCTAAGCCTTCAGCAACCAAGCCCTGAGATGGAGAGATTGGGGGTTTGGGTGCCACAACGTTCCCCCCTCGTGAGACAGGAGATCTGGAGCAGATCCCAAGTCCAGGGAGGGAGCTTGAGAGAGATGCAGGAGCAGAGGGTACCACACTTGGCGTGGCCATCGTGGAGCTATGAGGATCATAGTCCCTCGATCTCTCTGAAGCTTGAACAGGGTCTTGGGAATTAGGGGAATGGGTGGAAAGGCGTATAGGAAGTTTTGACTCCAATGAAGGAGGAAGGCATCCTTGGCCTGAACTCCCTGACACGGAATTCTGGAACAGAATCGGGGAAGGTCTATGTCCGGGGTTCCCCAAATTTGAAAGATTCTGACTATCTGGTCCATATGAAGGGACCATTCGTGTGGAAGCAGAACTCAACTGAGTCTGTCTGCCCAAGAGTTTTGAACTCCTGGAAGGTATACTGCCAGAAGATGAATCTGATGCTCTCTGGCGAAGGCCCACAATCTCAGAGCTTCGTTGCAAAGCGACAGAGAGCCAGTCTCTCCCTGCTTGTTCACATAGAACATGGCTACTTGGTTGTCCATGTGAATGAGGACTGTCTTGTAGCTGAGCAGGGTATGGAAGACTCTGAGAGCTAGGAAGATCGCTCTGAGCTCTAAGATGTTGATATGTAGAGAGGTCTCCTGTGGGGACCAAATGCCCTGGGTGGAGAGGTCGTGAGGATGAGCTCCCCAACCCTTTGGAGAGGCATCTGTTGTAAGGGTTGCTTGGGGTAACAACTGTTGGAAGGGGGACCCCCTGCAACAGATTTTGAGTGGACTTCCACCACTGGAGAGACCAAAAGAGGCGCCTGGAGGTTGCTATTTTGTCTGACAGACCCCCTGATGCCTGGGTCCATTGGGTGGACAAAGTCCATTGAGCTGCCCTCATATGAAGGCGAGCATAAGGGACCACATGCACAGTGGATGCCATGTGGCCTAGCAGTTGTAACATTTCTCGAGCAGTTAAAAGGGTTTTTAACTGAATCTGGGAGGCTAACTGCACTAAGCGTAGGCAACGGGCCTGGGGAAGATAGGCCCTTGCAGTTGTGGTATCCAGCAAGGCCCCTATGAACTCTAGAGACTGAGTAGGGGTGAGTTGGGACTTTGGAATGTTTATCACCAGTCCCAGACACTGCAGAACACGCATTGTGCAGGTTAGGGAAGTCTGGGCCTCTGACTGGGATGGAGCTCGGATGAGCCAGTCATCCAGATATGGGAATACGAATATTCCTAGAGTGCATAGGAATGCGGCTACTACTGCCATGCATTTTGTGAACACTCTTGGAGCAGAGTCCAGACCAAAAGGAAGTACCCTGTATTGGTAGTGCTTCCCTTGATAAAGGAACCGAAGGAACCTTCTGTGTGTTGGATGGATGAGTATATGGGTGTACGCATCCTTGAGATCTAGAGAACAAAGCCAATCCTGACTCTGAAGGTATGGAAGGAGAGTACCTAGAGAAATCATCTTGAATTTCTCCTTGCATAGAAACTTGTTCAATTCTCTGAGATCTAATATGGGTCTGTAGCCCCCTGTTTTCTTTGGGATAAGAAAGTAGGGGGAGTAGAACCCTGAGCCCTGTTGAAGAAGGGGTACTTCTTCTATTGCCCCTTGGCAAGAAGGGTAGTAATCTCTTGACCCAGAAGGTCGAGGAGAGATGTCTGAGAATTGAACTGTCTCACCATGGTGTGAGGAGGAAGGTTTGAGAAATGAAGTTTGTACCCTTCCCTTATGATGGAGAGGGTCCATTGCTCTGCTGTGATTTGTTCCCATCTGGGAGCAAAGTAAGCTAACCTTCCTGGAATGGTGAGAGGCTCTGGTTCTGCTAGAGCCAGAAAGGCTAAGTTCTCTAGATGCAAGTCAAAGGCCCTGAGGAGGCTGAGGCTGTTGGGCTACAGGAGTCCTTGCAGCCTTAGACTTGGCCTGTTTAGGTTGTTGACGCTTTGCAGCAAAACGACCTGCAGAAGATGTCTGTTGACCATAAACAGGATAATATCTTCCCTTCTTGGGAAAATATGGCTTTTTGAACAACCTCTTCTTGACAGGATTAGAGGTAGACTTTGAAAGCCTATCCAAAGCAGAATTTTATGCATCCATCTGTGTGGCCTTTGCCTGCCAATCCTTGCCAAAAAGGTTTTCACCTGTACAAGGAAGATTTCCCAATCAATCTTGGACCCAAGATTCCAGATCAGAAGCTTGTAACCAAGCAATTCTGCGTGCACCTATGGCAATAGCCGAAGCTCTGCTGGCACCCTCAAAAGAGTCAAAGGCTGCACGGTTGGAAAATTTGGAAACATCTTGGGCATGCTTAAGCCAAGTGAGAAACTCTTCCCTCTTATCTTCTGGAAGAAAAGGGAGGAAAGTTTGCAGATGATCTGTAACTTCTTTTTAGAAACATCCCCATATAGAGACTATAGGAGTTGATTCTGGCAACAAGCATACTGGCTTGAAAGATTTTTCTGCCAAAAGCATCTAAGGTTCTACATTCTCTCCCTGGAGGAGTAGAGGAGTGCCTTTTTGCACTCTAACTTTTTCATGGCAGACTCCACCACAATAGAGTGGTGAGGAAGCTGAGTCTTATGAAACCCAGGACAAGGCGGGACACGGTACATGATGTCTAGCCTATGAGAGTGGAAAGAGATAGTGAGAGGGGTCTCCCATATGCCCAACATGTGATCATAAAGGATCTCATGAACTGGCAAAGTGGCTGCCTCTTTAGGAGCCTTGGGATATTGCAAAATATCCAACCTTTTGGCTCTAGGCTCTGACTCAGGGGCCACTGAGATAGAGAGCCCCTTGGCCACTTCTCTTATAAAGTCCTGAAACGACAAGTCCTCTGGAGGAGACATTCTTCTTTTTGGAGAAGGCGGCTCTTGAGGAAGGAGTACCGATGCTTCGACAGAAGCCTCCGATGCATCAGAGTCTTCGGAGGAATCGAAGTATCGCCTGTCTGGATGCTCCTGTAGAGCCCGATACGCGTACCGAGTGGTATCGACATCAGGAGTGATCGGTACCGGTTCGGTACCGATGGGCATCATCGGACAGGGTACTGGTGCAGTCGACACCGAAGCCGATGTCGATGCAATCGGTACTGGCACCGGAACCGAAATCGGTGCCGGTGCCGGAGCCAGTACCGGCAACAGGGCCTGTTGCGGTACCAGCGGCGTCACAGCTTGAATGAATGCCGTGATGGCCTGCTGCATGGTCAGAATATTCTGATCCATCGACGCCATCAATGTCTGGAAGTCGGTACCGGCAGATTCCACCGGTACCCCAGAACATTGTAACAGGTGATCGGTCAAGGCCGTGCCATCGATGTCAACCTGTGACCCCATAGGAGGAGCTTTGGAAGCCAGAGCTTCTCACCGGGGTACTTTTGCCGGTGCAGGATCCTCGAGGGCAAGCCCGGAGGCATCTCGATGCTTGGAGGGAGATCTACCCTTCGAGGACCGGCTGGATTTATGTTTGGTTACCTGAGATCCATAGGAGGAAGAAGCAGCCCTGGATGACGTCGATGCCACCGACGCCGCATCAGAGGGAAACAGGGTATTGAGCTTAGCTGCTCAGTTCTGTAAACCTCTCTTAGACATCATGGAACAGGACGCACAATCCGTGATGGAATGGTCAGGACCCAAACATTTAAGACACCAGTCATAGGTGTCGGTAACAGAAATGGTACCGCTGCACTTAGTGCATTTTTTAAACCCGGAGGCGGGCTTTTCCTTGAGGAAATTTCTCTTAGGCCTAAGGCCCAAAGAGACAAAAACATATACTAAAGTGGAATGGAAGAATTATTATTATTTTTTTTTTTTTTTAAAGAAAAGAAAGAAAAGACCGGCGGTACCGGTCCGACGTCGAAGAAGGCAGACGCGCGACCAAAGAAATAAAATGAAATAAAGAACTTCTTCAGCGGTGACAGGAACACGACCTGCTGGCTCCGCGGAAAAGAAGAACTGGAGAGAGGCGGTTAGGAAAGGCGGGAAGGCAGCGCTCAGGCGCTGTGGGATGTTCCCAAAAGCTTTCCTTTTTTGGGACGCTGGGGAGCGTTCCCGCGCAGGCTCCGTCGGTACCGACGTACCCATATGTGAAGACTCATTCCTGCTTGTTCCTGGAGATAAAAATTCTTCTAAAGGAGGAGAAAAAAAAGCCTTCAAAGGGCATAGTTATGAAAGGTAACTTTGATATATGTGACATTTGATGTATATATGTAAATAGTTTCACCCAGTTGTTAGCCAAGTTTTAAGCACCTGTTTAGTGTAAGTACGTCGCAGAACCCTGCGTCGTATATGTTCTGTGTTCCATGTAAACTGCACTGATGTTGAATAGCGCGGTATAAAAGAGACTGTAATAAATAATAAATAAATAAATAGTATAATTAGTCCAAAATAATTCTTATCGGTCTCAAAGAAACTGCCTTAAATACTTTGAAATGTGCATTAATCAAAATGCTTTAAAATATACAAAACAAATATCAACCACTGCAAAAATAGAACAAATTTTATAGCCAATCTTAAAGTCCCAAACTATAAAGTAGCCGAAACGGAAAAGAATACTTAAATTTAATCCTTTTTAATGCGGCCATCATTTTGCTTGATGCTGCTTCAGGATATCATTCAGATTCATTGAAACCAAATGGAACCTTTTTCAAAGAAACAAAACATGTGATGGTGTTTCTTAATATACGGGGTACATTTTCAACTAGTTAATAGAACAAGTACAGATCAAAATACTTTTTGTCACTGTAAGTGCACTCATCCATGTAACCTGAGAAACAGTTAACCTTTTCACAATTCTTGAAAAGAATATGTTTTGAAGTCCATCAACTGAAGAGTCAAGGAAATTTGCACAGGGGTTCTTAAAATAGGGTGATCTATATGGTGTCATCAAGAAATCTTACAAATGGTCATTTTGTTCAGACTGAGATTCATTGTTGTCCATATTTAATTCTAAGATAAAGCAAACTCAAAATATTCTTCATTTTCACATAGAATTGCAAGGGCTTTTGCATTCCCCAATATTCATGTTTTCAAGACAAGCACTTGAGAATTGCTTATACTAGTGGCTAAAATTTGGAGAAACATTTATGCCCTCATATTTGAAAGACATGACTCCTGGATTGATTTTTTTTTTATAAAATAAGTAAGTGGTAGGGCATTCAAGCATGGAGACTGTCAAACCTGTTTGGTGACCTATCCACTGAGGAAATTTACAAATCCCATCACATATTAAATTATCTTGGCATAATTTCATTAATTGTAATTCTAGTTACACTGTATATATCAGTGATGGCTAACCTTTTTGAGCCCGAGTGCCCAAACTGCCGCACAAAACCAAAGAATTTCCTCAAAGTGCCAGCACGTCATTTGCATAAGTGGTCTTATTTGCATAAATATTTGCATAATGTTACCATACACTAACTTTTAGTAAACATGTCTCTTAATGAGTGTATGGATAAAGAAAGACTAAAAGATTTCTACATTACTATAATCCAGTGCCAACCGCCAGGCACATTAGGAACTACTACAAACGCTGCCCATTTAGAACCCATAGCAAACCCGCCGTATCCTGACAGCATTACCAGGACTCACAAAGCACCATACCCTACCTATCAAAAGGCAACACTGCAAATATTAAACCAATACATTTCAGAGAATACTGGGGAAAGAGAACAAGTGGCAACGTCAAATAGGAATTTCCTCTTGTACCAAACAAAGCGCAGATGTTAATGATGCACATTTCCCAGAGCTGACATATTCCAGTTAATAAATTCAAAATAAAGAGATATCTTTCTACCTTTTGTGCATTTTTTTTTTCAGTTGCAATTGGTCCAGCCACCTTCTTCTGGTTTCTTCATGTTTTCTGCTAACTCTCCATCGTCTGCTGTCCATTTGTCCTTTCTTCTCTCTTCTAGTTTTTTTTCCATTCTCTCTCTCTCTCTACATCTGCTTTAACATACTAATCTTTCTCCTTTTGCTCTTTCCTCATTCCTATTTCATCCACACAAATTTTACCCCTCCATCCTCAATCCCCAATTACTCTCCCAATACCTGGCCAATTGTAGATTTTTCATCCCTCCTACACAAAATATTTTTCCCCTCTCCATTTTACTCTCCCAGCCCCATCCCATTCTAATCCTCCCCCAACATCAGCTCCCTTCTAGTTCCAGTCTCACCCAGCATCCATTCCCTTCTAGTCCCTGCATCAGCCCATTTCCAGTCCAAGTCCCTTCATCAGCTCATTTTCAATCCTAGCCCCCCCATCAGCCCATTTCTACTCATTTCCTAGCCCCACCATCAGCCCATGTCAAATCATAGCTCCCCTCCACTCAGCCCAATTCCAGTCCAAGCCCCCCCCATAAGCCTACTTCCAGTTCTAGCCCCTCCATGAGTCCATTTCAATTCAAGCCCCCACCACAGCCCATTTCCAATCTTAGCTCCCCCCAACAGCCCATTTCCAGTCCTATCCTAGCTGTTCCATCAGCCCATTTTCAGTCCTAGCTCCCTTCCCTCACAGCCCATTTCCATTCCAAGCCCCCTCCCCATCAGCTATTTGCAGTTCAAGCCTCCCCTTCCACTCAGCCCATTTCCAGTCCTAGCAACACCCCAACCCATTACCAGTCCTAGCCCCCGGCAATCAACGTCCAGTCCTAACCCCCATCACCCCATTTTCAGTTTAAGCCCCCCCCCTATAACCCTTTACCAGTCCTAACCCCCCATCAGCCCATTTCCAGTCAGCCCCCCATAGCCCATTGCCAGTCCTAAACCCCCCCCCATAAGCCCACAGCCCATTACCAGTCCTAACCACATCAGCCCACCTCAAGTCCTAACCCCTCCCCATCAGCCCATTTCCTGTCATAGCCCCCCCCATAACCCATTATCAGTCCTACACCCCCATCAGCCCACTACCAGTCTTAACCCCCCCATAGCCCATTACCAGTCCTAACCCCCCCATCAGCCCACTACCAGTCTTAACCCCCCCCCCATAGCCCATTACCAGTCCTAACCCCCCCATCACCCCATTTCCAGACAGCCCTCATCAGCTCATAGCCCATTGCCAGCCCTCATCAGCCCACAGCCCATTGCTAGTCTTAACTCCCCCCCATAGCCCACTGAGTCTTTACCCCACTCCCCAGCCCACTGCCAGTCTTAACCCCCCCTCCCTAGCCCATTGCCAGTCTCAACCCCCCTCCCTCCCTAGCCCATTGCCAGTCTCAACCCCCCTCCCTCCCTAGCCCATTGCCAGTCTCAACCCCCCTCCCCCCCTCCCTAGCCCATTGCCAGTCTTAACCTCCCTCCCTCCCTAGCCCATTGCCAGTCTTAACCTCCCTCCCTCCCTAGCCCATTGCCAGTCTCAACCCCCTCCCTCCCTCCCTAGCCCATTGCCAGTCTCAACCCCCTCCCTCCCTAGCCCATTGCCAGTCTCAACCCCCTCCCTCCCTAGCCCATTGCCAGTCTCAACCCCTCCCTCCCTCCCTCCCTAGCCCATTGCCAGTCTTAACCTCCCTCCCTCCCTAGCCCATTGCCAGTCTTAACCCCCCTCCCTCCCTCCCTAGCCCATTGCCAGTCTTAACCCCCCTCTCTCCCTCCCTAGCCCATTGCCAGTCTTAACCCCCCTCCCTCGGCTCATGGCAATTAAAAAAAAAAAGCTGCCCGCTGCCGCCGCGGCGGCAGGGAGGGTCCCGCGGGGCTCCCTCTGCCCGGCGGGGCTCGCCCGGCACTGCTCAGCCCCTCTCTGCCGGCTTGCAGAGACGCGAAGGGAGAGAGAGTCTCCCTCGCGTCTCTCTTAAGCCCGCAGGGGCAGATGGGAAATTTCCCATCAGCCCCTGCGGGCTTAACAGAGACGCGAGGGAGACTCTCCCTTCGCGTCTCTGCAAGCCGGCAGAGAGGGGCTGAGCAGCGCCGGGAGAGTCCCGCCGGGCAGAGGGAGCCCCGCGGGACACTCCATGCCGCCGCGGCGGCAGCGGGCGGCTTTTTTTTTTTTTTTTAATGTGCGACCTTCCCGCGTGCCAGCTGCAAGGCCTTCGCGTGCCACAGCTGGCACGCGTGCCATAGGTTCGCCATCGCTGGTATATATCATTTTCTACCCACATTTGAAGATTTATGTGGGAAAGAAAGTGCCTTCTGCGTATGGAAAGTAGTGGAGCACAAGAGTTATTTTAAGAAAAGGACGGAAGCTCCTACTGTTTGAATATACAGCATTACTTTGAATTCTTATTATTTAGTGTGACAGTGTAAAATAAGTTCCAAAGGGAGGAGATCATGACCACTAGTTAAATGATTGGAACAGAAGTGGATTTATACAATTTGTACACAATGGAACCTGTTGGACTTAACTCTGCTAGAGTGGAAGGTTTCTTTTGTGAATGAATGACTGAGGATTGCTCCATATTTGTTTGAATAGTTTTTGAACAACTGGCTTTACAACATTAAGATCAGTAGTAGTAGTAGCAATAGTAGTAGTAGTAAACATTTACTTGGGGAATGGGAGGGGTAAGATAATTGGATATAACACTTTTATTGATAGGCATGTGGACTTGATATGAATGTATGCCAGTTAAGGATAATAACGTAGGCTGCTTGACATGATAAATCACCAATATATTATATATACAGGATACATGTAAGCTGGTATGTTTATTCATATTTGCCATACCACCATTCATATTTCTTTATACATATTTTCAGTTCAAGAGTGGGATTTGTTTTTATGAATTTTAGTCAATTACAATAACCAAACATTGATATGACACTTGCTCCCGCTATAAAATACGGCAATATATACACCAAAATGCACAAACAAAAAGGAAAAAATGGGAATATAGTCCACATCAAGAGAGTATGGCTGCAATACTAAAGAACTAATCATATCAATCTAACAGAAAACAAGGCCATATTGCACTTGTTTTTGAAAAAGGTCCCATTTGGTTTCAGAGAGTTTGAGCGTGACATCCCTGAAATAGCCTCAAGCAAAACAATGGCTAAGTTAAAATGGGTTAAAATATTTGGGGGAGGGGGAGAGCATGGTGCAGACATTGCTGGCTGAGCCTTCTCCCGTACCCGCATGGGTTATAGGCACAAGGGGAAAAGGAAGGGGAAGCTGCGTTTTGTACCTTCTGCAACACAGAAGTCCCCCTAGCTTTGACAAGTTGCTATTGAGCGGGTGATGCAAAAATCAGCACTCAGTAACATCCAAAGAAGCTGCTTGGAGCAGCCCGCTCTCTTGGCAGAAGGTGTCTCTCAGAATCTGAATAAATCCTCAGGCCCTCCCGCTCCCATTGTTGATTTCCCCAGTATATTGAGTGTGGCACAGGCAAACCTAGAAGGGCTCAGACAAACCCTGAAAGTCCTCTGTTGGTATGGGAGATCCCAGGATGTCATGGTGGCCACCTGAACAGCAGAGGAACTCTGGACTCCAGTCAAGAATTAACAGCCAAGAGATAAGTGGATTTTTCTATCTAATACAATCGGTAGTTGGTGCCAGATTTGGAACTGCTGTCCCCTGAAAGGATTGTTGCTACTGTTTTGGGAGCTGGAATTTTTCCCATAATGGATGCTTAAGAAACCAGCAAACATTATGGGATGTTACAGCGGAACCAGAAAAGTCTATAGCCTTAAAAAATAATCCTATTAAAGTTTTCAGCAGAAAATCATTAAACATGGTGGATTAGTAGCACAGGTGCACTCACCACCGCTATTCAAATCTAGGCTAAAAACTTACCTCTTCGAGACGGCTTTTGGATCCTGATTCTCCTCACTCTTGTTCTCTACTTATATCTAGCTTACCATACTCTAGTCCCCAGTTTTGTGCTGTTCTTTGTCTTGATTAGATTGTAAGCTGTGATGAGCAGGGACAGTGTCTTACATTTATATATACAGCACTGCGTATGCCTTGTAGCTCTATACAAATAAGTAGCAGTAGTATGCTGCGGCAGAGCCATGCATACCATAACGGCCAGGAATGTACTTTCTATGTTCCCAGCAGTTAATGCTGTGGTATTGTCCTAATGTGCCATGAATTTGCATATTATAAGCATGTTTGATGCAACACCACAGTGTCCTTTAGTAAAAGGGCCCCTAAAGGTTAAAACATGGATGGAGAGCTCACAGTTGAGTTGTAGTACTTTAATGCATTGATTACTCCACTGGCTTTCCTTAAATAATTTTCCATGATTTATACTGTGCTTCAGGTTATATTTCTCCCTCCCATCTCCTTAAGTATAACAAGTAGTGCATAGCAAGTAGTGTTTTCTGTTGCCTAAAGACTTTGTGACTGTAATTGCAAGAGTCGCTTCCTTCATGCATACTTTTCTTAAACAATTGTTTTGATTGACTATATAAATTGGAAATTTAATAACAAATTTAAAAAGTATGTATTCAGTTCAGTTTAGACTGAGATTTTATGACTGGTTATTGAATTTGTATTATTTTGTATTCGTTGATTTTTTTTTTGAACTCTGTAAAGCTTTTAGATGCCCCTTTCCAAGTTTAAGATGCTATTGAGACTGATGAGAATCATTTTGGACTTACTGATACTATCTTATGTACTTATGTCCTTTAAGGTATTTTTTTTATCTTCTTTTTTTCAAAGAGTTTATGTGCAAATGTTTTTGTTGGTGAGACTTTGATTGTTTATTTATTTATTTTATTTAACACTCATTTTTATACCGCATCTTCCAGAGATCAGATGCGGTGTACAATTAACAACAATTAACAAAGCTAAGTTTGTTTTACATAGAACATCTTAATTTTTACATAGAACATCTTAACATATCATAAAATAAACAAGGTGGGTTTCTGAACTGGGACCGTGTAAAAACAGTTAACTAACAAAGTGTAGTATCTATATACGTGAGACAGTACATAACTGATACAACTATATACATGCGTAGGTATTAGGTCATAGGAGATAGGATCGTCATTTCGTTAGCGCTGAGTGTTGTCCATTTAGGTGTGAGGTTTGTGCTTTAAGTGGTCATTTACCTGATTATCCTTTATCTATGTTGAGTGCCAGGTTTTCTATGGAATTGTAGTGTTTAGTGAATAGATAAGTTTTTAGTTTTTTGCGGAATTCCAAGATCTCTGTTAGTGAACGTAGATCCTCTGGTAGGGAATTCCAGATAATTGTGGCTATGTGTGAGAAGGCTCTATTGTTGGTCAATTTATGTGCTTTTATGTGTGTTGTTTTATCTGTTCTAACAGCGACATTTCCCAACATATAACTAAAAATGTAAAGGACTTCTTTTAAAATGAAAACATCTGCAAAACTAATTTGTTAATGACAAAATAAAAATGTATATATGTGTTAAAGGGACTCGATTAATTACATAACATTTTCTAAATTTATTTCAGAATACAGACCTTTCGGAATTAATACCTGTTAATTCTTACGAAGAATGCAGGTTTCATAAACCTGCACAGTAGATACAGCTGTCAGAAAACATCCATCAAGGTACAATTGGATTTAATAGCAAAAACATCTGCAAAAGGCAGGAAAAGGAGCAGAATCCTAATGAATACACCATCATAACCTTGGATGAATACATCACCTAGACCAGTGGTCTAGTAATGAATCTTCCAAAGAAGTTTGTATACGTCCTAGGAATCTGAATTAGAATATTATGAATTCATAGCAGAAATGCAATAGAATAAAAGTTGTCTTTAAAAACAGCTATGCTTACCTGTTATGAGGGCATCAGGGCGTGACTGTTCCTTTCTCCATGCAGGTACAAACACTGTAATATCTTTATGATATCTTTCCAAAAACCAATCTACAGCCAGTTTTATTCCTCGACAAGAAAACACTTCTTTGTTTCCATGACTGAAATATAACAAAAGTTATATTACAATTCCTTCCTGCTCTTTCATGAAATTGAGTGAAACAAAACTTAAAAAGAGTGCCATTGAACTATTTAATCATGCAACTTTGTAAATTCAAATGCCATGAAGTAAACTGGAAACTGTAAAAATGGAGTGGGATATGCAACATACAATTTACATTACAAAGACCCATTTTACAGCAATCCTTGAGTTTATATATGAAATGCATTTCAACAAAATCTAAGGTTCAAAACACTTGTAATTGAATTTAATTTCATAATATTTGAGGTTCATGTGGCAGACAGAACTCCTTTCTTACTCTGGCTTTATACTGATGTGTTTTTTTTTCTTTTTTTAACTGTAAACAGCTCTGCCTGCCTGGCGGTTAATCAAGTGCAAATAAACGATAAACTTTAAGCATCACAATAGCTTATCTACCTCAAACCCCCAATTTGTGGGAACAATCTATAAGTTAACAGGGCCAGATTTTAAGATTTGCGTACTCATACAAGACCAGACAGAAGATCCCAGAGAATGGGGTAAGAAGTGTCAAAGAACTGAAAGATTGGAGAGCTAGAAGAGGATCAGAGGAAAGCTATAGTGACACAGTGACACCCTTTTCAAGCAGGATATGCAAATGACCCTAAAGCGAGTGGGAGCAGGCTCCTCTTTGACACCTTCAAAGTTTGGCACCCTAAGTAGTTGCCTATGCTGCCTATGCCTAAATTCGGGTCTACAAATTAAAGTACAAGTAATCTAGGATCCATTATTTGGATTCAGTTCATGCCTTTTCAATCTATAACTCAAAGAGAGTTAACATTTCAGATATAGTAGGTATTTCCCTGTCTCTGCAGGTCTTATAATCTAAATTTGTACCCGAGGAAATGGAGGGTGAAGTAAGCATCTACCATCACAGAATGTTTATTTATTTATTTAAAAGGATTTATATACCGCTTTATCCTGAAATCAAAGCGGATTACACAGCAAACAAATCAATTACAGAGCAAATAAATCAAATGGTTGGGTGGGTGGGTGTGGGCATGCATTGAAATCGAGGCGTGTGTGTGTGAGTGGTGTGAGGGGGTTGATTGCGTGGTAAGCTATATAGAGTATGAGCTATGTACATGAACTATTTACATTTTTACATTTACATTTTTACAATCTAACTGGACAGTTCATGTGATGTTATTGTACTATTCTGTGAAGAGCACATTTTTTAGCATCTTCCGGACATCTTTGAGGTCTTTTGTTGATCTCAGTTTGTCGGGATGTGAGTTCCAGAGCACGTAAGCGGCCAGAGATAGTGCTCCTCTTGAAGTGTCTTTTCTTGTTTTAGCAAAGGCACTGGGTATGATGATAGTGTCTGATGTGCCTCGCCTTCTGGGTCTGCTGCCTGGGTCCGGTCTAATGAGGGGTTTCAGTGATTAGGATAATTGGTGTTCATCATTGAGTTGTTCGATGAATAGGGTGGTTTTTAGTGTCATGAACAATTAAGTCGAGAGGGACAAGTCTTTTTGTGGGGTGGTTAGAGTTGATTGGTGGTCTTCATTGAATTGTTCAATGAATAGAGTGGTTTTAAGTAGCTTCTGGAATTCTTTTATATCTGTTGTTGATTTTAGATTCTCTGGGAGGACATTCCAGATTGCAGGGGTAGCTAGAGAGAATGCTCGTGTGGATGTGGATTTATTTGTTCTTGAGAATATAGTAGGTGTTGGTATATTGTTTTTGGTGCTGTTTCTGTCTGGTCTTTTGCTTGTTTTGGATCCAAAGAGTTCTTGTAGTATTCCTGCTGATGTGCTGTTTTTAATTTTGAAAATGGTGAGCGCTGATTTATATTTTGCCCGTGAGGAGATTGGTAGCCAGTGCAGATCTTGTAGTATTGGAGTTATATGGTCTTGTGTTGAGGCGCTAGTAATAATGCGGGCAGCAGTGTTCTGGATTAATTGTAGGGGCCGGGTGCTTTGTTTGGGTAGATCTTGGAATAGTATATTACAGTAGTCCAGCAGAGGTGTAATGATGGCCTGGCATACTGTATGGAAATGTTCTTTATTGAGGAGGGGTTTTAGTCTCCGGAGTGTTTAGTTTGAAGAAGGCTGTTCTAGATATCTTGTTGATATGTGGTTGGAGGGCGAGTTGCTTGTCAAGAATCACTCCAAGATATCTGACTTCATTTTTAGTTGTAATCAGTGTATTGGCTATGTTGATGGCAGTAGGAGGAATGAATGTGGAGTCTCTCGTGATGATAATTGCTTCAGTTTTTTTTTATGTTGATGTTTAAGTTGTTGTTGTTTAGCCAGGTTGTTATATCTTGAATGAAGGTTGATATAGTGGTATAGTCTGGGGAGTCTAGTTGAATAGGGTTATATGCCATAATGTCGTCAGCATATATGGCGCATTGTATCTTGTGTTTATTAAATATTTTGCATATGGGCTGAATATAGATGTTGAAGAGAAGAGCTGATAATGATGAGCCTTGGGGAACTCCTTGCGTAGTCTTGAAGGATCCTGAGGTGAGGTTTCCAGACTTTATAATCTGCTGTCTATCTTCCAGGTATGATTGGAACCATTTTATTGTTTATGTTTGCATCTGGTTGCCAAACTCTGTACAGGCTTACCAGGTTTCAACAGGAATTGTGATCTGTAACCCCTGGTCAAGTACTGTTGCTTCCTTGGATGAAAAGTGGACTTGCCTAATGTTAACAATAAATATAAGGGGCATGTCTACTAAAGGGCGTTAGCCGCTATCACAGGGCTAACGCAGATTTATCACCCAGTGGTAGCAGCTGACACGGGAGAAATGCAGATATCTCAGATACTTTTCTGCATTTTGTGTGGTGGATGAAGGGGAAGGCGGGATCGGGATGGGAAATAGGTGATTTTATTTTTGGCAACCACCATGTGAAAATATTTTGTGCAATAGCTGCCAAAAATGGCCAATCGCATCTGTAAATAACACCACGTCAAGACGTAGCATTAGCTGCAGCCAACTTCAATGTGAGCCTCTTCACATCGCCACGATATAGCCTCCCCCAAACCTAACATTGTTGGTGCCACGGATTTACAGCTCCATGGTACTGACAATGTGAAAAAAGTGCTTCCCCCCACCTTCAGCACTGATCCCCATTGGGAACTGTCTCGGGGGGGGGGGGGGAAGGGGGAATAACTGGTGTACCCCTCCACACAAGGTGAACTCCCAGCTATTAAGTCAATCGGACCACCTAAAGCACCCCCTCACTATCCTGGCTAGCCAGTAGAGTTGCCAATCCCCCCCCCACCCCATAGACAGTCCCTGGTGGTCTAATGCCCACCAAAGGCAGGAGAGGTCCTCTCTGCTCAGTTACTCATGTTTTTGTATATGCTGAAACATTGTTTTTCTGCTTAAGCCTATGAATTGCTTATTCTTCAACAGTCATATTGTATGGGTTCCCCAACTTTTTGATTTCATCAACTGGGGCTATGTCACTTTTTTGCAAGGCACTACAAGAGGTTTTTTCTGACCACTAATGCTACTGCACCCTTCCTGTTTATTATTTATGGGGTGGATGACAGGCTTTCGTGTAGTAGCTTGGTTATTAAGCTCCGGGATTGCAGTCTGAGGTCTTTTTCCTCTTGTTAGGTGCCAGATATAATTAAGATCTTGCTATTTTTTTGAGTAGGCTTCTTGATTGTATATAACTTTTCCCCTAATTGTTTAGGAGTAATTTTGATAGTTTTGTCCTATTTAACAGAAACAGAACTAAGCTTTCTTAATCCAGCATGATATGTAGGACTTTGAGACCACTTCTCCCTTCTGTGGCCCACTGAATAGCAGAAAAAGATGAATTGAATTCCGGAATGCATTCATCACTTTCAACCAAAGTAATAAAAAACTCTCCAAGCCTGCAATGTATGAAGGGTTTGCTACCTTCTAGTTCTTTACTGAAGAAAGCTAGAAACAGACTGACTGATATAGGTGAATGAAGAGCAAATTTTAGGTAAAAATGATGGAACCATATATATGGACATGCACTCTACCACAAAGGAAAAAGGGGGGTACCTAGACAAAGGCACCTGCAGCTCCAAAATACATCTGACAGAACCAATTGCCACCAAAAGGACTGCTCTCAGAATCAGATCTTTCGGTACTGCCCACAAAAGAGGCTGAAAAGAGGAGCTCGCTAAGACATTCAAGACCAAGTTAAGATCCCACTGAGGAATTTGTTTAACCCCTTTGAGGAAATGTGAAAGATCTGGATATGCTGCCAGTGAAACCCCTTGTACTCACACTTTATTAACAAGCAAACTACCTATACCAGCGATGGCGAACCTATGGCACGCGTGCCAGCTGTGGCACGCGAAGGCATTGCAGCTGGCACGCGGGCAATAGGTCCGCAAAAAAAAGAAAAAAGCTGTCTCTGACTGCTGCCGCGGACGCGGCAAGGGCAGAATGCAGCGTCCCGCGGGGCCCCCTCCGCCCGCTAAGCCCCTCTGCAAGAGCTTTCAGATTCGCGAGGGAGAGCGTCTCCCTCGCGTCTCTGTTAAGCCCGCAGGGGCTAATGGGAAATTTCCCATCAGCCCCTTTAGACGCGAGGGACTGATGGGAAATTTCCCATTAGCCCCTGCGGGCTTAACAGAGACGCGAGGGAGACGCTCTCCCTCGCGAATCTGAAAGCCCTTGCAGAGGGGCTTAGCGGGCGGAGGGGGCCCCGCGGGACATTGTAATCTGCCGCGGCAGCAGCCAGAGCCTGCTTTTTTTTTTTTAAAAAAATTTGCCGGGGGGGGGGGGGGGGGTTAGGACTGCTAATGGGCAGGAGGAGGGGGGGGTTAGGACTGCTAATGGGCAGGAGGGGGGGGGTTAGGACTGCTAATGGGCAGGAGGGGGGGGCGGGTTAGGACTGCTAATGGGCAGGGGGGGGGAGGGTTAGGACTGCTAATGGGCAGGAGGAGGGGGGGGTTAGGACTGCTAATGGGCAGGAGGGGGGGGGTTAGGACTGCTAATGGGCAGGAGGGGGGTTGGGTTAGGACTGCTAATGGGCAGGAGGGGGGGGGGGTTAGGACTGCTAATGGGCAGGGGGGGGAGGGTTAGGACTGCTAATGGGCAGGGGGGGGGGGTTAGGACTGCTAATGGGCAGGAGGGGGGGGGTTAGGACTGCTAATGGGCAGGAGGAGGGGTGTTTAGGACTGCTAATGGGCAGGAGGGGGGGGGTAGGACTGCTAATGGGCAGGAGGGGGGGGTTAGGACTGCTAATGGGCAGGAGGAGGGGGTGTTAGGACTGCTAATGGGCAGGAGGGGGGGGGTGTTAGGACTGCTAATGGGCAGGCGGGGGGGGTTAGGACTGCTAATGGGCTGGGGGGGTTAGGACTGCTAATGGGCGGGCGGCGGGGGGTTAGGACTGCTAATGGGCAGGGGGGGGGTTAGGACTGCTAATGGGCAGGAGGGGGGGTTAGGACTGCTAATGGGCAGGAGGGGGGGGGGGTTAGGACTGCTAATGGGCAGGAGGGGGGGGTTAGGACTGCTAATGGGCAGGGGGGGAGGGTTAGGACTGCTAATGGGCAGGAGGGGGGGTTAGGACTGCTAATGGGCAGGAGGGGGGGGGGTTAGGACTGCTAATGGGCAGGAGGGGGGGGGTGTTAGGACTGCTAATGGGCAGGAGGGGGGGTGTTAGGACTGCTAATGGGCAGGAGGGGGGTGTTAGGACTGCTAATGGGCGGGGGGGGGGGGTAGGACTGCTAATGGGCTGGGGGGGTTAGGACTGCTAATGGGCTGGGGGGGTTAGGACTGCTAATGGGCGGGCGGGGGGGGGGTTAGGACTGCTAATGGGCAGGAGGGGGGTGTTAGGACTGCTAATGGGCTGGGGGGGTTAGGACTGCTAATGGGCGGGGCGGGCGGGCGGGGGGGTAGGACTGCTAATGGGCTGGGGGGGTAGGACTGCTAATGGGCTGTGGGCTGATGGGGGCTGTCTGGAAATGGGGTGATGGGGGTTTAGGGCTGGAAGTGAGTTGATGGGGGGGGCTAGGACTGGTATTGGGTTGGGGGTTGCTAGGACTGGAAATGGGCTGATGCAGGGACTAGAAGGGAATGGATGCTGGGTGAGGCTGGAACTAGAAGGGAGCTGATGTTGGGGGAGGATTAGAATGGGATGGGGCTGGGAGAGTAAAATGGAGAGGGGAAAAATCTTTTGTGTGGGAGGGATAAAAAATCTACAATTGGCCGGGTATTGGGAGAGTAAGTGGGGATTGAGGATGGAGGGGTAAAATTTGAGTGGATGAAATAGGAATGAGGAAAGAGCAAAAGGAGAAAGATTAGTATGTTAAAGCGGATGTAGAGAGAGAGAATGGAAAAAAAAAACTAGAAGAGAGAAGAAAGGACAAATGGACAGCAGATGATGGAGAGTTAGCAGAAAACATGAAGAAACCAGAAGAAAGTGGCTGGAGCAATTGCAACTGAGCTGAGGTATTCTGTTTATGTAATTCCTTTTTGACATTGCCACTTGTTCTCTTTCCCCAGTAGGTCATGTATTGTTATTGTCTGAAATGTATTGGTTTAATATTTGCAGTGTTGCCTTTTGATAGGTATGGTGTAGTGCTTTGTGAGTCCTGGTAGTGCTGTTAGGATACGGCGGGTTTGCTATTGGTTCTAAATGGGCAGTGTTTGTAGTAGTTCCTAATGTGCCTGGCGGTTGGCACTGGATTATAGTAATGTAGAAATCTTTTAGTCTGTCTTTATCCATACACTCATTAAGAGACATGTTTACTAAAAGTTAGTGTATGTTAGCATTATGCAAATATTTATGCAAATTGACGTGCTGGCACTTTGAGGAAATTCTTTGGTTTTGTGCGGCAGTTTGGGCACTCGGGCTCAAAAAGGTTAGCCATCACTGACCTATACCCTAAGGGAACTGAAGACCAGACCTCTATCTAGGCCTTCAGGCAAAAGGCTAAATTTAAGGCCTTTTAGTCTATCACATCAATAAGGCATGATCCGCACAGCAAGGTTCAAAAATACACCAGACATGCACATAGGCTGCCAAATAGTCATTCCATCTTAACCTATGCTTTTCAATGACCTGGCTGTACACTAGAAGGCATCCAGATCCTCCCTAAGATGGGGTCCCTGATGGAGCAGATCATGTTCCTGAGGCAGTGGCATAAGGGGTCCCTACCAGAAGCCTAATGAAGTTGCCATACCACAGGGAGGCTCGATCATAACTACGAAAATAATGAGATCCACTCTACTGTGCAGAACTAAGCCTCTGAGAAGCCAATAAAACAAAGGTACAGCGGGCTTTCCTGGAGCCATGGCTGAATTAAATGAATCTATCCTGACAGTTGCAAAGTTGCTTCTTCAACTGAAGAACTGAGCCACCTTGGTATTTCAACAGGCTGTCTTTGCTAGGCAACACCAGCCTGGCAATGACAGCCTGTTGAAATGGTAAAACGTGATGGTAAATGGAGCTCACTCGGATGAAAGGAAGGTGATTAGCGGGGTGCCCCAGGGTTCGGTCCTGGGCCCGGCACTGTTCAATGTATTTGTGAGTGATATTGCTGAAAGACTGAATGGAAAGGTCTGTCTGTTTGCAGATGACATGAAAATTTGCAACAGAGTGGACTCCCCTGAGGGAGTGGTTAACCTGAGGAAAGATCTACAAAAGCTGGAAGAATGGTCTATGCTTGGTAATTAAGATTTAATGCGAAGAAGTGCAGTATCATGCACTTGGGTAGCAGAAATCCAAGGGAAATGTACGCGATAGGGGGCGAGAGGTTGGTGTGCACGGATCAGGAGAAAGACCTTGGTGTGATTATTTCTGTAGATCTCAAGGTGGCAAAACAGTGCAACAAGGCGGTGGCAAAAGCCAGGAGGATGTTGGGCTGCATATAAAGAAGAATTACAAGCAGAAAGGAAGAGGTACTAATGCCACTGTATAAGTCACTTGTGAGGCCTCACTTGGAACATTCTGTTCAGTTTTGGAGACCATATCTTGCAAAAGATGTAAAAAGAATGGAAACTGTTCAGAGGAAGGCGACCAAAATGATTTGGAGCCTGCATCAGAAGCCTTATGAGAAGAGACCTGAAGACCTAAATATGTACACTTTGGAGGAGAGGAGGGATAGGGGAGATGTGATATGATTCAGACCTTTAAATACTTGGAGAAATAATGAACAAACAAACCTCTTCCAAAGACGGGGAAGCTGTAAAACTAGAGGGCATAACATGAAGCTGTAAGGAGGTAAATTGAAAGGCAATGTCAGGAAATACTTTTTCACTGAAAGGGTGGTGGATGCTTGGAATGCCCTCCCGATGGAAGTGGTGGGGACAAACACAGTGACGGAATTCAAAATGGCATGGGATAGACACAGTGGATCCCTTTACAGCAACAGGATAAAATCAAAATAAACTGAACCATCTAATTTCTCAACAAATAGGGGTGTCCTACACGGAGCAGCGGGTTCACCTCTAAACAAAGACATGAGGAGGGGTGGCCTGCACAGAGTGGCAGGTGCACCCCTAAACAAAGACATGGGAGGGGTGGACTGCACAGAGTGGCAGGCGCAACTACTCCTGCCATCTTACTGGGCAAGCTAGATGGACCATACTGGTCTTTATCTGCCGTCATTTAGTATGTTACTATGTTACCGTAGTCCCATTTTTCCTTTAGAGATCTTCTGTGTTTGTCCCATGCTTTCTTGAATTCAGATACTATCCTCATCTCTACTATCTCCACTAGGAGAGTATTCCACGCATCTACCACTTTTTCCATAAAGAAACTGCCCTGTCAAAGACACCATCTGCTCCAGTTCCCACATGCAACCTGTAGTGTTTCACAAAGCTACTCAGAGATGACCAAGCAGCTGCTTTCAGAAGTTCTCTGAAGATACCAAGGTGGACTCCTATCAGGAAGCAACCTGTGAACTAGTGGAGTGCGCTCTGACTTCCTCTGCCATATGCTTTTCAGCCAGAAGGTATGCCTGCTGGATTAAGAAAGCCATTGGTTCAGCAATCAAGGACTTAACTGCTGCCTGACCTTCCCTTGGATTGCTGAAGAGAAAAAGAACATATTTCACTTTTGTCATCCTGCTAGACAATGTTCTCCCCCCACCAAAGAAGGCTGCTTTCTCAAAAGGTACTATCCACCCTAACCCCAACTTCCAATCAGCAATGTTACATAAAAGGTGCACAGGTAGTAACCAAGTCACCAGTTTGCAGATACCATCTGGTGTGACTGCACTCAACTCTGCCCAGAAGAAATCTATGATCTCCAAGTATTTGGTCAACAATTTCTTTACATTCAAAAGATGCAAAGAGGGGTCTGTCCAAAGGTTCTCATCTGTGAAAGAGGGAAGGATGATGGGCTGGATAAGACAAAAGGGAGACAACACTTTGGGAGAAATGAAATAAAAATCCACCAGAAGAGAAAAGCACCTGCGATGATCACAAAAGACAAGGCCAGAAAAGGCTTGCTGTTCCTATACCCGCTTGGATAGTGACTAAGAAAACCAACTTAAAGGTCAAATCCTTGAGGTCCTATGAAATTGATCAAAGGGGAACCCTTTTCAGAATTGTCAACACTGGAGAGAGACTCCACCAAAGAACAAATCTGGCACAATGGAAGGCAGATCTGTTTCACTCTCTTAAGGAAGCAGGATATGTCAAGGTGCACCATTACAGACATGCCTTGGATATGGCTCCTGTAGGGTGCAGGTTGCAGTCCTGGCATGCTAAAAGTTCAGTGCAAACCCTTTGTCCAAAACAGACTGCAAAAAGAATAACCCATCAACAAGTCTGCCTTCCTGACCTCTAGAGCCCGAGAAATACACTACCTCTCAAAATCCTCCAAACATACACATACACTAAGGAATAAGGGGACCTATAGGTCTTAAGCAGGATGTTTACCACTGCCCCAGAGCAGCCATTTCTATGCATACAACTCTCAAGGGCAAGGCTGTAAGTGAGAAGGGAATGGGATCCTCTATGCAGAAGTGCTCTTGCTGCAGGAGGCCCCTTTCTTGAGAGAGCAAGGGGGGGGGGGGGGGCTCACCAACAGACTCATGAGATCTGCATACAATGGCCTGTACAGCCTGTTGGAGCCACTAGCATCACCAGTACCAAGTGGGATTGAATTCTGCTCAGTAGCCAGCACACCAAGGGCCAGGGAGGAAAAACATACAGAAGCCCCTCCTGGGGCCACTCCTGAAGAAGGATATCCAATCCCACTGCCCTGTAGCTAAGAAAAAAAAAAGAGTTCTCCACTGTGGCATTCTTCAGAGCAGCCACCAAGTCGAATACTGGAAAGCTCCTCTTCTGCACAAAGAGGAGGAACACGATGGGTCTTAACTCCCACTCACCAGGATCCACAGTCACACCTAAAAATGTCAGCCTGAACATGTCTATGCCTGCTAAGTGGGCTGTGGCCAGAGCAACGAGATGTTCCTCTGTCCAATGGCATTGCTCTACTACCTCAAAAGCCATTATGACACTATGAGGCCCACCTTGCCTGTTGACATACCCCACCATTGTGGTAGTGTCCAAGATACACAGACCACTTTACCCACCAGAAGTAGTTTGAAATTCAGCAATGCCAGGTGGAAATTCTGGCCTCCAACTGGTTCACTGACCAAGAGACCCCCCTAGAGGACCAGAATTCCTGTGCAAACTGACAGACAGTAAGTTCCTCAGCTGTTCAGGATGACATTTGTGGTGACTATCCCCAATATGGTATTTCTAGTGGCATCCCACTTGGCAAGACTGCAACCACCATACAACCTGCTTCTTGACCTTCCAAGGGATTGAAGGATCTCGTCGAACAACTGAGAGCAAGGCAACCAACAAGCCAAATGTCTCTAGAACATAAGAACATAAGATATGCCATACTGGGTCAGACCAAGGTCCATCAAGCCCAGTATCCTGTTTCCAACAATAGCCAATCTAAGTCATAAGTATCTAGCAGTTTCCCCAAAAGACAAAGGTTCTTCAATGCTTGTATTGGGTCAAGCAGTGATATCCCGGGTCCCTTTTAATAATGGTTTATGGACCTTTCCTCCAGGAACTTGTCCAAACCTTTTTTAAACCCTGCTACACTAACAGCTCTTACTACATCCTCCGATAACAAATTCCAGAGTTTGATTACACGTTGAGTGAAAAAATATTTTCTCTTATTAGTCTTAAATAGGTTACCCTGTAGCTTCATTGCATGTCCCCTAGTCTTTTTATATTCTGACGACGTAAACAGTCGATCTACGTTTACCCGTTCCACTTCATTCATTAATTTATAGACCTCTATCATATCTTCCCTCAGCCGTCTTCCAGGTTGAAGAGCCCTAACCTTTTTAGCCTCTCTTCATAGGAGTATCCTTCCATCCCCTTTCCCATTTTGGTGGCTCATCTCTGTATCTTTTCTAATAATGCTATATCCTTTTTAAGATACGGCGACCAGAACTGCACACAATATTCAAGGTGCGGTCGCACCATGGAATGATACAGAGGCATTATAATATCCTTTGTTTTATTTTCCATTCCTTTCCTTATGATACCTAGCATTCTATTTGCTCTCTAGCCACCGCTGCACACTGGGCAGAGGGTTTTAATATGTTATCCACGATGACGCCTAAATCTTTTTTCTGGGGGTGCCTGTGCACCCTGGCCAAAGGGCTAGCTCCAAGGTCAACCCTAGGTGTTGAAGGCAGTCCCAGGCCCAGGGGTTCACTGAATACAGAACTCTTTGAGCTGAATCTGCAGTTTAAGCAACTTCTCCTGCATGAGAAACACTTGGCCCAGGAGAGTGTTGAACCAAGCTCTGAGATATTCCAAGTCCAGGGAAGGAACTAGACTGTTCTTGGGATAGTTAATCACCAACCCCTTTTCTTCAGCCAAGGAATCACCAGGGCAGCATTGACCCTGGACTTCTCCCAGGGGACTGACCGAAGCAGCCAAAACATCCAAGTACAGATGCATCCGGATGCCTTGGGCCTAAACCAACAACCCTTGGGTTAGAAGGCAGTCATCTTACAAGATGAGTTATTATTGCCTGCACAGAGCATCACCACCACCACCACCACCATGACCTTACCACAGGGTTCTCAACCCAGTCCTCAGGAGACACCTAGCCAGTCAGGTTTTCAGGAGAACCACAATGAATATACATATTAGAGATTTGCATGCACTGCCTTCATTATGTTCAAATTTCTCTCATGCATATTTATTGTGGTTCTCCTAAAACCTGAATGGCTAGGTACGTCCTGAGAACTGGGTTGAGAACCACTACTTTAGAGAAGGATGAGAAGCCATGACCAGGCCTAAAAGGTAGATCCCAGAAATGTTTGTCCAAAACATAGAAGTAAAGAAATTGCTGGCATTGCTTCCAGATGGGAACATGAAAGCACACCTTGGTTAAATCCACAGAGGGTAGGAACTCCCCTTGCTGAACCAAATGTAATGACAGACATGATACTGCCCAGCTCAGAATGGAGATTGACTGCTGTCAGGGCCAGAATAAGCCAGAAGGAAATCTCTCTTCTTGGGAACCATGAAGTAGGTGGAACAATTCCACTAGTCTTGCTGTGGAGGGCACAGGTTGAACAGCTTGCAACTACAGAATCAGTTGTAATTTCCTCGATTGCCACTGCTGGTGCAGAGAGCCGTAGGCAAGCTCCACAAAGCCACGTAACCTTGACCAAGGACCTCAAGGATCCATTAGTCTGAAATGATATGCGTCAATGCTGAGAAAAACAGCTGAAGCCGCCACCCCCCCCCCTAATTGTCTGTACCTCAGAAAGGACTTGCTGGATCTCCTTATGGGAGTTTACGGACTCTGGAGGGATGTCACAGAAAAGTCTTGAGAATGTTGCAAGCTCCAAAGAGGGAATCCTTCTTAGGCGTAGGCCCATGGGATGAATGGGCCCTACCCAGACCTCGAGCAGTCTGAGGGTGACACCATGTTCCATGCAGGGCCCCACCAGAGGTACTCCTGGAACTCCTGGGCACTTCATCAAGTTCTCCTTAAAGACAACCTTTAAGGAGGAGTTTGCATAGCCATAACCTGGAAGCAGCATCAGCCAACCAATTGCAGAGCCAAAGCCACTATCCAGTCACTACTACCACTGTCATGAATTTGGAGGAGAGCATGACCAGGTCATTCAGGGCAACAACCACATATGCATCTCCAAATGCCAGCCTTGCAGCCTCAAGGCTATCCAACATCTACTGAACCTATTGCAAGAGGGTTCAGATACCAGGCCTGCACACTGCCTGGCTTGACAGTCTAGGACAAAAGCCACAAAGGTGTTCTTAAGGAAGGCCTGAACCCTCCTACATGAAACTCCTTGAGCGCGGTGTCTCCTGACGCTGGGATGGCTGTGTACTGTGTCACCATTGTGAGGAGGGCATCCACCCAAATGAACCAAAAAGGCTGAACCAGTTCACCCTAGAGGAGAGGAGGCAGCAAAACAGGATCTTAGAGCCCATAGGGCCCAGCTCACTCAGAGGAAATTCAGAAGAATACCAGAAACCCTCCAAAGCAGATTCCACTTATGAAGTATACACAAGAGCTGGCTCAGCAACAAGCAGAGTCACCATCACACCCAGAAGGATCTCCCTGTGAAATTAGATGGATCACAATGGATCCTCAGGGGGGTGGGGGGGGGGGCACAAGACAGAAACCCAATAAATTAAAAGAAATTTAAATGAAAATTTAAATTAAATCCAATCTAAATTAATATAATTAAATATATAAGGAATTAAACAAGTAAAAAAAATAACCTCAGCCCAGGATTCCTAACAAATCCCCTAAGGCCTAACTGTCTCTCCAGTAAGCCCTGCCTCTGGCTTATTGCTTCCCTCCAGCTGCTTGGAGGCTGAGTTTTACTGGTGCTAGTGGGTTGTGGCAGTGGTATTTATACCAGGAGGCCATCAAATCAGTGACAGGCTCAGCCTCCAAGCTGCTGGAAGGGGTACACAACCCACAACCATAGAAAATCACTTTTTTACCGGGTGACACAAACTCACGTCCATCAGGCTCTGCGGAAAAAAGAAGACTGAGCAAAATGGCACCTTTGGGCGGGAAGAGGACCGCGCATGCGCGCTGCATTCCCAAAGGCTTTCCTTGAAAGCAGGGGAAATGCTCCGCACGGGGGCTCCGTCAGCGCCGACGTCACCCATATGTGAGGACTGACTTCCTGCTTGGTCCTGAAGAATTTATGAATATACTTACAAAAAGTAGGTGTGATCATTTACACCTTAGTGCTTACCAAAGGGGAAAGTGTTTCTGATGTTACAGTGGGACATCATCTCGCAACCGATGATCATTAGATGGTATGGTTTAGTATTAGGACTAGGGCTGATAAAATCCATTCAAAAGCAAGGGTCTTAAACTATAGGAAAACTAACTTTGCCAAGATGGGACAATACCTTAAAGAGTCGTTAGTGGGATGGAAACAGCTGGGAGATGTAGAAAAACAGTGGACAAAACTGAAAGGGGATATTTTAAAGGCAACAAACCGTTTTGTTAGAAAGGTAAATAAATATAAAAGGAAAAGGAAGCCACTATGGTTATCAAATGAAGTAGCTGAAAGGGTGAAGAAAAAGAGGGAGGCCTTCATGAAATACAAGAGATCACAGAGAGAGGAAGACAAACATCTATATTTCAAAAAACTTAGAGAAGTTAGCAAAGTAGTCAGGAAAGCAAAGATACAAAAAGAAATAGACAATGCAATAAAATGCAGGGATTAGACATTTTTCAGATATGTTAGTGAGAGGAGGAAGGGCAAAAGTATTATTGGAAGACTCAAGAGTGCAGGGGAGGAATATGCAGAAACTGATGAGGATAAAACAGAATTGCTTAACAAATATTTCTATTCTGTGTTCACAGATGAAAGGCCAGAAGCAGGACTACAGAAAACACCCACAAACAGGAAAAGCGTAGTTACTCACCTGTAACAGGTGATCTCTGGGAACAGCAGGAATTAAGTCTTCACATATGGGTATCGTCGGTACCGACGGAGCCTGCGCGGGAACGCTCCCCAGTGTCCAAAAGGAGAGCTTTTGGGAGCATCCCACAGCGCATACGTGCTGCCTTCCCGCCTCTCTCACTTCAGTTGAGTTTAAAGCTGAGCCAAGGAGAGAGACAGAGAGAGAGATAGAGAGAGAGACAACTCCTAGGGGAGGTGGGTTGATTGTGAAGACTTAATTCCTGCTGTTCCCGGAGATCACCTGCTACAGGTGAGTAACTACGCTATCTCCAGGAACAAGCAGGAATGCAGTCTTCACATATGGGGACTCCCCAGCTGAAAGATGCCAGAGGAATGACCCCAGTGAGCTGTGAACCCATGTGAACAGGGTCATACTTCCTCCCATGGATCCCTGGCATCCTACCGGGATGGAGGGTAGGAGTTGCATTAAGTCTGAAAGAGATGCTGTAGGACAGCCTGGCCAAACGAGGCATCCCGACGGGAGTCCTTGTCCAGACAGTAGTAGGCTATGAAGGTATGTACTGAAGCCCAAGTAGCCGCTCTACAGATATCATCTATAGACACAGAGTGGAGATTAGCAACCGAGGCTGCCATTGCTCTGACATTATGAGCTGTAACATGGCCCTCGAGGGAAAGACCTTTACTATCGTAAGTGAAGGATATGCAGTTTGCAATCCACTTAGATAGCGTTCGTTTGGAAACTGGAAGTCCCAAATAATTAGAATCAAAACCAACAAAGAGTTGAGAAGACTTCCTATGTTGTTCAGTTCTTTGAAGGTAAAAGGCTAAAGCTCTTTTACAATCTAAGGTATGAAGGTTTCTTTCTGCACTGGAGGCATGAGGCCTAGGGAAGAATACAGGAAGGTAAACCGACTGGTTTAAATGAAAAGACAAAACCTCCTTTGGCATATAGTGTGGATGAGTCCTGAGGACTACTTTATCATAGTGGAACCTTGTATAAGGAGGGTCAGTCACTAAAGCCTGCAGTTCACTAATGTGTCTAGCAGAAGTTATTGCAATTAGGAAAATGACCTTCCAGGAAAGGAATTTCAAAGTTGTAGTGGCTAAAGGTTCAAAAGGCGGCTTCATAAGCAGCTTTATGGAGGGCTTTGTCAATAGTAGACCTCTCATGAGTCTTGACACAAGTGAATGAGAAGAGACTGGTTGTCCATCTTGGGGCTTGTGAAAAGCCGCAATAGCACTGAGATGGACTCGCACTGAATTTGTCTTAAGACCGGAATTTGAAAGATGGAGGAGATACTCCAGAAGTGACTCCATGGGCACAGAAAGGGGTTAAGCCCCTTTTTTGAACACCATATAGAAAACCTTTTCCATTTGAAAGCGTACGAACGCCTTCTGGAAGGTTTTCTCGAAGCTTGAAGGATATCCTTCAGTTGCTGAGAGAGGTGGATATCTAAAGGTTCTATGCCTTCAGCAGCCAGGCCCAGAGGTGCAGGGACTGAGGATTGGGATGCAGAAGCCTCCCGTTCTCCTGGGAAAGGAGATCTGGAGCATATCCCAACTCTAGAGGAGTTGCTTGAGAGACACAGAAGCAGAGGGTACCACGATTGCCTTGGCCAACGTGGAGCTATGAGAATTATATAACCCCTGTCTCTCTGAAGCTTGAAAAGAGTTTTTGGGAATTAGGGGAAAGGGTGGGAAGGAATAGAGGAAGTCCTGATCCCAATGGAGCTGGAAAGCATCGTTTGCTAGACAGTATTGAGCCAGAATTCTGGAACAGAACCAGGGAAGTTTGGCATTCTGTGGACGTGCAAAGAGGTCTATATCTGGTGTTCCCCAGGTTTGGAACACTCGAGCCAGTTGGTCTGGCTGGAGAGACCACTCGTGTGGCAGCAATATTTGACTGAGCTTGTCTGCCCACAAGTTTTGAATGCCTGGAAGGTATACCACTAGAAGGTGAATTTGGAGCTCTCTGGCGAGGGCCCATAGTCACAAAGCTTCGTTGCATAGCGACAAAGAGCCCATTCCGCCTTGTTTGTTTATGTAAAACATAGCAACCTGATTGTTGGTTTGGACCAGAACTGTCTTTTGACTGAGCTGGGCCTGAAATGCTATCATAGCATTGTAAATGGCTCTTAGCTCTAAGAGGTTTATTTGAAGAGAGGCCTCTTGTGAGGTCCAGAGACCCTGAGTGGAAAGATCATGCAAGTGGGCTCCCCAACCCAGCTTGGACACATCTGTTGTCAGGGTGATCTGGGACAGTGGTTGCTGGAAGGGGGAACCTACCAGGAGGTTTTGAGGGGACTGCCACCACTGTAGGGATAAAACGAGAGGTGTTGAATTCTTGATTTTGTCCGTTAAGCGACCTGTGGCTTGTGTCCACTGCGAAGAGAGGGTCCACTGAGCCGCTTGCATGTGTAGGCGGGCATAAGGGACCACATGTACATTGGATGCCATATGCCCCAGCAGTTGAAGCATTTCCTGGGCAGTTAGAAGGGTTTTCTTTACTACTTGGGAAGCGAATTCTATTATTCATAGACAGCGCGGCTTTGGCAGGAATGCCTTTGATTGCTGCGTGTCTAAGTGAGCCGATATGAACTCTAGGGATTGAGAAGGGGTGAGGTGAGACTTTGGGTGGCTGACTACCAGACCCAAATATTGGAGAATTCCCATGGCACAAGAAACAGCTCGTTCTGTTTCTGGAGCTGTTGGTGCTCTGATGAGCCAATCGTCTAAGTAGGGGAAGACGAATATCCCCAGAGTTCTCAGGAATGCTGCTACTACAGACATGCATTTTGTGAAGACTCTTGGGGCAGAGGCCAGCCCGAATGGAAGGACTCTGTATTGGAAGTGGTTTCCTTGAAAGAGAAATCAAAGGTACTTCCTGTGATTTACATGGATGAGGATATGCGTGTACGCATCTCTTAGATCTAGAGAACATAACCAATCCTGATTCTGAAGATATGGTAAAAGTGTTCCGAGGGAGATCTTGAACTTTTCTTGGAACAGAAATTTGTTCAATTCTCTGAGGTCCAGGATAGGTCCAGGGTCCAGGATAGGTCTGGACCCTGTCTTCTTTGGGATAAGAAAATAGGGGGAGTAGAACCCCCTCCCCTGTTGGGATATGGGTACCTCTTCTATTGCTCCCTGAGCAAGAAGTGAAGAGACCTCCTGACACAGGATGTCGGTGACAGGGCCTTGAGAACAATTGTTTTATGACTGTAGGCAGGGGCATGCTGAGAAAGTGACGTTTGTACCCTTGTCCTACAATGGACAGAGTCCAGTTTTCTGATGTTATTTGTTGCCATCTTTTGGCAAAATGGCATAATGTGCCCGGAATGGTCAAGGGCTCTGGACCCTTCAGAGGCAAAATGGTTAAGTCCTCTAGGTAGAAATCAAAGCCCCTGCGGAGGCTTTACTTGCTGAGCCGGTTGAGCTCTTTGAGCTTGCGGCTTTCTTTGTTGTCTAGGTTGCTGCCCTTTCTGGGGAGCATGAACTGGCCAGTGAATTGGATGGGAATAAGAGTGGTAAGATTTTTTCTTTGTGTTAAAAAAACAGGCAAGAAGTTTTTCTTTATTTGATGGGTTTGGCTGTAGACTTTGATAGTCTATTCAAGGTGGTATTGTCAAATTCAATCTGATTAGCCTTGGTCTGCCAATCCTTCCCAAATAAGTTTTCACTTGTGCAAGGAATGTTTCCTAACTTCTCTTGCATCCACTCCTCTAAATCTGAGGCTTCGAGCCAGGCAATGCGCCGTGCTCCGATAGCAATAGACAAGGTTCTGCTAATAGCTTCAAAGCAGTCAAAAGCTGCACGGTTCACAAATTTGGAGACATTTTGAGCGTGCTTGAGCAGAGTGAGGTACTGACCCCGTTTATCTTCAGGAAGAAGAGGGCTCATGCGTTCCAGATTCGCTGTAACCTCCTCAAGAAACATTCCCATGTAAAGGGAATATGAGCTAATCCTAGCTGCTAGCATGGAGGATTGAAAGCATCGATGCCCAAAGGCATCGAGTGTCCTTGATTCACAGCCTGGCAGGTTGGAAGAATGCATTTTAGCACGCTTTATTCTCCGCATGGCTGATTCCACTACTGTGGAATGGTGTGGTAACTGAGTCTTCTAAAACCCTGGAGAAGGTGGGACTCGGTACATGGTATCGAGGCGTTGAGAATGCGGTGACACCGTTAAGGGAGTTTCCCACATTCTGAACATAAGAACTTAAAGGATCTGATGAATGGGCAGCATCGCTGCCTCTTTGGGAGCCATAGGGTATTGCAGAATTCTTAGTTCTTCTGCCCTAGGTTCCTTCTCAGGAGTAACCGTGATTGAAAGCCCCTTAGCTACATCACGTATGAAATCCTGAAAAGACATGTCTTCTAGAGAAGACATTCTGCGCTCAAGAGAAGGAGATGGATCCTTCAACAGAACTGCTCTTGTATCGGTAGTCATCGGAATCGGAAGACTCATCGGAGCTTTGCATCGATCGATGCTGGTACCGATGAATATCGGTACCGTGGTGTTTCGGTTCCAACCCCTCGATGCCGGAGAAACTCTCGAGGCTCGGCACGGGAGGAAGCCGTCCCACCTGAGTGGGTGCCACTGGAGCCGGTACCGGTGTCGGTACTGAGCTCATTTGAACCATCTGTAGCGGTCTTAGCGGTACTGAGGCAGCTAAGAGGGACGCTAGACTGCGTTCAATAGCAATGATTCTCTTATTCATTGCTAATGCCAATGCCTAGTTGGTACCGGTGGAAGCGGCTACGACCCCAGAACATAGCAACAGAAGTTCTGCAGAGGTGGAGGCCTCTGGAACATTTTGAGACCCCATTTGTGCTTTAGAGACTGAAGACTCCCGCCAGGGCAATTTTGCCAGTGTACTTTCCTTGAGGGTAGTGCCAGTGGCATCTCGATGCTTTGCAGGAGATTTACCCTTCAAGGACCGACTAGTCTTTACAGACTTTTGTTTAGTTACCTGAGATCCATGAGAGGAAGATGAAGCCCTGGAGGATGTCAATGCAACTGACATCGTATCGACCGTGAAAAGAGAACCGGACTTTGCAGCTCTGTTCTGCAGGCCCCTTTTGGCCATCTTTCTACAGGAGAGACACTCCGCTGGACAATGTTCAGGACCTAAACATTTGAGACACCATTCGTGGGTGTCAGTGACGGAAATAGTACCGCCACAGTTTGAACATTTTTTAAAACCACTAGTTGGCTTCTCCATGTCTGAAGATTTTTGGGCCTAGTGCCCAAAATGGCGCCTAACCCCAGGAGGCACCGAAGAAAAGTTTCTTTTTTTTTTAGAAGAAAATAAGAAAAGAGAACCGGCGGTACCGGTAGGCGTCGAATGAAGGCAGACGCAACCACAAAAAACAAGAAAGAAGATAAACGTTTTCTGCAGTGACAGGAGAGGCATCCTGTCGGCTCCACGGAAAACGAAGAACTGAAGTGAGAGAGGCAGTGAGGAGGGAAGGCAGCCGCATGCGCTTTGGGATGCTCCCAAAGGCTTTCCTTTTGTATGCTGGGGAGCGTTCCTGCGCAGGCTCTGTCGGTACCGATGATACCCATATGTGAAGACTACATTCCTACTTGTTCCTGGAGATGCGTAGTTTCTCACTTGTAACAGGTGATCTCTCGGAACAGCAGGAATCAGTCTTCATATATGGGTGATGTCGGCACTGTCAGAGCCCGGCGTGGGAACACTTCCGAGCATCTAATAGGAATGCTTTTGGGAGAGCTCCTCCATGCATGCGTGGCTGCCTTCCTGCCTTCCCTCCTGGACTCCTCAATCAGGTGAATAGCGAAGAAATAAAAGTCTTTGTATACCAGGAATGAGAAAAAAAATGGGACAACTTGATGGGGAGGTGGGCAGGTTGTGAAGACTGATTCCTGCTATTACAAGAGCACTCCTCACGAGGTAGGCGGTGGGCAAGTTACCTAAATTTGAAAAAGGTTATGCAGAACTGCTTGTCTGAATTGAGCAACAGCTCTGGAGTCTTTGTCCAGGCAATAGTGCACTGCGAAGGTATACAGAGAAGACCATGTTGTCACTTGGCAGATCTCCGAGTTAGGAACAGACTGAAGATTAGCTACAGTAATAGCCATTGCTCTGACATTTGAACTGTCACATGGTGTGGAGGAGACAGCCCAGCTTATGAATAAGCGAAAGATATGCAATCTGCTATCCAGTTTGAAAATGTTCTTTTAGATACTGGTGTCCCCAGATGACTTTTGTCAAAAGAGACAAACAATTGGCGATAGTTCTTAGTACGGTCTAGATAGAATGCCAATGCTCTCTTGCAATCTAGGGTATGAAGTTTGGCCTCAGCCGGGGAGGTGTGAGGCCTTGGAAAGAATATTGGTAGTGAGACAGATTGATTCAGGTGGAAGGAGATAATGATTCAGCAAGAACTTAGGATGTGTGCGAAGGACCACCTTGTCATAGTGAAAAGTGGTATAGGGAGCATAGCTCAATAAGGCTTGCAGTTCACTGACTCTGCGAGCTGAAGTGACTGCTGGTGAGGAAAAGATGCTTCCATATTAAAAACTTTAAAGAAGCTGAAACCTTTGGTTCAAAAGGACAGTGCATGAGTTGTGCAAGAACAACATTTAGATCCCATGGAGCAGGAGATGGATGGAAAGGCGGCTTGGTCAGGAGAAGACTACGCATAAATCTGGCTACTAAGGGGTGCACTGATATAGGGCAGTTCTCCAAAGTATGGTGGAGGCTGCAATGACAGATAAATGTTATCGCAACAAGTTGGTCTTAAGGCCAGAGGAGGATTTCAGCTGTAATCCCTGATTGACAAGAAGTAAAGTCCAGGGCTCGGAAGTGATGTCGATCCAAAGGTGTGCAAAATGCATCAGCCTTCCTGGGATCATAGGAGGATGTGGGAAGATTATGGGAGAATTGGTCATGCTCTTTTTGAAGCAGTCAAAAACTTTGAGGAGGTTGAGTAATAGCTGCAGGATGTGGTCTGGTAACCTTGGGTTTCCTGACCTACTTCTGGCCTTGCTGTCTCTGCTGCTGTTGTGGAGCAGAGTAGCCAGAATAGGAATGATATGGAGGATAAAACCTTTTCTTCTTAGGGAAGAAAGGTTTTTTAGTAGTAGTCTTCTTCTTAGAAGAGTCTGCAGTCTTCCTTGAAAGCCTCTTCATGGTGAAGTCATCAGTTGCTAGCTCACCAGTTTTTTCCCTCCACCTCTGACCAAAGAGGTTCTCACCATTACAGAGTATGTTGATTAATTTGTCCTGGACCCACTGTTCCAGGTCAGATGCTTGGAGCCATGCTGTTCTCCTAGCCCCTATGCAGGCCACAGCAGATCTGCTCTTGGTTTCAAATGCATTGAATGCTGCTCTTGTTAAAAACTTTGTATTTTGGCTATGTGTTACTAAGACCTGATGAGCCGCCTATTTGTCAGGGGGCAACAAGGTGGTAAATTCTGAAAGATCCCTCAATACATCCTTGAGAAACATGGCCATATATAGCATATAGGAGTCTATTCTAGAGGCTAGCATGGTAGCTTGGAATGCCTCTCTTCCAAATGCATCCAGGGTCCTGGCCTCTCTGCCAGGAGGGACTGAGGAATGATTTTTCTGGCTTTTTATCCTCCTCATGGCAGATTCCACAACCATGGAGTGGTGGGGGAGTTGTGGCTTGTGGAACCCTATAAAGGGTATCGAGCCTTTTAGTCACTACATGGATTGACATGGGGGGGCCTCCCACATCCGAGTCATTAGGTTCTTTAAGATGTTATGCACCGGGAAGGTAGCAGCCTCCTTCAGCGCCAAGAGATATTGGAGTACATTGAGCTCTTCAGCTCGTGGTTCCATTTCTGTAGCCACTGAAACATCGAGAGCTGCCGACATGTCCTTGATAAAATCCTGAAAGGACATATCCTCAGGTGGCAAATATAAACGTCATAAGGTGGCTATGGATCCAATGGTACCTCTCTATGGGTATTAGAATCGATGGATTCCACCTTGGAGGAATCCAAGTCCAGAAGGAAATCAAATAATCCTTATGAGATGTTCGATACCTTCGCTGCTGGGATGTAGAAGGTTTCTGACACGATGGTGCCAAGGGCCTTGGTATCAGCTGCTCTGTAGAGCTATGTGAGGCAGGGGATGGCTACGTACAAGTGCCAAGCTCTGTGGCTATTGTCAGCATCGGCAAAACCGGTGCCAGCTGTGGAGCACTCAATGTCATTGGCGTTACTGCCACTAAGAGCTTAGCGATGCTATGTTCAAAGGCGATGACACAGTTCTCCAATGACGGTACCAGGGGAGGAGTGGCTCCAGACACAGCTGTGTAGACCACAACTCCCAATGCCGATATCGGAGGCACCACCAAGGATTGGACCTTGGGGGCATCCCCGAACCCCTGTGTGGCTTTTAAGGGTGATACCTCCCTGCCAGAGTTGCTTCGATGGGCAGTCAGTATCGGAATGCGATGAATGATGGTGTCAATGCCGATGCTCGGTGTCTGAAGCCGAAGCCGACCTGGAAGTCGATGACCTCGATGTTGAGGCAGAAGTCTTCTTTTCCTTAAGTACTGGTGACTCCAAATGATGCTTGTCCTTTGCTGGTGAGGACTTAAATGCATGGGAAGATTCTGAAGGAGTCAACGCCTCCGAGGAGTGCACCGAAGGAGCTGAGTCTGTAGGAAACAGCTTAGCCTTCTGTTTGTCCCAGTTCTTTCTACTTCTAGAAGTCATGTGGCGACAAGAAGGGTAAGAATCGACATCGCACCAATAGATTTCATGAAAACACTTTGGGGCTTCTCCATATTAGAGAAGAATATCAAACTGGGCAATAGTGCCCGATGAGGCTGCAGGCCTCAAATTAATTAGTGAAAAAACTGAAAATAAAATAAAAATTCTGTAAAAAAATAAAAAATAAAATAAAATAAAATAAAAAGGGGGACTGGAATCGATGTGGAGTCGAGTTAGTCGATGGGAAGGCAACCTAAGTACTTTTGACGGTACTAGTGAAAACTTTTGAAGTCTCTAGATGCAGCTGACAGAAACGTGGTACTGATGACTCCGCGGAAAAGAGATGACTGAGGAGACCAGGAGGGACGGCGGGAAGGCAGCCAAGCTCAGAAAAGCATTCCTATTGTATGCTGGGGAGTGTTCACATGCCGGGCTCCGACGGTGCCGACGTCACCCATATGTGAAGATGGACTTGATACCTGTTCCTGAAGATCAGAAGTGACATGGATCGCAAATGATTTTCAGAAAATTGTGTTTGTGAGGAACTAGCTAAACTAAAAGTAGACAAAGCCATGGGTCCAGATGGGATACATCCAAGAATACTGAAGGGACATGAGGACGTTCTAGCGGCTCCACTGACTGACATTTTCAATGCCTCTTTGGAGTCGGGAGTGATTACAGAGGACTGGAGAAAGGCACATGTGGTCCCTTTACACAAAAGCGGACGTAAGGATGACAATGAGAACTATAGGCTGGTTAGTCTCATCTCTGTGGTTAGTAAATTATTGGAAAGGTTACTAAAGGAGAGAATAGTGAGGAGTCTGGAGTCCAATGGATTGCAGGATACGAGACAGCATGGATTCAGCAGAGGCAGGTCTTCTCAGTCAAATCTGAGTGATTTCTTTGACTAGGTAACCAGGGAGTTGGACAGAGGGAGAACCCTAGATGTGGTGTATTTAGATTTCAGTAAAGCCTTTGACACCTTCTGCAAGGGCGACTTATAAACAAACTGAACACCCTAGGGATGGACCCTAAAGTTACTCATTGGGTTAAAAATTGGTTGAGTGAGAGGTGACAAAGGGTACAGGTAAATGGAGCTCACACTGAGGAGAAGGAGGTTACCAGTGGTGTGATGCAGGGATCTGTCCTTGGTCCATTTCTTTTTAACATCTTTGTTAGTGATATTACAGAAGGGTTGTTGGGTAAGGTTTGCTTGTTTGTGGATGATACCAAAATCTGCAATAGAGTAGACACTCAGGAAGGAGTAGATAACATGAGGAGGGATCTAGCTAAGCTTGAAGAATGGTCTAGAATTTGGCAGCAGAAACTGAATGCTAAAAAATGCAGGGTCATGCATTTGGGGCTGCAAAAATCCAAATGAGTGCTACAGTGTAGGGGGTGAGGGGACCTGGGCATAATTGTGTCTGTGAATCTTGAGTTGCTAAACAGATAGAAAAGGCGACTGAGAAAGCCGGAAGGATGCTTTGGTGTATAGGAAGAAGAATGGCCACCAGAAAAAAAGAGGCGATAATGCCTCTGTATAAGTCTCTAATGTGACATCATTTGGATTATTGTGTGCAATTCTGAAGATCACACCTTCAAAAGGGTATAAGTGGTTTGGAGTCAGTGCAGAGGGTGGCTACTAAAATAGTTAATGGTCTTTGTTATGAAGCATATGGGGACAGACTTAAAGATCTTAATATGTAGACTTTAGAGGAAAGGCAGGATAGGGGCAATATGATAGAGACATTTAAATGCCTCCGTGGCATAAATGCATAGGAGGGTCTCTTTCAATTGAAAGCAAGCTCTGCTATGAGAGGACACAGCATGAGAGTTAATGAGGATAGACTCAAGAATAATATGCAGAAATATTTCTTTATGGAAAGAATGATAGATGCATGGAATAGCCTCTCAGTGGAGGTGGTGGACACAAGGACAGTATCTGAATTTTAAAAAAAAGCATGGGACAAACCCAGAGGAGCTCTAAAGGTAAAAAGAAGACTATTATAATTGATATGGAAGGACAGACCAGAAAGAAACATGACGGAAAAAAAAGACCACATGACCTATGTTCCTCTATGGCTGGTATAACTGATCATGCCTTAATTTAAAAGTGCATCGACTGGGTCAATGTCACAGCAGGACATGCTAGGGAGATAAAGTTTCTAGATGAAATAAATTACTGCTTCTTAGAGCAGCTAGTTCATGAACCAACAAGAGGGGAAGCTATTTTAGACCTAGTCCTTAGTGGAACACAGGTAAAGGCAAAAGAAAATGGTATTGGGGCCACTTGGCAATAGTGATCATAGCATGATTGCATTTGATTCAATAAATGGAGGGAGGACAGCAAGGAAATTCACAGTACTACCTTTTAACTTTCAAAAGGAAGACTATGATAAAATGAGGAAAATAGTTAAGAAAAAAACTAAAAGAAGCAGCTGCAAAGGTTAAAGATTTACATTAAGCTTGGGCATTATTTAAAAATACTAATCTTAGAAGCCCAGAACAGATGTATTCCACGCTTTAAGAAAGCTAGAAAGGCGGCCAAAAAACTGCCAGCATGGTTTAAAGGTGAGGTCAGAGAGGCTGTGCAGTCAAAAAAAGGATCTTTCAGGAAATGGAAGAAGGAGCTAAATGACGAAAACGGCAAACATCATAAGCACTGGCAAGTTAGATGCAAGGCATTGATAAGGCAGGCAAAGACAGAATTTGAAAAAAAGCTTGTTAAAACCTGTGAGTCAGTTGGACCATTACATGATAGAGAGGTAAAAGGGAAACTAAGGGAGGACAAGGCCATAGCGGAGAGACTGAATGAGTTCTTTGCTTTGGTCTTTACTGAAGATGATGTAGAGAAGTTATCCATGCCTGAAATGGTATCTAAAGGTGATGTATCAGAAGAACTGAAACAAATATTGATAAACCGGGAAGATATATTACAACTATTTAATAAACTAAAGAGTAGCAAATTACCTGGACCGGACAGTATACATCCCAGAGTGCTAAAAGAACGCAAATATGAGATTGCAGACCTACTATTAGTAATCTGTGAACTATCATTAAAATCATCTGAAGTACCTGAAGATTGCAGAATGGCCAAAGTAAAGCCAATTTTTAAAAAATTCCAGGAGTGATCTGAGAAACTACAGACTGGTGAGCATGAAGTTAGTACTGGGCAAAATGGTAGAAACTATTATAAATAATAAAATTACTGAACATGTAGATAGTCCTGGTTTAATGGGAGAAAGCCAACAGGGATTTAGCCTAGGAAGGTCTTATCTTACTAAATTGTTATATTTTCTTTGAAGGTGTGAATAAAGAGGTAGATAAAAATGAGACTGTTGATATAGTGGATTTTTAGAAAGCTTCTGACAAGGTCCCTCATGAGAGACTCTTGGCAAAATTAAAAAGTCAAGGGATAGGAGACAGTGTACTATTGTGGATCAGGAACTGGTTAAAAGATAAAAAGCAGAAAGTTGGACTAAATGGTCAATTCTCTCAGTGGTGAAAGTTGAATAGTGCAGTACCCCAGGGATCTGCTAGGACCTCTGCTTTTTAACATATTCATAAATGACCTGGAAATGGGAATAATGAGCGAAGTGATCAAATCTGCATTTGACACAAAATTATTCAAAGTTGTGAAAACACAAGAGGATTGTGAAAAATTGCAAGAGGACCTTGATAAAATGGAAGACTGGACATCTAAATGGCAGATGAAATTTAATGTGGACAAGTGCAAAGTTATGCACTTAGGGAAGAACAACCCAAACTATGGTTACGCAATGAAAGGTTCCACATTAGGAACCATCACCCAGGGAAAGAATCTAGGCATCATTTTGGACAATACGATGAAACCCTCTGCCCAGTGTGCAGCGGCGATCAAGAAAGCAAATATAATGCTAGGAATCATAAGGAAGGGAATGGAAATAAAACCAAGGGTGTTATAATGCCTCTGTTTTGTTCCTTGGTGAGACTGCACCTTGAATACTGTGTGCAATTCTGGTTGCTATATCTTAAAAAGGATATAGCAGAACTAGAAAAGGTACAGAGAAGAGCCACCAAAATGATAAAGGGGATGGAAGGATACCCCTATGAGGGAAGGCTTAAAAGGTTAGGGCACTTCAACTTAGAAAAAAGATGACTGAGGTAAGATATGATAGAGGTCTATAAATTAACGAATGGAGTGGAATGGGTTAACCTAGATCGGTTGTTTACTCCATCAAAAAGTAGGAAGACTAGGGAACACGCAATGAAGTTACAATGTAACCCATTTAAGACTAATAAGAGAAAATATTTTTTCACTTAACGAGTTATCAAACTCTGGAATTCGCTACCAGAGGATGTGGTAAAAGCTGTTAGTATAGCTGGTTTTAAAAAAGGTTTGGACAAGTTCCTGAAGGAAAAGTCCTTACACCATTATTAAGGAGGACGAGGGAAATCCACTGCTTACCCCAGGATAAGCATTATGGAATCTGTGTACCTTTTTTGGGAACCTGCCAGGTACTTCTGTCCTGGATTGTCCACTGTTGGAAATTAGATAATGGGCTTGATGGACCTTGGTATGACCCAGTATTGCATTTCTTATGTTCTTATGCTAGTATTTATAAAGTCAAGTGTGTACTTGACTTTATAAAATGACAAAATAGAATTATGAGAACGCACATTAACTAGGCATGACCTTACAAAAATTAGGCTCAGCGTCCTCACACTTGGTGGCGTCCTGATTCTTACTGGTCACTATGGATGGATTTTGTTCTGCACCAGGCTGGATTGTCTATGGGAGTACCATGTTCTGAACAGAGTGGCGTCTTGTTTGGTTCATAAGGGAGCCTAATAATCTAGCCCAGGATGACGCCGAGTGTGGGGACGTTGAGCTTATGGTGGGCTCTATCCAGTGTAATAACAAGAGGAATGAGCCGAAGAATGAATGCCTCCAGCTAAGTGACATTTATTAAATTTGTAATTTATTACAAGAACGTGAACCGGTTGGTATTGAAGGGCTTAAAATCCCTTTTCGAACCTATGATAGGGTTGCGTCCCTAATTAAAAGAATAAAACGGAACATTGCACTATGAGAAGGTTTTTCCTTCGGGGTGTACGTTCCAACAAAAATTTGTATGTTTATGTGTTTCTCTTGTTTTGAGGAATTGAAGTTGCCATGGATTGAACATTGTGAGCAGTGACATGCCCTTCCAGGAAGTCCAGCTTTGTCATAGGCAAATGAAATGTAGTCCGCTATTCATCTGAAGAGCATGCGTTTAGATACAGGGAAACCCAGGTGACTAGGGTCAAAGGAGATGAACAGCTGCGAGGCTTTGCAGTGACTGAGTCCTTTGGAGACAGAAAGCCAACGCACGCTTGCAATCAAGAGTGTGCAGGGTTGCTTCTGCCAGAGACACAAGTGGTTTGGGAAAGAAGACTGGAAGGAAAATTGACTGGTTTAAATGAAAAGGAGATACACCTTTGGCATAAAGTGTGGGCGAGTCCTAAGGACGACTTTGTCATGTGGAACCGGGTATAGGGTGGGTCCACCACTAATGCCTGAAGCTCACTAATGCATCGAGCTGAAGGCAATTAGGAAGATTACCTTCCAAGAAAAGAACTTAAAGTGAGGTCATGGCTAATGGTTCAAAAGGTGGCTTGAGAAACTGTGATAGAACGACATTGAGGTCCCAAGCTACCAGATGTGGCTTAATGGGCAGTTTGGATAGGAGAAAAATTCTCATGAAACGGGCTACTAGCAGTCGAGAGGAGATGGGCTGTCCATCCAGTAGGTGGTGAGAGGCTGCAATTTCACTGAGGTGGACTCTCACCAAATTGGTCTTCAGACCTGTCGATAACTGATGGAGGAAATACTGGAGGAGTGACTCCACTGGAGCAGAAAAGGGATTGAGATTCTTCTGGGAACACCAGACAGAAAAATCTATGCCACTTGAAAGCGTATGAACGTCTGGTGGAGGGTTTCCTAGAAGCCAAAAGGATCTCCTTAACTTCTTGGGTAAGATTGAGGCCTTGGAAAGCTATGCTCTCAGCAGCCAAGCTGTGAGATGGAGAGAACGTGGATTGGGATAGAGTGGTGAGACGTTATCCTGGTAGACAAGACTGGGCACAGATCCCAGTCGCAGAGGCCGAGTGAGTCAGATGTAGTAGCAGAGGAAACCATGGTTACCTTGGCCAATGGGGAGCTATAAGTATCATGAGCCCTTGTCCGACTGAAGCTTGAAAAGCATCTTGGGAATGAGGGGTATAGGAGGGAAAGCATAAAGCAGACCCCGACCCCAGTACAGGTGGAAGGCACTAAGAGCGGACAAGACCATAGCGGAGAGACTAAATGAATTCTTTGCTTTGGTCTTTACTGAGGAAGATATAAGGATGTTAACCATGACTGAAATTATATTTAAAGATGATGCCGCAGAAGAATTGAAAAAAATAGCGATATACCAGGAAGATGTATTACAACTATTTGATAAACTGAAGAGTAGCAAATCACCTGGACAGGATGGTATACATCCAAGGGTGTTGAAAGAAATGAAACATGAAATTGTAGACCTACTATTAATAATTTGTGAACTATCGTTAAAATCATCTGTAATACCTGAAGATTGGAGGATGGCCAATGCAACACCAATTTTTAAAAAGGGTTCGAGCGGTGATCTGGGAAAATAAAGATCGGTGAGACTGATGTCAGTACTGGGAAAAATGGCAAAAACTATTATAAAGAACAAAATTACTGAACATGTAGATAGTCATGGCTTAATGGGAGACAGCCAACATGGTTGTAGCAAAGGAAGCTCTTGTTGTACTAATCTGTTATGTTTTTTTGAAGGTGTGAATAAAGGTGAGTTGGTTGATATAGTGTATCTGGATTTTCAGAAAGCCTTTGATAAGGTCCCTCATGACAGACTCTTGGCGAAATTAAAAAGTCAAGAGATAGGAGGCAGTGTAATATCGTGGATCAGGAATTGGTTAAAAGATAGAAAGCAGAGGGTAGGACTAAATGGCCAATTTTCCCAATGGAGAAAGGTGAATAGTAGAGTACCCCAGGGATCTGTGTTGGGTCTGCTGCTATTTAACATATTCATAAATGACCTGGAAATGGGAATAACTAGTGAGGTAATCAAATTTGCAGATGAGACAAAATTATTCAAAGTTGTTAAAACCCAAGAGGATTGTGAAAAATTGCAAGAGGACCTTGATAAATTGGAAGACTGGGCATCCAAATGGCAGATGAAATTTAATGTGGACAAGTGCAAAGTTATGCACCTAGGAAACAATATAAACTATGGTTAGAATGATGCAAGGTTCCACATTAGGAATTGCCACCCAGGAAAAAGATTTAGGCGTCATCGTGGATAACATGTTGAAACCCTCTGCCTAGCGTGCAGCGGCAGCCAAGAAAGCAAATCAAATACTAGGAATCATAAAGAAAGGAATGGAGAATAAAATAAAGGATATTATAATGCCTCTGTATCATTCCATGGTGCAACTGAACTTTGAATATTGTGTGCAATTCTGGTTGCCGAATCTTAAAAAGCTAGTGTAAAGCGCAGTTACTCACCTGTAACAGGTGATCTCCGAGAACAGCAGGAATTGAGTCTTCACATATGGGTATCGTCAGTACCGATGGAGCCCGTGTGGGAATGCTCCCCAGCATCCAATAGGAAAGCTTTTGGGAACATCCCACTGCACCTGCGTCGCTGCCTTCGCGCCTTTCCAACTCTCCCTTTTCAGTTGAGTTTATAGCTGAGGCAAAGGAGAGAGAGAGAGAGAGAGATACAACTCCTAGGGGAGGTGGGCGGGTTGTGAAGACTCAATTCCTGCTGTTCCCGGAGATCACCTGTTACAGGTGAGTAACCACACTATCTCCAGGAACAAACAGGAAGGTAGTCTTCACAAATGGGGACTCCCCAGCTGAAAGATGCCAGGGAGATGACCCCAGAGGCTGCGAAACCCAGGCTGAGGCGGGTCATGCTTCCTCCCATGGATCTCTGGCATCGAACCCCAGGACGGCGGGTAGGAGTTGTTCTAAGTCTGAAAGAGATGCTGGAGAACAGCCTGGCCAAATGAGGTATCCCAATGGGAGTCATTGTCTAAGCAGTAGTGGGCTGCAAAGGTGTGTACCGAAGCCTAAGTGGCTGCTCTACAGATGTCGTCAATGGATACTGAACGAAGGTTAGCCATACAGGCTGCCATTGCTCTCACATTGTGAGCTGTGACATGATCCTTGAGAGAAAGTACCTTACTCTCATAGGCAAAGGATATGCAATCTGCAATCCATTTAGATAAAGTCCGCTTGGAAACTGGTAATCCAAGATGACTGGAGTCAAAGGCAACAAAAAGCTGGGAAGCCTTTCTATGTTGCTTGGTCCTCTGAAGGTAAAAAGCTAAGGCTCTTTTACAATCCAGAGTATGAAGATTCCTTTCTGCATTGGAGGCGTGAGGCCTAGGGAAGAATACAGGAAGGTAAACCATTTGTTTTAAATGAAAAGGCAAAACCACCTTTGGCATAAAGTGAGGGTGAGTCCTAAGAACTATTTTATCATGGTGGAATCTGGTATAGGGAGGATCAGCCACTAAAGCTTGTAGCTCACTGATGCGTCTTGCAGAAGTGAGAGCAATTAGAAAGATTACTTTCCAAGAAAGAAACTTCAAGGATGTAGTGGCTAAGGGTTCAAAGGGTGGTTTCATGAGTTGCCCAAGGACAAGATTCAAATCCCATGCCACGGGTGGTGGCTTAATGGGAGGTTTTGTTAAGAGTAGACCTCTCATAAACCGCACTACAAGTGGTTGAAAGGAGACAGGTTATCCATCGAAAGGCTTGTGGAAAGCCGCAATGGCACTAAGGTGGACTCTTACTGAATTGGTCTTAAGACCAGAGGATGATAAATGGAGGAGATACTCCAGTAACACCTCTACTGGAACTGAAAATGGATTAAGCTCCTTTTTTGAACACCAGATAGAGAATCTTTTCCACTTAAAGGCATAGGCAAGGTTTTCTTGAAGCCAGAACGATATCTTTAACCTGTTGAGAAAGGTTGATATCCTCCAATTCTAGGCTCTCAGTAGCCATGCCCTGAGGTGTAGGGACTGAGGGTTCAGGTGCAATAGCAACCCATTCTCCTGAGAAAGTAGATCTGGAGCACATCCCAATTCCAGAGGCTTGGCTTGAGAGAGACGTAGAAGCAGTGGATATCACATCTGTCGTGGCCAGCATGGGGCTATGAGGATCATATAGCCCGTCTCTCTGAAGCTTGAATAAAGTTTTGGGAATTAGGGGAATGGGTGGGTAGGCATAGAGGAAGTCCTGACTCCAGTGGAGGTGAAAGACATCCCTTCCTGACAGTTCTGAGCCAGGATTCTGGAACGGAACCGGGGAAGTTTGGCATTCTGAGGACTTGCAAAGAGGACTATATCTGGAGTTCCCCAGATCCGAAAGATTCAAGCAATTTGCTCTGGATGAAGAGACCACTCGTGTGGCAGCAGAACTCGACTGAGTTTGTCTGCCAAGAGATTTTGTGTGACTGGTAGATACACTGCTAGAAGGTGGATTTGAAGATCTCTGGCGAAGGCCCAGAGGCGTAGCGCTTTGTTGCACAGCGTCTGAGAACCTGTCCCATCTTGCTTGTTCATGTAGAACATAGCTAACTGGTTGTCGGTCTGGACAAGAACCGTCTTGCAGCTCAGGCGGTCCTGAAATACTCGAAAGGCATAAAAATGGCCCTGAGTTCCAGGATGTTTATGTGAAGACAAGCCTCCTGCTCGGTCCAGAGGCCCCAAGTAGAAAGATTGTCCAAGTGAGCTCCCCAACCCAACTTGGACGCATCTGTCATCAAGATGGCTTGGTGTAGTGGCTGCTGGAAAGGAGACCCTATGAGAAGATTTTTCAGCGATTGTCACCACTGTAGGGACAAAATGAGACGTGTAGAATTTTTGATTTTGTCCCCCAGGCGACCCGACGCCTGTGTCCACTGAGAGGTTAGAGTCCACTGGGCTGCTCTCATGTGTAGGCAAGCAAAGGGAACCATATGAACAGTGGACACCATATGCCCCAGTTGCTGAAGCACCTCTAGAGCAGTTAGAAAAGTTTTCATAGCTGCTTGTGAGGCCAGCTGGAGTATTCGAAGACAACATGGTTGTGGCAGAAAGCCTTTGAATACCTTGTGTCTAGAAGAGTCCCTATGAACTCTAGAGACTGAGAAGGGGTGAGATGAGATTTTGAGAGGTTTATGACCAGTCCCAGGTACTGCAGGATTTGCACTGTACAGGAGAGTGCGGAGCTGGCTTCTGGAGCTGTCGATGCTCAGATGAGCCAGTCGTCTAAGTAGGGGTAGACAAATATCCCCAGAGTTCTCAGGAATGCTACTACTACTGCCATGCATTTTCTGAAGACTCTTAGGGTGGAAGCCAGTCCAAAGGGTAGAACCCTGTATTGGTAATGTCTTCCTTGAAAGAGGAATCAAAGAAACCTCCTGTGATCTGTATGGATAAGAATATGTGTATATGCATCCTTTAGATCTAGAGAACATACCCAATTCTGACTCTGAATGTAAGGAAGAAGTGTTCCAAGGGAGATCATCTTGAATTTTTCTCGGAACAGATACTTGTTCAACTCTCTGAGGTCCAGTATGGGTCGGTATCCCCCTGTCTTCTTTGGAATGAGGAAGTAGGGGAGAGCTGAAACCCATGCCCTGTTGGGATATGGGTACCTCTTCTATTGCCCCTTGAGCGAGTAGCGAGGTGACCTCTTGACTCAAGAGAGTGGTGAAAGGGCCCTGAGAATCGAACTGTCCTGTGATGGTGGGAGGGGGCATACTGTGAAAATGGAGTTTGTAACCCTCTGTTACAATAGAGAGAGTCCAGTGCTCTGATGTTATCTGTTGCCATCTTTCGGCAAAATGAAAGTCTGCCTGGGATGGTGAGAGGCTCTGGACCTTTCAGGGGCAGGATGACTAAGTTCTCTAGGAAGGAGTCAAAGCCCCTGAGGAGGCTGTGTCTGCTGAGCTGGTTGAGCTCTGGGGACTTGGGCCTTCCTTTGCTGTCTGGGTTGCTGCTGCCCCTTTTGGGGAGCATGAACTGGGCAGTGGAAAAAGATGGGTAGAATTTATTTTTCTTGTTGAAAAAGGGTTTCTTAACTGTCTTTTTCTTAGCTGGGTTGGCTGTGGTCCTTGATAATCTGTTCAAGGTGGTGTTTTCGGACTCAAGCTGATTAGCTTTGTCCTGCCAATCCTTGCCAAAGAGGTTTTCTCCTGTGCAAGGAATGTTCCCCAGCTTGTCTTGCACCCATTGTTCTAAATCAGATGCTTGTAACCAGGCAATGCGACGTGCACCAATGGAGATAGCAGAGGTTCTGCTAATGCATTCAAAACAATCAAAGGTAGCATGGTTCATGAACTTTGATACATTTTGGGCATATTTGACCAGAGTGAGAAAGTCAGCCCTCTTGTCATCGGGAAGAAGTGGAGCCATAAGTTCCAAATCTTTTGTAACTTCCCGAAGAAACATACCCATATAAAGTATGTAAGAGCTTATTCTAGCTGATAGCATCGAAGACTGAAAGCATCGATGCCCAAAGGCATCGAGTGTTCTCGATTCACGACCTGGAGGGTTGGATGAATACGTCTTAGCACTCTTGATCTTACACATTGCCGATTCCACTACCATGGAATGGTGTGGTAATTGTGTTTTTTGGAAACCGGGACATTGTGGTACCCGGTACATTGTATTGAGTTTCCGAGAATGTGGAGACACTGTTAAAAGGTGTTTCCCACATCCTAAGCATGAGATCATGCAGAATTCGGTGAATGGGAAGGGTAGCAGCTTCTTTAGGGGCTGCCAGATACTGAAGAATTTCCAACTCTTCAGCTCTCGGTTCCTTATCAGGGGTCACGGTTATCGAGAGTCCCCTTGCTACATCACGTATGAAGTCCTGAAAAAACATGTCCTCCGGGGGAGACATCCAAAGTTGAGTCGAAAGAGAGAGATCCTCCAGAAGAACTACCCCGGTACTGACTGAGTCATCGGAATCAGAGGATTCGAAGTAGTCGGGCCAGATGCTCTCTTATTGCTTGTCGACAGTATCGATCGAAGTTGGCATCGGACTGCCTCGATATCGGACCCTTGATGCCAGAGATCGATTCCACGGCTGGCATGGGAGGAAGCATGGAGAGAGGCGCATCAGTCGATGCAGGTACATTTGGTACCGATACCGGTACCGACAACTGCATTGATTGCAGCGATTTTAGCGGTACCGAGGCTGCTAATAAAGCCGCAAGGCTGTGCTCGGTGGCCAGGATCCATTGATCCATGGCACCTACCAATGCCTGGATGTCGGTACCGGCAGAGCAGGCCATGACACCAGAAAATGGCACCAACAGTTCTCCAGAGGTGGAAGCTTCAGGAACATCCTGGAACCCTGTTAATGCTTTGGAGGCCGGGACCTCCCACCAGGGTGGTTTGGCCGTTGTGTTTTCCTCGAGGGCAATGTTAGTAGCATCTCGATGCTTAGAAGGAGATCTACCCTTTGAAGACCTGCTGGTCTTGGAAGACCTGGGTTTGGTTACCTGAGATCCATGGGAGGAAGATGAAGCTCTGGACGACGCCAATGCAACAGCCATTGCATCCGAGGCAAAGAGGGTGGCAAGTTTTGCAGCTCTGTTCTGCAGGCCTCTCTTGGTCATCTTTTTACAGAGGAGACACTCCAATGGTAAATGATCAGGACCTAAACATTTGAGACACCAGTCATGGGTGTCGGTAGCAGAAATGGTACCGCTACACTTTGAACTTTTTTTGAAACCACTAGATGGTTTCTCCATTTTGGAAGAAAAGAGGGCCTAGTGCCCAAAATGGCGCCTAGCACCAAGAGGGGATAGACCCTCCAAACAGAAGTTATTTATTTATTTATTTTTAAAAGTAGTAAGAAAATAAAGAAAAGACCGGCGGTACCGGTATAGGCATCAATGGTGAAGGCAGACATGACCACAAAAAGAAGATTTTCTGCGGTGACGGGGTTTGCTGCCTGTCGGCTCTGCGGAAAACGAAAAACTGAAGAGGGAGAGTTGGAAAGGCAGGAAGGCAGCGACGCAGGTGCAGTGGGATGCTCCCAAAAGCTTTCCTATTGGATGCTTGGGAGCGTTCCCGTGCGGGCTCCGCCGGTACCGACGATACCCATATGTGAAGACTACATTCCTGCTTGTGCCTGGAGATCCTATTTAAGACTAATAAGAGAAAATATTTTTTCACTCAACGTGTAATCAAACTCTGGAATTCATTACCAGAGGATGTAGTAAATGCTGTTAGTATAGCTGGGTTTAAAAAAAGGTTTGGACAAGTTCCTGGAGGAAAGGTCCATAAACTATTATAAAAGGGGACCAGGGAAATCCACTGCTTGCCCCAGTACAAGCATTGTGGAATCTGTGTCTTTTGGGGAAACTGCTAGGTACTTGTGACCTAGATTGGCCACTGTTGGAAACAGCATACTGGGCTTGATGGACTTTGGTCTGACCCAGTATGGCATCTCTTATGTTCTTATCCACCAATCAACCAGTGGATGAACATTATCAGAGTTCTTGTGCAGAAGCGAGGAAGCTTGGCATTTTGGGGAATTGCAAACAGACCTATGTGTCGGGTTCCCCAGGTCTAGAAGATGTAGGACATTGTGTCTGGATGGAGAGACCATTCGTGGGGAAGAAGGATGTGACTCAGTCTGTCTGCCAAGACATTTGACTCTCCCAGGAGGTACACCACATGGAGGTGTATTTGATCAGCAATGGCAAAGGACTACAGGTGAAGCACCTCCTCGCAGAGATCCCAGGAGCCTGTTCCTCCCTGTTTGTTCACATAGAACATGGCAACCTGATTGTCTATCCTGACTTGGACATGTTGTGCCCTGAGGTGGTGCTGAAACATCCTGAGAGCATTTGAGATAGCTCGGAGTTCCAGGAGATTGATCTGGAGTCGAGACTCTTGTGTTGTCAGGTTGCCCAGGTGAGCTTCCCAACCCAGTTTGGAAGCATCTGTCATCAGGGTGCATTGAAGTGGAGGCACCTGAAAAGGTGACCCTACGAGCAGATTTTCTGGAGAACACCAGCACTGAAGGGATGTGGTCAGATGAGCAGTGACTTGGATCCTGTCCTGGAGACGGCCCGTGGTCTGCCTCCTCTGGGAGGCAAGAGTCCACTTGGCTGTCCGCATATGTAGTCGGGCATATGGAACGACATGTGCTGTAGAGGCCATGTGTCTGAGGAGCTGTAGCATCTCTCGGCCAGTCAGAAGTACTCGTTGGAGCGCCTGAGACGCTAGTTTGACTAGGCGGGCATGGTGGAGCTGGGACAGAAATGCCCTGGACTGTTGGGTGTCTAGTAAGGCTCCGATGAACTCTAGTTTTTGAGTTGGAGCGAGCTGGGACTTTGGGAAGTTTATCACAAAGCCCAATTGTTGTAGTACTGTGATTGTATGATACAAGGAGAGCAGTACTCCTTGGGAGGTGTCTGCTTTTATCAGCCAGTCATCTAAGTACCCGCAGCCATCACCAGGCTCCCCCGATCGGGGTAGAGCACATGAGTGGGCTGGCAAGCCCTCCCGCTCAGGGACTCCAGCCCAATTGGTGCTGTGGGAGGAGGAGCAACCAACACTAAAGAAGCGCTGCCGCCAGGCGGACCTGCGCCGGGCGGGCCCGCGCCTGACGGGCTTGCCAGAGGGTCCTTTGGCGTGGCCCTTAGGCGCGGACCAAGCAGCGGCCAAATAACAGCGTCTCAAGCCATCATCCATCGAAGTTAAATCCGCTGCCGTACCTTGCATAGACAAATCACCAATTGTAAGTTAAGTCTGCTGCCTTGCTCTGGCTGGACAATCCATTGCTTGCATAAAATAACATTGTTACCTTGCCTGAACAATCCACTGCTTGCTGATTAATTGCATAGAACCTAATTATGACACCCTGCCCAGACAATCACCTGCTTGTAGATCATTTGATTTTTTGCATAGAACTTTGCATAGAAAACGTAGTTACTCACCTGTAACAGGTGATCTCCGGGAACAGCAGGAATTTAGTCTTCACATATGGGTATCGTCGGTACCGACGAAGCCTGCGCGGGAACCAATTAGAAAGCTTTTGGGAGCATCCCACAGTGCCTGTGTGCTGCCTTCCCACCTTTCCCAACTGTCTCTCTCCAGTTGAATTTAAAGCTGAGACAAAGAGAAAGAGAGAGAGAGAGAGAGGGAGAGAGAAAAAGAGAGAGATAGAGAGATACAACTCCTAGGGGAGGTGGGTGGGTTGTGAAGACTAAATTCCTTCTCTTCCCGGAGATCACCTGTTACAGGTGAGTAACTACGCTATCTCCAGGAACAAGCAGGAATGTAGTCTTCACATATGGGGACTCCCTAGCTACAGATGCCAGGGAGAAACCCCAAAAGTTGTGTGCCCTTTTGAAAGGGCTCCACTTCCCCTGATGGATCTCTGGCATCCTACCAGGGATGATGGGTAGGAGTTGATCAATTATGGAACAGGTGCTGAAGAACAGCCTGACCAAACAAGGCATTCCGGCGTGAGTCCTTGTCCAAGCAGTAATGGGCTGTGAAGGTATGAACCAAGGCCCAGGTAGCTGCTCGACAGATGTCGTCGATAGACACAGAGTGAAGATAAGCCATAGAGGCTGCCATGGCTCTCACATTGTGTGCTGTGACATGGCCTTCAAGAGGAAGGTTCTTACTTTGACAGGCAAAAGATATACGCTGTACAATCCAGTTGGACAGTGTCCTTTTGGAGACTGGAAATCCTAAATGACTAGGATCAAAAGCAACAAAGAGTTGAGAGGACTTTTTATGTTGCTGCGTCCTTTGCAAGTAAAACACCAAAGCTCTTTTACAGTCCAAAGTATGAAGATTCCTTTCTGCATTAGAGGCATGAGGCCTTGGGAAAAAACAGGAAGGTAAACTGCTTGGTTTAAGTGAAAAGGTGAAACCACCTTTGGCATAAAGTGAGGATGACTCCTAAGGACTACCTATCATGCAATGGAGTGGAGGAGTGGCCTAGTGGTTGGGGCAAGGTACTTCAGACCGGAAGGTTGGGGGTTCAAATCCCACTAGAGGACAGCAACCTTGGGCCGGAAGGATTGGGGTTTCTAGTCCCACAGGTGCTCCTTGTGGTCTTGGGCAAGCCACTTAACCCTCCATTGCCCATGTTCCCTGTAAAATAGTTATCTCCAAGTTATAGTGCCCTGTTCAATGTAATTTCAGTTTGTTCAATGTAAACCGCACTGATGCAGAATAGTGCGGTATATAAGAATGTAAATAAAATAAATAAATGATGGAACCTTGTATAAGGAGGATCAGCCACCAATGCTTGCAATTCACTGATGCGACGTGCTGATGTGATTGCAATAAGAAAAATAACCTTTCAGGAAAGGAATTTCAAAGGTGTAGTAGCTAATGGTTCAAAAGGCAGCTTCATGAGCTGGCCAAGAACCAGATTTAAATCCCATGCCACCGGTGGAGGCTTAGTTAGAAGAAGACCTCTCATAAATCTTGCTATGATAGGATGAGAGCAAATAGGTTGTCCATTTAAAGGCTTGAGAGAAGCTGCAATAGCACTCAAATGAACTCTCACTGAATTGGTCTTAAGCCCTGCATTAGACAAATGAAGGAGATATTCCAGTAATGATTCCAGAGGTATTGCAAGAGGTATATCTGCGAACACCATATGGTAAACCTTTTCCACTTGAAAGCATAAGAGCTTCTTGTGGATGGTTTCCTGGAAGCATAAAGGATATCCTTTACTTGCTGAGAAAGGTTAAGACCATGAAGTTCTAGGCTTTCAGCAACCAGGCCCTGAGATGTAGAGACTGGGGATTGGGATGCCACAGCATCCCATCCTCCTGGGATAGGAGATCTGGAGCAGATCCTAACTCCAGAGATGGAGCTTGAGAGAGCTGTAAGAGCAGAGGGTACCACATTTGTCGTGGCCAATGTGGGGCTATGAGAATCATATGGCCTCTGTCTCTCTGAAGCTTGAATAAAGTTCTGGGAATTAGGGGAATGGGTGGGAAGGCATACAGAAAGTCCCGACCCCAATGGAGGAGGAAGGCATCCCTGGCCTGACAACCCTGAGCCGGAATTCTGGAACAGAACCGGGGAAGATTGGCATTCAGCGGACTTGCAAAGAGGTCTATGTCCGGGGTTCCCCAAAATTGGAAAATTTTGGCCACCTGGTCTGCATGGAGAGACCATTCGTGTGGAAGCAGAACTCGACCGAGTCTGCCCAAGAGTTTTGAATGCCTGGAAGATACACTGCAAGGAGATGAATCTGATGCTCTCTGGCGAGGGCCCAAAGTCACAAAGCTTCGTTGCAGAGTGACAGAGAGCCTGTTCCACCCTGCTTGTTCACATAGAACATGGCTACCTGGTTGTCCGTTTGAATTAGGACAGTTTTGTAGCTGAGCTGGGTGTGAAACACTCGAAGAGCAAGAAAGATTGCTCTGAGCTCTAGGAGATTGACGTGTAGATCGGTCTCCTGTGGAGTCCAGGAACCCTGGGTAGAGAGGCCTTGCAAATGGGCTCCCCAACCCACCTGTAAGGCATCTGTTGTTAGAGTTACTTGGGGTGGGCGTTGCTGAAAAGGGGACCCTACCAACAGATTCTGGGGCGACTGCCACCATTGGAGAGACCAAATAAGATGATCTGAGGTTGCTATTTTGTCTGACAGGCAACCTGACGCCTGAGTCCACTGAGTGGATAGAGTCCACTGGGCTGCCCTCATATGGAGGCGGGCATAAGGGACCACATGCACGGTGGATGCCATGTGGCCTAGCAATTGTAACATTTCCCGAGCAGTGAGGTGAGACTTTAGCATTGCTTGGGAAGCTAACTGCACAATGCGAAGGCAGCGGGACTGTGGAAGATAGGCCCTTGTCTGTCTGGTATCCAGCAGGGCTCCTATGAACTCTAGAGACTGAGTGGGAGCTTGTTGGATTTTGGGAAGTTTATGAGAAGTCCCAAGTATTGAAGGATACGCATTGGGCGAGATAGAGAAAACCTGGCCTCTGGCTCTGATGGGGCTCGAATGAGCCAATCGTCCAAGTAAGGGAAGATGAATATTTTTAGGGTGCGGAGAAATGCTACCACCACAGCCATGCATTTTGTGAACACCCTTGGTGCCGAGGCCATGCCAAAAGGAAGAACTCTGTATTGGTAGTGCTTCCCTTGAAATAGAAAGCGAAGAAACCTTTGGTGAGTTGGATGGATGAGAACATGAGTGTACGCATCCTTGAGATCTAGAGAACAAAGCCAGTCCGGACTCTGAAGGTATGGCAGTAGAGTTCCCAGAGAAATCATTTTGAATTTCTCTTTGAACAGGAATTTGTTCAATTCTCTGAGGTCCAAAAATGGGTCTGTGCCCTCCTGTTTTCTTTGGAATAAGGAAAAAGGGGGAATAGAACCCTGCACCTTGTTGATGAATAGGAACTTCTTCTATTGCCCCTTGGGCAAGAAGTAGACTGACCTCGTGATCTAACTGGGAGTTGAGAGAGGTCTGAGAATTGAACTGTCTTACCACTGTAGGAGGGGGCATGCTGAGGAAGTGAAGTTTGTATCCCTCTCTTACAATGGACAGAGTCCAACTTTCTGCTGTTATCTGCCCCCATCTGGGGGCAAAATAACATAACCTTCCTGGAATGGTGGAAGGCTCTGGCCCGTTCAGGGCCAGGAAGACAAAGTCCTCTAGATGGGAGTCAAAGCCCCTGTGGAGGCTGAGTCTGCTAAGCCTCAACCGGCTTGTTTTTCTTTGTTTAGGTTGTTGCTGACCCTTTTGGGCAGACTGACCTGAACGATGCCCTTGCTGGGTATAGGAGGGGTAGAACTTCTTCTTTCTAGTGAAGAATGTTTTTTTGTAGGACTTTTCCCTTGCAGGATCAGCTGTAGATTTTGATAATCTATCCAAGGTGAGATTATCAGGATCTAGCTCATTAGCTTTCTCTTGTCAATTTTTGCCAGAGATTCTCTCCTGTGCAAGGAATATTCCCCAGTTTGTCCTGTATCCAAAGTTCCAAGTCAGATGCCTGGAGCCAGGCAATCCTACGTGCGCCTATGGCAATAGCAGAAGTTCTGCTTATGCACTCAAAACAATCAAAAGCTGCACGATTTACGAATTTGGAAACATCCTGAGCATGTTTGATAAGTGCAAGATAATCTTGTCTCTTATCAGGAAGGAGTGGGCTCATAAGCTATAGATCTCCTGTAACTTCCTTAAGGAACATTCCTATATATAAAATGTAGGAACTAATCCTGGCAGAAAGCATAGAGGCCTGAATGGTTCGACGCCCAAAGGCATCAAGAGTTCTACGTTCACGTCCTGGAGGATTAGATGCATGTCTTTTTGCACTCTTGATCCTTCTCATAGCTGATTCCACCACCATGGAATGGTGGGACAGCTGAGTTTTTTGAAATCCAGGACAGGGAGGAACTCAATACATGGTATCGAGCCTACGAGAATGAGGAGAAGTGGTGAGAGGTTTTTCCCACATCCTTAGCATGAGATCATGGAAGATCTCATGAATAGGCAAAGTAGCTGCCACTTTGGGAGCTTTAGGATACTGTAAAATCTCCAATTGCTTTGCCCTAGGCTCTGTTTCAGGAGCCACTGTAATGGAAAGACCTCGAGCCACATCCCGGACAAAATCCTGGAAGGATATATCCTCTGGAGGAGACATCCTACGTTTAGAAGAGGAAGAATCTTCAGGAAGAAGTACTCTGGTATCGACAGAGCTGTCAGAGTCTTCAGACTCGTCGGAGGATTCAAAGTATCTCCTGTCCTGGTAATCGTGCAGCGCACGATACCGGTACCGATCAAAGTTGGTATCGACAGGGTCCGGTACGACTTGTCAGTACTGGAGGGCACAGTATGCGTCGGTACTGGTAGTCCACCTGCCGACGTCGATGCAATTGCCCCCGGTACCAATGTAGGTGCCGGTACCAGTTGAATTGTCTGAAGCGGTTTCGGGGGCATCGATGCCGATAGAAGAGCCGCCAGACTGTGTTCAATAGCCAAGAATCTCTGGTCTATCGACGCTGCCAATGCCTGGGTATTGGTACCGGACAAAGCGGCCGGTACCCCAGAGCATGGCACCAGTAGTTCTGCCGAGGTTGGGGTCTAGAGAACATCCTGGAGCCCCGATGATGCTTTGGAAGCCGAAGCCTCCCGCCGGGGCAATTTTGCCAGTGTGAGTCCCTCAAGGGCAACACCAGAGGCATCTCGATACTTAGGAGATCTACCCTTTGAGGACCGGCTAGACTTATGTTTAGTTACTTGAGATCCCTGGGAGGAAGACGAAGCCCTGGAAGATGTTGATGCCACAGATGCTGCATTGGAGGGAAAAAGGGTGCTAAGTTTAGCAGCTCAGTTTTGCCAACCCCTCTTCGACATCATCCCACAGGCAACACACTCTGAAATAGAGTGGTCAGGACCTAAACATTTGAGGCACCACTCATGGGTGTCGGTGACGGAGATGGTACCGCCACACTTGGAACACTTTTTAAAACCCGAAGCGGGTTTTTCCATTGTAGAGGAAAGTTGGGCCTAGTGCCCAAAATGGCATGTGGCACCAGAGGAGAAAAAAGCTGGAAGACTCCAGGAAAAGATTTTTTTTTCCCAAGGAAAAGAAAGAAAGAACCGGCGGTACCAGTGTAGCGTCAAAGGAAGGCAGACGCGACCACAAAAAAAAGAATAAATGGGATATTTTCTGCGGTGACAGGAAGTGCGACTTGCCGGCTCCGCGGAAAATGAAGAACTGGAGAGAGACAGTTGGGAAAGGCGGGAAGGCAGCACGCAGGCGCTGTGGGATGCTCCCAAAAGCTTTCTAATTGGACGCTGGGGAGCGTTTCCGCGCAGGCTCCGTCGGTACTGACGATACCCATATGTGAAGACTACATTCCTGCTTGTTCCTGGAGATCTAATTAATCGCATAGACCTTTGCCTTAATAACCAATTGCTTGCAGACTGATCAACTGCTTGTAGATTAATTGCTTAGAATTTAATACTGATACCTTGTCTGGACAATCAACTGTTTGTAGATTAATTGCATAGTACTTGCTAGCCAATTTGCATAGCCTGGTTCGTAAACAACTTGCGCTACACAAGCCTACTACCCCATTCAACAAACTACAACCCAGGTCAGCAAATACACATTATAAAATGCACTCCACTACCCATTACTTTATGGCATACCTCACATTCCTCCACATGTTTGCACTCTGCACATACAGCATCACACTAAACAAACAAATACCCCTGATAAATCCACATACCACCCAATCTAGATGCACACCACCATCACACATACCCAAAGAACACCAACAAGCAAAGAATACAGCCCATAAAACATACAGGGACGCACGTAACACACCCTCTCACCTCACAAATAGTAGACATACAAACCCAATCATATCAACAAACATCAGATGTGCTCTACTAAACGCCAGATCTATCAGGAATATACCAAATACTATCCTCGACCTAATCCACGACAAGAAGCTTGATATAACATGCATCACTGAGACCTGGCTTGACGACTCAGAACAGGTCATATTAAATCAAGTAACCCCAACAGGATACTCAGCATTCAACACAACAGAAGCAGATCTCACGTCAAAAGCAGAAACCAGTCCAAAACATGATATTGTGGAAAGAAAGAGCTTTTATTAACCAATTGACAACCTGACAACCCGACACAGGCTCTGTTTCGCTGTCCTTCGTCAGGGGTTCGTCTGGCATATGCTAAAAACATAAATATATAAATATATGACACATAAAAAAACAGATCACTCAAAAAACATATTAAATATACAACCAAAAATAAAGAAAATAAAGAAAAATAAATAAAATATAAATTACATCAATTACATATGCACACACAACAGAAGACACAAACCTCTAGTTGTACTAGGAGACTACAACCTAACATCCGCACCCACTAAAGAAACTGCAACGTTCTTAAAAGCCATGGAGTCCCTAAAATACTGCCAGACAATTAACGCCCCAACACACAAACATGGTACAACTCCAGACATGATATTCATGCCAACACAACTGGTGGACCAGAACAAAACTACAAAACCAACAATCACCCCAGTCCCCTTGTCAGACCACCATGTAATTGAATTCACCATGACCCTGAATAACCCCACCCAACACAAAGAAGATGAAAGAATAATCAGACGGTTCAAAACATTTGACAGAGACTCATTCATCAATGAAATCAATCCACAACTTCAACAGGAACAAGACACCCTGGATCTTAATACAGAAGAGTGGAACACAATAATAGCCAACGCAGCATCTGCCCCAGCCAACAATGAACCACAAACTTGCAAAAGATCCAACGCCCCATGGTATTCACAAGAAATAAGAGTTGCAAAGCGCACACTAAGAAGACTAGAACGAAAATAGAGACGGAACAAGTCACACAACTTCCTAACACAACACAGAGACAAAACAAAGGGAATATAACAATCTAATAAATGAACGCAAACACCACCATACCAACCTAATCATGAAATCTACCAATAGACCAAGAGAACTTTTTAGCATTATCCAAAAGCTCACTAACGATGACACACAACAAAGCACCAACCATCTTGACCCACAAAAAGATGCAGACTACATGAAGTAAAAAAACACAAGCCAAACAAACTCTGCCTCACAACAAACAAATGATCACACGATAAAAAAGAAACATCAAACATGGCAGAGCTTCAACATACCAACAAAACAGCAAGTAGAAGACATTATATCTGGTCTAAACACAACAACTTCAACATCAGACCCATGCCCAGTGTCATGGATCAAAGCCACAAAAAGCCAGCTCTCTCATCACATTCAAAAAATCATCAAGGATTCACTCCAACAAGGATGCATGCCGCAATCCCTAAAGCATGCAATGATACGACCAATACTTAAAAATAGCAATCTGAGCCCATCCGAACCAAAATCATACCGCCCATCTCTAGCCTGCCATTCCTTGCTAAGTCGTGGAAAAAGCAGTCCAAAGGCAACTTCAGGACCATATAGATATCAATGCCCCTCTGGGCATACATCAGCACGGATTCAAGCCACAACACGGCATGGAAACACTACTCACCTCCCTCTTTGCCAATCTCCTAAGAGGCATAGACAACATAAAAAAACGGCTTCCTGCTAGTGTTCATGGACATCTCAGCGGCCTTCGATACCGTGTCACACCCTAAGCTACTGCAACGATTACAACAGATAGGACTATGCAAGAATACCCTAAAGTGGTTTACATCATACCTGGAAGGGCGAATGCAACAAGTCAAATGCGATCAAAAGAAATCTCTACAATTCCCCGTCACACAGGGAATACCTCAAGGCTCAGCCCTATCTTAAATGCTCTTTAACATCTACATACAGCCTATATGCAACATCATCAAGAACCATAATCTATGCTACCACATTTATGCTGATGACATCATGGTGTACGCTCCAGTCAACTTACTGGCACTAAACACTACACCATTAACAAAATGCCTCAAAAACATGAATGACTGGCTCATAGCCAAGAACTTAGCAGTCAACTACGACAAAACTGAGGCAATGTTCGTCACCAGGAACCCCACATTCACAGTCCCACAAACTATAAGCATCCTAGACAAACACATAGTAGTCAAAGAAGAAGTTAAATATCTGGGCATAACACTAGACAGAGCTCTGAACTTAAAATCTCACATCAACAAGACTGCAAACAAGGCATATCATCGATTGAAAACAGTCAGACAAATCAAACCAATGCTCCATCAAGACCACTTCCGCACAGTATGTCAAGCACTCATCACACCACTGCTTGATTATGGAAACTCACTATATCAAGGCCTTCCTCACCAGACACTACACCCACTACAGATGGTACAAAACACCACAGCACGCATAATTACAGACACCCCAAGGACCGAGCATATCACTCCCGTCCTACAACAACTACACTGGCTCCCATTGGTGGCAAGAGCTAAATACAAAACAATCATGATAATCTTCAAAGTCATTCACCATCTCTCAGTGGACGTACTCCAAAGCATTATAACAAGAGACATCAGCAATAGACCAAGAAGAACCAATAATAACAACATGATCAGCACCCCTGCAGGCTATCACACAACCAAACAAACAACCTCAAAAAGAGCACCATCACTACTGGCATCCTCAATATGGAACTCCCTACTAATGAGCCTGAGAGCTTTAGAAGACCTCACAGACTTCCGCAAAGACGTCAAAACATGGTTATTTATAGAAATCTATGAACATTCAAGCAACATCCCTTACCCAGACAGCAACACTAACATCACCGCCAACTAAACACACACACACCCCATTCACACAAACAAATTTATCACAACACGTTAGTAAATACCTTTATACTATATGTTACTTCAACTGTACTGTCTAAATGTTTACACGCACCCTAATGTTAAATGTAACCCTCCAATTGTGTTGTGATGTGACCACCTTGATTGAAGGAAAAGGTGGCATACAAATCTGTCTAAATAAGTAAGTAAGTAAGTAGGAGAAGACAAATATCCCCAGAGATCTTAGGTATGCAGCTACGACCACCATGCACTTTGTGAAGACTCTTGGGGTAGAGGTGTCCGAAGAGAAGGACTCTGTATTGGTAATGTTTTTCTTGAAAAGTGAAGCATAGAAACTTCCTGTGTTCCAGGTGGATAAGGATATGTATGTATGCTTCTTTTAGATCTAGAGAACAAAGCCAGTCCTGACCCTGGAAATAAGGAAGAAGAATCCCGAGGGAGATCATCTTGAACTTTTCATGGACTAGAAACTTGTTGAGGTTTCTGAGGTCCAGAATGGGCCTGCACCCTCCCTTTTTCTTTGGGATGAGAAAGCGTAGTTACTCACCTGTAACAGGTGTACTCCAGGGACAGCAGGAATCAGTCCTCACATATGGGTAACATCGACGCCGACGGAACCCCTTGGAACACCTGTTACAGGTGAGTAACTACGCTTTCTCCAGGAACAAGCAGGGATTCAGTCCTCACATATGGGACTCCCTAGCTACAGGCTACCAAGAACCTGTAAAAAACATGGCCCAACCGTGGGCAGCTGCAAGTGAATCTGAGGAAAGCTTCTGAGGATTCCAGCGTCCAGGGAGAATCATCACTCCAGTAGACTAAACAAGAAGGATCAGAGGGCAGGAGTTGCCTAAACCCCGTACAGATTACGAAGCACGGCCCGGCCAAAGACGCTGTCCCATTGGGACTCCCTCTCCAGACAGTAGTGAGCTTCAAAAGGTATGAACTGAGGACTAGGTGGCAGCCTGGCAGATGTCTGCCACAGGGACAGAGCGTAGGCTTGCAACACAGAGGTCGTCATAGCCCTGACACTGTGCACCGTCACCCAGTGCTCCAACGAGAGCCTAGCCTGACCATGGTCGAAGGCAATGCAGTCTGCCACCCTGGTGGACAGGGTCCACTTGATAACAGCCTCCCAGAGGTGACTGGTATCATAGGAAACGAAAAGCTGCGAGGCTTTGCGGTGGTCCTGAGTACGTTGCAGGTAGGACAGGGCCTTCTTACAGTCCAAAGTATGGAGAATGGCCCCCACCTTCTCAGCGTGGGGCCATGGAAACAAGGTGGGGTGCATCACTTCCTGGTTGAGGTGGAAGGCAGATACCACCTTCGGAAGCAATTTTGGGTGGGTGCGAAACATGACCCTATTCTTGTAGAAGCTGGTGTAAGATGACTTGGCCACCGAGGCCTGAAGCTCGCTGACTCTGCGGACAGAGGTGAATACCACCAGGAAGACGACCTTTTAAAATAGACAATGCAAATGGCAGGTAGCCAGAGGTTTGAAAGGTGGCTTGGTGAGCTGCGTCAGAACCACGCTGAGATCCCATTCTGCCGGGGGCAGGCCAATGGGAGGCTTAGAGAACAGCAAGCCCTGCACAACTTGGGTAATGAGGGGCTGCACAGAAAGAGGTTTTCCCTCTACAGAGTGATGGTGCGCCGAGAGCGTGCTCAAATGCACCCTGACGGAGTTGGACTGGAGTCCGGTCTGCGAAAGGTGGAGCAAGTACTGCACCTGGCAAGGGAACGGGTCTACCCATTGCTCCACATACAATACTGAGAATCTATGCCACTTGAAGGCGTAGAACAAACCAACCAGAAGCGTGATTGATTGCAAAGACAGTCCCCTTTATTAAACCTCAGGCCGCCCGACACAGGCCGTGTTTCGTTACCCTTCGTCAGGGGCTGGCCAGGCACAAAAAACTAAAATCATAAAAAACAACCATTAACTAACAATAAAAACATAAAGGAACAGACAGACAAACTTATAAAACAACATCATACTTATGAATACTTAAATGACATTAAAAACATTAAAAACTAACATACAGTACGATAAAATTAATAAATAATGTGAAATAAATAAGAGTGCTCGAAGGTACAAATCATCATGAAATCATATACATGCATAAAATAATTTACCAACCTCTGTTGTGGACTTTAAAAAGTATCACACCACACGTGTGTAGTAAAATCTAAAAGAACACTGTTGCTAGAGAAACAAAAACAGGACAATTAAAAAAATTTTATAACTAAATTTTATACCTCCCATTAACTCAAAGTGAAAGGAAAAGAAGGTGGAAAAAACAATGAGGAGAACAGGACAGGACATGGGTAAAATACAAAACTTCAATAAATAAACTGCATAAGAAAAACTTATACTGAAAGAATGTGGTAGCAGGAGTGAGCCAGAAGGCCCCTATCAATAAGTAATGAGCCAAAATGTGCAATGTTAACCAGGACATTACCAATTGATCTGTACAGAGTAAACATGAACACAAAAAAAAGGGGTGAAAAAATGTGTTCTGTGATACCGTCGTAAAATGTGCATAAATTAATGGCATTAAACACAAAGTTTGCAACTGCAAAAAAAACGCGGTATATCAAACGTACTATGTATAGTAAAAATCATGGAGAAATATTAATATACCCTTTGCAAAAATATGTATATGTGGAGATGGCAGAATTTAAAGGATGATGTGTAAACCATCATCTAAGTATAAAGGGCCGCCACTAAGGGGTCATTGACCAAGTGTTAAATCTAACTCAGAAGCTGATAAAAAGCAAATGTCGAAACAGTTAAAAAACTAAGGGAGCGTGAATGCGCTGTGCATGTGATATTTAGCGAACTATCACAGTTTCAACTTTAAAACATAAATAAAACAAGCAGCCAACGAATGAATAAAAACACTCGTATCCCTTCACTACCTCATAAGCGAAGATGAAGCTAAAAGTATATATGTAAAAAAAGTAGAACGAATTACCTTAAGAAGAACTGCCGTCCGACTCTTTGGACAAACAGCATAGCAGGGAAAAACGCCGACCAATGCGCAAATGAAGAGGAGAAAAGGGGCGGAGTCATCCATTCGGCGGGAAAATAACACATAAGCCAAAATCAAGGAAACAATGAATCCTTCATAGGTGTAACAAACATGAAAAGGGTGTCACAGGTTTCACTGTAAAAATAGTGGAACTGAAACAAAGTGTATAATGCCCATGAAACCGCATGGCCGGCAAATCCGCCAAGATATAATGCAAAGTGACTCGCTGAGTTGCTCGTAAGGGATGCCGAAGTGCCATCACATAAAATTGCCAAACACAGTATACACAAACAATCACAATTAAAAAGGAAGTCGACGAATAACTAAAAACAATGTATGATTCCCATAGACGGTAAAAACCGCCAAAGTTAAAACTGGGCACATTTAAAAACAAATGGTCAACAAATGGTCATCTCCCAAATGGCATTTGGTGCAAACGCTTCCAGCCTTTCAGGACATGAAACTTACCGTGGCACACAAACGCAATATTAATTTGCAAAATCTTTTGGTGCCTTCTGCTCTCACAGAGAAGAAGTTGCTATCTAAGTTCAAGGGACAATATCAATGTGGGAGATGCTCAGTGTGTTTAAACTCTTTGCCAATACGTAATTCTTTCGTCCACCCTTTCACGAATCAAAAATTTTACATAGATGATTTTTCTAATTGTGAAACCAAAAATGTCATTTATGTCGTGCAGTGTCCTTGCAAAAAACTATACGTAGGGAAGACCACACGCATGATAAGAACGAGGATAGTGGAACACAAGAGCTGCATAAAACATCATTTGGTTGATAAACCCTTAGTTCAACATTGGTTAGATGTCTCACATAACATTATGGATCTTAAGTTTTTTGTTATTAAAAAAGTGAAGGTTAACTGGAGGGGAGGAGACATTAACAAAACCCTTATGAGGCTCGAGCAAAAGTTCATCTTTCATCTAAATTCTATGACTCCAAATGGTTTAAATCTTGATCAGGACTTGTCAGTTTTCCTTTGATTCTTTATTATACTTGTACCTCAGTTGAGGTCCTATTTATGATCTTTTATTGTCCTCACGCCTGTTATAGGGTTTCAGTTTCTTGGTTTTTAAACATGTTATCGTACTATTCATGTGAGTTTATTGGATGGTTCCTTGTTTTGTCTTGGTATCCTGATTCATGCAGTTTTAGTTATTTATTTATTTATTTCTTAGGTTTGGCATACTATGCTTGATGTTTTATCTATTTATATGCTTCTTTTATTGTGACTATTGGTTTTGTCTTTTAAAGTCTTGGTATCTCGATCCATGCAGTTTTATTTACTTATTTATTTGTTTTTTAGGGGGTGGCATACCATACATGCTGTTTTTTACCAATAGCCCCTGAGTTATATTGGCCTGTTGTTCAGTTTCCAGTTTATTTCTTCCCTTTTAATCTTTCATGTTTTATTTATTTACATGCCTCCCTTTTTGGTTTTTGGGTGTTTTATCACGATTGGCTTCTTAATTTTTTATTTATATGCTGTCCACGCTCGGCACTAAGGTTCACACGTTGACCATTTGTTTTTAAATGTGCCCAGTTTTAACTTTGGCAGTTTTTGCCGTCTATGGGAATCATACATTGTTTTTAGTTATTCGTCGACTTCCTTTTTAATTGTGATTGTTTGTGTATACTGTGTTTGGCAATTTTATGTGATGGCACTTCGGCATCCCTTACGAGCAACTCAGCGAGTCACTTTGCATTATATCTTGGCGGATTTGCCGGCCATGCGGTTTCATGGGCATTATACACTTTGTTTCAGTTCCACTATTTTTACAGTGAAACCTGTGACACCCTTTTCATGTTTGTTACACCTATGAAGGATTCATTGTTTCCTTGATTTTGGCTTATGTGTTATTTTCCCGCCGAATGGATGACTCCGCCCCTTTTCTCCTCTTCATTTGCGCATGGGTCGGCGTTTTTCCCTGCTATGCTGTTTGTCTAAAGAGTCGGACGGCAGTTCTTCTTAAGGTAATTCGTTCTACTTTTTTTACATATATACTTTTAGCTTCATCTTCGCTTATGAGGTAGTGAAGGGATACGAGTGTTTTTATTCATTCGTTGGCTGCTTGTTTTATTTATTTATGTTTTAAAGTTGAAACTGTGATAGTTCGCTAAATATCACATGCACAGCGCATTCACGCTCCCTTAGTTTTTTAACTGTTTCGACATTTGCTTTTTATCAGCTTCTGAGTTAGATTTAACACTTGGTCAATGACCTCTTAGTGGCGGCCCTTTATACTTAGATGATGGTTTACACATCATCCTTTAAATTCTGCCATCTCCACATATACATATTTTTGCAAAGGGTATATTAATATTTCTCCATGATTTTTACTATACATAGTACGTTTGATATACCGCGTTTTTTTGCAGTTGCAAACTTTGTGTTTAATGCCATTAATTTATGCACATTTTACGACGGTATCACAGAACACATTTTTTCACCCCTTTTTTTTGTGTTCATGTTTACTCTGTACAGATCAATTGGTAATGTCCTGGTTAACATTGCACATTTTGGCTCATTACTTATTGATAGGGGCCTTCTGGCTCACTCCTGCTACCACATTCTTTCAGTATAAGTTTTTCTTATGCAGTTTATTTATTGAAGTTTTGTATTTTACCCATGTCCTGTCCTGTTCTCCTCATTGTTTTTTCCACCTTCTTTTCCTTTCACTTTGAGTTAATGGGAGGTATAAAATTTAGTTATAAAAATTTTTTAATTGTCCTGTTTTTGTTTCTCTAGCAACAGTGTTCTTTTAGATTTTACTACACAAGTGTGGTGTGATACTTTTTAAAGTCCACAACAGAGGTTGGTAAATTATTTTATGCATGTATATGATTTCATGATGATTTGTACCTTCGAGCACTCTTATTTATTTCACATTATTTATTAATTTTAACGTACTGTATGTTAGTTTTTAATGTTTTTAATGTCATTTAAGTATTCATAAGTATGATGTTGTTTTATAAGTTTGTCTGTCTGTTCCTTTATGTTTTTATTGTTAGTTAATGGTTGTTTTTTATGATTTTAGTTTTTTGTGCCTGGCCAGCCCCTGACGAAGGGTAACGAAACACGGCCTGTATCGGGCGGCCTGAGGTTTAATAAAGGACTCTGTCTTTCCAATCAATCAAGCTTCTGGTTGGTTTGTTCTTGCTTCAGCGTGATTACTGCTCCCTAGTGTCGTACTTGAAGGCGTAGGCCCGTCTTGTGGGGTCCTTATGAGAGGCTAGGAGGACTTCCTCTACCTCCCTTGGGAGGTTGAAGGGTGCTAAGGTGAATCCGCTCAGCAGCCATGCTGTTAATGATAGGGACCCCAGGTTGGATTGAAGAAGTGAGCCTTCCTCCTGGGTCAGTAGCCCCGAGGCGGTCCCTAGAAGGACTGGGAGCTCCATCGAGAGGCAGAGCAACAGGAGGAACCAAGGCTGCCAGCTCGGGGCCACCAGGATCATGGAGGCCTGGTCCCACAGGACCTTGAAGAGGGTCTGGGCGATTAGTGATATGGGAGGGAAATCATACAGAAGGCCCTCTGACAATGGGATGAGGAAGACGTCTGCTGCTATCCGGGACGGATGCGGTTGGGGGCAACAGAAGCGGTGCAGCTGAGCATTAGCTGGGCTGGCAAAGAGATCCAGATCCAGACTCGGGTTTCCCCAGATTCAGAACAACCACTGCTCCACCCTATGTTGAAATGAGGTGAGATTTGGGATGGTTTATCATGAACCCCAAATGCTGCAGGACCTTGATGGTGTGGGCCATGGCGTGTTGCACGTCAGTGGCCATGTCTCCTTTCACAAGCCACTCATCCAGGTATGGGAAGATGAAGGCCCCTTGGAGACGGAGATTGGCGGCCACTACTGCCAGGCATTTGGTGAAGGCTCTTGGTGCGGAGGCTAGGCTGAAGGGTAGTACCCTGTACTGGTAGTGGTCGCCCCTGACCATGAACCTCAGGTACTGCCTGTGACTGGGACGAATAAGGATGTGGGTATAAGCATCCTTTAGGTCCAAGAAGCATAGCCAATCTCCGTGCTGGAGGTAGGGCAGCAATGTTCCAAGGGAGAGCATTTTGAACTTCTCCCGCACCAGGAACCTGTTCCGATTTCGCAAGTCCAGAATGGGCCTTAGAACTCCTATTATTTTTGGGACCAGAAAGTACCTGGAGTAGAACCCTTTCCCTCTTAGGTGGTGGGGTACTGGCTCCACAGCCCTGTCCTTGAGAAGGCCTGCGAGTTCCTGCTGTAGCAGGGCCTAGTGCAGGGGAGTCCGAGGCGGCGTCTGGTTCAGGTGAAGGAGGTAGCCTTCTCTGACCATTTGAAGTGTCCTGGAGTCGGTGATGGCAGGCCACTGATGGGCAAAATGAATCAGATGCTCCCTGTTGGTAACTGCTCCCCCACGGGTGGAGAGGCTATGCTCAGGGAATCAAAATCCTGACCCAGTTTGGGCAGAGGCTGGTGTTTGGGGTTTACAACCCTTAGGCTTGCATTGACCCTGGCCTGCTCCTCTGCCCTGGAGACCCTGCTGCAGGGTCTGGAGGGCGTGGTATTGGGGATAGCCTTAGTAAAGTTGGCTTTTCCTGTGGAAGGGAAGTCTTTTTTCCTGGTGTTTTTTTCTTGGGAAGGGTGGAGGTCTTCCTGGAGAGCCGAGTTCTGGTGACATACTTGGTCTCTATCTCAGCCGCCTTCTCCTCCATCGGTTTGTCGAAAAGGTTTTCACCGAAACAGGGGATGTTGAGGAGTTTCTCCTGGATCCATTGTTCGAGGTCTGATGCCTGGAGCCAGACCTGGCGTTGGGCACAGATGCCTGCAGCTGCCACCCTCGCGTTAGACTTGAAGCAGTTGTAGGCGGTTCGAGACATGTACTTAGAATACTCCCCAACGCACTTCGTGAGGGTCTCGAATTGCTGGAGGTGATCTCCACTGAGACCCGCCAAGAAACCTACAAGTTCTTTTGCCAGGTCTCAGAGATACATGCCGATATACAGCTGATATGCTTGTAGTCAGCAACCCAGCATTGAGCCCTGGTAGCATTTGCGTACAAGGGCATCGATGGTGCAGGATTCCCTGCCCAGGGGCATGAAAGAGTGAGTCTTCGGGCTTTTCTGCCGGCACATTGTCGACTCCACCACCATAGAGGTGTGAGGAAGTGATGCTTTCCAGAAGCCGGGGCCCCAATGGACCTGGTACATGGTGTCCAGGCATTGGCTAACTATTGGCATCGACGCCAGTGTCTCCCACATTTGAAGGAGTCGTTGCCCAAGGATGGTGGGGATGGGGACGGCTCCTGAGGTGTCAGGCTTGGATTGGGTCTTCAGTGATCCACAGCTGTTGCTTGGCTAGAGCCACAAATGCTTGCCTGGGAGGATCTCACTCCTGAGGACCAGGAGCTGGATCGAGACCCTCGCTGAGGATCGGTTCGTGGCCCAGAGCTCTCAAGGACTGTATCGGCAGCCCGGGAAGTCCTCTACATCAAGGTCCTTGTGGTCTCTGCACGAGCACCGGTGCAGTCAGGCATCAATGCTTGCTACAAAGCAAGGAAGGCAGTGACACTGCATTCCAACGCCATCATCCCGGCTTCCCACTCAAGAGTTGCAATCTTCGACATGGACACCAGGGTGACCAGGTCCGGCAATGGTGAGGAGAGGGATTCTTCGAAGAAATAGGCCTCGGGGTAAGTGATCCATCACCAGAGGCCTTGGCATCTGTTCTGGGAACCTTGCTGACTGCTCAGACTCCTCGGATACCCTCCTGTGACTGTGGGACCTTGACTTTGGGATCCTGCATGGGACTTGCAGTGTGTGTGTCTGATTCTCAGGATGCGGATTTCTTCTTCTTGCACTCCCACTCCGGGGAACCCTTGTCGGAGTGTCCATGGACCCGGTCGGGCACTGCAGAGGCTTTATGCGACTCCAAGGATCCGTGCAGGGCCTTAGAGCGCGAGGTTACCGGGGACACTGGGGCTGAATATGACCTGAGGAAGATGTCGTCCTGCTTCTGCCAACGACTTTGGAGCAGACATCTTTTTGCACAGGGCGCAAACCTCCAGGTCATGGTCGGCACCTTGACACCCTAGGCAGCAGTCATGTGTATCAGTTAGGGACATGTTCTTTGTGCACAGATCACACTTTTTGAACCCACTGGCCATTGGGGCAAAGAGGACCCCTGCAAAGTTGAAGATCTTCAACGCAGTCAGTAGTTAGAAAAGGCGCGAAACCGTGCTGGAGAAAAAACTAAAAATGGTTCCGAGACTCAAAGCCGAGAGGACGGGGCTCGGAGGCAGGAAAGAGACCGATGCTAACCGGAGAAGGAAGATGCACAAGGAAATCAACTTTTTTCCGGGGGAAGATGACTGACATCTGTCGGGATCCGCGGAAAAAGGGAGACTGAGCAAGATGGCACCCTTGTGCGGGAAGGGGACCACGCATGTATGGTGGCCTCTCCAAAAGGCTTTCTTTGAAAGCTGGGGAGATACTTTCGCTGGGCACCATCGGCATTGACATCACTCATATATGAAGACTGACTTCCTGCTTGTTCCTGGAGAAAGTACAGAGAGTAGAAGCCTATTCCCTGTTGGGATGTGGAGACTTCTTCTCTGGTGCCCTGAGACAGAAGAGAGGACACCTCGTCCTGTAGGAGAGTAGTGAGAGGCGATTGCATTGATATTCCCCTGTGAAAATAGAGGGGGGCAGAGTCTCTAGATGTAGTCTGTACCCTTCCTGGACTATGGTTAGTGTCCACTGCTCTGAAGTGATGAGGTGCCATTTGTGGGTGTAGTGACACAATCTGCCTGCTATGAAGAGGGAGTGGTGTTCCTCCAGAGGCAGTGTGGCAATGTTCTCTGGGAAAGAGTTAAAAACCAGGTGCAGACTGTGGCTGCAGAACTAGTTGAGATTTAGCCACCTGTGGCTTCTTCTGTTGCATAGGAGGCTGCTGCCTCTTCTGTGGCGCTTGACCCTGGTACTGAGAAGCAGGTGGATTAGAAGAGAAGAACTACTTCTTATTGAAGAAAGACTTCTTTGCAGATGTCTTTTGCCTAGCAGGGTCAGCTGCGACTCTGGAGAGTCTCCTTAGAGTAGTGCTCTGACTCTAATTGAGAGGCTTTATCTTGCAGTCTTTGCCAATGAGGTTCTCCCCTATGTAGGGTATTTTGCCCAGCTTATCTTAAACCCATTGTTCAAGATCTGAGGCCTGAAGCCATGCAATTCTACAGGCTCCGATGTATATGGCTGTGGCCCTGCTTGTACATTCAAAGGCATCGAAGGTGGCCCTATTGACAAATTTGGGTACATTTTGGCTATACCTGACTAGGACAAAATAGTCTGCCCTTTTGTCATCTGGGAGAAGAAGAGCAAAAGCCTCAAGATTCCTGGATACCTGCTTGAGGAACATTCCCATGTAGAGAATATAGGAGTTAATCCTGGCCGAGAGCATGGATGCCTGGAAGCATTGCTGCCCAAAGGCATCGAGAGTCCACGATTCCTTGAAGATTTGAGGAGTGAGTCTTCGATCTTTTGATTCGGCACATTGCCGATTCAACCACCATGGAGTGGTGTGGAAGCTGTGGCTTTTGGAAGCCCGGACACTCCGGCACATGGTATTGAGTCGACGGCTGTGAAGTGAGACTGAAAGAGGAGTCTCCCACATACGGAGCATAAGATCATGCAGGATGCGGTGCACCGGCAGAGTGGCTGCCTCCTTGGGTGCTGTTGGATATTGGAGGATCTCCAATTCCTCCGCCCTTGGTTCCTTTTCTGATATTACAGTAATGGAGAGACCCTTAGCTGGGTCTCGAATGAATTCCTGGAATGACATGTCTTCCGGAGGAGATATGCTTCGCTTTTGTGGCAGAGAAGGCTCAGAGGAAAGGTCCTGAGGCCCCCGGGAATCGAGTGACTCTGCATCCGAAATACTGGAATCGGAATCGGTGGACTCAAAGTATCGACGGGCATGGTACTTGGCCAAAGCTAGATGCTGGTACTGATGCTCTGAGGTATCGGCCTCAGTAAGACACCTGGGCTGGGTACCGGTATCAGTGATAGACTCAAGAGAGGGCATAGTATCAGTGGCAGGTACTTGCACTACTGTCCTGGAGCATGGCACCAGTAGCTCTCCGAAGGTCAAGGCCTCCGAAGCATCTTGGGACCCCTTGATGGCTTTGGAGAAAAGAGCCTCCCGCTGGGACTGTTTGGCAGGCCGATCCTCCTCCAGGGCAATACCTGAGGGATCTCGATGCTTGGAAGGAGATTTACCTCTGGAGGATTTCTCCTTCATCAATAAAGACTTGTGCTTGGATTTTGCCGCTACTTGGGATCCATGGGAGGAGGAGGAGGCTCTCGATGATGTGGAAGCCAAGGATACCGCGTCTGAGGGGGAAGAGTGTCTCAAGTTTAGAGGCCTGGTTCTGTAGGCCTCTCCATGTCATCTTTTGACAAAGGGGACAGTCTTTTGGCTGCTGGTCTGGGCGGAGGCATTTTAAGCACCAGTCATGGGTGTCAGTCGCCGAGATAGTGCTAGTTGGTTTCTCCATACCATTGATGGAGAGTATGTTAGACTTAAGGCCTAAGATGGCGTCGAGGCACCTTAAAATTTATCTTTTTTGGAAATTAAGTAAAAAGACAAAAGAAAGAAAGAAAGAAAGAAAGAAAGAAAGAAAAGGGAAACCGGCGATGTCTTAGACGGTGCCGGCTTTGACAGGAAGGCAGACGCTATCCACAAAAAAAGAAACTGTTTTTCTGCAGTGACAGGATTTGCTTCTTGCTGGCTCTGTGGAAAATGAAGAACTGAGGAGAGGGAGGTGGGAAGGCAGTCACGCAGGCGCAATGAAGTGCTCCCAAAAGCTTTCCAATTGGAATCTGGGGAGTGTTCCCGCACAGGTTCCGTCAGTACCGACATTGCCAATATGTGGAGACTACATTCCTGCTTGTTCCTGGGGATATGATGATCCAAAACATCAAGCTGAAACATGCATTAAACAGAAGACCTTAATTTTATATTTCCAACAATAAATTGGAAATAGCAGCAGAAACACAAGAACTGTGAAGATATATTGAAAACAGAAAAGAAAGATAACAAACTAAACTATTTAGACAGTTCTACAGGGAATTGAGAAAGAACATGAATATGGCAAAACACACCACCAACCAAAGCTGAAACAGAAACCATCTGAAGAAAACTATATGAGGAACCCATAGAGCATAATCAAGAAGCAGAATGATTACCCTGCATATGGAAGGATTTAGAAAAAGCAAACATCAAACCTATGGAATGGCCCATAGTAACAAAAGAGCTGGAAAACAGGTCAAAATAAGTCCCAAAATGGAAGAGCCCTAGCTCAAATGGAGTGACCAACTTTTGACTCCAACTGTTAACATCACTCCACCAAGACCTCTCAAACAGCAAAAATCAATTGGTCAAGCAGCTGGACTTAACACCACAATGGCTTATAACAAGATGAACATTTTTTCTCCATCCAAAGTAACATTCCCAAAAATTACAGACCAATAATTTGTCTTCTCCCAATCTATAAGTTGTTCACTGAAATAGATGCAGCTAGAATACATGATCATATTGCGTCCAATAACATTATGGCACTGGAGCAAAAGGGCAATAAGAGGGGACCATATGGAACCAAAGTGTAGTTAATGTTGAATAAGGCCAACATGACCAGTGCTAAGAAAAGCAGAAATTTCAGTATAGCATGGATTAATTATAAGAAAGCTTTTGACAGTATCCCAACTCTCGGATAATAAAATGCCTTAAAATATATAAAATAAATCCTGATTTCATAGAGTACATTAAGTTCACCATGGCAATATGGCAAACCATACTCTTTTTGAAGTATGAATATGGTCAGTACATCATTCATAACATCAAGATCCAGCAAGAAATATTTCAGGAAGATTCCCTGTTGCCACTTCTGTTTTGTATGATGCTTAATCCAATGAGTACTCTCATAAACTTTGCAATACAGATTTAGTCTGAATCATAAAAGGTAACAACCCATAGGTCACATCCCATTTACTACTTGAAGACTACCTGAAGCTCTACAGTTCCAGCAACCAACAATTAACAGAGCAACTCTGTGTAGGTAAAAACGTTTGTTGACTTCTGGCCTTGACAAATGTGCTAAGGCAAATTGTCTTTAGAGGAAAATTTAGCAAAAAATGGAAAAGCATCCCTGGCTGAGGGTTGTGACATCAAAAAACTTGAAAAGGAAAGCATATATAAATATCTTGGAGTGGAGGAAGGAATAACAATCAAGCAAAAATTACTGAGAGAAAAGATCAGTAAAGAAAATATTACATGAGATTAAAACAGTTGTTGAAAAGTGCTTTAATATCACAGAATAAGATACAAGTCATCAATCAGCTGGAAATTCCTGTACTCTCATACATCTTTGGGATTGTAGACTGGCCTCTTAAAGGTCTTGAAGAACTGGATGTGCTAAAAAATAAAACTCCTCCATAACTATAATTTACAAGAATCAGTGTATGCTGAGACTGTACATCCCTAGAGCTGAAGGAGGACTAGATCACAGATATAGATTACACCTACAGAGCTATTATCATAGGCCTCCAGCCCTACCTAACAGCATCATCGGATCCACATACCCCAAAAAAGTGCTGAAATATGAAAGTAAATGTCCAGAATCGGTCTCCAACACTATCCCAAGATTTGCAGGAAAGTTACTTTCAAAAGTTTTAATCAAACTTCAGAACAGAGGGAACCCATCCATTTATTAGTAATGTCCATATTATATTGTATGCTATTTTAATGGTAACATGGCCATTCACGAAAAATGTCCAAAAAGGGAGCTCAATACCAGGATACACCCCAAAAGACTTAAATATACCCAATATTCTCATCATTGCTCCCCACAAAGATCCTATTTTTCATTTACCTCCTATTGCAATTAAAATGTGTCTTCTCAGTTTATCAATGCTCCTTTATACAAAAATTAAGTACTTAGAAGTCTTATCTGTGTCATAAGAACATAAGATATGCCATACTGGGTCAGACCAAGGTCCATTAAGCCCAGTATTCTGTTTCCAACAGTGGCCAATCTAGGTCATATGTACCTAGCAGTTTCCCCAAGAGACACAAGTTCCACAATGCTTGTACTGGGTCAAGCATTGATATCTTCGGTCACTTCTTAATAATGGTTTATGGACCTTTCCTCCAGGAACTTGTCCAAACCTTTTTTAAACCCCGCTACACTAACAGCCTTTACTACATCCTCCGGTAACAAATTCCAGAGTATGATTACACTTTTGAGTGAAAAAATATTTTATTTTATTAGTCTTAAATAGTTTACCCTGTAGCTTCATTGCATGTCCCCTAGTCTTTCTATATTCTGATAACGTAAACAATCGATCTACGTTTACCCGTTCCACTCCGTTCATTAATTTATAGACTTCTATCATATCTCACCTCAGTCGTCTCTTTTCCAGGTTAAAGAGCCCCAACCTTTTTAGCTTTTCTTCATAGGAGTATCCTTCCATCCCCTTCACCATTTTGGTGGCTCTTCTCTGAACCTTTTCTAAAATCACTATATCCTTTTTAAGATACGGCGACCAGAATTGCACACAATATTCAAAGTGCGGTCTCACCATGGAACGATATAGAGGCATTATAATATCTTTTGTTTTATTTTCCATTCCTTTCCTTATCATACCTAGCATTCTATTTGCTCTCTTGGCCGCCGCTGCACACTGGGCCGAGGGTTTTAACATGGTATCCACAATGACGCCTAAATCTTTTTCCTGGGTGGTGGTTCCTAATGTGGAACCTTGCATCGTGTAACCATAGTTTGGGTTGTTCTTCCCTAGGTGCATAACCTTGCACTTGTCCACATTAAATTTCATCTGCCATTTTGATGCCCAGTCTTCCAATTTATCAAGATCCTCTTGCAATTTTTCACAATCCTCTCGGGTTTTAACAACTTTAAATAGTTTTGTGTCATCTGCAAATTTGATAACCTCACTCGTTATTCCACTTTCCAGGTCATTTATGAATATGTCAAAAAGCAGCGGACCCAGCACAGACCCCTGGGGCACACCACTATTCACCTTTCTCCATTGGGAAAATTGGCCATTTAGCCCTACCCTCTGCTTTCTATCTTTTAACCAGTTCCTGATCCACAATAGTACACTGCCTCCTATCCCATGACTCTTTAGTTTTGCCAAAAGTCTCTGATGAGGGACCTTGTCAAAGGCTTTCTGAAAGTCCAGATACACAATATCAACCGACTCACCTTTGTCCATCTGTTTATTCACTCCTTCAAAAAAACATAACAGATTAGTAAGACAAGATCTTCCTTGTCTAAAGCCATGTTGGCTGTCTCCCATTAGGTTGTGACTATCTACATGCTGAGTAATTTTATTCTTTATGATGGTTTCTACCATTTTTCCCGGTACTGACGTCAGGCTCACCGGTCTGTAGTTTCCCGGATTACCCCTGGAACCCTTTTTAAAAATTGGTGTTACATTGGCGATCCTCCAGTCTTCAGGTATTAGAGATGATTATAATGATAGTTCACAGATTACTGATAGCAAGTCTGCAATCTCATATTTCAGTTCTTTCAACACCCTTGGATGTATACCATCCGGCCCAGGTGATTTGCAACTCTTCAGTTTATCTAATAGTTGTAAGACATCTTCCCGATGTATCGATATTTCCTTCAATTTTTCCGCACCTTTAAATACCACTTCAGTCATGGGTAACATCCCTACATCTTCCTCAGTAAAGACCGAAGCAAAGAATTCATTCAGTCTCTCCGCTATCGCCTTGTCGCCTCTTAGTGCTCCTTTAACCCCTTTATCATCTAATGGACCAACTGACTCTCTCACAGGTTTTTTGCTACGAATGTACTTGAAAAGGTCTTTATTTCGCGTTTTTGCTTCCGCAGCAAGCTTCTTCTCAAATTCTCCTTTTGCCTGCCTTATCAATGCCTTGCATTTGACTTGCCAGTGCTTGTGCTGTTTCCAGGTTTCGTCGTTTGGCTCTTTTTTCCTTTTCCTGAAAGATGCTTTTTTGGCAACAACAGCCTCTCTGACCTCACCTTTAAACCATGCTGGCAGTTTTTTGGACTTCCTTCCACTTTTCTTAAAGCGTGGAATACAGCTGGTCTGGGCTTCCAAGATAGTATTTTTCAACAACACCCAAGCTTGATGTACGTCTTTAACCTTTGCAACTGCTCCTTTTAGTTTTTTCTTAACTGTTTTCCTCATTTTATCATAGTCTCCCTTTCGAAAGTTAAAAGGTAGTACTGTGGATTTCCTTACTATCCCTCCTCCACTAATTAAATCAAAGGCGATCATGCTATGATCACTATTGCCAAGTGGCCCCAACACCCTCTTGCACTAGATCTGGTGTTCCACTAAGGACTAGGTCTAATATGGCTTCCCCTCTGGTTGGTTCATGACCCAGCTGCTCCAAGAAGCAGTCATTTATTTCATCTAGGAACTTTATCTCCCTAGCATGTCCTGACGTGACACTGACCCAGTCGATACCGGGGTAATTGAAATCACCCATTATTATTACTGCGCTGTAACTTTTGTTAGCTTCCTTGATTTCTTTGAGCATTTCATCATCCATTTGGTCATTCTGGCCAGGTGCTCGATAGTACACCCCCACTGCCATTGCCTTCCCCCTTTTATATGGAATTTCAATCCATATAGATTCTACAGCAGATTTTGTTTCCTGCAAAACTTTAATCCTTTCTGAGTCAATGCCCTCTCTAACATAGAGTGCAACCCCTCCACCAATTTGATCAGCTCTATCATTACGATATAGTTTGTACCCAGGTATCACAGTGTCCCATTGGTTGTCCTCCTTCCACCATGTCTCTGATATTCCAATCATATCTAACCTTTCATTTAGTGCTATATATTCTAACTCTCCCATCTTATTTTTTAGACTTCTAGCATTTGCATACAAGCATTTTAGAGAATGTATTTTATTCATGTTAATTTGGCTATTGTTAGACATGGGTAAATTGGGATCTTTAAGCTCTGTCTGCTCCATACTTGAGGGCATTTGGGCTACTTTACTCTTTTGTGGAACCTCTCTGCTTTTGGTAGTATCTTTCAAGGATACATTCTTACGAACCATCCGCTCTTGGGCGACTGTCGGCATATCCATAACCGTAAGTCTCTGTAATGACCTTTGGTCACAGGTTTCACCAGCAGGTTGCTCATGTGCTCTGTTTTTGAGGTCATAGTCCGCCATGATTTGGTATGGACATGTTTGTAGCAGTTTGGCTGTTTTTCATAACGTGGATCCATTTATATTCTTCTTTTTTGTTTGGAAATCCCTGGCAAAACCTGATGGCAAAACCTGTGGCCAAAAGTCATTACAGAGATTTACTGGTGTGGATACGCCTAACACAGATAAGTCTTCTAAATACTTAATTTTTGTATAACGGAGGATTTAAAAGCTGTGAAGATACATTTAATTCAGTAAAAGGTAAATGAAAAATAGCATCTCCGTGGAGAGCAATGATAAATTTGGACAATTTTGGTGAAAGGCCATGTTACCATTAGAATAAAGCACAGTTACTTACCTGTAACAGGTGATCTCTGGGAACAGCAGGAATAACTCTTCACATATGGGTACGTCGGTACAGACGGAGCCTGTGCGGGAACGCTCCCCAGCTTCCCAAAAAGGAAAGCTTTTGGGAGCATCCCACAGCGCCTGCGCGCTGCCTTCCCGCCTTTCCTAACCGCCTCTCCTCAGTTCGAGTTTTAAAGCTGAGACAAAAGAGAGAGGAAAGGAAAGACAGATAGAGAGATACAACTCCTAGGGGAGGTGGGAGGGTTGTGAAGACTTATTCCTGCTGTTCCCAGAGATCACCTGTTACCGGTAAGTAACTGTGCTATCTCCAGGAACAAGCAGGAATGAGTCTTCACATATGGGGACTCCCTAGCTAAGATGCCTGGGAGATCCCCAAGGATATGAGACCCTGGGAAGGGTTCTACCTCCTCCTATGGATCTCAGGCATCTATCCAGGGATGGAGGGTAGGAGTTGATTAAGAATGGAACAGGTGTTTGAGAGCAGCCTGACCAAACAAGGCATCCCGGCGGGAGTCCTTGTCCAAGCAGTAATGGGCTGTGAAGGTGTGAACCGAGGCCCAGGTGGCTGCTCGACAGATCTGGTCGATGGACACAGAATTTAGATGAGCCATAGAGGCGGCCATGGCCCTCACATTATGAGTTGTGACATGGCTCTCCAGAGAAAGGTTCTTACTCTAGTAGGCAAAAGAAATACACTGAGCAATCCAATTGGACAGTGTCCTCTTAGAGACTGGAAGTCCCAAATGAGAGGGATCAAAAGCAACAAAGAGCTGGGAAGACTTTCTATGTTGCTGTGTCCTTTGTAAGTAAAAGGCAAGAGCTCTTTTACAATCCAGAGTATGAAGATTCTTCTCTGCACTTGATGCATGAGGAGCTGGAAAAAAGACAGGTAAATATACCTCTTGATTAAGATGAAAAGGTGAGACCACTTTAGGCATAAAGTGTGGATTGGTCCTAAGAACTACCTTATCATGATGGAACCTTGTATAAGGTGGATTAGCCACTAAGGCCTGCAGCTCACTGATGCGGCGAGCTGAGGTGACTGAAATGAGGAAAATAACCTTCCAGGAAAGAAATTTCAAGGAGGTGGTGGCTAAGGGTTCAAAAGGAGGCTTCATAAGCTGACCAAGAGCCAGATTTAAATCCCATGCCACCGGAGGAGACCTAATGGGAGGTCTAGTTAAAGTTAGGCCTCTCATGAATCTTGCAATAAGAGGATGAGAGGAAATAGGTTGTCCATTGGAAGGCTTAAGAGATGCTGCAATAGCACTCAAATGGACCCTTACTGAATTTGTCTTAAGGCCTGCATTGGAAAGATGCAGGAGGTATTCCAATAGAGAATTCAAAGGTAGTGCTAGAGGGTCGAGACCCCTTTCAGCAAACCAAATGGAAAATCTTTTCCATTTAAAAGCATAGGAACGCCTAGTGGAAGGTTTTCTGGAAGCATGGAGGATATCCTTCACTTGTGAGAAAGATTCCAGCCTTGAAGGTCTAGGCCTTCAGTAACCAAGCTCTGAGGTGAAGGGACTCGGGGTTTGGATGCCACAAAGTCCCCTCCTCCTGGGACAGAAGGTCTGGAGCAGCTCCCAAATCCAGGGAGGGGGCTTGGGAGAGATGCAGAAGTAGAGGGTACCACACTTGGCGTGGCCAGCGTGGAGCTATGAGGATCATAGATCCTTGATCCCTCTGAAGTTTGAACAGAGTCTTGGGAATCAAGGGAATGGGTGGAAAGGCATACAGGAAACCCTGACCCCAGTGAAGGAGGAAGGCATCCTTGGCCTGAACTCCCTGACACGGAATTCTGGAACAGAACCGGGGAAGTTTGGCATTCCACGGACTTGCAAAGAGGTCTATGTCCGGGGTTCCCCATTCTTGGAAGATTCTGAGTACCTGATCCATGTGCAGGGACCATTCGTGTGGGAGCAGAACTCGACTGAGTCTGTCTTCCCAAGAGTTTTGGATTCCTGGGAGGTATACTGCCAGGAGATGGATTTGATGCTCTCTGGCGAAGACCCACAATCTTAAAGCTTCGTTGAAAAGCGACAGAGAGCCAGTTCCTCCTTGCTTGTTTATGTAAAACATGGCTACTTGATTGTCCGTATGAATGAGGACTGTCTTGTAGCTGAGCAGGGTATGAAAGACCTTGAGAGCTAGAAAGACTGCTCGAAGCTCCAAGTGATTGATATGAAGAAAGGTCTCCTGTGGGGACCAAGTGCCTTGAGTGGAGAGGTCTTGTAGATGAGCTCCCCAACCTGTTTGGGAGGCATCTGTTGTGAGGGTTGCTTGGGGCAACAACTGTTGGAAGGGGGACCCCAGCAACAGATTTTGAGTGGACATCCACCACTGGAGAGACCAAAAGAGACGTTTGGAGGTTGCTATTTGGTCTGAGAGAGCTCCTGATGCTTGAGTCCACTGGGTGGACAAAGTCCATTGGGCTGCTCTCATATGTAGGCGAGCATAGGGTACCACATGCACTGTGGAAGCCATGTGGCCTAGCAGTTGTAGCATCTCCCGGGCAGTTAAGTGGCTCTTTGACTGAATCTGAGAGGCTAACTGCACTAGGCGTAGGCAACGGGCCTGAGGAAGATAGGCCCTTGCAGTGGTAGTATCTAGCCAGGCCCCTATGAACTTTAGGGACTGAGTAGGGGTGAGCTGGGACTTTGGGAGTTTACCACAAGTCCCAGATACTGTAGAATGCGCCTTGTGCAGTCCAGGGAAGTCTGGGCCTCTGACTGAGATGGAGCTCGGATGAGCCAGTCGTCCAGGTATGGGAATACAAATATTCCCAGAGTGCGTAGAAATGCAGCTACTGTTGCCATGCATTTGGTGAACACTCTTGGGGCAGAGGCCAGACCAAACGGAAGAACCCTGTATTGATAATGTTTTCCTTCGAAAAGAAAATGGAGGAATCTTCTGTGAGATGGATGGATGAGGACATGTGTTTACGCATCCTTGAGATCTAGAGAACAAAGCCAATCCTGACTTTGAAGGTATGGAAGGAGAGTGCCCAGAGAAAGCATCTTGAACTTCTCCTTGCATAGAAATTTGTTCAATTCCCTGAGATCTAATATGGGTCTGTATCCCCCTGTCTTCTTTGGAATGAGAAAATAGGGGGAGTAAAACCCTGACCCTTGTTGAAGAAGGGGAACTTCTTCTATTGCCCCTTGGGCAAGAAGGGTAGCCACCTCTTGACCTAGAAGGTCGAGAAGAGATGTGGGAGAACTGAAGTGTCTCACCATGGTGTGAGGAGGAAGGTCTGAGAAATGAAGTTTGTAGCCCTCTCTTATGATGGAGAGGGTCCACTGCTCTGATGTAATCTGCTCCCATCTGGGAGCACACTGAGCTAACCTTCCTGGAATGGTGAGAGGTTCTGGCTGTCTTAAAGCCAGAAAGGCTAAGTTCTCTAGCATCAAGTCAAAAACCCTGAGGAGGTTGGGTCTGCTGAGTTGCAGTAGCCCCTGTAGTCTTAGGTCTGGCCTGTTTAGGTTGCTGATGCTTAGTAGCAAAGCGACCTATAGAGGATTGTTGGCCAGAAGTAGAAGGGAATCTGCCCTTTTTGAAAAAAGACTTCTTGAAGGGTTTTTTCTTGGCAGGCATGGAGGTTGACTTTGAAAGTCTATCCAGAGCAGAATTTTCTGCATCCATTTGAGTGGCTTTTATTTGCCATTCTTTGCCAAAGAGGTTTTCACCTGTACAGGGAAGATTTCCTAAGCCATCTTGGACCCAGGGTTCTAAATCAGAAGCTTGGAGCCAAGCAATTCTGCGAGCAGCTATGGCAATGCCAGAAGCTCTGCTGGCACCTTCAAAGGAGTCAAAGGCTGCCCGGTTGGAAAACTTTGAAATGTCTTGAGTATGCTTAAGCCAAATGAGGAATTCATCCCTTTTATCTTCTGTCAGAAAAGGGAGGAAAGTGTGCAGTTTATCTGCAACCTCCTTTAGAAACATACCCATGTAAAGACTATAGGAGTTGATTCTGGCAATAAGCATACTGGCTTGGAAGATTTTTCTACCAAAAGCATCCAAGGTCCTGCATTCTCTTCCTGGAGGAGTAGAAGAGTGTCTCTTTGTATTCTTTATCCTCTTCATAGCTGACTGCACCACAATGGAATGGTGAGGAAGCTGTGTTTTATGAAAACCAGGACAGGGAGGGACACGATACATAGGGGTATGTTTACTAAACGGGGCACTTGTGCGGGGCGCACCTGAGCGCCCTAAAATGATACATTTAAGTGCTCTTAAGCGCCCCGTACGCGTGCGCGGCACATTAACGGGTCCCGCACGCGTGCGCCGAAAACTCGCACGTTTGCGGGGTGCTCATGTGCGATAGAGGCGTGGAAAGGCGAAATGAGGGCGGTGGAAGGCCCCCGAGGGGCGGAGAGACGGGGTCAATGGGTGGAATGTGGGAGGGGAGAGACTCCCCGCACAGGAGCGTGCCCGAATTTACAAGGAAAAAATACCGCCAGTGAAACACTCGCAGTAGAAAGCATTTAAAGGGAAGAGAAACCATTTCCGTCAGCAATGTACAGGAAAACCGGGGAAACCAGCAAAACGTGAGCAGTGTGATACATGTGCACAGCACAAAAGTGCAAATAAAAATAGAAAATGACCACAACAGAACTATTAAAAATAGTAATTCAGCTGGGGAACAGTTATAGTGATGGGCAAATACAGAAAACACACCCAGCAAAGCTCCAGAAAAAAGAAATGAATTTTGGAAGGGTTTACGGAGCGGAGACTCTTCCAAAAACATTTCCTTTTGTGGAGCTTTCCTGGGAGTGTTTGCTATGGTTGCCCATTAATATCACTGTTGCCCAGCGTGGTGATATTTTGTCCCCCATTTCCCGTGGTCATTTCCGGGGTTTATGTGCACGTTTGTCACCAGACAGGGTGCATATGCCCACAGTAAATTTGCGTAGAGCAGGGTTTGTGACTCCATCCTGCCAGGCTTACTACCTCCAGGGGCTGCACTATCTATGTGGCCATAGTGTGGTGCAGCAGACAGAGTCAGTACCTCTAGGACCAGAGGGTCAGAGGTTCAAAGCCCAGCTGGGGCACTTGCCAGCCCAGTCCCTATATTTTACCCACCACTAAACACAGATAGCGCAGACACCCCTGTATTGCAGGGGACATAAGCATGGGGAAAACACCCATATTTTACCCAACAACGCACACACACCACAACAATGGGCATTACCCACAGCCAAGTACCCCAAATGCAGTCCCGTACTGCCACATTCCAATCAGGTCACCTGCTTTTTATGGGAGAAGCTCATGCCAGCATGTTGGCGGACGAGTACATGTGGTGCAGGGGGCAGTGGCTGCTAGCGACAGAAGACAGAGGCCTAGCCATTTGCAGGCTGGCACAGTCCACAGCAACAGACAGGCCCTGCCGGATCCACAGTCATGGACTATCCAGGGAATTCAGCCAATCTGTGGCTACACAGTGGTGCAGTGCACACAGACAGTGCATGCAAGAACAGAAGGTCACAGGTTCAAAGACCAGCTGGGGCTACCAGCAATCCTGCCCACATATTTTCCCCACAAATAAACAGTGACAGTAAGGACACACCTTTCGTGACGAGGACATATGCAATGGTAATACGTCTATCTTTTACCCCACTGAGCACAGACACCATGAACAGGGGCAGAACCTACAGCAGAATCCCCCAAATGCAGTCCTGGTGGGCCACACACCAGTCAGGTTCCATGCTGCCACTCATACAAATGCCTGTGCTGTATATCTATGCACCACCCCCACGGCATGTAGATGTAGCTCATGCATATTCATGAGGGACAGCAGGAAGACCCGAACAGTGTGATGCAAAACTGGACTGGAGTGGGGAAGCGCTGCCGTAAAGCAGCAGCCAACAGGGGCAGACACACCCACACCCACACCCACACCCACAGGCCCCATTGGCCAATGTCTCCTGTAGAGGCAGAACATTGGACCCTGCGTGCATCTCCCAATACCAGCACCTGCATACCTTAGCAATGTCACCCTACACCTGAGGTACACAGCTCTGAAACGTTTGCTAAGAGTACAGGCTGATAGATATCCCTACGTTACGCACATACTGCTAGTTGACCCCATCCGAACAATCTGTTTGGTGTCTGCGGTGCGTGCTCCAGGCCTGGCCCCTGACGGTGTTCACCACCCTGGGGAGTGACCCCCAGCAGTACTGCGTACCATATCCATGCCTGTGCCGTGCCCAGGACCGGTGTGGTGGCCAAGGCTAATCACCCCCTCAATAGTAGCACAATGCTGGCATAGGTGTGGGAGTGTGTGTCTGTCTATACAGTGTGTGTTGGCTGCAAACACCTTCCCCAACCCACACTGCCAGCACTACTGCCAGTATTGGCCTGCCAATGTGCATAATGAGCAGCAAGGTACCATGGGTATAGGTCAGACATGGTGGGCTGGCCAGGATGCATCTGCACAGGGCATAGGGCACTGGCTGTGACATTGTAGTGCCAGGCCACCACCTACACAGACAGGGTGACCTCTGTATGTGCTGCTGGGGGAGCACTCTCACCCTGAGTGTGCAGTGATGACAGCATGGCTAGGCACCCCCATAGTGCTGTATTGTGTTTCACTGTTGTGGAGCTCTGTCATGGCCTCATCCAGCCATGGCTGGTGTTGTGGACCTGGTCCTGGGCGCCACATCACACCCTCAGGGTGAGCACAGTACCCGCACAATGTGACGGTGTGTAGCTACTCTTTGCTGGTAGTCCACCTGCTCAGGACCCCCTACCAGGCCGAGGTGCTGTGTGGGTGCACATGGACAATTCCCCCTACCAGGCCGGGTAGCTGTTGGGGTGCATTCCCCATCTTGTGTGCATCTGTGGACAGCTGATTTGCATGTGCAGTGCATCATGGGTACGGGTGGCCTAACCCTATCCTGTCTACAACAGCAGACTGTCTGTGGGGTGACGTGCAGGCTCTCTGCAGCCAGCCAGGGGCTTGCTGTCAGCTATAGAGCTGTAGCCCAATGGTTACGTCACTCCCTGTACAGCCAGAGGTCATGGTTCAAACCCACAGTGGGGCCCTTTGATAGGGCTGTCCACAGCTTTATTTTTATTTACTGTACACATGTCTATGCCGGCAAAACCACACACAGCTTACTATACCCATTAGGTGCCTCTGAGGGTGCTTTATAGGGCGCCCTATAGGCCACCTTATGGTTGCCATCCATATAGGGTGCACTATACATTATCCTGTGTCGCAACATACATGGTGCCCTATAGGGGACATTCTAGGGTGCCTTGGCAGACAGTGCACTGTAACATGTGCCTTACGGGCATCCGTATGTTAACACACTGTGAGAGCGGGTTTACTAGTGGTGGGAAATAAAATATAAATGGAAGGCCTCCTACAGCACTCCTCACCATGATACATACTGCCCCAGCCAGCCTTGTTCACTGGGCACTGTGAGGGGTTGAACCCCTGGCCCCTGCACCATTGGTCAGTGTCTTAACCATTGTGCTGTGGCTCTGTTCCTGTGTTTGTGCATCCGCGCGCAGCCTTGTAGCCATCAGCGCGCCATCTTGTGGCGCACTAAATTAACAGCACGCCGCCTTATGCCGCACAACATGGAAATGCCCCTAAAATAATGCCTCAGCCAGCTGTCTTCAATGGGCACTGTGGGGAATTGAACCCATGATCCCTGCACGAGTGGTCAGTGTCTTAACCATTGTGCTATGGCTCCGTTCCTGTTATTTGCACATCAGCGCGCCACTTATCCCTCCCACTATTGGACTGCCCCCTCACACATCAGCGCGCCGCCTTCTGCCCACCGGCTCGCCGCCTTCTGTTGCCCACATTTATCAGCGCACTGCCTTCTGCCGCCAAAACTTAACAATGCGCCGCCATCTGCCGCCCACACTAAACAGTGCGCTGCCTCATGCCGTAATAAAAATAACAGTGCGCCGCCTTCTGCCGCCCAAAATTAATATGCCTCCTAAACCACTGTTGCCCATAAATGTTGATGCCTCAGCTGGTCTTTTTTGTTGAGCGCAATGGGGGTTTGAACCCCTGGCCCCTGCACCATTGGTCGGTGTCTTCACTGTTGTACTACGGCTCTATTGTTTGGTTTTGCAGCAGCGCACCACTTAGCCTTCCCACGCGCTAATGTGGGCCCCGCACATTAGCGCGACGCACACACGTACGGTCCGGTTTTTTGCTTTTTTCTGCCTGGCCCGCCCACTCCTTATATGGCACCAGCACACTAACGGGAACCCGCACAGCAACGGTGTTTAGTAAACATGCCACATAGTGTCCAATCTGCGAGAATGAGGAGAGATAGTGAGAGGAGTCTCCCATAAATCAATCATGTGTTCATAAAGAATCTCATGAATTGGTAAGGTGACTGCCTCTTTAGGAGCCTTAGAATAACCCAAAATATCTAATTTTTTTGCTGTAGGCTCTGCTTCAGAGGATACTGAAATAGAAAGACCTTTAGCTACTTCTCTTATGAAGTCTTGAAAGGACAAGTCCTCTGGAGGAGACATTCTTCTTTTTGGAGAAGAAGGCTCTTCAGGAAGGACTATAGATACTTCAGCAGACTCCTCTGACGTATCAGAATCACCAGAGGAATCAAAGTACCGTCTGTCAGGGTGCTCTTCTAACGCTCGGTACGCGTATCGAGCAGTATCGACATCGGGCGTCATCGGTACCGGATCGGTACCGATGAGCAGCCCTGGACAAGGAACCTCTGTAGTCGGTATCCTGGTCGATGCCAATGCAGTCGGTACCGGTATCGGCGCTGGTGCCGGTACCCGAGTCGATATTGACAACGGAGTTTGTTGTGGTATCAACGGCGTCGCAGCTTGAATGAAGGCACTGATAGCCTGCTGCATGGACAGAACGTTCTGATCCATCGACGCCATGAATGCCTGGAACTCAGTACCGGAAGGTTGTGACGGTACCCCAGAGCATTCTAACAGGTGATCGGTTGAGGCCGTGCCATCGATGTCAACCTGTAACCCCATAGGTGAAGCTTTGGAAGCCGGAGCTTCCCGCCGGGGTTGTTTTGCCGGTGCAGGATCCTCGAGGGCAAGCCCGGCGGCATCTCGATGCTTAGAGGGAGATCTACCCTTCGAGGACCGGCTGGATTTATGTTTGGTTACCTGAGATCCATTGGGGGAAGAAGAAGCCCTGGAAGACGTTGATGCCACTGAAGCTGCATCAGCGGGAAACAGCACATGGAGCTTAGCTGCTCGGTTCTGTAAACCCCGTTTAGACATCAGAGAGCAGGACGGACAATCCGAAATGGAGTGTTCAGGACCCAAACATTTCAGATACCATTCATGAGTGTCTGTAACAGAAATAGTACCGCTGCACTTAGTGCATTTCTTAAACCCGGAGGCTGTTCTTTCCATGAGGAAAATTTCTTGTGAGGCCTAAGGCCCAAAGAGAAAAATACACTAAGTGAGGGAAAAATATATAGTGTTTGTTTTTTTTAAAGAAAAGAAAGAAAAGACCGGCGGTACCGGTCCGGAGTCGGGGAAGGCAGACACGCGACCAAAGAAATAAAATAAAGAACTTCTTCAGCGGTGACAGGGCTCGACCTGCTGGCTCCGCGGCAAAGAAGAACTGAGGAGAGGCGGTTAGGAAAGGCGGGAAGGCAGCGCGCAGGCGCTGTGGGATGCTCCCAAAAGCTTTCCTTTTTGGGAAGCTGGGGAGCGTTCCCACGCAGGCTCCGTCGGTACCGACGTACCCATATGTGAAGACTCATTCCTGCTTGTTCCTGGAGATAATAGAATATGGTTTGGTTAAAAGTTTTGAAAGGAATTTTCCTGCAAGTCTTGGGATATTGTTGGAGACAGATTCTGGACTTACTTTCATATTTTAGCACTTTTTTGTGTATTTGGATCAGATGATGCTGAAAATCTTGGGATATTGTTGTATTTGACATTTTTTGCAGAAGAAGGGTGACTTGATAGTTTCTGTATAGAATATAACCAATCTCCATCATCAAACTTGATAAGCATTCTGACGACTAGAAGGAATGAGTGGGAATCCACAAGCACACAAAGTGAAGGAAGCGACAGAATTAGCAAAACAAGAGAAAAAAGCTTTATAAAGAATTAGATCAGCAAACGAAGAAAAACAAGTGGTAAATGCACAAATACAATGGAAAATGCAGAGTGTAATTCTAGAAGCCCTTTGTCAATCAAGAACGAACATATGAATGTTTAAGGAAAGGTGAAATGGAACCGAAGGTTGAGAGAGATTGATAGCTGCAGCCCAGGACAGCAGATTACAGATGAGATGTTTACAGTGAGCATTAAAAAACTGGCAAAACAAACATATGGCAATTCCATAGGAAACAGATGGAAACTGTGACACACCTCAGAGCTGGCTGTGAAGTTCCGATGGCAGAATATTTTTATACAGAAAGGCACAATATAGTAGCACGCCTCATCTATTGGAAACTCTGTAATCACTACAAACATTGCTGTGCCTGAAAAGCACTGGGATCATGATCCTAAATGCATTACAGAGAATGAAGAGATTATGATCACTTGGGATACTCCAATTCCTAACGATAAAAAGCTGGATGCAAGGAAGCTGGACATACTGGTAAAGGAGAACACCACCAGAATGGCACTGATTATAGAGGTGTCAGTCCCAAGTAACTATTCTGTGAATCGCGTTGAGAGGGAGAAGTTCTTCAAGTACCAAGAAATGCAGTCGGAGACCAAGAAAATGCGGCAGAGATACTGAGATATTTAGGTGCCACAGGCTTGATTAAGAAGAATTTCCAAGCACACGTGATAAAATTACCTATATATGTTACAACATGTGAACTCCAGAAGGAAGCTCTCTGTGGCACAATGCAAGCACTATGCTAAGCATTAGACTCAGATCATACTCCATGTACCGTGGCTTAGAAGTGAGGTTCATGACTGTCACAGTATGCACAAAACTAACTCAATTGGAGAAAATGCCCCTAGATATACAGTAGCACAGGCAGTGGTAAAGCAATCTTCATACTGCCCATTTAATGTGCCTTATTGTTGTTCCACCATTGGGTGTCTGAGCAATTAAATTTCCATAACATAGTAACAGAGTAAAATAGTATATGACAGCAAATAAAGGCCAGTATGCTCCATCTAATCTGCCCAGTAAGGTGGCTAAAGTAGGTGTACCCACCGCTCCGTGAAGGTCACCCCTCTATGCCTTTGTTTAGGGTTGTACCTGTCACTCCATGCAGTCACCCCCCTATATGCCTTTGTCTAGAGATGGACCCACCGCTCTGTGCATGTCACTCCCCCCCTATTTGTTGAAGTATAAAGCGTAGTTACTCACCTGTAACAAGTGTTCTCTGGGGACAGCAGGAATCCGTCCTCACATATGGATGACATCGGCACAAACGGAGCCCTCGCGGAAGCATCCCCCAGCTTTCAAACAAAGCTTTTGGGAGATGCTAGACGCATGCGTGGTCCCCTTCCCGCCCAAGGGTGCCATCTTGCTCAGTCAGATGACAGTGCTAAAAGATGGCAAAAATAAATAAAAGATGGTAAAGGAGCAACTTCAAGGGGAGGAGGGAGGGTTGTGAGAACTGATTTCTGCTGTCCCCGGAGAACACCTGTTACAGTTGAGTAACTATGCTTTCTCCGGGAAGTCAGTCCTCACATATGGGACTCCCCAGCTTCATGCTACTGAAAGCCCACAGCGAAAAACCATGGTCACCCTCAAGAGAAGCCGTGAGCAGCAGCAGCAATTAAGTCCGTAGCTACTGACTACAGTAGGATCCCTGTGTCCGATGGAAACCAGCACTCCGGTAGCCTGAACACAGAAGGGTCGGAGGGTAGGAGTTCCCTAAACCCTAAAAGGATTCTGGAGCACAGCCTGGCCAAAGGCATTGTCCTGTCAGGACTTCCTTTCCAGGCAGTAATGAGCTGCAAAGGTATGGACTAAAGACCAGGTGGCGGCCCGGCAGATGTCCACTATTGGGACGGTGCACAGGTTTGCCACTGAGGCTGCCATGGCCCTGACATGGTGTGCTGTGACTCTGTCTTCCAGTGGCAGCCTCGCCTGCTCATAGGCAAGGGTGATACAGTCCGCCACCCAGGTGGACAGTCTATGTTTGGTCATTGCCTCCCTCAGTCTACTGAGGTCATATGAGACGAAAAGCTGGATGTAGAAGGACAAGGCCCTCTTACAGTCCAGGGTGTGGAGGACCATCTCCCCCCTACTGGAGTAAGGTCTTGGAAAGAAGGTGGGAAGTACCACCTCCTGATTGAGGTGGAAGGACGATACCACCTTCGGGAGGAATTTAGGATGTGTGTGGAGCACCACCCTGTTCTTGTAGAACCTGGTATATGGTGCCTCCGCCACTAAGGCCTGAAGCTCACTAACTCAGGCGAGTGGAGGTGAGCGCAACCAGGTATGCCACCTTCCATGAGAGGTATCACAGGTGGCAGGTAGCCAGAGGATCAAAGGACAGGCGAGTGAGCTGCCCCAATACCACATTGAGGTCCCACTCGGTCACCGGAGAGCAGACCCTGTAGGAAGTGGGTCACCAGCGGCTGGACCAAGAGGGGTTTGCCATCCTGGTGCACCACCAGGGCACTGAGGTGCACCCTGATGGAGTTTGATTTAAGCCCGGATTGCGAGAGGTGGAGAAGGTATTGTAGCACCAGTCCCACCGGACAGAAGAACGTGTCGATCCTGTGCTCTGTGAACCAAATTGAAAACCTAGGCCATTTGAGGGCATACGCTTTCCTAGTGGAAGCCTTACGAGAGGCCAGTAGGATCTCCTCTGCCTCACCCGAGAGGTTGAAAGGGGCTAGGGTCACCCTTTCAGCAGCCACCCTGTCAGTGACAGGGACCCAAGATTGGGGTGCAGAAGAGAGCCCCCCTCCTGGGACAGGAGCCTTGGAGAGTTCCCCAACAGGAAGGAGTCTCCACCAATAGCCAGAAGAATAGCAAGAACCATGGTTGCCTGGGCCATCGAGAGGCTATCAGGATGAGTGAGGCTTTGTTGCAGAGTGTCCTGAACAATGTCTTGGCAATTGGTGGAGTGGGTGGGAAGGTGGCTTCTCGCCCATGAGATGAGGAGCGCATCTGCTGCCACCCTGGAAGAGTCGGCCTGCTGGGAGCAGAAGCAGGGCAACTGGTAGTTGTCCAGACTGGTGAACAGGTCTATCTCAGGTTCCCCCCCAGAACTGAAAGAGCCGGTAGGCCACACTAGGGTCCAGCTGCCACTCATGCGCTGGAGGACCCTGCTCAGTCTGTCGGCCAACGAGTTGTTCTGGGGCCTGACAGGTATACTGCCTGCAGGAGTATACGCTGCTGGAGTGCGTAGGAGCAGAGGACTACTGCCTCTCAGCAGAGGGCACAAGACCCTGTGCTCCCCTGTTTGTTCACACAGAACATTGCCACCTGGTTTTCCATCTGGACCAACACCAGCTGGTGCCGTAGGCGGTGAAAAAAGGCTTGGAGGGCTAAATATATGGCCTGTAGCTCCAGGATGTTGATCTGCTGGTTGCTCTCGTCCTGCGACCAGCTGCCCTGGGTGAGGAGTTCCTTGCAGTGGACCCATAAGGGCTTGGGTTTGGAAAGGCATCCCCACATCAAGGTTTTGGTGGGTCTGCCACCAGGTCAGGGAGTCTGCCTACTGGATGGTCACTGAGACTTTGTCCCAGAGATATCCCATGGAGTCCAGTGGTCCCGAAGGCGCTACTGCGCAGCCTTCATGTGGAGGTGGGCATCTGGGGTGACGTGGACTGGGGAGATCATGTGCCCAAGTAGGCTCAGGAGGAGCCGGGTGGGTACCAAGGAGCGGTGCTGTACATCCAGGGCCAGGGCCCTGAGATGGTCGACTCGGTCTCCAGGCAAGAAGGTCTTTGCCTAGAGGGTGTCCAGTCTTGCCCCTATGAACTCCAGATACTGTGTCAGGAGGAGGTGGGACTTGGGTTAGTTTATCACAAATCCCAAGTGTTGCAGGACCTGGATGGTGCATGCAGTTGCCTGCTGCACCTCTGAGGCAGCACCTCCTTTTATGAGCCAGTCGTCCAAATAGGGGAAGACAAAGACCCCCTAGAGGCGGAGGAAGGCGGCTACGTCTGCCAGGCATTTTGTGAAGACCCTTGGGGCGGAGGACAAGCCGAAAGGCAGCACCCTGTATTGGTAGTGGCCCCCCCCCCACCATCCCACCATGAACCGCAGGTACTGTCTGGTTGGGGTGAATGAGGATGTGGGTGTAAGCATCCTTCAGATCCAAAAAGCATAGCCAATCTCCCTGCTGGAGGTAAGGTAGCAATGCTCCAAGGGAGGGCATCTTTTTTTTTTTTTTTTTTTTTAATTTTTTATTAATTCATACATACTTGACTAAGCAAGTGTACAGGCAATATTCAGAAAATAGAAAACAAGAAAAATGATAAATATTTAAACAAAGATAGATAACAACAAATCCTTGCAGTCCACATATAGGGGAGAAATTACAAAGTAATTTTTCAAACAAAGGAAGAAACATTGAGAGAAACTCTCTCAAACCTCATGCCATATATAATTTCTTCCATTATCCCTCATCCATCCCCCGGACCCTCCCTATCCGACAAAAAGGTCTCCAATTGTAAAGAGTCAAGAAAGATATACTTAACCCCCTGAAGTGTTATCACACACTTACAGGGGAATCTAAGAAAAAAAGATGCACCCAGGGCTAACACCCTAGGCTTAAGGGACAAAAAAGACCGCCTACGCACCTGAGTTGCCCTGGATACATCTTGAAACAGTTGTACTTTAGCACCACAAAACTACACATCTTTATGCTTAAAGTAACTTTTAAAAACTAAAGCGTTATCCATTTCAGATACAAAAGAAGCCACCAAAGTGGCTCTAGTTATGATGGTATCTTGTGAGTCTTCCAGGAATTGGGTAAGATTACCAAAAGATTGAGGTTGCAATATATCATATCCTCCCGGAGTCTCACCTGAGACCAATCGTGAAGAAATATAAAACATTTTTGAAAAAGATATTGTATCTGAATTTGAAAGTTCCAACACCTCTTTCAAATATTTACGAAGTAATATTTCAGGGGATATCAAATGTGTAACAGGAAAATTTAACAAACGGATATTTTTCATCCTATGAGCATTTTCCAAATAATCTAATCTACGATGAATAATTAAACTATCTTTAACTGAGGAGGCACCCATTGACTGAAGGGAAGCATACCGGGAATCACATCTCTGTACATGGGTAGATAAAGATTCCATCCGTTCCTCAACTGCCTCCAGTTTTGTCACAGTTCCTTGGGGAAAATGACAAAGCTGGGCTACTGTGGCTGCCAAAGTAACCTCAGTACAGGTAACCACCCTCCAGATGTCCAACAAGGAAACCTGAGAATCAGGAATATCCTGTGGGACAATCTGGGGAGGCAGCCAAGTAACAGGTACCAAAGAACCAACACTATGAAGCGGAGTACTTTGTTGTATCGGCAAACCACTAGACAGCGTTTCCGGCGGGGTTATTAATGACGGGGGAAGTGGCGGAGAGCGCTCAGGGGAGCTCAAAGAAGCTCCCTCCGGAGAATGCGAGTGCACCACCGTACGTGCAGGGGGAGGAGTCTCAACACCCCCGATCTTCACGTGTCTATCCATAGGACCAGTCTCTCCTGGGGCCAATGGAAATATTTTCTTCTTCCTTTTAACCAATACAGACTCAGGCAACAATCCCGGCTCCTGCGTGGCTCCTAAGGGGCTCCCAAGGGGCCTATCCTCCCCTTGTGGCACGCCCCTTAGGGCACGCCACGGCCGTGCGCCTAAGGTCGCGCGCCTATGGAGACGAGCTTTAAGACCCCAAAATCGCCTGGGGCAATCCTCCGACGCTGTGCGACTGGTTCCAACAGCTCTCCCACTGTGCACAGAGAACAGCAGCGTTCTTAAGCCCCCAAAATCGACTGGGGCAGACCCCGCCGCAGCCTGCTCACCCGGGAATCCTCCGACGCTGTGCGACTGGCTCCAACAGCTCTCCCCCAAGGGAGGGCATCTTGAACTTCTCCCTCACCAGGAACTTGTTCAGGTTGCACAGGTCAAGGATGGGCCTTAGGCCTCCAGTCCTTTTTAGCATGAGGAAGTACCTGGAGTAGAACCCCTTGCCCTTGAGATGGTGGGGCACTGGTTCCACCGCCTTGTCCTCGAGAAGACTTGAGAGCTCAGTAGAAGGTCCCAGTAAAGGGGAGATCTGAGGGGCTTTCCTGAAAAATAAGGGGGAGGGTGTCTGAGTTAGATAGAGGAGGTAGCCCTTCCTGACCCCCCGAAGTGCTCAGGAATCGGTGGTAATAGTTAGCCACCTTTGGGCATAGTGGATCAGACATTCCCTTGCGGGCTGCTGACCTCCTTGGGGTGGAGAGGCTATGCCCAAGGAGTCAAAAACTCCCCCATGGCTGGGCCCGGGTCGGGGCCGACGCCTGGGGCTTGTGAGCCTTCCGCTTACGAGGCCTATGCCCATGTCCTTTGGCCTGCTGACCCTGCTGGGGAGCCAGGGAGGCCTGAAAAGGTGGGAAGAAGGGATTTTTACCCGAGCCCTTCCATCAGGGAGGGGCAGCCGTTTTTAGAGAGCCTGGCCCTCATCATGAACTCTCTCCAGCTCAGCAGGCTTGTTGGTCATGGGTTTGCCAAAGAGGTACTCTCCTTGGCATGGGACATCGACCAAATTGTCCTGAACCCATTGCTCAAGATCGGATGACTGTAGTCAAGCCTGGCGTCGGGCACCGATGCCTGCCACCACTACTCAAGTCACCAACTCGAAGCCATCATAGGCTGCCCAAGACAAATTTGGAACACTCACGGACGGCCTTGGCCATGTTTTTGAACCACTGCAGGGGTTCCTGAGACACACCAGCCAAGAACCCAGAGATTTCCTTTGCCAGGTCTCTCAGGTACATGCCCATGTACAGCTGGTAGGCCTGGATGCGGCCAATGAGCATTGAGCCCTGGTAACACTCCCTGCCAAGGGCATCCAAGGTGCGTGCTTCCCTATCGGAGGCCCAGAGGAGTGCATCTTAAGACTCTTCAGTCGATGCATGGTCGATTCCACCATCATGGAGTCAAGCCGCTTGCTCACCTCTGGCTCCAATGCCGGTGCCTCCCACATACGGAGCATTAGCCGTTCCAGGATGGGAGGGATGAGCACAGTACGCAATTCCCTTGAAGGGGCCTCGTACTGCAGGATTTCTAGCTCCTCCGCCGGAGGGGCATCCTCCGATTCCGTCGGGAATGCTAGGGCCTTAGACAAGGAATGTCATGTCCTCCGGTGGAGACCACTGCCGGGGATCTGAAGTGGAAGAGTCTGAGGGGATGTTGCGATGGCGACAGGTGTCTGGCGACTCCTCATCCTCCATCTCCTACTCAGAGTAGTCCGTCGAGGACTTGATGTAAGGCTAGTCCCATGGGCCCCAGAGTTGATCATGGGCTGCGGACCTCAAAGGCCCCATGGCTGGCGCCAAGCACACTGGCTGGGGACGATCGCAGCCTCATTGAGTGGGAACCAAATCAAGACCTCGGCCGATGATCAACTCGAGGCCGAAGGATCTCGAGGATCGGCTCGGCCTCCGGGGACGTCTTCGACATCGAGCCACCCGGTGGTCGGGGTGGAGGAACCGATCGTGCCGGACAACAGCGCCCACTCCTAGTCCATGAGGTCTAAGGAGCATAACCAGTCTCACTGCTGGAGGTATGGTAGTAATGTTCCAAGGGAGAGCATCTTGAACTTCTTCCTCACCAGGAATTTGTTGAGGTTGCGCAGGTCGAGGATGGGCCTTAGGCCCCCTATCCTCTTTGGGACGAGCAAGTATCTGGAGTACAAACCCTAGACACTGAGGCGGTGGGGCACCGGTTCCACTGCCTTGTCCTCTAGAAGACCTTCCAACTCCTTCAAGAGAAAGTCCCGGTGTAGGGGAGACCTGAGGGGCTCTCCCGGAAAATAAGAGAGGAGGTATCTGAGCCAGATGGAGGAGATAACCCTCCTTGAGTATCCTCAGTGCCCAGGAATTGGTGGTGATAGCCATCCATCTCTGGGCAAAGAGAGCCAGGCGTCCCCCTGTGGGCTGCTGACCTCCTTGGGGTAGAGAGGCTATGCTCAAAAAGTCAAAAGCTCCCTCCTGGCTGGGCCGGGGGTTGGAGCTGGTGCCTAGGGTTTTGGAGCTTTCTACTTACGCGGGCCATGCCCGTGTCCCTTGGCCTGCTGACACTGTTGCAGAGCTGGGGAGCCCTGATAGGGTAGGTAGTTTCGGTAAGCAGCTCCCTTCCTCGGGTAAAAGGGCTTTTTACCTGAGCCCTTCCATTGGGGAGGGGCAGTGGTCTTCTTAGAGAGCCTGGTCCTCATCATGAACTCGGTCTCTAGTTCGGCAGCCTTGTCAGTCATAGGTTTGCCAAAGAGGTTTTCCCCTTGCCATGGGACATCGACCAGTTTGTCCTGAACCCACTGCTCAAGATCGGAAGACTGAAGCCAAGCTTGAAGCCGTGCACCGATGCACGCCGCGGCTACTCGAGCCGCCGATTCAAACCATCATAGGCCACTCGAGACAAATTTGGAGCATTCACGGACAGCCTTGGTCGGTTTCTTGAAGCTCTGCAAGGGTTCCTCAGAGAGATCAGCCGAGAACCCGGTGAGTTCCTTTGCCAGGTCTCTCAGGTACATGCCTATGTACAGCTGGTAGGCCTGGATGCGGCAGAAGAGCATCGGGCCTGGTAGCACTTTCTGCCGAGGGTGCAGGCTTCCCTGCCGGGAGGCACTGAGGAGTGCTTCTTCTGGCTTTTCAGCTGACACATGGCCGACTCCACCACCATGGAGTTATGCGGCAATTGTGACTTCTGGAAGCCCGGGCTTTAGTGGACCTGATACAGCGAGTCAAGCCGTCTGCTCACCACCAGTACAGAGGCCAGTGTCTCCCACATGCGGAGCATGAGCCGTTCCAGGATGGGAGGGATGGGTACCGTTAGCAATTCCCGCGGAGGGGCCTCGTACTGGAGGATCTCTAACTCATCCACCTGAGGGTCCTCCTCTGACTCGGTCGGGAATGCTAGGGCCTTGGACATGTTCTTGACAAAATCCAAGAAACCCATGTCTTCCAGTGGGGATCGCCGCCGAGGTTCCGACACGGAGGAATCGGAAGGGACATCGAGGTGGCAATGGGTATCGGGGGATTCCTCGTCCTCCGTCTCCCACTCTGAGTAGTCTGTGGAGGACTCGCCCGAGGTCTGCTCCGCGGGCCTCAAGGGCCCCAGTGCTCCACGGCCAGCACCCGGTAGACTTGCCGGGGATGACTGCAGTCCCGACGAGCAGTACTAGGAGTGTGACATCGGCCGAGGATCAGCTCGGCTGCCGTGGATGTCTTGGACATAGACGCCTGGCGGTCGGGGCGGATGAAGCAGTCAATTCAGACAACAGCGCCCGCTGCTGGTCCATGAAGGCAGACAAACTGCGCTCCAGGGCCGCCATTCTGGACTTTCAGCCCAGAAGGCTCCAAAGCCTTCGATGTGGTCACTGAGGGACTCGGGCCTGACGCCAGCTTCCCCGAAGGGGAATCCTCGACGAGGATGATGTCTGTGGACCGAGGTCGGTCTGTGGCCAGATCCTTTCGGGGGACCTTCGCAGGTCGCTCCTTCTCCGACGCTTTGGATGAGTGCCTCGGACTACGGGACCGTGGCCGGGCAGCTCCCAGCCAGTCGGAACCATCCAAGGACACCACTTTCGAGGGTTTCTTCTTTTTGAGTTCTCTCGAGGGAATCCCCCTTTTCTGAGAACTCACGATGGGGCTCGGGCTCGGAAAGCTCCGCCCGAGGTGTTGGGGCTTCAGATGAGGCCCTGGCTTTGGGAGGTACTGGGGGAAAAACTTGTCATGCTGCTGCTGGTGGTACTTGAGGGCCCTGCTGGACATCCTCTTGCAGAGACTGCAGGCCGCCGGGTCATGGTAATACCATCATATAATTTTATATTATGATTATACATATATATATTTTTTATTAGTTTCGTAGATTTTACTATTTATGAGAGATATACACATTTATTGTTTATATATATTTTATACATAAAATTACCGGTTTTGTTTGTTTTCTCCGATTTTAAGTTTTATGTGTATATTTGTATGTTCAATTGTGTATCAACATATGTATATTGATGTTTGTTTCTTAATCCTATTATCATATTTGAGCATCTTATTTTTATTATGGTTTTTAATGTATATGTTTTTATCATTTTGTTTTAGCCATTTTTAGCCCCTGAGGAAGGCTTAACGAAACACGGCCTGTGTCGGGCCAATGGCTGTAATTGATTAATGTAATTCAATAAAATATATTCTTCCTTTGCATTCCACCTTTTGTACTGGTTTTGGAATTTGGAAGAGAGCCAGGATGACACAGAGGAGAGACAATCGTTGAGAGGAGAGATGGCATGTGTTGAATTCCTTTAATACACCTTAATTTCTAATAGTAACAATGCACTAAAAATATTAATGTCTCAGCTAAAATTTCAATGAGGCTTCTCCAGTACTTAAAAACATGAATTATTTCCTTCACAACCTAGAATGCATCAACAACCTAGCAACTTTATTCCGGGTGAAAAGTGTTCTCCTAAAGTATTGCACAACTCCCTACTTCAACTTCTTTTCAAATCAGAAACTGTACCATGATAGATAATTGTGCAAGTTTAAAAAATATAAAATAGCAAATGAAGCATCTGCAACTATTTCGGCTCACTTCTGCTAGCTGAAGATGTAGATGAGTGATAACAAATATAGTATCTGAAAGAATGAATGGACGAATAGAATGTGTAACTCCAGAAGTCAACTATATTATGCAATGGTGAAGTGAACTTAGGAGAATTTAGTGTAAGGATGTGAACATTTCTTAATACTACAGTAATCCATTTACAATACTACATAGTAAATATCCAAGCTACCTTACTATTAGTGTCTATTAGTTCTGCTGGCTTCTGTCCTTTTTTATTTTTTACAAACCAATAGATGGAAAGACCCTCACTTGGTTTGCAGCTTGTCGTGCTGTGAGGGCTTGTGTGCATCTTGATGCTGAGAGCTAAACTATCGGTAGTTTAACTACTGGCAGGGTCTCCCAAGATGGACAGGTCTCAGCTGAGATGCCAGACCAAGACAAACCACCCAACTGGGCAGCAGCAGAATGGGATAGTGTTGACGGCGGAGGATCACATTTCTGTGACAACGGCAACACCACCAAACTTAAACTGCGCGGAAGAAAGGCCCGGCAATCTACTTCTGTATCTTGCCATGAAAATCCAATGGATAGTTACAACAAAACAAATTGTGCTGTAGTGCTGGAAGATGAGACCCCCAGGTTGGAAGGCACTCAACTAGCTACTAGGGAAGAGCTGAAGACTTTTCAGAGTAAAGCCAGCATTTATGATGTGGTTGGATCAAAGCCTTCGGGACGTCTGACTGCTGATGTAGCTGCGCATGAAATGAGAGTCAGAAGCTGTAAAGATGTCTTACACATTGGAACATGGAACGTACGAAGCATAAACCAAGGGAAGTTGGAGGTGGTCAAGAATGAAATGGAACGTGTACAACTTGATCTGTTGGGTGTCAGCGAACTGAAATGGACTGGCATCGGGCACTTTGCATCAGATGATCACATGGTCTACTATGCTGGAAATGAAAGACAAAGAAGAAATGGTGTTGCATTTATAATAAAGAAGAAACTTGCAAGAACTGTAATGAAATACAATGCAGTCAGCGATCTCTATTCGTCTACGAGGAATGCCTATCAAACACAAATATAATTCAAGTATATGCCCCAACAACAGCTGCAGAAGAGAATGAAATTGAAAAGTTCTATGAACAAGTACAAGCTGAAATTGACAGAACATGCAAACAGGATATCCTGATAGTCATGGGTGATTGGAACGCAAAGGTTGGCAACAAAGAAGAAGACAAAGTAGTTGGAAAATATGGACTTGGCAACAGAAATGAAGCTGGAGAAAGGCTGATAGAATTCTGCAAGACCAACGATCTATTCATCTCGAACACCTTCTTCCAGCAACACAAGCGGCGACTGTATACATGGACTTCACCCAATGGATTGTATAAAAATCAAATTGACTACATCTGTGGAAGTCAATGATGAAAAAGCTCTATAACATCAACAAAGACAAAACCTGGAGCTGACTGTGGTACAGATCAACTACAAGTATGCAAACTCAAGCTAAAGCTGAAAAAGAGCAAACCACTAATGAATGCAGCAAAATATGACCTTGGGAATATACCACTGGAATTTAAAGACTGCCTGCAAAATAGATTTGCTGCTTTAGATACAAATGATAGAGTTCCAGAAGAGTTATGGAATGACATCAAGAAGGTTGTGTTGGAAGAAAGCAAAGAAGTCTCTACAAAAGGTAAAAAATAAAAAACGGCCAAAATGGATGACGGAAGAAACTCTGAAAATTGCCCTGAAACGCAGAGAAGCTAAAGCCAGAGGAGAAAGAAAAACAATCACAGAACTCAGAGATTTCCAACGTGCAGCAAGACAGGACAAGGAAAAGTACTACAATGACGCATGGAAGGAAATAGAAGCAGAAACTATTAGAGGAAGAACAAGATCAGCTTTCCTAAAGCTACGAGAGTTAAAGAAAAAGTTCCAGCCTCGAATTGGAATGTTACAAGATGCTCAAGGTTCTATGTTGAATGATGCTGAGAAGATCAAGAAAAGATGGAAGGAATATACAGAGTTTTTATATGATAAAGATCAAGTGGACCAACAGCCGTTTCAACCTGTACCTTATGATCTGGAACCATTGGTGATGAAAGAAGAAGTTGAAGCAGCATTGAAAGCCTTATCAAAGAACAAAGCACCAGGCATTGATTGCATTCCCATAGAAGTATTACAGCAATCTGATGCAGCTGTTACCGTACTTACAAGGCTCTGCCAAGAAGTATGGAAGACATCATGGCCAACTGACTGGAAAAGATCTGTGTTTATACCAATACTAAAGAAAGGTGATCCAACTGACTGTGGAAATTATCGCACAATCGCTCTGATCCCACATGCCAGCAAGATTCTACTGAAGATTATTCAAAAGAGACTACAATCATACCTGGAACAAGAACTACCTGAAGTGCAAGCAGGGTTCAGAAAAGGGCAAGGAACGAGAGACATCATTGCGGATGTGAGATGGATCCTTGAAAAGACTAAAGAATACCAAAAGGATATCTATTTGTGCTTTATCGACTATAGCAAAGCTTTTGACTGTGTAAACCATGAGACACTCTGGGCCACATTAAGAAGCATGGGTATACCAGAACACCTGATCGTTCTCTTGAACAATCTGTACATTGATCAAGAAGCAACAGTTCGAACGGAACAAGGAGAAACAGAATGGTTTAAAATAAGCAAAGGTGTAAGACAAGGCTGCATACTTTCCCCCTACCTGTTTAATTTATATGCAGAACAAATCATCAGAGATGCAGGATTGTATGAAGACAACAGAGGTGTGAAGATTGGTGGAAGACTCATCAACAACCTTCGCTATGCTGATGATACCACATTACTGGCGGAAAGTGAAGATGATCTGAAACATTTGCTTCTCACAATCAAAGAACATGGTCTCAAAATGGGCCTGCACCTTAATGTAAAGAAGACAAAGATCATGACAACTGGCATAATCAACAGGTTCATCGTCGAAGGAGAAGAAATTGAAATTGTGAATAACTTTAACCTACTTGGATCAACTATCAATAAAGAAGCAACAAGCAGTCAAGAAATCAGACGACGCATTGCTCTTGGCAGAATGGCTATGAAAGACCTAGATAAGATTCTCAAGAGCAGAGATGTCTCTCTCCATACAAAGATTCGACTTGTTCAAGCCATGGTATTTTCAATAACATCATATGGATGGGAAAGCTGGACAGTAAAAAAGATAGGAAGAAAATTGATGCCTTTGAATTATGGTGCTGGCGGCGAATACTGTGTATACCATGGAATGCCCGAAGAACAAACCAGTCTGTACTAGAAGAGATCAAACCTAAGCTTTCTTTAGAAGCTCAGATGACAAGACTTTGACTTTCATACTTTGGACACATCATGCGGAGAGAGAGATCATTAGAGAAAGACATCATGCTTGGCAAGATAGAAGGTCAACGCAAAAGAGGAAGGCCAGCAATGAGATGGATCGATACAATAACAGCAGCTACGGGTACCAGTCTGTCAACAATGAGCCGCCTGACTGAAGACCGAACACAATTTAGGATAGCTATCCAGAGGGTCGCCATGAGTCGACTCCGACTCAACGGCACTTAACAACAACAACAGATGGAAAGAAATTATATTTAAGGGGTTGAGAATGTTTGCACCCCAGTAAAACGCCCCATAAATTTAATGGAATGATTCAAAATTTGTTGTGGAAGTAAAACTGGTGATAAAAGACACACAGACTTCAAAAATGGGAGGAGTGGCTCAGTGGTTGGGACAGGTTACCTCAGGCTGGAAGACCGGGGGTTCAATTCCCACATGGGGACAATGGGGACAAGCAACCTCAGGCTGGAGGGACTGGGGTTTCTAGTCCCATGGCCACTCCTTGTGGCCTTGAGCAAGCCACTTAACCCTCCTTTGCCTCAGGTACACTTAGATTGTGAGCCCTTCGGGGACAAGGGAATAAAAAGTACCTGATTCTAAAAGAGCGCGGTATAAAAAAGAAATTAAAAAAAAGGGCCAGATTGAACTCTGGGTTCCAAAGAAATAAAGCTCCCCAAATATCTAGTCCAATACATTTCTATAGCATTTACAGCAATGCTCCTTTCGAAATGCTTCTCCCTTCTCTACTCTCCCACAAACAGGGATTAGAAATTATTCCCTACTATGTTACCCTTAATGTGGCTACATCCCTTTCCAATAGGCTGTCTCATAGTGATCCAGATGCATATTTTATTTTATTATAAATTCTATTGTGAAACCTACTGACTGAACCATATAGTTTTCTTAATGGTTACTATGAGTACTGCCAACTAATATACTGTATTGCCATGAAACACTGGCACCCTGTGGTTAAACTGTAAAATACACCTTTTTCTTTTGACGTATTAATAAAATGAAAAAGTGTGGCATTCGTTCCAAAATAAACAGAAATTTGGAATACTGCTCCATTAAAACCTCCCCCTCTCCACTGCCCTCCAGGTAAAAGACACACACAGACAACACAGATACATACACTTGGGACTGGAAAGCTCCAAATGCTTTTCCAACTTATTCCGATCTTGTACAGTGCATTTTTGCATGGATGCAGTTTATAGCTGGGGCAAAATTTACATAATACAGAATGTGTCCACTTTTCATTTGGTTAGAGACTTCAAGATCCACACCTAACTATTACCTTTCAAATATTAGAATCACTTCTTATGGTTTACATCATACAATTGTGAAGATTGCTTAGAATCATACCATACTCCAAAGTCTATGGTTAAAAAGAGCCAAACCAATTAGATTCCTGTTATTTTTCAAAGATGTACTGCACAGTCAAAATTTCAATATCCTCATGACAAAAAAAAAACACAGTTTAAAATATTCCCTGAATATAGATATGACTTCTGCACATACCTCATTGCAACATTGCTGCCGTCGATGACAATTGGCCTCAGATTATCATAGTCATCCATTACCTCCTCTTGTAGGGGGGATTCTGACCTCTGAGACTCTATGGATGATGCTTCCCGCATTACTGTACTATTGCTACTGCCACTACTAGGCTGATCAGTTTCACTTTTATTTCCAAGTTTGACAAGTTCACCCAAAATGTCATTGATTAAAGCATCTGTACCGAGTTTGTGAAGCACAAGCTGGACTTGTTCTTCAGGGTAACCTAATTTAAGTGCAAACTCCAATTTGGTTTGGTATTCTTTTACCACATCAAGTGGCTTCTTTATTTCTTTAAGTGTTTCATATGTCTCCTCTGCCTTGAAATTCTGTAATATTTCATTATGTTTCAATCTATGAGGCTCTAAACAATGAGACCTGCACAATTGTCTATGAGCCTTCGTTACCTGACTTGTTTCAGCTGAAATACTACCCGATTGTTCGGGCTCGTTATCAGAGTTTGTACTCTCTTCCGAGTCACAACTAGAGCTGCTAGTCTCTTCAGAAGTGTCTTTATCTGCATCCACCTTTCTGGAGTTAACTTTATCCATTGTCGGTTTCTCTACCATGGGCCAAGGCACATTTGCACTTGTGTGTGCATTAGTGCTCTCCACATAAACATGGCCTAGGTCTTGTTCCAAATGATCCTTTAAGCCCATGAAGCTGCTGCATGTGCTCGATTCCGCCTTGCTGTTATTCTAGTAGCCTTGATAGCGTGTATTCTATTCCTAGGACAAAGAAAAATGGTCTATGATTAACAATTTTGTCGTTGCTTTATTTATAAATACAAATGGAATGCTTGTTCTGTATTTAACAGTCTGAACACATCCATTTGGACTAAGTCTCCCTTATTCACATACTAAGGGAGTTATTTTAGAAGCCTTATTTGCCATTTCCACATTTACATGTGGATGTACATATTATCTAGAAATTGCAAGGGGGCACACTGTGGGTGGATCCAAAGTCTACACATGTAGTCCCCATTTCATAAAAGGAAATTCATGCATGTGGCAAAAATTTCCAAGTCAGGATTTACAACTCCTATCTAACATTTATAGATTTTTAGAAGTGCTTGTTTTGGCTAGCCCTTTAAAGGAGGGATTAAAGCAGTTATCCTCTTTAATAAATAACAGGGATTAAATAAAAAGATTGCAAGCTCTATATTTACTAGAATTTATAAATATAGGGTTGCAAAATACCAACTTACACATCTAAATACTAGCACTTAAACCTCTAAGATGCCAAGTTGCCTTTACTGATTCTTCTCACATGTAGATTTGTAAAATCTCCGGCTCTAAGTGTTGGCAAATATTTCCACTTTGGGCAGAGTCTTTTCTAAAATACTGGCAGAACTGTGTCCATCCCAACCTAGGCATCTCAATTCCATTCTCCATGTACTATCTAAAATTTGCCTTCACTATCACAGCACCTGCAACTAAGCACATGTGGCAGTAACTGTATATGAACCATAGTAGACGAAAATAAAAGAGGAAAGCGACCTCCACAAACAAGAACGCCGCTCCTTCCTTTGGCGTATGAACCATAGTATGACAGAATTACAACTACAGACACCAAGCTAGTAAGCATTAGAATTGTTTTAGCACAAAGGCTTTAGAATACACAACTCTAAATCGTTTATCAAGTGCAGTTTAAAGGCGATACCTGTTGTACACCGTCTTAGGTGATTCTCTTCTTAACAGTGGTTAATAAATTCTAAATAAGACCATACACATACTAATCCAATTTGTATAACAATTTTAAAATGATAGCAGCCAAGAGAAACCAGAATTCAGAATGAGAAAACAATACTATTCAACCTGAAAAACTTGATTTTAGTTGAAATCGGCAAAAGATTTGCAGAACAAAAATGCCACTTCCTTGTTCAACCAAGGCTCATCCCTTCCCCAGCTCCTGCAGTCTTCTACTAAGCCTGCTTCTGGCCCTGCTGTAGTACATACATACATGGGGCACTGTGTATGCTTGCTCCTGCATTTGCTTCTGGTTCCTTGGCACTGCCGACATACAAACACAGAATAGGCATTTAAGACAGCAAAAGCATGGTCCCTGACAGATGCCACTTTCCCCAGAGTTAAGCAATTTTTTTAAATCGAAAAATGTATAGAAAGTCAGTGTTTTCCTTTGAAGGGACTAGATGATTCTGTGGGCTGCTATGGAGGAACTTGATTTTAGAAAAGTTACACACTCTATGTTGTTAAATACATGTACACACGCAAAATCAACATGTACATGAAAGAAGGATATAAGAACAGGAACTACTTTCTGCCTTAAGAAAACAAATTTAAAAACATTCTGGGTAGTCCTTCAAATTGAGTGTAGTCCATATTTTAGAATGGTCATACAAGTGTACCTCTGAAAATGTCCCCATCAGCATTTTCATCTTCTTCAAGTCACACAAACTTTGGCAAACTTCTCATTTGGGCATGGGACTTGAAGAAGAGCTGGGGGGGGGAATTTACCTCTCTAGCATTCAAAACCATCTACAAATCGCAGTTTGACTTTGAATGGATGGCTCCTTAATCAGTTCACTATGGATGTCCTGCAAGTGGCAAAAATCAACCCTTATACATGCACTTAGCACTCTATGCAAGCCCCCTAGTGATCCTGCCCTTATGTTTTTCAAGCTCTTTCGCAAAATGGTCATTCATGGCATCAAATATACATGCTTCTTTTGCAGAGCTACATTTTAGAAGAGACTCACGATCACCAAGCCTTTTCTAAGGGGCCCTTTTACTAACGGGTGCTAAGGTATTGTCCCTAACGAGCCAAAAGTGACGAAACGATGGCACATTAGGTACAACACCACTGCGTTAACAGTCAGGGGTGTGGAAAGCATTTCTCTGGCAGTTAATGTAGATCCCTGTCCCTTAGTGCCTGTTATATTAGTGCGATGTACTACTGAAGTGGCGTTAGGTGTTCCCACATTAACTAGTTAGCATCTGGTGTGAACCCAGTGCTAACTGCAGGGAGCAAACCATGCCCACTCTCTGCCCCACCCCACCCACTTGCGACCCAATGTTGGTTAGCATGGGATGATTCCTGTGCTGTCATGGGCCTGTGCTAGCTGGCAATGCGTGTCCAGAACATGCACTGTCAGCTAATGCCCTTTAGTAAAAGGTCCTCCTAAAATTCTAGATTTTCCTTCCACACACATTTTTAACATTCTGCTTTCTGACCTAGACGATCTTTACAAAGAGATCCAATTACTGTCAAGATTAAGAGGATCAGATCATTGCCAACTTATTAACTGAGAGTTGCCATGATCTGAAAATTTGGTAGCTCTATGAAATGAATAGTTTAAAGGGGCCCTTCTGTTTCATATCTCAATAATACGTTTTTGCTATTTAGCCAATACAGTTGTCAGTAAAAATAAATAGATGTCAAAGATGAACTACTCTCACCACTAAAAAGAGCCTCTCTCTGAAAAAGTTGATTAAGCTAATGCTGATAGTACGGACCTTGCAGAGCGATTGTTCACTTGTTCCATGGATAAATGGAGCGCTTATGTTTCCAGGATTATCGATGCATGCCTCATGAGCACTAGAGAAATAGAAAACGACACATTAATTCCTAGATTATATCAGCAGAATTTATTTTATTTAAAACAGATCTCTACTGCGCATCAAATCAATTTACTTCAGTTAGAAAAATGTTTTATATGGCATGTTCTTCTTTCAATCCCACGTTTTATATGTGCTGCAATGAGGGCCACATTTGGAATTAATGGAATAAGATATGATATAACAGAATATTAACACTTCCAAATTATTTCAAAATCAACTTTTCCAAACTCTTATTTTATTCCAACCTCATTTTCAATTGCCTTTGTTTCCTTGTGTTTGCATAGATGTGCTTCCCCTTCAATTCACTTTTCACATATCCTCCATTTTGCCTGCCTATTTAGAGCAACTTCTAGAATCCCTTCCAATTCCTTTTCTTTCCGGTCTTCTCATTTCCATCACCCTTGAACTCCCTTTGTCTCAACCACCACTCCTCTTTCTCTATCCTTTCCTTGCCTGTTTGCCCGCTTCTTTCACCCCTCCTCCTTCATCATGTCTACCTCTCCTTTCCTCTACATCTGTTCATCTCTCTTTGTATGTTCATCTTCTCTGCTATATCCTGAGACAGTGCCATGGGATGACTTTGCCAGGTGGGGAGGGGGCGTGGGACACGTCTAGTAGAGTTGTGACAGAAGAAAGGGTTAAATTATAGAAGAAACAAAAAAAATCTACAACTTAAGAGAAAAACTGAACCTACCAATACTATACCAAACCTGGGACAGTTAAACAAGTAAAGGATCCCTCAGCTTAATACCATCAACCGCAAACAGATGTAGTTGTATGTTTTAAATTTAAAATGTACAAGGAGTGGTAAAGCAAAATGAAATGATACAGAATATTCTATAGGCTATGATGTTAATTTCAATTCCACATTAAAATTAAGCAATTTATGTAGTCTCAAAACTCTCAGAAACTAAAAGTTGTATTAAATCAGCCAGTCAGTCATTCTGGAAACAGCTATTGTATCTGAATGTAATACATCTTGAACCTACTACTTTAAAAAGGCATGAGCTAAATCCTAAAAATATTGTATGATAAACTAAATTAGTGTTGAAGTCCTGATGATAACATTTATTGAACAAAGTAGTTTCTTTTTCAGTTCACTTGTAGGGTGAAATGTCAAGACAGGTACACAGGAATAACAATTATAGTCTGCCCTACCCTAAAAAAAAATGTTCCAAGCCCGAAAAAAGCATACCACAAAGATACCAATCACTACAGTACAGCACAACAATGTCCAGGATGTAGAACAGATCCTCAGATTAAGAGGAAACGGAAATAAGTTTAAGCAGCAATTTTTTAAAGTTGCACTGAAAAACAGAAATAAAAGTGAAACAAGCCAGAAGATACCTTCAGTGATTTTAGCATGAATACAGAGTAACTCAAGCAGGTTCCCTAGGACCGTGCGAGTTGTCACATTTTATTTCAGTTATAAATAAAACAAATATACAAATTATATAACTGCAATAGTTCTCTAGAATTTACCACAAATACAACATTTTGTCCAAACTTTCAATGACTACAAAAGCCTATGCAGGCTTTCTGATTTTAAGTACAAGCTATTGGGCGAGCACAATCTTAGATTCCTTTAACTAAAACACTACAAAGCTAAAACTAAATTTAATTCTAAAGTAAGTATAATTTAAATTGGGTGTAAATAATACATTTAAATTTAGCAATGTCCAAAAACAAATCTCATCTTAAAGAAGTGGAGGACACAAATTAAGTGGGCAAATGATTTCTGAAGCAATAGATCAATCAAGGATAATTGTTTTGCTATCCATTAGATAAGTTTATTAAAAAGATTTAACAGGGTACTGCATACCCTTACAACTAGCCACTAAAACATCCCAGTAAAGGATATACCATTCTGAATTAACTCTGACCTTCAGCCACACTTCCACCAAAAAGTGTATCTTAAGAAGAAAAAACCTATTAGGAGCCAGGCTGCCTAGCAACTATCCTTTAGTTGCTAGGATGCACTACTTTAACATGCCATCATGCATGCTATCACAGTGAAAGAATAATTTGGTATGAACAAAAGCCCATGAAAGAGACTGAGACTTAAGTGCGTCTGGCTTACCCTCTGAGAACAATGCGGCTGCCAAACCAATCTGGAAGATCCAACATCATTGTTCCATAACTATTGCAATCTGCTCTGACTTGAGGATGTACATTTAATGGAGAACAATTTTAATCTTGTTTGAACAAGTTCAGGTAAACTTATATATTATGGTAACATTAATATGATGCATTTCAGATCAGTGTACAACAAGATTTAATTTAAACAAAATGGGAAGTAATATTCTTTTAACTATTAGAACATTTTTTCTTTATATTTTCTGATTTAAAAAACAAAACACAACTTGCCACATCTGTTTTGCAAATATCTTAAAATATCCCTGATCTGAATAATTCCACTTCTTTTTGGAGAAGAAATTATAAATAAACCATTCCAATATTTAAAAAGACTGCCAAAAAGTATAAGAGCGCCTCATAAAAGCCATACTTTTCCAATAAAAAGCATGCAGACAAAATTACAAAAACTGTTTACAACTAGAAAAAATGAATATATCTTTATCACAATCTTGTATCAAAATAAATTGTAAAAATTTTTGCAGAGTGCTAATTGGTGAATTGTAAAGTATGCAATGCAATGTGTGCCTTTGAGTGAGTGCTGACTCCTGGTGACCCAGAAGCTCGCAGATTTTCTTGACAGTGTGACTGGAAGTAGATTGCCAGGCTTTTCTTCTGAGGCAATGGTGGATTAAGTGACTTGCCCAAGGCCACAAGGAGTGCCAGTGGGAATCAAACCCTGGTCTCTTGGTTATCAACTAACCACAAGGCTACTCCTCTACTCTAAAAAGGGTTTGCAAATTCATCTGTCTACAAAATAGTCCATGTGCAGCCTCTGGACATCCTGCAAATCCTGTGGTTCTGCATACACTTGATGGCATCTGTGCATTCAGTTCATTTCCCCTGGGACTAGCTGAGATGAACTTGCTGCAGCTGTGATTTCAAAATGATCTAATCAAGCACAACCCTAACAAATTAATGCATGTTTAAGAAACAATTAAAAAAAAACAAAAAACAATTTTCAGAGCTAAAATTTATTGTAATAATTCCAGGTCTGGTATATCAATATACAAAATCAATATGCTGATGCATACTATGTCTCTTGAAGTAGACAGAGTAATAAGAATGCGCTGAAAAATCACTATAAAGTTTTGTTGCTTTTTTTGTTTTGTTTTTTTAACAGTGCAGATTTTATTCTTCCTTTATTTATTTCTATTTCTACAGTAATTGTATTAAAAGTAAAAAAAAAAAAAAAAAAAACCCACCACACACAATAGTAATATGCACAGTGCACAATATTTAAAATTAATCAATAAATTGAAAGTAAAGTAAAAATATGCATTAAAATGGAAGCAATGCTAAATTTAACTTGAAAGTTAACTTTAATGGTTACAGGACGAAGTTAATTCACACATCAAACCATCAACTTGGTGTCTTCTGCTTCAGTCCCAAATGCTCTAGGACCCCTGAGACAGAGAGACTGTCCCAGGATCAGAGAGCTTCGCACACATTCCACACTAACAGTTCAATCCACTAAGTCACCAGTGATATTTCTAATATACACCCCCCCACCACACACCAATTATCCACTCAATGCTCACCAATCTACATCACCTGTAAGATTGGTAGGTGGCTGGCTAGGTAGATGCTACTAACATACCCACTGCACTAATATTAGCGTGTGGTTTACGTCTAACTTAATGTTGATTTTCGTCCCTAAAACCGTGCACAGACACAAAAAAAAAAATCTGTGCTACCCAAAGTATACCACTGCACTAAGGATAATGCAGTATATTACATCAGCCATGACATGAAGAAATTGACATACTTTACAGCTGTATCTTTTGGGCCCACTGAATTTAAAACTCATTGTTAGTACTACATATGATTAACTAGATATACTTTTGATAACATAAACAAAGCAAATCAGTATTTCCGTTGCTATCTTTAGCAGCTACACAATAATTTCTAGGAGCAGCAGTATTCCTCATGCATTTATAAGAACAGCTTTTACTGCTGAAGTAGTTAAATTGCTAAATCTAAAGCAGTAAAGAATATAGACTGAAAACGAAATTAAAATAGGTGCCAAACTTTTACTTTTAACAATCTTTACAAGGGCAATTACTGTAAGCTTTTAAACTGACAAACATTCTTAATTAGTGCAAATACTCTGTACTTTTAAGAAACACACATTGCAACGAAATGACACTTATTTAACTGTCTTTAAAATTCAGTACCTACAAAAATGACAAAGAACAAAAACAAAGAAACTTACAGTCCCTTCCTGTTCCATTCCAAACTTAACATTTACTGTTTCTGGCTGAGGAGGTCAGAGAAGGGAAGACACTAGAAACAGCTGTTCTTCTGTTTATTATACAGAAAACAGAACACTGTCACTGCTACAGACAGCCACTTGTAATACAGGGCTAACAGATACGCATATGCTTTGGCAAACAGACATTCTCATCTACTAAGAATGAAGCTTCTACATGAGAATGGCCCTAATTTTACTGTAATAGAGAATTAAGATTTAAAAAATATGTATTACAACTCTGTTTAAAATCCTGACTTGTTTATACTATAAAATTTTACATGCCAGAAATATGTACAGGCCTTTCTTACATAATGATGAAATGGTACAAGGTCCTGTCCCTTAGGTTCTAGATAGGTTATTTTCTCTACATTTTTATTTCCTTGTTAATGGTACAGAAACAATACAATCAAAATAATGAATATGTAATAAATACACAATGCTGTAGTTTCTATGTATTTAATTACCACTGTATTCTGGTGAGTGCTGTTGTCTGCATAGCCATCTAACAAAGAAAGGATGTTCCATTGAACAGATTGGTTAATGTTCTGGGGCAACAGATGTCTACTGGAACTGCAGGAGATCAGCAACTGGTGGCCTGCCCATCTTCTGAAAACTTTCAATAGACTTATGCATATGTTCACACAATAGTGCATGTGGTAGAAATGCAAACCTCTTTTAACCCTTTATGCTCTTTTTCCCTCCTGATATGAAAGTCTTTGTCTTTCACCTTCTCCCTCAGCCTCCCACCCCTAGGAGTCTTGAAATCATGACAATTTTTTTATTTTTAATAGAACCTAAATCTGTCTAGCCTATTTATAAAATAAAAAAACAGTGAAATATACATTGATATGCTGGATATTTCCCCTACACACACATGTGGATTTTAACTAATCCAACAATTTCCATTATGTGAAAGTCTTAAGATTTTGTCCAGCCGATATAAATTACATATCTAATCTTACATCCTACCTTATATCTTCCTCCCAAGACAGCCCAAAGCAGTTTTCAATATGTTTAAAACATGTTTTCCTTACCTTTCCAAACTGCATGTATGCAGACAGAATCTGATAGGACTTATCCTCAATCTGTTCACAAATACTAGTGAGCCCAGAAATGTCTAAATTAGTAAATTAAAGTTACACAAAAATAGACTAACTAATTACATAAGGAGCAGAAGTAAACCAATACAGGAGTTGGAAGACACATCCTAATGCACACAGCATATATTTCACTAGTGGTGCAGTTGTGCTGTGAAAGCATCCCTTGATCACCTGCTCTTTCAAAGCTTCTGCAAAACCGAATGACTTTTTCTACATGTATGGCGTGAGACTTTTTCAAATTCTGCAAATGGATGGATCATGCAAACAGAAAATGTACTGTTCCAATTAGTTTATATAAACATCACTATTTCTTCCATTAGCTTCAGGTGTTATGATCACTTATATCCAGCATGCACTTTCAAATACTGTTTTGACTGTATTTTACAAAGCTTTTCTGCACGATTCTAGGGTGAAATGTCTAAATACTCACGTTAGGAGGAAAACACTGATATTTAGTTTCTTGCAGCAGCTCCAGCAGCAACTCCTTATCAAGGCTTCTGCAGCAGCCTCTCAGGCAGGCAAGCAGAACAATGAATAGTTGAACAGATGGAATGGCAATGTCTTTGCTTAATCTATTACTGAACAGAAAGCCAGCCAATCGCAGGCCAGCTACTTTACAATTAGTTAGCCAGGCAGATGCAAAGCCCTGCGTCAGGTTTGTAGGCTTCCGAGATAAGCAAGTTGATGTCATTCTTGGGATCTGCCCCGGGCAGCATGTGCATTAACAAGGGGTGTGCAGCAACAATGGGCAATACAAAGGAGGCTAGTAGGCAGCTGCTGTATGAGAGCCAGAGTCATTAAGGAACAGGCTGCCAACAAGGAACACCTGGCTTGGTGCAGACTTCAGTTTTTGCTCATTGTTTCTAATTCACAAAACAAAAATTATTCTAAAGTTGTAAAAGTTGGGTGTTGTCAATAAGAAGGACTAGGATAAAGATAAAATCAGCTACAAGCTTCTCATTTCCAAAAGGGAAAATTCAACCTAAGTATATTTATAGAAGACAGCATAAAGACAGTTGCAGTGCTTCCTTACTGAAATAAGGCATAACAGTGCAATATAACAGGAGGATTTATGACTAAGCAAAGTACTCTATAACTATTTTAAAATATATTGCTAAAAATGCAAAAATGTTACTATTTAGCTAGTAGGATTGAATGCACTTGTTGCCATACAATACAATAATAAAACTTAATAACTTAATGCAGTAAATTGTCTAGAGAAATATTAAACAATATACGAAGAAAAATAATTTTACCATGTCACACATGGATTTTATCCGTATGTGTAAAAAATGAAATTTATGTTGAAAAATCAAAAGCGGCAATTTTATGCATTCACTTCAGTGAATGAAACAACATTATAGTGTAGTTACTCACCTGTACAGGTGTTCTCCAGGGACAGCAGGAATCAGTCCTCACATAGGAGTGATGTCTGTACCGATGCAGTCCGTGTGGTAATCTCTCCCCAGCTTTCAAAGAAAGCCTTTGTGAGATGCACCTTGCATGCATGGTCCCTTTCCCGCGTAAAGGTGCCATCTTGCCTTAATAGGATATAGTAGCACAAGACGTCAAAAAAGCAGCAAGAAGCAACTCCACGGGAAGGATGGAGGGTTGTGAAGACTGATTCCCGCTGTCCCCGAGAACACCTGTTACAGGTGAGTAACTACACTTTCTCCGGGAACAGGCAGAAGTCAGTCCTCACATGGGACTCCCCAGCTACAGGCTACTGAAAAGACCTGTAAAAGGCCACAGGTGACCAGAAAAGGTAAACCGTGAGCAGCAGCAACTGAGTTGGAAGACAACAGACCCATGAGCGACCCAAGTGTCCAGCAAGGAACCAATTCACCGGTAGCCCAAATACAGCAAAGGCCGGAGAGGCAAGAATTGTCTACACCCCCAACAAATTATGGAGTACTGCCTGGCCGAAGGCAGTATCCTGGCGGGACTTCCTCATCAGGCAGTAATGAGCTGCGAAGGTATGGACTGAGGACCAGGTGGTGGCCAAGCAAATTTCCGATAAGGGAATGGAACACAGGTTTGCCACAGAGGCCGCCATGGCCTGGACGCTGTGTGCCATGCCATGGCGCTCCAGCAAGAGATCAGCCTGCTCATAGATGAAGGTAATGCAGTCTGCCACCCAGGTGGACAGGGTGCAATTAGAGACTGTAGCCCCAACTGACGGGTCAAAGGAGACAAAGAGCTGAAAAGCTCAGTGGTGGCCCTGGTACACTGCAGATAGAAGTATAGCGCCTGCTTACAATCCAGTGTGTGGAGAATAGCCTCTGCCCTGCAGGTGTGGGGCCATGGAAAGAAAGCGAGAAGTACTACCTGCTGGTTAAGGTGGAACGGAGACAACACCTTGGGCAGGAACTTGGGGTGCATGCGGATCACGACCCTATTCTTATAGAACCTAGTGTATGGTGGGTCTGCCACCAAAACTTGGAACTTGCTGACCCAGCGAACCGAAGTGAGCGCTACGAGGAACACCACCTTCCAAGTGAGATACATAAAGTGGCAGGAGCCGAGAGGCTCAAAGGGTGGCACAGTAAACTTTGAGACTACAACATTCAAGTCCCACTCTGCCGCAGGACGACAGATGGGATGCCTCGAGATGAGGAGACCTCTCAGGAAGCGAGGCACTAATGGTTGAGTGGAGAGGGATTTACCCTTGATTAGATGGTGGTGCACCGCCAGCATGCTAAGATACACCCCGAGTTAGACTTTAAGCCTGCCTGAGACAAATGAAGCAGATACTGCAGCACCAGCTGGACGGAACAGGAGAAGGAGTTAACTGCCTCTCTGCGCATTAGATGGCGAACCTCCAACATTTGAAGGTGTACGCCCAACTTGTGAAGGTCTTATGGGAAGTAAGAAGCACCTCCTCCACTTCAGTAGAGAGGCTGAAAGGAGCCAGGGCTACCTGCTCAGCAGCCAGGCCATGAGCATCAAGGACCCCAGGATGAGGTGCAGGAGAGAGCCTTCTTCCTGCATTAATAGGCCTAGGTCACACTCCAGGGAAACTGGGAGCGCTGTAGACAGGCAGAGAAGCAGGGGAAACCATGGCTGCCTGGTCCACTGCTGGGCTATCAAGATCACTGAGGCCCTGTCACACTGGACCTTGAAGAGGGTCTTCGTGATCAGGGGCATGGGCAGGAAGGCATTAAGGAGGTCCTCCGCCCATGAGATCAGGAAGGCATCCGCCATCACCCTGGAGTGGTGCAGCTGCCGGGAACAAAAAGGTACTGCACCTTGAATATTGTGTGCAATTCTGGTCGCCGTATCTTAAAAAGGATATAGCGTTATTAGAAAAGGTACAGAGAAGAGCCACCAAAATAGTAAAGGGGATGGAAGGATACTCCTAAGAAGAGAGGCTAAAAAGGTTAGGGCTCTTCAACCTGGAAAAGAGACGGCTGAGGTGAGATATGATAGAGGTCAATAAATTAATGAATGGAATGGAACGGGTAAATGTAGATTCATTGTTCACGTCATCAGAATATAAAAAGACTAGGGGATATACAATGAAGCTACATGGTAACCTATTTAAGACTAGAAACATAGAAATATGACGACAGAAAAAGACCACATGGCCTATCTAGTCTGTCCTTCCATATCAACAACTACAACAGTCCCTTTTTTTTTTTTTTTGAGATCCTCTGTGTTTGTCCCATGCTTTTTCGAATTCAGATACTGTCCTCATCTCTACCACCTCCACTGGGAGACTATTCCATGGATCCACCACTCTCTCCATAAAGAAATATTTCCGCATATCACTCCTGAATCTATCCCCCTTCACCCTCATCCCATGTCTCCTCGTAGCAGAACTTACTTTCAATTGAAAGAGGCTCTCCCCCTGTACATTTGTGCCATGGAGGTATTTAAACATCTCAATCATAGCACCTCTATCCCGCCTTTCCTCTAAGGTGTACATATTAAGATCCTTAAGTCTGTCCTCATATGTTTTATAATGAAGACCACTAACCATTTTAGTAACCACCCTCTGTACTGACTCCATCCTGTTTATATCCTTTTGAAGGTGCGGTCTCCAGAATTGCACACTATACTCCAAATTAGGTCGCACAAAAGACTTATACAGAGGCACTATCACCTCCTTTTTTCTGCCAGCCATTCCTCTCCGTATGCACCCAAGCATCCTTCTAGCTTTTGCCATCACCTTTTCTACCTGTTTAGCTACTTTAAGATCATCAGACACAACCACACCTAGGTCCCACTCTTCTTTAGTGGACAAAAGTACTTCACCCTCTATACTATATTGCTCCCTTGGATTGCTGCAGCCCAAATGCATGACCTTACATTTTTTAACATTAAATCCCAGCTGCCAAATTCTAGACCATTCTTCAAGCTTAGCTAGATCCCTCCTCATGTTATCTACACCTTCTTGGGTGTCTATTGCATATTTTGGTATCATCCGCAAAGAGGCAAACCTTACCCGACAGCCCTTCCGCTATATCACTAACAAAGATGTTAAAAAGAAATCGGACCAAGGACAGATCCCTGGGGCACACCACTGGTAACATCCTTCTCCTCAAAGTGAGCTCCATTTACCTGTACTCTTTGTCGCCTCCCACCCAACCAATTTCTAACCCAAGCAGTAACTTTAGGGTCCATTCCTAGGGTGCTCAGTTTGTTTATAAGTCACCTGTGAGGAACAGTGTCAAAGGCTTTACTGAAATCTAAATACACCACATCAAGGGCTCTCGCTCGGTCCAACTCCCTGGTCACCCAGTCAAAGAAATCAATCAGATTTGTCTGACAAGACCTGCCTCTGGTGAATCCATGCTGCCTCGGATCCTGTAGTCCGCTGGACTCCAGAAACCTCATTATTTTCTTTTTCAGCGTTTCCAATAATTTACTCACCACCGAAGTTAAACTAACCGGCCTGTAGTTTTCAACCACATCCATACTTCTGCTTTTGTGTAAAGGCACCACATGAGCCTCTCTCCAGTCCTTTGGCACCACCCCTGACTCCAACGAGGCACTGAAAAGGTCAGTCAGTGGAGCAGCTAGAATGTCCCCATGTTCCCTCAGTATTCTAGGGTGTATCCCATCCGGTCCCATCACTTTGTCTACTTTAAGTTGAGCTAGTTTCTCACGAACACAGTCTTCTGAAAATTGTTCATGATGCCCCTCGCTTCTGTTCCTGTTTATGGGTGTTTTCTGAGGTCCTGCTCCTGGTTCTTCATCTGTGAACACAGAACAGAAATATTTGTTAAGCAATTCTGCTTTATCCTCATCAGCTTCTACATATTCTTCCCCTTCACCCTTGAGTCTGACAATACCACTTTTGCCCTTCCTCTTCTCCTAACATATCTGAAAAATGTCTTATCCCCCATTTTATCGCATTGGCTATTTCCTCCTCTTTTTGAATCTTTGCTTTCCTGAATACTTTGCTAGTTTCTTTAAGTTTTTCAAAATATAGATGCCTGCCTTCCTCTCTCTGTGATCTCTTGTATTTCATGAAGGCCTCCCTCTTTTTCTTCACTTTTTCAGCTACTTCTTTCGAAAGCCATAGCGGTCTCCTTTTCCTTTTACCTTTATTTACCATTTTAACAAAAAGGATGGTTGCCCTTTAAATATCCCCTTTCAATTTTTCACACTGTTTTTCTACATCCCCCAGCTATTCCCATCCTGCTAACGACTCCCTGAGGTATTGGCCCATCTTGGCAAAGTTAGTCTTCCTAAAGTCTAAGACCCTCACCTTTGAATGGATTCTAACAGCCCTCGTCCTAATACTGAACCACACTAACTGGTGATCACTGGATGCAAAATGATCTCCCACTATAACATCAGAAACACTTTCACCATTGGTAAGCAACAGTAGGGTCTGTTACCAATTGCCTGAATAGTTCTCCCTGTAGAGAATCCAGGATCTCTTTACTTCTAGATGATACTGCAGCAGGAATGTGCCAATCAACATCTGGCATATTGAAATCCCCTATCAGTAGCACTTCCCCTTTCCTAGCAATGCTGCGTATGTCTTCAATTAACTCTGTCCACCTCTTCCTCTTGTGAGGGAGGTCTGTATATCCCGCCAATGCAAATAGATTTCTCTTTCCCTCTTTCTAGTTTAACCCACAATGCCTCCTCTCTCCCTTTTAAGTTCTGTAATTCCAAAGCTTTAATAGTATTTTTTACATATAGTGCCACTCCTCCTCCCCTTCTTCCTACCCTGTCCTTTATGAATAAAGTATAGCCAGGTATAGTTACATCTCATACATGGTTTTCTGTGAACCATGTTTCTGTAACTGCCACTAAATCCAAGTCGGCCACTCCCACCAAAGCTTCAACATCAGGGATCTTATTTCCCATGCTATGGGCATTTATACACACTGCTTTCCATATGTTTCCCCTGTTACCCATTTCCATAAAGGTATTTAATGTATCACTTACGTGGGGGCTTTCACTTACCTTGGGGCTTTTTTCACCCATCCCCAACGAATCTAGTTTAAAGCCTTCTTCAGTAGATAAGACAGTCTACTACTGAAGACGCATTGACCTTCCTTGGACAGATGGATGCCATCTCTGCTCTGCAACCCTTGGAACATCCCATGGTCTAAGAAACCAAAATGCTCTCTATGACACCATCCATGCATTCATCTCTGCCTTGGCCTTTACCCTCAACAGGGAGGATTGAAGAGAACACCACCTGTTCACCTAACTACTTCACCCTCTGTCCCAGAGCCATGAAGTCACTTTTGATATGCTCGGAGGGATACCTGGCAGTATCATGTGTTCCAACATGGATTAGCAACATTGGGTAATAGTCAGTGGGCTTGATGAGTCTCGGCAAACTCTCTGTAACATCTTGGATTTTGGCCTGCCTCTCTGGACATCAAGTCTGCGTTGGCAGATGGACGCCTCAGTACCTCTCAGAAGAGAGTCACCAACCACCACCAATACCCTTTGCTTCCTTGTGGTCACTGATTCTGCAACTTTGGGGTACTTGCGCTCTGGTTCTTTCCTTCCAGGGCTGCATAATGGTTCTTCAATTCAAGGACTGGAGAAGTTGGATTGGTGATTCTGCAGGCCCTGGTGACTTGTGTCCAACCTTCATCATTCTGTTGGCACCCATCTTCTCCTCTGCTGGAGAGCTTATTTATTTAGACAGTTTTGTATACCACCGTATCCTTCAATCAAAGTGGTCACAACACAATTGGAGGATACATTTAACATGAGGGGATATGAGATACATACACTAATACTTACAGGGAACATGGGCAATGGAGAATTAAGTGGCTTGCCCAAGACCACAAGGAGCACCTGTGGGACTAGAAACCCCAGTCCTTCCAGCCCAAGGTTGCTGTCCTCTAGTGGGATTTGAACCCCTGACCTTCCGGCCTGAGGTAACTTGCCACAACCACTAGGCCACTCCTCCTCCTCTTGCAGCTTGGTTGCTGCAAGAAGCATCTCATCAATGTACTTCTCACTGTATTGAATGCGCCTCAGCCTCGCCACCTCCTCTCTGAGTTCCTCCACTTGTTTCCTCAGAACTTCAGCATGCAGACACCCTGCACATGGAACCGGTCCTTCAACTGGCATTGGGACCTCTGTCTGGACAGAGGCAGAAGCTGTAACGGGGTCAACGTGTAATCAAACTTTGGAATTTGTTACTGGAGGATGTAGTAAAACCTCTTAGTGTAGCTGGGTTTAAAAAAGGTTTGGACAAGTTCCTGGAGCAAAGGTCCATAAACCATTATTAAAAGGGACCCGGGATATCACTGCTTGACCCAATACATTGCATTGGGGAGACTGCTAGGTACTTATGACCTAGATTGGCCACTGTTGGAAACAGGATACTGGTTTTGATGGACCTTGGTCTGACCCAGTATGGCATATCTTATGTTCTTATGTAGCTGGGCATTGGCTGGGCTAGCAGAGATCCATTCGTGGGAGCCCCCAGCGCTGGAATATCCGGTGGGCAACTCTAGGGTCCAGTTTCCACTCGTGTGATTGGAGGACCCAGATGAGCCAGTCCGCCAGGTCATTGTCCTAACCCAGAATGTATACTGCCCACGGGAGCATTCCATTGCTGCTGGCATGAGCAAATGCTCATCACTTCCTGGCAAGGGCAGGATGACCCTGTGCCTCCTTGCTTGTTTATGTAGAATATCGCCACCTGATTGCCAGTCTGGACCAATACTGTTTGATCCCGCAGGAGGTGGCGAAAAACCCAGAGGGCTAAGACTAAGGCAACAGGCTGGAGCTCCAGGAGGTTGATTTGCTGAAGGCTCTCCGCCAGCGACCAACTGCCCTGACTGCAGAGGTCGCCACAATGGGCTCCCCACCCGAATTTTGAGGTATCCGTTATGAGTATCCTCTGTGGTATGGGGGTCTGGAAAGGCATTCCTACTCGTAGGTGTGGGAGGCATAACCACCAGCCGAGAGTCGGCCAGGGACTGGTGACAGTCACCCTCTCTCGGAGGTGCCCTGTGCCCACCAGGCTGCTCGCATCCGCAAGTGGGCATCCGGAGTGACATGCACCATTGACACCATTTGTCCCAGAAGGTACAGCATGTGTCGGGCAGACACTAAGCAACGGCACTGGGTGTCCTCTGTGAGTGTGCTGGAGGCGCAGGGCCCTGTCTTTTGGAAGAAAGGTCCTGGCCTGGACAGTGTCCAGCTGTGCCCCTATGAACTCCAGGTTTTAGGTTGGCTGGAGATGAGACCGAGTAGTTGACTATAAACCCCAAATGCTCTAGGACAAGGATAGTGTGGCATGTTGCCTGTAGTGCTTCAGCAGCGATGCTGCCCTTTACCAACCAGTCATCCACATAGGAGAAGACGAAGACCCCCTGGAGTCTGAGGTGGGCTTCAACTACTGCCAGACACTTGGTAAATATCCATGGGGCAGCGGCCAGCCTGAAGGGCAGCACCCTGTATTGATAGTGTTCTCCTCCCAACACTAAGCGAAGATACTGCCTGTGAAGGAGGCGTATGAGGATGTGGATGTACGCATCCTTTACGCCCAAGGAGCATAGCCAGTCTCCCTGCTGGAAGTATGGCAGCAGTGTTCCAAAGGAGAGCAACTCTTGGAACTTTTTCCTCACCAGGAACCTGTTGAGATCCCACAGGACTAGGATGGGACGAAACCCTCCAGTCCTTTTGGGAATCAGCAAGTAGTGGGAGTAGAATCCCTTGCCCATGAGATGGATAGGGACAGGTTCCACTGCCTTGCTTTCTAGGAGGCCTGCAAGTTTCTTATGGAGCGGGGCCCGGTGAAGGGGAGTCCTTGGGGGCTCTCCAGGGAAGAATGGTGGGGGCGTCTGCTGGAGGTGGAGCAGGTAACCCTCCCTGGCCACCTGAACAGTCCACACAACGGTGGTGATAGAGGGCCACCTGTGGGTGTAAAGTACTAGACGACCACCCGCCCCCCCCCCCCGGGGGCTGCGCCTCCTGGGGTAAGAGAAGCCATGCTCAAGAAGTCAAAAAACTCCGAGGTTGCACTGGTGGCATGGTCTGGGGCTTGGAGACCTTAGGCTTACATGGGCCATGCCCCTGTCCCTTGGCCTGCTGGTTCTGTTGGAGAGCTGGGAAGGCCGGGTACTGGGGGTAGTTTCTGTAAGCCTTCCTCCTCTTCGAGTATGAGGACTTTCTGCCTCCAGAAAGGGTCAGTAGTCTTCTTGGAGAGCCTAGTCCTTGTCAGGTACTCAAACTCCAACTCGGCAGCCTTATCCATCTTGGGTTTGCCAAAGAGGATCTCTCCCTGGCAGGGGACATCAACCAGCTTGTCCTGTACCCATTGCTCCAGGTCGGATGACTGTAGCCAGGCCTGGCATTGAGCATTAATGCCCACCACAGCTACTCTAGCTGCTGACTCGAAGCCATCATTGGCTGCTCAAGTAATAAAACTTGGAGCACTTTCTGACTGTGGAGGCCAGGGTCTGGAACCACTGGAGGGGTTCCTCTAAGAGACCAGTTGAGAACCCGGTGAGCTCCTTCGCCAGGTCCTGCGAGTACATGCCCATGTACAGCTGGTAGGCCTGGATCCGCTGACAAGCATCAAGCCCTGGAAGCACTTCCTATCTATGGCATTCATGGCATGGGCCTCCCTATCCGGGGGCACCAAGGAATGCATCTTCTGGCTCTTAAGCCTACGCATGGCTGACTCCACCAATATGGAGTTATGAGGCAGTTGGGCTTTTTGGAAGCCAGGGCTCAGGAGAACCCAGTACATCGAGTCCAGCTACCTGCTTATTATGGGCACCAAGGAGGATGTCTCCCACACGCAGAGAAGCAGCCATTCCAGGATGGGGGAATGGGCACCATGAGTGGCTCTTTTGGAGGAGCCTTGTACTGGAGGATCTTGAGATCCTCCATGCGAGGGTCCTCCTCCAATTCAGTGGTAAAGGTGAGGGTCTTTGCCATATCCCCTCATGAAGTCGACGAAGGCCATGTCCTTGGGAGGGGATCGGTGCTGCGTCTCTGGGGGAGACGGGTCCTAGGGTACATCCCAGTGGCAGCGGGTGTCCGGGGACTCATCGTCCTTGGTCTCCCAGTCAGATTCCGAGGCGGTGGAGGAATCAAGGGTTTCCCGGGTGTCAGGGTCACACCTCGGCCCCAATGGCTCTGGTGCCCCAGCCGCCCGCTACTCAGAATGGAGGACACTGAGTGGGGAAGACTGCAGCCCCGAGGAATGGGATCGGGATCATGACCGATGCCGAGGGATCTCTCAAGGCCGGTGATGCTCGAGGATCGGCTCGACCTCTGGGGAGTCCCTCGACGTGAAAGGCCCCATGGTTAGGAGTGATTACCCAGAGGAACCAGGCATCACAACCCACTGCTGGGCCAAGAAGGCAAACTGCGCTCCACGGCCCGCATCCTAATCTCAAGGCCAGATGTTTATGTTTATTGATTTACTTGATATACCGCTCCTTCATAACACTAGGGCGGTATACAATTTATAAAACATACAGATGCGGCCAGAGCCAGAAAGGAAAGGAACTACAGTACTGGACTGAAAGGGAAAGGACAACTCAATCATATGAGAGAGGAAGAACAGAGGACAGAAATAGAGTAAGATCAGGTATTGGGGGAAGGAAGGTCAAATGCAGAGCAATAGAGATGAGTTTTCAGAAGGGACTTAAATCTAGAGAAAGTTGGTTCCAGGTGGAGGGTGATGAGGAGGGCGTTCCATAGTGATGGACCCAAGAAGAAGAAAGCGGACTGGCGAGTGGATTGCCAGTAAGCATGGGATGGTGAAGGGAGATGGACAGTTAATATGAACTGAGCGGAGATTGCTCATGGGAGTGTGAAAATGGAGGGAGTCTGCCAGGTATTGTGGGGTGTGGGTATAAATAGGCTGATGCACTACTATGAGAATCTTGTAGTAGATGCGATATTCCATGGGGAGCCAATGAAGCTGAATAAGGAATGGTGTGATGTGGTCCCGACAAGTGGCGTATGTGATTTCTGACGGCCATATTTTGAATCGGTTGAAGGCGGTGAAGTTGATACTGGGGGACACCAGCAAGGGCAAGATTACAGAAATCAAGATGGGACATGACTAAAGACAGAAAAATAGTTGTCAGTGCTGGAGATGAGAGGAAAGGATGGATTGCATGAATCTCCTGGTGAGCAGCGAAATATGATTGTGAAGACAGATCAGAGTCAAGAGTTACTCCAAGATAGCAGAGAGAAGATATCAGAGGAATGGGGGAGTTGGAGAGGACTGGGGCCATTGAGGGATAGGAGCCACCAAGTGTGAACCAAACAGCTGATGTTTTAGATAAGTTGAGGTGAAGACAGCAGTTAACCAGTTAGAAACTTGGAACAAGCAAGCATTGAGGGGAGAAAGATCAGGTTGAAATGGATGTGTGGTAGAGCAGGATGATATCGTCGGTGTAATAGTATGCTGACAGTCCGGATTCCTGGGTAAGCAGAGCAAGTGGTGCGAGAAAGACATTGAGGAGGGGTGCCAGAACTGAACCCTGAGGGACTCCACAGCAAAGAGGGACTGGATTAGAATAGGTGACACCTGAGGTGACCGAGAAGGACCGAGAGAAGAAGAATGAGTGAAACCAGTGATACACCAAGCCCCAAAAGACCAGCCTCACATAGATGAGAGAGAAGGATAGAATGTCCACAAAATCAAAGGCTGCAAAAAGGTCAAGAGACACTGCCACGGAAACATCACTACGGTCATGCGAAGTAGCGGACACTGAGGACTGCGGGCACAGAGGACTTCAAGCCCAAAGCCAGCTCCATCGAGGGGGAGACCTCAACAAGGGATGACCTCAGGGGTCAGAGGTTGATCCCTTGATGTCAACAACTCCCGTCAGGGCAACTTAGAAGACCTATCCTAGCCATTGTCCTTGGCCTCTCGTTGAGGGCTACAGGTCCTGGGCCCACGGGATTTCCCCACTTTCCCTGACTCGTCCCCAACGCGGTCTTTGAGGGTTTTTGGCTCTTCTGGCAGCCCTTGTCAGTGGAGCTCCAGCTGGAGGCTCCTTGCAAGGGTCCTAGTCCCGGATGAGGACTTGGATCAAGGTCTCACGGTCGACTCCGGGGCTGAATAAACTTTATGGAATACGGACTCACGCAGCTGCTGATGGCTCTTAAGGACCTTGGGAGTCAACTGCTTACACAGACTGCAGACCGAGGAATCATGATCCTGCCCGAGGCATCGAAGGCAGCGGTCATGCGGGTCGGTGCGCAACATGTGTGTGCAGCGGTCGCACGGCTTGAAGTCACTGACCGAGGCCATGGTGGGGAAGATGGCCCCCACGAGGTGAAACTCACTTGGTCCAGCCAGGAAAAAGAAGCAAATTCAAAAAGATCACGTGATTCGGTGAGGGAAGCAGTCGGGTACTGTTTGCGCTCCGGTATCCTTCAGCCTAACCGTGCATTTAGTGCCGTTTTCAGAGCCGAAAGTAGGCTATAAGTGCAGTTAAGTTGCTATCTGCACCGATATCTGGCTGAAATTCTTCGGGGAGATCGTAGGAAGGATGGCTGCAGCCGCAAAAACTACCAGGAGAGAGAAGGAGCGTGGCACACCAGCGCCTAAAATGGCCGATGCTGTGGCCATGCCGAGATCACCAACCTCACCAGCCTTCCTAGAGGAGGTGTCGGCAGCAGTGGCGGAGGCATTATCGCCGCAATTCACCGCCTTACACGGAAAAATGGACACCCTACAAGGATCGATGGGTGCCCTGGGGACCCGACTCCACGAGGCAGAAGAACGTCTCGGGAGAGCCGAAGATGGCCTGGAGACCTTAACACAGCGTGTGCAGACTTTGCAAGCTCAAATACGGGCACATGAACTTAAAATGGATGACCTTGAGAACCGATCCAGGAGGAATAACCTGCGCGTGATGGGTATTTCAGAATCGGTAGCAGACAAGGACCTCAAAACATACTTAGAGGCCCTGCTTCTCCAGCTCTTTCCGGGTTTGGCAGACCTTGGTAAATTGTTACTTGAGAGAGTGCACCGAGTGGGGGGTAAGCAAGCGCGGGATTCGCGGCCGCGAGTGGTGCTTGCAAAATTTCTACACTACCCTCAAAAAGAAGCTATCTTGCAGGCGGCTCGGCAGAAGGGCGAGATCATGCATGAAAATTGGAAGCTCCGCTTTGCGCAGGATTATTCGGCAGCCGTTAGCCAGCAGCGGCGCGCCTACGCTCCACTCTTCCAAAAGTTGCTCAGCTTGCACACTAAATTCTCCGTGCAATACCCGGCGAAGTTGCACGTGTTCCACGAAGGGACCCATCGTATCTTTGACTCTGCGGCGGAGGCAGGCCCGTACATCGAGGGCCTGGGGGCAGAGGGGCGTCACTCTCCGCTTCAAACCTGAGCGGGTTGGTACTTTTACTATCTCTAATATATTTACTGCCTTCCCGGTATGGAGAGGGGACCCTTCTACAGGATGAGCTCCGCAGAGAATTTGCTTTCTTAAGACCTGCTGGGAGTGTGTTTCTGACCATCTGACCACGTGGCCTTCCCCGGGGACATTCGTGGTGGTGTGTTGGCTTTTTGCCTGTTCTGGGGAGGCCACTAACGCTGGGTCATACTTGGCCTGAGAGCGGCCGGGAAAGGCGCCAACCTACAACTTGGGCGAACAGTGCTGACTCTGGAGCGGACGTTTTCCCGCCAAGCTGGCGCACCTTGTTCCTTTTGCATATGCTGTATACTTGTAGTGTGTTGCCATTTAGGCTGTTTTGCTTTACTACTGCTGCACGGGGTTTTTATTTGCGTCTGCTTTCCCTGGCCCTGGGGTGCCCTTGTTCCAGGGATACTATGGAGATTCCCCCTGGGGTATCGGTGTGGGGCTGTGGGGGGTAACTATTGGGAGACGGCCTCCCCCCATCCTCCCCTCTCTCCCTACTTATTCCCTCTCTCCCCCTCCCCTCCTTGGGGCTATGTGCCGGGCCAGTGGGGGCTGGGCAGTGCCGGGCCAGTGCTGCCTTGTACATGTGTATGGGAGTGCACAGGGGGATAACCTACTTATGGCTGGCATGTTCATCTTGGTCTAGGGGGAGGTGACCTGGGGGAATACGGGGCTTGGGTTCCTAGGGGGCGGGGGTGGGGGGGCGGGGCCTCAGGGCGTAGAATCTTTGAGTACTCCTTGTGCTCCATCTTGGCGGGCTAGTCCTCATGTGGGTGGGTCGGAGGGTGGGGGTAATTTTCTATATCTCTCACATTGTTTTTATATACTGTAAATATTTTTCCGAAGTTGTGCTGTTGGTGTTCCTGGCTTTGTATCTCATAATTTGGGGAGTGGGCCGCTGGGACTGACAAAATTCTCGTGCCTTCTTGGTTGTGGTAGGACCTGGAGAACAGGAGTTGAATGCCTACGCATAGAGGCTGGAGGAGACTGTACACATTCACTGATCTCCGGGAGTGGTTTCTATTCTACCTCATAGAAGGGGAGTAGAAGATATTGAGACAGAGGGGGATGGGAGGAGGGGGGGAATTGGAGGGGGGAAGGGGGGATTGGGGGGGAGGGGGGTGGGGATTGTGGGGCTGCATCACGCCCATGACCAGGAGCACTTACCTTTGATGCGATACGAACCTGTTTCCATGGGGGAGCCCCAGGCTGGGGGGGGGGGCGCCCTCGACACTCTCGAATTGGTTTGGAGATGTGATGGTGAATGTTCTTAATGCCTCTTAAGATAATATCCTGGAATGTATGCGGCCTGGGGAGCCCGATTAAGCGATCTAAAGTCCTGCAGGCCCTGGCTAGACAGAAGGCGGACATCGCTATGCTCCAGGAGACCCACCAGACTGCTGAGGAGCATCGGAAACTGTGTAGAGAGTGGGTGGGGCAGGTATGGGGCTCACCAGCAGTGGGGAAGAAGGGGGGAGTAGTACTCTTGATACACAAGCGAATACGCTTGGAGGTCAGGCGAGAGCTTGGAGACCCCACGGGCTGATTTATTATTCTGCAGGGGGTTCTAGAGGGGCAACCTGTTATCCTGGGCAATCTGTACTGCCCGAATACGTTAGACTTGAACTTTTATTCCCGTTTTGCGTCTAAGATAGAGACGCTGCCTGAGTTCCCTTTAATTCTGGGCGGGGATTTTAATGGGGTTATGGACGTAGCGCTTGATACGTCGCGTGGTGGGGGCCTAGGGATAGATTGCAATCGGCTCGTGCGCTGTTACGGCTTAGGTCCAGATTGGGGTTGGTAGACCCCTGGAGATTGTTGCATCCTGCGGAAAAGGACTATACGCATCAATCTCGGGCGCATGGCTCTAGTGCACGTATCGACTACTTGTTGATATCCACGGGATTGTTTGCGAAAGTCCAGGATGCTCAGATAGGACCCCTAGAGATATCGGATCACGCGCTTGTTTGGCTAGAGATCCATTGGACCGGGACTGACCCTCGGACTTCTTGCTGGAGATTCCCCTGGAGCTTTATGGGGATCTGCCATTCCGTTCCTTTCTTCAACAACGCTGGCGGGAATTCGAGGCGGATCATAGTATACATAAGGAGGACCCGGAGCTGGTCTGGGAAACGGCGAAAGTTGTTTTACGTGGGGATATTATTGGCTACCGGGCCCGAAAGCGGAGACTGCTCGCGGAACGTATACTTTGCTTGGAAAAATTGACCACGAAGCTGCGGCGTCAATGGGCGCACACGCCTTCACCGGGGCTCAAACGGCGGTTGTGGGAGAGTCAGACGGAGCTTAACGAACTTTTACACCAGAGGGCCACGAAATCTGTGTTGTACTATCGATATCAGCTCTATCGTCACGGCGACCGACTGGGGAAACTGCTAGCTCGCTGTCTCCGTGGTCCTCGGAGTTCGAGGTTGGTTCCCACGCTTCGGGACGAGCAAGGGAGGCTTCAACGGGAGAGTCCGGCTATAGCGCGTATCTTTCGGACTTTCTTTCAACAGTTGTATACAGCGGAGTCACCTTCTTCTTCACAGATGATTGATTATTTGGCGCATCTAGATTTGCCTCAACTGTCGGAAGGGCAAAGGGCGCAATTGGATCTGCCAATTACTGTGGCCGAGATGCAAGCAGCTATTTCTAAAGCTAGCTGTTACAAATCACCCGGATCGGATGGGCTAGGGGCTGAATTTTACAAGATTCTAAATGAGTTTCTTGCCCCAACATTAGTTGCAGTGCATAACCGACGCGCGCAACAGGGGTACTTTAGATGGGGAAATAACCACGCTCATATTGTCCTTATCCCGAAACCCGCCAAAGACCCTCTGCAGGCAGCTTCCTATCGCCCCATTTCGCTACTTAACTTTGACCTTAAGTTACTAGCTAAAATTATGGCCGACCGCCTAGCGGGATATCTGGGGCAGCTAGTCCACGATTCTCAAGTAGGATTTGTTAAAGATCGATTTGCTGTACGGAACTTGCGTAAAATCCTTACGTCGCTGGAATGGGTCTGGCATAAACGGCTGCCGTCCCTGTTAATTAGCTTTGACGCGGGAAAAAGGCTTTTGACCGGGTTGATTGGCACTACCTGAGGTATCTTCTTCCTCGGTATGGCATAGGGCCGGGGTTCTGTAAAATGGTCGCTAGTTTATATGTGGACCCGACGGCCGCGGTCCTGTGTAATGGGGTACTGTCCGAAGCTTTTTCGTTGCAACGCGGGACTCGTCAGGGGTGCCCGTTATCTCCTTTACTATTTGTCTTGACCCTAGACCCCCTTCTCCGTAAGGTGGCGGAGTCCTGTGGGATACGTGGGGTACGTATCGGGACACATGACTTCCGAATTTCTGCTTTCGCAGATGACCTTTTGGTCCACCTTCTCTCGCCTGAGACATCCTTGCCCCGTTTATTACAGGAGTTCCGGGTCTTCGGGCGGTTTGCGGGTTTTTGTATAAATGAGGAAAAATCCGAGGTTCTGGACGTTTCAGGCCAGCTGCGGGGTACCTGGCTAGGGGAGTTCCCTTTAAAATGGGCCGACAATCAGTTTGTGTATCTGGGGATAGTGCTGCCCAGTCGGCCCTCCCAACTCTACGGGAGTAACCTGCACCGGATGATGACTAAAGTCAGTGCCCAGCTGCATGCGTGGCGGGCTCTCCCCTGTCTCTTTCAGGGAGAATTGCAGCGATTAAAATGGTCATTTTGCCGCGATTACTGTACTGGATGCAGATTCTCCCGGTTTGGTTGCTCCGACGGGACACTCGGTGTTTTGAGGCGGAATTTCGGAGGTTTCTCTGGGGAGGTGCGAAAGCGCGTATCCCTTATAGTCGTCTGGTGGGAAGTGGAAAGACTGGGGGTTGGGGGCTCCCTGATCTGGGTGCGTATGCCTTGGCCTGCCAAGCCCGGCATCTGGGGGACTGGTTGGGTACAACCGAACTCTACACGCCCAGGGCCTTGGAGGAGGCTTATGTGGCGCCTCACTCTCTTCAGGCCTTATTGCATGTGGATAACCAAGTGCTGCCTCCACATCTGGCTGAAAGTGTTGTATTGACGCCGGTGCGGCGGACGTGGAGACAGCTTAACCTCTATTGGGGGCGTAATTGGTGGGCCTCCAGTTGGCTACCGGTGCGGGGTAATGTTGCTTTTTCTCCGGGTACGGATGAGGTACTGTTTCGCTCCTGGGGGGGAAAGGGCTTGCACAACTTGGGACATGTTGTTGACTGCTGGGAAACCCAAGCCTTTTCAGCTTTTATGCCAAGAATATGATTTGGGGCCGAGACAAGTGTATGCATACCTGCAGATTGCCCACTATGTTGGCTCCCTTCCGGGGACAGAGCTTCATGCGGATCGGTCTGCACAGATCCTGGAGTTTTTTGACCTAGGGGGGGAGGAGAAACCTTCCATACGGACCTTCCGGGTCCGGTTGGAACCATATCGGAGCCGCCCGGACTTCCGCAGTGTTGAGCAGGCATGGGGGGTTGAGATGGGGCGGGAGATTCCCCCGGGAACAGTACTTGTAGCCCTTTGCAGGCTTAGGACGTTAGTTGAAGGTGTACGTTGGAAAGAAATGCAAGTTAAATGCCTTACAAGGGTACATTTTTCCCCGCGCAGGGCCCTTCGTTGTCATATGACTATGGATGGGAGCTGCCCACGGTGTGCGGAGCCTCGGGCAACCCTCTTGCACATGTGGTGGGGTTGTCGGTTGATTCGCCCCTATTGGAGGCGTATTTGTGCTTTTATGATGGGCATTCTGGGGCAGCGGGTAACCTGGGATGCTGCCCTGGTCACACTAGATTTAATGAGTGGCACCTCCCCGCAGGGGAAATGGGGACGTGGGTTGGTGCGGAAGGCATGTCTGGTAGGAAAGGGCCCCCTTTTACGTAGATGGCGGGAACGTAACCCTCCCTCCTTTTGGGAGTGGCGCAATTCCTTCCATCAGCTGATGCTCCTGGAGCGACGGAATGCTAGAGTCAATGCCAGGCGATGGTCCGCCTTTCTCTTGCTTTGGGATCCGTATATTTCCCACTTAAGCCCCCGGTGCCGCAACACAGTTCTTCAATTAGGCAACTAGTTTGTGTCCTTCCCTGGGAGTAGGTTCTACGGCAGGTTCATTGGTCCTGCTGTGGGCTTGATTTGCGTCCTGGTCATGGGGGTGATATAGGGGGGAGGGGGGTTGGGGGAGGGGTGCAGAGAAATATGAAAAATGTACTGCCATCGTTGTTTCTACTGGGGATCAGAGTTCACCCCAGGAGGAGTTTGTTAACTGTTATCTTATTACTGTTTGTATTGACGGTTTAAATAAACTATATAAAAATAAAAAAAAAAGAAGAAGCAAATCCACACAGAACAAAAAATTTAGAAAAAAAGAGCCCAAGAAAACATGACGCTGAGGCAAGCAGACTCAGGGGCAAGAAGGGACCGGTATGTGACCAGAGAAGCAAAAAAATTAAGACAAACTACCATCTTTTTTGGGGGGGGGGGAGGGAGGGTGGAACAGCCATACATCCGATAGACTCCACAGAAAAAAGGAGACTGAGGCAAGATGGCACCCTTAGGTGGGAAGGAGACCATGCATGCGTGGTGCATCTCCCAAAGACTCTTTGAAAGCTGCGGAGAGATTACTGCATGGGTTCCATTGACACCAACATCACCTCTATGTGAGGATTGACTTTCTGCTTGTTCCCGGAGAAAAAAAAAATCATTTATTCCAATGCTGCACTTTAGCAGACAGCATAGTTACTCACCTGTAACAGGTGATCTCCGGGAACAGCAGGAATTTAGTCCTCACATATAGGTATCGTCAGTACCGACGGAGCCTGCGCGGGAACGCTCCCCAGCGTCCAATTAGGAAGCTTTTGGGAGCATCCCACAGCGCCTGCATGCTGCCTTCCCGCCTTTCCCAACTGCCTCTCTCCAGTTGAGTTTTAAAGCTGAGACAAGAGAGAGAGAGGGAAAGGGAAAGAGATAGAGAGAGAGATACAACTCCTAGGGGAGGTGGGTGGGTTGTGAGGACTAAATTCCTGCTGTTCCCGGAGATCACATTGTTACAAGTGAATAACTATGCTATCTCCAGGAACAAGCAGGAATGTAGTCATCACATATGGGGACTCCCTAGCTTTAGATGCCAGGGAGAGACCCCAGAATTTGTGTGCCCCTGAGAAGGGCTCCACTTCGCCCCATGGATCTCTGGCATCCTACCAGGGATGGTGGGTAGGAGTTGATTAGGTATGGAACAGGTGTTGGAGAACAGCCTGACCAAACAAGGCATCCCGGCGGGAGTCCTTGTCCAAGCAGTAATGGGCTGTGAAGGTATGAACCGAGGCCCAGGTGGCTGTTCGACAGATGTCATCGATAGACACAGAGTGCAGATGAGCCACTGAAACTGCCATGGCTCTCACATTGAGAGCTGTGACATGGCCATCCAGAGTAAGATTCTTACTCTGATAAGCAAAGGATATACACTGAGCAATCCAGTTGGATAGTGTTCTCTTGGAGACTGGAAGTCCCAAATGAGAAGGATCAAAAGCAACAGAGTTGAGAGGACTTTCTATGTTGCTGTGTTCTTTGTAAGTAAAAGGCTAAAGCTCTTTTACAGTCCAAGGTATGAAGATTCCTCTCTGCATTTGATGCATGAGGCCTTGAAAAAAAACACAGGTAGGTAGACCACTTGGTTTAGATGAAAAGGCGAGACCACCTTTGGCATAAAGTGTGGATGAGTCCTAAGGACTACCTTGTCATGATGGAACCTTGTGTAAGGTGGATCAGCTACTAGCGCTTGCAACTCACTAATGCGATGTGCTGACGTGATTGCAATGAGAAAGATAACCTTCCAAGAAAGGAATTTCAAGGAGGTAGAAGCTAAGGGTTCAAAAGGTGGCTTCATGAGCTGCCCAAGAACCAGGTTTAAGTCCCATGCCACCGGTGGTGGCCTAATGGGAGGCTTAGTTAGAAGAAGGCCTCTCATAAATCTTTCTATAAGAGGATGAGAGGAAATAGGCTGTCCATTTAGAGGCTGCAATAGCACTCAAATGGACTCTTACTGAGTTAGTCTTAAGACCTGCATTGGACAAATGAAAGAGATACTCCAGCAATGATTCCAGAGGTATTGCAAGGGGGTTAAGACCCTTCTGCGAACACCATATGGTAAACCTTTTCCACTTGAAAGCATAAGAGCGTCTCGTGGCAGGTTTCCTGGAAGCAAAAAGAATAACTTTTACTTGCTGAGGGAGATTAAGATCATGGAGATCTAGGCCTTCAGCAACCAAGCCCTGAGACGCAGAGACTGGGGATTGGGATGCCATAAACATTCCGTCCTCCTGGGATAGGAGATCTGGAGCAGACCCTAACTCCAGGGAGGGAGCTTGAGAGAGATGTAGAAGCAGAGGGTACCACACTTGCCTTGGCCAATGTGGAGCTATGAGAATCATATGGCCTCTGTCTCTCTGAAGCTTGAACAGGGTTTTGGGAATGGGTGGAAAGGCATAAACCCCAGTAAAGGAGGAAAACATCCCTGGCCTGAGCCCCCTGAGCTGGAATTCTGGAACAGAACCGGGGAAGTTTGGCATTCCACGGACTTGCAAAGAGGTCTATGTCCGGGGTTCCCCAAAGTTGAAATATCCTGGTCACCTGGTCTGCATGCAGAGACCACTCGTATGGAAGCAGTGTGGCAGCACTGATAGCATGCAATAAATAATACCCGGAGTCAGTTCAAGGATCCAAGCCAAGTTTAATGTGCACATGGCCCAAGCATCAAAGGACTGAGCAATGGCGAACAGGAACAACTTCCTTATATACAAGCTTCACAGTTTGATACAGGCAGACTTTCTATTGGTCCCAACGCCCCCTGCACCTATCCAATCGGGGACCCTCACTGGGCTATTGCTCAGGCTAGTCTAACAAAGGCACAGTTCTATGTTATGGCTACACTTCTATGGCAAGGTCATATCTAGCTCGAGGAATGCAAAAGTATCCATTTAGTATGGAAGTATTGTGCAAACTTTGTAATAAACTGATTTTTCTAACTTTTAATTCTTTACTCTAACAACAGGAAGGTGGGGGTTAGAATCCAGGCCCATCTTACAGGCCTTTCACATCTATATAGGCCATCGCCTACTGCCAGAAGATGAATCTGATGCTCTCTGGCGAGGGCCCATAGTCGCAAAGCTTCGTTGCAAAGTGACAGAGAGCCTATTCCCCCCTGCTTGTTCACATAGAACATGGCTACTTGATTGTCCGTATGAACGAGGACTGTCTTGTAGCTGAGCAGGGTGTGGAACACTCGCAGAGCAAGAAAGATTGCTCTGAGCTCCAAGAGATTGATATGTAGATAACTCTCCTGTGGAGACCAGGTGCCCTGGCTGGAGAGGTCTTGCAGATGAGCTCCCCAACCCATTGGAGAAGCATCTGTTGTGAGAGTTGCTTGGGGTAAGGGTTGTTGCAAAGAGGACCCCAGCAACAGATCCTGAGTGGACTTCCACCACTGGAGGGACAAAATAAGGTGACTTGTGTTTGCTATTTTGTCTGACAGGCATCCTGATGCCTGGGTCCATTGGGTGGAGAAAGTCCACTGAGCTGCCCTCATATGGAGGCGAGCATAGGGAACCACATGCACTGTGGATGCCACGTGGCCTAGTAGTTTTAACATTTCTCGAGCAGTTAGATGAGGCTTTAGCACTGCTTGAGAAGCTAACTGCACCAAGCGAAGGCAACGGGCCTGGGGGAGATAGGCCCTTGCCTTTGTGGTATCCAGGAAAGCTCCTATAAACTCTAAAGACTAAGTGGGAGTCAGACTGGATTTTGGGATGTTTATTACCAGCCCTAAATACTGAAGGATACGCATTGTGCAGGATAGAGAAGTCCTGGCCTCTGACTCTGTTGGGGCTCGAATGAGCCAGTCGTCTAAGTAAGGGAAGACGAATATCCCTAGAGTGCAGAGAAATGCTGCTACAACAGCCATGCATTTCGTGAACACCCTTGGTGCTGAGGCCAGGCCAAAAGGAAGCACCCTGTATTGGTAGTGCTTTCCCTGAAAAAGGAACCGAAGGAACCTTCTGTGAGTTGGATGGATGAGAACATGGGTGTACGCATCCTTGAGATCTAGAGAACAAAGCCAATCCCAACACTGAAGGTATGGCAGCAGAGATCCGAGAGAAATCATTTTGAATTTCTCCTTGACAAGGAATTTGTTCAATTCTCTGAGGTCTAAGATAGGTCTGAAACCCCCTGTTTTCTTTGGAATAAGAAAATAAGGGGAATAGAACCTGGACCCTGTTGATGAAGGGGTACTTCTTCTATTGCCCCTTGAGCAAGAAGGATAGCGATCTCCTGACCTAACAGGTTGATGAGAGAGGTCGGAGAATTGAACTGCTTTACTAGTGTGTGAGGGGGCATGCTTGAAAAATGAAGCTTGTACCCATCCTTTATGATGGAGAGTGTCCAATGCTCTGCTGTTATTTGCCCCCATCTGGGGGCAAAATGACATAACCTTTCTGGAATGGTGGAAGGTTCTGGTCCACCCAGAACCAGGAAGGCTAAGTTCTCTAGATGAGTGTCAAAGGCCCTGTGGAAACTGAGCCTGCTGGGCCAGTTGAGGCCTAGCAGTCTTTACTTTCTTCTGTTTGGGTGGTTGCAGACCTTTCCTGGCAAGCTGACCTGCAGAACATCCCTGCTGAACATAAGCAGGATAAATTTTTTTCTTTTTAGAAAAGAATGGTTTCTTGAACAATTTTCTTCTAGCAGGATCAGCAGTGGACTTGGATAATCTATCCAAGGTGGAATTTTCAGCATCCATTTCATTGGCCTTTTCCTGCCAATCTTTACCAAACAGGTTCTCACCAGTACAAGGGATATTTCCCAATTTGTCTTGTACCCAGAGCTCTAAATCAGATGCCTGGAGCCAAGCAATTCTACGTGCACCTATGGCCATAGCCGAGGTTCTGCTTATGCACTCAAAGCAGTCAAAGGCTGCACGGTTGAAAAATTTAGAAACATCTTGGGCATGTTTGACCAAAGTGAGAAAAGCCTGTCTTTTATCCTCAGGAAGAAAAGGACTTAAAGCCTCTAAATCATCTGTGACCTCCTTCAGGAACATTCCCATATAGAGACTATAGGAAATGATCCTGGCAGAAAGCATGGAAGCTTGGAAGGCCCGACGTCCAAAAGCATCCAGGGTACTGCACTCACGTCCTGGAGGGTTAGAGGCATGTCTTTTTGCACTCTTGATCCTTCTCATAGCTGACTCCACTACAATAGAGTGGTGAGGAAGCTGAGTCTTATGGAATCCAGGACAAGGAGGGACTCGATACATAGTATCCAGTCTACGAGAATGAGGAGAGGTGGTAAGAGGTATTTACCACATCCTTAACATGAGATCATATAAAATCTCATGAATGGGCAAGGTAGCTGCCTCCTTAGAAATTTTAGGATATTGTAGAATTTCCAACTCCTAGGCCCTTGGCTCTGTTTCAGGGGCCACAGTAATGGACAGGCCCCGAGCCACCTCCCTGATAAAATCCTGGATGTAAATATCCTCTGGAGGAGACATCCTATGCTTAGGGGAGGAGGGCTCCTCTGGGAGAAGCATCGCTGTAGCGACAGAACTGTCAGAATCCTCAGATTCTTCTGAGGACTCGAAGTAGCGTCTGTCCGGATGCTCTTGAAGAGCCCAATACCCATACCAACCAAAGTTGGTACCGGGAGTAACCGGTACTGGGGTATCGGTACCGGAGGTCATCGGATGACTGGGTACCGGCAAAGCAGACACCGATGCCGATGTCGATGCTATCGGTACCGGTACCAATACCGAGGCCGGTACCGGTAGAATTGTCTGTCGCGGTTCCGAGGGCGTCGATGCCGCAAGGAAAGCCGCCAGACTGCGTTCCATAGCCAGAAGTCTCTGGTCTATCGACGCTGCCAATGCCTGGATGTCGGTACCGGAGGAGACCGCCGGTACCCCAGAGCATGGCAACAGTGGTGGCCTAATGGGAGGCTTAGTTAGAAGAAGGCCTCTCATAAATCTTTCTATAAGAGGATGAGAGGAAATAGGCTGTCCATTTAGAGGCTTAACGGAAGCTGCAATAGCACTCAAATGGACTCTTACTGAGTTAGTCTTAAGACCTGCATTGGACAAATGAAAGAGATACTCCAGCAATGATTCCACAGGTATCGCAATGGGGTTAAGACCCTTCTGCGAACACCATATGGTAAAACTTTTCCACTTGAAAGCATAAGAGCGTCTCGTGGAAGGTTTCCTGGAAGCAAAAAGAATAACTTTTACTTGCTGAGGGAGATTAAGATCATGGAGATCTAGGCCTTCAGCAACCAAGCCCTGAGACGCAGAGACTGGGGATTGGGATGCTATAAACATTCCGTCCTCCTGGGATAGGAGATCTGGAGCAGACCCTAACTCCAGGGAGGGAGCTTGAGAGAGATGTAGAAGCAGAGGGTACCACACTTGCCTTGGCCAATGTGGAGCTATGAGACTCATACGGCCTCTGTCTCTCTGAAGCTTGAACAGGGTTTTGGGAATGGGTGGAAAGGCATACAGGAAGTCTTGACCCCAGTAAAGGAGGAAAGCATCCCTGGCCTGAGCCTTCTGAGCCAGAATTCTGGAACAGAACCAGGGAAGTCTGGCATTCCACGAACTTGCAAAAAGGTCTATGTTCGGGGTTCCCCAAATTTGAAAAATCTTGGCCACCTGGTCTGCATGCAGAGACCACTCGTGTGGAAGCAGAACTGGACTGAGTCTGTCTGCCCAATTTTGTATGCCTGGAAGATAAACTACCAGGAGATGAATCTGATGCTCTCTGGCGAGGGCCCGTGGTCGCAAAGCTTTGTTGCAAAGTGACAGAGCCTGTTCCACCCTGCTTGTTCACGTAGAACATGGCTACTTGATTGTCCGTATGAATGAGGACTGTCTTGTAGCTGAGCAGGGTGTGGAACACTCGAAGAGCAAGGAAGATTGCTCTGAGCTCCAAGAGATTGATATGTAGATGAGTCTCGTGTGGAGACCAGGTGCCTTGGGTGGAGAGGTCTTGCAGATGAGCTCCCCAACCCATCGGAGAAACATCTGTTGTGAGAGTTGCTTGGGGTAAGGGTTGTTGAAAAGGGGACCCCAGCAACAGGTTTTGAGTGGACTTCCACCACTGGAGGGACAAAATAAGACGACTTGTGTTTGCTATTTTTTCTGACAGGCATCCTGATGCCTGGGTCCATTGAGTGGATAAAGTCCACTGGGCTGCCCTCATATGAAGGCGAGCATAGGGAACCACATGCACAGTAGATGCCATGTGGCCTAGTAGTTGTAGCATTTCTTGGGCAGTGAGATGAGGCTTTAGCACTGCTTGAGAAGCTAACTTCACAATGCGAAGGCAGCTGGCCTGGGGGAGATAGGCCCTTGCCTTTCTGGTATCCAGCAAAGCTCCTATGAACTCTAAAGACTGAGTAGGAGTTAGACTGGATTTTGGGATGTTTATTACTAGACCCAAATACTGAAGGATACGCATTGTGCAGGATAGAGAAGTCCTGGCCTCTGACTCTGTTGGGGCTCGAATGAGCCAGTCGTCTAAGTAGGGGAAGACGAATATCCCTAGAGTGCGGAGAAATGCTGCTACTACAGCCATGCATTTCGTGAACACCCTTGGAGCTGAGGCCAGGCCAAAAGGAAGCACCCTGTATTGGTAGTGCTTTCCTTGAAAAAGGAACCGAAGGAACCTTCTGTGAGTTGGATGGATGAGAACATGGGTGTACGCATCCTTGAGATCTAGAGAACAAAGCCAATCCTGACTCTGAAGGTATGGCAGCAGAGTTCCGAGAGAAATCATCTTGAATTTCTCTTTGACAAGGAATTTGTTCGATTCACTGAGGTCCAAGATAGGTCTGTATCCCCCTGTTTTCTTTGGGATAAGGAAATAGGGGAAGTAAAACCCTGTACCCTGCTGATGGATGGGTACTTCTTCTATTGCCCCTTGGGCAAGAAGCATAGTGACCTCCTGACCTAACAGGTTATGGTTTATGGTTATGGTTTAGGCACTTGATATACTGATGAGAGAGGTCGGAAAATTGAACTGCCTTATTATTGTGGGAGGGGGCATGCTCAAAAAATGAAGCTTGTACCCCTCCTTTATAATGGAGAGTGTCCAATGCTCTGCTGTTATTTGCCCCCATCTGGGGGCAAAGTGACATAACCTTCCTGGAATGGTGGAAGGCTCTGGTCCCACGAGAGCCAGGAAGGCTAAGTTCTCTAGCTGAAAGTCAAAGGCCTTGTGGAGGCTGAGACTGCTGGGACGGCTGAGGCTTAGCAGTCTTTGCTTTCTTCTGTTTGGGTGGTTGCTGACCTTTCCTGACAAGCTGACCTGCAGAACGTCCCTGCTGAGCATAAGCAGGATAATATCTTTTCTTCTTAGAAAAGAATGGTTTCTTGAAAGATTTCTTTCTAGCAGGATCAGCTGTGGACTTGGATAATCTATCCAAGGTGGATTTGTCAGCATCCAACTCATTGGCTTTTTCCTGCCAATCTCTACCAAACAGGTTCTCACCAGTACAAGGGATATTTCCCAATTTGTCTTGTACCCAGAGCTCCAGACCAGATGCCTGGAGCCAAGCAATTCTACATGCACCTATGGCAATGGCAGTGGTTCTGCTTATGCACTCAAAACAGTCAAAAGCTGCAAGGTTGACAAATTTAGAAACATCTTGGGCACGTTTGACCAATGTGAGAAAATCCTGTCTTCTATCCTCAGGAAGAATAGGACTCAAAGCCTCTAAATAACCTGTGACCTCCTTCAGGAACATTCCCATGTATAGACTATAGGAACTGATCCTGGCAGAAAGCATGGAAGCTTGGACGTCCAAAAGCATCCAGAGTTCTGCATTCACTTCCTGGAGGATTAGAGGCATGCCTCTTTGCACTCTTGATCCTTCTCATAGCTGATTCCACTACAATAGAGTGGTGAGGAAGCTGAGTTTTTTGGAAACTAGGACAAGGAGGGACTCGATACAGAGTATCCAGTCTACGAGAATGAGGAGAGGTGGTAAGAGGTGTCTCCCACATTCTTAACATGAGATCATGCAAAATCTCATGAATGGGCAAGGTAGCTGCCTTCTTAGGAGTTTTGGGATATTGTAAAATTTCCAACTCCTTTGCTCTGGGCTCTGTTTCAGGGGCAACAGTAATGGACAGACCCCGAGCTACCTCCCTGATAAAATCCTGAAAGGAAATATCCTCTGGAGGAGACATCCTATGCTTAGGGGAGGAGGGCTCCTCTGGGAGAAGCATTTCTGCATCGACAGAACTGTCAGAATCCTCAGATTCTTTTGAGGACTCGAAGTACCGTCTGTCCGGATGCTCTTGAAGAGCCTGATACCCGTACCGACCGAAGTCGGTACCGGAAGTAATCAGTACCGGAGTATCGGTACCAGAAGGCATCGGATGACTGGGTACCAGCAATGCAGACACCGATGTTGATGCTATCGGTACCGGTACCGATACCGATGCCGGTACCGGTTGGATTGTCTGTCGCAGTTCTGAGGGCATCGATGCCGTAAGGAGAGCCGCCAGACTGCGCTCAATAGGCAGGACTCTCTGGTCTATCGATGCTGCCGATGCCTGGATGTCGGTACCGGAGAAGATCACCGGTACCCCAGAGCATGGCATCAGTAGTTCTGCCGAAGTCGAGGCCTTGAGAACATCCTGGAGCCCCGATAATGCTTTGGAAGTCGAAGCCTCCCGCCAGGGCAATTTTGCCAGTGCAGAATCCTCAAGGGCAACGCCAGAGGCAACTCGATGCTTAGAAGGAGATCTACCCTTTGAGGACCGGCTAGACTTATGTTTAGTTACCTGAGATCCACGGGAGGAAGACGAAGCCCTGGAAGACGTTGATGCCACCGAAGCTGCATCAGAGGGAAACAGGGTACTGAGCTTGGCAGCTCGGTTCTGTCGACCTCTCTTGGACATCATAGCACAAGCCATACATTCCGAGATGGAATGGTCAGGACCTAAACATTTCAGACACCACTCATGGGTGTCAGTGACGGAGATGGTACCGCCACACTTGGTGCACTTTTTAAAACCTGAGGAGGGTTTCTCCATTATGGAAAAATTCCTGGGCCTGAGGCCCAAAATGGCGTGTGCACCTGAAAAGAAAAGGAAAAAGTACTAAGACATTTTTTTTTTTTTTTTTTAAAGAAAAGAATGAAGAAAGAAAAAACTGGCGGTACCGGTAAAGCGTCGAGGAAGGCAGACGCGACCACAAAAAAGAAGAAAATTTTCTGCGGTGACAGGAACACGACCTGCTGGCTCTGCAGAAAATGAAGAACTGGAGAGAGGCAGTTGGGAAAGGCGGGAAGGCAGCACGCAGGCGCTGTGGGATGCTCCCAAAAGCTTCCTAATTGGACACTGGGGAGCATTCCCGCGCAGGCTCCGTCGGTACCGACGATACCCATATGTGATGACTACATTCCTGCTTGTTCCTGGAGATTGTTGTTGTTGTTGTTGTTGTTAAGTGCCGTCGAGTCGGAGTCGACTCATGGCAACCCTTTGGATAGCTATCCTAAATTGTGTTCGGTCTTCAGTCAGGCGGCTCATTGTTGACAGACTGGTACCCATAGCTGCTGTTATTGTATCGATCCACCTCATTGCTGGCCTTCCTCTTTTGCGTTGACCTTCTACCTTGCCAAGCATGATGTCTTTCTCTAATGATCTCTCTCTCCGCATGATGTGTCCAAAGTATGAAAGTCGAAGTCTTGTCATCTGAGCTTCTAAAGAAAGCTTAGGTTTGATCTCCTCTAGTACCGACTGGTTTGTTCTTCGGGCAGTCCATGGTATACACAGTATTCGCCGCCAGCACCATAATTCAAAGGCATCAATTTTCTTCCTGTCTATCTTTTTCACTGTCCAACTTTCACATCCATATGATGTTATTGAAAATACCATGGCTTGAACAAGTCGAATCTTTGTATGGAGAGAGACATCTCTGCTCTTGAGAATCTTATCTAGGTCTTTCATAGCCATTCTGCCAAGAGCAATGCGTCGTCTGATTTCTTGACTGCTTGTTGCTTCTTTATTGATAATTGATCCAAGTAGGTTAAAGTTGTTCACAATTTCAATTTCTTCTCCTTCAACGATGAACCTGTTGATTATGCCAGTTGTCATGATCTTTGTCTTCTTTACATTAAGGTGCAGGCCCATTTTGAGACTATATTCTTTGACTGTGAGAAGCAAATGTTTCAGATCATCTTCACTTTCAGCCAGTAATGTGGTATCATCAGCATAGCGAAGGTTGTTGATGAGTCTTCCACCAATCTTCACACCTCTGTTGTCTTCATACAATCCTGCTTCTCTGATGATTTGTTCTGCATATAAATTAAACAGGTAGGGGGAAAGTATGCAGCCTTGTCTTACACCTTTGCTTATTTTAAACCATTCTGTTTCTCCTTGTTCCGTTCGAACTGTTGCTTCTTGATCAATGTACAGATTGTGCAAGAGTACGATCAGGTGTTCTGGTATACCCATGCTTCTTAATGTGGCCCAGAGTTTCTCATGGTTTACACAGTCAAAAGCCTTGCTATAGTCGATAAAGCACAAATAGATATCCTTTTGGTATTCTTTAGTCTTTTCAAGGATCCATCTAACATCCGCAATGATGTCTCTCGTTCCTCGCCCTTTCCTGAACCCTGCTTGCACTTCAGGTAGTTCTTGTTCCAGGTATGATTGTAGTCTCTTTTGAATAATCTTCAGTAGAATCTTGCTGGCATGTTGGATCAGAGCGATTGTGCGATAATTTCCACAGTCAGTTGGATCACCTTTCTTTAGTATTGGTATAAACACAGATCTTTTCCAGTCAGTTGGCCATGATGTTGTCTTCCATATTTCTTGGCAGAGCTTTGTAAGTACGGTAACAGCTGCATCAGATTGCTGTAATACTTCTATGGGAATGCTATCAACGCCTTGTGCTTTGTTCTTTGATAAGGCTTTTAATGCTACTTCAACTTCTTCTTTCATCACCAATGGTTCCTGATCATAAGGTACAGGTTGAAACGGCTGTTGGTCCACTTCATCTTTATCATATAAAAACTCTGTATATTCCTTCCATCTTTTCTTGATCTTCTCAGCATCATTCAACATAGAACCTTGAGCATCTTGTAACATTCCAATTTGAGGCTGGAACCTTTTCCTTAACTCTCATAGCTTTAGGAAAGCCGATCTTGTTCTTCCTCTAATAGTTTCTGCTTCTATTTCCTTGCATGCATCATTGTAGTACTTTTCCTTGTCCTGTCTTGCTGCACGTTGGAAATCTCTGTTGAGTTCTGTGATTGTCTTTCTCTCTCCTATGGCTTTAGCTTCTCTGTGTTTCTGGGCAATTTTCAGAGTTTCTTCCGTCATCCATTTTGGCCGTTTTTTCTTTTTTACCTTTTGTAGAGACTTCTCGCTTTCTTCCAACACAACCTTCTTGATGGCATTCCATAACTCTTCTGGAGCTCTATCATTTGTATCTAAAGCAGCAAATCGATTTTGCAGGCAGTCTTTAAATTCCAGTGGTATATTCTCAAGGTCATATTTTGCTGCATTCATGAGTGGTTTGCTCTTTTTCAACTTTAGCTTGAGTTTGCATACTAGTAGTTGATGATCTGTACCACAGTCAGCTCCAGGTTTTGTCTTTGTTGATGTTATAGAGCTTTTCCATCGTTGACTTCCACAGATGTAGTCAATTTGATTTTTATACAATCCATTGGGTGACGACCATGTATACAGTCGCCGCTTGTGTTGCTGGAAGAAGGTGTTTGAGATGAATAGATCGTTGGTCTTGCAGAATTCTATCAGTCTTTCTCCAGCTTCATTTCTGTTGCCAAGTCCATATTTTCCAACTACTCTGTCGTCTTCTTTGTTGCCAACGTTTGCGTTCCAGTTACCCATGACTATCAGGATATCATGTTTGCATGTTCTGTCAATTTCAGCTTGTACTTGTTCATAGAACTCTTCAATTTCATTCTCTTCTGCAGCTGTTGTTGGGGCATATACTTGAATTATAGTTGTGTTGAGAGGCATTCCTCGTAGACGAATAGAGATTAAACGTTCGCTGACTGCATTATATTTCATTACAGTTCTTGCAAGTTTCTTCTTTATTATAAATGCAACACCATTTCTTCTTTGTCTTTCATTTCCAGCATAGTAGACCATGTGATCATCTGATGCAAAGTGCCCGATGCCAGTCCATTTCAGTTCGCTGACACCCAACAGATCAAGTTGTACACGTTCCATTTCATTCTTGACCACCTCCTTGGTTCATGCTTCGTACGTTCCATGTTCCAATGTGTAAGACATCTTTACAGCTTCTGACTCTCATTTCATGCGCAGCTACATCAGCAGCCAGACGTCCCGAGGGCTTTGATCCAACCACATCATAAATGCTGGCTTTACTCTGAAAAGTCTTCAGCTCTTCCCCAGTAGCTAGTTGAGTGCCTGCCGACCTGGGGGTCTCATCTTCCAGCACTACAGCACAATTAATTTTGTTGTAACTATCCATTGGGTTTTCATGGCAAGATACAGAAGTAGATTGCCGGGCCTTTCTTCTGCGCAGTTTGATTGCCGGGCCTTTCTTCTGCGCAGACCATTCGAAAATTAACACTAAAAAGGCAAAACAAATATGGAAATAAAACAAAAGCACTCAGAGTTTATATTGCAAACTGTCCAATGTTTGCTCTTGAAATCTATTATTGATAACTTTTGTAATTTCAGTTTTACAAGTTGAAAAATGTCTGTTCTAAGCTTTGCACAAAAGTGATATTCCACGGATGGCATGCTTGGTTAGGATGCATACGTGAGTAGATGGTGAAGAATGACTGCAAGTGCATTAGTGGATGGAGGCTATCAATAGCGAGGTTTTAAATGACTGAACATGGCAGTTATGAGTAGGGGTGGTGAGGAGAGGCCCTCAGCGAATGAGTGGATGGTGAAATTATACTTACCAGATAATATCTTTTCCTCGAGTCCTGCTAGACCAGTCAAGAAAAGTGGGTTGTTTTCCCCTAGCAGCTAACTGATAGAAACAAAGAACCGATGAAAAGCCCAGGTTTCAGTGACATCACTCCCATGCCTCTATTCGCCTCAGCCATCAGAGGTCTCTTAAATATCTATCCCAAAGCAACATGGGCAACAATGGGTAATCAACAGTAGAGAACTATGCACAGGAAAGCATAAACAGAAGGCTGTCAGTCGAAGATGAACCTGAAGAGCCAAGTATAGAAATCATAGCGGACCCAGGGATACCGCTGCAGAAGAACAGAGCAAAACAGTTCCAGGGGCGAGCCCTGGACTAGTCTAGCAGGACTGAAGGAAAGGACATTATTTAGTAAGTAAAATGCCACCTTCCTTACCCCCTTACTAGACCAGTCCAGACAAGTGGGACGTACCAAAGCTACACCTGCACTGGGTGGTCAGAAGACACAGCAGCTCGCAAAACCTTAAAGCCAAGACCATGTCTGCCTGAACGTGGACATCCAAGCGGTAATGCTTGACAAAAGTGGAAAGTGATGCCCACGTTGCTGCCCGACAAATGTTTCAGGGGCTACCAAACTCCACTCTGCCCAGGACGACACTTGCGCTCAGGTAGAATGGGCAAGCAAACCCTCTGGAACTGGCCAGATCCACAACAGATATGCTGAGGCAATGGCCTCCCCAATCCAGCACCCCAATGTAGACTTAGCTGCCGTGTCACCGTTGCGTAGGCCAGCAAACAGCATAAATAGATGGTTTGACTTATGAAAAGAATTCATAACCTCCAAGTACCGAAGAAGCACCCTTGGACATCCACAAGGCAAAAATCCTTATCCTTCCCCTGACACTGCTCCTTAAAGGAGGGCAGGCAAATCACCTGGTTCACATGAAAGGGAGAAATCACCTTGGCTAAGGAAGGCAGGCACAAGTCAACTGGAAACAGCCTTCTCAGAAATAAATAGGTAAGGATCTCAGCAAGACAGAGCCTGCAGTTTGGAAATCCGCCTTGCGGAACAAATTGCAACCAAGAAGACCATCTTGAGCAGGGGTGTCAAACTCCAGTCCTGGAGGGCCACAAACCAGCCTGGTTTTCAGGATGCCCCTTATGAATATTTATTAGAGATATTTGCATACAATGGGGGCAGTGCATGCAAATATATCTCATGCATATTCATTAAGGATACCCTGAAAACCTGACTGGTTTGCGGCCCTCCAGGACTGGAGTCTGACACCCCTGGTCTTGAGCATCATATCCTTTACAGTAGCAGATTTCAGTGGTTCAAAGGGCTCCAACCTCAGGGCTCTGAGCACCAGACCAAGATCGTAGGAAGGGACCACAGTCCAGAGGAGAGGGCGCAGACACTGAACTCCCTGAAGAAGGCACAAAACAGCCAGGTATAAGGCTAGAGACCTTCCAGCCACAGGACTTCTGAAACAGGCCAAAGCTGCCAACTGAATCTTCAGGGAGCTAAGAGAAATGCCCTTCTCCAGACCGTCCTGCAGAAAGGCCAACAGACGGTACCTTGGCCGCCTCAGGATCCAGCTGCCGTGCGCCACACCATCGGTCAAAGAAGCACCAGACCCGCACGTATGCCAGGTTGTTAGATCTTCTCCAGGCTCTGAGCAAAGCAGAAGCACCGCTGGAGGGTAGCCCTCACACGCTAGCTGTCTCCTTTCAAAGCTGAATGGTTCAATTCAAACTCCCCGAGATTGGGATATTGGTGACTGAGAAGTCCACTTCCACAATGCTGACTGCCACAGTGTGTTACGTCAAACAAGGTAGGAGATTCCTTTCAACCAAGAACAGAAGGGTCAACTCTAGGGCTACTCCAGCATTCTTTGTGGTCCCTTGCTGGTCAACATACACCACCGCTCTGCCCCAGACTCTGGAGGTGTAGCAAAGCCTAGCAAATGGTCTTCACCTCAAATCAGTTGATGGGCCGTGATGCCTCCCAGCTTTTCTAACAGCCTTGTGTTGTTTGGCCCTCGCAATGGGCTGCCCAGCCAATCAGCCTGATAGACAGCGACAGGAGGAGCCATGGAGTATCAAAGTGTAGCATACCCTTCTGCAGATACAGTTCTCGTTTCTAACACATCCACTAGGAGACTATTCTATGCTTCTTCCACTTTCTATAAAGAAATACTTCCTTAAATTACTCCCAAGTCTATCCCTTTCACCTTCATCCTATGCCTCTTTGCTGCAGTGCTTTCTTTCAATTGAAAGGTCTTCCTCCTGTGCATTTATGCCATGGAGGTATTTAAAACGTCTCTACCATATCTCCCCTTTCCCGCCTTTCTTCCAAAATATACATACTGAGATCTTTAAGTCTGTTTGCATATGCCTTATGATGAAGTCCACTGACCATTTTCGTAGCTGTCCTCTGCACAGACTCCATCTTGTTTATATAATTTTGAAGGCATGGTCTCCAGAACTGCACACAGTACTCCAAATAAGGTCTCAAAGACTTATACAGAGGCATCATCACCTCCTTCTTCCTGCTGGCCATTTGTGGTCAACTTTTCTAACTGTTTAGCCACCTTAAGATCATCAGAAACAATCATCTCCAAGTCCCACTGTTCTTTTGTAAACAGAAGTACTTCACTCCCTTTACTGTACCGCTCCCTTGCATTTTTGCAGTCCAAATGCATGACCCTGCATTTTTCAGAGTTAAATCTCAGTTGCTAAATTCTTAACCATTCTTCAAGTTTTGCTAGATCCCTCCTCATGTTATCTACTCCTTGCTGGGAGTCTACTCTATTGCAGATTTTGGTATCTTCCACAAAGAAGCAAACTTTCCCAGACAGCCCTTCCGCAGTTATCACTAACAAAAATGTTTAAAAGAATCAGACCAAAGTCAGATCCCTGTGGCACACCACTGGTAACAGCCTTCACCTCAGAGCGAGCTCTATTTACTTCAAACCCTTTGTTGCCTCCCATTCATCCAGTTTCTAACTCAGCAGGTCACTTTAGGGTCCATCCTTAGGATGTTCAATTTAGTTATAAGTCACTTGTGCGGAACAGAGTCAAAGGCTTTACTGAAATCTAAGTACACTCATCTAGCACTCCCTCAGATCAACTTGCTGATCACCATATTAAAGGCATTAATCAGATTTATCTGATAAGACCTGCCTCTAGTAAAACCAGACTGCCTCAGATCCTGCAAGCCATTGGATTCCAGACACCTCACTATCCTATATTTTCACATAGTATGACCTCTGTGGTGAGTACATTAATGGAAACTAATTGGTCTGTAGTTCCCAATGTTATTCTTACTTCCACTTTTGTGTAGAGGGACTACATGCACACTTCTCCAGTCCTCTGTGGCCATGCCCAGCTGTAAAGAAGCATTGAATATTTGAGGCAAAGAAAGATTACTTTTTCATGCTCATCACAAATTCTCCATCTACAATAACAGCTATATTTTCAGTTGTCTCTCAATTTTCTACGCAATATCGACTGCAACGGCATCTGCCCTGGTCTGGGCCCATCCCAGAAACACTAGAGGACTACTTTTTGACCCAAGTTCAGTCACTCAAGGCTATGCTATCCTCACCTCCGCCTTTCTCTCCACCGGCTGAAGCCGGAGGTGGTACTTCTCTATCACTGCACTCCTGGCCACATTTTACCCCTGTGTCCCTCACCCAATTACAGAGGGTATCGCAGTCCATTCATAAAACTACTTCCTCCTTAGACCCAATTCATCAACATTGCTAAATGAGAACAGTTTGGGACTCCTCCCGATCTTGCTTTCACTGGTCAACCAAAGTTTATCTTCAGGAGTGGTACCTGAGGCCTGGAAAAAAGCTATACTCCATCCTTTAATAAAGGATCAGCATGGGGATCAGTCTGATCCTAAAAATAACTGCCCTATCTCAAACTTAGCCGTCACAGAAAGTCTTCTTCCGTCAGCTTGCAGATCATGTGGACCAAATTCATTTTCTCCATCCTCGTCAATCAGGATTTCATCCATGCCACAGTATGGAAACAGTCCTAGCAGCAGTCCTTAATGATATTTATAGGTCACTTAATCATGGAAATTATACTTTCGCTGTTTTGCTGGACTTATCTGCTGCCTTTGATCTGGTGGATCACAACTTACTTTTGGCCTGCCTATACGAGGCAGGGATCTGAGGTACAGCGCTTGACTGGTTTCGTTCCTTCCTAAATCATAGATCTTTCCAGGTTCATATTCAAAAGAGTGGTCTCTACCCCCAGAGAACTTTTGTGCGGCACCCCCCAGGGTTCTATTTTATCGCCTGTATTATTTAACGTTTTCCTCAGCCCATTAATTATTCAAATACAGGGAGTAGGCGTTTCCTGTTATGTTTATGCAGACAACATCTTACTGTCATACTCTACTGATGATTCAGTAATACATTTGGCCCCTCTAAACAACTGTTTAACAACAATATCCTCCTGGTTACTTGAACGCTCTTTTAAGCGGAACCCTATTAAGTGAACAGCCATCTGGTTTACTGGTTTGGATTTTCAGCCTACACTTGCCCCTACGATAGACGATCAGCCTTTAGTATTACATACCTCTCTTTGATATCTTGGAGTTCTGTTGGATTCGGCCCTTATTTATTTATTTTATTTATTTATTTACATTCTCTTATATACTGTGCATCAGCGCGGTTTACATTGAACAAACTGAAATTACATTGAACAGGGCATTACAACTTGGAGATAACTATTTTACAGGGAACATGGGCTATGGAGGGTTAAGTGGCTTGCCCAAGACCACAAGGAGCACCTGTGGGACTAGAAACCCCAGTCCTTCCGGCCCAAGGTTGCTGTCCTCTAGTGGGATTTGAACCCCCGACCTTCCGGCCTGAAGTACCTTGCCCCAACCACTAGGCCACTCCTCCACTTCCGGCCCTTACTTTCTCCCCCCAACTGGCCCAGGTAATTAAATTGATTTTCTTGACCTTACGGCGTTTTCTTAACATTTGTTCATTTTTGGATCACCCAGCCCAGATAACCATGCTTTTACACACAGTGATACAGAGACTTGACTATTGCAATATTGTTTATTTAGGCCTTCTGCAGGTCCAACTCCATTGCCTCCAGACCATCCAAAATATGGCTCTTTGTGTACTAGCTTATGCACGCAAATTTGATCATATTACACCGCTATTCACCAAACAACACTGGTTACCTATAAATTCTCGGATCATTTTCAAACTTCTTACCCTGACACACAAAATTATTCATGACACAGTTCCGGATTACTTGTCTACTATTGTCTCCCTATATGCCCCAGCAAGGTTTCTTCGCTCGCGCCATGATTTTCGTTTACACCTCCCCTCCTCGCGGAAAATAAAGTATGAATCTACAAGAAAATTAGCTTTTTCTGCTGCGTCTCTGGCACATTGGAATGGCTTGCTGGGCCACCTCTGCATAGCATTAAAATTTCAAGTACTTCAAAAAATCTCTGAAAACCTTCCTTTTTAGGACTGCTCAACTTACGTGAGTAACTATTCTGGAATGACGACACCCTTTGGGCATGGTAAGGACCTATAACCTAAGGGAATTGTGGGTATTTATCTTTATGTCTTATTCTGTTTTCCTATGTTGTTCCTATCTCTCCTATACTGTCCTGTCTACACTATGGAGTTCCTTTTGCTTCTATTCTTTTTAAATTATTGTACACTGCATAGACTGCTATGCAATGTTGCGGTACATCAAATAAAATATGACCACTGAAAAGATCATTCAGTGAAGCCGCCAGAACTTCCCTAAGTTCCTTCAATACTCTCAGATGTACCCTATCTGGCCCCATTGCTCTGTCTACTTTTAGTTTAGCTAACTCCTCAGGAATATAATCTTCTGAAAATCATTCCAGATCTGCCTCAGTTCTGTTCCTATTTGTGAGTGTTTTCTCAAGTCCTGCTCCTGGCCCTTTATTTGTGACCACAAAACAAATATTTGTTAAAACAATTCTACTTTATCCTCATCAGCCTCTACATATTGCTCCCCTTCACCCGAGTCTGACAAAAACACTTTTGCATGTCCTCCTTTCACTATCATATCTGAAAAATGCTTTGACCCACATTTTACTGCATTGACTAGTTCTTTTTCTATTTGCATCTTTGCTTTTCTAATTGCTTTGCTAGCTTCACTTAGCTTTTCCAAATATTGATGTTCATTTCTTTCCGTGATCTCTTGAATTTTATGAAGGCTGCCCTTTTTCCTCACCTTTTCAGCTATTTCTTTCGAGAACCATAGTGGCCTCCTTTTCCTTTTATATTAATTTACTTTCCTAATAAAAAGGTTTGTTGCCCTTAAAATATCCTCTTTCGGTTTTGCCCACTGCCCACTATTCAAATTGAGTTGTGTCCTACCATTTGTAGCTGCTGTGCCACCCATGATCTCCCCCACTTGAGCTGCATTCGATGCATTCACTGCTTCTGGATACAGCCCAGGTTTGGCCTCTGAAGGTGTCCACCTCCATTCATAGGACCACGTGAACCTCTTCCTACCCCTGCCATGGTGGTACTGGAGGGGAGGGGTAGCGCAGAGATAGCAGGAAGAACAGACAAGGCAAACAATCACACTAGGTCATGGCAAAAGGGGGGGGGAGGGGTTTGTTGCACATCTTTAGCTGTGGCGGGCAGCTCTTGAGAGACTGGGGTTGCCTCTTCCCCCTCTGTTGCAGCTAGGGCTCTCCTCCCCTTCTGATGTCTCCGTGGAAGGGAAAGAAAAGTGCATTTCTAATCCCTGCTGCGGTAAGCAACATGCAATATAGTGGCACAAGGTAAAGATGATTTGAGGTGAGAGAAGGTAAACAATTTAGCAGCTGGCATTCTGGAGCGTTACAAAACCTGTATAACCCTCCCCTGCTCATTACTCTTGTTCTGAACATTGCAATACTTACCTGAAGACAAGTCCATCCCCGCATGTACCTTCTCCAGCCAGGTCTGGTCATGAAGATGGAGGTAACTGGCCGCTTTTTTTTTTGTTTGTTTGTTGTAATTTTGGAGGTCCTCAAGCTAACAGAAATAAGCGAAATAGTGAAAACTAAAGTACATTCAGTGGCAGACATTAGACATGAAGGGCATACAGTATTCCCAGGCTATCCTTTTCACTTATAGGTTTAAAGGATGCAGTCTAAAAGATGCATCCTTAAACAAATAGATGTACATTTTGCTATGCTTTTACAGGCCCAATAAATTCCTTCCCCTCCCATACCTTTTTCCTCAGCACCCCACACACTGCCACCATCGAAGCTCCCCGATTGGGGTTGAGCGCCTGACCGGGAACGCTAATCCCTCCCGCTCAGAAGCTCCGGCCCAATCGGGGCTGTGAGAGGTCAAGGAACTGGCCATAAGAGTCGCGCCGCCGTTAGGCCTCGCCAGAGGGCTCTTTGGCGGGGCACGGAGGCGGCCTCACCCTCACTAATAGCAAGCGGACCAAAGCCTCTGCAACAGAAATATCCAACTCTCCAGGCGTCGACCCCACAAGATCAAAACGCCAGCAGCAAGAACATAACAAAGATCAAAAGACGTAATCTGAACAACTGTCAAGGTAATCACCCTAAGCACAACCATGACTACAATGCATTACCTGCCCATAGCCCTCCTCCTCACCCAACTCTTTCGCTATCACACAACCACATACTACATATCCGCAAATACCTTGTGGCTACCACCACTACCACAGATATATACTCCCCCCCTCCAAGAAACATGGCAGAACACACGCAAAAATCCCAAAGAGGTCCTATAAAAGATAAGGCAGACACCCACCCTCACTCACATAAGGCACCCAGAACTTCAAACATGCTCCTGCTCATCTCCATAGAACTCATTAATGCTAGGTCAATAAGAAACAAGATCAGCTCCCTAGCAGACCACATAGAAGCACAGCAACCTGACATTCCTTGCAATTCAGAAACTTGGCTCACCCCCACTGACAATGTAATCCTCAACCAGTTTTATTTTTTTTGCCACCTTTTTGTTTCACAGCCGGATGTGTTTCACACCACTGGTGTGCTACCTGGTCGCTGGTGTGCTTTTTCACACTCTGCAAACTCACCTCAGTTGTAAGCTGTCCCCATATTATCTTTTCTTTGGCCCATCAATGTCTTTTTCCAATATAATTTGTTATAGCCCATGCACACATGGCAGATCAGCAAATCCTTCTCCACGAAATGCACAACACAGATGTGCTTCTGCTTCTGGCTACCTGTCCCCACCGCCATTTCCTCTTCCTGAAAAATTTGTGCCACGTGCAGACATCTCCTGCCTTTTTACCACTTCAAGCTTGATGGGTGTACTGTTCTCTCCCAGTGACAAACAGCACAAAAAACACCACAAACGGGACAAATGGCAGACAAAGACCAGAACACTGATTGATATAGATATGGACTTCCACTATAAACCAATAGTATACATACAGCTAGCCACAAAAGGTTCAGGCTGTCCCTTTATACCCTCCTTGCAACCACAGCACTTTTACAACACCTCTTCACTTTCTAGCACACGATTGCCTTGTTGTTGTTGTTAAGTGCCGTCGAGTCGGAGTCGACACATGGCAACCCTCTGGATAGCTATCCTAAATTGTGTTCGGTCTTCAGTCAGGCGGCTCATTGTTGACAGATTGGTACCCGTAGCTGCTGTTATTGTATCGATCCATCTCATTGCTGGCCTTAAGACATCTTTACAGCTTCTGACTCTCATTTCATGGGCAGCTACATCAGCAGTCACACGTCCTGAGGGCTTTGATCCAACCACATCATAAATGCTGGCTTTACTCTGAAAAGTCTTCAGCTCTTCCCCAGTAGCTAGTTGAGTGCCTTCTGACCTGGGGGTCTCATCTTCCAGCACTATAGCACAATTTGTTTTGTTGTAACTATCCATTGGGTTTTCATGGCAAGATACAGACGTAGATTGCCGGGCCTTTCTTCCATGCAGTTTGCCTTCTTACATTGTTATTTGCCACTGATTTGATGTTGACTCACAGTGACCCTCTGAACAGTTATCCTAAACTGTGTTCGGTCTTCAGTCAGGCGGCTAATTATCAATAGAGGCCTTTAGCATGGATTTGAAAAGGGGGAGAGATGAAACCTGACAAAGATACAAGTAGTTTGTTCCAGGCATAAGGAGCAGCAAGGGGAAAGGATTGAAGTCTGGAACTGTCTGTTGAAGAGAAAAGCATAGAGAGAAGCAAGTCAGAGGAAGAGCAGAGTTCATGAGGAGGGGTGTAGGGAGAGAGAAGAGAGGAAAGGTAGTGAAGAGCAATTGAATGCACTTATAGGTCAGAAGGAGAAGTTTGTATTTGATACAGAAACAGAAGGGAAGCCAATGAAGTGATTTGAGAAGAGGGCTTATGTTAGTATATTGGGGCTGGCAGAAAATTAGCCGCGCAGAAGAGTTTTGAACAGATTGAAGGGAAGAAAGGATGACCAGCAAGGAGGGGGTTGCAATAGTTGAGGCAAGAAGTGACTAAACAGTAGTGCGTTCAGAAAGGAAGGGGTGAATTTTGTTAATGTTGTAGAGAAAGAAAACGATAGGATTTTGCTATATGGTGGATATGGGTGGAGAAGGAGGAGAGGGAGGAGTCGAAAAATGACTGCAAGTTTGCGGGCTGAGGAAACAGGAAGCAGGAGAGTGTTATCAATCGAGATAGAGAAGGGAGGAAGGGGGGGAGAGGATTTAGGAGGAAAAATAAGAAGTTTGGCTTTTGTCATGTTCAATTTCAAATGGTGGTGAGACATCCAGGCAGCAATGTCAGGTAGACAGATATATGGGCTTGGAGTTTAAAAGGAATATCAGGTGTAGATAGATAGATCTGAGTGGAGGACTGGCCTAGTGGTTGGGGCAAGGTACTTCAGGCTGGAAGGTCGGGGGTTCAAATCCCACCAGAGGACAGCAACCTTGGGCCGGAAGGACTGGGGTTTCTAGTCCCACAGGTGCTCCTTGTGGTCTTGGGCAAGCCACTTAACCCTCCATAGCCCATGTTATCTCCAAGTTATAATGCCCTGTTCAATGTAATTTCAGTTTGTTCAATGTAAACTGCACTGATGCAGAATAGTGCGGTATATAAGAGAATGTAAAAAAAATAAATAAATAAAAAATGATATTGAAAGCTATGGGAGGAGATGACAGCACCAAGGGACTGGGTATACAGAGAAAAAAAGGAGAGGGCCTAGAACAGACCCTTGGGTACACCAACAGAGAAGAATAGCAGTAGAGGAGAAACTACCACAACAGACACTGAAGGAGCCATGGGAGAGATAAGAAGGGAACAGAGTACACAGCCCCTAAAACCAAGGGAGGACAATATATCAAGGAGAAGGTGCTTGTTAACAGTGTCAAAAGCAGCAGGAAGGTCAAGAAGATTGAGGACTGAATACAGGCCTTTGGATTTAGCCAGGAACAAGTCACTGGGGGCTTTAGCAAGGGCCATTTCAGTATAGGGTAAGGGACGAAAGCCAAATTGAAATAGATTGAGGAGGGCTTGAGAGGAGAGAAAATCAAGGCAACGGCAGAGAACTGCACGTTCAAGAATTTTGGAAATAAAAGGGAAGAAGGGAGATGGGTCGATAATTAGAAGGACAAGTAGGGTCAAGTGAAGGTTTCTTGAGGAGAGTTGTGACCAGAGCATGCTTGAAGGCTGCAGGGAAAGATGCAGTACAGAATAATAGATTGAGAATGTGTGTGATGGAAGGGATGACAGAGGAGGAGATGGAGTTAAGGAGATGGGTGGGGATAGGATCAGGTAGCAGATTTAGAGGAGGAAAGAAGATGAGAGAAAAAGAAGAAAGGGTAACAGAAATTGAGGGAAAAAGTTGGTATTAAAGAGGGAGAAGAGGGGATGAAGCTGATCTTGAAGGGAATTGGAGTGTAATCTTGTGGACCTTGTTGGAGAAATAGTCAGCAAGGGTTTGGGCAAAAAGAGACGGGGGGATCAGAGGCAGAGGTACCTTGAAGAGAGAGTTGAGATTAGAGAAGAGATGACGGGGGTCAGAGGCAAGAGAGTTAGTTAGATGGACATAGTTTTGCTTGGCGAGTGCTATGGCAAATTGGAAGGAAGTAAGCAAGCATGAATTTGAAGTGAAGAAAGTCAGAAAGGGAGCGGGATTTGAGACAAATGTGCTCAGCTCAACGGGCACAGGATCGAAGGTAGCAGGTAATTAAAGACAGCCAGGGTTGAGGTATAGTGCGCCTCACAGGACATAGGATAGGTGGAGCAAGAGAATCCAGCAGCATTATAAGAAACTATAGCCTCATCAACCAAGTCAGAAGACAAAGTGGAGAGAACTAATGGATTGAAAGCATGAAGATGCCTAAAAAGGTAGCAGGTGGCTGGGCATGATTGAGGTGGGGAGTGATGAAGAGTAAAGCAAACTGGGTGATGGTCAGATAAGGGAAGAGCTGAGATACAGAAATTAGAGGGTAAACAATTAGAGAAGAAAACAAGATCAATGCAATGGTCGTGCTAATGAGTGGGGGCAGAAGAGCAAAGCTGAATGTTAAATGAGGAGGTAAGGGAAAGGAGTCTGGAAGCATAGTGATCAGAAGGGTTATCAACATGAAGGTTAAAGTTACTAAGAATAAGAGAAGAGGAAGAAGAATCAAGATACAAGGAAAGCCATGAGTCAAAGTCAGAGAGAAAGGTAGAGGTGGACTTGTCAGGTGGTCTATAGATAGCAGCTATCCGAGAGCTAAGGGATTAAAAAGATGGATGGAGTGGATTTCAAAAGAGGAAAAAGGAGCGATACTGAAGTAGAGGGAGGGGTTGAAATTGGCAGGAAGGTGAAAGCAGAAATCCCATACCACCACCACAGCCAGTGGTACGAGGAGTGTGTGAGAACTGGTAGTCATCGTGAGAGAGGGCAGCAACCAAAGCAGTGTCATCATGGAGGAGCCAGGTTTCAGTAAGAATTTGAAGTTGAAGAGAGTTAGAAATGAAGAGATCATGGGTAAAGCACAGTTACTTACCTGTAACAGGTGATCTCTGGGAACAGCAGGAATTAGTCTTCACATATGGGTACGTCGGTACCGACGGAGCCTGCACGGGAACGCTGCCCAGCTTCCAATCAGAAAACTTTTGGCAGCATCCCTCGCGCCTGCGCGCTGACTTCCCGCCTTCTCCAGAGCCTCTCTTCAGTTGAGTTTCAAAGCTGAGACAAAGGCGAGGAGAGGAAAGGAAGAAGAAGATAAGAGATGCAACTCCTAGGGGAGGTGGGAGGGTTGTGAAGACTAATTCCTGCTGTTCCCAGAGATCACCTGTTACAGGTAAGTAACTGTGCTATCTCCAGGAACAAGCAGGAATGAGTCTTCACATATGGGGACTCCCTAGCTGGAGATGCCAGGGGGAGATCCCATAAAAATGCAGGAGCCTGGACCAGGGGTGCATTTTGTCTCCAGGAATCCCCGGCATCCAAAGTGGGATGGAGGGAGGAGTTGACAATAAAGGAGCTGTGAGGAAAGAAACAGCATAGCCAAGGACTACAGGGTCCTACAGACTACAGGAGTCCTTGGTATATATGATGAGTAGCATTAAAACACCTTTAATGTACATTTAAAATATGCAGCTTACCTACTGTATTGTAGGAAGTAGAGCGCATGATGGAGTCTACTGGATAAGCAGTGGCGGAATCGTCAAGGTGACCTCCCAGCAGTGAGGATGAAGGTCCAGACCTGGAGGTAGCAGACGATCCAGGTGTCAACTGGGTAGGATTAGACGTCAGGTCTTCAATGGAAGCTTTATGGGAAAAAGCTGAAAACTCCTTTAGGCATAAAGTCATTAACATTGAGGACTAAAGGAAGAAGACTGACGGCGTTGGAGAACTAGCCCAGTCCTGGCGGGAAGAGGGGGACTGGAAAAAACCCTATTCCCAAGGAGAACAGCTGTGTACTCAAAGATAAAGATGTACACTATTTTTCCTAGCTGGCGAGAGGTAGGAAAAATATTGAAGCTTGATGCTTCAAGGACTTAAAGAAAAAATGGAAGATGTTAGCACCACAGTAATTATAGGTGCATGACAGTTTCTGCATCATAATATGATATGCGAAGTAGGGCGATAGACTGTCTAAAACCTCTAGAAGGAAAACATTTAGTATAGACAGTAAGGGTGATAGTGTGTAAGACATATCAACCCTTAAGAAGCCCCCCAACAGACACATATATAGACAGATATATATATGTGGATGGAATATATATATAATATATATATATACATACATACACACATGTCCATATGTGTATATTAGGATATGGGTGGAGAAATGTATCAAAATATATATATATATATATAGATATGATATACCGAAATATATATACATTTGTGGGGCATGGTTTTGCACCACCAGAGTAATGATATAGGTATGTAGACATATATGGAGATGCTACATACAAGATAACAAGTTGAAGATACATGTCTACCACCCAGCCCCATAATTGTACATGGGGAATATAAAAGAAAAAGATTCTTCGCTCTACAAGAGGGTGAACCCACTTGGGATATGTATAGAGAATCTATTTCCGTGGATTGAGGGATGCAAGAAGGCAATCCAACAAGATAACCGTGATGTTCGCGTGAGAACAGATGATCATATGAATCTGTAAGGAACAAGGCGGGAGTTCCACAGAACACTGACATGGCAGATGTGCAGAAACGCAGAAGAAGATACCAGAGGGACCTACTGGAGGGACCCAGAGGTAGCATGCGTAAACATCAGCGTTGGATTTTCACACAGAAGAACTTATATTTCATGTTAACACCCCAGGCCTGAGGGTGTGGAGAACCCTCACAGGCATGGGAAGGGATTATAAGCTTTTCCCTACTAATAGAGAAGCTTTAGAGACAAGGTCAATGCTCTATAGCAAGGCCCTCATAGTAGAAAGCTTCTCTGAAGACTGCAGAGAGCATTGTGCAGGAGAGATATGAGATAAACTGACTGAAGTCAGGTGTGTTGCCATATACTAGGCGAGGAGATGGATAGAATAATGTGAGAAAGCCTAAAAGAGTAGGAGGATCCAAGATAGCTGACGAGTAGCTTGGAATCACTACTGAGGCTAGACAAAATTTTGAAAAAGGGACTGGAACTTGTAAAAAGTACCAGTAATACAATCACTGTAACTCCTGCAGGCACAGCTGCTGACGGAAACAGCAGAGAGATTGTCCTGTGCCCAATAAAGAAAAACAGACAAGAAAGGAGAGGAGATATCCCTTCTCCCTGTCTGAGGAACGAGCTTGCTAGAGAAGCCTTTCAGTATGGTACCCCTCAGTTAGGGAAAAATCCCGGTTGAGAGGGTAGAGCAAGTAATTGGAGGGTGACGTACCCATAGGGTAAGTCAACTGAAGGAAAAAATGTTCAGTTGGGACAGAACTATCAGGGGATAGTTGCAACTGCTCTTCTAGAGAGTAAGAAGAGGAGAAGTCTGTAGTCCCTGAACAAAAATTTTCCGACAGCTTAGTACACTGAAAAAGAAAAGCACAGTGAATAAACTTCTAATGGGTAGAAGTGAACTGTAGAGTATAATTCCCAGCCCCTATGGTTGCTGGGAATGCTGAGACTGGCCAGAGCTGGAGCTGGAGCTGAGGTGTCCCTTGTTTAGGTACAGCCGAATGATGGGCAGGAGATGAATGAAACTTTCTTTTCTTAGGGAAAGAAGGTTTGGTAGGACATTTCCTACCTTTCGAAGAAGGAGGTGGCTTAGAATGGTCCTCAGTGGAAGGAGAGTCAGCGGAGCATTGAGCAACCTGACGTAAAGCCTCCTTATTGAAGAGACCTTCTCCTGTACAAGGAGAATGAGCCAATATAGTTTGTGCCCATCTGCTCAAGTCTGAAGCTTCGAGCCAGGCTCTGCGACGTGCTGCAATGGCAATAGCAGAGGATTTGCTAACAGACTCAAAAGAGTCTATAGAAGCACGAGAAAGGAACCAAGATATATTCCGGCTATGATTGAGTAGCAAGGAATAATTAGTAGCCTTGGGCTCTGGCATAAAAGGGGTCAAAAGAGAATCTCTCCGTGACCTCCTGGAATGTGAGACTCATGTGGAAAATATATGAAAGAATTCTGGAGGCCAGCATAGATGTTTGGAAGGCTTGACGACCAAACGCATCGAGTGTTCTTGAAGAACGACCTGGCGGATAAGAAGAATGCTTCTTCTTGCTCTTAACCTTCCTCAGTGCTGATTCCACTACAAGGGAACGATGAGGAAGTTGAGGCTTCTGAAATCCTGGGGAGGGAGGCACCCGGTACCGAACCTCAGTGGCTGTAGAAGGTAGAGGAAGCCGTAAGGGTGATTTCCAGACCCTCAGAAGGAGATCCTGCAGAGCAGGATGTAAAGGAAGCATCATATTTTCCATTTGTGCCGGTGAGCCAGGAATAGCATCACAACCAGGGATAGAGATATTAAGAAAGGTTGCCATATCCAGGAGAAAAGCCTGAAAAGACTGATCTCCTATGGGAACCTTCCCTGGTAAGGCTAAAGAAAGAGGCTGAGCACCAGAGGACGTACCGTGGTGTGAGGAGAGAAACCTAGTAGATGGACAAGGATACTGGTATGGTAACTTAGAGGCAGTGAGTACTGCATCAGCAACCCCAGGTATCGGTTCCAAACTAGGCATCGGTGCAAGAACAGGCATCGACATCGATACTGACACAGGGCCAGCAGTTGAAGTTGTCATCGGGATCTGCTGCAATGGTACCGAGATCATGCGAGAGTTATGGCTAGGATCCTCGGAACTGCTTATCTGGAAACGACGGGAGTCGGTTCCGGGACGCGTCGGTACCCAGTCCTCGAGACTAGATATCGATTCAAGACTTGGCATCGAAGGAAGCAAGTCTATCGATGCATGTCTCGAGGGTACCGACGTCGGTGGTAGTATCGGCGATGCCGATACCGGTAAAGCAGCCTGGGTTACATCGATCGGTCCCGAAGGTACCGAGGATGCCCGATGACAACCTCTCGCCGGGAGAACGTTATTCCACACCGGTGCCGATGCCGGGGTATCGGAACCGATCGAAGCCGGTACCGTCCCGGAGCATGGCTGAGATATGGAAATGTCCATCGGTATCGTATCGCCCGGCCCCAAAAGTGCCGAGGATGCTAGAGGACGATTCCTGGTGAAGAGTGAAACACTCGACACCGAAGCCGATGCCGGGGATTCGGTACCGCTGGAAGCGGATACCCGCACCGTGCACGGCTGGGATCGAGGGAAGTCAATTCGGAGTGTATCGATCGGTCCCGAAGGTACCGAGGATGCCCGATGACGATCCCTGGTGAAGAGTGGAACACTCGACACCGGTGCCGATGCCGGGGGATCGGTACCGCTCGAAGCGGATACCACCCCCGGACATGGCTCAGGTATGTTCTGTGAGGGGTGAGCCCCAGGAACAACCTGAAACCCCTTTAATGCTTTGGAGCCCGCAGACTCCCGCAGGGGTAATGCCAATGGATTCTTGAGAGTAAGGCCAGAGCCGTCACCATGCTGGGCATGGGACATACCACTCAAGCATTGACTAGTCTTAACAGACTGTTTGTGGGTTACCTGATCCTGTGAAGAGGAGAAACCGGGTTCCCTCACTGCCGAATAAAAAACAGTATCGAGGGAAACTCTAAAAACTGAAGGTTTCCTCACAAAAGTATCCCCTGACAAGTCAGGGGAAAAAGGGTCAGGACCCACACAATTGAGACACCAACTATTGGAGTCTAAAAGGAAACAGGTGTTTCCACATCGAATGCACTTCTTAGGAAAAGAAGGCTCCATGAGGAAGAGGCCTGGTAGGCCCAACAAGTTAAGGCAAAAAACTGAAGAAAAAGTTTCTCAGAATATAGTCAAAAATCCACCGGCGGTACCGGTGGCGGCGGGAAATACAGCCGCGACCACAAGAAAACAAAAACTAAAGTAATTAAAGTAAGTAAAAAGAAAAGTTTCTGCGGTGACAGGAGGACGTCCTGCCGGCTCCGCGGAAAAACCGAAAACTGAAGAGAGGCTCTGGAGAAGGCGGGAAGTCAGCGCGCAGGCGCGAGGGATGCTGCCAAAAGCTTTCTGATTGGAAGCTGGGCAGCGTTCCCGTGCAGGCTCCGTCGGTACCGACGTACCCATATGTGAAGACTCATTCCTGCTTGTTCCTGGAGATAGGGGAGTTTATTAGCTATGGAATGAACATTCCATAAGGCATAAGGGGAGAGAGGAGGGAGAAAGGAGAGGAATATGGCTGGAGGTTAGAGCAGTTGAGTGTGGAGCAGGAGTGAGAAAAAAAGTCTTGAAGGACCAGGGTTAAGATTAATGTCACCAGATGAAAGAAGGAGAAGAAAAAGAAGAGTGCAAGGCAGAGAGGAGATGGAACGGCGAAAACAAGGGTGAGGTTGTTTGAGAGATGGGAGAGGGATGAATGAGAGGAAAAAAAAGGTGAAGTTCAAGAGTTAAGGAAAGGAAGAAAGATAAGATAGGAGGAGAAATGGGAAAGGTAGAGAGAGGGTGATAAGGAGGGGGGATATTTTGTTGAAGGTGAGAAGGAAGGTTAGTGAGTATCAGAAAAAGTGGCATGGAGCTATAAGAAATGGAGGTGAAAGTCCAACCTAAGATAGGGGGTGATAATGGGAATGGAGAGAGAGGAGAGGGATGAAGGAAAAAAAATCTGAAAATACTTAGTTTGCAAGAAAACGAGATTAAGTAAATAAAATTCTGTAATATTTATAGGCAGTCTGTTCTGCTCATGAGTCAAATAGTTGCCTGATACATATAAATGGTGGTTAAGGGCCTCAGTAAGCACGTTTATGCACCAGCTAGCAGCCTTTAGTCTATTTTCATGCCCTGCTAGAGTTCTGCTCTCTCAGCATGATAACCATCAAGACAATTCCACCAGTCTCATGTGCCAGACCATGTAGTAGGCCTCCTACACACCTGGCCACCACACAGAAAGCTGCCAATGGACTTCAGAACCAAAATGTAGACACAATGAAGCAAATGACACAGTCAGCAGGATCTGTCTCGAATGCAGACAGTAAAACAGCACTCTATTCTCAGCACGTATTGAGGGAGGCAGCAGCAAATGGTCTTAGTTTTCCATCCATTACAACCGCTCCTACCGTGCTGCTGGTGTGCCCAGGCTGTCAGTCTGTGGCTCAGGGAAACGGCGTCTATAAGAACGTGAACCAGATAATACAAGTCTTCCGTTACTGTTTTAAATACACTGCCAGTCAGGGCTAGAATCCAGGCTCAGTCACTAGTCCAGGCACTCCTGCTACTGCAAACAGAATCCAGGCCTTGGAGGGAGGATGTGTCCACTGCCCAGTGGTGAAGCCATATCCAACACCACATCACCATCGAGAAGACGTTCCTAGTCACCAAGCCGACAAGATCATACATAGCATCCGACAAAGGTTGTGGCCAACTCCAAGAGGGATGTAATAGCCTCTGTAGTGAGGGACTGGATCCACTGGAGAAGGGCCAGAATCATCAGGCCCATGCACACAGCCAACTGAAGGACAGCAGCAGCAGCAGCAGCTGCAAATTGATTCTTCAGGAGAGACTGTCCTTCAAGACCATTCTGCCTTCCACTGTAATAGTGGTCCGCTTAGTGATCGCCTTAACCTGTGCATCCACCTTCGGCATGCTGAACCACACGATGCAATGTTTCTCTGGCAGGACACATAGCCTCTTACACATCTTCAGCCCCTTAGCTGGGTAGTCCAGTAAATTCCACTCTGAACATATGTTTTTGATAACCTCTGGAAAGGAGAAGACTGCCGTAGACGTCCGAACCCCTTGCATTAATGGGTAGGCTTGTAGCACCTGCTCCATCGACAGAGTGTCAATCAAAATGCAGAGGGGACGAAACTTGAGCAATCAATGCCGCCAGCTCATCTTCCCTGAAGGGGAAGATAATACCAGCTTCACTGTGATTTTTTGAAGTAGAAAATACCTCTTCCTCTTCCTCTATATTGGAATCATCAGCCAAGACGTCGGGACCGGACTCCAGGTCTCAGCCCAATGACAGTTGATCTGAATCTCTAGATTCCAATCTTCGTCAAGGATGTTTAGAAGGCAGCATACCAAACCTGGCTTCAACTTGACACCTGCTCCTCTTCAAAGTGAGGGGAAAGAGATCGAAAGGACCTGGAGGCCCCCAGACTGGGAGCTCCCTGCCAGGGGGGTGGCACCCAACCCCAAGGGAAGCAGTCATCTAGCCACTAGGGCCCGAAGCAAAAGTGCTGGAGCTCAAAGCATGATTGGTCATCCTTTTTCATGGTGCCATTTGTCACCCCCTGCAGCAATGCTGATAAGATTGGGTCACCCATGTCCCCTCGTTGGGAAACGGAGGACGGGCTCTCCAAGGACGCATCAGAGACTTCCATACAAAAAGTGCAGAAACTGGAATCCAGTGATGAGGATCTCCACTTACCACAGACAAGACAGCATCTCTTAGAAGTCAGCATATGAATCCCACTGACTGTGCAATGCAAACTCAAGGCATGCCCAATTGGCGCAAGTGCCACGTGCTAAGGCCATGCAAGTACACTTGCGCACTTTAGAGCACCTGGCAAGAGTGCACACTAGGACCACACTGGCAAGACACTGCCCAATGAGAGCATACTAAGGTGGCATGTAAATGGTATGGCAAAGTGTGGGAAGTGCAAACAGCACATGCCAGCAGTTGAGCAAGGCGGGAAATACCACTGTCGCACCAACGAATACCCAAATGGCCCAACCTGACTTACACTCCAGCCACAGAAAAGGTCGGGAGCCCCCACAAAAGTCTCAGTACTTACCCCTGGGGAGACTCACGACAGGAAAAACTGTGCCGAGCTCAGTACTACGACCCTGGTCACTGGACCTGCAGTCACATACCTCTTAATCTTTGGGGACAAAGCAGAGGAAATGAGGAAGGAGGGGGCAATGAGGTTGTGAAGAATCCTTTCCAAACTCCTTTTCCAATTATCTGGCTGCTCAACAGCTCCTTAACAGGCTAAGGGCGCAGAAATAAACCAATTCTTCTCCTTTTAAAGGCTTCCAAAAAGAACAGCAGTTTGAAGAGTGTCTAGTGGAGCCTCCTGTGTTACACTTAAATGAGAGAGTTACCCACAGGTGGTCTTTCACTAGTGAAATCCATCTTTACTTATTCAACTTCTCTTTGTTCATTCAGATTTCACCAGAGCTGAAAAACTTGCATCCATTGTCTGCTGGATACAGAGAATTACTGAATATGCCCCAAGTGACTCAGGCTGGCACAGTAATGTCGAAGAAATCTCTGGAAAGTTTTCTCGTCTCCACATCTGCTGGTAGGGGAAATACAACTCACTTGACTGCACTGATCTAGAAGGACAATATGGAAGACTGAGTTATCCCCAGCGAACACTCATCAAGCTGAGAAGCACTCCTTCCCTGCAAGATCACGATCTTGCAAGCGTGCTATTAACTTGGGCTCCCAAAATCATCCCATTATTGACATTCTCCAGCACACAGTTCAGTCATAGTAGATGACTGGAAATGTAGGCTCATTTGTTCAAAAGCCAACAAAAATCTCAAATACAGGTACATGTCATAAAAATCAGTCAGGTATTGGCCTTATCTAGCACTTCCTCCACAAATTACTCCATGATCTGTGCTTCATGCCTAGCTTACTTTATAGGCCTACTGAAAAGACAAAACTTGGGAGTAGTATGAGAAAGCAAGATATGACCAACAGTGGATCATCTGGAAAATTCAAGGAGAGGAACTTTTAAGCTGCCTTCTGTGTTGCATTGTTTCTCCTCTCCATTGTACACATAATCATGCAGAGTAAGTCATCATCTACAGCACTTTATGATCATAAAATCTCTGCTTGACTTCTCAGTATTGCTTACATAATTGATTCACCTCTGTGCTAAAAGTCCTTTAATAGCATAATCCTAGATTTCTTAACACAGCAAGGTGGAGGACTTACGAAATTATACACAAACAGCTCCTAATACAGAAAGCACATACCTTTATTTATTTGTTTGTTTGTTTTATATACCACTTTTCAGCAAAATCAAAGCTGTTTACAGATAATATGTAATGTTTCTTAACAATTAACAGGTTTCAACATGGAACAAAGAGTAATATGAAAACATTAATGTAACTTATTTACAAATATGTATAATATGTACCAGGGAATTTATTTACAGGGTCAAGGATCCCCACTTAACAGTAGTGCATCTATTAGTATTAAACTAATAGTCGGAGTGGAGGAGTGGCCTAGTGGTTGGGGCAAGGTACTTCAGGCCAGAAGGTCGGGGGTTCAAATCCCACTAGAGCAGCATTTTTCAACTAGTGTGCCGTGAGATATTGTCTGGTGTGCCGTGGGAAAAATTCCAATTTCATCCGTAACATGTGGCCTCGGCTCACAAATTAGGGTTGCCAACCGGCCGGTTTCCAGCCGGCCTGGCCGGTTTTTCCATGGCCAGGCCGGCTGCCAGCACAGTTGTAAAACCGGCCATTGAAAAGCCGGTTTTTTGCTCTGGCCGCAAGATCGGGAGCGGCCAGAGCAAAAAACCGGCTTTTGTGCCGAAGTCCGCGGCGCGAACGCGATTCCCTATAGCAGTGCAGCCGCTGGTTCTGCTTTGTACCCCCTGTGGTGGGGTTTCCCTGCTGTTTGTGATTGGTTCATCCTTTAATAGGCGGTTCTATAATTGGCCTATCTGATTGGCCCCCTGACGTCACCCGCCAAAAGCTTCGGCGTTTTTTGGATTTGGAATAGATGGACACACTATTTTGCTTTGGGGACACTTGAAACAGAAGCTGGTTAGCTTCGAAACGTGCACGTCGTGCTTGAGCAGATAAGTGTGAAACCTTTTTACGGTTTTTAAGACAAGTTCAACCATTTATATGAATAAGAAAAAGATATAATAAAAAAAGGGGTATGTACTGCGTGAGGTGTTGAGGAAGTTCTCCTCACCTTGCGGTTTATGCCCGACAAAAAAACGATTTGGTGATTGCAGTTGGGGGTTTGGGTATTCTTTTGACTATTGATATTGTACAGAGCAGCGGCTGCACTACACTTACATTGAAAAGTAAAGAGAAACTGTGTCAGGAGCCCTCCGATCATGCAGAGCCCGAGGAAGTGATGTCATGGGGGCGGGCTCCTCACAGGCTGTCTTTCCATTTCAAATTAACTTTAGCTGCAATAAAGTTAATTTGAAAAGGAAAGACAGCCTGTGAGGAGCCCGCCCCCATGACATCACTTCCTCGGGCTCTGCGATGACCGGAGGGCTCCTGACACAGTTTCTCTTTACTTTTCAATGTAAGTGTAGTGCAGCCGCTGCTCTGTACAAAGCAGAAGCAGCGGCTTGGGCAGGGGGGGGGGGTGTGTGAGTGAACCAGCAAGGGGGGGGGAGTGTGAGTGAACCAGCAAGGGGGGGGAGTGGGAGTGAACCAGCAGGGGAGGGGGGGGGGGGGTTGAGTGAACCAGAAAGGGGGGGGGGCGATGGTGTGAGTGAACCAGCAGGGGAGGGGGGGAGTGAGTGAGTGACCCAGCAGGAGGGGTGAGTAAGTGACAGGGGGGTGGGTGAGTGAACCAGCAGTGGAGGGGGGGGGGTGGTGTGAGTGAACCAGCAAGGGGGGGGGGCGATGGTGTGTGTTAAACAGCAGGGGAGGGGGTGTAAGTTAGTGATTGACCCAGAAGGAGGGGTGAGTAAGTGACAGGGGGGGTGGGTGAGTGAACCAGCAGTGGAGGGGGGGGGGGGTGGTGTGAGTGAACCAGCAGGGGAGGGGGGTTGGTGTGAGTGTTTGATTCCTATTCAAGAGAATTACTTTATATATAGTCAGTATAGGCACAGAGGTAAATTTTTTAAACATTTTCTAATGGTGGTGTGCCTCATGATTTTTTTCATGAAAAAAGTGTGCCTTTGCACAAAAAAGGTTGAAAAACACTGCACTAGAGGACAGCAACTTGGGCCAGAAGGACTGGGGTTTCTAGTCCCACAGGTGCTCCTTGTGGTCTTGGGCAAGCCACTTAACCCTCCATAGCCCATGTTCCCTGTAAAATAGTTATCTCCAAGTTATAATGCCCTGTTCAATGTAATCTCAGTTTGTTCAATATAAACCACACTGATGCAGAATAGCATGGTATATAAGAGAATGTAAATAAATAAACAACTAACTTTGGTTGGGTCCAATAACTTGGAAGAGGTCAGAGGGATAGGGGGGGTAGTGAAGAGGGTGGTGGGGGATCAGTATCATGTTTGTGCTAGAATCTGTGTTATGTGGGGAAGAGGTCTTGCGTTGGTTTATCTGTGCCTAAATGTTCTATGAACAGATGTGTCTTAAGAAGTTTCCAGAAAATGATAAGGTTTGTTGTGGCTCTAAGCTTGTCTGGGAGGGTGTTCTACATCATTGATGCAGTGAAGCTAAATGCTCTGTTGGTTTTTGCCCTGATGAACTTTCTGTATGTGTGTGGCATGAGAAGTGTGTTCCGACTACATTCCCTTCTTATTGTCATTTGGGAGGTTCTTTATGAGGTTAGTTAGAAAAGATGGTGATAAGTCCTTTATTAATTTGAATGTGGTCATTATTATTTTATATTTGATCCTGCTATGAATTGGGAGCCAGTGCAGGTTGTATAGAATGGGTGTAATATGTTCAGTTGGGTTGGACTTGACTACTATCCTGGCAGCAAAATGTTGGGCTATCATAAGGTGTTTTAGAGCTTGTGTGGGTAGCTCTTGGAGGAGACTATTGCAGAAATCATTATGGGGGAATATCACAGCTTGGAGTATGGTTCTGAAGTCTTGGTATGGAAGAAGGGGCCTCAAATGCTTAATAAGTTTAATCTACAACAAACTAAGACTTAACAACACATCTTAAAACAACAGCTGGTCTAAAGAACTATCAAAGGTAACACCAAGGTATTTTACCTCATTCTTTATTGGTGGCGTTACATCATCTATTATGAGATGAGTGGGCAGGGTAAAATCTATATTTCTTGTAATACCTTGTTTTTTCATAAATTAAGTTTTGAGGTTACAGTTGTTTAGTCATTGTGCAACCTTGGAAAAGCATGAAGTAATGGGAGTAAAGTCAGGTTGTGCTAAATTAAAGGGGAGGAATAGCATTACAACATCTGCGTAGATGGAATAACCAACATTAAATCTTTGGATGATGTTACAGATAGGGCGGAAAGAGCCGAGCCTTGTGGTATCCCTTGTTTCTGTGAGAATGACTTTGAACTCTGTTGCCCTATTTTCACTTGTTGAGATCAACCACTGAGGTAGGATTGGAACCATTTTAAAGTTGTCCCATATAATCCAGTTTGAGCCTTTCAATGAGGATTGGATGACTAACTGAATCAAAGGCAGCAGTTATATCTAAAAATATTAGCATGACTGCTCTTTTAAGGTTATCTATGGCCTTTATCAGATATTAAAGAGCCTAATTATCAGGTCTCAACACTATGGGGCTTGTTTACAAAGCCGCGGTAGCGGTTCGCGATCGCTATCGGAGCCGCGGCCCCATTGAAATCAGGTAGCAGATCAATGGGGCCACGGCTCAGATAACGATCGCGAACCGCTACCGCGGCTTTGTAAACAAGCCCCTATGATATGGCCTGAATCCGTATTGGTGCATGAGTATCAATGTGGTCATGGAGTTGAAAGTAAACAACTTTTTCTATAATTCTGGCTAAAAATGGAAGGCTGGATATTGGCCTAAAGGATGTAAGACAGAGTTTGTCAAGAGAATTGTTTTTTTAATATTGGGCAAAACTGAGGCTTGTTTCAGAAGTTGATGTGTTGATCATATAACTAGCAATGTATATATGTATATATGTTCTAATATGTTATACTTGTAATGTTACAATTTTCCTTGTAATTTATAATTATCTGTTCTATGTAAAATGTCCTGGTATATCTCATACCAATTAACCTACTGTTACATGTAAACCGCACTTGAAACATGGGAAAGAGCGGTATATAAATAACTGTTAAATAAATAAATAAATAAATAAATATCAAGGATGTAGGGTGCTAGATCTGCCTGAGCCACTTTCAGCTAGCTTACTGGACAGGGATCAAGACTCAAGGTTGTGGTGTTGATGTTAGCGATAATTTTATTGAGTTCTTTGAGATTTAATTTGTAGAAAGTGGACCATATTGGGTTGGGTGTTAGAATGGGGGAAGTTGGTATCATGGAAACAGAAGATGCGAGTTTGGTAATGTAGTGATTTGCAAGAGCTTGTGGTGTTATGGGAGGGCTATTTAGGCGATTCTGAGTATATGTTAGATTTTTTTAGTCTCAAAAGGTTCTCAGGGACGGTTCAGGGAATTCATGAGGATCCTCTTATGACAGTTCATTTTATTATAGTTTATTGTATTTTGGTATAATTTATTTATTTAACAGGTTTTATATACCGACTTTCTACAATTCAAGACGGAACATAACAGACAGTATATTTCAACTGAATACATTGGAACAATAATGATCACAGTATAAATGATTAACAAGAAACTTACTCCTTGCGGAGGCTTAATTGTAGCTTATCCATGTATAATTGCTGATCCTGATGAGTGTTAGATGATCTCCATTTTCTTTCTAGTGTTCGCAGTTGCCTTTTTATCTGTCTTATTTCCTGAAAGTACCAAGGTTCCGAAAAACAATTTGTCTTCTATTACACTGCTTATTGTGAGATCTTGGAAGTAGTGCAGCTTTCTCTATTGAATTGTTCCATTTAGCAATATAGCTAGCAATGACTTCAGTAGGAAGTTATCCTTGTCAAACTTTTTATATCTTGTGTGAGGTGCATAGGAGGATTTAGATATTGAGTGGTTTAGTGCTATGATATTTCAAAGCTGACTAGGTAGTAATAATAGACACATAGAAAAATGACGACAGAAAAAGACCATATGGTCTATCTAGTCTGTCCTTCCATATCAACAACTACAACAGTCCCCTTTTTTCCTTTAGAGATCCTCTGGGTTTGTCCCATGCTTTTTTGAATTCAGATACCGTCCTCATCTCTCCCACCTCCACTGGGAGACTATTCCATGGATCCACCACTCTTTCCATAAAGAAATATTTCCGCATATCACTCCTGAATCTATCCCCTTTCACCCTCATCCCATGTCCCCTCATAGCAGAACTTGCTTTCAATCAAGAGGCTCTCCCCATGTGCATTTATGCCACGGAGGTATTTAAACATCTCAATCAAGTTATACTTCCTGTTATATCAAGTTATACTTCCTGTTATACTTCCAAGTTATACTTCCTGTTAAATGTAATGACCAGACATATGTAAATTGTCGGATGTTTTCTGTTCAATGTAAACCGCGCTGATGTCTAATAGTGCGGTATATAAGAATTGTTAATAAATAAATAATAAATAAATCATATCACCTCTATCCTGCCTTTCCTCTAAGGTGTACATATTAAGATCCTTGAGTCTTTCCTCATATGCTTTATAATGAAGACCACTAACCATTTTAGTAGCCACCCTCTGTACCAACTCCATCCTGTCTCGTATATCCTTTTGAAGGTGCAGTCTCCAGAACTGCACACAATACTCCAAATGAGGTCACACCAAAGACTTATACAGAGGCACTAATCGCTTCCTTTTTTCTGCTAGTCATTCCTCTCCGTATGCACCGAAGCATCCTTCTAGCTTTTGCTGTCGCCTTTTCTACCTGTTTAGCTAATTTAAGATCATCAGACACAACCAGACCGAGGTCCCGCTCTTCTTTAGTGGACAAAAAGTACTTCACCCCCTATACTATATTACTCTCTTGGATTGCTGCAACCCAAATGCATGACCTTGCATTTTTTTAACATTTTTTTTATTTATCCGATTTTCCAATCAATATTACAAAGTAATAAAGAAACAAGCAAACTATAAATCATACAAGGTAATACATTATATAAAGAAAAAGTACAAGCCCACATCATGGGAAAATGAAACCCAGATAAAGAAAAACACTAATTATAACAATGACAAGATACTACCCGATATTAAATCCCAATCTTACTAGCTAACCAAACTTAAATGGACCCCAATAACTAAGACAATGAACCAGATTTCAAAAATTCTTCAAATTGAAGGGGTTCATAAAACACGTGTGAAGCCTTTCCTACAGTAACCAAACATTTGCAGGGGAATTTCAAAAAGAAAGTTGCACCAATTGCAAGAACCCGAGCCTTCAGGGCCAAAAAACCCTTACGCCTAAGCTGCGTTTGTTTGGATACATCTGGAAAGATATTTATTTTCTGCCCACAAAACAATTAATTCTTTTTGGAAAAGAACCATTTCAATATTAAATTCTTATCAATCTCAGAATGAAAAGAGACTAATAAGGTTGCTCTAGCAGAAATTTCATCTAACCATGATTCAATAAAATCAGAAATATTTAAGGTATCCAGTGACACTAGGGCGTCCACCTCCCCCTCCCCACTAGTAACTTCCTTAGAGCTAGGAAGATAGTAAATAGTGTTAAAAACAAGAGTAGCAGAATCTTGATACCCCAATATCTCCTTTAAATATTTACGTAAAAGAATATCAGGAGAAAAATAATGTGTTTTAGGAAAATTGAGGCACCTAAGATTCTTAGCTCTAAGACTATTTTCCAATTGTTCGTGCTGACGATGCAGCACCAAACTATCTTTTATAGAGGAAGCGACTGCTCCCTGAACAGTGGAGACCTGAGCCTCAATTTTCAAACAACGAGAATCAACAGAAATCAAACAAGAATCATGATGAACAAGCTTATCGACAGTCTCTTGAGTAAAAGCAGTAAACTGGGGCATAATCGATGACAAAGAAGCATCAATACGTGTTAACAGGCTCCATATCTGTTAAAGAAACCTCCTGCTGAGAATCTTGAGCAGAGAGGCCCAATGAGTTAGATGAAATTTTTGGAACCTCAACGACTTCAACGACTCAGGGAAGAGGAACGTCTCCTGCCCGAGGGTTCACTTCAGGAGAGGAAACCTGCTCTAATAGAAAAACGGGGAAGATCTCCCAACCAATTTAGGTGAGGAGGTCGACACACCCGTAGTCTCCTCGTTGGATAGCGGGGGAGGGATATTACCCCCCTCTATTTTAGAGGAGCTAACAGAAGAGGAAACACTGTTAGACAGAGGCAAAGATACATTTCCAGACTCACTAGCAGTCAGTACAACATGTCTGTCTACAGAACCTACTGCTTTCACAGTCTTAGATGGATTCATTGTACTCACGCCAACCACTCTCTTCTTCCGCTTGCCCATGCCACAGCGTACTCCAATCCAAAGCTCCTCAGTGCTCCGAAGGGGCTCAAAAGGGGCAGTGCCTGCCCCTTTAAACACGCCCCTTCAGACAAGCCCACGGCCGCGTCCCGTTGCACAAGCCGGACTTTTAAACCCCTCCTGATGACGCGGGGGTGACACGGCAGGTTAACGAGAAGCAACCAGGGCACAGGCAGCCTCACATGTGAGCACAGATGATCCAGGTAGGTCCCACAGCTCCAGGCACTCTCTCCAAAGTAGTACTCCTGCAGCCGGACTTTTAAACCCCTCCTGATGACGCGGCAGGTTAACGAGAAGCAACCAGGGCAAAGGCAGCCTCACACGAGAGCACAGATGGTCCGAGTAGGTCCCGCAGCTCCAGGCACACTCTCCCTGCATTTTTTAACATTAAATCCCAGCTGTCAAATTCTAGACCATTCTTCAAGCTTAGCTAGATCCCTCCTCATGTTATCTACACCTTCCAGGGTGTCTACTCTATTGCAGATTTTGGTATCATCCACAAAGAGGCAAACCTTACCCGACAGCCCTTCCGCTATATCACTAACAAAGATGTTAAAAAGAATCGGACCAAGGACAGATCCCTGGAGCACACGACTGGTAACTTCCTTCTCCTCAGAGTGAGCTCCACTTACCCGTTCTCTTTGTCGCCTCGCACTCAACCAATTTCTAACCCAATCAGTAACTTTAGGGTCCATCCCTAGGGTGCTCAGTTTGTTTATAAGTCGCCTGTGAGGAATGGTGTCAAAGGCTTTATTGAAATCTAAATACGTCACATCTAGGGCTCTCCCTCGGTCCAACTCCCTGGTCACCCAGTCAAAGAAATCGATCAGATTTGTCTGACAAGACCTGCCTCTGGTGAATCCATGCTGCCTCGGATCCTGTAATCCGCTGGACTCCAGAAACCTCACTATTTCTCTTTCAGCAGCGTTTCCTATAATTTACTCACCACCGAAGTTAAACTAACCGGCCTGCAATTTTCAACCACATCCTTACTTCTGCTTTTGTGTAAAGGCACCACATGAGCCTCTCTCCAGTCCTTTGGCACCACTCCCGACTCCAACAAGGCAATGAAAAGGTCAGTCAGTGGAGCTGCTAGAACGTCCCCAAGTCCCCTCAGTATTCTAGGGTGTATCCCATCCGGTCCCATCACTTTATCTACTTTAAGTTTAGCTAGTTTCTCACGAACACAGTCTTCTGAAAATTGTTCATGATGCCCCTCGCTTCTGTTCCTGTTTGTGGGTGTTTTCTGAGGTCCTGTTCCTGATTCTTCATCTGTGAACACAGAACAGAAATATTTGTTAAGCAATTCTACTTTATCCTCATCAGCTTCTACATATTCTTCCCTCTCACCCTTGAGTCTGACAATACCACTTTTGACCTTCCTCTTCTCACTAACATACCTAAAAAATGTCTTATCCCCCCATTTTACTGCTTTGGCTATTTCCTCCTCTTTTTGAATCTTTGCTTTCCTGACTACTTTGCTAGCTTCTCGACGTTTTTCCAGATATAGATGCCTGTCTTCCTCTATCTGTGATCTCTTATATTTCATGAAGGCCTCCCTCTTTTTCTTCACCTTTTCAGCTACTTCTTTCGAAAGCCATAGCAGTCTCCTTTTCCTTTTACCTTTACTATTTTAACAAAAAGGTTGGTTGCCCTTAAAATATCCCCTTTCAGTTTTGCCCACTGTTTTTCTTCATCCCCCAGCTGTTCCCGTCCTAACGACTCCCTGAGGTATTGGCCCATCTTGGCAAAGTTAGTTTTCCTAAAGTCTAAGACCCTCACTTTTGAATGGATTCTAACAGCCCTAGTCCTAATACTGAACCACACCATCTGGTGATCGCTGGATGCAAAAAGATCTCTCACTATAACATCAGAAACAGTTTCACCATTGGTAAGCACCAAGTCCAGTATGGCCCCTTCACGTGTGGAGTCTGTTACCAATTGCCTGAATAGTTTCTATTTATTTAACAAACATTTCTATACTGCGCTTTTCACATCATCAAGTGCGGTTTACAAGTAACAAAGTTCTGAAAAATACACTAAACTTGGTCTTATTCAGATTACATGGAACAAAAAATAACTATTTACAATGAAGAAGTACAATCACACAGGGTAGGTGCACCCTTAACTATGTACAATTGATGAGCATAGATGATGTTTTATTTGCTCTATCAGACTACTGCCAGTAAATTTCAACCTTATATTTGAATCACAGTTTGACTTTTCCCTGTAGAGAATCCAGGATCGCCTTACTTCTAGGTGATACTGCAGCAGGAATGTGCCAGTCAACATCTGGCATATTGAAATTGCCTACCAGTAGCACTTCCCCATTCCTAGCAATGCTGCGTATGTCTTCAATTAACTCTCTGTCCACCTCTTCCTCTTGTGAAGGAGGTCTATATATCACGTCAATGCAAATAAATTTCTCTTTCCCTCTTTCTAGTTTAACCCACAGTGCCTCCTCTCTCCCTTTTATAAAAATTTTTATCTTTATCATTTTATAAATCCAAGCATAAAACACACTTGTATAGAAATTAGGGTACAGAAAGAAGGAAAAATTAGACCTTACCTGCTAATTGTCTTTCCTTGAGTTCTCTCCGGGCCAGTCCAGGAACCTTAGGGTAGTCAATCCCCTTCAGCAGCTGAGGACTTTATTCACAGAGTCTTTGCTGACAGGCCAACTAGCTCCCCCCTGGTGTCTGAGACTCAGTCTACTATTGTCAAAGCAGCTTAACATGATCTACGGACTATTAACAGTAACAAACCTGAAATAAACCCAAGCCAAACCAAAGAAAGCAAAAGAACTCCCTGCTCGTCTTAGAAAAACATTTTTTTTTCCTTTTAGTGCTCTTAACTATGCTATTTAGACAGACTTAGACGCCATTCTTTTGTCCCCCGAATGGGAAGCCCCGTACTCCAAACCAGTGAGAATTTGGAGACGCATCGAAACAAATCTGACCCGCTTGTCCGCAAGACTCTCTCCTTGTCCAAGAGAGGTATACCAGCGATGAACTCTTCCTCCAACAAGAGGCCTCGCCAGCAAAAACACCCCCCTTGCACTCTCACCGCAAATGAACTGGGCGGGACCTGGACTGGCCCGGAGAGAGCTCAACGAAAGACAATTAGCAGGTAAGGTCTAATTTCTCCTTCCTCTTCGTCTTTCCGGGCCAGTCCAGGAACCTTAGGGTAGTACCAAAGCAGTACCTAAAATTGGGAGGGTCCTGAAAGCCCCGCCAAAATGGCTGAGGCCCCCACATTTGTGTCCCCTCGAGCCTGAACATCCAACTGATAGTGTCTCGCAAAGGTGTGAAGAGACGACCAAGTTGCCGCTCTACAAATATCCACTGGGGGAACCAATGTGCACTCCGCCCAAGAGGCCACCTGACCCCTGGCAGAATGAACCCTGAGACCTTCTGGAGGCGACACCCCTCTCGCCTCATAGGCCGCTCTAATGGCCTGCTTCACCCAGCGAGCAATAGAGGCCTTAGCGTCTGCCTCTCCTTTACAAGGACCTCCAAAAACCATAAACAAACAATCTATCGGACCTCTGAAACAAGTCCGTTCTCCGAAGGTACCGACGCAACACTCTGCCCAGGTCCAATTTTCGCAGCAAACGACGCAACTCACCCCCTTCGGGGTTCCGAAATGTCGGCAGCAAAACTGACTGATTCAAATGAAAAGTAGACACCATCTTCGGCAGAAATGATGTAACCGGCCGTAACGTTATCTTCTCCTCCGAAAACTGAATGTACGGCTCCCTACAGGACAGGGCCTGCAGATCTGAGATTCTCCTTGCCAAACACAAGGCTACCAGGAAAGCGGTCTTCCAAGACAGCTCTCTGATCCCCACTCCCGCCCTGGACTCAAAGGGAGACCCTGTCAAGGCCTCCAAAACAAGATTCAAATCCCAAGGCGGGACTACTGATCTCACAGGTGGTCTTATATTCTTCGCTGCCCTGAGGAAGCGTTGAACATCCATAAGTGAAGACAAAATGCCCCCTTGCACTCTTCCTCTATAACAAGCCATGGCCGCCAAATGAACCTTGAGCGTGCTGAGGGCTAGGCCCTTCTCTAGTCCCCCCTGTAGGAAGGGCAAGATGTCTGGTAGAGAAGCGGAAAACGGCCTAATGCTACGCTCCTCACACCTAGCCTCAAAAAGGCACCAAATGCGGGCATACGCCAGCGAAGTTGATCGTCTCTTGGACTTTAACAAAGTAGCTACCACCGACGCTGAATATCCTCGCCGTCGTAACCGCTCCCTTTCAAGAGCCAAGCCGTAAGCAAGAATCGATCCACACCTGGCATCAAAATCAGCCCCTGACTCAACAGATTGATCCGCCGTGGGAGCCTCCATGGGAGATCCGCTAGCAGCTGCACCAGATACGCATACCAAGGCCTCCTGGGCCAATCCAGAGCTATGAGAATCACCATTCCCTTGTGTCCTGCTATTCTCCGAATGACCTGACCAACCATCGGCCACGGAGGGAACACATATAGCAACTTGTCCTGCAACCAGGGCTGCACCAGGCCATCGAGGCCCTCCGCCATATGCTCCCTGCCCCTGCTGTAGAACTGTGCCGCCTTGGTATTGCTGAGCGTAGCCATCAAGTCCATGACTGGCCGCCCCCACTGCACTGTAATGTCGTGGAAGACAGCCGCATTTAGCTCCCATTCTCCGGGATCCAGAACATGCCGACTTAAGTAATCTGCCTGGACATTGTCTCTTCCGGCCACATGTGCTGCCGGCAGAGCCACCAGATGGGCCTCTGCCCACTGCAGTAACAGCTGACTCTCTTCTAACAAATCCGCACTGCCTGTGCCTCCTTGTCTGTTGATATAGGATACTGTTACCACATTGTCGGAGAAAACGTGCACTGCTTTCCCCCTTACCAGAGATTGGAATTCTTGAAGAGCTAAGCTGACTGCTCTCATCTCCAAGCGGTTGATTGACCAACCACTCTCCTCCGTGTCCCAGGCACCCTGAGCCATACGAGTCAGACAATGAGCTCCCCAACCGGACAGGCTGGCATCCGTGGTAACCAACACCCATTCGGGTTGATCCAGTGGTACCCCTGCCTGAAGATGGCTTGGGTCCAGCCACCACTGGAGGCTGTCAGTCATGATGTCCAGGCATACTAGTCTCCGAGACAGAGCATGATCCTGTGGTGACCATCTGGAGAGCAAGGCACGTTGCAGGGGACACATATGAGCTCTGGCCCACAGAACTAGATCCAAGGCCGCTGCCATGGACCCCAGCAACTGCAAATACCACCAAGCCATTGGCGCCTGCAGACATAAGAATGCCCGCACCTGCGCCCTTATCTTGTGCACCTTATCTTCGGGCAGACACACTAACCCCCGCTCCGTATCGAACCAGGCACCCAGGTATTTTAACTGTTGCACTGGACGCAACTGACTCTTTTCCCGGTTTATCACCCAGCCAAGCTGCTCTAGGAACTGCACTACTCGCCTTGTCGCTGCCAACGACTCATCCGGGGACTCTGCCCGAATCAGTCAATCGTCCAAATTTTCTTTATTTATTTTCTTTTTATTTATTTGATGTTTCTTTTATACCACGCTATTTGCAATCAGTGCGGTTTACATATAACATTTGTCCAGTGCAGGCAAGACTGCAAAGGATTTACATTTCAACAGGGTTCTTTAAACAGGGATAAACATGGTAAACTATGTACACTTTGCTGTTTTAGGCAGTCTTATCTACAGGGTTACATTGCAAATAGGGATGCACCTGAATTCCTTCTTTCCTCAATGCTGCCGTGACTACCACCATCACCTTTGTGAATGTACGTGACGCCGTCGCCAGACCAAAGGGCAATGACCGGAACTGGAAATGACCCATGGGCACCGCAAAACGCAAGGACCTCTGATGCCCCTTTCGGATCGGAATGTGCAGATACGCCTCCGTCAGATCTATGGATGAAAGTACTTCACCTGGCCTTACTGCCCGGATCACCCAGATCACCCGCCTTACCTCCCGGATCTTAGGGTTTCCATCCTGAAATGTGGCACCCTCAAACAGCGGTTCACTTGCTTGAGATCTAAAATGGGCCGGAAGGACCCCTCTTTTTTGGGAACTACGAAATAAATCGAGTATCGACCTAACCCGTACTGGTCTAAGGGAACAGGAATCACCACTTGAAGGCGCAGCAAACGCTGCAGCGTGTCGCTTACCACCTTCATTTTCGTGGGAGTCCCGCACGGAGACATTACGAAGGCTTCCGCCAATGGTTGAGTAAATTCCAGCGCATAACCATCGTTTATGATGTCCAGCACCCACTGGTCCGTAGTTATGGAGGCCCATACCGAGTGAAACTCCTGTAAACGTCCTCCTATCGGTCTCTCCGCCTTAGCCAGCCGTACTTCATTGCGGTTTCTTAGCGGCATTATGCTGGGAGTTGAAATACCCCCTGCCGAAACCTATAGCTCCCCGAAAGGACTGCCCACGGGCCACAAACCGGCCTCTCTGATAAGGCGTAAAGCAGGAACCACAGAACCTGTGAACATCTTTACCTTGCCCTCTCTGAAAACTGCCAGGCTTCAAAACCTCTTGGATGGTCCTCCGGAAGCCTGCCCCCTTTGGAATCTCCCAAATCTTTCACAATTTTTTCCAAGGCCTCCCCGAAGAGCAGTTTGCCTTTATAGGGGAGCTTACTGAGGCGAGCCTTAGAGGATGCATCCGCCGCCCAATTTCTCAGCCAAATAAATCTTCTAGCAGCAATAAGGGATGCCATGGACTTCGCTGAAAGCCTCACCAGATCATAAAAGGCATCCGCCAAATACGCCGTGGCCAATTCCAGTTTGGAACCCTCCGCAGCCATGTCTTCCTCCTTATCCGGACTAGTCTCCCTTTGGATCCAGCGGATAGCGGCCCATGACACATATGCTCCACAAGTAGAGGCCTGTAAGGACAGAGCAGTTGAGCCAAAGGCCTGCTTAATAAGCGCCTCCAACTTGCGATCCTGAAGATCTTTAAGGGCTGCTCTTCCTTCCACCAGAATCGTTGTCTTCTTAGTCACCGCTGACACCAAGGCATCCACCTTGGGCATCTTAAGCAACTCCTTCTCCTCCTGTGGAACTGGGTAAAGCCGCCCAATGGCCCGACTACCCCTTAGGGTAGCTTCAGGACACTCCCATTCTGATTTTATCATCTGCTTTATCACCCTATGAACTGGGAAACAGAGCTGTTCAGTCTTAAACCCTTGGAGCAGGGGATCCTCCAGTGGCTCTGACTGAGACGTAGGCAGGGCAATATTTAAGGCAGCCAAAGACTGGTCAATAAGTGCACCGAGTTCTTCCTTGCGAAAAACCCTAAAGACATTAGGGTCATCACCCGGCCCAATTTCACCTTCTTCCAACTCTCCTGACCATGGGTCCAATCCGGCCTCAGACAGGACCTCTCCCTCTTCCACTGTCTGAGACATAGAAGGCTGCGGCTCGAAGCTATCGAGTCCTGCTTCCTGACCCTTACTGGCCTGAGAGGTACCCTCACCAGGATCCAACAGTGAGACAGCCCCTTTGAGAGAACTCACCAGACTGGGAGAAGAAGGCTTGTGCAGAGACTGATCCAACTTCAAACAATATGCTTTATGCAGAGACAAGATAAAGTCTGCTGAAAATAAACTCTGCACTTCCCCCTGCATCCCAGCCAGGTGATCTGGGGCCTGTATACCCTCCGGGGGAGGCTTCTTAGCCTTTGCCTTCTTTTTAACCGTTTTGGCTGAAATCGTGGGAGAAACGGCTGCCTCAGGTAAAATGGCCGCCATTCCCGCCTTCTCTGCTGCGCTCCCAGGCCTTTCTGCCATGCTTCCCGACGGCGATTTAACCTCCATCGTGCTCCCGAAGCTGCAGCTACTCCTAACGCAAGTGTGGCAAAACCCGGGCCCCGATAAACCTCGGCGACTCCTGCACTGAGAGCACACTGCCGAATCTGGCAGCATGCGCTTCACTATAAAACAACTGCTCTGAAGGTTCCCGCTGCCTGATACCATGCGCCGTCAAACACTGCGACCTACCTGAATGAAGCGCAGAGAACCGCCGGATGCCGCCGAACCTCCGCTGCTCGCGGGAGATGGAGAACAGGTGTGAAATGACAGTGGATTGGATTCTGGGGCTCCTAGATCCACCGCTGCCTCAGAGAAGGAGAGAGACTATGCGATCGAGGCAAGCTCTGCCCCTACTGCCGCATGTTCCCCAAGGAAAAGGATCAAGGCAGCCGAAGTCTGTCTCCGTTTTTTTTTTCTTCCAATCAAGAAGTAAAAGGGCACACCGGACCTACCACCCTGCTAGGGCAAGCCAGCTCCCCTTACTATTATATATATATTTTTTTTCTCAAACTCTGAATTCCTCTTTGTCTCTCCAGGAGCCTGTCAACACACGTCCTGTTCAGCTACTGAGGACTGAAAGACTGAGTCTTGGACACCAGGGGGAGCTAGTTGGCCTGTCAGCAAAGACTCTGTGAATTCAGTCCTCAGCTGCTGAAGGGGATTGACTACCCTAAGGTTCCTGGACTGGCCGGAGAGTAGAAGAGGAAATCAACATTGATACACCAATATTTATAGCAAGATGACCAAAAGAAATAAATATATACAATCCTGCCCCTATTATAGCCCACAACAGCAGGGGGAGAACCATCAAACTTATATAACTCATAAACCTGAGAAGAAAAAACCTGATGGGAACAAACAACCAGGCCAAAACTATTACAGTGATGCTGAGTCCATCTCAGGGGGGCGGCGAGCACTCAGAATGGCAAGCAACTGTGATGGCTCAAAAAAAATATAAGAAATAGAATTCAACTTAACCATACAATTGCAAGGGAATTTCAAAAAGAATTGTCCCCCCAATAAGAGCACACCTGACTGAAGCAATAAAAATTCTTTCCGTCATTTCTGAGTTTCCTTAGATAAATCTGGAAAAACCCGCACAGTTAGCCCATAGAATAATACATTACATTTCCTAAAAAACATACGCAGGAACCAATCCCTGTCTGAGGAAAGAGCAAATGTTACAATCAAAATAGAAGGAGAAACGGATTCAGTTAGTGAAGTTTCCAAAATAGCAGAAATATCTAAAACATCACTTTGTCCTACTCCAGGGATTATCCCACCACCAGCCACCTTTTTTACCCAAAGGCAGATAATACATTTTAAGCATAGGGAGATGAGACTCCAAAGGAACTCCCAAACCTTCTACCATATATTTCTTAAACATCTCCTTTGAACTAATGCCTGAAACCTTCAGAAAATTTATAACACGAAGATTAGAATATCTTGATACATTCTCTAACATTTCAATCCGTGTCTTTAAAGCCAATGCGTCCTTCATATAGGAAGTACTGCCAACTTCTGCTGAAGATCCGAAACCGAAGATTGTAAAGCAGAAACTTCTAAAGTGTGCTGCTGAAGCAAATAGGTATGAACTTGAGACTGAGCCGCCAAAGCAGAAACCTGGGGTGCAAACATTTCCCCAAGCTTTACAATGGCAGACCAAATAATCTCCAGAGTGAATTCAACAGGTCTCTCAAAAGAAAAGGTTACCGGGACTTGTGCCATAACTGTGATGTCCTCCGAGGGCCGCCGCTCCACTGCCGACGTCCCAACTGCAGATAAGGTGTCAGCTGTCCTGCTAACAGCCCTCCTCAATGCAGGTACTCCCAAGATGTCGAGGAGAGATAATCCAACTGCTCCACTACTCCTCAGCGAGTCGACCCTCCAGGTTCCGCACCTCCTCCAGAACCGGAAGGAAACGCTTCCACCAACAACGCTGGACTCCTCGTGAGCAAAGGGTCCTTGAGAGGGCGCCACTGCTTCGGCGGCGAGATCTCAGGCCCAGAGCCTCCCGGCAAGCTGTCCAACTCCAGCAGGAGGCCAGAAGGGCTCAACACCGTCGTTACTCCCGGCTGCCGCTGCGGCGTAAGAAAAGAATCAAGTGGACCCACCACTCGTAAAGGTAACGAAGACAAGGCCGCTGGGGTAATGGAGGGCCTCTTAACCCCCTTAGCCTTTCTTTTACCCATAGCAGGAAAACGCCACTGCAAGCCGTTCGCGTCAATCCGCCATCTTGGAACGCCCCTCCTCTCTCCCTTTTAAGCTCTGTAATTCCAAAGTTTTAATATTGTTTTTTACATATAGTGCCACTCCTCCCCTTCTTCCTACCCTGTCCTTTCTGAATAAAGTATAGCCTGGTATAGTTACATCCCAGTCATGGTTTTCTGTGACCCGTGTTTCTGTAACTGCCACTAAATCCAAAGTCAGCCACTCCCACCAAAGCTTCAACATCAGGGATCTTATTTCCCATGCTACGGGTATTTATACACACCACTTTCCATATGTTACCCCTTTTACCCATTTCCATAATGGTATTTAATGTTTCACTTATCTAGGGGTTTTCTTCACCCATCCCCAATGAATCTAGTTTAAAGCCCTCTTCAGTAGATTAGCCAGTCTACTACTGAAGACACATCGACCTTTCTTGGACAGATGGATGCCATCTGTGCTCTGCAACCCTTGGAACAGCATTCCATGGTCCAGGAAACCAAAATGCTCTCGATGACACCATCCACGTATTCATCTCCAGGATGCGAGCCTCTGTCTTGGCTTTTACCCTCAACAAGGAGGATTGAAGAGAACACCACCTGTGCACCTATCTGCTTCACCCTCTGTCCCAGAGCCATGAATAGCTTGAGGATGAGCAAGACTGGAGTTATAGGTGGTTGTGCCAGGGACAAAGATAAGATCTAGAGAGTGTTACTTCTTGTGCGAGTTGGAACGTTTATGATTTGGTGAAAGTCTAACTCAGTCATGATATTCAGGAACATTGTAGTGTGGGTGGAATTAAGAGAAGAAGTGTTAAAATCCCCTAGTACTATTAATTGTTTATTTGTTGTGCTGGAGCAGACCGTCTCCAGGATGGATATAAGGCTCTTCATGTCAGCTGATGGGGGTCTATATAGAAGGCAGAATGATAGATGAGGCATTTCTATCCCGAGTAGGTCTGTGTCATCAATGTTCTTGATACACTTCAGGGAGGCTCCAAATTGAGATTTAATGAGGAAGAGGATTCCACCATTTCTCTTGGATGTCCATGGGCAATGAAAGAGGTCATAGTTAGTGAATGTCAATTGGTTCAGTAATACTGTCTATCTAGTTCCGATAGCCATGTTTCAGTTACGAAGAGGATATCTGGATTATTTTTTGACAGCAAATCAGTGATGACTGGAATTTTATTTCTTATAGATCTAGCATTTATAAGGTAACAATTAAGTCTAGAGACTGTGGGCTTAGGTTTTTGTTCATTATGTGGGGGAGAGGTAGCAGGTGTGACACAGATGAGCCTCTGTCTCCGATTTCTGAGGTGTTGTGCTTCATAGTATGCCCTAGTAAAGTAGATGTTAGGGATCTGTATGGCGTGTCGGTGTATAATTGGAATGGTGTTACAAATATCTGAGTAAGCCCAAACGCAGGTATAGGTAAGGAGAGAGGACAACAAGCATACAAGTTATCATGGCAGACAAAGAAGACCCTGGTAGAGTCAGAACGGAATTATATTTGAAGGTCTTAGCTTTCTTGATTGTTGTTGGCAATATTCCGGTGTCAGAGGATCGTAAAAACTCCACTCAAGATCCCTGCTCAAGAGCCATGCATAAGGGCCCTTTGGTGTGGCCCCTCAGCACGGGTGCACCTGAAGTGCAGATGAATTTATGTGCTCCTGGAGCCAGCAGGAAGTAGAGGCAGAGCAGGAGGAGCAGGAAGCAGTGAGTCAGAGTCCGCATGTAAGCAGGTTGGGGAGGAGGCGATTCCCCTGTCTTCCCTGAAGTGAGCCGGCGATATCTCTTGCGAACAGCCTTGTTTCTGAGCCCCAGGCTGGTGCTGAAAGCCTCACTGCTGGGTGGTGCAGAGAGCCCCGATGCTGATCCATGGTCCCAGCTGATGATCCCACAATGTGTAGGGTTATACGGCGTGGCCGATCATTTGGGCCAGCTTGATTAAAAGGAATTCTGTCAGCCTGTTCAATCACCAAATTGTTAGGCAGCTCTGAATCTGAAGAAAAATCCTACTGGATAATAATTGCCACAAAAAAAAAAGTATCCAACAGTTCTGTTTCCAGACTCTCCAGAACACTTACCAGCCTTAAGACTTTAAGTAATAACTGGTGGTAAGACGTCTGCAGGCATGGTAGCTGGACAAGGGAAGGCACAGTTAGCAGACAGCAAACTATGGCTGAATGCATATCACTACAAGATCGTTGTGAGGCCTTATCAGAGAGTTGCTGATGGGAAGTTGAGTTCCCTGTTAATGATGGAAACGCTACTGGTCGAAATCTAGTCAGGAAATGCAGCAGTCAGCACAAAGCTGAATAATATGTAGGTGGATTTATTGGCTGCAAGGAGTGAAATACCAGAGGTGGCGGAAGATATTGCACATGGAAGTTGCTGACAGTTGATCGCATATACAAAGGTTTCTGATACCAAAACATTGTCTTCCACTGCTACCAGCACAGTTCTATGTGAAACCAGCTGGATATGTTAGAAAATAGGCCTAGAAAATTGTCATCTTTGACCTCCAGAACACAAATTTTTGGAGTTAGAAACAAGCAATGATGTAATCAATCCATGAGCAAACTCCATACCATAAAAAAAGAGCAGAACAAACAGTAAAAAGGGTTACTCAAAAGATAGAATCAATATTTTGTCCAAGACAAAAAAAAAAGCATTGCATAGCACAGTATAGTAGTCTTGCTGTGGGGCTATTAAAGAATATAAAAGAATAACAGCATATAAGGTTGTGACTCCGAGAAGACTGACCATTTTTGTAACACTTGCTCTTTAATGTAGCGTTTTTGTCAACACTTTCTTTAAAGTTGGTGGGGGTGTTAAAAAGACTGAATATCACATGGATGTACTTGGGAAGTTGTTGCAGTGATGTTCTGAGAGTATGCTAGCCTGGTTAGTGGATTTTGTGAATGCCTTGTTTGAGCAGGGAGTTTTATCCTGAACTGCCCAAGGAGGTTATGGTTGGTTAACCAGATACCCCCAAAGAAGGCCCATTTCCTCTCTTTCAACATTGGCAAACATTTTGGCAAAGGTAATGCAATTAGATGTAAATGTAGAGAAAATAGGAGGATTGGTGATAAGGAAGAGGTTGTTTTTATTGATAACATGGGAATACAAAGTAGTAGTAGATGGTGCAGAGCTGCTAGCAAATGGGAATAAAAGGGAAAGCATTGGCATGGATTCAGTTTTTTTCTACAGGGGAGAGGTTTAGAGATTAATGTATGGAGAGGATATGTCATCTGTTAAATGCCTGCCCTGCAGAGTGCCACAGGGGTCAGCCCTATTTACAGCCCTTGGGAGGTATTAGGGCTCATGGGTTTTGGCATTTCCTATATGTGTATGATATACAAACTGCAGTACGTGTTACAAACTATCTGGAGATTAAATGAGTGTTTGCAGAAGTATGTCAGGAGTGGTGGGTCCACTAAAGAAGAGCGGGACCTAGGCGTGGTTGTGTCTGATGATCTTAAAGTGGCTAAACAGGTAGAAAAGGTGACAGCAAAAGCTAGAAGGATGCTTGGGTGCATACGGAGAGGAATGGCTAGCAGAAAAAAGGAGGCGATAGTGCCTCTGTATAAGTCTTTGGTGCAGCCTCATTTGGAGTATTGTGTGCAATTTTGGAGACATGGAACACAGAGGATCTCTAAAGCAAAAAAGGGGTCTGTTGTAGTTGTTGATATGGAAGGACAGACTGGATAGGCTATGTGGTCTTTTTCTGTCATCATTTTTCTATGTTTCTAATGGTGCGGTGTTGAACATTATGAATCTACACTGTTTTACAACACACAATTGTGTACATCAATACCTGTATCCATTGCATTTTTCCTAGAATTAACAACAACAACAACAAAACCTGTTGGTACTCATAAGTAGGACTCTTCTGCTAATATATGAGGACCATGGGTCAATTTTAGCAGGCAATGACAAGTGTGCTGGTATCATGTACCCCCTCAAAAAAATGCGCTTCCTGTATCAGTCCATATGTTTGAACCTGTTCTCCCACTAGCATATATAGATATAGATATATATAGATAGATAGATAGATATAGATATAGGGGTATGTTTACTAAACTGCGCTCATTTGCACGGCGCGCATTAGCATGCGCTAAGGTACCTTAGCGCACGCTAATGATGCGTTTCAGGGCCCAAATGTGCCCGCACATGTACGCGGCGCGCCAATGTGCGATGAAGGCAGGGAAAGGTTCCCGGAGGGCGGAGGAAGGCCCCCTGGGGGCGGAGAGACATAAGAACATAAGATATGCCATACTGGGTCAGACCAAGGTCCATCAAGCCCAGTATCCTGTTTCCAACAACGGCCAATCTAGGTCATAAGTACTTAGCAGTTTCCCCAAAAGACACAGGTTCCTCAAGGCTTGTATCGGGTCAAGCAGTGATATCCTGGGTCCCTTTTAATAATGGTTTATGGACCTTTCCTCCAGGAACTTGTCCAAACCTTTTTTAAACCTAGCTACACTAACAGCTTTTACTACATCCTCCGGTAACAAATTCCAGTGTTTGATTACACGTTGAGGGAAAAAATATTTTCTCTTATTAGTCTTAAATAGGTTATCATGTAGCTTCATTGCATGAACCTTAATCTTTTCATAGTCTTTTTTTTATGTAATTAATTTTATTGAGCAGACTCGAATTACAAACATTCAAACACCACAAACCATAAAATTGCAGTATAAATCTTCCAATTACAGCAGTCTTATTAACCAACCAGTAACAGACAGGTCAAGTTAGAATATGAGAATATCAACAACTGTTATGCATCCAATACATATCCAATACCCCTCATTAGGACCCTGCTGCAGAAGTCTAAATCCACCCATACTGATGCCGCCCCTATGAAACGACCCTAATCAGGATAGGCAGAAGAACAGAACAGTTCTCATATAAGGAACTATAATCTAATAATAGTAATAATAATAATATATTAGAAATACGAATACCGATACATAATATCGATACAGATGCAGAGCCCTCCCATTGAATGCAACAGTATTACAAAATTCAAGAGACTAAGGCAATACTACTATAACACCCGATTACTTCCCACTTCTCAAAACGATTACCCCACACTCCATCATAGCAATAAGAACCGAAAACCAAAAAGGCCCTCGAAGTCCCTTTAGGGGGATTAAGGTTTGTGAAAGGCCCTGCTCAATCCTCCCCCCTTCCCCCCCGCCAGACGGGGTCAATGGGTGGAGAGTGGGAGGGGAGAGGATCCCCGCACATGAGCGAGGCTGAAATCCGAGTTAAAAAATACCGCGAGTGAAAACCTCGCGGTAGAGCCGATTTAAAGGGAAGAGAAACCATTTCTGTCAGCAATGTACAGCAAAACCAGGGAAACCTACACAAAGTGATAAGTGTGATACATGTGCATGGTACAAAAGGGCAAATAAACAGTGAAAACGACCCCAACAAAATTTTAAAAAAATCAGAATAAAGCTGGGCAATAGTGATAGTAATGGGAAACAGCAAAAAACACTCACAAGAAAGCCCCAAAAAATAAATATGAATTTTGGAAGGGTCTACGCTCCGTCCCCATACAAGGTGAATGATCCCACAGTGAAATAGCACTGATCAGGGTTTCCCTCTCCTTTGGACAGGTTACCTATGGCATGCACATGTTCCACAACAGCAGGGCGGGCATGTCGGAATGGGCAACTGGACAGATGATGGGAAAGGGGATACAGAGGGCTGCAGGCGGAACATGCTGTGGTGCAGCTGGGGCACAGTGCGGACTAGGCAGATGCCTAGGTGGCACTTTGGAATGCTGAAACTGAACAGCAGCCAGACAGCAACTGATGAGGGCCTAACATGGGCACGAGAGTGTTTATCACAGTGTCACAGGGGATAGTACCCAGCAGCATTGTTCCCTCTAAGCTGTGCGCGTGTGCGCGCGCACACACCTCGCCGAGCGAGCGCACATACTTTACAACAGAGCGCACAAAAATTATGGTTTTGATTCTGATAGAAAACAACACAGACGTCTTAAAATGTAAAAGTTGTTTTGTATTTATGGTTTTCACAAGTTCTACAATGTTTTCTAGTGCAATCAATGTGGTGTACATACTGTATTCTGATGTGTAGTCAAATTTTAAAGTATGTAACTCTGAGTGTCGTTATGTGGCGCACAAAAATTTAACCTTCCTTTAAAAGCTGCACAGCTGATATTTTATGCGCACACAGCCTACAGAAAATTAGAGGGAACATTGCCCAGCAGGTACCCCCAAGGGCACAGAACATTGGCAGGCGGTGTTGGGGGGAAGCGTGGACGCCTATGCAGGCACCTCTACCCCAGAACACGCACCATAGGCAGCCGCCTACCTGCACACTGGATGGCTTGAGACTGAACACCACCAGCACCACCAGCAGAAGGGCATGTCAGCAAGGTGGCACAGGGGTACTGGAGGTGGAGGGGGGCAGTGGCAGCTGCCCAGAGCTGACCATGGCCTAGCCCTGTGTAGGTGGGTGCCATGCACTGCAACAGACAGGCTCTGTCTGACAAACAACCATGGTATCTCCAGGGACTGCACTGTCTCTGTGAGCACAGTGTGGTGCGGCGAACACAGCCAGTGCATTCATGAGCAGAAGGTCACAAGTTCAAGTCCCCACTGGGTCTACTGCAAGTCCAGTCCCCATATTTTACCCGCTACTAAACCGTGATAGTAAGGACAAACCTTTATTGAAGAGAACATATGCATGGTTCAAACGCCTATATTTTACCCCACCGAGCACAGACATCAGAAACATGCGTATTACCTAGAGCAGAGTCCCCCAAAAGCAGGCCTGGAGGGCCACAAATCAATCAGGTTTTATGCTGTCTCCAATATAAGGCCATGTCAGCATGGTGGCGGAGGGGTACTGGTGGTGGAGGGGGCAGTGGCAGCTGCCCACAGCAGTCCAGGCACAGTCCTGTGTAGGTGGGTGCCGTCCACTGCAACAGACAGGCCCTGTCGGATGTACAGTCATGGACACCCCAGGGAATGCACCATATCTGTGGGAACACGGTGGCGCAGTGCACACAGACAGTGTGTCCAAGAGCAGAAGGGCACAGGTTCAAAGCCCCGCTGTGGCTCCTGCCAACCCAGTCCCCTTATTTTACCCATGAAGACAACATGGTTGTAAAGACCGAACCTGTATTGCTGAGAACAGAAAAAATGCCTCATATGCATATATTTTACCCCATAGAGCACAAACACCATAAACATGTGCAGTACCTAAAGCAGAGTCCCCCAAAGGCAGTCCTGGAGTGCCAAGCACCATTCAGGTTCCATGCTGTTTCCAATACATATGTCTGTGCTGCATCTCCATGCACCGCCCCCATGGTATGCAGATGTATCTCATGCATATTCATTATGGATATCATGAAAACCCGAGCCGTGTTTGGCCCACCAGGACTGGAGTTGGGAACCTCTGCCCCAGCGCAGCGGACAACAGGGGCAGACACGCCTGCACTCACAGGCCCCATTTTCCAAAGCCACCTGGAGAGGCAGGGCTTCGGGCCCTGTTTCCTACCCCGAATACTAGCACTTGCATAACCTAGCAATGCCACCCTACACCTGGGAATACGGTACACATCTATCAAAAGTTTGCCATGGGTAATGGTGGATAGCAAGTCCTATGTTAAGCACAATTTGCTGAGTGAGCTGCATCATAGCAATCGTTCAGATGTCTGTGGAGTGTGATACAGGTCCTGTGTCTGACAGTGTTTACCACCCTGGGGAGGTGGCTCCTACAGTATTGCGTGCCATAGCCATGCCTGCACTGTGCCCAGGACTGGTGTCGTGGCCAGGGCTGTCAAACACCTCTATGGTAGCACAATGCTGGCATAGGTGTCGGAGTGTGTGTCTGTCTATCCAGTGTGTGGTGGCTGCAAACACCTTCTACAGCCCACACTGCCAGCACTGTTGCCAGTATTGGCCTGCCAATGTGCATAATGAAGAGCAAGGTACTATGGGTATAGCCCTGACAGGGTGGCCTGGCCAGGATGCATCTGCACAGGGCATAGGGCAATGGCTGGGACATTGTAGTGCCTGGCCACCACCTGCACAGACAGGGTGGCCACAGCATGTCGTGTTGGGAGATCACTCTCACCCTGACTGAGCAGTGACCACGGCATGGCTAGGTTCCCCCATAGGGCTATATAGTATTTCTCTTGGGTGATATTTATGGGTTCCCTTTTGGGGCCCAATCACTGACCTCTCTGCTTGGTGTGTATGCTGGCAGCCCAGTTCTGGGTGCACGCATCTTCTCCAGAAACATGCACTATGGACTAGCTAGCAGACTGTCTGCAGCTAGTATGTGTTTTGCTGGAACACCTTGCAGGGTGCAGCGGCTGGCTGCCTGCTGCTGGTGAATGTCAGATAGTGGTGGGGGGCAGCTGGGCATTTCAAGGCCTACTGTCTGTCTGCTATTGCTTTATGGGTGGGTACAGATATGTATTGCCTGCCCTTTTTTATTTTATTTATTTATTTAACATTGTTTATATACCGCACCATTTAACATCAGCGCGGTTCACAAGTAACATAAATATCCAGTGGGGGGGGGGGGTCTTCATTGGACTTACAGTAAAACAAGGAATTTAACTTGGAGAATAGGTAAAACTATGTACATAACTATGTACACCTGTAGGGTGTCTGTTCCCCAGCAGGACCGGGGTTGATGGTCCCCTCTACTGCCAACATTTCAGGGAGGTAGAATGTGGATCTGTTGGTGGGAGACCCTGTTTCCCACCCTCAGCCCCAAGGGGTGGGTTGGGGGGTGGTACATAATCCGCCTATGGGTCCATAAGGGCTAAACCTGACTGGGAAATACAGATGTATCCAAGGTGTGTCTGCAGGAACTACCTATCTCACACACTAGCACTGCTGGGGACCTGCAGCATGGCCTATTTCTGCCATGGGAGGTGCTGTGGACCAGGTGCTGGCCGCCCCACCGCACCTTCAGAGCGAGCACAGTACCCGCACAATGTGACGGTGTGTAGCTACTCTGTGCCAGTACCACACACGGTCAGTTCCCCCTACCAGGCCTAGGTGCTGTGAGGGTGCATACCCCATCTGCAGATCACCTGCAGACTGCTGCTTTGCATGTGCAGTGCATCATGGGTGCGAGAGGACTAACCCTACCCTGGTAACTGCAGCACACAGTCTGCAGATGTTATTTTGTAGCCAGCCAGACATCTCTTTACAGTTATAGAGCTGTAGCCCACTGGTGACCGCACTGCCTGTGGAGCCAGAGGTTGGTGGTTCAAATCCACAGTGGGTGTATGTATTTTATTTACCTTAATTATTTAAATTCCCCCATATACTGCGCTATTCTGCACCATTGCGGTTTACATTGCACAAACTGGACATACATTGAACACGGCATTATAACTTGGGGATAGGTATTTTACAGGGTACATGGGGGGCTGTCTGGGCCAGTTTGTGTGTACTTTCAAGTAGTACGGCCAGCAGAAACACCCTCACAGTGCTGTGACCTTAAGGTGCCTTATGGGGCACCAGAAGATTACAGCACTGTGAGGGTGTTTCTCCTGGCAGCACTGCTGTAACGTTGAAAGGAGACTGCCTCAGGTAACACTGTTGTAACATAAGAAGACATATGCCTCACGCAGCACTGATGTACACTAAAAGCACTATGCCTCACTCAGCACTGCTGTATAATAATGTGTAATGCCTGAGACAGGTAATAATTTACCCCACTGGGGGATTGAACTCATGACCCCTGGTTCAGCAATCCATGTATTAACCATTGTGCTACACCTCTGTTGCAATGTTTGCAGGTCAGCGCACCTACTTCAGGTTTCCATGCGTTCACATGCGCAGTGCTGCCAGCACAAGCAGTACTGTAACCTATCGGTGCCTCATAGGGCGCCCCATACAGCACCTTCTAAGGCTTCCTATGGGCAATATTATAGGGTGCCATGGCGGACAGTGCACTTTAAAATGTGGCCTCTGGGGTACCTTAGGAGGCGCCTTATGCAGCACCTTATGTTACCATGCTTTGAGGGTGTGTTTGCTGGCAGCACTAATTAATATAAAAAATTAAAATGCCTCCTACAGCAATATTCCCCATAATAGGTAATGCCTCAGCCAGCCTTATTCATTGGGCACAGTGGGGGACTGAACCCATGACCCCTGCACCATCAGCCAGTGTCTTAACCATTGTGCTACACTGCTGTTGCTGTTTGCATGTCAGCACACCTACGTCAGCTTACCACACCTTAACATGTGCAGTGCTGCCATCACAGTAGCCTTGCCGTGCCTCATTGAGCACCCTATATGCCGCCCTTTGGCCACCCTTTCAGCAACATTGTAGGGTGCCTTGGCGGACAGTGCACTTTAAAATGTGCCTTATGGGGCGCCTTATGTTAACACGCTTTGAGAGTGCGTTTGCTAGTAGAAGTAATTAAAATATAAATAAAATGCCTCCTAAAGCAATCTTACCCATAATAGGTAATGCCTCAGCCAGCCTTATTCATTGGGCACAGTGGGGGATTGAACCCATGATCCCTGTATCATTTGTCAGTGTCTTAACCATTGTACTGTGGCTCTGCTCCTCTGCTTGCACATCAGCGCGCCTGCTTATGCTTCCCGCGCGCGTTTCTCATACGCTAATGGGCGCGGCGCACATTAGCGCATTATTACTCCCTGTTTGCTAACACGCCCACTCCTTATATGGCATCCCGCACACTAGCGCGCCGCGCACCTAACGGGGTTTTAGTAAACATATCCCATAGATATAGATAGATATATATGGCAGTTCTATATATTCAACTGACCTATAGCTATCTGTCAAAAATATACAAAGAGCCACAAACCTATCAAATTGGACTTTTGTCTACTGAGCAGCCATTCCTTTTATTTCACAACACGGTGCTTTTTGCTGCAGCCTCTCAAAGATAGACATTTTAAAATTAGGATATCATCATCTGCTGTCTTCATTTTTATGAAGAATCAAAGGCCTACGAGTGACTGCCCATTACTAGATTGTAGCCTAGTGGGGAGTTGCTGGTTTCAGACATTGAGAAACAAAAATTGCCTTAAGACCTGGCTGTTCCATAGTGTCTTCTCTTAAATACCCCAGACTGACCCTTCCTCCCTTTTTTCCTGGAGTTCTTTTACTATCTTTCCTATGCCCTGCCTCCAATTATTGTACTCTTCTCCCCCTCCCCCCAAACATTATTAACTATCCTTGTCTGTTGTGTTCTCTTTTCCTTCTCTCTCTACTTAGTTTTCTGCTCTCTTTTATTCAGTTTTATTGTAAACTACTTTGCTGGCCCTTTAATGGCGGTATATCAACTGCTGAGAAATAAATAAATAAAATGTGGATTTCAGTTAAAAACTAAGACCCATCTAGTCTATTTTTTTCAGAATACTGCTATCCTACTACATATAACATAGTAACATAGTAAATGACGGCAGATAAAGACCGGCATGGTCCATCTAGTCTGACCAGTAAGATGACAAGAGTAGGTGCACCTGCCACTCTGTGCAGGCCACCCCTCCCCATGTCTTTGTTTAGGAGTGAACCCACCGCTCCGTGTAGGACACCCCTATTTGTTGAAAAATTAGATAGTTCAGCTTATTTTGATTTTATCCTGTTGCTGTAAAGGGATCCACTGTGTCTGTCCCATGCCATTTTGAATTCTGTCACTGTATTTGCCCCCAACACTTCCATCTGGAGGGCATTCAAAGCATCTACCACCCTTTCAATGAAGAAGTATTTCCTGACATTGCCTTTCAATTTACCACCATGCAGCTTCATGTTATGCCCTCTAGTTTTACAGCTTCCCCGTCTTTGGAAGAGGTTTGTTTGTTCATTATCTCTCTTTAAGTATTTAAAGTTCTGAATCATATCTCCCCTATCCCTCCTCTCCTCCAAAGTGTACATATTTAGGTCTTCAAGTCTCTTCTCATAAGGCTTCTGATGCAGGCTCCAAATCATTTTGGTCACCTTCCTCTGAACAGATCTCAGGATTTCTTTGCTTTTTCTACAGGTAAGGACTGTCTAGATGGGGAGTCTTCCATGCCTTCTTAGATTTCACAAATTTGGAAGAATGGTCTAATGCTTGGCAATTAAGATTCAATGCAAAGAAGTGCAGTGTCATGCACTTGGGTAGCAGAAATCCAAGGGAAATGTACGCGATAGGGGGCGAGGGGTTGGTGTGCACGGATCAGGAGAAAGACCTTGGTGTGATTATTTCTGTAGATCTCAAGGTGGCAAAACAGTGCGACAAGGTGGTGGCAAAAGCCAGGAGGATGTTGGGCTGCATACGAAGAGGAATTACCAGCAGAAAGGAAGAAGTACTAATGCCACTGTATAAGTCACCAGTGAGGCTCACTTGGAAAACTGTGTTCAGTTTTGGAGACCATATCTTGCAAAGGATGTAAAAAGAATGGAAACTGTTCAGAGGAAGGCGACCAAAATGATCCCTAAGCATAAACACAGACTAAAAGAATTGTTGTCCTTCTTAAATTAGCTGACGTATTTACTCCACCACTTAATTTAGTATCACCTTGAAAATATGCAGTTATCTGTTGCCTTCCTTTGCTAATAGTTTATACAACCTGAATTATGGGTTGCCTGAAGTATTCCAGTTTTCATTACTGAATATTTTACAAATATATATTAGTACCCCATTCATAGCCAGAGAGTTCTACCTATCTTCTTGTGTTTCTACACACATCACAAACACCAGAGTGATGTCTTTTGTACACAAGATTTCTATGCAAAAAGCAAATTTAGAATAGCATCTATCTTGTGGAAAAACAAATCTTACTAAAAGTGTAGCTCTGTCTCCAACCTCAAAATACCGACAAAAAAGGAAATGGAAGTAGAAAACAGCCAAACACCAATGATGTTCAAAACAATAATTACATTTATTGAATGACCCGACTCAGACGAGTTTCAGCAAACTCACCTGCATCAGGGGTCTAAAATCAAAAAATAAAAAAGCACATATTAAAATATATACATAAATATATCTGCATTACACACATATAGACTTTGACCAAAAAGCTCCATATACATTTTTGATTAAAAACGAAGAATCCTCTAGCCTTTTACATAAAAATGCATTCATATTCATAAAAACACATATATCAATAAATACATATAAAACCAAAATATTCAATACAAAAAATAATGAGCAATAAAATCAACAATGACGACAAAGAAATAAAGCCAAAACAGAAAGCCACATTACTAGGATGGATATTCATCTATAATTCAATAAATAAACATAAGAGCTGTTCTAGGTAAAAAAACTAAAGAAACTTTTTTTAAGAAGCCGAGACGCATAAAGGACATATAAAAAACATACAAATAATAAATACTTTTAAAAAATTAAGAAAAAAAACCCCCATCAAACCACATGAGTAAATTAGACTTACCTGCTAATTGTCGTTCCTTAAGGAACTCTAGTCCAGTCCCGGAACCATAGAGTTGTCAACCTCCACCAGCAGCTTTGGAGACTGAAAGATTTCATCACTTTGATGTCACCGGTATAAGTAGACAGGAACCGCCCCCTATCACCAGTACCTATTGACAAAGCAGACTCAGCAGAGCAACAAATAAGTAGAATAAAGAAATAATAGCCATAATCGGCCAACAGTCGAAATGAAATCGCACCCATACAGTCCCAAACATTGTTACCAGAAAAAAGGAATGGGTGAACCGAGAAACCCCAAGCCCGGCGCAACTGTGCGACCAAGCTCAAGAAACACTGCTGCGTAAAGAAGGGCCCCGCCTGTCTTCCCTGCACTTCTTCTCACCCTTCCTACGCTAAACCAGTAGACTGACCGTCTGGACCGCTCTAAAGAATCTTCAGGCTGCCCCTAATGCAAAGACCCTGGGAGGGATCCGGGACTGGACTAGAGTTCCTTAAGGAACGACAATTAGCAGGTAAGTCTAATTTACTCTTCCTTAGCGTCCCTCTAGTCCAGTCCCGGAACCATAGAGGACATGACAGAGCAGTACACATCAACGGGAGGGACCTACTAGCCCAGCCTGAAGAACCGCTGAGCCAAAACGCCCATCCCCCCGTGCCTGCACATCCAGCCTATAGTGCCGAGCAAACGAATGGAGCGAAGACCACGTCGCCGCCCTACAGATCTCTTCCGCTGGCACCAAACTGACTTCCGCCCAAAACGCCGCCTGCGCCCTGGTGGAATGCGCACGAAGACCTTCCGGAACCACCTTACCCTTCAACAGGTAGGCGGAAGCAATCGCCTCCTTCAACCACCGCGAGATGGAAGACTTCGCCGCTGCCTCACCTTTCCGAGGCCCCGCAAAAACAATAAACAGCCTGTCTGACTTCCTAAAGGAGGCCGTTCTCCTGAGATATTTCTTGAGCACTCTCCGAACATCCAAGAGATGCAAACGGCCCCCCTAGCGCTCTTTCTGTTCCGCCGAGAACACCGGAAGCGATACTACTTGGTTGACATGAAACACGGAAACCACCTTCGGTAAAAAGGCCGGAACCATGCGCAAAACCACCTTGTGCCTGAAAAAGGTCAGATACGGCTCCGTACACGCCAACGCCTGCAACTCCGAAATCCTCCGAGCCGAACAAATAGCCACAAGGAAGAGAGTCTTCAACGTCAAGTCTTTCAAGGAAGGCTTGTCCAAAGGCTCGGATGGTTCTTGAAGTAGCGCGTCCAAAACCAAATTCAGATCCCAAGAAGGAACGGAATCTCGTCTTGGAGGCCTCAACAGTAACACCGCTCTAAGAAAACGCCTAATATCTCCGTGGGCACCCACCGGCTGACCTTGAATCTTACCCCTGAAACAGGCTATGGCTGCCAGCTGCACCCTCAAAGTGCTCGCGGCCAACCCCTTTTCCACACCATCCTGAAGAAGAGACAGTACATGAGACACCGAAGCCCGCAGAGGTTGAAAACCGCGTTCCTCACACCACGCCTCAAAAAACACGCCATACGCGAACATACGCCAAGGAAGTAGAACGGCGCCGCGCCTTCAATAAGATAGAAATTACTGCCGCCGAGTACCCCTTGGCAGTCAACCTTGCCCTTTCAAGAGCCATGCCGTAAGCGAGAATCGACCCACCTGCGGCATGCGTAACGGCCCCTGAAGCAAGAGATCCCTCCGCAGAGGAAGCCGCCACGGACTGCCCACCAGAAGCCGAACCAGATCTGCATACCACGGTCTTCTGGGCCAATCGGGCGCCACGAGAACCACCAGACCGCTGTGTTTCTCTATGCGTTGAATCACCTTGCCTATGAGAGCCCAAGGAGGAAACACGTAGAGAAGGCCCTCCAGCGGCCACCGCTGAGCCAACGCATCGAGGCCTTCCGCCATTCGTTCCCACCTCCGGCTGAAGAACCTCTCCACCTGCGCGGAATCGAACCGTGCCATCAGATCCATCACCGGTAGCCCCCAGCGCCGCACTATCAACGCAAACACGTCCGGGTGTAGACTCCACTCCCCCGGGTCTACTCTGCGGCAGCTCAGAAAATCGGCCTCGACATTCTCCACGCCTGCCACGTGCTGCGCCGACAGCGCCGCCAGATACTGCTCGGCCCAGTCCAAGAGTCGACTCGCCGCCTCCTCCAGCGACGCACTCCCTGTGCCGCCCTGGCGATTGATATAAGCTACCGTCGTGGCATTGTCGGACAGCACTCGAACCGCCTTTTGACCCAAGTCTTTTTGGAAACTCTGCAGCGCCAGAAATACCGCTCGCATCTCCAATCGGTTTATGGACCATTGACTCTCTTCCCTTGACCACTCTCCTTGGGCAAACTTTCCTTCGCAGTGTGCCCCCAACCTGTGAGGCATGCATCCGTTGTCAACAGCCTCCATACGGGAGCCTCCAGAGGCATGCCCCCCTCTAGACTTCCGGGGCGCAACCACCACAGGAGTGCCCGTCGCACTTCCGGAGGACACACCAACCTTTGAGACAACGCATCCCTCTGATGCGACCAGCGCCTTAGAAGAGAGCTCTGCAGCGGCCGCATATGTGCTCTGGCCCACTGAACCACCTCGATGCTGGCCGCCATCGTCCCCAACAACTGCAAATAGCGCCATGCAGTCGGAGCTCTGCAACCCAGAAATCTCCGCACGAGCTCCCGCAATTCCCATGCTCTCTTGTCCGGGAGAAACACCATTCCCCGACTGATCTCGAAACGCGCCCCCAAATATTTGAGGGCTTGAGAGGGAGCAAGTTTGCTCTTCGCAAAATTGACCACCCAGCCAAGACTCTCCAACAATTGCACCACTCGCACCGTGGCCGCCACGCTCTCCTCCCGGGACTTCGCTCGAATCAACCAATCGTCCAAGTAAGGGTGCACGAGAATGCCCTCCTTGCGGAGCGCCGCCGCCACCACTACCATGACCTTGGTGAAAGTGCGAGGCGCCGTCGCTAGGCCAAAAGGCAATGCTCGGAATTGAAAATGACCCATCGGCAGAGCAAACCGCAGATACGTTTGATGCTCGCGGCGTATGGGAATATGCAAATATGCCTCCGTCAGGTCTAGAGACATGAGAAACTTTCCCTTTCGCACCGCCGCAATGACTGAACACAAGGACTCCATCCGGAAATGGGTCACCCGAAGACAGCGATTTACCCTCTTTAAATCCAATATGGGACGGAACGTACCCTCTTTTTTCGGAACCACGAAATAAATGGAGTATCGACCGGAGCCGCACTGAGCCGCCGGAACGGGCACCACCGCCCCTAAATGCCGCAGCCGCAGCAGTGTGCTGGCGACTGCCCTGAACTTCCTTGGGGCTCGGCACGGGGAGAGGACAAAGGCGTCGGAGACGGGGCGCTGGAGCTCTAGGGCATAGCCTTCTCGAATGACCTCCAACACCCACTGATCCGCAGTTAATTGGACCCAGACGGGGTAAAACTCCCGCAACCTTCCTCCCACGGGCACCTCCCCCCTCTGGGCCCGCCGTATCTCATTGGGGTTTTCTACTGTTGGCGGACTGAAAGGACCAAATCCTCTGCCCGCCCCCCGGAAACCCCGAAAGGACTGACCTCGAGCCATATACCGACCCCGCGAAGGCTGGGAAAATCGGAAGGATCGTAATCTCCGCGAGTCTCTGGGGACACCCCTAGAGGCTATCGACCCCCGGCCCTGCTTCAGCCTATCCTCCGGGAGCCGACCCCCTTTGGAGTCCCCCAAGTCCTTGACCAACTTCTCTAAATCCTCCCCAAAGAGAAGCTTGCCTCAAAAAGGTAATTTACTAAGCCGCGCCTTGGAAGAAACCGTCCGCCGACCAGTTGCGGAGCCACAGATACCTGCGAGCCGCCACCACCGAAGCCATGCTCTTGGCGAGCCCCCGAATCAAATCATAGTGAATATCCGATAGGTAAGCCGTGCCGGATTCCAGCCGTGCCAGATCCTCGGCCTGTTCTTCCGGTAGTCCCCCCCGCAGACGTTGGGACCACCGCAAGCCAGCTCTCGCCACCCATGCTCCCGCAATGGAGGCTTGCAACGAGAGCGCACATATCAAACACTTGTTTCAACAAGGTATCCTGCTTCCTATCCTGCACATCTTTTAACGCCGCGGCGCCCTCCACCGGAATGGTGGTCTTCTTAGTGACCGCCGACACCGCAGCATCCACCTTTGGGGATCGAAAAATCTCCCTATCCTGTTCCGACAACGGATATAACCGCGCCAAAGTCTTGGTCCCTCGGAGCGCCGATTCCGGCGCGTCCCATTCCTCCTGAATCATATCTCGAAACACCCTATGAACCGGGAATACCTTTTGAGAAGTCCTAACCGCCTGCAACAACGGATCCTCCAACACATCCTCAGCTGCAGGCGTCATGGAGGGCATGTTTAAAGTCTTTAGAGTCTCAGCAATCAACGCTGGCAACTCTTCCCGCCGGAACACCCGGACCACTCTACTCTGCTCCACGTCCGGTAGCTCTCCGTCCTCTAAATCCTCCTCAGAGGCCACTTCCAGATCCATATCCGCTCCGAGGTCATCTATCCCATCACATGACAGACTGTCCTCTCGGAGCTCCCTACGTTTCTTTGCCGAGCCTATCTCCCCCACCGGGAGATCTGCCGACCCGACTGTTTCCAACTCCTCTGGACTCCCGACTGAGTCCCGAACGCAGGCTGTAGCAAGGCAAACGCCTGCTGCATCAGGGAAAAGAAGTCCGAGGGAATCCCCGCAACGCTCCCACCCAGACTTCCCGCAGGAGCCGAAGACACACCAGTTGTCCCGGACGGCCCTGCTGTCGGCTCAGGAAGACCGAGAGAGGACGACCGGGATCCCTCTTCTACTGAAGCGGCCGCTGGCTGATCTCCTGCCGGCCCCCCCAGCGCCTTCTCCATACCTACTGGCTCCAGGGAGCAGCCACGGCATACTCCGGAGTCCAGTAGCTCGCCGCACTTCACTCCACAAACCAAGCAGCGATTTTTAAGTGGCATGCTACTGTCTATGAGCAACAAACAGCTCTGAAGAGAGAAAACTGGCTCTCTGCCCTGAGACAGAAGTCACTGTCCGTTTTTTTTTTTTGTTTTGTTTTGTTTTTTTTAAAACCAGTAATCTACTCCCAATAGGCTAATCAGCTGAATTCTGAAGGTCCCATGCAAAAACGAAGCTTCTAGCCTGCCCAATTAAAAGAAGAAAATTCTGTCTTTTAAAAGAAATGCCGATTTCAAAATGGCCGCCGCCAGCTTTCCCGCTTCAAAAAGGGCTGACTGACAGCACGTGCTGAGGCCCCAAGCCTTCTTTTTTACCTGGGAGCCTCCCTAGGACCTTTACTATCACTCCTGCACTGCCCCCCAAAAAGAATTTCAGCAGCACTTACCGGATCCGGAGGAGAAGGGGGGGAGGAGGGGGGCAGAGAGAAATACAGCTCCGGAGCACAGCTCTCACCCAGCTTCAGCTCCCACTGACTGCTGCAGCCTCTTAGCACACAGCTCTTGCCAGATTATGTCCTCTGCTGCTGCAGACTCTTCCTGCAACCTGCTCCTCACCCTTCTGGCACAGATTCGGGAGCAGGGAGGTAAGGCAGTCAGGCTCTCAGCCCACTGCACTTTTAAATAGCTGGGCCCCCCACTAAAAGAACCCTTCGGAGAGAGAACAGGAGAGAAAGGCAGAACTGGGACCCCTCCAGCAGCAGCAGATTTTCACCCCAGAATAAAGCAAAAGCACTAAACCAAAAGAGAGGAAAAAACCAACCCCAAAGAAACAAACAAAGCTCTGCTTATTTGATCTCCTTGAGCCCAGTCCCGGGCTCAGAACCTCCAAGCTGCTTGGAGACTGAAAGTACTGGTGATAGGGGGCGGTTCCTGTCTACTTATACCGATGACATCAAAGTGATGAAATCTTTCAGTCTCCAAAGCTGCTGGTGGAGGTTGACAACTCTATGGTTCCGGGACTGGACTAGAGGGACGCTAAGGAACAAAAATTAATACTTGGTGTATTAAGAAATTAATACAAACCATACAAGATATGAGTGTTGTAAAAATACTTTCAAATCGAGTTGCAAAAATCAGAGAGCATCACATTAAAAGTAAAGTAATAGTCACTTCCTTTATGCATTCCGGTGACACTGCAAAGAAAACCCAGGAGCTTCTGGGTCGCCAGGAGTCAGGACTGACTCGAAGGCACATTGCATTGCATTGCCATTTACAGTGCACTAATTGCAAAAGAAAATTAGTCATAAACTAAAAAACACCTCAACACTTTGTCCTGTCAGTAGGACCTTGTAAACATTCATTCCGATAACCATTTCCTAAGGACTAAATATGTGAACAGAATCCTTACATTTTACTGAAGATACATGCATTAAAACAACTTCATAATCTCTCACTCCCAAGGGACAAAAATATTCCAGCAAAAACCTTTAGACTGCAATCCAAAATGATGCACAGGAGGCTTGCATGTAATTCACCAGGTGAGTCGGCAATCAATCCTTATCGGAAAGAAACCCAAAAAAGGGGGAGGGTGCCGGCCTATATCACGTTACATATAAAAGACAAACAAAATGATAATTACACTCACCTGGTAATTGTAGTTCCTTTACTGATGACAGTTCAGTCCTCTACTTCTGGGTTGTGCTCCTCCTCCTGCAGCTTGGAGAATGGGCATGTCAAAATAATGACATCACTGGATGTAGTCTGCTGGTGACTCCCATATTCCCCAGTGAACTATTGATAAAGCATACTCAACAGAGCAACAAATAAGTAGCCAACATATAAACTCAAAACTTACTAAACCTTAAAACCTCAACACAGTAAACATTGCCCCATACCGTTTCCTCCTGCCTTCCCTAGAGCAAGCGAGAAAAGGACAGAGCAGAATCAAGAGACAGCATTCACCAAAAATGTATGCTTACTTGTAATAGTCTTGATTTCTCCATTGAAGTTCCACCGACAACGATACCACCCCGGGCGGGATTGAGGACTGAAATGTCATCACTAAAGGAACTACAATTACCAGGTAAGTGTAATTATCATTTCCTTATCATTCCTCCAGTTCAGTCCTCTACTTCTGGGATGTAACAGAGCAGTGTTCATTGGGAGGGACCCTTAAATCCGGCTCGTAAGACTGCCGAACCAAAACAGGCATCTCCCGCTGCCAGCACATCCAGCCGATAGTGCTTATTGAAGGTATGGAGCGACGACCATGTCGCCACCCTACAGATGTCTCCCGGCAGAACCAAGCTGTGTTCCACCCAAGAGGCCGCCTGCACTCTGGTAAAAGTGTGCTCGCAACCCTGCCGGAACCAAGCGTCCTTGAAGCAAGTACACCGATGCAATCGCTTCTCTGATCCATCGAGAAATGGACGCTTTTGCCGCCGCCTCGCCTCTTCGAGGCCCCCCGAACAGCACAAAGAGACGATCCGTCTTGCAAAAAGGTTCAGAGACTTTCAAATACTGACGCAGCGTCCGCTTGACGTCCAATAAGCGCAAAGTACGATCCAACGCCGAGCCCTCGCCTGAGACCAGCACTGGCAGCGACACCATTTGATTTAGATGAAAGGGAGAAACGACCTTTAGGAGAAAGGACAGCACAGGTCTCAAAACCACTTGTTTGAAAACTGTAAAAAGGGCTCTCTACAAGACAATGCCTGCAGCTCTGATATTCGTCTCGCCGAACAAATGGCCACTAAAAACACTGTTTTTAACGTCAAATCCTTTACTGTAGCTTGGCGCAAGGGTTCGAAGGGCTCCTTCACTAACGCCCCTAAGACCACATTAAGATCCCACGGTGGTACGACGTGTCGACGAGCCGGCCTAAGCCTGGACACCGCTTTCAAGAAGCGCACAACATCTGGATGGGACCCTAAGGGACTACCCTGAACCTTGCCCCTATAGCAGCCCAGAGCCGCTAAATGCACTCTCAAAGAACTGGCTGCCAGCCCCTTATCAAAACTGTCCTGTAAGAAACTCAACACCACTGGAACCAAGGCTGTGGCCGCACGGATTTGCCGTCGAGAACACCAATCCTCAAAAATCCGCCAGACTCGAATGTAAGCCAGCGAGGTCGACCTTTTCCTAACTCGAAGCAGCGTCGCCACTACCGCTGCGGAATAACCTATTTTCTTCAGCAGCGCCCTTTCAATGGCCAAACCGTAAGCGAGAACCGATTCACCTGCGGCATGTGGAGCGGACCTTGTAGGAGAAGATCTTTCGAGACCGGCAGCCACCACGGTTCCCCGTCCAGCAGATGAACGAGATCGGCATACCACGGCCGCCTCAGCCAATCCGGGACTATCAAGAGCACCCTGCCGCGATGAGCTTCGATGCGCTGCACCACGCAGCCTATCAGCGCCCATGGGGTAAAGAAGCCCTTCCGCTGGCCATGGTTGCATCAGGGCGTCAAGACCTTCCAACATTCTTTCCCGCCACCTGCTGTAAAACCGACTTGCCTTCGCTGACCGAAAGGTCGCCATGAGATCCATGATCAGCGGCCCCCATCTGCGCACTATTAGGGCAAACACCTCCGGATGCAGCTTCCATTCTCCGGCATCTACCTGCACTCTGCTGAGAAAATCCGCTGTCATGTTGTCCTTTCCTGCAATGTGAGCCGCCGATAGAGCCGGCAGGCATTGCTCCACATAGGTGAACAGCAACTCTGCCTCCTCTTCCATGGCCGCACTGCTGGTGCCGCCCTGCCGATTGATGTAGGCTACCGTTGCAGCATTGTCCGACAGCACTCTCACCGCTCGACCTGTCACCGTCGACTCAAAGGCCTGCAGCGCCAGACAAACCGCTCTCAATTCTAGCCGGTTGATCGACCAGCCGCTCTCTAGTCACGACCAAGTGCCCTGTGCAAAAAGGTCTCCGCAGTGAGCTCCCTAACCCGCTAGACTCGCATCCATCAGCAGGGGAAGCCATGGAACACGCAAGAGATCCAACGCCCCATGGTACTCACATGAAATCAGAGTTGCAAAGCGCACACTCAGAAGACTGAAAAGCAAATGGAGAAGGGACAAATCACACAACCTCCTAACCCAGTACAGAGACAAACAACTGGAATATAAAACAATCTAATAAATGAGCGTAGACAGCAACACCATACCAACCTAATCATGAAATCTACTAATAGACCAAGAGAACTCTTTAGCATTGTCCAAAAGCTCACCAAGGATGACACGCAACAAAGCACCCACCATCTTGACCCACGAAAATATGCAGACTACATGAAGTCAGAATACACCACCAAACATGCTCTACTTCACCACAAACAAACGATCTCACGATAAAAAAGCAACATCAAACATGGGAGAGCTTCAACATACCAACAAAGCAGCAAGTAGAAGACATTATATCTGGACTAAACACAACAACTTCACCGTCAGACCCATGTCCAGTGACTTGGATCAAAGCTACAAAAAGCCAGCTCTCTCATCACATTCAAAAAATCGTCAAAGATTCACTCCAACAAGGATACATGCCGCAACCCCTAAAGCATGCTATGATACGACCAAAACTTAAAAGTAGCAATCTGAGCCCATCCGAACCAAAATCATACCATCCCATCTCCAGCCTGCCATTCCTTGCTAAAATCGTGGAAAAGGAGTGCAAAGGCAACTTCAGGACCATATAGATATCAATGCCCCACTGGACATACATCAGCATGGATTTAAGCCCCAACACGGCATGGAAACACTACTCACCTCCCTCTTTGACAATCTCCTAAGAGGCATGGACAACATAAAAAACGGCTACCTGCTAGTGTTCATGGACAACTCGGCGGCCTTCAACACTGTGTCACACACTAAGCTATTGCAACGCTTACAACAGATAGGTCTTACCTGCTAATTGTCTTTCCTTGAGTATTCTCCGGGCCAGTCCAGGAACAGTAGGGTAGTCAACCTCCTTTAGCAGCTGAGGACTGAACTCTTCAAAAACTTGCTGCTAGACTACCCAGCTCCCCCTGGGGCTAGAGAGCCAGTCAACCTATGTCAAAGCAGCTTCCGAACTAGATTATTAACCATAAACGTAAACAACTAACAACCAGGAACTGCCCAACTGCTATGTGCAAATAAGGGATCAACCTCTTCGTATCCAGCTATTTAATTATCCCTGTATGTAGATATCCATATTTTCCGGTTTTCTTTAGTTTGTGTACATTAGCGACCCTCAATGAAGTGTCAATCCTCTTCCCCCTGAGCCCCTGAAGGGAGCCCCTTAGCCAGTTGCTCTCCGGAAGAGTCTGCACCCTCTCGAGGTCTCAAACCGATCCACTCTATCTTACGTACGCCAACGCTGAGCACTAAAAGAGATGCATAAAGTAACCAGACGGCTGCTATATCTTGGGTGGGTCCTGGACTGGCCCGGAGAATGCTCAAGGAAAGACAATTAGCAGGTAAGACCTAATTTCTTCTTCCTTTTCGTCTCTCCGGGCCAGTCCAGGAACAGTAGGGCAGTACCAAAGCAGTAGCTACCCTCGGGATGGCCCTAGCAGCCCCGCCAACACGGCCGAAGCCCCAACTTTAGCATCTCCCGCTGCCTGCACATCCAAGCGATAATGTTTCGTGAACGTATGCAAGGACGACCAAGTGGCCGCCCGACAAATGTCCACAGGCGGAATCAAGGCCAACTCCGCCCATAAAGCCGCCTGCCCCCGCGTAGAATGGGCTCTAAGGCCTTCCGGCGGGAGCTTACCACTTGCCACATACGACGACGCTATCGCCTGCTTCACCCATCTTGCAATGGAGGCTTTAGAAGCCGCCTCTCCCTTACGCGGACCACCAAACAGAACAAATAGCCTATCCGATTTCCGAAAGGACTTTGTCTTTCGCAGGTATCTGTGCAGCACTCTGCCCAGATCTAAACTTCGCAGAGATTCGATAGCCCCTGCCGAGCCTTCCAACCGAAAAGTAGGCAGCGAAATGGCTTGGTTCACATGAAAAGGCGACACTACCTTAGGCAGAAAAGCTGGCACCGTGCGCAAGACCACCTTCTCTTCAGAAAACCGAATATAGGGCTCCCGACAGGAAAGCGCCTGAAGATCTGCAATTCTCCTAGCCGAACACAACGCTACTAAGAAAGCGGTTTTCCAAGAGAGTTCCTTCAGAGAGACCGATGTCCCGGGCTCAAATGGACTCCGAGTTAACGCCTCCAGAACTAAATTTAAATCCCAGGACGGTACTACCGGCCGAACCGGAGGTCTAATATTCTTAACCGCACGTAGAAAACACAAGACATCGGGATGCAGGGACAAACTACAACCCCGTATCTTGCCCCTATAACAAGCTAGCGCCGCCAAGTAAACCCGTAGCATGCTAGCCTCCAGCCCCTTGTCCAAGCCGCACTGTAGAAACGCCAACACGTTTGATACAGCCGCTGAGAAAGGCAGAACCTTGCAACTCGCACACCAATGTTCAAAGACTCGCCAAACAAGGGTGTACGCCAACGAAGTGGATCTCCTCTTTGCCTGCAACATAGTAGAGACTACCGCCTCCGAATAACCTCTCCGCTTCAGCCGCTGCCTTACAAGAGCCAAGCCGTAAGCAAGAAGCGGTCCACCTGCGGCATAAGAACAGGGTCCTGATGCAGGAGATTGCACCGATTCGGCAGCCTCCAAGGACTGTCCACCAAGAGCCGGACCAGATCGGCATACCACGGCCGCCTTGGCCAATCCGGTGCTATGAGAATCACCGTCCCGTGGTGAGCTGCTATCCTGCGTAGAACCCGACCGACCATAGGCCACGGAGGAAACACATAAAGGCGGCCCTGGGCTGGCCACGGCTGCACCAGACCGTCCAAGCCCTCCGACATGTGTTCTCTGCGTCTGCTGAAAAAGCGAGACGCTTTGGCATTGTGGAAAGTAGCCATAAGATCCATCACCGGCTGACCCCAGCGCTGCACAATCTCGTGAAACACGGTGAGGTTTAATTCCTACTCTCCTGGCACCACATGTCGGCTGAGAAAATCCGCTTGTACATTGTCCTTTCCCGCTACATGCGCCGCTGATAAGGCTACGAGATGGATTTCCGCCCACAACAGCAACTGTTGGCTCTCTGCTAACAAAATTGCACTGCCCGTGCCTCCTTGCTGATTGATATAAGACACCATCACCACATTGTCGGAGAAAACTCGCACCGCCTTGTTCTCTAGTAGCGACTGGAACTCTTGCAATGCCAGCCGCACCGCCCTCATCTCGAGCTGATTGATGGAGCATGCGGTCATTTCTACGGGCCAGCGGCCCTGCACTATGTGAGCCATACAATGAGCCCCCCAGCCGGAGAGACTGGCATCCGTGGTAAGCAACACCCACTCCCGCGTCTCCAGCGGCATTCCTGCTCGAAGATGCATGGGATCCAGCCACCACTGAAGACTGTCACGGACCTCCGTCGGGCAAACCAACCTTCGGTTTAACGGATGTTCCTGATGAGACCAACGGGATAGGAGGGAGCTCTGAAGCGGTCGCATGTGAGCTCTGGCCCACGGCACCAAGTCTAAGGCCGCCGCCATGGACCCCAGAAGCTGTAAGCACCTCTAGGCCGTCGGAGCCTTGAAACGCAAGAAGGCGGACACCTGACTCAAGATCTTCTGCACCCTGGACTCCGGAAGAAAAACTGCTCCAATCGCAGTGTCGAACAGGGCCCCTAAGTATAGCAAGCGCTGTACTGGTTCCAATTGACTCTTGGCTCGATTTACTATCCAACCTAGACTCTCCAGAAATTCGACCACCCGCGAGGTGGCCGCTTTCGACTCCGCCACCGAGCGAGCCCGAATTAGCCAATTGTCCAAATAGGGATGCACCAAAATGCCTTCGCGACGCAGCCACCACCAATATCACCTTCGTGAAGGTGTGCGGCGCTGTCGCCAGACCAAACGGCAATGCTCGGAACTGGAAGTGCCCCATTGGCACTGCAAACCGCAAGAACCGCTGATGTTCTGGCCGGATGGGGATGTGTAAATATGCTTCCGTTAAATCTATAGACGTCAACACCTCGCCTGGCCTGACGGACCTTATCACCGACTGCAGGGTCTCCATCCGGAAATGAGGCACTCGCAAACAGCGATTCACATGCTTGAGATCCAAAATCGGCCGAAAAGACCCTTCCTTTTTGGGCACCACAAAATAAATCGAGTATCGACCTAATCCGCACTGCTCTGCCGGCACCGGAACGACCGCCTGAAGATGAAGCAAGCATTGAAGCGTGTCGTTTATCGCTTTTGCCTTTGCTGATGAACCCCCTGGAGACATCACGAAGGCCCCCGGCAGAGGCTGTGCGAACTCCAAGGCGTAACCTTTTTGGATGATCTCCAGCACCCACCGGTCCATCGTTATAGTGGTCCAAATGGAGTGGAATTGTTGTAAACGTCCTCCCAGGGGAACCTCCGTCTGGACCACCCTCGCTTCATTGGGGCTTTTTAGAGGAGCTCGGCTGAGGACTCCCATATCCCCTTCCGAATCCTCGTGCTCCCCGAAAGGACTGCCCCCGCGCCACAAACCAGCCTCTTTGATAAGGAGTAAACCGACTTCCTCTAAACCTCCGAAAGTCTTGGCCCTGACCCTTCTGTGAGGACCCCGGCTTTGGACCTTTTGGACGGTCCTCTGGCAGCCGGCCGCCCTTAGAGTCTCCCAAGTCCTTCACAATCTTTTCCAACACCTCCCCAAAGAGCAGCTTGCTCTTATAAGGCAGCTTGCTAAGTCGAGCCTTAGAAGACGCGTCTGCCGCCCAACTTCTCAGCCAGAGAAACCTGCGAGCAGCGATCAACGAAGCCATGGACTTAGCCGATATCCTGACTAAGTCATAAAAGGCGTCTGCAAGGTACGCCGACGCCGACTCCAACTTTGCTCCCTCTGGAGCCGCCTGAATATCCGACTCCGGAGCGACCTCCGTCTGGAGCCACCTAATCGAAGCTCGGGACACATAGGCTCCGCAGATTGAAGCCTGCAGTGCCAGCGCACTAGTGTCAAAAGCTTGTTTGATGAGCACCTCCAGCTTTCTATCCTGCAGATCTTTAAGAGCCGCTCCACCTTCCACCGGAATGGTTGTCTTTTTTGTTACTGCGAATACCAAGGCATCCACCTTCGGCATCCGCAGTAAGTCTCTCTCCTCTTGAGGTATAGGGTACAGATGCCCTAATGCCCGTCCCCCCCTCAAGGAGGCTTCAGGGCATTCCCATTCCGATTCCACCATCTGTTTAATTACTCTGTGGACCGGAAAACACCTCTGCTGTGCCCGAAAACCCTGGAGCAGCGGATCCTCTAGGGGTTCCGCTGGGGCTGAGGGCAAGGACAAATTGATAGCTGTAAGAGCCTGAGAAATGAGAGCCCCTAGCTCCTCCTTTCGAAACACTCTGAAAACATTAGGGTCATCTCCTGCTCCCAGCTCGCCCTCTTCTAAACCCTCTGGCCACAGGTCCACCTCCGGCTCAGAAGGGAGCTCCCCCTCCTCCGGCTCCTGAATACCCAGGCTCTGGGAGCCACCAACTTCTGGCTCTACCCCTATGGCCAAACACTTCTTAGAGGACCCCTCTCCCAGGTCCCTGTCCGCTCTGCCTTTGGGAGCCCCGTCAGTGAGGCCAAACAAATCCTCTGGGACCTGCCCTTGCTGCTGCTTCAGGCAATATGCTTTATGCAGTGCCAGAATAAAATCTGGCGAAAATAATGATTGTAACGTCTCCGGAGACTCTATTTTAGGGACTGAGTCCACCCCTAATGGTGGAGGAGCCTTTTTTGCTTTAACTTTCTTCTTTACCGGCTTTTCATGAAGAGCGGGAGAAACGGACGCGCCACCTAAAATGGCCACCGTTCCCGCCTTCTCTGAAGAGGATTGCTTTTTTAACACAGGATCTTGGGCCGCCGAGCTATCCTCCATCTCGCTAAGCAACCGCTGCCACTTAAAGCCCCGACGAACACAAAAGCGGCAGAAACCGTGCTCCTCTAATCCCCGCCGGCTCCCGCAGTGTGCGTAAGCTGCCGATGCCGGCAGCATGCGATCTGACACACACTCACACGCGCCGCTCTCCCCGGCTTCCCGACGGTCGGAGCCCTGCCGAACCAGAAAAATAAACAAGAGACTTACCGCACTAGCTTCATGCTACGCCTACCTGCCCTCGACTGGTACCGCTGCTAGCGGAAGGGGAAGCAGATCTTTCGGAGAGCGAAGGCTGGACTCTGGGGCTCCCAGGCCGCACCTCGATTCTCCCCCATGGATCTAGCCAGCGAGGCAGGCTCTGCTTCTGCTGCCTTAGCCCAGACGCTATCCGGCAGCCGGCCCCATGGGCCGGTTGTTTTTTTTTTTTTAATATACTCCCCTTTCAAGAAATAGGGCAATTCAATCTCCAACCCTGCTAGGGCCAGAGAGAGAAATTAATGCTAGTGCAGATCCAGATCGCCACTCCTAAGAGCCAGTCAGGAACACATCCTTCACGCTGCTGAGAACTGAAAGACTGGCTCTCTAGCCCCAGGGGGAGCTGGGTAGTCTAGCAGCAAGTTTTTGAAGAGTTCAGTCCTCAGCTGCTAAAGGAGGTTGACTACCCTACTGTTCCTGGACTGGCCCGGAGAGACGAAAAGGAATACCCTGAAGTGGTTTACATCATACTTGGAAGGGCGAACGCAACAAGTCAAATGCGACCAAAAGAAATCACTACAATTCCCCGTCACGCAGGGAATACCTCAAGGCTCAGCCCTATCATCAATGCTCTTCAACATCTACATACAGCCCATATGCAACCATCAAGCACCACAAACTACACTATCACATTTATGCTGACGACATCATGATGTACGCTCCAATCAACCTACTAGCACTAAACACTACAACAATAACAAAATGCCTCGAAGACATGAATGACTGGCTCATAGCCAACAACTTAACAGTCAACTACAACAAAACTGCGGCAATGTTCATCACCAGGAACCCCACCTTCATATCTCCACAAACTATCAGCATCCTAGACAAGCACATAGTAGTCAAAGAAGAAGTTACGTATCTGGGCATAACACTAGACAGAGCTCCGAACCTAAAATCCCACATCACCAAAACCGCAAACAAGGCATATCATCGATTGAAAACAATCAGACAAATCAAACCAATGCTCCATCAAGACCACTTCCGCATAGTGTGCCAAGCACTCATTACACCACTGCTTGATTATGAAAACTCACTATATCAAGGCCTTCCTCAGCAGACACTCCACCCACTACAGATGGTACAAAACACCACAGCATGCATCATTACAGACACTCCAAGAACCGAGCACATCACTCCCGTCCTACAACTACACTGGCTCCCAATGGTGGCAAGAGCTAAATACAAAACAATCATGATCATCTTCAAAATCATTCACCATCTCTCAGCAGACGTACTCCAAAACGTTATAACAAGGGACATCAGCAATAGACCAAGAACCAATAACGACAACATGATCGGCACACCTGCAGACTCACAAAACCAAACAAACAACATCAAAAAGAGCACCATCACTACTGGCATCCACACTATGGAACTCCCTCCCAACGAGCCTGAGGGCTTTAGATGACCTCACAGACTTCCGCAAAGACCTCAAAACATTGTTATTTATAGAAACCTACGAGCAGTCAGGCAACATCCCCTACTCAAACAGAAATACTACTAACTCCACCAACTAAACACACACCCATCCTATCCACACACACAAGTCTATCATACCACGTTATTAAATACCTTCATGTTAAATGTTACCTCAATTGTACTGTCTAAATGCTGTTAAGTAACTGTACTGTCTAAATGTTTACACGTACCCTAATGTTAAATGTAACCCTCCAATTGTTATGTGACCTGACCACCTTGATTGAAGGAAAAGGTGGCATACAAATCTGTCTAAATAAATAAATAAAATAAATAATTTTTTTAAAAAAACTTGAAATGGTTGAGGAAGATGGACTAATTATTTGGAGCCCCCTCAAGTCTTTTTATACCCTTTGCGAGATATACTGAACACAATATTCCAAGTGAGGCCTCACCAACGATTTGTACAGGGGCATTAATACCTCCTTTTTTTCTGGTTATTCCTCTCTGTATGCAACACAGCATCCTTCTGGCTTTGGCCATTAATTTGTCACATTGTTTCACCATCTTGAGATCCTCAGTAACAATCACTCCAAGGTCCTTCTCCTGGTCTGTGCACACCAATCTTTCACCCCTATCGTATAAACTTTCCTTGGATTTCTGCATCCCAGGTTCATGACTTTGCACTTCTTTCTTATTAAATCTTAAGTGCCAAGCATTAGAACGCTCTTCCAGCTTTTGTAGATCTTTCCTCATGCTATTCACTCCCTCAGAGGAATCCACACTCTTGCAAATTTTCGTGTCATTTGCAATAAGGCAGACTTTTCCTTCAATTTTTCAGCAATATCACTCACAAGTACATTGAACAGTACGGCCCCAATACTGATCCCTGGGGCCAATGTTCCCTCTAATTTTCTGTAGGCTGTGTGCGCATAAAATATCAGCTGTGTGCAGCTTTTGAAGGAAGGTTACATTTTTGTGCGCCACATAACAACACTCGGAGTTATATACTTTAAAATTTGACAACACGTCAGAATACAGTATGTACACCACATTGATTTTAATCAAATTAAATGAAAATAGACGATTACTAAATGAAGCGGGAAATTTCTAGTAATTACAATCATAACTTTCAAATTTTAAGACGTCTGTGTTGTTTTCTATCAGAATCAGCCGTAATTTTTGTGCGCTCTGTTGTAAAGTATGTGCGCTCGCTCGGCGAGGTGTGTGCGCGCGCACACGTGCACAGCTTAGAGGGAACAGTGCCTGGGGCCAAGGCTGGCCCTTCTCTCCCTTTGTGCTGAAATAAGCCATGCCCCCTCCTCGACCCCACCACCGGAATCAGCGGTAGAGCACGGGGAGGGGGCAGCATGGCCAGGGCTTCTGCCTAGGGTGACAGAAACTCTTGGGATGGCCCTGCCTGGAGCACACCACTACTCACCTTCCTTTCTTCTGTCTGTCATCCGTCAATCAACCAATTTCTGATATAGTTAACCACCTCAGGACCATTCCCAGGCTGTTCAGTTTATTGATAAGCCTCCAGTATCACAGGCTTTGCTGAAATCTAGGTAGATTTCGACTAAGAAAGATTTAAAAATAATCACTTTCAGGAGGAGGACTTTTCACAGGGGCATATTTTACCCACACACTCTGCAAAATGATACCACCTAACCCCATGGAGAAGACAGCTCAGAGTGCTTAAGAAACCCGATACTGGGCAAATTACTTCGGTGAGTCCAGGGACGGGTATTTGCATTAAATTTAGCATCCCCAACCATTTGGAAAATTTGGTGCCTATGGAAGAATGTCACAGAGTACTGGGCAGTCCAAGCCGAATTCAAGATAGGGACAGGCTCTTGAGGGCAGAAAGCCGCTTCTGGTCCCCAGTCAGGCCCCTGACTATACGCGAGGGACGCGCACATCATCACCGCCGGGAGCGCAGAACGGACCAGCAGCACGTCTGGACCAAGCCTCGCTCATCTTTAAAAACAGCTTTACCACTGTTCAGAGCCGTCCTTAACCCCCTAAGCTACCCCCTGAAAAGAGACATGAGTTACCTCACCCGGCGGAAGTCAGAAGCTGCGGGTACCCGACCTTCCTCCTCCCCGCCGCACAGCAGCAGGCGGCTTCCGCTCCTCACCCCATGCTGCCCTCGCGGCAGGCCCGCCGCACTCACGCTTTCGAACCACAACCGTAGGTACCACCAGCTAGGAGTAAATGTCTGCCGCCCGCGTCCCGCCCCTTCTGGCCGCGCGCACCAATGGGAGAAGCGACAAACTGGAGGGGGCTGCCGGGATCGCGTCAGACCGGAGGGGAGACAGGTGGGAGGGGACGTGTGAGGTGGGAGCCGGGGACGTTTGTCTTTGCCCAGTTGGTGAGATGACTGGCATTGAGTATACCGAGAGAATTCTGATGCGAAGGTTTCCTGGCTTGGGTCATAAAATTCCTCTGATAGTCGCCTTCTGATCATCCACCATATTACCCCCTCCCCATCTTTCTCTTCATTTTGGCTGTATTATTTACTTATACAGTATCTAGTGTTCAGGCCTTTCTAATAGTAACTGAAGGCGACTTACGGAAGGTATTTCCCTAGCCTGGAGGACTTCCAATCGAAGGGGCAGCTGCAGAAATCCTGCCCCCGAAGGCTTCCTAATCGAAGTTCAATGCTAAAGTTTTGTTCTTCTTAAGTAAACAGCATGCAAATAAGTAATGCGCTAAAAGTCAGAGCTAAACAAGCAGAGCAAGCCAGACATGGGCACGTGCATTAGCACTAGCAATACCTATATTTGCACACACAAAAAAACCCCGTTTGAAACCGTGGGCATATGCGTTGCAATGTTCCCTCTAATTTTCTGTAGGCTGTGTGGGCATAAAATAGCTGTGCAGCTTTTGAAGGAAGGTTAAATTTTTGTGCACCACATAAGGACACTCGGAGTTATATACTTTAAAATTTGACTACACGTCAAAATACAGTATGTACACCACATTGATTTTAATCAAATTAAATGAAAATACTGTAGATGATTACTGAAAGCGGAAAATTTCTAGTAATTACAATCACAACTTTTAAATTTTAAGACGTCTGTGTTGTTTTCTATCAGAATCAGAACTGTAATTTTTGTGCGCTCTTGTAAAGTATGTGTGCTCGGCGAGGTGTGTGCGTGCGCACAGCTTAGAGGGAACAGTGATGCGTTGCAATGCTCTCTAGCACAGTGTTTTTCAACCTTTTTTGTGCAAAGGCACACTTTTTTCATGAAAAAAATCACGAGGCACACCACCATTAGAAAATGTTAAAAAAATTTACCTCTGTGCCTATATTGACTATATATAAAGTAATTCTCTTGAATAGGAATCAAACACTCACACCAACCCCCCTCCCCTGCTGGTTCACTCACACCACCCCGCCCCCCCCCTCCACTGCTGGTTCACTCACCCACCCCCCTGTCACTTACCCCTCCTGCTGGTTAAATAACTCACTTACCCCCCGCCCCGTCTTTTTCACTAACACCATCGACCCCCCCCCCTTGCTGGTTCACTCACACCACCCCCCCCCCCTCCACTGCTGGTTCACTCACACTCCCCCCCCCCCTTGCTGGTTCACTCACACACACACACACCCTCTGCCCAAGCCGCTGCTTCTGCTTTGTACAGAGCAGCGGCTGCACTACACTTACATTGAAAAGTAAAGAGAAACTGTGTCAGGAGCCCACCCGTCATCGCAGAGCCCGAGAAAGTGATGTCATGGGGCGGGCTCCTCACAGGCTGTCTTTCCTTTTCAAATTAACTTTATTGCAGCTAAAGTTAATTTGAAAAGGAAAGACAGCCTGTGAGGAGCCCGCCCCCATGACATCACTTCCTCGGGCTCTGCATGATCGGAGGGCTCCTGACACAGTTTCTCTTTACTTTTCAATGTAAGTGTAGTGCAGCCGCTGCTCTGTACAAAGCAGAACCAGCGGCTGCACTGCTATAGGAAATCGCGTTCACGCCGCGGACTTCGGCACAAAAGCCGGTTTTTTGCTCTGGCCGCTCCCGATCTTGCGGCCAGAGCAAAAAACCGGCTTTTCAATGGCCGGTTTTACAACTGTGCTGGCAGCCGGCCTGGCCATGGAAAAACCGGCCAGGCCGGCTGAAAACCGGCTGGTTGGCAACCCTAATTTGTGAGCCGAGGCCACATGTTACGGATGAAATTGGAATTTTTCCCACGGCACACCAGACAATATCTCACGGCACACTAGTGTGCCGCGGCACAGTGGTTGAAAAACACTGCTCTAGCACATTTTGGTGTTAGGTGCCCTCAGGTTGATGTTTGTTCAGGTCCTAAGCGTTTCCTCACCATTCTCTTTTGCATCCTGATTCCCTTTGTCTCCTGTTCACATCCTATGTGCTTTCTTACTATTTACCCAGACTAACATATGCAGGTGGGACCATGTCTGCCCCTCCCCGTAAAATCCATCTGCACTGTTACCTTAAGCCCAAAGTTCACTCACAATTATGGGTACAACAAGGCCGCAGCTTTATTGCTAAATCAACATAATCAATATATAGATAGATAATGCGGGGCAAGGTTCCCACTCCAGTCACCCGAGCCAGTATGCGCCATGGCCTCTTCCCTTGCTGTCCAGCCAACCCTCTGCAGGGGCTGGGCGACCTCCTGTACAAGGGGCCTATACGTGTTGCCTGTGGGCCGCCTGCACCGGGCAGCCATTGTGTATTGGGACTCGCCAGGGCGCCCTGCCTTGGTGGCAGCAAAGGTGCCCTGCCCATTTTTCTCGTACTCTGCATGCGCTTGGGGCCTGGCTTGGGTAACCAGTGGTAGCTCATTCAACTGTGACAGTGCAGATCTGGGCATGCCCCATCCAGGGCAGCCAAGCAGTGGGGAGAGGGGGGCAGGGTGGCAAAGCAGATGAGCCGAAAGGAGGATCACTCTGCTCCTTCCGCTTTTTATGAGGCAGAGATCTCGCCCGGGCACATGGGGCGGCGACAATTGTCATGCGGTTTGCCCCACCCCCAAGTGGTGGGAGTTTTTCCCGCCACACCTGGTGAGATCTCAGCCCCCCCGAGAGGCAGGGGAGGGCAGACAAGCCTGCCGCCATGTCAAGCAGTGGGCCCGTCGCATACGCTCAGCCCATTGTACTAACATATGCAGGCGGGACCACATCCGCCCCTCCCCTGTAAAATCCATCTGCCCTGTTACCCTTAAGCCCAAGATCACTCTACTCACAATTATGGGTACAACAAGGTCGCAGCTTTATTGCTAAATCAACATACTCAGTATATATATATGTAAGTATATGCATGTAACAGATGCGCCATGGCCTCTTCCCTTGCTGTCCAGCCAGCCCACTGCGGGGACTAGAGGCCCGCTTTGCCAAACTGAGCTGGGCCCACCCCTCTACAAGGGGCCTGTCCGTGTTGCCTGTGGGCCGCCCGCACCAGACGGCTGCTGTGCATGGGGACTCGCCGGGAGGCCCTGCCACTTTTTCTCATACTCTGCGTGCGCTTGTTCATTTAGCTGCAACAGTGCAGATCTGGGCATGCCACATCTGGAGCAGCTGAGCAGTGGGAGGGGGGCACGGTGGATAAGCAGATGATCCGAAAGGAGGATCACTCTGCTCCCACTTTTTATAGGGCAGAGATCTTGCCCAGGCATGTGGGGCGGTGACAATTGTCGCACAGTTTGCCCCCCCCCCCTCAAGTGGCGGGAGTTTTTCCTGCCGCGCCCAGCGAGATCTCAGCCCCCCCCCGAGAGGCAGGGGAGGGGCAGATGGGCCCGCCACCATGTTAAGCAGCAGGCCCGTCACTCGGCACCTTGTACATATCCTAGTCCCTAGTTGGTGTGTTGTCTGTTTTAACTAGATTGTAAGCTCTGATGAGCAGAGACTGTCTAATACATGTCTCTAAGCATGTTGCATGTGCCTTGCAGCAGTAGTTGACTTATGGCAACCCCTTTTGATAGTTGCCCTAAACTGTGTTCTGTTTTCAATCAGGTGGCTAATTGTTGACAGAGTAGCATCTATCTAGCACAGCGATGGCGAACCTATGGCACGCGTGCCAGCTGTGGCACGCGAAGGCCTTGCAGCTGGCACGCGGGAAGGTCCGCATTTAAAAAAATAAAAAAAAGCTGTCTTCTGCCGCTTCTGGGGCCGCCGCGGCAGAATCGAGTGTGCCGCGGGGCCCCCCCTGTGCCTGGCAGAGCCTGCCCTCCAGATCCTGCCTTCCCCGGTATCAGCTCCCTGTTTCCAGCTTGTCACACGCGCCGGCTTTCAGAGCGCGAGGGGAGAGTTTCTCCCTCGCTGCTCTGTTAAGCCCGCGGGGGCTGATGGGAAGTTCCCATCAGCCCCAGCGGGCTTAACAGAGCCGCGAAAGGGAAACTAGTTCCCTTCGCGCTCTGAAAGCCGGCGCGTGTGACAAGCTGGAAACAGGGAGCTGATACCGGGGAAGGCAGGATCTGGAGGGCAGGCTCTGCCAGGCACAGGGGGGGCCCCGCGGCACACTCGATTCTGCCGCGGCGGCCCCGGAAGCGGCAGAAGACAGCTTTTTTTTATTTTAAATTTTGGCTGGGCTGTCTGGGCTGGGCTGGGCTGGGGGGGTTAAGAGTGGAGATGGGCGCTGCGGGGGGATTAGGAGTGGTGATGGGCGCTGGGGGGTTAGGAGTGGTGATGGGCACTGGGGGGGTTAGGAGTGGTGATGGGCACTGGGGGGGGTAGGAGTGGTGCTGGGTGCTGGGGGGGGTTTAGGAGTGGTGATGGGCGATGGGGGGGGCTTAAACTAAAAATTGGGTGCTGGGGGATTAGGACTGGAAATGGGCTGGTGGGATTAGGACTGGGAGTGGGCTGATGGGGAGGTTAGGACTGGTAATGGGCTATGAGGGGGCTTAAACTGAAAATGGGGTGATGGGGATTAGGACTGGAAATGGGCTGGTGGGATTAGGACTGGGAGTGGGCTATGGGGGGCTAGGACTGGTAATGGGTTGGGGGGGTTGCTAGGACTGGAAATGGGCTGAGTGGAAGGGGGCTTGAATTGCAAATAGCTGATGGGGGACGGGGCTTGGAATGGAAATGGGCTGAGGGGAAGTGGGGGGCTTGAACTGCAAATAGCTGATGGGGACGGGGCTTGGAATGGAAATGGGCTGAGGGGAAGTGGGGGGCTTGAACTGCAAATAGCTGATGGGGAGGGGGACTTGGAATGGAAATGGGCTGAGTGGAAGGGGGCTTGAACTGCAAATAGCTGATGGGAAGGGGGGCTTGGAATGGGCTCTTAGGGGAGGGAGCTAGGACAGGAAATGGGCTGATGGAGGGGCTAGGATAGGACTGGGAATTGGGTGTTGGGGGAGCTAAGTTTGGAAATGGGCTGTGGTGGGGGCTTGGATTGAAATGGACTCATGGAGGGGCTAGAACTGGAAGTAGGCTCATGGGGGGCTTGGATTAGAAATGGGCTGAGTGATGGTGGGGCTAGGAAAGGACTAGAAATGGGCTGATGGGAGGCTGGTATTGGAAATGAGCTGATGAAGGGACTCGGATAGGATTGGAAATGGACTGATGGGGGGCCAGGACTGGAAATGGGCTGATGTGGGGACTAGAAGGGAGCGGATACTGGGTGGGGCTGAAATTAAAAGGGAGCTGATGTTGGGGGAGATTAGAAGGGGATGGGGCTGGGAGAGTGAAATGGAGAGGGGAAAAATATTTTGTGTGGGAGGGAAGAAAAATGTACAATTGGCCGGGTATTGGGAGACTAAAAAAGGAGAAAGATTATTATGTTAAAGCAGATGAAGAGAGAGAATGGAAAAAAACTAGAAGAGAAGAAAGGAGAAATGGACAGCAGACGATGGAGAGATAGCAGAAGACACAAATAAACCAGAAGAAAGTGGCTGGAACAATTGCAACTGAAAAAAATGCACAAAAGGTACAAAGATATCTCTTTATTTTGAATTTATTAACTGGAATATGTCAGCTCTGGGAAATGTGCATCATTAGTGTCTGTGCTTTGTTTAGTACAAGAGGAAATTAATTTATAGTTTTATTTCTACAGTGTTGTTGTACATTCCAAGTTTGGCTTTTGGAGTTCCCAGTTTAATTATTGCCTTCCTGTTTCTAAATTGAATGAAATCATTAAAACATTATAAATTGCCAATAAATTGAAATGAAAACCAAAGGATTGTGAATCAAATTGATTCTCTGACAATACAAAGATTCCAAACTTTACAAATGATGTTACATAGTTCAGGCAACTTTATAAAGAGTTTTTAGATACTAAAATCTTGTTGTTAAGGTTTAATTGACGTGCTGGCACTTTGAGGAAATTCTTTGGTTTTGTGCGGCAGTTTGGGCACTCGGGCTCAAAAAGGTTAGCCATCACTGATCTAGCACATAAACAGCAATATTCTGCACAGAATTTCTGCTCAGAATATCAGTGTTCACAAACATTGTGCAGAGTACCAGATAATATTCCAACAAATGACATGACATTGTTCCTCCTCAGCTCCACATCCCCTGCCTTTTCTTCACCATTCCCCTTCAGCAAGGCCGAAGCAAATTGTAGGTCTGTCAGGGCTGCTTTTATCTATGGGCAAAAGAGGTAGCTGGCCCAGGCCCCTGCACAACAGGTAAATGTAGCACCAAAGTTACCAGTCCAGCAGTCTACTCTTTCATGTTGCATGCTTCAGGATTTTGCTTTGGATGCCACTTAACCCTCAGTCAGTGCCAGCTGTTTGCACCCTGAGGCTGCTCAGCAAAAAAGTGCAAGCTGGCAGTCGCAGACTCACAGTCAGTGAGTGGCTGCCTGATTGCTCAGTGTGTCCCCATCACCACTGTTCCCTCCAAGCTGTGCGCGTGTGCACGCGCACACACCTCGCCGAGCGAGCGCACATACTTTACAACAGAGCGCACAAAAATTACGGCTCTGATTCTGATAGAAAACAACACAGACGTCTTAAAATTTAAAAGTTATGATTGTAATTACTAGAAATTTCCCGCTTCATTTAGTAATCGTCTATTTTCATTTAATTTGATTAAAATCAGTGTGGTGTATATACTGTATTCTGATGTGTAGTCAAATTTTAAAGTATATAACTCCGAGTGTTGTTATGTGGCGCACAAAAATTTAACCTTCCTTCAAAAGCTGCACACAGCTGATATTTTATGCGCACACAGCCTACAGAAAATTAGAGGGAATGTTGCCCATCACTCCACCTCGATGCTGCATGTCAGCCTATGCAGGCATGGCCTAACACATGTACCAAAGAGGCACACGTGTGGGGCCAGCAAGGCACATGCAGGGCGTGGTGTGTGATGCATTAGGTGTTCAAGGAACCTGGCTGGCAATGAGCATCGGCATGTACAGCAGTCAGCAGTTTCATTTGCCCCAAAGAGTAGTAAGTAAGCAGCTGTGTTTAGCTTTACTGCTTCTGCATTTTATTTAGGGCCAGGTATGTGTGTGTGTGTAAGAACAAAAGTAAAATTTAAAGGGGGTCTATCTTCAAAAATTTGCCCAGTGCCCCATAAGTAGTTAAAGCAGCGCTGGATCCTGTATGCTCAAGATAAAGAGAAAAAACAGGCCTAAATTCCTCACTAGCACTGAGCTCAGACATATGCGCTAACCCTTTATGCCTCCTCAGATCTTGTATTAAAATCCCAGTGATGATCTCAGCCAGGGCCATAGCAAACTAAAAATGTGCTTTGCATGTCTCCCAGAAGTTGATTCCTCCCCCCATCCATCCAGCAGAGGAATCTACTCTTATCGGGCTTCCTGGAAGACCCAGTGATGAAGTCAGCACCCCTTCTAAACTTGTGCCCTGTGCGGCTGTACTGCTCATAGAGCCCTTGCTATGGCCCTGATCTCAGCCTTTTAGCCTTCTGTACTCTTCTCTGGATTTGCACTGAATAATTGCCTCATTTCCATGGATGTAAATGTGCTCTGTGCTGCTGTCTGCTCAAGGCTTTGCACACAGGCCATGTGCAAAACTTCTTTCTGCATTGGTAGCATACAAAATATGAGCTAACCAATGTGCAAAGCCTAGTGCACTTCCCCGCATCAGCCCGTACGTTTGTACCTAAGTAATGGAAGATTAAGTGCCCTGCCAAAGGCCACAAAGAGCATCAGTGAGATTTGAACCCTAGCTTCCCAGGTTCCAAACCTACTGCTCTCTAACCACTAGGTTACTCCTATTGCTATGCACTCTGCGAGTCATTTATTAACAGCTCGCATGCAATAACTTAGTAGAATACCCCTTTATAAATTATTTTTTGGTAATGCCATTTTTTGCTCATTCTGTTCCAATATTAGGAAAAGTATGTCAGCCCTGAAAAGCTCTGTTAAGAACTTTTTTTGTTAATCCAATAAAAAGATATTATCTCATAGATTTTTGTTCAACTTTTATGTCTGTGCAAAAAGAAGCTCAAAGTGAGCTTTCAATAATCAAATTGCAGCATTAGATAATTTATTTAATAATTTGTCATTGTTTTCATTGCTAAAATTCTTTATTTGTTCATTCAATTTATCTCTGTCCACTGGCTTACAACAATAATACTAGCATAATACATATAACATCCATACAAAGATTGGCTGAAGACTGAACAAAGTTTAGGTCATCTATCCAGAGGGTCGCCAGAAGTCAATACTGACTCGACAGCACTTAACAACAACACATATAAAATCACAACATACAATAAGATAATCATAAAAATATATCAACTGTAAGATCCTGTTTTTATTCTAATTTCTCCTTTATTTCAGAGACAGTGTTAGTGTTGAAGATCTATTTTATGCTCAACTTCCAGTTAAAAAAATAGGTTGACTTCTGGTTTGAGCCTTTGCCAGCAGTGATTCCTGTTTTTTAACTAACCTAAGAATTAATGCAAATATATACAGGGATGCCAAGAGGAAGCAATTGTGAAGCAGGTGATATAGACTCAGGGGCGGCCCAAGGGGGGTGCGGGGCCATGTGCGGAGACTCGGTGTGGGGCCTCATTTGCATAAATATTTGCATAATGTTACCATACACTAACTTTTAGTAAACATGCCTCTTAATGACTGTATGAATAAAGAAAGACTAAAAGACTTCTACATTACTATAATCCAGTGCCAACCGCCAGACACATTAGGAACTACTACAAACACTGCCCATTTAGAACCCATCTAATAAATAAGGATCACTTACATCAAAACCTCATTCTTTTCACTCAGTTGTATAGATTAAGTTTAAAAACAATTTTTGTCGGAGCTAGGCCGTAGGAAGGGCTGGGGGAATCCAGACCTCCACCAGGCTGTCAGCTTCTTTTATTTTATTAATGGTTCTTTACCACAACTATTCACTTATCTCAAATCCTTTGTTGACCATCCACAGAATCGTCGCTCTTCAGAAATGTATAACAGCACGACGTGCACGTTTCGGGGGATTGAACCCTGTGTCAAGTGCTTTCCAAATTTCAGAAGTAAAGGCAACAAAGAGACCAAAAAACGCCGTCAAAGCAGCTAAGGTTGAATGGAAAGTGGGCCGTACAAACTCAGTATTTAAAAGAGGAACCAACCAATAGGAGCTGGATAGACCCCATTGAAAGGGGAATCCCAGCCCTAATTGGAGAGAAAAAGTAATGAGGTCACAGAACACTCATCCACTCAATTTCTTGATTCAGTCCATTCGGTTCTACCGTGTTTAATTTAAAGATCCATCGCTGCCCTAATCATTGTAATTTTATTAAACGATCACCACCTCTAGGATCCTCAGGAGTGTGATCGATCACCGACCAACGTAAATCATCAAAACAATGGCCATGTGAAATACAATGAGATACGATTGGGGCTGTTAGAACCTGATGGCGTAAACGGGATGCATGTTCCGAGAGACAAATCTTTATTGGACGTGTAGTCCGGCCTATATAAAATAAGGCACAGGGGCATATTAGGATGTATACCACATAGATTGAACGACAAGTGGTGTCCCAAGAGCGCTTATATGATCGAGACGTTGGTGGATATTGCCATTCTATCCCAGATACAGTAGAACAACAGTAGGGGCAAGATCCACATGGAGAATGTCCAGTAGTTACAGGTAGATGGCTAATCCGATCAGTTGCCAACGATGTTTTCATCAACCAGTCTGCTAAATTTCGACCTCTAGAGAACGCTAGTCTCAAAGGTTTCTTGAAGCAGTCAGATAATTGGAGAACAGGCCAGTGGTCCTGCAGAATATGCAACACGGCCGAGCTTTGTTCCATGTATGGGAGCACTCCTGTAATAGAGTCATCAGTGTTGGAATTGGTTCTTTGATAATTCGGGTCAAGGAGCCATTCACGGTGGATATAACGTGCTCTTTTCATTGCTTTTTTAATAACTGTATATGGGTAACCACGTATTTCAAGACGCTGGCAGAGATCAAGAGCATGAATTTTATATTCAGCTGTTGTATGACAAATGCGACGGAGTCTCAGAAATTGGCCAAATGGTAATCCTCGTCGCAAAGGACCTGGATGATAACTGCGGTAGTGTAGCAGGCTATTTCGTTGAATGGACTTGCGAAAAAGAGTGGTCGAGAGATGATCATCCAATAATGTGATTCTAACATCCAAAAAATCTACCGCAGACGAACTGGTGTGGGCATTGAATTGAATATTAGACCGTAGAGTGTTCAACCATGTTAGAAACTCAGTCAAGGAGGAAACATCAGCAGTCCATATAAAGAACACATCATCTAGAAAGCGTTTCCATAATAAAACATTCGAAAACATCGGAGAATTATAAATTTGTTGTGTTTCCAGACGATCCATATATAGAGTAGCTATGGAGGGTGCACTAGTGGCCCCCATCGCTATTCCCATGACCTGTTGATAATACACCCCTTCAGATAAAAAATAATTCTTAGTTAGAACTAATTCAATAAGTTGTAACAAGAAGGGTTTTGGTAATCGAGATGGAGCACAAGTGAAACAATCCGCCAATAAAGCAAGAGCCTCCTGTTGATCAATCATTACATCGAGAGTGACTAATATCGCATTCGGAGGGATCTCAACAGTAGCTAATATCTGTAAAAGATGGGTTGTATCCCTGAGAAAAGAAGCCACTTGACTGGCTTCTTGCTTGAGAAAAGCATCGCAGAAGATTGATAATGGTTCTAATATGGAGCCTCTACAGGAGACTATCGGTCGACCCGGGGGTGCACTCAAAGATTTATGTATCTTAGGTACCAAATATAAGATAGGAATCTTCGGAGATTGAATAATCAAAAACCTATGTTCTTTAGAGGTGATCCAACCGTTTTGTAGAGCTTCTCCTACCAACAATTTAATTTCTGCGATTAAAGCTGTTGTGGGATTGTTTTCCAATATCTTATATGTGCGTCGGTCATCTAGATGTTGATGTAAAGAAGTCTGGTAATCAGTGAGGGTTTGTAATACCAGGGCCCCTCCTTTATCCGCCCTACGGACTATCAAAGATGGATCCGATGATAATTCAGTAAGTGTCTGCCAATTTAATTTATTTAAATTGGAGGAATAGTGAACAGAGTTCCCTTCCAACTTCTGCAAATCATGTAATACTAATGCTTGATAAGTGGCTAAGGTAGGGTCCATTGTTCCAGGCGGAAGCCAACGGGAGATTGGGTGAACTACTGAATCATCTGTAATTGGTGGTTTACTAGAAAAATACTTTATGATAGATAATGTCTGAAAAAATCTCTGTAGATGTATCCGCATGGAAAACGCATCGTAGCGTATGGTTGGAACAAATGAAAGACCGTAATTTAATAATTGTTCCTGAGCTGATGTAAGAATCTTACCAGTCAAGTTTACCACTATTGAAGGGCTTGTCGGGCTCGTTGTCGAGTGTTGGGGGGTCCCAGGTATCGTCTTGCTAAGTTGCCCGGGGTCGCCGGCCCCGGGTGACCCTAAAATCCTGGCGGCCACGATTTATTTGCCGAGTAGTGGACTCCGTGACACTATCATCTGTGTCATCTGAGGATTGATCAAAGGAAACTGTTTTACGGGATCCCTGATGCCTCTCCGTATTTTCATACATCCAAAAATATATCTTCCCCATATCATAATCAGATTTATCTCTTGCATATTTCTTCGTCTTTAATGATTTAAGGTAATCAAAAAAACTATTGATTTGTCGATTAACATCAGCCAGCTTAGCAGTATACGAATCATCCCCTAGAGCTTCTTTTAAAGAGATCTGAGTCTCTTCCACTTGTTTTTGGGGGATGTCTTCTTCCTGTATGGTGCGTTCCATTATTAGAGCTATTAAGTCAAAACTACATTTATTGCATATCTGATTCCATCTTGTTACAAAATCACTATCCCATTTATACATTTTCGGGGCTCGAGTCATCCGGAAGCCCCTGGGGATTATACGGGTTTTTAAATATTGTATCATGCCTGCTTCATGCAATTGTGCTCGTACCAGCCGCTTGCGAAGCGCTTTATAGGCAGTTATGGAAGCCCCTGTAGTCTCATCCTTAGAACTAGCATCAAAAACCGAATGGACTGAATCAAGAAATTGAGTGGATGAGTGTTCTGTGACCTCATTACTTTTTTTCTCTCCAATTAGGGCTGGGATTCCCCTTTCAATGGGGTCTATCCAGCTCCTATTGGTTGGTTCCTCTTTTAAATACTGAGTTTGTACGGCCCACTTTCCATTCAACCTTAGCTGCTTTGACGGCGTTTTTTGGTCTCTTTGTTGCCTTTACTTCTGAAATTTGGAAAGCACTTGACACAGGGTTCAATCCCCCGAAACGTGCACGTCGTGCTGTTATACATTTCTGAAGAGCGACGATTCTGTGGATGGTCAACAAAGGATTTGAGATAAGTGAATAGTTGTGGTAAAGAACCATTAATAAAATAAAAGAAGCTGACAGCCTGGTGGAGGTCTGGATTCCCCCAGCCCTTCCTACGGCCTAGCTCCGACAAAAATTGTTTTTAAACTTAATCTATACAACTGAGTGAAAAGAATGAGGTTTTGATGTAAGTGATCCTTATTTATTAGATATTTGATTTGTTTCACTTTGTGGGGTGATTTTTGTTGCATTTAGAACCCATAGCAAACCCGCTGTATCCTAACAGCACTACCAGGACTCATAAAGCACCATACCCTAACTATCAAAAGGAAACGCTGCAAATATTAAACCAATACATTTCAGAGAACAACAATACATGACCTACTGGGGAAAGAGAACAAGTGGCAATGTCAAATAGGAATTACATAAACAGAATACCTCAGCTCAGTTACACATGCAGAACATAGACCATCACCAAACAAGGAATCACAATTTAGAAACAGGAAGACAATAATTAAACTGGGAATCCCAAAAGCCAAACTTGGAATGTACAACACTGTAGAAATAAAACTATACATTAATTTGCTCTTGTACTAAACAAAGCGCAGACGTTAATGATGCACATTTCCCAGAGCTGACATATTCCAATTAATAAATTCAAAATAAAGAGATATTTTTCTACCTTTTGTGCATTTTTTTTCTGTTGCAATTGCTCCAGTCACTTTCTTCTGGTTTCTTTGTGTCTTCCGCTAACTCTCCATCGTCTGCTGTCCATTTGTCTTTTCTTCTCTCTTCTAGTTTTTTTTCCATTCTCTCTCTACATCTGCTTTAACATACTAATCTTTCTCCTTTTGCTCTTTCCTCATTCCTATTTCATCTACTCAAATTTTACCCCTCCATTCTCAATCCCCACTTACTCTCCCAATATCCGGCCAATTGTAGATTTGTCTTCCCTCCCACACAAAATATTTTTTCCCTCTCCATTTCACTCTCCCAGCTCCATCCCATTCTAATCCTCCCCCAACATCAGCTCCATTCTAGTTCTAGTCCCACCCAGCATCCGCTCCCTTCTAGTCCCCGCATCAGCCCATTTCCAGTCCTAGCCCCCCATAAGCCCATTTCCAGTCCTATCCTAGACCCACCATCAGCCTATTTCCAGTCCTAGCTCCCCCATCTATTTCCAGTCCCATCCGAGTCCCTCCATCAGCTCATTTCCAATCCCAGCCCCCCATGAGCCCATCAGCCCATGTCAAATCTTAGCTCCCCTCCACTCAGCCCATTTCCAATCCAAGCCCCCCATGAGCCTACTTCAAGTTCTAGCCCCTTCATGAGTCCATTTCAATCCAAACCCCCACCACAGCCCATTTCCAATCTTAGCACCCCCCAACAGCCAATTTCCAGTCCTATTCTAGCCCCTCCATCAGCCCATTTCCTGTCCTAGCCCACCCCACTCACCCATTTCCAGTCCTAGCTCCCTCCCCCTCACAACCCATTTCCATTCCAAGCCCCCGTCCCCATCAGCTATTTGCAGTTCAAGCCCTCCTTCCACTCAGCCCATTTCCAGTCCTAGCAACCCCCAGCCCAGTAACAGTCTTAGCCCCCCCCCAGCCCATTACCAGTCCTAATCCACCATCAGCACATAACCAGTCCTAACCCCACCCATAGCCAAATAACAGTCCTAACCCCCACATCAGCCCATTACATCCTAACCCCCCCATCACCCTATTTCCAGGCCTAGCCCCCCCATCAGCCTATTTCCAGTCTTAGCCCCCCATAGCCCATTACCAGTCCTAATCCCCCATCAGCCCATTACCAGTCCTAACCCCTCCCATAGCCCATTAACAGTCCTAACCCCCATCAGGCCATTTCCAGTCTTAGCTCCCCCATAGCCCATTACCAGTCCTAAACCTCCCCATCAGCCCACTTCCAGTCTTAGCATCCCCCCATGGCCCATTACTAGTCCTAACCCTCCCCCATCAGCCCACGTCCAGTCTTAGCCCCCCCCCCATAACCCATTACCAGTCCTAAACATCCCCATCAGCCCATTACGTCCTAACCCCCCATCACCCTATTTCCAGTCCTAGCCCCATCAGCCTATTTCCAGTCCTAGCCCCCCATAGCCCATTACCAGTCCTAATCCCCCATCAGCCCATTACCAGTCCTAACCCCTCCCATAGCCCATTATCAGTCCTAACCCCATCAGCCCATTTCCAGTCTTAGCCCCCACCCATAACCCATTACCAGTCCTAAACCTCCCCATCAGCCCAGTTCCAGTCTTAGCACCCCCCATGGCCCATTACTAGTCCTAACCCTCCCCCATTAGCCCACTTCCAGTCTTAGCCCCCCCCCATAACCCATTACCAGTCCTAAACCTCCCCATCAGCCCATTTCCAGTCTTAGCCCCCCCCCCATAACCCATTACCAGTCCTAAACCTCCCCATCAGCCCAGTTCCAGTCTTAGCACCCCCCATGGCCCATTACTAGTCCTAACCCTCCCCCATCAGCCCACTTCCAGTCTTAGCCCCCCCATAACCCATTACCAGTCCTAAACCTCCCCATCAGCCCATTTCCAGTCTTAGCCCCCCCATAACCCATTACCAGTCCTAAACCTCCCCATCAGCCCATTTCCAGTCTTAGCCCCCCCATAACCCATTACCAGTCCTAAACCTCCCCATCAGCCCATTTCCAGTCTTAGCCCCCCCATAACCCATTACCAGTCCTAACCCCCCCATCAGCCCACTTCCAGTCTTAGCCTCCCCCCCATAGCCCATTACCAATCCTAAACCCCCTTCCCCCCTATCATCCCAAATTAAAAAATAAAAAAAACCAGCTGCTTCTGCTGCGGCAGCATCAAGAGTGCCGCCGCGGGACCCCCCCTGCCCGGCAGAGCCTCCCAGTCCCTGCATCGTAGGCTAGCGTCGAATCCCCGAACGCGGGCTTCTTTCAGAGCCGCGAGAGTTTCCTTTCTCGCGGCTCTGTTAATCCCGCCGGCGGATTAACAGAGCCACGAGAAAGGAAACTCTTGCGGCTCTGAAAGAAGCCCGCGTTCGGGGATTCGACGCTAGCCTACGATGCAGGGAGGCTCTGCTGGGCAGGGGGGGCCCCGCGGCGGCACTCTTGATGCTGCCGCGGCAGAAGCAGCTGTTTATTTTTTATTTTTTTTTAAACTTGGGATGAAGAATGTTTTTTGCGCGGGGCCCCTTGAAACGCGGGGCCCTGTGCAAAAAACATTCTTGCTCAATGGACGGGCCGGCCCTGTATAGACTCCACCTATCAACCCAGATCATGCCCCACCACATTCTGTTCACACCCTGCCCCCACGCCATCTCCTTTGCAACACTTCTCTGCAGCACTGCAACCCTGAACTGCTTCAAATCTCACTGTTTGATACTTCCTTTTAATCTCACAGCAGGAAGCATCAACCATGAGATTTGATGTTGCTCATAGTCGCTGCAGGCAGAGAAAAAACTGATTGGTTGGCTCCCATTCCTTGGGGGTGGCCAAATTTGGGGCAGAAGGTCTGTGTATAGGTAAACTTGGAAACCATGCAGGTTACATCTGGTGATGTGGTTTAGAAACCTCAAGTAAAATGTCATCTTTGGAGGAAGCAGGTAAAGATCAAGTTGTTAGTGTGTAGTGTTGTTGAGTCAATGTCAATTCATGGCGATTCGTTGGATAGTTGTCTTAAACTGTGTTTGATGTTCAGTCAGGCAATTATCTGCTGACAAAGTAGCATCAATAGTTGTTATTGTATCGATCCATCACATTGCCAGTCTCTCTTTTGCATTGACCTTCAACCTTTCCAAGCATGATATCTTTCTCTAATGATCTATCTCTTCACATGTGAAATGGCATTTTAGAAAGAGCATCCAAGTACAATCTGGGATGTCCAGGGCAGAATGTGCAGAAAAATGGCAGGCACGCCTATGTTTCATTTCAAATTTAGAAACAGACGCCCTCGACATAGACATCCATGCCAGCATCCATATAGACATCCCAGCTATGAAATCATGGGACAAGGACAGCCATCTCAAGCAAGGTTGCATATGGGGATGTCCAACGGCATGGTAAAACAAAAACATGAGCTTCCATTTTCCGTCAGTGTTCGTTGTCAAATTGTAAAATAAAGGAGATATGAGTGTACCTCCTTCTCCACACCCTCCATATGTTTGCTTGACAAAACGAACACTGTTCAGATACCTTGATATGCCTGGAGTAGGTATAATCTTTGGCGCCACTTGGGATGTCCAGGACATTTCTGAACTCAGGTGGGAATGCCCTGGCCACGTCTACATCATTTATTTATTTATTTTCAAAAAAATTATAACCAGCCAAAGTGCCCAAAGGCATTCAAGGCAGCATACAAAATAAGAACAAACTAAAAACAGAGCAAACTAAAACCCCACCTTACCCCATATCAACCAACCACCTGCCTGCCTTGCCAGATATGGCTTGGGCATCCTCGCGTTTGGGACATCCCAGACCCGGCTTCTAAAATAGCTCTAGGGACATCTCTATGACCATTTTCTGACATCTAAAGCATGAATAGGGTTTCTAAAATAACCCCTTATGGTGGTCATTCTGATCTGTGAATAGTGAGGTTGTACATCCGGCTTGGGCGTACATCCCACAAACAGGCCTGGGATGCATTCCTTCCCAGCACTCCCCACACGTACAGAGGGTTTGTGTGAGGAGCACTAGATGGGGGCAGGAGGGGGCAGGACAGAAGCGGAATGGGGGTGGGCCAATCTGCCTAGACGTACAGAGGCCACTCAGATCAGACCTCTGTATGTCCCCTGGTGCAGTGATGGATGCCCGGCTTATTCAATGCCAAAGTTGGAATGAGCACCGGGGGTTCACACTGCACGGTGCTGCACACCCCTGCAAATCATCTCAGCGGCTGAACTGCGCCTGCAGCCGCAAATTGTCTCATGGCAGCCTTCGGTGATGGCAGGATTGTGGTCTGCAGGGGCGGACAGTAGGAATGGCATTCCAAGCCATCCTTTAGATGGCTTGTTGCCATGACACCAGGACACCATGGCTCCTGCACCCCAGCCGTGCCGTTCTGGTGTCTGGATGGACAGCTCCTCCTACGTCAATCTCATCAGCATACGGAAGTGCCAGGATGTCCAAGTCACAGATTCTGCCGCCACGGATACGTCCAGGCCCTGTGGCGGCAGAATCAGGTACATTTCCTGCACATCCAGTTTTTGCATGGCCACGGACATGTGGGAAACAGAATCAGCCTCTATGTGCCCAAAGTATGAAAGTCTGTCTTGTCTTTTGAGCTTCCAAGGAAAGCTTAGGTTTGATCTTTTCTAATACTGATTGATTTGTTTTTCTTGCAGTCCATGGTATATGCAGCATTTTTCACTAGCACCATAATTCGAAGGCAGTGATTTTCTTCCCATCTTCTTCACTGTCCAAGTTTTGCTTCCAGATGACAATATTGAAAATACCATGGTTTGGACAAATCAAGTCCTTGTATATGCAGAGATATATCTCTGGAATTAAAAATATTGTCGAAGTCTTTCATAGCTGTTCTGCCAGGAGCAATGCATCATCAGATTTCTTGATTGCTGTTTGCTATTGCTTATAGATCCAAGTAGGTTGAAGTTGTCTACTATTTCTATTTCTTCTCTCTCAAGGATGAAATTGATTTTGCCAGTTGTCAGGACCTTCTCATTAAATGCAGGCCCATATTAAGACTAAGGGGTATGTTTACTAAAGGCTAATGTTTGTTAAGTAAAGTTAACATGCATTAATAAAATTAACATGTGTTAAGTACTGCAGTGGCCACAGAAACAAATAGACAGTGGAAGCATTTAAAAAGTGTTAACTTTACTTAATGCTTGTTAATCTTTAGTAAACATACCCCTATGTGTCTTGATCTTGATAAGTAGATGTTTCAGATCGTCTTCACAATCATCCGGTAATGTGGTATCATCAGCATAGGAAAGGTTGTTAATGATACCAATGACCACGCTGTGGTATCACTTCGGTTTTCTTCCTACAATCCTGCTTCTCTTATGATTTGTTTTGCATATAAATTGAACAGGTATGGAGAAAATATGCAGCTTTGTCGTACACCTTTGCTGATTTTAAACCATTTTGTTTCTCCTTGTTCCATTTGAATTGTTGCTTCTTCATAAATGAAGATGAAAATCCCGCCACAACCATTCCACTAAACGATACACACGATGGCTCAACCCAAATAAAATATAACTAAAACAATACATCACACTGTATTAACATATGTAAATAGTTTTAACCCTATCACACTGACCTCCTAGCCTAATGTCAATGTACATAGTTGCCTGTTTCTACCATATGTATTCAGTTAATTTTTCTATCTACCTGAATATATACTGTACATAGTTAATTGTTCTATGTAACTGAATATGTACCATTCTGTACAATTCAATGTTTTGTTCAATGTAAACCGCATTTGATCTGTTGGAAAATGCAGTATAAAAATTTCAAATAAAGAAATAAAGGTTGTGCATGAGAACTATCAGGTGTTCTAGCATACTCAAGCTTCTTAATGTGACCCAGAGTTTTTCATGACTTACACAATTAAAGGTCTTGTAATCAATGAAACACATGTAGATATCCTTTTGGTATTCCATTGACGTTTTAAGGATCCATCTCACAAATCCCACTAGAGGACAGCAACCTTGGGCCAGAAGGACTAGGGTTTCTAGTTCCACAGGTGCTCCTTGTGGTCTTGGGCAAGCCACTTAACCCTCCATTGCCCATATTCCCTATTAGTGTATGTGTCTCATATCCCCTCGTGTTAAATGTATCCCCCAATTGTGTTGTGACCACGTTGATTGAAGGATAAGGTGGTATACAAAACTGTCTAAATAAATAAATAAATAAAATTGTCGTCCATATTTCCTAGAAGAGCCTTGTAACAGCTGCATCTGATTACTCTGATACTTCAGTGGGAATGCCATCAATGCTTGGGTACTGTTTTTTGATAATGTGTTCAGTGCTGTTTCAACTTAGTTCATCATTAACAGTTCCTGGTTGTAAGGTACAGGTTGCAACTGCAATTGATCCACTTGATCTTTATGGTATAATGACTCAATATAGTCTTCCTTGATCTCAGCATCATTCAGCATGGATTCTGGAGCATTTTTTAGCATCCTAATTCGAGGCTGGAATTTTTTCTTTAACTCGTAGGTTTTGGAAAGCCAATCTTGTTCTTCCTTTAATATTTTCCTTGCATATTTCATTGTAAATTTCTGTTAAGTTCCACGACTTCCTCTTTCTCCTCTGGATTTACCTTTTTGGCATTTCTGAGCAATTTTCAGAGTTTTTTCAGTCATCCATATTGGTCATTTTTGCTTTTTCACAATTTTTTTGATGTCATCCCATAGTTCTTCCAGTACTCTGTCATTTGTATCCAAAGCAGCAAATCAATTTCTTAGGTACTTTAAATTCTGGTGGTATTTTCAAGATCATACTTTGTTACATTCATGAGTGGTTTGCTATTTTGCAGCTTTAGCTTGAGTTTGGTGATTTGTATCATAGTCAACTCCGGGTTTTGTCTTTGTTGATGTTATAGAGCTTTTCCATTGCTGACTTCCACAGATGTAATCAATTTGACTTTTGTGCAGCCACTAGGTTTGCTGACATGAAAACCCAATGGATAGTCACTACAAAACAAATTGTGATATAGTGTTGGAAGATGAACCCTCTCAGGTTGGAATGCACTCAACGAGCTACTGGGGAAGAGCTGGTCTTCAGAATAAAGCCAGCATTTATAATTTGGTTGGAACAAAGTCCTCTGGACATCTGACTGCTGATGTAGCTGCACTTGAGAAGAGCATCAGAAGCTGCAAAGATGTCTTACATATTGGTACATGCAACATATGAGGCATGAACCAATTAAAGGTGGTCAAGAATAAAACTGAATGTGCACAATTTGATTTATTGGTTGTCAGCTAACTAAAATGGACTGGCATTGGTACTTTAAATCTGACTATCATATGTTATACTACGGTGGTAATGAAATACAGTGCTGTTAGTGAATGCTTAAATTCTATTCAACTATAAGGAACACCCATCAACAGAACTTATTATTCAGTTATATACACTAACAGATGCAGAAGAGGATGAGATTGATTAGTTCTATGGACATGTACAAGCTGAAATCGACAGAACATGTAAGCAAGATATACTGATAGTCATGGGTGACAGGATGTAAACGTTGGGAACAGAAAAGTGGTTGGAAAATATGGACTCAACAGCAGAAATGAGACTGGAGAAAGTCTGATAGAATTCTGCAAGACCAGCAATCTGAGATTAGGTATATACCGCTTTTTCTTCATTAGCTTATCAGCTGCCAGTTTTGACAGAAAGCTACTAGAATCTGAAAAATTCAGCTTTTTTACTGAAAGAAGCTATATTTGCCTGAAAATAACCTTTCAACAAATATTTGTTGACTGCCATATTTAGCAAGTTTATTGCTAGTCTGAAGATGAAAGGAAGGGGAGACGAACAGATGATCAAAATGTGAAGGTGGTCGAATTTTATGTTCTTAGCTTGTTTCCTTTCAGTATCCTGAGTATAAGGTCATTGATGTAGTGCCTTGTCCTGGAAAATGTTTCCTCATGGAGGTGTCACTTTGGTCTGTCTTGGGGAGCATTGTTTCCAGATGGGTTAATATTTTACATCACAAAAATAAGAATCACCTGTTACAAAACTCCCAATGCTCTTTATTGTTCCAAAAGACTATATTCAAATACAGAGACGACTCCAATCTTATGAATAAATATTACATAACTCCAGGCTTTACTGATAAAATTCCTATGAAGAAATATTAAGGGGAAAAAAAACTCAGTTTGTCTCTTAGTTCCGCAGTCAACACTTGTGTTGCAGAATATGGCCACAGATCCTCACAGTCAGAAAAAACCCTTCTTCAAGCTGAACTTTAATTACTTTTTTTTAAAAATATTTATTAGCTTCTTATAAGCCTCATGTATCTGTTACATAAAGCACTAGCACTCCTTGTTTCCTTGGGCAAGTCACTTAACCCTCCATTGCTCAGAAAAAAAAATCCAAGTTATCAAAGTCCCTGCTTAATGTACATTTACCAAGTTTGTTACAATGTAAACCGCTTTGATTGAAATGATAAAGCAGTATAAAAAACCTGTTAAATAAATAAATAAAGTTAAAAACATCTAGAAAACTTATCTTGTTTCAAAAAAGGAAAGTTGTCCTATCAGGAACATTGCACAAACACTCAGCAATACTGGCAGCTGATTATACACTCTGCACTGTCGGCAATGATGGCAATTAACAATGAACTCTGGTGATATACCCGACGTGACCTCATTTCGCCACAAGGCTGCCTCAGGAGTGTAGCCAGATAACTGAATAGAGATGCACTGTCTTGTGCAGGAGACAGGAAGTGCCCCTGTTTAACCTCCAGGAACTCAGCAGAGACGGTATTTGTGACTTCTCACAGCCGCAGGAGTAAAGGAAAACATGACTATTTATTCCCTTGGCTGTGCAGAGGTGAGCCAGGATGCCGGTCTTCGGGCCTCACTGGCTTCCTCTGAAGCTGGTCAGATGTGCGAGGGCCACTTGTGGTGTGGGGCCAAGTGAATGGGGGGAGCCGCTGGCCACTGGCACTGTAAGAGAACTGGGGGCTAGAATGTGAAATGGGCTAATGTTGGGAGATTGGGGAGACTGCTATTGAAAGGGAGATAATGTTGGGAGGGGCTGATATTGGGGGGCGAGTACTGGAAATGAGATGATGCTGGGGGATAGAAGGACTGGAAGGGTGCTGATGCTGGGAGAGATGAACTAGAGGAAGACTGATATAGGGGGGCTAGTACTAGAGATGAGATGATGTTGGAGGATGGGGAGCCTGGGATTGGAAGGGAAATGATGCTGGGAGAGACTGAGACTGGAGAAAGACTGGGGGGGGGGGGCTAGGACTGGAATGAGCTAATGCTGGGGATGGGGAGACTGGAAGGGAGATGATGCTGGGAGGGACTGGAGGGGGACTGATACTGGGAAGGTTAGGACTAGAAATGGGCTGATGCTGGTAGATGGAAGGACTGGGACGAAATGAGATGATGCTGGGAGGGGCTGGAATTAGAAGGGAGCTGATGCCTGGGGAGGACTGGAAGGGTGTGGGTCTGGGGGAGAAAAAAGTAGCTAGGGAGTGAGGATGGAGAGGGGGACAAATATTTTGTATGGGAGGGAAGAAAAAAGGTCATACAGTGGGATCAGTTAAGACGGAGGGGCATAAGAATGAATGCTGGAGTAAGAAGGAGCAACAGCAGAGTTAATGAATATTGGAGCAGGAAGAAGATGTATGTATGTGTGGAAGGGATGTAGGAGGCAGTACTGAAGAAAGGGAGAAGGGGGAGAGCAGGGATTGGGACTTAGGTGGAGACTTTAAAATTGGGAGGGAGAAAAGAAGAAGACAGAATCTAAGATTGGCTGGGTATGGGGAGAGTAAGTGGGGACTCAGATGGTGGGTCCAGGCGCTGGTACAACTCTTTGTGCATGCAGCTCCAGCATTGTGCAGCACCATCCCCAGCTTCATCTTTCTTTCTCTGAATTAGCAACATCAGCCAATGCTGCCCATAGCATTCACTTCCAGTGTGTGGGGCCATTCACCGGAAGTGAATGCTATAGGCAGCACTGGCTGCTGGTGCTGACTCAGAGAAATAAAGATAAAGCTGGGGATGGTGCTATGAGATCTTTCTTCTGCTAACTTGGAAAAAGAAAGAAGACGCTGGGGATGGTGTCACATGATACTTTTTCCAAGGGGGAGGACAGAGAGAGGGAGAAAAAGAGAGATGAGATATGCTGGATGGGGAGGGGGAGAGTAAGTGAGAATGGGGAATTATGGACCAGGAAAAAAGAGGTAGGGAATGGGAGGACTGGGTTGAGGATTGAAAAGTGGTAGGCAGATGGAGTAAAAAAGAGGGGGATTGAGGACTGGATAGTAAGAAAGAGTATTGACGTCTGAGTGGACAGAGAGAAAAATAAATGGAAGAAAGCTGAAGGGAAAAGATCAATATCCAAGACTGAATGAAGTGTAGAAAACAAAAGAGGAGACAAGAAATGGCAGATGGACTAAAAACCATAGAAATAGAACCAAGAGAAGACAGAGGAAAACAGAAACCTCAGATTGGGATCAGCATGATCAGAGAATAAAATGGTCAGACAACAAAGGTGTAAAAATAATTTTATTTTCAATCTTTATATTTTATACAGTACAGGGAAATGCATCTCTTTCTATTTCTCTGGCATTGCATTGTATGCACAATCTGGCTTCTTGGAGTTGCAGTTTAATTTTTATCTACATATATTTATTTTTAGATTGTGGTCACTTATTCTGTACTTGGTGAGGGTCTGTGTTCTGAGTATGTGACGAAGGCCAGATATTCTGTTAAGATGGAGTTTGAACGTAGGAATCTGTATTATAGCAATCTGAATTGTTCAGCTTTTCAAATAGGTGTTTGGATGTCCCAGGGCCTGCTGCAGTATTTACAGTGCTGCTTTTTTGGGGTAGGCTCCTTATTGAGAGGGTGGGGTGTAGCCAACATTAATAATGAGGGAGGGGACACCGATCTATAGGCTGCAGGGGAACGCAAGAAACCCTTGCACTGGCCCTGCTTCTCTGTGCCTTCTGCACCCTCTGTAATGGTCTTCCAGACCCTCAAGAATCTGCAAACCATAGGTTGGGAACCACCGATGAACAGAATAATCCCCTCCACCATTGCTTTCACTGGCAGGCAGCATGTGCTACCACTTCTGCCATTGCCAATCTGGTAGAGAAATACTGTGGGGCCAATGTAATAAGCCTTGGGTTGTAACAGTGTGTTGTGCTTCAGTGCACAATATTCTAATGCATGCACTGAAAAGAATAATTCCAAATGCAGTAGACTAATGGCATGCAAATTACTGCAGGATTACAAAGTGTGCACTGATAGAAAAAAAAAGAGTATACTGCCATGGTAGCATGCCACCGTCTTCTGCATCAGATTGAAGGGTTTTTTATTTCTTTCTCTTTTCTTGTCAGTGCTTGAGCCAGCCCCTGTTCAGGAGAAATTTTAAAAACCTTTCTACCTGATGCAGAGAATAGCAGCATTTTACTGTGGAGGTATGCACTGCTTTATCTGTCACACTTTTTAATGCTATGGTAATTTGCATGCCATTAGTTTATTGTATCAGGAGTAGACATTTTTTTCAACACATACATTAGAACACTATGCAGGGCTACTTATACCATTTAGCAATTGTGTTTTGCATGTGAACATAAGAACTGCCATACTGGGTCATACCAAAGGTCCCTCAAGCCCAGTGTCCTGATTCCAACAAGCCAAAAATACCCAGCTTATCCCAAAAGTAGTCAGTTCTGTGCTGCTTATCCCAGGGATAAGGTTCTCTCCCAGTGTACTGTCCAAACATTTTTTAAACTCAGTTACACTACCTACTTTTAACACATTCTCTGGCAATGAGTTTCAAAGCTTAATAATATGTTGAGAGAAAAAATATTTTCTCTAATTTTTTAAAAATATACTAGTTTATAGCTTGATGGTGTGTCCCCTAGTCCTTGTACATTTTGGAAGAGTAAACAATCGATTCACATTTACCCATTTGTCTCCATTTATGATTTTATAGACTTCTATCATATCTCCCCTCAGCCGTTTCTTTTCCAAGCAGAAAATCCCTAACTTCTCCAGCCTTTCCTCAAAGGAGAGTCATTCCATTCTCTTTATCATTTTGGTCATCCTTTAGGGCTTGTACCCCTGCAGATATGCCGCCTGCAGATCTCCGGCCTGCTCAGATGCTGAAGCCTGAACCAAAGCTGACCAAACACGATGGTTTCCTGCTGCAAGGAACTTTTGCTGTACTTCCAGTCTCAGACCTGACCTTCAAGCAACTGCTTGCCAAGTGATTATACCTGTGCATACAGAAGATTATTGTTTATGTCCAATTATGTTTTCCTGGCCAATTAGTTGTCCACATGCAAGAACATCTACTTCTCCGGTCTTCATCATCTACTAATGATGCTACTGGCCTTGGGATGTCCAAAACTGCATGCTGTTCTCTTCTCTCATTATGGCTCCTGTGTCTGCAGGATGAACACTGTTCATTACCTTTTGATTCACTGAGAATACTTCAGACCGTCTTGTGCCAACCAATCACTGGACCTATGACAGAGGCTCTACACAAAGAATGATTACAGTATGCAACAGAACGTTTGCACCTTTTGTGCTCTGTGTTTGCTGTCTTGCCTGTCTGTAAGACAGATACACACTACGTGTGTGCAAGGCTGTTCTCCTAAGGACAGAGATAAGACTTTCACAGATACATCCGGTTCTGTGTTTTCTCACAGCTCATTTCCAAAAGGGCTGTAGCCTGCATTAATTTGCCTAGCTGTCCCTTTGGAGCCCCGTGCTGCTCCAGAGACTCTTGGATCCCAGCTCGTCCACCTGGCCAAGCAAAGGTACCATCTTATTTCTCTCTTCCTCCAGGAGGGTGATTGTTAGAAACTAGTTTTCATAATTCTTCTGAGTGCAGAGCGAACTGGTGACCTTTGGTTTCTAATCAGTGATTTATCACTTTGTCTAATTGTAATCGTTGTGCTGCTATAACTTGCTACCTCATATTTCTAATAATATATATATATGTATGTATATATTTTCTACCTTGTTATCTATAATAAACCTTTTAGAGATAGGGAGATCATGTAGCAATACAGTGGCATTATGATATTCTTTGTTTTATTATCTATTCCTTTCCTAATGATTCCTAGCATTCTGTTTGCTTTTTTTTTGTCCACTGCCACTACACAGTGAACAGAAGATATGATTGTATTGTCTACAGTCAAACTCAGATAGTTTTCCTGGATGGTGACTCCTAATGTGGAACCTAGCATCATATATGTGTATTTTGCGTTATTCTTTCCTACGTGCATCACTTTGCACTTGTTCACTTTAAATATTATTTGCCATTTGGATGCTCTATCTCCCAGTCTCACAAGGTCCTTCTGCAATTCCTCACAATCCGCATGCAGTTTAACAACTTTGAATAATTTGGTGTCATCTGCAAACTTAATCACCTTACTTGTTGTTCCTAATATCAGAATATTTATAAATATTTTAACAAACACCAGTCCTAGTCAGATCCTTGGGGTACTCCACTATTCACCTTCCTCCACTGAGAAAATTGACCATTTATCCCTACTCTCTGTTATCTATCTCTCAAACAGTTTGCAATCCAGATTCGGACATGGCCTCTTAAGAAACAACTTTTTAATTTCCTTAGGAGTCTCTGATGTGGGACTAGGGCCAGTTCTATCCATTAGATAAAATACGTAGTTACCTAGAGGACCCAATATTTCCTGGGCTACCCATTGTTGTCACTGTCACCCCTTTCCAGGACCTGCAATGGCAGCAATAACATTAAAATAGCAACACAGCGCTTACCCAAAGCCTCAGATGCTGCATTGTTGTTAATGCTCACTCTTCCCTCTCCAACACAGACTTCCTGTTTGCATGGGGGCAGAAGTAGATTCACAGAGCCCTGAAGGCATTTTTAAAAATAGGCATTACGTTAGCCATTCTCCAATCTTCTGGTATGATAGACAAGTTTAATGATAGATTAAAAATTACTGATAGTAGTTCTGCAAGTTCATCTTTGAGTTCTTTCTGCACTCTTAGGTATGCACCATCCAATCTAGGTGATTTGCTACTCTTTAGTAATTTGTTCTACTATATCATCCAGGTTCACTGAGATTTGATTCAGCTCTTCTGACTCATCTGGCATGGGTAGTTTTCTCATATCTTCCTCAGTAAAGACCAAAGCATTCATTTGGGGGCATGCTTACTAAACTGTGCTACCAGGGTAACACGGGGTCAGTGCATGGTTTGGGTGTCATGCTAAAAGGTAGCATAGGGTCTTTGCGCTAAAAACCCATGCTACCCTGGGTAGCACTTGTCAGGATGGAAACTGGGCAGGACAGGGGTGTTACTCTTGTGGCTAGTGTATTAGTAGCCCAAGCTAACCGTGCTTGACAACAGTAGTGTAGGTGTAAATAATGCAACCTCAACAGGTGGCATTAATTGCACTGGTCTCCACAGCACCTCACAGCTTATCTGCGCTAACTGCAGGGGAATGGATGTACATGCCCCTTGTAATTATCAGTGGACTCCATGCTGGTAGCACAACCCGCACATGTGTTACTGGTGCAGGGCTTAGTAAAAATGCCCCTTAGACCCTGAGCTATGGCCTTGTATTCCCTGAGTGCCCTTTTTGCACCCGAATACTCAATTTTTGCATGCCATGATTACCACTGGGGTTTAGTCCCTGACATTTGTAAGTAGACCTGTATTTGCCCACGGCTTAAAAACCCTAAATTAGACTCTTCAATAGCTTTAAACTATTAAACAATTTCAAACCTTCCATTTGTGGCAAAACGAGTGAGGTGATCAAATTTGCAGATGACATAGAATTATTCAAAGTTGTAAAAACACAAGAGGATTGTGAAAAATTACAAGAGGCCCTTGAAAAATTGGGAGACTAAGCATCCAAATGGCAGATGAAATATAATGTGGACAAGTGCAAAGTTATGCACGTGGAGCTTGATGCAGAATAGGGCCCATCCGGATGTCCAAAATCTGGATAGGCCGGATGCACACCTGAATCTGCAACTGCAGGAGCTAGATGTTCCTGCGGGAGCAGAATTGGGTGCAACGGGCCTGGACGGGCAGGACATGTCCCGATTCAGGGCCACTGCACGTTCGCTTCCCTCCCCGTCTAAGCCTTGCAGGAGCCCCGATTGCCCACAGGCATTTTCAAGTTCCTTGTTCCCTGCCGCCCAACCCCTGAAGGGGCCTGCCAAGGCTGGGATTGGGCGGTGGGGAACACCCACGTGATCGCTGGTTTTGGGGGGTGCCAATTTACATCCTCAGGGGGACTTATTCCATCTCTGAGGTGGAATAAGATCCTCATCCATTCCTGCTGCCCTGGACATAAAGGGCCGTGACTGGAATCGACCCTGTATGTCCAGGGTCAGGGTGCTGTCTCTGCCCTGCCAACTCTCCTCCATGTCACCACCCCCTCCTGCCCCCATCCAGAGCTCCCCGCACAGCGACCCTGTATGTGTGGGGAGCTTTGGACCAGGGATCAGGTCCCAGCAAATAGAGGGGTTTGGACATCCACCCCAGATGTCCGACCCTGCTATTTGGGACTCTGCATGTCGACTTTAGAGAAGAACAACCCAAAACATGGTTGCACAATGCAAGGTTCTGCATTAGGAATCACCACGCAAGAAAAGGATCTGGGCTTCATCGTGGATTTACGTTGAAACCTGCCCAGTGTACAGCTGCAGCCAAGAAAGCAAATAGAATGCTAGACATCATAAGGAAAGGAATGGAGAATAAAGCCAAGGATATTATAATGCCTCTGTATCACCACACCTTGAATATTGTGTCCAATTCTGGTCACCATATCTTAAAAAGGATATAGTAGAATTAGAAAAGGTACATAGAAGATTGAACAAAATGGTAAAGGGGATGAAAGGATATCCCTTCGAGGAAAGGCTTAAAAGATTAGGGCTCTTTAACTAGGAAAAGAGAAGGCTGAGGGGAGATATGCTAGAGGTCTGTAAAATAATGCAGTGGAACAGGTTAATATAGATTGTTTTTTTCCTCTTTCAAAATGTAGAACGACTAGGGGACACGCAATGAAGGTACAATTTAAGACTAATCAGGGAAAATATTTTTTCACTCAACACATAATCAAACTCTGGAATTCATTACTAGAGAATGCAGTAAAAGCTATTAGTGTAGCTGGATTTACAAGAGGTTTGGATGAGTTCTTGGAGGAAAAATCCATAAATGATTATTAAATTGGACTGGGGAAATTCACTGCTTTCCTTCTGGGATAAGCAACATGGAATCTTTCTACCTTTTTGGAACTGATAGGTACTTGTGACCTGGATTGACCACTGTTGAAAACAAGATACTGGGCTCGATGGACGTTTGATCTGACCCAGTATGGCATTTCTCATATTCTTAAATACTAGAATAATTGTGGCCTCAGAGCTGACTGAGTTCTGTGGCAAGAAATTTCTTTGCACCTTAGGCAAACAGGATTTTTTTCCCTCTGTATAGCTAGCACTAACAGGCATCATCTGGCTGGATGTAGGTAAGATAATACTTCTCATTTCCCTGTGGACCATTCTGACCTGGTTGACCAAGTTTGGATTGGAGGGGAAAGTACTCAGCTGGTTCAGCTCTTATCTCAATAATCTGTTATTTTGAAAATTATGACAGAATAGATGTTCAAATATACATGTGGAAGCACATTCCAATGTGTGCATCCAGACCCCTGTGCGCCTGATCGGCATCGGGACACACAAAGACAGACCTGTTTCTGATCCTGCAGGGGCTAGACATGCCCTGTGGGATCAGAATCAGGTCTGGGCCTGTATGTACAGGCCGGGACCCAATTCTGATTGGCCTGCACATACAGACCCCTGCCTGGCTGACTCAGTCAGGCTCCTGATTGGAGCTGTGGTGCCATGGCACCGTGGCTCCATTCAGGAGCCGTGATCTCCGGCCGCAAACCACAATCTTCTTTCCCTGCAGCCTGACCCCCAATCTGGCCTTCCATGGCCAGGGTAAGTCTGTGGGAACCCCTTGCACCTCCTCACCTCTCTGCCACTGCCTGGGCCTGCCGTCCCCGATGACCACCTTCTTATTCGTACGGGTAGGCTTTTACCGGGGATGGAAGGGGGTGAATTGTGGGAATTCCATCCCTGCTATTCGCTGTACAGAATAAATCCCATGAGCTCTGGCAGGTCACACCTTTATTTAATTATTTTATGTATTTCTGGCTTGACAGAACTTCTGGAATCACCATTGGGCCCCATCGTCTTTTATTTGTTTATTTAAAAATGGCTCTCATATTTTCTTCATTCATGCTGCAAAATACTGCTGCCATTGGGGCGCATACTGGGCATCCAGGTAAATTTTAAAAAATAAGGGGATATTCAGCAGCGTCTAGCGCAATTACAGCGGCTAGCTATTTGTCGCAAAACTAACATTGGATATTCAATGCTGCGGACACATCCGCTCACCGCCATTGAATATCTGAGCTAACTGGAGAAGCAGGAAGCTAGCTGGTTAGCTTCTGTGGCGAATATTAGGCCAGCCTTTCTTGCGTCTACGTTTCGCCACTTAGTGATAACTGGGCAGTGGCTCAAAATCATTGCTACCTGGTTATCGCTGGGTGCTGCCTCTGCTTGCCAAGGAATGCCATAATGCTAACCGACTAGCATTGGGGCATGCAGCAGCAGCACCCCAGGTATATTCAGTGATACTAATCACGTTACAGCCACTGAATATCCCAGTGACCACGATAAATGCAGTTAGCAAGTCTGCTAATCACGTTAATTGTGCTGAATATCCCCCAATATATTTATTTTATACTTTAACTCGTCCCGTTTTGCCCATGTCCTACCCCCTCTGCAGTATTGTGACCCAAAGAGCCTCAAATCTCACTGCAGACAATTCCTGCTTGTTAATCTTGCAGAAGGAAGTGTCAGTGATGAGATTTGAAGTTGCTCCAGTCACATGCTAGACGAGAAAAAAGCGAGGGCCTGATCAATCTGTGTTCTGTGAGAATTTCCTCTTGTATTGAGCAAAATACAGAGATTAAGAAATGTATATTTCCAAAGCTGACACATTCCAATGACTAAAACTCAAAATAAAGAGCTTTTTTGGTACTTTTGTTTTCTGATCAGTTTCTTTTTTCTGACTGGGCTGTCCTGGACTCTTTTTGCTTTCCCCTTTTCAGTCTTTTCCTAAGTCCTCTTCCATAGTCTTTTTTTCCATTTTTTGTTCCTTTTGTCTCCCTGTCTTCTTCTTTTCCTTCCAAATGTCTGTTTCAGATAATAATTCTTCCTTGTTATTGGTTTTCTCCATTTCTTTCTTCTGCATTTCTACCCATCCTCATAAAAATGTATTCCTTCTCTCCATCTCTCATTCTCCAGTCTTCAGCATCCTTTTTTTAACTTATCATCTACCAGCTTTCCAAATCTCACCACTCCAGTTCTCTTATTTCCCCCTCTGTCTTTCACTCCTCCCCAGGCTTCTCTCTTTTATCCACTCTTGAAACCCCCTTTGCCACCCACTTTACTCACCCTTCCACCAGCCTGCATCTTCCTTTCACCACCTCTCAGTTCCTTCCTTGTCAGGCATTTTCTCCTCCCTGTCAATCTCTTTTCCTACCACTTTCTCTCCTAGCCCATCTATCCCCAGAATAAAACAAAGGATATTATAATGCCTCTGTATCGTTCCATGGTGCAACCACACCTTGAATATTGTGTGCAATTCTGGTTGCAGTATCTTAAAAAGGATATAGCGGAATTAGAAAAGGTACAGCGAAGAGCCACCAAAATGATAAAGGGGATGGACGGATACCCCTATGAGGAGAGGCTTAAAAGATTATGACTCTTCAACCTGGAAAAGAGATGGCTGAGGGGAGATATGATAGAGGTCTATAAATTAATGAATGGAGTGGAACGGGTAAATGTAGATCAATGGTTTACGCCATCAAAAAGTAGAAAGACTAGAGGACATGCAATGAAGCTACAGTGTAACCTGTTTAAGACTAATAAGAATTTTTTTTTTTCACTCAACGCGAAATCAAACTCTGGAATTCGCTACTGGAGGATGTAGTAAAAGCTGTTAGTGTAGCTGGGTTTAAAAAAGGTTTGGACAAGTTCCTGGAGGAAAGGTCCATAAACCATTATTAATGAGGACCCGGGAAATTTGCTGTTTGCCCCAAGCATTTTGGAACCTGTGTGTCTTTTTGGAAAACTGCCAGGTTCTTGTGACCTGTATTGGCTGTTGTTGGAAACAGGATACTGGGCTTGATGGACCTTGGTTTGAGCCAGTATGGCATTTCTTATGTTCCCTTTCTTCTTTAACATTCTTTTCCTTCAGGGCCCTGTCCAATCACAATCTCTCTCTCCCACTATTCTCTTCCTCATAGGCCATCCCCAGTTTTCATCTACTAATTATCAGGTATGTCAGCCCCTGTTGTAGCTGTTTGAATTTTTATCTCATTTCCTGCTTTATTTCCATCAGATCTCAGGTCAGTGCTCTTTGCATCTCTAATTTTGCTAATTTCTCAACAAAGGACAATTGCCATGCATATAAGTACTGTAAAATGTTTAATGGCTGAAAAGCAATGAAATGAGACTTTAGATAGATTCAGTGGCAGTGGTTGATTTATAACTCTTTCAGTCTCCCTCTGCCCCTTCAAACTGTCCCCACTGTCTGTCCCCCCCCCCCCCCCACTGTCACACCACTTCAGTCCATCCCTTACAGTCCCACCAGAGAGCAGGATATTGGCTGCCAGAAGGAAGATCTCACTAACAGGTTAATGGTCCAGACTACACAGCTGCAGCAAGGAGGGTCCGGCTGGCTGAAGTTTATGATTTATTGAGTGAGTGGTGGCAGAGCAGCAGGAGTTGGTGAGAGGCAGAGGGGCTCAGTAATGCTGTGGCAGCCACAGCAACATCATATGGCCCACCAGTGTTCAAACTTACTTGAGGAGGCACTCCAGACCAAAGTAGAGTAGAGAGTCCTGCCTGCTTTCAAACCATGCAGCTGTGGCAACTTGCGAGGCAGGGGTGGGGAAAATGCAGACAGGATGGAGTTGGAGGCACTGGCTGAGGACCGAAGACAGTGGGGTCTGCCTGCAAAGTCCCAGCAGCAGTTGACAGCAGCACATGGGGCTCAGTCCAGTGGGGCCACAGGTAGGAGGAGGCAGTCAGGCAGTGCTGGAGACATTCTTCAACCAGTAGGCAGGTGTGGGGATATCTGCCATGCAGGTTGGAACTCCCTTCTGCAGGCAGCACTGAGAGGCATGATGATGAGGACACAGGGTAGGTGGGCCTGCCAGAGGTGAGGTTGGCTCTCTTCACTAGTGCAGTGAACAGCAGCAATTGTGTCGTTGGTGAGGGCACTCTAAAATGGTGGTAGCAGTGACTCTACATTTTCACATGGCTGTAGTTGGAGGAAGATGTTCTTGGAGCAGCGCAGCCAATTTCATGAGGTGGAGGTGGAGCTTCCTACTCATTGATGTCCTGTGCCAACAACATGCCAGCCCTGCACTACACAGTGAATCCATCAGATATCCCTGACAAGTACGGAGGAGTTCTTTTTATTTACTTTTTGTTACTTTTATAAATTCCAAACTAATACAAGATATGTTACACTTTCACATATCACACCCATTCTCCATCCAGCTTATCTAACCCCCACCACATTCCTCCCCCTCCCACCCTACCTATCTAGGCTTAATGATAACTAGTGATAATCAAATTATATTTTTATATTTAACTGTAAACACTTCCCAAATCCTCTTAAACTGTGGGAGCTTCCCAAGCCTGATCACCTTCAACCTCTCCATAAGTACACTCTATACATTTGTACTTGCCAAGTCTGCAATGACAGGACCTGACAGGACTTCCATAACAAGGCAACTTCACAGCATGTCCCCGTAGCACACATTCACACCAGTCTTCCCTTAGGACCACACCCCCTACCCCTCCATAACCCACCATCACACCCTCCACTCTCCAATCCAACCCCTGCCCCACCAACTCTTTAACTGCCTCTCCTATCTCACTCCAAAGGTCCCACAACTTTGGGCACTCCTACCACATATGTGGATATGTACCCTCCACACTGCATCTTCTCCAGTACCCAGATAGAAACCCTGGCACTATTATATGAAGCTTTACTGGGGTCAAATATCACCTATACATTACCTTGTACCCGTTTTCTACTATATGGCTAGAAACGGAACGTTTCCCCACCACACTGAATATTTTCTCCCATTGCTTCACTTAAATTCTTTCCCTAAATCCCTTTCCCACTGTTTTTGGAAATTTGCCTTAACTCCCCCAATCCCTAAGAGCATCTGGTAGATCTTAGATATCATCCTCTTTGGTGCTGCAGGGTCCCAGCACAAAATCTCAAAGTCTTGAAGACCCGCCTCATCTGCTCTTCTCCACTCCTTTGCCCCCAGCCAATGCCTCACCTGCAGGTACCCATAAAACCCATTGCTAACCCATTGCTCACCCCAAATTCCTCTTTAAAGTCTCAAATGATACCACCTCTCCTTCCGAACAAAACTGTATCAAGCTCAATACCTGACTTTTCTGCCTCTGGAACAGCAGATCCCTCAAACCTTACCCGACACCCTGAGAGCACCGGCAGTTCCATCCCCAATTTCCTCATCCTGCACCCTATCCTCTCTCTGGTACAACTGTTTATAGAATACATGAAATCCTCCCCAGTTCCCTCATTCCCCACTACTCAATGACCCCCTTCCCCCTAACTTTGATTACTGCCTTTTGGTCTTGGCCTCCCAGTTCAAAATTGTGCTGCTTTAGACACTGCAATTTAAAATTCAGTTCCTGAAGTTGCAAAGTCCTCACTTGAGTCTTCACTTCCTCTAAGGCTCTTCTATATTCCTCATCCTCCCCTTCCCATCACACTTCTCCAACATCCTCTCCTGGGCATAGGCCTCCTCCATCACCTGCAGTCTTTGCTTCTTTTTACTCGCAGCCCACATTGTGAGCTTCCTATCCTTATACTGTAGGCCTTACAACCATACCACAACATCCCTATCCCAATTTCCCCATTATTATATGTGAAAAATATTCCTCCATATCATTTACCAATGCTGCCACCACCTTTTTATCCTTAAGTAAACTGTTGTTTAATCTCCAAAATCTTCTCCTTCTTTGCTGTCCCCACTCTCTTGATGAAATCCAGACTTGGTCATGATCAAACTAAGTTGTCAGCTCTATCTCTGCCTTCACCACTGCCACCTGCAAATTCCTATCAACTAGTAGTAGGTCAATATGTGAGTAAGTCTGATGAGCTAGAGAAAAGAAAGAATACTGCAAAAGTCAGCAGTCGTCTGGTTGCCACAGATTCATCAATTCTCTTCCATTCCCCTACCTCTCAACTTGTCTAAATGAGGTTTCAAAACCAAATTAAAATCTCCCATGATTATCTTGCCTTATATAAACCCTGAAAGCTCAATAACCTATAAAAAAATTCCCTCTGACCATGACTGGGAGCATATATCCCTACTAAGGTCATCAACTTCCCCTTAAGTTGCCCTCTGATAGCCACATACCACCCCTCCCCATCCTTAGACACTTCTCATACCTCCATGGCTAGTGAATTCTGCAACAAAATAGACATACCACCTGCCTTTGAATCCCCTCGCTGTCCCTCAAATGTGCCTAGTCCCTTACACTCATATGTGTTTTTTGCACAATAACAATATCTCACCTCAGGCAATTGAGCTCCTTAAATAACAGCTGCCATTTCCGTGGCAGATTAAGTTTCTTAGCATTCAATGTTCCCACTATCAAAGAGCCCACCATCATGTACTCTCTCTTTCACCAACTATTACCTCCCTACACACCTGGTCCTCCCTTAATTCCTCTTCTGAATTCTGATCTCTCTAACCCCCCCCCCCTACCTCCCACTTCCCCAACTGTGTTGCCCAGGCATCATGGCAGCAACTCCTCTAGAAGAAGCATAGTCATTAGTGGACTCCCTCTTTCATAATATTGCCCCCTTTCATAATATGACCCACCATCCTCCATCACAACATGCCTGCTTAATCCACCACACCAGATATTCCTGTCATACCCACACTCCTGACACTCTGCCAAAGACCCCACCATAGTTTACATCACACACTCACCAGTCATACCCCATCCATAAAACCTTTCAAATACCACTCAGTTTGCATGCCAGTGTCCCAAGCAGCTTCTCAAAGTCCCTCAAGAGCCCAATCTCCGCTCAGATTGACTATAATTATAACTCAGTCATTCTCATCAACAAGTTCTTCTTGCTTCTTGCCATCAGACTGCCTCCTCAACCACCTCTTGCCACTCTCCACTCTTTGCCACTTTGCACCTGGTCTCCACTGGACTGGCTGTCCCTCCAGCAATTCCTCCAAACCAGCAACTCCCATGCTTTCCTTTCTGCACACTATCAGGGTCATTCCGAGGTGTGAATAGCGGGGATGGATGTCCTGTTGGGACATCCATCCCCACTATTCGGCCCCTCTGCTGACCCCAACTAACCTCCCCGTACATTGTATGGGGAGGTTAGATGGGGGCGGGAAAGGGATGTTGTGGGGGTGGAGTTAGGTTGGGCAGTGGGCGATCCGCGGCTCCAGACGTATAAGGCCTATTCCAATGTCAGCCCTGTACGTCCGGGGCTGGCGGGCTGTACGGGGAACTTATTCCACCTCTGAGGTGGAATAAATTCCTCTAGTCGGCGGGGGATGGCAGGCCTGGGGCACAACAAAGGTGGGAGGGGGTAGAGGAAAGTCCCTGCAGCCTGACCTTGGCCTTGAGAGGCCAGATCAGGGGTCAGGCTGCGGGGAATGAAGATTCTTGTCCAGTGGCCGGGGATAGCAACTCCTGAATGGAACTGTGGTGCCATGGCAACCGGATGCTATGGCACCATGGCTCCATTCAGGAGCCTTGACTAAGTTTGCCGGGATAGGTCTGACATGCGGGCTAACCAGAATCGGGTGCCGGCTATGGGGTCATTTTGGAAGCCCTATTCATGCTTCGGACTTCCAAAACAGGCAAAGAAACGTCCAAAGCACACAAACATCTCCAGAGCCATTTTAGAAGCCGGGTCTGTGGATGTCCCCAGTGTGAGGACATCCAAGTTTGAATGAAGGCATGGCCAGGGAATTCCCAGGAACCTGGATGTCCCTGCCTGATCTCAGAAATGTCCCGAACGTCTGGCATTGCATCTAAGTTAAGACCTGCTCCAGCCACCTTAAAAAAACAGAAGTTCTATTTGTAACAAGAAACACGAATTTTACTCCACCGTCAGAAATCAACATTGGAAAAACTACCCTTCCTGTTAAAGATGAGATCAAATACCTGGGAGTCACACTGGATAGGACCTTCAGTCTCGCTCAGCACATAAAACAAACTGTTAAAGCAATATACTTCAAGATACGGACAATCCAACAACTAAGACCATTAATTGACAGCTCTGATTTCAGATCTGTGGCCCAAATACTAATAACACCCCATCTAGACTACTGTAATGGTATTCTTCAGGGAACATCTAAGAAAAATCTACACACACTTCAATTAGCCCAAAATGTTACAGCGAGGATCATCTATAAAGAGAAAATAGCAAAACCATATATCTCCTATTCTTTACGCTCTACACTGGCTACCTGTATCATGCAGAATCATTTACAAATCTTTAGTTACTACATTCAAGATCCTTAACAATCTAGCACCATCTTTCCTTTCAACGCTCATCAACATCCCTCATGAAAACAGGGCAAGAAGAAGAATTAATCTACATATGATCCAAGTCCCAGATTCCATTAGAAAGACTAACCAGAAGACAAGTAAAACAGCTTTTTCATTCTTCGCTCCCACATTATGGAATAACCTCCCAATTGAAATTAGAGAAATCAAAGACCTTCTATCATTCAGAAAAGAACTAAAAACCCATCTTTTTACTATGCATTACCATAATCTTCAGCATGATATTGTTCCGAACTCACAGAAAAGCAATGCTCAACAATCATACTCAGACCCTACCTAGACAATGACCACTACTACATCTCTCATAATCATTCCATCTCACAGATCACCTAACTTTTGAATACAATATTATTATCATTTATGTAACAATCACCTTTTAAGGCTATTGTTAATTTTTATTTGAAGCATTACCAAATGTTACTCCAAGTTCATTGTTAGTTATCAACAGTTTCTATATGTTTCTGAGTTCTACCAAATGTTACTCCAAGTTCATTGTTTGTTATCAATAGTTTCTATATGGTTTTGAGTTCTATGTTAATTCTGTTCTAAAATTGTTCTCTGTAAAATTGTTCGCTGTAAAATAATAGCTTCTCTGTTATTAACTTTTGTTACATGTAAACCGCTACTGATCTCTGGAAGTGGCGGTATAGAAAGATTGTATAAATAAAATAAATAAATAAATAAAAGTGGTTATTTTGGCTGAAAAAACATACAGAGGGGTGTAGAGGAGAAAGTACTCCATCATCCCCACTACTCAGCAGAATTTCAGTGATGGCAGCAGTGGGATTTGAAGCCTGGCTTCTCTGTTCCTAGCCTACTATGCTAACCATTAGGCTATTCCTAGATGTTCAAGCTCTGAAATACTATTCTGGGGATGTCTATGTAAACGCCACCAGCGACGTCCATAACGGGCACATCCTGGTTTGTGAAATCATGTCTGCACCTGGATGTGCCTGCTTTTTTTTTCAGATGGTCTGGCTTAGACATTCCAGATTGCACTTGGACATCCTTTCTAAAATTCCCCTCCATTAGTGGTTTTTGAGAACACCAATAAATTGCCCTATGTTTTTGAAGGTTGAAAGGAAGCTGGCATCTTTTTCTGGAAATTAATATGATTTGAAACTGAACCTCGATGTTGTGGATGCTATTTTCAAACTGTGCAACAGCTTCAAATTAGACATTGCTATGCAATATAGCATCTTATTTTTAGGAAATATCAAGTGGCTATGAAAAATGTACAGCAAATATAAATATAAATTCCCTAAACAATGCTGTCTAACACAAAGCTTCCCTACCAAATGCTACCCCTGTATCGAAACCCACAGCCTTGGGGAAGCCTTAGATAGTACTATGTTTAGGGAATTTATAGTTTATCTTTGCTATCCATTTTTCATAGCGATCTTGGGATGATTACTATCAGGAAAGACAATATACTCGTACAATGTAGTTTGCAATGCTCAAATGGAAATTGCAGTAATCTAATGTGATAAGGCAAATTAATATAGAAATATATATCAGGGAATGTAGAATATAGTATGTAGGTAATGCGAGAGTATGCCTGCTGAATGGAGATGATGTGAACAGTAAGATTATTGACAGGTGATTAATTTGGTAACTGTATTTGAAATGATGGACTGAGGAGCAAGAATTGATCATTGTTTCATAATTGTACTATGTTGAGAGGATGGAATGAGTGATAGAGTGACAGTGATTAAACTGGGTGAGTAGAGAGACATAAGCAATGCATGAGAAGGGGATAAAGGGTTTGAGTGCGCAGCTGCAGCGTCTCTGAAAGATTGGGAGGTGACTATGCACCCAGACAGCTAAAAAGATATGAGGTTCAGAGTCCATTTAGTGATTACTTATTGAAAATACAATCATGAGAGGGAAGTTTGACTACACTTAGGCACATGGAGTCCCTATCGATATGAAGGTAGTAGTACTGTACAGTATAGAGATATCTGCAATATCAGGGGTAACTGTTGCCAAACTACACTGTTAATAATAACAAGAAGTAGGAATGAAATATTTGAGAGTTGGAAATGTAGAGGATCCAAATGATGTAATTCATCTTGGGGTAAAATATAGATAATCAACCCTTCTGAGCAGTTCATACAACAATTAATGGAGCATACAGGGTTTAAATGATAAGTCTGGCAAGGTTTGGTTAATAATGATCACGTACTTATCTTTAAACATCAGAGTGGGAGCAGATGGATGAAAACTCAAAATTAAGATAAAATGATATCTGCTAACCTTCACTTTTCAGTGAGAAAATGATAAACTAAGTCAGAAAAAATGCAATAGCATTGGCTGGTGGAAGGCTTTTTGACCTATGATGGTACAATCTCTGAAACCATGATATTGGCCTACTATACATACTGAGTTCTTTTTTCCTTCCCAATAAATTCATTTGAAGATGTTGTCTGTATTGCTGAATATTTTTAGAGTGAAAATGACATACAAGGGATGTAGATATTATCACTTGATTGCCATTGATATCCACTGTGGTCCATTGAGTGTATTTGTATACTCGGCAGGGAGTGAAGACAGGAGGAGAGAGACATGGCCAATGGATAGAGGGCAAGGGGTTGAAGGCAGAGAGAGAGAGAGAGAGAGAGAGATGGATTTTGGAGTGAATAAATGGGAGGTAGAGAGCAGGTAGGGAGTTTAAAAATATAGATACATAGAAACATGATAGCAGAAAATGACGGCCTATCTAGTCTGCCCTTCCATATCAAGTACAGTCAAACCTCGGTTTTCATGATTAATCCATTCGAAAAAGTCTGACTAAAACCGAAACGTATGAAAACTGAAGCAATATTTCCCATAAGAAATAATGTAAATCCAATTAATCCGTTCCAGACACCCAAAAATATTCACAAAAAATACATTTTATAGAGAATAACTATATTTTTACATACAGAAAACAATGAGAAATAAATATAAATGACTAATGAAATGGATAAATGAACATTTAACATCACTGAAAGCAAGCTAAGTACAGTACTGTACAGTACAGTATGTTAGCATCTGGCCTTAGCCACCCCTGACCAGCTGCTGTGCCCAGCTCTCTTCAGAATCATATTGGATTCAGTCCATTAAAATACCTTTACATTATCTGCTCAATGCTTCAGAATGTCAGAAAATCTTAATGATATAGCTTCAGACGTACCCTGCAAGAGAAAGAACTGCCTCCCACATTCATGCAACATCTCCTGCTTACGTTGACAGCTTTTCTTCCCTGCTACCTCCGAGCCTGAGGGGGCGCTCCAGAGGCGGTGGACGAGATCGGGGCCTTCCTCTCTGCGCAATCCTTGCCTCTTTGACTCTGACCAGGCTCGAGGATGTGTTTCATTTACGTGCTCAGCTGGCTTTCGCTTCTCATCACGCTGGCGATCGGTGCTGCCGGGACCAGGCGGGCGTTCTGGCAGTGTATACAGACCGGTGTGCAGCGCGAGGGTGTATGTATTTACAATACTGTACTTTACGAAAACTGAGGCAATGTACGAGAACTGGGACAAAATCTCAGTCAAAAAAGACGTTGAAAACCGAAGCGATGTATGAGAACCGGGACAAAATCTCAGTCAAAAAAGACGTTGAAAACCGAAGCGTATGAAAACCGGGGCAAATGAAAACCGAGGTTTGACTGTACTATAGTCCCTTTTTTGCCTTTAGAGATCTTCTGTGTTTGTCTCATACTTTCTTGAATTCAGATACTTTCCTCATCTCTACTACCTCCACTGGGAGACTATTCCATGCATCTACCACTCTTTCCGTAAAGAAATATTTCAGCATCTATCCCCTTTCACCCTCATCCTATGTCCCCTTGTTGCAGAGGATGGTGGTAGAGAGGAGATAAAGAGTTTGGGGTGAAAGGGTAGGAAGTAGAAAGCAGGGAAAGATACTGGGGTAAAGAGGAGGGACACGGATTGGAAAGGTGGGAGGCAAAGATTGGAGAGCAGGGGGTGAAGGACTACGCAAAGTGATGGAGCGTGTGGGGGAGGGGGGCAAAAAAAAGGTAGTGTGAAACATGCCTTTCACCCTAGGCTCCAACCCCTTCACCTTGCACTCTTCAATCTCTGTTCCTGATTCCTTTCCATGGTGAGAAGTATAGAGTAAGGCAGGGGATGAGGGGATGGGTAGGGAAAGGGGAGTAGAGGATGAAGGGGATAGAGGCAGAGAGTGGAAGGCAAGATGGGGAGCAAGAGAACGGGAATCTGTTGTGCAAGTCTTCAGGGAGAAAAGAGTATTGTGAAGTGATACTTTGTTCTTTTCTGTGTGTGTGTGTGCATGCATGCTAAGGAGGGGTCACCTCTGAGGGGTGGGAGGCTCAAGATCATATGGTGAAATCATGGAAGTCCTTTGTGCTGTTCTAGGGGGAGGGGGAAGGAAGGTGGTATGGTGGGGTCACCAGGCTCCTTTTTTCTCCTGTGTGGGTGTAAGGTGGTTGGCTGAGTCCCTCTTTTTTGCTGATGTGTGGGAGTAGGTGGGATAGTGGGGCCACTGAGCCCCTTTTATTTGCTGATGTATAGGTATAGGTTGTCTGGCGGAGTTGCTGAGCTCTTTGGCTATTCTGTGGGTGTAAAGTGGTGTGGTGGGGGCATCATGAGAGAAACGTCTCCCATTGCTAGTATATTTTAGTAGATGTCTTTGCTGTTTAATATACTGGCTTATTATCCACTCAGGGTTTGTTTCAATCAGCCGAGGGCAATAGATGATTATAGTGACTATCTATGAGATCTATATATGTAAATGAATATGCAAATATACCATCCTAACCTTTGCCCTCTCTAAAAGAAACAGTCAAACTATACTCATGCTTATAGGGCAGGTCAGGCACCATTTAGATGGCCCCCCTTTGATTGTTTCCACCTTATCAATGATCTTTTAAGACGTGTCTTTCAGAACTGAACACAGTTTGCACTGTGGAGTCTCAGCAGCAACCTATAGAGGAAACATTATTTCCCTCTCTCTTTACTCACCCATTATACTATCAACCTTTGCAACTCCTTTGTCATGCTGACTTGTTATCTTGAGGTCATCATAGATGATGACCCCTAGCCATTTTTCTTGTTTGATTACTGCTAGCTATTCAGATTTTCAGAAGACTGTGTTCAAGAGGAACTAGCTAAACTAACAGTGGACAAAGTCATGGGTCCGGATGGGATACATCCAAGAATACTGAGGGCACTTGGGGACATTCTAGTGGTTCCACTGTTTGACCTTTACAATGTCTCTTTGGAGTTGGGAGTGGTGCCGGAGCACTGGAGAGAGGCACATGCGATCCCTTTACACAAAAGTGGACGTAAGGATGACATTGAAAACTACAGGCCAGTTAGTTTAACCTCTGTGGTTAGTAAATTATTGGAAAGGCTACTAAAGGAGAGACTAGTGAGGTTTCTGGAGTCCAATGAATTGCAGGATATGAGGCAGCATGGATTCACCAGAGGCAGGTCTTGTCAGATAAATTTGATAGATTTCTTTGACTAGATTACCAGGGAGTTGGACCGAGGGACAGCCCTAGATGTGGTGTATTTAGATTTCAGTAAAGCCTTTGACACCGTTCCACACAGGCGACTTATAAACAACTGAGTTCCCTAGGGATGGACCCTAAAGTTACTGATTGGGTTAAAAAATGGTTGAGTGGGAGGCGACAAAGAGTACAGTTAAATGGAGCTCACTCTGAGGATAATGAAAGTTACCAGTGGTGTGCCCCAGGGATCTGTCTTTGGTCTGATTCTTTTTCACATCTTTGTTAATGATATTGCAGAAGGGCTGTCGGGTAAGGTTTGCTTGTTTGTGGATGATACCAAAATCTGCAATAGAATAGATACCCAGGAAGGAGTAGATAACATGAGGAGGGATCTAGCTAAGCTTGCTGAATGGTCTAGAATATAGCAGCTGAAATTTGATACTAAAAAATGCAGGGTCATACATTTGGGCTGCAAAAATCCAAAGGAGCTGTATAGTGTAGGGGGTGAGGTACCTCTATCCACAAAAGAAAAGCAGGACCCGGGCGTAATTGTGTCTGACAATCTTAAAGTAGCTAAACAGGAAGAAAAGGCGACTGTGAAAGCCAGAAGGATGCTTTGGTGTATAGAGAGAGGAATGACCAGCAGAAAAAAAAGGAGGTGATAATGCCTTTGTATAAGTCTCCGGTGCAACCTCATTTGGAGTATTGTGTACAATTCTGGATACCGCACCTTCAGAAGGATATAGGCATGTTGGAGTTGGTGCAGAGGGTGGCTACTAAAATGGGCAGGGGTCTTCGTTCTGAAGCATATGAAGACTGACTTAAAGATCTCAATATGTATACTTTAGAGGAAAGACAGGAGAGGGGCAGTATGATAGAGACATTTAAATACCTCCATGGCATAAATGCATAGGAGGGTCTCTTTCAATTGAAGGTAAGCTCTGCTACGAGGGGACATAGGATGAGAGTGAAAGGGGATAGACTCAGAAGTAATATGTGGAAATATTTCTTTATGGAAAGAGTGGTAGATGTGTGGAATAGTCTCCCAGTGAAGGTGGTGGACTTGAAGACAGTATCTGAATTCAAAAAATCATGGGACAAACACAGAGGATCTCTAAAGGAAAAAAAGGGACTATTGTAGTTGATATGGAAGGGCAGACTAGATGGGCTGTGTGGTCTTTTTCTGCCATCATGTTTCTATATTTCTATTTTGTTTAGCTTAGCTTGGTTTACTAAACTTAGTTTAAGCTTTTAAGCATTATTTTCCCAATATCTTTCTGACCACAAATGTAGTTTTATTGCATGCCAATAAAGATGATTTGTTCTATGATCTAAGTGGCATGCAAACAATGAGAAAATATGGTTTATTGCAGAGATAGTTTAGTAGAACTGATATCATGCACTTGTGCAGCTAACTTTGTACTTTATAGAATCATAATTCTTTAGTAGGATAATGTAAAAATAATGTGTTTGTGCCACCTTATGCAAACAATGCTATTATGTGCTTATGTTGCATAATTACATGGAAAACATGAACTACAAATATGTTTGGAGCTCTCAGTCTTGGATTGCTTTGCTAAAATATTTGTTTAATATGTTTAAATCCCTACTGTCTGGCATAGCTTCAAAAGTCTGTTTTCACAAACCTTCTGTTGCCTCATTAATGCCATATGTACTGAAATCAACATAGCTTGCATTTTGTCATAATGCCAATTTAGATTGTACAACGCTAAACAGGATGAATCTTATGCATCACACACAGGATGACGTAAAATACCATGTAGTAGCTCAATGATGAGTGACTTGGGGGAGTCATTATTCAAAACTAGCAAGAACTGGCTGAAATCTGTACCTGTAATGTCATCTTCAGGCTTGGACAAATGGGGATTAAAGGGATCAAGCTTGTGTGAAAGAAGCCACCCTGATGAATTCCTCTCTAGAAAAGAGTAGGATGGCAGATGACCCGTAAGTGGAGACCAGGAGAACAATTTTAGAAGTCATTTCCATAGGTAAAACAGTGCATCACCTGCAGAAGTGAGCTTTTATAAAATTTCCACCTCTGTATGTATCTAAAACAGGGGTTCTTAACTGGGGGTATCCATACCCCTTAGGGGTATGGGAACCAAATGATGGGGGTATTTGCTTGGATCTCTGAACAATTAAAAAAATGTTAGATTAAAATTTAGATTATTAATTATCACAGTTATCAACATGGAATGATACATGGAAAAACATTGCCTGAGGAAATACTTCAAGAAGTCAAGAACCATTTGGAAGTCCTAAGTATAAATTTTGAGGGCTACTTGTCAGATATTAATGATTTTACCATGGAATCTGTTTGGATCATGAACCCATTCTCGTTTGATATATCTACGATGAGTGACAATGATTTAACAAAGGATGAGTTCATTGAATTCCAAGATGACCCGAGAAAGAAAGCTGATTTCTAAAAGGCTGGGCTGGATATCAGGCAAATCATAGCTTACCCTAGCTTGACAAAGAGGGCAATGAATGTTTTGGTTCCCTTCAGAACTACTTAGCTCTGTGAAACAGGATTTTCTGCATTATTAAACCTTAAATCAAAGTGGGAAAATCAACTTGATGTGTCAGATGACATGCAAGCAACATTGTCAGTAACTGTACCTCGATTCCCTGTTTTGATTTTGCAAACGTAGCAGCAAAAATCTCATTAGTTGTAACTAGCTTGTGTATTTATGACTTGAATAAATATGATCAAATCCTTAGGACTTTCTCGAAACAGTTCTGTTTCTAGCTATATGAGTTTGACAGTCTGGCAAAGGGGGTATGGGGACATACTGGGCGATCCACTGAGGGACTATAGTCATAAAAAGGTTAAGAAGCCCTTCTGTAAAAGTAGATATGTAGTGTCAATTTGAGTGCTCTTTTACCTGCTGTAGGTGGAGACCTTCCAGGGAGTAGGGTGTAGGGTTTGCTTGGAGTCTGCACTATGTACCTACTTTTGCTTTTTCAAACCATGCAACTAAAGACACTAAGGGGCTTGTTTACAAAGCCGCGTTAGCGGTTTCCGCTCGTTATCGGAGCCACGGCCCCATTGATTTCAATGAGGCTGTGTCTCTGATAACGAGCGGAAATCGCTACCGCAGCTTTGTAAATAAGCCCCTAGAACTCTTTATTCATTCACATCACTTCATTCAATATATGATGCACGCACACACACACACATATATGTATATGAAGGCAAATTTTACAAAAGTTATTTGAGTGAATTTTGTGACGTGGAAGTGAAAACATACAGAAAGTGAGGTCAATCTTGGAAGAGAGAGTGTGCATGTGCGAGGCCGATATAAAATCCCTTCCCTCAAAATGGATGCATTTTAAAAAAATATCCAGCGACGAGATACACGTGTATGTTTTGCAAGACTGTGGCATTTACCCATGGAGACTTTCCTAAGAGCATGTAGTAGAAACACAAGCACACAGCCCAAAGTAAGCATACATGTAGATTGGTGGCATGGGAGAAAATCTATACATGCAGAGCAAGACATTGCCAATGGTGGATAGGCACATGCAAATAGTAGCCTTCCAATCAGAAGGTTACCAATTTGAGGCCAACCTGGGGCCTGTGATACAGCTCCAAATTTTGTATTTTTTAGTGCCATGTTTAGGATTAAAATGATCTGAAATGAAATAGAAAGTTTTGTTGATATATCCCATGTCGTTTCAGGCAAATGCACATCCCTAGTAAATATGTCATTGCTGTTTCCCATTATTCAGCCTCCAGAGATCAAAATGGTTTTGGTCAAACTGAGCCTTGTGGGAAGTAAATCATTTATTTGTACTCATACATTTTTAGTAGCTTGTGTGAGTGATTTTCCTCGTGTCAATGGGTCCGATATTCAGTTGGGCAGGCTATGTGCCACTATGGTGCATAGCTGTGCTCACCGACCCTTAACCCAGGATATTCAATGCTGGGGTCATATGTGGTCCTGGCATTGAATATCCAAGGATCGCCGCACACGCTGGAAACCGTGGTAGCTAACCTGCCAGCAGTAATTATTGCATGCTGCTGGTTAGCGACCTGCACCTAAAAAATAGACAAGAGAAAATCTCATCTATCTTTTAGGTGCAGGAGCTAACTGGGCAGCATGCAATATTGCTGCTGCCCAGTTATTGATCGTCTCCACCTCTGCTCCTCCCAGGAATGCCTCCAAGCTAAGCAGTTAGCATCAGGACACGTAAGGGCCAGCATCAGGGATACTCAGCGGCACTAACCATCTTAGTGCCATTGAATATCCCTCTCAGTGGCAATTACACGGTTTACAGGGCTGTAAACTGTGTAATTTCCCTTCAAATATTGGGCCCAATATTTATAAAGACTAAAGGGCTCGATATTGAATTGGGCAGGTTATGCACTGTTACGGCACATGGTCCTGCCCGCTGACCCTTAATGCCGGATATTCAATGCCGCGGCGACAGCATTGAATATCCAGGGTCGCCGTATATGCCCCAGAGCTGCTGAAGCTAAGCTGGGTAGCGGCGATAGTGCACCTAGTTTTACACACGGGTCGCTAACAGGGTAGCGGTGCACTATCATCACTACCCGGTTAGTGACAGTCACTGCCTCCGCCTTGCCCCAGAATGTCCCCAACACGCCCTGATGCTAACTGGGCTGTAAACCATGTAAATGTCTTTTGAATATCGGGCCCAAAATCGTTGCTTTATTGAGTATATCTAAGTTTTAAAAGATTAGCAATATTTAACTGGCTTCATATCCATGTTGTTGTTGTTGTTGTTAAGTGCCATCGAGTCGGAGTCGACTCATGGCGACCCTCTGGATAGCTATCCTAAATTGTGTTCTATCTTCAGTCAGGCGGCTCATTGTTGACAGACTGGTACCCGTAGCTGCTGTTATTGTATCGATCCATCTCATTGCTGGCCTTCCTCTTTTGCGTTGACCTTCTATCTTGCCAAGCATAATGTCTTTCTCTAATGATTAAAGGGACATTACTATTTACTTAAGAAAGAAGTTATGCCATTCCTCTTAAAATATATGATGTTAAGGAAGCTATGGGGCGTGTTTATTAAAGTGTGCTAAGGTCTAGTACCTCAGTGCATGTTAAGAGGCAGAAATTAGTGCGGGAGATAAAATGGGCCTACACTGACTGTGGGAGTGTGACTAGCATCTCCCCCTGCTGTTACTGAAGTGAGAAGCACCTCACTGCATTAAAACTGCAAGTGCAATTAGCACTGGTGCACTTAATGGCATCCACTGAGATGGCGGTAAGTGCCCTTGGCTAATTGCAACAGTGACAGCGCATGCTATTCATCCCTACGCTAACTGCAATGTGCAGTCAGTGCCCACTCTCTGCCCCTAAACTCCCAGCCCCTACCCCATCACACGCTAAGCTATTAGTGCATGCTTTAGCATTATTTATTTTATTTTATTTACATTCTCTTATATACTGTGCTATTCTGCATCAGTGCGGTTTACATTGAACAAACTGAAATTACATTGAACAGGGCATTATAACTTGGAGATAACTATTTTACAGGGAACATGGGCTATGGAGGGTTAAGTGGCTTGTCCAAGACCACAAGGAGCACCTGTGGGACTAGAAACCCCAGTCCTTCTGGCCCAAGGTTGCTGTCCTCTAGTGGGATTTGAACCCCTGACCTTCCGGCCTGAAGTACCTTGCCCCAACCACTAGGCCACTCCTCCACTCCAGCATGCAGGAAACATTAGCACGTTATAGTAAACATGCCCCTATCTGTGTTGGGGTAAATAAAGGGGGGGGGGGGTTATTTACTAAAGTGCACAAACATAGTACAGCTTTAGCATGGGAACAATCCCTATGGAATCCTGAGGCATTCATTAAACTGCAGTTCCTAGGTGGTAAATCTCTGTATCGCTGTGGAAATAATGAGGTATGTGTGTGAGGGCATTGTACATGTGGGCATTGTACATGTGGGCATTGTGCATGTGGGGCATTGTACATGTGGGGCATTGTACATGTGGGCATGGTACATGTGGGCATGGTTACATGTGGGCTTTGGTTGCATGTGGGCATTGGTTACGTGTGGGCATTGGTTACGTGGGGGCATAGGTTACATGTGGGCATTGATTACATGTGGGCATTGTACAAGTGGGCAGGGTACATGTGGGCCCAGTACATAGGGTTGGATATAGGTGCAAACAGTACTCATTCAGTACAGTGCTTGCACACTTACATAACATGTAGATCAAGGCAGAGGGGTTCTCTGTAAAAGACTTCAAGATTTGCCTGTTTTCACTTGGACCCAGTGACCACCTGTGCAAAACACCCAATTTCCTTGTGTGCTTGGTGGATCAGCTGGAGTTCCATAAAGCAGCTGTACGGTGCCTCCATCTAGTGGTTGTTGCTCAAAAGTATTACAATTAATTATTTCCTTAAAGAAAAATGTATATGAAGACCTAGTACCTCTATCATTAGTAAAAAGTTAATTCACTCAGATTCAGGGTTTAAAACTATTTATTCAGACTCTGAGTTCATCAAGTAAAAATAATTAAATTCTGCATTCAAAAACACAAAGTTCTATAAACTCTTAAACTGGGCTCCATTCAGAACAGCATATTGCCTTCCTGTTCTCTTTCCTGACATGCAGAATCACCTCTGATGTCATCAACATCTGATATTAGGAAGGGAAAGTACCGTATGATGAACCTGCTGCAATGTTAGTTTGAATTAAGGATAAGAATTAAAAAATACTTACTTCAGCTACAATAAGTCTTCATTGCATGACTTCAATAGTTCCTATGTAGTCCATACTATAATTTCCTGCACTGGTATTCTAAAATGAGTGAGGTCCTCAAACTTGCAGAAAATGATAGAAGTCTCCCTTAGAGCCCTTGGTAGGGGTAGGAAAGACAGGTGCCCACTTGGTGTGCCAGACCACATCCATCTGATAGCTAAGACCTGCCGCTTCTTTCTCTATAACATCAGCAAAATCTGCCCCTTCCTTTCTGAATACACTACTAAAATGCTTATCCACTCCTTAATCACCTCCCGTCTTGACTACTGTAACCTACACCTTGCTGGTCTCTCTTTGAATCATCTCTCTCCCCTTCAATCTGTTCAACACTCTGTTGCGCAGTTAATCTTCTGCCAGCCTCGTCATGCCCATATTACTCCTCTTCTCAAGTCACTTCATTGGCTCCCTATCCGTTTCCGCATCCAGTTCAAACTTCTCCTGCTGACCTATAAATGCATTCACTCTGCGACTCCTCACTACCTTTCTTCTCTTATCTCGTACAACCCCCCTCGGGAACTCCGCTCTTCCAGCAAACTGCTCCTATCTGTGCCCTTCTCTTCTACTGCTAACTCCAGACTTCGCTCCTTTCACCTTGCTGCACCATACGCCTGGAACAAACTACCTGTGTCTGTACGCCAGGCACCATCCCTAACCCTCTTCAAATCCAGGCTGAAAACTCACCTCTTCGCTGCTGCTTTTGGATCTTGACTCTCCTGATCTCCTTTTTCCTTCCCTTGCTTTATCCCTGCCTACACCTTCTGTGTTTGTCTTGACTAGATTGTAAGCTCTGATGAACAGGGACTGTCTTTTACTTGTCTGTGCAGTGCTGCGTACGACTTGTAGCGCTATACAAATGCTCAGTAGTAGTAGTAACACCAGTAATACCAGTGCGCCATACTGCTCTCTCTCTAGCATTGGAAATAAGCCTCTATGCCCAGTGTGGGATTGCTAATCTTCCTCCAATGATACAGGTTTTTTTTTTGTTGTAAACCTCTTAGGTGTGATTTATGATGAACGGTGTATCAAATGAATGGAGTAAAATAAAGGCATGCCTCTACAGAGGACCAGTTGGTCTCATTATTAGAGGGAGACCCACAATATAGTATATCAGAGGGAATCATTCCCTATTTCCACATCCCTATTTTGCACTGTCCAGAGTACTCTCTGACCCAATGGTCCTGATCTCGTCATGCCCTTCTGGTTAATTGAAAAAAAAAAGTGAGTCTTTAAATATGAGATACCATCAAGTAGGAGAAGGAAGAGTTTGTTTCACCATACATGCAGCAGGTGAATATGAATAGAAATTCAATGTGAGAAGGGGAAGAAAATAGCAGTGGGGGTATACTACCATTTGCCTGGCCAAAACAAACAGTGATAATGAAATTCTAACAGAAAATATGGAAGCTAACAAAATTGGCAACACAGTAATTATGGGTGATTTCAATTACCTAGAACTGATGGAAAATGTCAATCAGGACCTGCTAGGAAGGTAAAGTTTCTGATGAAAAAAATGACCTCATGGAGTTGCTGTCCAGGAACCTACACAAATGGGAGCTATTTTAGACCTAGTTCTTAATAGAGCACAGAATTTGGTGCGAAAAGTAATGGGTTTGGAGCCACTTGGCAATAGTGATCATTTATTAAGTCAAAATTTGATCATGGTATGGAGGGAAGATAGTAAGGAAATCTACTGCACTAGCCTATGATAAAATGAGGAAATGATTAGAAAAGAAACAAATAAAAAAGAGGCTGTAAAAGTTAAGACTTTATATCAGGCATTGATGTTTTAAAAATATAATATTGGAAGCTCCCAATAGATGTATTCCACTAATTACAAAATATTTATTTAACTAAGCTTATATACCATTTTTCTAAAAGTCAAAGTGGTGTATATCCTGGTACCGTATACTGGCATAGTTAAAAGATGAAGTTGAGAGAGGTTGTTAAAAGCCAAACAACAAAAATGGAAGAAGGATCCAAATAAAAAAAAACAGGAAACAGCATAAGCATTGGCAAGTTCGATCCAAAGCATTTATAAGACAGGCAAAAAGAGAATTTGAAAAAAAATCTTGCAGTGGAAGCAATATTTTATAACTAAAACTTTTTGGGGTACATTTGAAGCAAGAAGCCTGTGGGGGAATCAGGTGGACCACTGGATGATAAAGGAATAAAAGGAGCAATAAGAGAGAACAAGGCCAAGGTGGAGAGACTAAAGAAATTCTTTGCTTCGGTCTTTACTGAAAAAGATGTAGAGAAGATATTCATACCATAAATGATATTTAAAGATGACAATTCAGAGGAATTGAAACAAATCTCTGTGAACCTGGAAGATATTATAGGGCAATATGACAAAATGAAGAGTAGCAAACAACTTGGATCTGATGGTATACATTCCAGTGTGCTGAAAGAACTGAAAAATGAAATTGAAGACCTATTAGTAATTTGTAAACTATCAATAATATCATCCATAGTACCTGAAGATTGGAGGATGCCCAATGTAATACCAATTTTTTAAAAGGGTTCCAGGGGTGATCCGGGAAATTACAGACCAGTGAGCCTGACGTCAGTGCAAGGCAAAATGGTTGAAACCATTATAAAGAGCAAAATTACTGAACAGGTAGACAGTAATGGTTTAGTGGGATACAGCCAACATGGATTTAACCAAGGGAATCTTCATCAATCTGTTATCTTGTTTTAAAGGTGTGAATAAACATGTAGATAAAGGTCAGCTGATGGATATAGTGTTATCAAGATTTTCAAAAAACATTTGACAAGTTCCCTCATGAGAGACTCTTGAAATTAAAAAGTCATAGGGGAGATAATGTGATGTGCTGAGCAGGGAGCATGTAGGATCTTCCTGCTCAAAGGTCTGACTGCCCCTACTGGGAAATTTTTGGCTTTGGGATTGACAAACTTACCCAGCAGAAATGGAAGGAGTTCTGAGTGCAGTGGGGGAGGAGAGGGCATATTGCCAGTGGCGATGGCAATGAAACCCATCAAGAAGGAGTGCAAGAAGCTGTGGCCTTTTGAGGGAAAGATGGTTGATGGGCAGGTCTCCACCTCTCCTCCAGCTGCAGCAGGTCTTACCACAGAAGTTACCACGGAGGTCACAGCAGCAGTAGAGGTGGCTTTGGACTGCAAGTTTGATTTGCAAAGCTGCAAAACCTGCAGGGGTGGTTGGAGGCTTATGCAAAAGACTCTGGCGAATTAGCAACAAGGAGGACTGTGCATAGGCCACAGAGATAAACTATGCATGGCTGCATTTGTGTGTGTGTGTATGAGGATATGCTCGATGAACAAGAAAATCAGTCTTGGAGGAATAATTTGTGGCTAATTGGCCTCCCGGAATCACTGGGGGAACAGGATCTGAGAGGATTCCTGAAAACATGGATTCCCTGGGAACTGCAGCTGCAGATCATACCCAGTGAGCTGAGGATAGAGCTTTTTCACAGGATCGGTCCTGTGCATGAGGGTAATCGGGAGGCCCAAATTGCAATTTTAAAGCTGCTCAATTATGCCTACATGATGGAAATCCTTCAGTCCTTGCGTAAGGGGGATACTGGACTACCAGAGGAAAAAGAGTCTCTGCTTTCAGGACTATTCTAATTAGGGGGCATGTTTACTAAAGTCCGCAAATCTGCGCGCCGCAAAATAGCGCACGGCAACGCGGCATTTAAACGCGCAGAAACGCGTTTAAACGCCCCGCACACGTGCGTTTCACCCCCGCACAGGTACGCGGCACACTAACGGGCCCCGTACAAGTGCGGACACCGCAAACGTCCGATAGAGGCGTGGAACGGCTAAAAGAGGGCGGAGGAAGGCTCCGGAGGGGCGGAGGGACGGGGTCAATGGGTGGAGAGTGGGAGGGGAGAGGCTCCCCGCACAGTATCGGGCCCGAATTTCCATGTAAATATTAGCGCGAGTGAAACCCTCGCGGTAGAGGGCATTTAAAGGGAAGAGAAACCATTTCCGTCAGCAATGTACAGGAACACCGGGAAACCTAAAAAACGTGAGCAGTGTGATATATGTGCACAGAACAAAATTGCAAATAGAACCTGAAAATGACCACAACAAAACTATTATAAATAGTAATCCAGCTGGGGAACAGTTATAGTGATGGGCAAATATACAAAACACACCCAGAAAAGCTCCAGAAAAAGGAGATGAATATTGGAAGGGTCTACGGAGCGGAGACTCTTCCGAAAAACATCTCCGTTATTGGAGCTTTCCTCGGAGTGTTTGCTATGGTTGCCCATTAATACCACTGTCGCCCAGCGTGGTGATATGTTGTCCCCCATTTTCCCGTGGTCATTTCTGGTGTTTATGTGCACGTTTGTCACCAGACAGGGTGCATATGCCCACAGTAAAAATGTGTAGAGCAGGGTTTGTGACTCCATCCTGCCAGGCCTACTGCCTCCAGGGGCTGCACTGTCTCTGTGGCCAAAGTGTGGTACAGCAGACAGAGTCATTACCTCTAGGACCAGAGGGCAGAGGTTCAAAACCCAGCTGGGGCACCTGCCAGCCCAGTCCCTATATTTTACCCACCACTAAATAAAGATAGCGCAGACACCCCTGTAGTGCAGGGAACATAAGCATGGGGAAAACACCCATATTTTATCCAACACCGCACACACACCACAACAATGGGCATTACCTACAGCCAAGTCCCCCAAATGCAGTCCCGTACTGCCACATTGCAATCAGGCCAACTGCTTTTTCTGAGAGACGTTCATGCCAGCATGTTGGCGGACAAGTACATGTGGTGCAGGGGGCAGTGGCTGCTAACCACAGAAGACAGAGGCCTAGCCATGTGCAGGCTGGCACAGTCCACTGCAACAGACAGGCCCTGCCGGATCCACAGTCATGGACAGTCCAGGGAATCCAACCAATCTGTGGCTACACAGTGGTGCAGTGCACACAGACAGTGCATGCAAGAACAGAAGGTCACAGGTTCAAAGCCCAACTGGGGCTACTGCCAATCCTGCCCACATATTTTTCCCACAACTAAACAGTGATAGTAAGGACACACCTTTCATGGCGGGGACATATGCAATGGTAAGACATCTATCTTTTACCCCACTGAGCACAGACACCATGAACAGGGGCAGTACCTAGAGCAGAATCACCCAAATGCAGACCTGGTGGGCCACACACCAGTCAGGTTCCATGCTGACACTCATACAAATGCCTGTGCTGTATATCTATGCACCACCCCCATGGCATGTAGATGTAGCCCATGCATATTCATGAGGGATAGCAGGAAAACCCGAACAGTGTGATGCAAACCTGGACTGGAGTTGGGAATCTGTGCCGTAAAGCAGCAGCTATCAAGGGCAGACACACCCACACCCACAGGCCCCATTGGCCAATGTCTCCTGGAAAGGCAGAACATTGGACCGTGCATGCAGCACCCACAACGAGCACTTGCATAACTTACCAATGTCACCCTACACCTGAGGTATACGGTACACAGCTCTGAGACGTTTGCTAGGAGCACAGGCAGGCAGATATCCATACGTTACGTACATACTGCTAGTTGACCCCATCCAAACAATCTGTTAGGTGTTTGCGGGGCATGCTCCAGGACTGGCCTCTGACGGTGTTTACCACCCTGGGGAGTGACCACCAGCTGTAATGCGTACCATATCCATGCCTTGCCGTGCTCAGGACCAGTTTGGTGGGCAAGGCTACTTACCCCCTCAATCGTAGCACCATGATGGCAGAGGTGTGGAAGTGTGTGTCTGTCTATACAGTGGGTGTTGGCTGCAAGCCCCTTCAACAGCCCACACTGCCAGCACTGTTGCCAGTATTGGCCAGCCAATGTGCATAATGAGGTGCAAGGTACCATGGGTATAGCCAGGGCAGGGTGGCGTGGCCAGGATGCATCTGCACTGGGCATTGGGCCCTGGCAGGGACATTGGCTGGGATATTGTAGTGTCTGGCCACCACCTACACAGACAGGGTGGTCAAAGCATGTCCTTCGGGGGGATCACGCTCACCCTGACTGTGCAGTGACCACAGCATGGCTAGGCCCCCCACCCCCACATAGTGCTGTATAGTAGTTCTCTCATGTAATAGATATGGGTTTCTCTTTGGGGCCCAGTCACTGATCTATCTGCTTGCTGTGTATGCAGACAGCCCAGTTCTGGGTGCATGCATCTCCATTGGGAACATGCACTATGGACTAACCAGCAGACTGTTTTGTAGCTGGTAAATGTCTTGCTATAATGGCTTGCAGGGTGCAGGGGAATATCTGGTGGTGGAGTGCAGCTTACCATACCCTGGGCTTATGTCTGTCTGCTATTGTGTTATGGCTGTTTATGGAGCTGCCTGCCTGGGGGGGTGGTGGTGTTCCTCAGCAGGACTGGGGTTGATGTTGCCCTCTACTGCCACCTTTGCAGGGAGGTAGAGTGTGGATCCCTTGATGGGGACCATGTTTGCCACAGGGGGGGGGGGGGGGGGTGCCGGATAGTGGCAGACAGGGATATCCATGGTGTTTGTGCAGAGACTAGCTATCTTACACATTAACACTGCTTTGGAACGCCCGCTTGGCCTCCATCAGCCATGGCAGGTGTTGTTGACCTGGTCCTGGCCACCTCATTGCACACTCAGGGTGAGCACAGTACCCGCACGATGTAACGGTGTGTGGCTACTCTGTGCCAGTAAAACACCCGGTCAGTGCCCCCTACTAGGCCAAGGTGCTGTGTGGGTGCACCCGGTCACTTCCCCCAACAGGGCCGAGGTGCTGTGGGGGTGCATTCCCCATCTTGTGTCCATCTGCGGACAGCTAATTTGCATGTGCAGTGCATCATGGGTACGGGTGGCCTAACCCTATCCTGTTGACACCAGCAGACTGTCTTTGAGGTGACGTGTAGGCTATCTGCAGCCAGCCAGGGGCCTGCTTACAGCTATGGAGCTGTAGCGCAATGGTTACATCACTGCCTGTGCAGCCAGAGGTCATGGGTTTCAACCCTCAGTGGGGCCCTGTGGTAGGGCTGTCCACTGCTTTATTTTTATTTACTGTACATATGTCTATGCCGGCAAGACCACCCTCAGCTTACTATACCCATTAGGTGCCTCTGAGGGTGCTTCATAGGGCGCCCTGTAGGCCACCTTATGGTTGCCATCCCTATAGGGTGCACTATACATTATCCTGTGTCGCAACATACATGCTGCCCTATAGGGGACATTCAAGGGTGCCTTGGCGAACAGTGCACTGTAACATGTGCCTTATGGGCCGCCATATGTTAACATGCTGGGAGAGTGCGTTTGCTAGTAGTGATAACAAAATAAAATTATACAGCCTCCTACAGCACTCCACAACATAATACATACTGCCTCAGCAGGCATTTTTCACTGGGCATTGTGAGGAGTTGAACCCCTGATCCCTGCACCATTGGTCAGTGTTTTAGCCATTGTGCTGTGGCTCTGTTCCTATGCTTGTGCATCAGCGCGCCACCTTGTGCCTATCAGCGCGCCGCCTTCTGCCGCCCAAGGGGACCAGTGCGCCGCCTTCTGCTGCCCAAATATTAACTGTGCGCCGCCTTATGCCGCCCAAAAAGCACTGTGCGCCGCCTTATGCCGCCCAAAAAGCACTGTGCGCCGCCTTATGCCGCTCATAAATAACTGTGCGCCGCCTTATGCGGTTCCAAATTAATTTGCCTCCTAAAACAATTTTAATCATTACAGTTACTGCCTCAGCTGACCTTTGTCATTGCGCACACTGGGGGATTGAACCCATGGACCCTGCACCATTGGTCAGTGTCTTCACCGTTGTACTACAGCTCTGTTGTTTTGTATACTCAGCAGCGCGCCACTTTGCCTTTCCACGCGCTAATGTCGACCCCCGCACATTAGCACGACGCGCACACGTCCGGTTGCTTACTACCGTTTTTTTTCTATTTTCTGCCTGAACCGCCCACTCCTTATATGGCACAGGCACACTAGCGCGGCCCCGCACGTTAGGAATGTTTAGTAAACATGCCCCTAGGTCTCCCAGAGGCATAGGGAGTTTCCCCCAATTTTGTGATAAGCTGTTTGGCCTGAAAATGAGGTTTGTATTGCAGTATTTTATCAGGGGGCTACATTGTTCTTCAACTCCACGCAAGCTACTTGAGATTTCCTGACCCAGTGTGAGCATCACCATTTGTTCCCTACTGGGCTTGGGAGGTCCTTTTCAAGGTACTGTGTATAGGACATTGAGCCTGATACCAGGAGAGGCACATCTGGGCCTTCCTGATGGCCCCAGGCAAGACAGGCCCGTTTGGACCCAATTTTGGTCCGTGGGAACATAATGCCCGTGGACAGTCCAGTGTGCCCCTTCTGCCTGTGGGGACGTCTTCACTGCAGGTGCCCTCAACATCCATGGCTCTGGTCTCCCAGTTCCCCATCATCCGACTCATGGCTGGCCTACTGTGGCCTGGATCGGCGGTGGTGACTTCCCCACACCTGGCTCAGGCCCCAGGGGGGATCCTCGGGCCTGATTGAGCTAAAGGTGCTGCTTAAATCATCTTTGAGGTGGTATAAGCACCACATCCCCACAGGCCCGGCATCATGTACAAGGCTGTGACCTGAATCAGCCCTGTATGTGCTGCCGGCAGGGCCCGTCTTCACTTTGCCCCATCCCGCTCCCTGCAGACTCTCCCCATCCTGATGCACAGGATGTATGGGGAGAGCCAGTGGGGGAATTGGCCTCCGATGCCTTGCAGGGCTGCACGTTCCACCGGGATGTGCAACCCCGCATCCCGCATTCAAGAATGACCTCCATTTTGGGCCCAAAGATAGGAATGCAGGTGACATGTGAGTTGGGATTGGGGCCTTACATATGAAGTTGGACTGGAGACTGGATCTTGTAATCCCCCCCTTATTGGGGGTAGTTGCAGCAGCAGAAAGGACTTTATGGGCAATCTGCAAGGGACTATTTGGACAGCTTGCCCCTCTGAGTTCAGGATATTTTTGTATTTAAAGGGGGTAAATATTGCAAGGTTGAATTTGTGAGGGAAAGCATGCAAGAGCCTGAGTGGGAGTACATGCGAGTGTGTGTAAGAGGGGGGAGAGGGGTTGTGGGTAGAACAGTGGGGGGTGGATAGTTGGGTAAGTAGGCTATGTGGGGCTAGAGGGTTCTGGATGAGGTGAGTAAAATACGGGGTAGTTGGGGCGGAGCATTATACGTGATCAGTCCTTGGGAGAGGATGAAGTCAGGAGGGAGGGGCACAAGAGACATTGAATGCAGTTGTGTGATTATATGTTTGGAAGGGAGATAAGAGTGAGGGGGATTGTGTGGCTGGGGCAACCCTGTCTGCTTCAAAGGGGAGTTGGGCAGAGAGGGTGCAGCTTTGGATGTGGGAAGGGACATGATAATATCATTGTGTTGTGTGACTTGGAATGGGCTGCATTCCCCTATCAAAAGGCACAAGGTGCTTTAGGTGCTTCGATTATGGCAGACTAGTATTGCATTGTTGGAAAAGACACGGCTTACAGAGAAGGAACATGCTAAATTGAAGAGAAGGTGGGCATGGGGCATGTATGGAATCTCTGTGGGGAATAAAAGGGCAAGGATGGCGATCCTTATAGACAAGAACTAGGTATGTCAGATATCTGCAGTAGTAGTGGATGTGGAGGGTTGGTATGTTATGGGACTGGGGACTTTTTAAGAGCAACAGTTGACTCTGTGTAGCCTTTATGCTCCTGAAACCTATGATTTGGGTTTTCATAGGCATGGTATTCAAGAACTGCAGGACCTAAGGGGTGACCAAATTTTAATAGGGGGGATTTTAACTTAGTATTTGATCCACAACTGGACCAATTGCACAACCCCAGTAACATCATGCTAAACAGGAGAAAAGGGTTACCCTGGTATGCAAGCATTTAGATCTGCTGCATGTAGCTTTGCGCCCTCAGGAGCTAGAGTTTACTCACCTCCCAAGGGTGCACTCCACTCAGTCTTACATTGATTATATTCTGGTATCCCAGTCTTTGTTCCTTTAGATGCAGGAATCTAACATAGTGCCGACTGAAATTTCTGATCATGCCTTAGTATGGGGGGATCTGAAACAGGTGTGGCATTTTCTGCTCTGCTTATGAGGATATGGCTTTCTGAGAGTATGTGCAGTGGAAATGGGCAGAGTATTTTGAATTTAATGTACAACATCAGGAGCAGTCCATGTTGTTTTGGGAGATGGCAAAAAGTGTTCTGAGAGGGGATATTTTTGCATACTGTTTGCGGAGGAAGTGAAAGCTAGATAAGAGGTTGTTGATGTTGGAGAAACAGTTCTGCAGGAATTGGCCATTTTTGGCATGAGATCCCTTGAAGGCAGCGAGGGAGCAGCTTTTGGCATCACAGGCAGCTTTAAATACCCTCTTGCACCAACAGGCAAAGCGGTTTATATTTTTCTGGCATGGCGATAAGTTGGGTTGGCTGCTGGCAAATTTGACTAGGACTGGGAAGGGCATCTCATATATCATGGTGGTTAGACAACGGAATGGTAGGATTGTAAATTCAGAGTGGGATATAGGAATGGATTTTTGTCACTACTATTCAGAATTGTATAGGCAGGAAGAGGGGGGAAGTTAGGGAGCAGAGACGGTATTTACAGAAGGTGTGACTGCCTCAGTTGAAGGCAAGGGCGTGTTTGGATGCTTCTATTACAGAAGAGAAGGTGGGAAGGGTTATTAAAAGAGCAGATCGCTTTAAGATGCCAGGGCTTGATGGCTATACACAAGTTCTATAAGATCTTGTGTAAGTGTGTGGCTCCCCTTTGGTGTGGTTGATCATACAGACTTCACAGGTGGTCCCCTTTATGAAATTGGCTTATATTACGCTCATTTTTAAACCTGGTAAGGATCCAGGGAAGTTGGAGTCATATCATCTCATCTCTCTGTCAAACTTTGATCTAAAGATTTACTCTAAGATATTGGTGAATTGACTAGCAGTGGTGGTCCTGGATTTAATTTCAGAGCACCAGGTGGGGCTTGTTAGAGTGTGGTATGTGGTTAGGAATGTTAGGAGTGTATTGACTTTGTTGGATGGGTCTGGTCTCAAACTATCCCTTCTCTGCTTGTGAGCTTTGATGTGGAGAAGGCTTTTGATAGGGAAGCTGGGCCTATCTCTTTAGGGTCTTGGAGGGCTTTGGGGTAGAGAAGGCATGCAGTGCAGCGATAAGGATAATTTATCATGATCCCTGCTTTTTGGCATTGGCGAAATGCCTTGCATGATGATGGTGGAGCAGATGGAGCAGATAGATGCATGGAGATCCCCTCCGTGCAAGGCTAAATATAGGATGGTATAGGATGTCTATTTCCAATCTTGTCCTCATGGTTTCATAGCCTAATAGTTAACACTGTTTGAGAGGCAGAGGGGGAGGAGGAGGGGATAAAAAAAGGAGTTGGGAGCGTGGTTGGTGTGTATGGTTAATGTGTGTGGGGATTGCACTCGATGCTGGGGTCAGGGGGAGGGGTAAATGGTTACTTTTGATTGAGCATTTTCCTATGGAGCTCATAAGTTCCTTGGGAGATGGAGGATAAGATGGATGGGAAAGGGGGAATGGGAGGAGGAGTTAAAAGGGAAGAAATAAAAAATGTTATGTGTTGGTTGGCAATTGAAAATGTCAACTTACTGTTTAAGGAAGTACTGTATTGTCTGGCCTGTGCTAGGCCTGGCATTTATCTTTGTTGTTCAATAAAGAGATTTGAAACATAAAAAATTCATGGAATATGAGGCAGTGTCATATTGTGGACTGGTAACTGGTTGAAAGATAGAAAATAGTGAGTAGGGCTAAATGGTCAATTTTCTCAATAAGAAATGTGACTAATGGAATGCCCCAGAGATCTGTATTTAGACAACTGCTTTGTAACGTATTTATAAATAACTTCGAAATGGGAACAACAAGTGAGGTGATCAAATTTGCTGGTGACACAAAATTATTCAGATTTGTTAAATCACAAGAGGATTCTGAGAAATTGCAAGAGGATCTTGAGAAACTGAGATTCTGGGCATCCAAATGGCAGATGAAATTTAATGTGGGTAAGTGCAAAGATATGGATGTAGGGAAGAACAATCCAAACTATAACTACACAATGAAAAGATCCACAGTAGAAGTCACAACTTGGGAAAAGGATATAGGTGTTATCATGAATGATATGTTAAAATCGTTTGTTTAGCGTGCAGTGGCAGCCAAGAAAACTAATAGAATGCTAACAATTATAAAGAAATGAAGACTAAAAGGAAGGATATCATTATGCCTATATATTGCTTGATGGTGCGACCACACCATGAGTATTGCGTGCAGTTTTGGTCACCACATCTAAAAGAAGATATAGCAGAATTAGAAAAGATACAGAGAAGTGCAAACAAAATGATAAAGGGGGTGGAAGAAACATAGAAACATGACAGCAGAACACATAACCTATCTAGTCTGCCCTTCCATATCAACTACAATAGTCCCATGATTTTTTGAATTCAGATACTGTCCTTGTCTCTACCACCGCTACTGGAAGACTATTCCATGCATCTACCACTCTTTCAATAAAGAAATATTTCTGCATAGTACTCCTGAATCTATCACTTTTCAACCTCATCCTATGTTCCCATATAGCAGAGCTACGGGGAGGACATAGGATGCACAGGAGGAAAGAGACTCTCCTCCTGTGCATTTATGCCATGGTGGTATTTAAACATCTCTATCATATCTCCTCTATCCCACCTTTCCTCTAAGGTGTACATATTAAGATCTTTAAGTCTGTCCTCATATGCTTTATAATGAAGACCACTATTTTAGTAGCTACCCTCTGCACCGACTCTAACCTGTTGATATCTTTTTGAAGGTGTGGTCTCCAGAACTGCACACAGTACTCCAAATGAGGCTGCACCAAAGACTTATACAGAGGCACTATCACCCCCTTTTTTCTGCTGGCCATTCCTCTCCCTATGCATCCAAGCATCCTTCTGGTTTTCGCTGTTGCCGTTTCTACCTGTTTAGCTACTTTAAGATCATCAGACACAATCATACCCAGGTCCTGCTCTTCTTCAAGCTTTGCTAGATCCCTCCTCATGTTATCTACTCCTTCCTGGGTGTCTATTGCAGATTTTGGTATCATTCACAAACAGGCAAACCATACCTGGCAGCCCTTCTGCAGTATCACTAACAAAGATGTTAAAAAGAATCAGACCAAGGACAGATCCCTGCGGTACACCACTGGTAACCACCTCCTCATTAGAGTGAGCTCCATTTACTTGTACCCTTTGCCACCTCCCATTCAACTATTTTCTAATCCAATCAGTAACTTTAGGCTCTATCCCTAGGGTGCTCAGTTTGTTTATAAGTCACCTGTGCAGAACAGTGTCAAAGGCTTTACTGAAATCTAAGTACACCACATCTAGGGCTCTCCCTTGGTCCAACTCTCTGGTCACCCAGTCAAAGAAATCAATCAAATTTGTCTGTTAAGATCTGCCTCTGGTAAATCCATGCTGTCTTGAATTCTGCAAGTCATTGGACCCCAGAAACCTCACTATTCTCTCTTTTAGCAGCATTTGCAGTAATTTACTCACCACAGAGGTTAGACTAACCAGCCTGCAGTTTTCAACCTCATCGTTACTTTTTCTTTGTGTAAAGGGACCACATGTGCCTTTCTCCAGTCCTCTGGGACCACTTCCGACTCCAAAGAAGCATTGAAAAGGTCAGTCAGTGGAGCTGCTAGACTGTCCCCAAGTTCCTTCAGTATTCTTGGATGCATCCATCTGGTCCCATCACTTTATCTACAGTACTTTTAGGGGCATGTTTATTAAACTGCAGTAATGTCATTCGTGTTAGTTTCTGCGGTAAAGGTACAGAGGCCCATATAAAGGCGTGGGCGGGGCATCAGTATGACAAGCGTGTCAGGTAACACGCATTATAAGGCATGTTATAAGGCACGGCGCGTTATAATGTGCGTTATAAGGCAAGTTACAAGGCACTTTATTAGGCACAATACAAGGCACGTGCCTAACATGCCTTGTACTGTGCCTAATAAGGTGCCTTGTAACGTGCCTTATAATGTGCCCTGTACTGTGCCTAATAACGTGCCATGTACTGTGCCTAATAAGGTGCCTGGTAACGTGCCTTATAACATGCCGAATTAAAAGCCCTATAACACCTTATAAGGATTGTTGACAACTGTGGTGAGGGTACTATGGGCTGGCAGCACAGATCCGCAGAGATATGACTGTCCAAAGGAATGACAAGTAGTTGTAAAGGACAGGCATAAAAAACAGGGATAAACAGAAATCGAACCCATGACCAGTGGGCAGAAAGTCGGTGAACAAACCAGCAGGCTACACCACCATGTTGAGTTCCACAGCAATGTCTGCAAACAAGAACACTGCAGGACACCACACAAAATGCCTGTTGTGTGCCAGGATAGGGCAACACCACCAGTACCCATGATGCAACACAAATGCAGAGCAGACATCCACAGCTGATATCGCAGTCTGTAAGTGGGACATGAGACACAGATAAACATATGCACCCACACCATGAAATGGAATGGCCTGAATATAGCATGCCAAGGAGTAAAGATCCAAAATAGAAAGGGTGGCAGGGGCCTGCAGAGGGGACAGCCATGTGCATGGTCAGTGGACCAGGGCAAAATGGGGAACAGAACCAAAAAGGAGCACATGAGAATCAAACCCACACAACAACATGTCCCACAACAGCATCACAACAGCAGTACCAATCCCCCAAGCCAACTGCTCACTTGGATAGCGTAATGATAAGAACCATATGTAACAGCTAATATGTGAAAGACAGGCTGCATAGAGGGCACATTGTGATGCACAGTGAAGAGAAGGGAGGGTGTGCGGAGAGGTGACGAAGTTGCAGCCATTGCATGGTAAGGGTAGCAGAACACAAGAAAAGAAGAGGAAGAGAACATGCTGGGATCAAACCCACAACCTATGGTGACCCAATGCATTCCTCTAACCACTATGCCGAACAACCACAGCAACTGCAATGCTAATATGTACCACTAAATGGCATGTGTTATGGAAAGTCATAGCACCATGTGAGGTGGTAGATGGCTGGCACACAGGCAACTGCTAGTGGTCCAGGATGGTCAGTGTGGTGATGTAGCAGCAGAGACAAATGTCTGTACAAAATGTCACACAAAAGCCACTGATCCGTCCACAGATGAGGAGCAGGACAGATCATGTCCAGGAGATGCAAGGTGTGCACATGTACACAGTGGGTGCTGCATGTGGAGGCCCAAACACACAGGAGTCATGAAATGTCCACCAAGGCATACGTGCCTGGCAATACAGGACACACAAGCCAGGAAAAGCATTTACAGCTAGATGTCTGTTAGCCTACACACAGATATATGTAATGGGTGTCAGAGCCTGGCCATGATATCAAGCAAAACAGTGTACATGGCAACATAACCCTCATAATGTACATCAAAAGGTGACAATGATTAACTGGACCCTGTCAGAGCAATGCAGGGAATGTGGCCTGACAAATGCTACATGGGGAAATGAATCCAGGTCCCCAGGTACGCAGACCAGTGCGAGAACCATACTGCCACACCAACACATCAACATCTCTGCAGTAGATGATGTGTAGACAAGGAGGCAGGCGCATATCCAAGCAGTCCCTCAGCCACCACCAGCACCAGTGCCAATGAACACCAATGCCAGCTATGTCTGACACACACATCCCAGACGGGGATGTAGAGGCTGCAGCCTGGGCATGCATGTGCCCAAGTAGTAGAGATGCCCACTCACAAGAAGCCACAATGCTCCATGACATCCAACTGTACAGGCACATTGGAGCAATGAATGTACCTGTGTTAAAATGGAATATGTATGTGGCCATCAGTGAAACCATCTGTGCATAGGAATGCAGCAGTAGAACGTCCAATACACTACACACATGCTGTGTATGATAGAACACACACATTGGGCAACGACCTGAAAGGTCGACAGGTGACACAATGATGTGAGTAAACCAGATGGCACCGACGTGCACTGTGTGCATCATCATGGGAATAGCACAGGAACACACAACTAACAGGGGGCACGGTCCAGGCTGGTGCACCAAGCCGGCCACATAAGCATAAGGCGATAGGGTCGGAACGGAGGATACCTAGATGTAATGCCACGCTGCCATACAGTAATGTAGATCTGCAGTGCACAGGCAAATGCAGCAGTAGTAACAAAATGCCATGTCCCAATGTCCCAGCAGCAGCCCTCTACTGTGTAGAGCAGGGGTCTCAAACACGCGGCCCGCGGGCCGCATGCGGCCCGCGAGAGCATCTTGTGCGGCCCGCGAAGTACCGGCGAGTAAAAAAAAAAAAATTCCAAACTTGCCGCCGCAGTATTAAGCGTCCCGCGGGCCCCTCTGCCTGGTCCTCTCCTCCCTGCAGTATCAGCTCCAAAAGCGGCGGCTTTCAGAGCCGCGAAGAGAGAGAGTTTCTCTTGCGCGGTTCTGAAGAGCAGCGCGAGAGTCTTCAGAACCGCGCGCGAGAAAAACTCTCTCTCTCTTCGCGGCTCTGAAAGCCGCCGCTTTTGGAGCTGAATGCTGCAGGGAGGAGAGGACCAGGCAGAGGGGCCCGCGGGACGCTTAATACTGCAGCAGCAGCAAATATACATTTTTTTTTCATCTAATTTGGCTGATGGTGGGAGGGGGGTTAGGACTGGTAATGGGGGGGGGGGGCTAGGACTGGTAATGGCCTATGAGGGGGGTAACTGAAAATGGGGTGATGGGGGGGGTTTAGGACTGGTAATGGCCTATGAGGGGGTAACTGAAAATGGGGTGATGGGGGTAACACTGAAAATGGGGTGATGGGGGGTTAGTACTGGAAATGGCCTATGAGGGGGTAACTGAAAATGGGGTGATGGGGGTAACACTGAAAATGAGGTGATGGGGGGGGGGGTTAGTACTGGTAATGGCCAATGAGGGGGTAAATGAAAATGGGGTGATGGGGGTAAAACTGAAAATGGGGTTATGGGGGGGTAGTACGGGTAATGGCCTATGAGGGGATAACTGAAAATGGGGTGATGGGGGTAACACTGAAAATGAGGTGATGAGGGGGGGTTAGGACTGGTAATGGGCTATGAGTGGTAAGACTGGAAGTGGGCTATGGGGGGTTAGGACTGGTAATCGGCTATGGGGGGGCTAGGACTGATAATAGGCTGGGGGGTCTGCTAGGACTGGAAATGGGCTGAGTGGAAGGGGGGCTTGAACTGCAAATGGCTGATGGGGAGGGGGGCTTGGAATGGAAATGGGCTGTGAGGGGAGGGAGCTAGCACTGGAAATGGGCTGATGGGGGGGAGCTACGATTGGAAATGGGCTGATGGGGGGCTAGGACTGAAAATGGGCTGATGCAGTGACTAGAAGGGAGGGGGTGCTGTGTGGGACTGGAACTAGAAGGGAGCTGATGTTGGGGGAGGATTAGAATGGGATGGAGCTGGGAGAGTGAAATGGAGAGGGGAAAATATTTTGTGTGGGAGGGAAGACAAATCTACAATTGGCCAGGTAAGTGGGGATTGAGGATGGAGGGGTAAAATTTGAGTGGATGAAAATAGGAATGAGGAAAGAGCAAAAGGAGAAAGATTAATATGTTAAAGCAGATGTAGAGGGAGAATGGAGAAAGCTAGAAGAGAGAAGGACAAATGGACAGCAGACGATGGAGAGTTAGCAGAAGGCACGAAGAAACCAGAAGAAAGTGGCTGCAACTGAAAAAAAATGCACAAAAGGTAGAAAAATATCTTTATTTTGAATTTATTAACTGGAATATGTCAGTTCTGGGAAATGTGCATCAATAACGTCTGCGCTTTGTTTAGTACAAGAGGAAATTAATTTATAGTTTTATTTCTACAGTGTTGTTGTACATTCCAAGTTTGGCTTTTGGGGGTCCCAGTTTAAATTGTCTTGTTTCTAAATTTTGATTCCTTGTTTGGTGATGGTGTATTCTGCATGTGTAACTGAGCTGAGGTATTCTGTTTATGTAATTCCTATTTGACATTGCTACTTGTTCTCTGTCCCCAGTAGGTCATGTATTGTTATTCTCTGAAATGTATTGATTTAATATTTGCAGTGTTGCCTTTTGATAGGTAGGGTATGGTGCTTTGTGAGTCCTGGTAGTGCTGTTAGGATATGGCGGGTTTGCTATGGGTTCTAAATGGGCAGTGTTTGTTTGTAGTAGTTCCTAATGTGCCTGGCGGTTGCCACTGGATTATAGTAATGTAGAAATCTTTTAGTCTTTCTTTATTCATGCACTCATTAAGAGGCATGTTTACTAAAAGTTAGGGTATGGTAACATTATGCAAATATGTATGCAAATGAGGTCCCTTATGCAAATGAGGTCCCACGTCTCATGCGGCCCCCGGGTTATTTTACAAGTCCTCATTTGGCCCTCAAAGCAATTTGAGTTTGAGACCCCTGGTGTAGAGTATATGTGTGGGTATCAATGGGTCCTACAACAGTGTAGATGGCCAGTCAAAAGTCCGTGATGTACGTGAGAATCAGCAGACATCAGTTACGCATGTACAGAAACACCTTTAATGACCAAATGGGAGCAATAACAGTTACACAAGGCAAAATGAGGACATGTAAACAGGTAGGAGATGCACATGTTGCCAAAAAACAAACATAGCCGAACCTCACAGACATAGAGGTAGCACAATGCAGAAGGCCTGCTGCAATGGGTGTTGTGGATACAGAAGCATCACAGATATGCCAATGAACAGGGGATGCACAACCTAAGGCAGAAATATGAGACACCCCCTGCACCACATCTAAGGTAATGGTGCAATGTCTGTGGCACAATGCTATGTCATATGGAGGTTTGGGCACACATGCATTGATGGGGAGGTAAATCAATGTACAGCGGCACATCTGTAGAGGAACCACACACAATAACATGTATGTGGAGGTAGAACGAAGGGACTAAAATGGTGCCCGAACCCACACAGAATCCATGTAGGCACATGCACCATTGCAAACCTGGAATCAGGCAGATGCACATGCACTGTATACATTAAATCATGACAGAGAGCTGCCCCAGATGAACTGTAACACCCCCTGCGAGGGTCAAACCGCAATCACAGATGGTGGCATGCATCACAGTGGTGTGGTGGCTAACAGTTTGTCATGTCCAAGTACAAGGTAGCCAGACATATCAACAGGGCCTACAGAATGTTACCCCCGTGACCAATGTTCCCTCTAATTTTCTGTAGGCTGTGTGCGCATAAAATATCAGCTGTGCAGCTTTTGAAGGAAGGTTACATTTTTGTGCGCCACAAAATGACTCGGAGTTATATACTTTAAAATTTGACTACACGGCAGAATACAGTATGTACACCACATTGATTGCACTAGAAAATACTGTAGAACTTGTGAAAACCATAAATACACAACAACTTTTACATTTTAAGACATCTGTGTTTTCTATCAGAATCAGAACCGTAATTTTTGTGCGCTCTGTTGTAAAGTATGTGCGCTTGCTTGGCAAGGTGTGTGCGCGCGCACACGCGCACAGCTTAGAGGGAACAGTGCCCGTGACACACACGTAGCTGCATGCAACTGTCCACACAAACATATGTAGACATACTGCACTGCAGGTGACACACATGGCCCACACACATCAACACATTGTGTGGTGGCGAAGCAGGTTTAGAGTGTAAAGAAAAGGGGAAAAAACAGTCCTTTTTCCCTGAGCACAAGAGAATGGCAGGCACAGCAGGGGTTAAAACTCTAAACAAAGAAAAAATCTCCCTACACAGAAGTGTAGAACTGGAGACACACCCAATCTCCAAGGAAACCAAGGGAGGTGACGGGAGAGGTTTGGGGGCAGAGTCTAGAGCTATAGGACAGCCCCAAACATTTAAGCAGAGAGAAGCTATAGCAAGAGGAGGTGGAAGTGAGGAGAGTGAAGGGAGGAGCGAGGAAACTGAGTGGAGGAGCTCTAGTTCCAAAGAGAAGGAAAGTTCCAGGAAGAGGCCTGAGAGAAGGTCCCAGCCAGAGTTCTGGCAAAACACTCAGCAGAGACTCGGGGAGAGGTCCAGGAAGAGGTCTGAAATAAGGCTGGAAGAAAGGTCAGTGGCAAGCCCTGGAGAGGAATCTTCTTTTGTAGAAGAGATATTCTCTAGGAGGTGGTGGCCTGGCCAGGAGACTCCTGAGAGTACTAGAAGTAAGGAGACTCGAAGGACAGGGCTGAGGGACAAATATCTCACTGGAAGCCTCAAGGGGGAATCCTATTGCAAGCAGTACAGAGACAGCTCGAGCCCAGAACACAGTTCAGCTGGCAGAAAGTCTGCAGCTAAGGTGGAGCCCTGGGGAGCCTGTTCTAAGCAAGGTACTGTCGAGAAGCAGGAGAGAGGAATATCCCTGGGAGGACCAGAAAGCAAGCTAACACCTGTGGCAGGGTCTGAAAGGAGACACGTTGCTGCTAGAAAGGTGAGCCCATTGCAAGCTGTTAAAATGTTATTGAACAAGAAAGCTTTGTCATGCCCTTCCCCCATAGCCTCAAGTAGAGAGGAGTCTCAGTGGGAGCAGCTGTTGAGAGTGTTGAAACCGCTGAAGCCTTCCCATGCAGACGCTGTGGATAACACGTTATTGAAGGAACCCAGTGAGGAGAAAATGGAAATAGAAATCAGTGGTGTAGAGAATGATTATTCTGATATGGAGATGGAATGCTCTTTCTGTTCTAGTCAAAAATAAGAAACTGAGGGGTTTTAAAAGTAATTAGGAAAACCCAGAAGTTTTTAAAGGAAGTACATTTTCTGCTGAAACTCATGCCTTTATTTATGCATTAATGAGAGCTGATCTGATAAGCTCCAAGAAGTTAATGAATGTCTGGGAAAACCAAAGAGTGAAAATACATTTGGAAAAGGATGTCAGAAGATTTTAAACAGTTGGTAACCAGGAAGTTAGAGGCTGCAAAACCCTGTGAGAGAAACAGTTGAGTGTTGTGCTGCATAACTTGGAGACCTGGGACCAGAACCTGTTTGTAAAAGAATGATTTGTGAGACACGTTGTTTAAGTTAAGCGAAGTCAAGGCATGGACTATGTATCAAGGCTTAAGTTCTTTTTGAATGGAGAAGTATCCTGAGTTTTGTTTGTAGTACCTGAACTTCTAGCCAAAGAGTTTGAATTGGTTATGTAGAGCTTTATTTTCAAATAAAGAAATTTTCCCTGTGACCTTCAAATCTCGGCTATAATCTTTGTGACACAACTACATTGCGAAGAAGCCATAGTACTGGGTTCCAGTTTACTAAGAAGGACATTCAAGGTACCCCCATTACACCTAGGCATTCGCCTAGCCACCAGGGGAGCCTTGACAATGCAAGGGCACCAGCACAGGGTTAGAGATAGAGCAGTAAGCACTACCGCACAGGTGTCCAGGAATATCCCATCACCAGACAATGCACAAGGGTAGCAGAGAGTGTGCCATCACATAGACACCTCCCAAAAACACAGACACACACACACAGTGAGATGGGGAGAGCATGCTGCCAGTAGCATATGGCCCCTGTGAGCCCAAGCTGAGACCAATAGAGGCAAGCATCACAGTCCATGCAAGGAGAGACAGATGTTGTATAATGGCACAATGCTATGGAAGGGATGTATGTGCCATCCACCACCAACACACCCTGCGCCTGCAGACACACACAACTCCGTCACATTTGCCACAAATACAGTTGTGAAAACCAAGAACCTGACCTGAACTAATGGCCATATGGTTGCCAAAGTGAACATGTGGAGTAGGGAGGCACAGGCCAAACAGGTGCACAACAAGATATGTGCAGTGGACAGAGAAGAACAGAAATGTGCTATGCCGCAGTGCTCCCACAGTACATATACTGCTATGTTCACCCAACACAGTCACCTGCAGGTTGAAGGACGTACTCACAGGTACCACTGCACCGCTGCGATGGCCAGCAACATTGGCTACTCCTGGGGATGTAAAGACAGAATGGAAACATAGATATGTGCAAAGAGAGGCCAGAAACAGACACGGCAGCATGTACATGTAGACAAATATGCATATCACCACATATACAGGACTTACATGAGAACAGCTCCTCGATCAGACGTTGCCTGACCGCCATTCCCGCATGTGTGTCACCATGGCCATCTGCAGGAGGGCACAGTGGATACTCCTCAAGATCCTCATAAATGTCGACCCAGATATTGTGCCTGAGTGCAATGTTGTGTAGGATGCAACAGGCCAGAATGATCTGTGCCACAGTCATGGGTTTGTATTGTAAGGACCCACTGGTCCTATCCAGACACCTGAAGCGACTCTTCAAAAAGCCAAAGGTGCAGTCGATAACTGAGCGGCTGGAGGCATGGGCCTCATTGTACCTCCTCTCTGCATGTGTCCGTGGATGACGCTTAGGGGTCAGCAGCCAGGCACAACAGCCATATCCCACATCACCTGCAGACAGAAATGTGGTAAGGTCAATCATGAACTTGTGATCACACAAGTGCGCACAAGCATCTATGTGCGAAAGGTCAACAGATACACGACGCCACACATAGATGATGTCTCATAATGGCACAGGGCAGCTGTGTACCAGCGTTTGGGGGTGTGAGATACACGACATGGGGGTGAGGCAATGAGGGCAGCACACATCAACAGTAACCAGACCAATCACATCACCAACCTCCTGCAGCCCAAACCCACGAGTGGCATCCCTGAACACAGCAGGAGGATACATGGCAGTGCCCCAGGACTGGGACAGAGAACAGCATGCGTGCAATAATGTGACGGCCACGGTACAGTGCATACACATATGCTGTCACAGTAACATATACAGTAGGGGTGTACCCAAGACGGATTACACTACACACCAATGCTGACCAACACAGAGCAGACATGTGGGATGCAACTTCTCACCACAATGCCAGCCACGTGATGCTACAGATGAGGTAAATGGGGATGGGCCCTCCAACACACGGCACAGCAGGAAAATGAATAGGTGAGCCAACCCAGGCACCCCCCCTCTGGTAGCACACACACACACACCTTGTAGACAGAGTCAACTAGGAACACACAACCCAGACCAACATATGTACATTGGCGTATGTGTGTGAGTCCAGGCTGTGCACAGTAGGTGATGGCAAACAATCTGTGCAACACACCAACATGGGGGACCACCCCAAAATCCATGTGCAGTGCAGCAACAGCACCTGGAAACAGTATAACCTGCACGTGTACTGGGACACACAAATGAACAGTGACACACATATGGCCGACATAGTTACGTCTGGAAACACACAAACATATGTGTCCATTTTCCCGGTGACAGTGACATGGCATGCTGGAGGACACCGCCCCACACAATGTCAGTGGTGCACAACCACAATGCAGGGAGAGACATGCAGGGGTCATATCCAGCAATGGGACCACGTATGGGAGACATTGGATGGGCAGTAATATGCGACAGCATGACGGATTGTGTCTGTAATGTGGTCTTCAAAAACATCTGAGATGCAACATGCCATGTCATGTGTGTTGCAGGGGATATGCAGTCAGAAGCCCCGAATGAAACACCGAAGGTGACCCTGTCCCACCTGTGCGAGGTGTAGTGCCCACAGGACACAGAGACAACATGAGCATGTTAGAGATGGCTAATACCCACCCAGCAGGACACAGTCCCCATATTGTGCAGTCTCAAATTGCCTGAATAGTGCCGAGTGTTGCAGGATATGGGAGTCATGGGCGGACCCTGGAAACCGGGTAACCACATTCAGAATATGCATAGTTGCATCACAAACAACCTGAACATTCAGGGAATGGTAGTGTTTGCGGTTGCAGAACACCAGTTCCCTGTCTCTGGGCGAGACCAGGGCAACATGAGTGCAATCAATAGCTCCCATCACGTGTGGTATCCCCGCAATCTGCTGGAATGAATGGCCCAGGTCCCCCACTGTTGCCCACTGTTAGGAATCGTTATGTAATTTCTAACCCGGCTGACCATGGCCCGCAGTACCTGATGGAGACAGCGCGAGAAGGTGGGCCTGCTCATCCCCCCCACTGTGGCCACCAAGGATTCGAAGCAGCCAGAGGCAAAGAAATGTAGGGCAGACAGGAGCTTGGCCAATCCCGGTATGGCATGTGACTGGGCAGTCCGGGGCTCGAGGTCAGATCTCAGATCCTCATAGAGCTCCCTAATAGCCCCTGTGCTCAGACGGTAGAGGGAGATGACCTGGTCCTCACAAATGTCCAGGAGTAGGGGCCTGGGCCTGTAGAGGTGAGGCAGGTGCCATGCTGGACCTACCTCGGCCTGTGGGGCCTCCACAGCTGCAGGTCTGTTTTGCAGTGGGACTGCACCCATGCCCAGTTCCACAGCCCCAAGGACACCATCTCCCTCATCAGGCAACCACAGCTCATCGAGTCCCAGCAACACCACCACTGCACAACCCGCATGGTCAGTGTGAGCCATCATGGACAGAGGCTTTGAGCGATGTGGTGAGCTAAATACGTTGTAGGGCATGGCAACCAATCGGAACCAACATAACACAGCTGCAGATGCAATAACGCACACAATCAACAGGCTTGCAAACTGCACAGTACATACGGGAGTGGAACATCATAGCGCACGCAGTAGCACGCATACCACAACACACAAGTGCGCCTCATGATTGGATCATGTGAAGCACACGTAGGAAGGGGAGGGGCACACTGTGTGTCCCCATGCGCATAGTGAATGTGCAACGTGCGCCTGCACAATGTATGCGTAGATACAACGTGTGGGGTACCTATGCACGGCGGAGAGTGCTGTAGCAATGACAGAGCGTGATGCATACAGAAGTGGAGCGCACAGGTGTGTAATGGTGTAGTGTGCATAGGGACGCGTGTTATGCTCAACATGCACGTTGCACACATGCATAGCATAGAGCAGCGCTGAACGTGGGGGCAGGGCTTGTACAGCACACCATGAGACGTGATGTACACCACCCCCTGAAGGTAGCGCAGAGGTAAGGCATGGCTGGCCATGTAGGAAATGCATCCTGGGTAGCCCTATCCAGTTGCGTGGGGTACCTACACATGGCAGAGTGCTGTAGCGATGGCAGAGCGTGATGTGTACAGAACATGGAGCGCACAGGTGTGCAATGGCATAGCACGTGCAGGGATGTGCGTTACGCTCAACACGCACGTTGCATGCGTGCATAGCATAGAGCAACACTGAATGGGGGGCAGGGCTCATACAGCACGCCATAACACATGCATGAGATGTGATGTATGCCACCCCCTGAAGGTAGCGCAGAGGTAATGCATGGATGGCCACATAGGAAACACGTCCTGGGTAGCAGCAATGTGCGTTGCACCACGTGTTGCACCATGTGTTGCACAGACTGCACGTCAGATGAACCATGCACCACATACATAAAAGGGGCACAGCATATCAGCAATGGTGGCACACGATGGAACACAGTGGAGCATGGGAGATGACAGAGAGCAACCCGAACAGCCACCAGGCAGCAGTGTCTCCAACAGAGGGGGAGCCAGAGGGTGCGAGGCAGGCCCATCCAGCCACAGCCAAGGGGTACAGCAACAATGTGGAGGTGTGGCAGGTGGCAGGCACCATTGCCGACAAGTGCCAGATGATGCCAGGAGGAGGGCAGTCTGCTACAGCCAGGAGGAGAATGACCTCCTCCTGGCAGCCATCCTGGAGCGCTACGAGGTGCTATTTGGGCGGCTCAGCAGCACCACCACCATCAGCCAGAGAAACGATGCATGGGAGGAGGTAACGACAGCAGTGGCCACAGCAGGGGGACCCACCCACAATACTGAAAGTATCCGTAAAAGATTCCATGACATCAAGAGCTCTGTCTGGGCTCATGCCATCGCTGAGTGACACCATGCCCATGCAACAGGAGGGGGTGCACCACACCGAGCCACACTGTCGCCTCTGGAACAGCAACTGGCTGACAGACTGGGGCCCATCTACCTCCATGGCCTGCTGCCTGAGCTGGATACAGCGGACCCACATGAAGGTGGGACATAGGAATGTGTTCTAGGGTGTGCCAACACACAGGGATTGAGGGGAGGCCGGGGACAGGTCACAGCCATAGGACCATGCACAGACAGGGTACCAAGAGGGATAATGTGGCCACCAGTGACAGGAGCAGCAGAGTGGCCATGGGTGATGGCGGCAGAAAAAGGCCCGTGTAGCATGTCATCGACATCTCAGTGCAGACCTGTGACAGCGATACAGCAGCTGAGGGTGGCTGGCACAGGCTGGGCCACACTGGATCCAGGGGGCCATGGGAGGGTGACGTGATGATGGTGCACATGGGTGAGAATGGGTGGGTGTAAGGCAGCAAGCGCAGAGGGGGTCAGGCATGGACAGGGACCATTGACCACCTATGCACAGTGGAACCACACTGGAGGGGGCGAGGGGGGCAGCAAAGCGCCTGGTGATGTAGGGTGTGTTGGTGACAGTGTCCCCCTGCACCCACATGCGCAGTGGGTAGGGGTGGTGGTGGGACGGATGCAATGTGCGGCGGAAATCAATGGGGTGGGTGTGCCGAAGTAGGTAGGTTAGAGGACAAGGAGGATGCGAGGGCAGCCCCGGATGCTGGACACGGGGCGGTGCACCATTCAGAGGGTGGCGTGGGTATGTTGGCCAGCGCAACCAGGCCAGACTCATGTGGCACACACACATCCATGCACCCGCACTGCACAGACACCCAGTATCAAATGCCAGTTGTGCCGTTATGACCCCACGCCACCACGGGGCATGCACCCCTGTGCACGGATCCCAGCCACCACAGGGCACACCTGTCCCAGGCAATGGTGGGCCGCCAACCCCATCAATACCCAGCAGTTCTAGCAGTGTACGCGGCCCGTATCCAGTTGCACACATACACATACACAAGTGAGGCGCCGCTGACACCGGGGACCCATACAAGTGATGGTGCACCACACATCCCTGCCCCAGAACAGTCCCTGGCCACATATCCACAGCTGGGGACCGCCCCGATTTCCCTACGTATCCTGCAGGCCACCCTGCCTGGCAGGCCATGATGGGACAGGTACATGTAAGCGGCTGGCCAGGCACGCCACACCTAACCTGTGTACCCCCACCCCGACAAAGTGACATACATGCCATGGAGGCAGCTGCGGAGGTGGGGCCCCCAGGTCCCGGACCATGTCCCCATCTGAGGCGGGCACAGATGTGGAGGTACCCATGGAGGATGAGGCAGAGCTGGAGCCGGAGGGGGATGCAGTGGTTCACCACCTCCCAGAGGACGGTGTGTGGCGGGAGATGAAGCAGGCAATAGCAATGTCACGGCGGGGGCTGAAGCTGGTGGTGCAGCTGGACAATCATCCCCGGGTACAGCATCACGGCTCCAACAGGTAATAGGGGAGATGCGTTCCCACTCCAAGGCAGTGCATGAGGATGCAGAGGGTGAGTGCCCGATTCGTCTGGCCAGCCATTTCATGTGTACAGAGGGAATGTGCAGCCCATGTCTCACGGCTTCCACCGTGTCTCACACATAGGCAGACAGATGGCATTGCGAGAGATTGCGGTGGGACAGGATCGCCTGTGGCGGGAGGTGCACCACCAACAGCGGCAGCTGGGTGGCCTCTGCCACAAGATGCAGGCACTTAATGAGACGGCAGGGGTAATGTCAGCCAGCATGGCCAGGATGGTGGCCGTGCACGAGGCTATGTTGGCACACATGGTCCAGCCGGTCGCAGCAGTGCTAGTGGCAGAAGCAGCACCCGCCCCACATGGTGCTCGGGGACATGGCAGACGCGGCAGAGGATGCAGGGGGGGGGTGTAGGTGGGGGGATCGGTGTGCACAATAAACGATGTTATCATGGGTGTAACATGTGGCCACATGCCCATGCTTTCAGCTGAATGGCCCATGTCCCCCTGTCACACATGTGGCTGCCCTGGGAACATGCCCCTCACCCTTCCCTGCTCAGGGTGCACCCTCACCCAGCAGACCCTGCTGGTCATGACCTGGGCCCCACTGCCCCCCCCAACCCCCGCACACATAGCCATCACCCAGAATGGCCATATCTGCCGCCACACCCTCCCTTGTGCATGCCACAGCCCCCCCCTGGAACACAGTCCTGTCATGCACATCCCACCCTCCCCTGCCACATCTGTGCCACAACCCGCACACAGGTCCCCGCCCCAGATGCCCTGTGACCTGCTGATGTGTGTTCACGTCCCCTGCCACTGGCAATGTATCCGGGCCATGGCACAGCCCCCACCCCCTGGTGATCCAGCACCACCTACCCTTGCCTCTGCCACCACCCCGGCATACCTGCCACCCCTGGGTTCACACTGGCCCATTCTGTCCCCATGGATAGCCCAGTCAGGTGGGGCATCTGTGGTGGAGCCGCCCCTGTCTGTCCGATCTGCCCCATGCTCATCTGCGACACTGTCTCTACCGTATCTGCATGCACTGTACTAAGCAAGACCCGTGTCCATCCTGCAGCACCTCCGCTGCTGGCACCCCATGCACATTGTGCACTGCCTACTGGTCTGTCCCCACCCCACAGTCACCGCAGCCACCTCCGTCCCCGCCCTCCACCCCTGGCCCTGCACTGCTGGCCTACCGTACTGCATACGGGTCCACTGCCATCGCCCCCTCCCCCTCATGGCCCCCCACTGACCTCCCCGGTAACCCCCCACCCCTCTCCCCGCTCCCCCATCCTGCACCCAACAGTGGTCCACACCATGTCACAGCCCCATCTATGCCTTCTGGAGTCCACCCACACCGCTGTCCCTACACCCGCCCACTGATGTCTGGGCCGTCCCCTCGGCCCATCCCCAGCAAACGTTCCCCCCTCACTGCTGTGATACCCCCTGGTATTGGTACCCCCTGGGGGACACACAGGGACATGCACATGCCTGGCAAGCACACCCCACATGCCATGTTGCGAAATGAGACCCTGGGACGCATTGAACATGGCAACAACAGAGGTGTATTTGCAATAGGGGGGGTTACATATGCATGCTGTGTACTTCCAAGGGCCCTAGCCCTGCCGGCCCCTATGCCGCCGATGTTGTCAGCCCTGGGGCACAGGACCCCAGAGGGCGGTGGAGATGTGGGTCCGGCTGGCACTCACACCCCCTGGGGGCCACCCTGGCTTGGTGGCTGGTCAGCTGCACCTGCTGTGAGTATGTCACACAGCATGCACAGCTGGTCAGCCACCATGCCCATGGTCACTGCCATCTGGCCCAGAGCTTGGCAATGCTCCTGCAGGGCATATGCCTGTGCCCACATTGCCACAGCCATGTGGGGGCCGCACTGCCCCTTGTCTGTGTGGCTGCATGTGCAGCCTGCCGTCTCGCGCTGATATGCGCAGGCTCTGCGCCCTGACGGAGTACGTCACCGGTACTGGGGGGCAGATGGCAGGGACCCCAGTGCCCTGTGACAGCATGTGCCGCTGTCAGCTGGCCATGCCTCCATGGCTGCCCCCACCCCCCCCACCTGCCTCCTCCCCATCCCCCTCCCCACCCTTCCATCCCCTCCCCCCTCCTCCCCTCCCCATGCCCCCTCCCCGCTCCACGCCACCCCTCTCCACCCCCTCCTCCTCCCCTCCACTCCCCGTCTTCCCCCCCGGGCCCGTGCTGGTCCCAAGTGTCTGCATGGCACAGGCTGCTGTCACGTGACCATTCCCAGGGCATGTCAGCCTGGTACCCCTCCGCACCCCACAGTGGGGGTACATCCCTGCTCCTCAGATGTATGCCCCGGACCACCCACAGAGGGTGTATGTACCATCCCCCCCTGCCCACCTGGTGGGCAGCCGTGCCTCAGTGTACCATGTCCCTGCTCTTGCCTCTGTGACCCATCCCCCTGTCCTGCCACTTGTGGTCCACCTTCCCCCCCCGCAACCAGCCAGGGCGACCAGTGCATCTGCTCCCCATTCAGACCCCCATAACCATATCTGCCACCATCCCCTGCGGCCCATGTGGGTCCAGCACTGCTACTGCTTGGCACCTCCACACTCCTGCCTCCTTGCTCCCCCGCCCACATGCCTACATGCATTGTCATGTTCCCTCTGTGGTGTCCCACCGTGCACCATTGTCTGTACCCCTGCCACCAATATCACACCTGACCTTGCCCGTCTCTCTCCTGTCCATCATGGTGTCCATGGTGGCCCCCACCCCCAGCATCTGCAGACCCCCATACTGCCATATGTTACCACACAGCCAGATGCCACGTGCTTTGCCCAGTGCATGGGAGAATGGGTGTACACAGCCAGGCACATGGCCATGGCACACTGACCCATTGGCATGCCATGCCCCCTACATGCCACACATGGCAGGGGCATGTGCTCTGTCCATGTGACATCAGGTGCGTAGCTGTGCTGTGTGGCACCCATGCCATGTGCCGCGCCATGTGTGCAACATTAGCATATGCCTGCCACCATGGGTCTGGCCATGGCGGTCCTATGCTACCCCCCTGCGCCTGTGGTGATGCATCTATCAGAGCCCATAGCCATACACTGCCCTTGCCATGGGGTGTCTACCATGTTTGGGTACAGTGACATGCACTCACGCACACACGGGCATGCATATGACTGACATTCTCACCTCTCTGCCATGTGGCTAGATGGGACACTGGACCAGCATGAGTTTGTTTAACATATGAACATATTTATTTACAGGTTTGTCATGTCATTCTTTTGTGTTCCATCTCCCGCTCCTGGCGGCGATGGAAGTCCCGGGGCACAGGCTGGCACAGGGGGGGGGGGGGTCATGTGTGTGGCTGCCCCTCACACCCCCTGGGGGCCTTCTGGACTGGGTGGATGGCTGGCTGCACTTGCCTCACTCCTCTCCCACAGCATGCACAGCCGGTCATCCACCATGGACAGGGCCACCAGCAGCTGCCCCAGGATGTGTGTGTGCTCCCGCTGTGCATAGACCTGGGCACACACCGCCGCAGCCAGGCATAGGCTGCACATGCAGCCACAGAGACACACGTCCCCCTTGTCTGTGTGCCTGCATGTACGGCACGTCTGCCTGTGGCACTGGGTGCTGCGTGTCATGTGCGCCATTGGTGGTGGACATGCATGGCACCATCATCCATACACAGTGTACCCGGGAGGGGGCAGGGCTTTCACTGCACCCCACACATATGAACTGTGGCAGCATGTCAGCTACACCCATCTACCTGGCTAAAACATATGTCCAACATATGCACAGGCTGCGTGGCATGTGTCGCTGTGCGCATGGGGGGGGATCTGATCATGTGTGCCACCACTGGGCCTTGGGCACTGTGCCAGCCATGCCCAGGTGGGACCAGGGTGTGGGCCACTACATGCTTTCCGGTGTCCTTGGGGCAACATGGGGGTGGGCCAGACCCGAACCCACCAGCCTGTGCATCTATCATTACGCCAGGGTGACTGACCTACCACTCAGATATGGCCTGTGGTAGCCCTGTGAAACTAACCCACAGTCAGTTATGTCAGCACCAGGATAGATGATGGGACTCTTCAATGAGCCCTGGGGCATCCTGGGGCTACGACAGCCCTGTGAACCTTAACCAGGGGCAGGTACCTCAGCACCAGGATGGCTAACAGGGCTCTGCAAGGAGGCCTGGGGCATCCTGGGGCTAAGACAGCCCTGTGATACTAAATCAGGAGCAGGTACCTCAGCACCAGAATGGATGACAGGGCTCTGCAAGGAGGCCTGGGGCATCCTGGGGCAGAGACAGCCCTGTGATACTAAACCAGGAGCAGTTATCTCAGCACCAGGATGGATGACAGGGCTCTGCAAGGAGGCCTGGGGCTAAGACAGCCCTGTGAAACTCAACCAGAAGCAGGTACCTCAGCACCAGGATGGATAACAGGGCTCTGCATTGAGACCTGGGGCATCCTGGGGCTGAGGGAGCCCTGTGAAAGTAAACCTAAGGCAGGTACCTCAGCACCAGGAAGGGTAATAGGGCTCTGCAAGGAGGCCTGGGGCATCCTGGGGCTGAGACAGCCCTGTGATACTAAACCAGGAGCAGGTACCTCAGCACCAGGATGGATAACAGGGCTCTGCATTGAGACCTGGGGCTGAGGGAGCCCTGTGAAAGTAAACCTGAGGCAGGTACCTCAGCACCAGGAAGGGTAACAGGGCTCTGCAAGGAGGCCTGGAACATCCTGGGGCTGAGACAGCCCTGTGATACTAAACCCTGTGATACTAAACCAGGAGCAGGTACCTCATCACCAGGATGGATGACAGGGCTCTGCAAGGAGGCCTGGGGCATCCTGGGGCTGAGACAGCCCTGTGAAACTCAACCAGGAGCAGGTACCTCAGCACCAGGATGGATAACAGGGCTCTTCAATGAGCCCTGGGGCATCCTGGGGCTGAGGGAGCCCTGTGAAAGTAAACCTGAGGCAGGTACCTCAGCACCAGGAAGGGTAATAGGGCTCTGCAAGGAGGCCTGGGGCATCCTGGGGCTGAGACAGCCCTGTGATACTAAACCAGGAGCAGGTACCTCAGCACCAGGATGGATAACAGGGCTCTGCATTGAGACCTGGGGCATCCTGGGGCTGAGGGAGCCCTGTGAAAGTAAACCTGAGGCAGGTACCTCAGCACCAGGAAGGGTAACAGGGCTCTGCAAGGAGGCCTTGGACATCCTGGGGCTGAGACAGCCCTGTGATACTAAACCCTGTGATACTAAACCAGGAGCAGGTACCTCAGCACCAGGATGGATGACCGGGCTTTGCAAGGAGGCCTGGGGCATCCTGGGGCTGAGACAGCCCTGTGAAACTCAACCAGGAGCAGGTACCTCAGCACCAGGACGGATAACAGGGCTCTTCAATGAGCCCTGGGGCATCCTGGGGCTGAGGGAGCCCTGTGAAAGTAAACCTGAGGCAGTTACCTCAGCACCAGGAAGGGTAACAGGGCTCTGTAATGTGGCCCTAGGCATCTTGGTGATGGGGCATATTTGTGAGCCTGCAGAAGGGACAGATACCTCAGCACCTGGGTGATTCAGTCACCTTTCCTGGCCAGTCTCACATCTCTTGGGAGACAATGTTCTGATGGGATATTCCTATCATATGGTATATCATACATGATCAGAGCAGGCGGCAGATCACTGTTAGCTGCTATTGCATATGGTGGATACAGTTTCCTGATATATACCACTTCATAGTCCAGATGCGGGATGTGGTTTAATTACTTCGAGTAAGCCTTCAAAGGGTTGACAGACCTCTGTGATGCTGGCTGGTGCACCCTGCAGATGGGGCAGACCTGCACACATCAGCCGTGAGGCCTACCTTTATCCCTGATTGCCCCACATACACATCCTGTTCCATTGCTGTGCATGTCTGATATGTCTGTTGGTTGCTGGATATTGGTTTGCACTGCTAGGTTAGTGTGCCTGTCCCCATGCACTTACCTCACATGGGTAGTCTGCAGCGCGATTGTAGCGCCTGGTGAGGTGCACCCATGACCTCCTCACCCTGTTGAGGTTTTGCCTGCGGGATGAGCCAGGGAACAGGCGCTCCTGGCGCAGACAGATGAGCTCCACCAGCAGGTGCAGGTCTGCATCTGAGAACGCAGGCTTCCTTGACCTGGCAGCCATGTTGTCTGCTGTGTTCTCAACGCTCCGATGACGCAGTGATGGCGCAGCTGCGCATTGCGTGCCCCAGCGCATACCCCCACGTGTACTGCCGTGCATCCACCGCACGCGCGTACTGCCATGCGCGTACCCCCGTGCGTACACACGTTAGAGACATTTTTGGCATTTGTTGGTTTCAGGCATTCTGTAATGTATCTCGTCACAGCTATTATTTGTGGGTGGGACGTGCCAGATTTGCATCCTTTTGCCATTGTTGTATCCTCTTCCGTCATTTAAGGTTGACATTACACCCTTTCCAGACATATTGCAAAACCCTAGCCTCATTATGGCACTGTATTTTTATTTATTTATTTACAGTTCTTATATACCGCGCTCTTTGGTACCAGCGCGGTTTACAGTTAACAAATTTTGCATTGGGACAATCCTTTGCTTACATTATAACAGGGTTGGTAACTTGGAGATAACAGGGGAAACTATATACAAATTATATACAAACAGAGTATTATCAGTGTCTGAATTTACAGTTCAGGTGACATATTGGGATCATGACTTTGGGAATGCAGAAAGTTTGGTTCGTGTTCTGTCAGGGCTATGTTGTTGGAATGTCTGAGGCTGTGTGGGTGATTTGAGAGATGGGGGGAAGGGGTGTAGTGTTAGGGCCTAAAAGGTGAAGACAGAAAAGGTAGTGTTTAAGGGTCTTTCTAAATTGAGAGAGGTCTTTTATTGCACGGATATGTGGAGGGAGATTGTTCCAGCAGGTTGGTGCGAAGAAGGTGAAGGCCCTGTCTCTGGTTGCTTGGTTACATTTAGTGTACTCTTTTGGTACAACGAGGGTATTAGCGGCTGCGGATCTTCTCAGCCTGTTTGTGGGGGTGTTGATAAGAAGTGAGGAGAGGGAGGGTGGGGCTATTTGATTGATTGCTTTAAAGGACAGTAATAGCGCTTTGTAAATTATCCTGGCTTGTAGGGGTAGCCAGTAAAGATCTGTTAGTATGGGGGTGATGTGATCTCTTCTGGAGGTACCGCAGAGGATGCGGGCTGCTGAGTTTATTGCCAATTGTAGTGGGTTGAGGGTGCTCTTGGGCAGACCATGCAGGATGACGTTGGCATAGTCAAAATGTGGTGTTACAAGGGATTGGAAGATTATTCTGAAGTCATTCGGGGAGAGTAGAGGTCTTAGTGGTTTCAGAGTTCTTATTTTGTTGTAAATGGATTTGACGGTCTGCTTTATATGATCTTTGAAGGTCAGTTCTTGGTCTATGATGACTCCCAGGTAGCGGATCGATGATTTACACGGAAGTTCCGCATCCCTCACCTTTAATGTAGTGGGGGGTGAGAAATTCTTATTCCTGGTTACGAATAGGACTTCGGTTTTCTTGAAGTTTATTCGTAGGTTCTGGGATAAGAGCCAGTCTGTAATCGCGTTGAAGCATGAAACTATTGGGGAGAAGTCAGGGGCATTGATTTTTATTGGAGTGAATATGAGAACGTCGTCTGCGTAGATCAAACTGGAGGCGTTGAATGCTCTGATGATTTCACAAATTGGTTGCATATATATGTTGAATAGTAAAGCTGATAAGGAGGATCCTTGGGGAACACCCTGTTGTTGATGGAAGGGATCGGATTTTGAGGATCCTATCCGGACCTGTTGCCATCGGTTAGTTAGGTATGATCTGCATCATTCCCAAGCTGATCCTTGAACTCCTTTTTCTTGAAGACGGTGTAGGAGTTGAACATGGTTAACCGAGTCGAAAGCTGCCGAGATATCCAGGAAGATGAGTATGAATCCGTTTTCAATTTTGTCAAACCCTCTTGTTAAGGTGTTGATAAGTAATGTTAGTAGGGTCTCTATGCCGTGGGACTCACGGAACCCATGTTGGCAGGGGTCAAGAGGGGCTGAAATATCAATGTGCTGCTGCAATTGTATTTGTACCACCTTTTCTATGATTTTGGCTAGAAGGGGTATACTTGAAATGGGACGATATGAGTCCGTTTTTGCTGGGTCGAGTTTATTGTTTTTCAGGAGAGGGCGTATTGAAGTTTGCTTGAGAGATGTTGGGAAAGATCCAGTTGTGAAGGAGAGTTGCATGATAAGGGTAAGTGTAGGGCTCAGTTCAGCACGCAACGCTCTGATCCAGTAGGCAGGGCATGGATCATTTGGGGGCTGTGGTGGTATTCAAGGTAGCAATAAGTTCAGTGATGTATTTCACTGTAGGGGCGACAAAACTTTTTAGAGGCTGTGTAATTGAAACAGGGTTGGGTATAAAACTTAGTGTTGATTTTGTGTTAATGGTGTAGCGCACTCCTTTGGCAACAGGGGTGGGGGGGGGGGGCTTGACGATACAGGAATTGCCAGGGTGTTTTTTCTATAGATATAATATATATATACATATATATAGTCACCCTCACGGTGGCCAGCCCAACGCCTAGGGCACTGAGACGGTCTGCCTGTGGTGTTCCTGCCTCAGAGAGTGTGGGCTTGCTTTAACTCGGCAAGGTCTTCTGGGAATGTGAGTCCCTTTACCCTTTGAGTACAGACGAGTTGCAGTCGAATGGTTTCAGGCAATGACAAGAATTTATTTTCCCCTTCCCAATGGATTAAATGCAAGTGAATAACTCAGGACAAAACATGCCATACATTTGGCTTGAGGAAATTATATATGAACTCAGGTAAATTAGCCTTGTCAGCTTCAGGCTTTAAACATGCAGTGCTTGATACAAAACAAAATCACAACAGCTTCAATTAGCAAAGAAAATGTTCCCTTTTCTTCTGCTGCTTTTACCGTCTTTCTCAGACACTGTTCAGCATAAGGAATTCACATGGTCAGCCAAAGATAATGTACAGTCCATCCGATCATCCACTATTTCATTAGGGATGGAGTCTATCTGCATTTCTTCAGCCTCGGGTATAGCAGGGCGTGGCAGTAAGCTGCTATCCTGATCTCTGAAACAAACGGTTTCTCTGCCCTCACGTGGTTTCTCTCTGTAACACTCTCCTGAGCAGGGTTGTAAATTACCATATATGCTGTAGTCTTTGTCCAGGGAGTTGGCTACTTTCTGGTAACTATAGGGAACTGCTTTATAGCTGTGTTCAAACTTATATGTTAAGCCTACCTTTTGGCTTTGAAAGGGAAGGAACTCTCCACTCTGCAGGGTCAGACTGGTTCTCAAACACGGTTTGTGTTTGCTTGCCTCTCAGCCTATTAACTTTCCCCTCAGATGTACCGGTATTCTCCAGCCAGCTGTCTCTCTCCTCGGAGTGTGTGAGCTTTGCCAAGCCTGCCTCTCAGGAAGATTCCTTTCTCTCCTGCCTTTACCAGACAACACCTGTCCTGGGTTGCTTCCTTCTGGCCTCAGGAATATGGCTGCCTTGGTTCTCACTCCTCCTTGACTCCTTCTAGTCAGCGGGCTCCTTTGCTGGCTTCCTTCCTGGTTCTCTTTCTCCCGGTTCTCGTTCTCCTTCTCCTTCCTGTTCTCCTTCCCACTCTTGCTCTGCTTGGTCCAAGCTAATGACCACTTTTTATCATTGTAACTCTCAGGGCTTAGCTGTGCCCTGCCCTGAAACAGGTGAAACTCATTACCTCCTGAGCTAGGGAATACGTCACAGCAGGGGCGTCTCTTTCTAGCTCGTGACTCTCTTTGTTTACTTCTTCTTTGCAAACACTGAGCCATGTGCTCAGACTGCCTGTCAGTTTCTGAAAGCAAATCCTCATCTTGCCCTACTTCCATAGGCTCAGAAGGGACTTCTTCATGACAATATATATATTTATCTATCTCACATGCTGCCTCTCATGATACCAGTGTGGTTTACATTTCACAAACTTATATTACATTGCACAGGGCATTGTGACTCGGGGAAAACTATTTTTACAGGGAACATAGGCAATGTTGGGTTAGGTGGCTTGCACATGACCACGGGTGGGGAGAGGGGGGGCACCTGTGTGACTAGGGAACTCAGGCCTTCCAGCACATGGTTGTTGTCCTTTGGTGAGATTTGACCCTGAAACCTTCCAGCTTGGGGGTAACTTGCCCCAACCACTAGGCCACCTCTCCAATGACACATACTGATGAAACATTGGGCTGCAGATGGCGTGGATCCATGTCCCCCAGTGGGGGCAGTGGCGGCAGGATATCTACAATGCTGGGTCAACAGCACAGTGGTGGTACCATGCACATCGGTCACAGGCAAGGCACGCACACAGATGAGCAATGCGGGACAGGGTACCAGCGCAGGACATTGGGTGACACCCTGCACAGCCAGACAGGACTCTACACAGCTGCCAGATGCAGATAGCTGGACAGGGGGGAGTTTGGCATCTGTTGTGTAGTTATTATGGCCTGGCAGCACGGCTCTGCATGGATATGCCTGTTGCAGCATGCAAAACATCAGAGTTGGGCAGCCATGAGGGGGGAAACAATGTGGAGTCACCACATAGTCACTGTTTGCAACGTCAGTGTACTAAAGAGTGTTCTATATCTCTATTGCCTGTTGTATAGCAGTGGCTGGTTACTGAGTGTGTGCAGGTCACTGCAGAAACCATCTGCTTTGTGCACCAGGATAGGTTTAAAGCACCAGCACCCATAATGCATTGCACATGTGAAACAGCAGTCTACGGCTGTTCACCAATTGGGGTCTGCGCCTCTCCATTACCACAGCTTGTTTGGATGGCCTGCCGTGCGTGATACTGACATGGACTGGCTACAGACCCCTCCACTGTGCAGGTTCTGTGTTCACCTTGAGGGTAATGATGTGCGCACAGAACTAGGTCTACAGTACATGTGATGCAAGGGATAGGTCCTGCTGTACATCACTGTCGTTGGTAGTGTGTGGCAGGTATTCGTCGCAGTGTAACTGATGGTACCTTGGTGACCATCTGGATTCTGCAGTCATATGTGGTTCTCTGAAATCAGACACTGCCCAGATCTGTGCATAACTAGTGTTAAGGTCAGGCTGCCATGGACACCTGTTAGTAGGGTGGGGAGGTGTCTGGACATGCATGGGGGTTTATGTCACACTGACCCCCTACTGCTCAGGGTGGTATACACTATATGCCCCTCCCAACTCGAGAGGAAGGGGGAGGGGGAGGGGAAGGGAGAGGGGAGGGGGGAGGGGAAGGGAGATGGGAGGGGGGAGGGGAAGGGAGGGGGGAGGGGGAGGGGGAGGGGAGGGGGATTTTTTTAGCTAATTAAAAAATTAACTAAAAAAATATATTACAGATGAATCTTTTAACACATATGGGATGAATAAAGCAAAAGGGACATAGTTCTGTCTGATGTGTTTCCTCAGAATCAATATCAAATGGCAGTGGACTAATCTTAACAAGAAAATGCGGTTTATCAGACATGAGAAAAAGTGTCAATGGCCAAAGCCTCCCTTAAAAACAACCTATTTGTCATATTACTTAAACAATATCATCTGGATAAAAATGTGGATAAAAATGTTATATCTTAAGAACGGAGAAGACACTAAAAAAAAGGGGTTGTATATTAAAAAAAAACTTTAAGCTAATCAACCGAACTAAAAGTGTATTAATACATGCGTTGTCACCCACCTACTTACCCCGCTAGGAGGCAGCCTAGGGGACTTTCAGTGGGGCCTCTTCTTTAATGTAGCTGGGGCTCTTTTAAGGCCCCCTGGGAATTATCTCCCACTAGCCGTTCTAAAGGTTGTAGTTGTGACGAGCAGCCAGGCTTTTTAGTAAGAGGTATTTTTATTATCCCTTTCCGGGTGGATTCTTGCACGTGAGAAATTAACAGAAACAGACCATGTTTTCTGGTACAAATGAAAATACTACTGGAACCAAAAGCGCTTCATTTCAGCTTAACTCAAAATATAACAGCTATTAAATTTATACAGGTAGTTTTCAGAAATCCTTTTTCTTTAAAAGGTTATCTTCTTAGCACAGCTTAGCATAAGGAAGACACATCATTAGCCAGGGTCAAAGCACATTCCATTTGAGATACCTCTGTATTATCTTCAGCTAATTCAAAGTCCATTGCCTCGTAGCTTCCCTGGTTGCTACTCTCTGAACAGCTGTGTCTCCTTTCTTGGCTGTGCAAGCTTCCATCTTCTGCAAGACTTCCCTTCCCCCCTTCACCAAGGTAGGATGGGAAGTTACCGTATTTCTCACAGTCTGCCCCTAGGGGACCCAACCTTCCTAGTTGTGTATAGGGAAAACTTATGCTTCTAAGGCCCTCTCTATTACAGGCTTTCAGCCAGTCCTCAGGGAGGATTTCTCTCGAGCTTTTACAGCATGGAAAGTCAGCGTTGATACTTCTAAAAGCAGGCTTCTTACTGCCTCTAGCCACTGGCTGGTTCTTAAACAGGTAAGTGTCCCTTCTAAACCCCTTACTGTTTTCTGGGTACCTGTTAGCAGAAGGACCGTCTCTCAAGGGTTTCTCTTTCCTGCTGGATTGAATTCCTCTGTGATTCTTTTCACTGGCCTCTTGCTCCGTGCTTCCTAGCACCCTGCAATTGCCCTTGGATATTCTTTCCTTAGGAACTTTATTCAAACTCCAATGAGAAGTATTCTCCTTTTCTGCCCCAGCCGTTGTAGTATCCTTAATGTCTCTCTCCTCTGAGAAATCCCAGTTAGCTCCTCTCTCTGAGAAATCTTGCTTAGTTCTGCTATCTGAGAAATCCTGCTTAGTTCTGCTCTCTGAGAAATCCTGCTTAGTTCTGCTCTCTGAGAAATCCTGCTTAGTTCTGCCGGTAAGTGACTCTGTATGCATTTTAACTGCGTCACTACCTGCATTCTGTTGACCTTGCCCTGCTCTCAGCTGCCTTTCATTAACTGATTGAGGATGAGGTAATCCTTTGCAGGAGCACGTTCTACCTCTGGTTACCTTTGTTTTCCATGGTTGCTTATAGCAACCCTGCAGCATGTGCTTGGATCTGTCAGTTTCAGATCTACCTAGCCCTGCCCTTTCTGTTTCCATAGGTAATTCCTGCTCTACCCCGTGACAGCGTCCATACCATGGTGTATCCATGATATAGAAACCAAGAATTAAAAAGCAGTCTCACTCAAAACTAATTTCGCAATCTAATGGATCGTAAAGAAAAGTATCTTCTGAATACAGGAATGCACTCAAGAAGTTGTAAATAAAAAGAAATAAACTTGATCACGCAGGCGCCACTTGGAGACTTCTATGACGGGATCTGCTCCTTGAGGTGGTATCCAGGTGGATTTTTTGCAAATAATGTATTTGTCACCAGGGCAATCATTATCACGGTTTGCAAAAAAGTGCCAGATGCACACTTTTTGAAAAAACTTGTAGAGGTCAAAATATCAAAGGGATCTAATCTTCTTTTAGGTACAAAGGATAACCCTTTATTTAAAAATGATTCTTCATCTGGTGTGAGGGAATATTTGGAAATATTAATGACATTATTAGGAGGTTCTATCGTTAATATCTCCTCTCTTCTGATCTCTCCGACTTCCATACCCCTCTTCCTCGTCCTCGACCCCGTCTTCTGTAATAATTCTGTTGTACGTACGATCTGTCTTGTTCCAGATCTTGTTGTCTGTCTGACTCTATCAGACATGGACAAGTGCGAGATCTGTCTCGATCAGCTCCCTTCCACATTTGATCCATATTGAAAAAAACCTCTTTTTTATTTTCAGGGGTGGATTCCGTTTCTTTATTATATCTTTCAGGGGTGGAGCCATTTCTGCATTATTTGAAAAAAGTGACACAGATGCATCGAACTCTACTGACTCACTCCTGCTCCGTTTCTTCTTCTGTTCAAGGGGTGTATCGCTATATTGATTGTCTATTACACTATCTTTACGATCAAAAATCGTATTCCTCTTTTTAAGCCATAACAGGGAGGCCACGGGGCCACGTACCGGGCGGCCGCCATTAACTGGGGGGGCAGCGTGGTGCGTGGTTTCGGTGAGGCGGCACCCCGGGTGCTGGGTAACAAGACGCGGACAGCGTCTAACAAATGCATTGGCTCCTGCTGGTTGAGTGAGGGGCGCGGGAGCCAATGAGAGGCGGAGGGAGCCTCAGCAGGGGGTGGGTTAGGAAGGGGAAGGCCGGCGGGGCTGGTGAGTGTGAGGATTGGAGCTGGAGGTGGCTAGCGTGTCTGCTGTGCAGGGAAGAGGGATCAGAAGGCAGGAGAGAGATCAGTGGCTGGCGGAGTCAGCAGTAGTGGCGGCGGTCGGCGGCGGTAGTCAGGAGAGCTTGGTAGGAGAGCGGGGAGAGCAGTGGTTGCAGACAGAGCGCCAGCAGGAGAGGGTGAGGAGGTGCAGACCACGTGGAGGTCAGGATGGCACCATTGTGGTAACAGGCAAGTTACTTGGCAGGATAAGGGGTTCAAAAAATAAATCAATCAATAAATAATAATAAAATAAAATAAATACATAAGAAAAGTAATAGAGGTAAATGTTTGTATAAGGGTTGGTTTTGTGAATTGAGGAATGCATCCTCGCCTGGGTCGGGGGAGGGGGCAGGACGGGGGTTAGGGGCAGGTGGTTGGCGGGCTGCTGCAGCCTGGGGGGAGCAGGTGGAAAGTGGGCGCACGGTTCAGGGGGCAGGGAACCGGGGAGGGGGTCAAAAGGGGAGAGGGGATCAAGGCCGAGGAAGGAAAGGAACAGCGGGCAGGGGTACGGGGCAGTGGGGAGAAACAGGCGGGGAGAGGGGGCAGCATGGGGGAAGAGGGGGTTAGGGGGGAGCGGGCCTCAGATGGCCGTGAGTTGGGGGGAGGGGAAGGATGGATTAGGGGTGCCCCGGGGCGGGGGGTGTCAGGTGCGGTGCAGGGTACTGGGGAGCTCCCTAGCGTAAGCTGGGCGGGTCTGGGACTGCCAGGGCCAGGACCTATTCCCCAGGGGTTGGAAGGCAGCACAGAAAGAGGGCAGGCCATATTTGAGAGACAGGGCCTAGCTGGTACGGTGAACTGGCCCGGGATACCAGGCGGCTATTACCCGGCGGCCTGGGAGCACTGGTGTGGAGGGGGACAGGGCTCATCTAGGGCAGAGTGGCTGGGGGTGTGGCAATCTCCTCGGGCCATGGCTGGTTCCCCTTTGCCTTTTGCTGTCTTATCTCCGCAGATACCCCCTGGATGGCAGTACACGGTGGGACAAGGATTGAGCTGTCCAGGGCGACAGGATAACATGGCGGAGAGTCTGGCATGAAGTCATCCGACGGAAGGAATGATAGCGGAGCGGGAAGCAGCGTCTCAGATGGAGTCTGAGCGGCAGGAGCCAGGACGGAATGCAGAGGCAGTGGGGCCAAGAATAGGCGTTGCAGGTGAGTTAACAGCGGAACAAGGGGAAGGGGTGCTTCTCGGAAGAGGGACGTCCGATGGTGTCGGGGAAAGGCAAAAAAGAAACGAAAGCATTCATGTCGACGGCGTCGTAGGTCAAGGGCTTCCTCCTCGTTGTCATCTGCTTCTTTGTCAACATCATCAGAGGCAGCGGAAGGAGCGCGTAACGTGAGTGACATGAGTGCGGAGGGGGCAGGGTCGGGCGTGCTGACACCTACGCTGGCAGCCTTTTCGGAATTATGAGAAGGGGTGCCAAGGAATTTGCGTCGGAAGATAAAGAAGAGGCGTTATATAGACATTTTCCGGCTGTTGGAGGGAAGAAAGTGGTCAGGGGACAGTAGGAAGAAGAGGAAGGAAGATGAGAAGGCTGGAGGGTCAGGAAGGTAGCACAGAATGTACTGTATTAAACTGGACTAGAGCCTTTTTGCGTCTAGCTAGCATATGGGGGCATCAGCATCCTGGACACTATGGGATGTTGTTAGCTTATGCGGACTCTATCTTGGAGGTGGCCCAGACGCATGAAGGTTGGTCTTGGCTCAACTATGATGAGAAGTTACGAGATAAGATGGAAGAAAACCAGCTTTTGTCCTGAGGGACACAAGATATTAATTTATGGTTAACGCAGATGGTGGCCAGGCCCGGTGGTGGGGGGTTGAGCGGAGCAAGAGGAGGACTAGCAGCTACGTCAGGGGTGGGGCAGTCCTTTTGGGCGGGTGGGACACCTGCGGTTCATAGAACGGTCGGGGGAGGAACTGGAGACATTTGTTGGCGATTCAACAAGTCTTCGTGTCCCTTTCCAGAATGCAAGTTCCAACATGCTTGCTCCATATGTAATGGGGGGCATTTCGCCCTCAAATGTGTCAAGAAAGGGGCGGTTGGTTCCACTGTGTCGGTCACCAAGCAGTAGGACATTATTGGGCTTAGCTTCGACGCCAATTAGGATCGAGGCTTTAAGACTGTGGCTTAGGAAGTACTCCAGGTGCAGGGACAGGGTGGTGCTGGAGGAGGGATTTCAGTATAGGTTCAGGATTCCGGTAGTAGGAACTGTGGTTTCAAAAAAAGCTCAGAATTCTCCCTCAGTTAAGCATTTTGCCCATATTGTGAGGGATAAATTGGCAGCGGAGCTTGAGTTGGGCAAGGTAGCCGGCCCCTCTGCGGAACAGCCATTTGCGGACTTTGTGGTTTCCCCGTTGTGAATTATACCAAAAAAAGAACCGGGAAAGTATCGGTTAATTCATAACTTGTCCTTCCCAGTGGGATCTTCGGTGAACGACCACATCCCGACAGAATTGTGTGCTGTGCGCTATGCATCCTTTGATGAGGCGTTGGAATTGGTAAGAAGATACAGCCAGGGGTGTTTGATGGCAAAGGTGGACATCAAATCTGCGTTTCGTTTGTTGCCGGTGCGCCCATCTGCATTTCATTTGTTAGGATTTTGTTTTGAAGGTAACAGTTATTTTGATAAATGCATGCCAATGGGTTGTTCAGTTTCCTGTGCTTATTTTGAACAGTTTAGTACGTTTATGCATTGGGCTTTTGTGGAGCAGGTCAGTTGCACGAATGTAGTACATTACCTGGATGACTTCCTGTTTGTAGGGAAGGTACAGTCCGGGCACTGCCAGGAGTTACTGGACAGATTCGGACAGTTGTCCCGGGCATGGGGTGTTCCGTTGGCGGCGGGAAAAACGGAGAGCCCTTCAACGTGTATCACGTTTCTAGGGATGGAGTTGGATACTGTGGCCATGGTGGCGCAATTGCCGATGGACAAAGTATGGAGGTTGCGTGTATTAGTAGCAAACGTGATGGGATTGGGTAAGATTACCTTGAGAGAAATCCAGGCCTTGATAGGCTCCCTCAATTTTGCAACTAGGGTAATTCCGATGGGAAAGGTGTTTCTACATAGATTTGCGGCAGCTACAGCGGGGGTGACTACCTGGGTGTCCTTTTTGACCCTGGCCTCACCTTTCGGGATCACATTGCTCACGTTTCAAAGACCTCGTTCTACTTTGTGCGTCAGATTCGTGCCATTCGGCCCTTTCTCTCTTCACAGGCTCTCTCTACCCTCCTTCTCTCCTTGGTTATATCTCGCATTGATTTCTGCAACTCCGTCCTGTCTGGTCTCCCCGCCTCCCAACTACTCCGTCTTCAACGTATCCAAAACACTGCTGCCCGGCTCATCTTTCATGCATCTATCCGTGATCATATCACCCCTCTCCTCATCCGTCTCCACTGGCTCCCTGTCAAGTTCCGCATTCATTTCAAGATTCTGGTCCTTCTCCACCGCACCCTCTACACCCACTCCCCTCAGTATCTAGCTGACTTGGTTCACTTTCACAATCCAACTCGTTCCCTACGCTCCTTTCACCTGAATCGCTTGCATCTTCCCTCACCCACCTGTGCTCGCCTCCAATCCACTCGTTCCTCTGCATTTTTCTTCCTTGCCCCTGCCCTGTGGAACTCTCTCCCCTCTTCTATCCGCCTCGAACAAGAACATGCCACCTTCAAGAACCGCCTTAAAACTCACCTCTTTACCCTTGCCTTTGACCTTCCTGAACCTCCCACATGATTTTGTCTTCCCTTTCCCCTCCCCTCACTTTCCCCTCTACCGTCCTGTTGTATGAATCTGCCTAGTTTGCTTTCCTATCAGTCGATGTATCTTCTTTTCCTTTTTTCCCTTCACCCTACGGTGACCATTATGATTTGAACTCTGTAAACCGCTATGATGTTCCTTTACGTTTAGCGGTATATTAAGATAATAAACTTAAACTTAAACCTCATCACCGTATTAGGGTATCGAGGAGCATGCGGGCCGATTTGGGGGTATGGGATGAGTTTTTGAAAGATTTCAATGGCACCACGGTTTGGAGGGGAGCTGAGATTTCCAGTTGTGACTTGCAATTGTTTACTGATGCAGCGGGTGGTCTTGGCTTGTGTATCTATTTTGGTGGCTCCTGGTGTGCGGCAGGTTGGCCACCGGCATGACATGAAGCAGGCTTAACAAGCAATATAACCTTCCTGGAGTTGTTTCCGATTTTGGTAGTATTGGAACTGTGGCCAGACAGGATTCGCAATCGCAAAATTGTTTGGTGGTGCGACAATGCGACTGTGGTCAGCGTGATCAACCGTTATGCTCCGCGCTGCATGCTCGTAGCGGCTTTAATGCGGGAGGTGGTGTTAGCTTGCTTGCGATTGAATGTGGTAGTGAAGGCTCGTCATATTCCCGGGAGTACTAACAAGATTGCTGATGCCCTTTCCCGTTTTAAGTGGGAGCTGTTTCGGACTTTGGCGCCAGAGGCAGAAGCGGTAGGAGCATTGGTCCCAGAGCACTTATGGCAGATTGGCCTCAGGAAATGATAGACCTGCTGCGGAGTTCAGTGTCAGTGGTGACGTGGGCGGCGTATCGACGAGGATGCAGCTGTGTGGTGGATTTCCTGGTGGAGTGGGGATGGCAGTGGGGACCAGTGTCGGAGCAGCTCATGGGTTAGTATGTCATTGCAGCGAAGAATGCGGGATTATCGCGGGCAACGGTGTGTACACAATTAGCGGGGTTTTACTTTTTCTCAAAGGCAGTGGGGTGGGGGGCATCGGGCGGGGGATTTTTGACTTGCAGGCTGCTGCAAGGGTGGGAACGGTCACTTCCTGCTCAGGGCGACAGTAGGCGGCCTATTATGCATGACTTGCTGGTGCGGTTGTGTGCAACATTACCTCAGCTTGCAGCGTCCCCTTATGAAGGCAGGCTTTTTAAAGCAGTCTTTTCTGTGACCTTTTTTGGCGCCTTTCGAGTTGGGGAGGTGGTAGCTGAGTCCAGTCGGACCAGAGTAGCTGGGGGCTTGCAAATGCAGCAGGTAAAGTTGGCGGGAGACGAATTACGAATTCGGCTGGTGTGATTCAAAATGGATCAGACGGGAAAGGGAACTTGGGTGGTTTTGAAGGCGGTGGGCGGTTCTTTGACGTGTCCAGTAGCTTCAATGAGGGCCTACTTGCGAGTAAGACCAGTGGGGGATGGCAGTCTCTTTATGCATGAGGATGCTCGGGTTCTGACACGATTTCAGTTTGCAGTGGTTTTACGGCTTTCGCTGCGGCGGATTGGAGAGGACCCTCGCAAGTTTGCACCGCACTCCTTTAGAATTGGTGCAGCTACCAGTGCAGCTGTGGTGGGGCTTCCGGAGTGAGAGATACAGCGGATTGGCAGATGGAGCTCCCAGGCATTCCAGGGCTATGTGCGCTTATAAGCTCCCTTGTGCTGCTAACTGTCAAAATTATTTTTTTGCAGATTTGGGACAGGGACCATGTAGCTGTTGGGTGATTGACCACTCATTTGTATACTGGGCTGGTCGACGAGTAGCAATACGGCCGGTGGGGCCGAATATCGGATTTGAGGCTTCGGAGGTGACCGTATCATGGCTGGGTGAGCGCGGCCTCCGATGGATGCAGCTCTTGCCTTTGCTGCGTTACCATGAGCATGACAAGGGGTCGCCAGCCATCCTATTGATACATCTGGGAGGCAACGACCTCGGGTCTTGGACTTGTAAGCAGTTGATCAGAGCAGCGAACAAATTGTTGGGGGAGGTGTTATTGATGTTCAAAGAAGTGGTTCTCTTATGGTCTGATATCATACCAAGGCCTGCTTGCTGGGACCATCAGAGGTGGTCGAGGAGGTTAACAAAAATTAATCGACAAATTGGACACTGGGTTTGTGAGCACGGCGGCTACCAAATTTTGCATCCATGGGTCGAGGTGGGCTGTGCGGGTCTATATAGGCAGGATGGAGTACATTTATCCCTGGTGGGGGTGGATTTGCTCCTGAATGATTGGCAAGAGGCCTTGGAGGATGTTATGCAGGGAAGGGTAGCTGGTCGCAGCTTGTGATTGGGGGGCGGCGCAGGGACATGCGTCATCTGAGCTGGTGGCAGGATCCCAGAGGTTTCCAGGGTTCAGAGCCGGAGACAATGCTTAGGGAGGGGGTGGGGTACCCCCGACCCGGACAATCCCTCGTGGCTTTTGCTAATAATATGGTGAAGCCGGAAGAGGGGGGTATGCAAATAGCCGTGGCCCGGACACGGCGGAAGCGGAAATGACGTCACCTTGCTACTCACATGGCTGGTGAGGACTCGTTCTGCGGTTATGATATTTATGATTTGATTTGGAAATGTTGTTTGGCTATTGTTAAAAGATTAAAGCTGCGACCAGTTTAATTCCCAAATGTGTAGTAGAGTTATTATTGAATGGGGGGAGGTGGAAAAGTGGGGGGAAGGAAGGGGGGATGGTAATGGGAGCACCACGTCCGCCGTACCTCGGTTATGGGGAGGCCGCAGGGCCACGTACCGGGCGGCCGCCGTTAACCGGGGGGGAGGGGGGGCGGCATGGTGCGTGGCCCCGGCGAGGCGGCGGCCTGGGTGCCGGGTAACAAGACGCGGACAGCATCTTACAAATGCATTGGCTCCTGCGGGTTGAGTGAGGGGTGCTGGAGCCAATGAGAGGCAGAGGGAGCCTCAGCAGTGGGTGGGTTAGGAAGGGGAAAGCTGGCGGGGCTGGTGAGTGTGAGGGTCGGAGCTGGAGGTGGCTGGCGTCCCACCCACCCACCCAGCCCTTTTTTGGGGTTGGGGAGGTTAGGGGTAAGGGGGGTTGCAGCTGGAGAGGGGTGGCGGAATCCCAAAGGTTCTGGGGTCCGGAGCCGGAGGCAATGCTTAAGGCGGGGGTGGGATACCCCCGACCCGGACAATCCATCGGGCTTTTGCTAATAATATGGCGAAGCCGGAAGAGGGAGGGATAAGAAAATAGCCGGGGCTTGGGCCCGGCGGAAGCGGAGACAGCGTCACCTTGCTACTGATATGGCTGGTGAAGGCTTGATCTGCGGGGGAGGGGGGGTTAGGTTGTTGATTGTAAACTTTGTTCAGTTATTGTTAAAGGCAAATAAAGCTGCGACCAGTTTAATTCCAGAACAGGTGTGGTGTTGTCATTGCATAAGGTTGTATGTAAAGAAAGGGGGGGGGAGGGGATGGGGGATGGGGGGGAGTGGGTCGCGAAGCGACTAGTGCGCCGTACCCGGTTAATATCCTAGTCCCCACTTGTTGTGTTGTCTGTATTGACTAGACTGTAAGCACTTATGAGCAGGGACTGTCTCTTACATGTCTCTGCACAGCAATGTGTAAATCTTGTAGTGCTATACAAGTAGTAGAAAGTAGTAGTAGTCGTAAGAATGGGCTTTAAGCAAACAGAAAAACATAAGAAATTTTAAATTACATTTAATCCAGTGATTCAATTATACATATCTTTCCGAAAATCCACAATTGTTTTGGCAATTCGATCCTTTTTGGAACCCTTATCTCAGTTTATTGACTTTTTATGTCCTTTTGTATCCACTCTTTCATCATACACATGGGACGCATCTCTTTTGATTAATATTTTGGGTGAATACAAGATATTTTGGATGAATACAAGAATATTAATGGAAATATCTTGTGTCACCTTTGATATAGCATCATTTTTACCACAACATCAATACACCACAAACAGAAGCATTACAGATTATTCGTAGATTTTTAAATAAAAAGCCTAAACTTATTTGTATTCCATCTCACTTTTTAATTGAATTAGCACAACTGGCATTGATGGAAAATTATGTTTGCTTTGACCATCAATTTTATAAACAAATAAAGGGCACTGCAATGACAGCATCTATTGCCTCAGCCATAGACATCCTATATCTAGGTTATTTTGAAGATAGGTTTTTGAAACACCATCCTTTTGTGAATTATATTGTCACCTGGAGAAGATATATTGATGATATATTCATGTTATGGCACGATAATAGAGGTGCATTACAAGAATTTTATACCTGCTTGAACAAGTGAGATAGTAACTTAAAATTTGAGATGTCATGTAGCGAAAAATAAATCCCTTTTTTAGATATTTTGATCTGTAAGAATGAGATTGAATTGATTCCAATGCATATAAATAATTTTTTGCATTACTTGAGTTTTCACAACAGATATCTCAAGACGCATTTACCAGTGGGTCAATTGTTAGGATGAAAATAATTTGTTCTCCGGAAAGGGATTTTGAAGCATATTCAAGGGACAAGCAACAATGTTTTTTTGAGAGAGGGTATCCCAAATGATGTGTGCTGAAAGCTTATAAAAGAGCTAAGGAGACAGAGAGATCTGAACTCTTAAAGCCAACCAGAAGGGATACCATGGAGAGGATAGATTGCCCCTTGTTTATATAATGATATTATTAAAATTATTAAGGAGGAATGTCATTTTATCTAGATTTTACTACTACTACTGAGCATTTGTATAGTGCTTCAAGACGTATGCGGTGCTGCACAGACATGTAAGAGATAGTCCCTGCTCATAGAACTTACAAGCTAGTCAAGACAGATAACACAGTAGCTGTAGACATGGGAGCAACAAAACAGAAGCAGATATCACGTGGAATGCAGAAACCAGTCTGAAACGTGATATCGTGGAAAGACAGAGCTTTTATTGAACCAATGACAACCCGACACAGGCCGTGTTTCACTACCCTTCGTCAGGGGTTTGTCTGGCATATGCTAAAAACATAAATATACAGATACTTAAAACATAAAAGAACAAATTACTCAAAACATAAGCAATAAATCAATAAATGAATAAATCAAATAATAAATGCAACAAAATGAATTATAATCAAAAACATCAATTAAGAACATCAATTAAAAGTAAATAAAAACAAAAACCGAACAAATGTACCCAAAATACAAAAATACTCATATGTCTAAGAACATTAAAAAGGTTAAAAGAATGTGACACATAAAACATAAATACCTCTGTTGAAGAACGTTAAACCAGAAGGTCTTGTACCATACTGTTTAAAACTATTAGAAATCTGTATACTCTAAAAGGAATGTAAATAAATAAATTAAAAACAATTATAAACAATAAATATATAAAGTGTATGAGTAGAACATGGAGAACAGAGGAAATAAGACACGCAGCTATTAAACATCGTATTCCCTATAATAAGGGAAAAGGAGGGGAAGCAGGAGTGAGTCAGCGAGAGCAAAAGAAATGCCGAAAAAGGAGGGCACATGTGTGTATTCTAAAAATAATAACTAAAGAAAAAATTAAAAAATGAACTAAAAAAATATATTACAGATGAATCTTTTAACACATATGGGATGAATAAAGCAAAAGGGACATAGTTCTCATGTCTGATAAACCGCGTTTTCTTGTTAAGATTAGTCCACTGCCATTTGATATTAATTCTGAGGAAACACGTCACACAAAACTATGTCCCGTTTTTTGTTTTTATTTACTTTTAATTGATGTTTTTTATTATAATTTATTTTGTTGCTTTTATTATTTGATTTATTCATTTATTGATTTATTGCTTATGTTTTGAGTAATCTGTTCATTTATGTTTTAAGTATTTGTATATTTATGTTTTTAGCATATGCCAGACAAACCCCTGATGAAGGATAGCGAAACACAGCCTGTGTCGGGTTGTCATTGGTTCAATAAAAGCTCTGTCTTTCCACGATATCACGTTTCAGACTGGTTTCTGCATTCCACGTGATATCTGCTTCTGTTGTGTTGCACCCTCATCTTCAGCATGTTTTCCCCGTGGAAAGATGTTTTAAGCTTTGGGGAAGATGCTTTAGACAAGTTTACGCCACAGGAATCCCTCCTCAATCAATCTGAAGAAGGACCAGACAACTTTTGGAATCAATGGGAGGATGTGGTGCAATTAACGAAAAAGTTGGTAAAGGAACAGATGCATTCAGCTTACCTTTTAGCTTACCGTTCTTAAGGGATGTGACAATAATTTTGATACAATACAGGATGATTACCATAGAAATATTCAGGAATTTAAGAAGGACATTAAAAATAAGAAAGTGGACAAGTATAAGAGAGATGAAGAGGATTACCGAACAGGGTATGTGTATCATTGGAATAAAAAAGTGGAACATGATCGGTAACCGAGGTACGGCGGACATGGTGCTCCCATTAACATCCCCCCTCTTCCTTCCCCACCCCCCAACACCTCCCACCATTCAATAATAACTCTACTACACATTTGGGAATTAAACTGGTCGCAGCTTTATTAACCTTTTAACAATAGCCAAACAACATATCGAAACCAAATCATAAATATCATAACCGCGGAACGAGTCCTCACCAGCCATGTAAGTAGCAAGGTGATGTCATTTCCGCTTCCGCCGTGTACGGGCCACGGCTATTTGCATACCCCCCTCTTCCGGCTTCGCCATATTATTAGCAAAAGCCCTGAGGGATTCTCCGGGTCGGGGGTACCCCACCCCCGCCTTAAGCATTGCCTCCGGCTCCGGACCCCAGAAACCTCTGGGATTCCGCCACCCCTCTCCAGCTGCAACCCCCCTTACCCCTAACCTCCCCAACCCCAAAAAAGGGCTGGGTGGGTGGGTGGGACGCCAGCCACCTCCAGCTCCGACCCTCACACTCACCAGCCCCGTCCTAAGGATTGCCTCTGGCTCCAGACCCCGGAAACCTCCGGGATCCCGCCAACGGCTCAGGACACCTCAACCTGAGCCGCCCCCAAGGCTAAGCTGTGACCAGCCCTACGTTCTCGCAGAATATCCTCCAAGGCCGCCTGCCAATCGTTGAGGAGTAAATCCATCTCTACAGGGGATAGATGTACACCATCCTGCCGGTACAATCCTGTACAGGCAACCTCCGCCCAGGAATGGAAAATCTGACACCCCCCTCGCTCCCTCATCCATTGACCAATCTGTCGATTGATTTTAGTTAACCCCCTGGACCACCGCCGCTCACCCCAGGAAGCAGGCCTTGGAATGATATCCGACCAGACGAGAACCACGTCCGGAAACATAATTATCAACTCTCCAAAATCGTGCTGAGCCGCACGAATCAACTGGCGACAAGTCCAAGCCCCCAAATCATTGCCCCAAAGATGAATCACGGTGATGTCAGGCGTCCCTCGCTGACGCTCATGGTGCCGCAGCAAAGGCAAGAGCTGTATCCACCGAAGGCCGCGCTCGCCCAGCCATGAAACGGTTACCAAGGAAGTTGCCAGGCCGAGGTTCATGCCTACGGGCCGTGTCACTGCTCATCGACCGGCCCAGTAAACAAAAGAGTGGCCAATCACCCAACAGCTACACGGTCCCGTTCCTAGATCTGCAAAACAAAATAAACAGTTAGCCACATCCCCACCCCTAAAGCCGCACATAGCTGCGAAAAGTCTGGGACTTCCATCTACCAATCTTCTTAATTTCCTCCTCAACGAGTGGGGCACGAACTGACTCGAGTCCTCACCCAACCAGCGTAGCGCTAACCGCAAAACCGCCGTAAACTGGAAATGCGTCAACACTCGCCCATCTACGTGCCGAAAAAGACTGCCCGCTCCGCCGGGCCGCAGTTGCAAATACGCCTGCAGTGAGGCAACCGGACAAGTGGCTGCTCCAGGCATCGCCCGCAGAAATACCCAAATCCCCTTTCCCGACGGATCCGTCTTGGAACGCTCTAACCGAATGTGAACCCCGCCCACTATGAAAACCACGTGTTGTAATAGCAAACCCTGAGGCCGCAACAAGCGACCTGACTCCGCCACCAGCTCGCCAATTCGAAAAGCCCCGAAAAAGGCAACTGCAAAAACTGCTCGAAAAAGCGCGGCCTCAAAATGGGAGGTAACCACCTCAGGCAGGGCGCCACAAAGCCTAACAAGTAACTCATGGGTAATAGGGCGCCTGCTATCACCCGGGGAAGGGCATGAGCGTTCCCAACCCTGCAACAACCGACGCGTCAAAAAACCTCCCCCAACAGCCCCCCACCCCACCACCTTCGAGAAAAAAGAAAACCCGGCCAAATGCATACGCACTGCATTCCGCGAAAACCCCGCCGCCTTGGCCGATAGAACATACTGACTCGTTAGGTGATCTGAGACCGGTCCCTGTCGCCATCCACGATCTGCGAGAAAGCTCTCGACACTGCTGCAGCCCCGTCGATATGCAGTCCAAGTAGCAGCCGACACAGAGCTTCTCAGCAAGTGGATCATCTCGGAAGACCAATCCGCCATAAGTGCTCCGGGACCGATGCCCCCTCCTCGTCCGCAGCTGGCGCCAACGTCTGAAACAGCTCCCACTTAAAACGGGAAAGAGCATCAGCAATCTTGTTAGTAGTTCCTGGTATATGCCTAGCCCTAACCACAACATTGAGTCTCAAGCAGGCTAACACTACCTGACGCATCAAGTCTGCTACTGGCACACACCGCGGAGCATAGTTATTAATAACACTGACAACGGCGGCATTATTGCACCACCATAGCACCGTGTGATTGCGAATACTGTGAGAACCACGAGTATCGGGAACAATTCCAAAAAAGTGATATTACGGGTTAAGCCCGCAACACACCACGCCTGCGGCCATGGCTCTGCACACCACGAACCTCCGAAGTACACGCCTAGACCTAAACCTCCAGCGGCATCCGTATACAATTCTAACGCGTCGCTGGTAGTTTCTAAGTCTCTAAAGACCGTGGAACCATTGAATTCCTGCAAAAATGTGTCCCACACACACAAATCCGCTCGCATACCCCGCGACATTTGAATCCGATGATGAGGTCTCGCCACCCCCGTTGTGGCCACAGCGAATCTACGCAAAAACACCCTACCCATTGGGATCACCCGACAAGCAAAGTTTAGGGAGCCAATAAGTGCTTGCATCTCTCCCTCAGCGTCAGCTTATGGGAGGCAAGAGCGTTTGCCACCAACACTCGCAACTTAATCACCTTCTCAGGGGGCAAGCGCGCCACCATTGCCACGGTATCTAATTCAATACCTAAAAAGGTAAGTCTCGTCACCGGGCCGGCTGTTTTGTCTTGAGCCAAGGGAACTCCCCACTCATGTGCTAAATGCAGAAATCCATCCAATAAGGCCTGACACCGACCAGAACGAGCTTCACCCACAAACAAAAAGTCGTCCAAGTAATGCACTGCGTTCACACAACCGGTTCTCTTCGAGAAAACCCAATGCATAAACGTACTAAACAATTCAAAATATGCACAGGACACCGAACAACCCATGGGCATGCACTTATCATAATAGAACTGTCCCTCGAAGCAAAACCCTATCAAATGAAAAGCTGAGGGATGCACCGGCAACAAACGAAACGCCGACTCAATGTCCACCTTGGCCAACAGGCTCTCACTACCACATCGCCGGACAAGCTCCACCGCCATATCAAACGATGCGTAACGAACTGTACAATGCTTCTTAGGGATGTGGTCGTTCACGGAAGAGCCAGGAGGAAAAGACAAATTATGAATGAACCTGTATTTTCTAGGCTCCTTCTTCGGAACGATCCCCAAAGGGGACACTACAAGGTTGGAGAAGGGTGGCTCAGCAAAAGGGCCGGCCACCCTACCCAACCGCAGCTCTACTGCCAGCTTTTCCCGCACAATATGCGGAAATCTCCGAACTGATGGCGCATTCTGAACCTTACCCGACACCACTGTACCCTCCACAGGAATCGAAAAACCCATTTGAAATCCCTCTGCCAACACCTTCCCAGCCCTGCGCCTAGGATACCTCCCTAACCACAAGCGAATAGCTGAAAAAAGAATTGGAGTCGGAGTTAAACCCATGAGGTCCCTACTGCTTGGAAGACGGCACTCCAGCACCGACTGACACACGCTTGACACACTTAAGTGCGGAATGTCCCCCAGTGCAGATAGAACAGGCGTGCCGGAACTTGCAGTCCGGAAATGGGCACGAAGAATTGTTAAAGCGCCAACACAAATCTCCTGCGCCTCCCCCCGCTGCTCTCTGTCCCGTCGGAAGGTTGCTCGCACGAAAGGACCGCAGTGGTCCTTCGACAGCTCCTGATCCGCTTTTCTGACCACTCGCTAACCCCCCACCCGGGCGAACTGCCATCTGGGTTAACCATAGATTAATATCTTGAGTCCCCCAGGACAAGAGTCAATTCTCCTCCATTTTATCGCGGAATTTCTCGTCGTAGTTGAGCCAGGCCCAACCCGGATGCGACTGAGAGGCCTCTAAAATGGAATCCATATATGCCAAGAGCATCCCATACTGCTCAGGATGCGGATGCCCCCATACACTCGCGAGACGTAAGAAAGCCCTCGTCCAATTAACAACATTCCTGGCTACTTTGCGCACTCGCCCGGCCTTCTCACCCTCTCTCCTCTTCTTACGACTATCCCCCGTTCGCTTCCTGCCCTCTAATAATCGAAACAGAGCAATATAACGCCTTTTTTGGATTTTTCGCCGCAACTTCTTCGGCACCCCTTCCCATAACTCCGAGAAAGCTGCTAACGTCGGCTGCACCGAACTCCTAGTAAGATCACCCCTCTCGCTCTCACCAGACGTAGAAGAAGTTGACGAAGACCGAACAGACGAAGAAGAAGAAGAACGAGATTTACGACGCCGGCGACAGGAGTGCTTATTTTTCTTTTTGGCCTTTTTGCCTACCTCCCCTGAGACCGCCAAAACGCCCCCTTCCCCTACACAGTGTGCTGGCGCCAAAACACCCCCGCCCCTCACCTCCCCGGTAAGGCTCTGAGCCAACTCACCTGCACCACCGCTGGGTGTCCCCTCGAGAGAAACGATCCCTCGCTGGATGGCTGGAGTCGCAGGCCCCGAGCCGGCATCCGCTTCCAAACGGCTCCGGTCCCCGCTCGATGCCACCGCACCTTGCTGGCTGGATCCATACAGATCTGCGTCTCCCCGGAACTGCCATCCCGATGGGACCTGAGGAGAGAAGACACCAAAAGGCGAAGGAACACCGGCCATGGCCCAGGGCGGTGGCCACATCCCCATCCAGTTTGCCCGGGAAGAGCCTTGCCCACCCCCACTCCAATGCTCCCAAGCCAATGGCGTGCCACCCTGGACTATAGGGGAACTAGACACACCCGGTAAACTTGTACCCACTCTCCCCGCCATCAAGTCTGCTGTCTGCCCTGACCAAGCAAAAGTAGGGCTAACACCCGAGACCCCTATAGCCTCCTGCCCCCCCCCCCGACCACAAGCGCCTCCCACACTACCTCTACCCCCCGCCTGAGGAATACTAGGGCTGCCCGGCCCCTCGGTAAAGGCACCCCCCGTAGGCATCACATCCGCATGCCCTCTACCCGCTTGCACACTATTGCCCCTAGCCATAGGTCTCCCTCGGTCCTTTCTTTGTCTGCTCCTCCCCCGCTCACTCCCCCTTTGCCTCACAGCCCCACGCCTCGAGCCCCTCTGCTCCCCCAACCCAGACCCTGCTGAAGTCTCCAGCCCCCCTACACCTTCCCCCAGTCCTACCCCCCTCCCTGCCCCCCTACCACGCGAAGCTCCTTTACCCCGTTTTTGATGAGGCCGCATGATAAAACTGACAGCACTTTATTTTATTTTTTATTTTTTTTTGAAAACCTGCAGATGCAACCAAAAGGGAGCACCGTCGAGCAAATTAATACCCCCCCACAGGAATGGCAGAACGCGCCCAAGAACACACTTGCCTGACCCGATGGCCCCGCAGCGTGCACGGATATCGAACACGTGCTCGAGACTCTGCAGACCGCCGCAATGCAAACCCCGCTTGGACGCTGTCCTGCAAGCCCCGACTCTGCTCTTGAGCGCAGCTCACAAATCCCCGGACACCGGACCTTCTACGGCGGAGCTACGGGACCCAGAGAAATGGAGAGAAGAGCAACGAGCAACCGTCTCCTCGGACCGCCTCTCAGAGGAACGGCTGAGCTCTGCGCTGCCCCCCCCATTAGGCCCCGGCTTCAATCCATGATTGGCTCCCGCGTCGTCAAAACAACTGCGGGAGCCAATCAGTTTAAAACCTAACACGCGGCCGCCGACGGCTAGCACGGCCGACTAGCCAGGCGCGAGCGCGACAGGCGCCCCCCCCGGTTAATTCCAGCCGCGGGCACGAGGCTCCGCGGCCTTCCTGATCTAGGGGAATGATATGGAAACACATAGGAGGTGAATAGGAGACTAGGGGGATCAGGATTCAAAAACAGTATGAAAGAACTGAGTTTTTAGGCTGGGTTTGAACAGGGCCACAGATGGAGCCTGACGTACTGACTCAGGTAGTTTGTTCCAGGCATAAGGAGCAGAAAGGTAGAAAATTCAAAGTCTGGAGTCGGCAATGGAAGAGTGGCATAAATTGAAATGTCTTCTTTAGATGTTTCAGTTTCTGTCCCAGACATCCTATTAAAAATAGGCCCTATAACTTTTAAGCTCGTTATTTTGGTGAATTTGCCACAAAAAAATTAGGCTATTATATTTGACTGAAACTAAGGGACAAATTTAAGCTCCTAAAGCTTTTTTTTTTTTTTTAAAATATTGGGCCCAGCGATCTCAAGGTAGTGAAGTAGTAGGACAAGGCAGTGACCTCAGTCAAATGCATCAAGAGGGAGTTTATCTAGTAGAAAAGAGGAAGTGTTAAGCCTTTCTACAGGTCATTGTGATAACTCACCTGCAATAGTGATGTGTCTGATGCAAACTTCAAATTGCTATGTAGAAAAAATGCCCTGAGAGCCATAGGAGTACAATTTCTCTGCTTGTTTACCTCCAGCTGAATTGTCTACATTTGTTTATGCTAGGGTTCATGCTTCAAATACCCATATATCCTTTTTTAATTTTTCAATCAGTGTTTATTGGTGTTTTCATTCTACAGATACTAATACTTCGTAACTTTTGCAGTGGAATCAAATATGTAAATTTGTATTGGTTAAATGCCAGTACAAAAAAGGCACAGAAACTGAGAGGAGGGTACACAGCAAGCTAGAAAAGGGGTGACACAGTACTAGGGAAAGTGATGGTTTTCACGCGTTTTTATTTTTTTTCCATGGGGATCAGTGTTTTTCGGTTAAAACCTAAGCAAGTTATACATTTGTATAGCCCTCAGTATTCCTCTTGACTGTGTTGATTCCAGGTTGGGTCTTAGTTTTCATTAGGGAAAATTGAGGACTACAAATTGGCAGTTTACAATTTTGCTCATACTGAAAAACAATTGAAAGGGGATTGGATTTAATTCATGCCTTTCTCAGAGATTCAAGGTGAGTTACATTCAGTTACTTGTCAGTATTTTCCTGTCTCTGGAGGGCTTGAAATCTGTTTGTACCTGAGGCAAATTAATTCAGTTTGTAGCCCCAGATTACTGATAGACTGATGCTAGAGATGAGCATTCATTGGTGCACATTCAGTTTGTTTAATGCACCTTAAAAGATGTTGTGCATGCAAAATAAGTTTAACGTGTGGGAACTTTCAAATTAATTCACATTAAAAAGTACTAATATACATTAAAATGATTTTTATCAAAATAAATGTGTGCAATGTGTGAGACTATACCCTCCATAGGCGCCCGCCTAGATATGGGGTATAGCTCTGTTTGTTAAAGGAATACTCTGTAGTCGTGTCCAAGTATAATTAAAGCTGGGCTTTATTCCCCTTCCCTTGAGGATTGCCTTCTGGATACATCAAATAATGGTAACACAAATAAACTGTTGCTTCACAGATAAATAAAAGCTTAAGAACATAAGAACATAAGATATGCCATACTGGGTCAGACCAAGGTCCATCAAGCCCAGTATTCTGTTTCCAACAGTGGCCAATCTAGGTCTTATGTACCTAGCAGTTTCCCCAAGAGACACAAGTTCCACAATGCTTGTACTGGGTCAAGCATTGATATCTTCAGTCACTTCTTAATAATGGTTTATGGACCTTTCCTCCAGGAACTTGTCCAAACCTTTTTTAAACCCAGCTACACTAACAGCCTTTACTACATCCTCCAGTAACAAATTCCAGAGTTTGATTACAAGTTGAGTGAAAAAATATTTTCTTTTATTAGTCTTAAATAGTTTACCCTGTAGCTTCATTGCATGTCCCCTAGTCTTTCTATATTCTGATAAGGTAAACAATCGATCTACGTTTACCCGTTCCACTCCGTTCATTAATTTATAGACTTCTATCATATCTCCCCTCAGCCGTCTCTTTTCCAGGTTAAAGAGCCCTAACCTTTTAGCCTTTCTTCATAGGAGTATCCTTCCATCCCCTTTACCATTTTGGTGGCTCTTCTCTGTACCTTTTCTAAAATCGCTATATCCTTTTTAAGATACAGCGACCAGAATTGCACACAATATTCAAGGTGCGGTCTCACCATGGAACGATATAGAGGCAATATAATATCTTTTGTTTTATTTTCCATTCCTTTCCTTATCATACCTAGCATTCTATTTGCTCTCTTGGCCGCTGCTGCACACTGGGCCGAGGGTTTTAACATGGTATCCACAATGACGCCTAAATCTTTTTCCTGGGTGGTGATTCCTAATGTGGAACCTTGCATTGTGTAACCATAGTTTGGGTTGTTCTTCCCTAGGTGCATAACCTTGCACTTGTCCACATTAAATTTCATCTGCCATTTTGATGCCCAGTCTTCCAATTTATCAAGATCCTCTTGCAATTTTTCACAATCCTCTTGGGTTTTAGCAACTTTAAATAGTTTTGTGTCATCTGCAAATTTGATAACCTCACTCGTTATTCCACTTTCCAGGTCATTTATGAATATGTCAAAAAGCAGCGGACCCAGCACAGATCCCTGGGGTACACCACTATTCACCTTTCTCCATTGGGAAAATTGTCCATTTAGCCCTACCCTCTGCTTTCTATCTTTTAACCAGTTCCTGATCCACAATAGTACACTGCCTCCTATCCCATGACTCTTTAGTTTTGCCAAAAGTCTCTGATGAGGGACCTTGTCAAAGGCTTTCTGAAAGTCCAGATACACAATATCAACCGACTCACCTTTGTCCACCTGTTTATTCACTCCTTCAAAAAAACATAACAGATTAGTAAGACAAGATCTTCCTTGTCTAAAGCCATGTTGGCTGTCTCCCATTAGGTTGTGACTATCTACATGCTGAGTAATTTTATTCTTTATGATGGTTTCTACTATTTTTCCCGGTACTGACGTCAGGCTCACCGGTCTGTAGTTTCCCGGATCACCCCTGGAACCCTTTTTAAAAATTGGTGTTACATTGGCGATCCTCCAATCTTCAGGTATTAGAGATGATTTTAATGATAGTTCACAGATTACTGATAGCAGTTCTGCAATCTCATATTTCAGTTCTTTCAACACCCTTGGATGTATACCATCCGGCCCAGGTGATTTGCTACTCTTCAGTTTATCTAATAGTTGTAAGACATCTTCCCGATGTATCGATATTTCCTTCAATTCTTCCGCACCTTTAAATACCACTTTCCAAATGATAATAATGCTTCTTCTTGCTTCTTAACAAAGGGATTCTATCTCGTCAGAAATACATAGAGCACAATCCATGGGTTCTGGAATGACCTCTGGGTTTGAACTTTCCCACTGCATCACATCAGGACCTGGTCCTGTATTCGGGCACCAGGTTTCTGTATTACTGGTTTCAGAACCTTGCACTGGGGAGACCTCTGTTTCTATGAGAGGAGACTGTTTTGTGCAGCCAGGGACATAAGGAGCTGTGCTTGGGGTTTCTTTCCAACACCCATTCCAATAAGGGTTTTCTAACACTCTGTAAGCTTGGCTCTTTACAAAAGGACCCACTTCTTTCCCTCTGTAGAAAACAGGGTACTTATCTTTCTCACTGGTAAAGATAGTTTCCAGCCCTTCCTCCGTTAGCCAAGGCTTCTTCTCTGAGGTGTAAACTGCCTTTCTCCGGGAGTTCCAAGCACAAGGCTTAGCTGAGCTGTAATCACTTCCTGGCTTCAGTGAGCTTTCCTGGGTGTGACGTTTGCTCTCTGCCTGCTTGGTTGCCTTCCCTGGCACGAGGACCCCTCTGGCTTGGAAGTCTCTTGCACTGCTTCTCCCAGCACTCTCTGGTTCAACAGCCTGCTTCCACTCAGCCCTCCTTCTCCAGGACAGCGTGTCTCTCTGTGTCTGCTCCTGAGTCTCTGTCTCCTTCTCTCTCCTCCCCCTGATCTCCTTGATCTCCTTGTGTGGAATTTCCCACCTGGTTTTAACTCCCTGCTTGTTGTACGTAGTACGTGATTCTTGCCCCAGGTGAGCCTGATTAGGACTCTGAATTTCTACTGCGTCACTAATGCTCTGAGGAAAGTTTGTTTCTCCGTTCCTTGCTTCCCTGCAATCTGAATGTCTCAACTGCACATGTGGCTGTAAGGTAAGCTCTTCTTTTTCATTTCCCTTTATTATCCCAGGCTCAGTGCTGTCTACCTCATGACAAATGAAGAAAAAAATAGTCTGGACATTGAGAAAAAGGTCCCATGAAATGAAAATGAATTGAATATTTTTGCCCTGTGCAAATCCATCATACCATTTTTGCTTTCAAACGAGCATGGTCGAGCTTCCAAATACTTGTGCATAGTCTCACTAGATAAATCATTGGAGCTGCTGCAGAACTTCACAGGTGCAAATGGCCTTGCTCTTAAATAACACAACATTATTTTATCATTTTAAAAAGTAAAGAGTGCATTGTGAGTCATTCCTAATTCTTGCACATTCTAGAGTATGATTTGAAAGGAGAATGTGGGCAGCAAACTTGTTGACAATTAACAGAGTTTGTTCTCATTAATTTCATGTTATTGTAGAAATGTATTCTTTTGTGGTGCTGCATTCAGAAAGTTTACATTGTGTTTTTAACCCACAGTCATGATGGCAGCTACAGTATAGTCATTTCTTTATCTGGATAATTCATGAAAAGACTTCCCTTCTTTATAATCAGCTGCTTTCTACGGATACTATGACTAAGGCAGTGAAGTAGATAAGCTTTTAGCTGACAAATTGAGGGAGTGTAGCATAATAATTTTATAAAATTGATGAAATCTAAGGATGACACTATTTCAAACAAGGAAGAAAAATGAGTGATACTTTTGTAGTGTATTCTAGTTCTTTTTCCTCACTTTGTTTGCAGCTTGTCGTGCTGTGAGGGCTTGTATGCATCAGTGATGCTGAGGGCTAAGCTATCTGTAGTTTAACTACTGGCAGTGTCTCAAAAGATGGACAGGTCTCAGCTGAGGTGCCAGACCATGACAAACCACATATCTGGGCAGCAGCAGAATGGGACAGTGTTGGCGGCGGCGGATCACATTTCTGTGACAATGGCAACAACATTAAACTTAAACTGCACGGAGGAAAGGCCTGGTAATCTACTTCTGTATCTTGCCATGAAAACCCAGTGGATAGTCACAACAAAACAAATTGCACTATAGTGCTGGAAGATGAGACCCCCAGGTCAGAAGGCACTCAACTAGCTACTGGGGAGAAGCTGAAGACTTTTCAGAGTAAAGCCAGAATTTATGATGTGATTGGATCAAAGCCCTCATGACGTTAGATTGCTGATGTAGCTGCACATGAAATGAGAGTCAGAAGCTGCAAAGATGTCTTATATATTGGGACATGGAACATACAAAGCATGAACCAAGGGAAGTTGGAGGTGGTCCAGAATGAAATGGAATGTGTACAACTTGATCTGTTGGGTGTCAGCAAATTGAAATGGACTGGCATTAGGCACTTTGCATATGATGATCATATGGTCTACTATGCTGGAAATGAAAGACAAAGAAGAAATGGTGTTGCATTTATAATTAAGAAGGAACTTGCAAGAACTGTAATGAAATACAATGCAGTCAGTGAACACTTAATCTGTATTCGTCTATGAGGGATGCCTATCAACACAACTTTAATTCAAGTATATGCCCCAACAATAGCTGCAGAAGAGGTGAAATTGATGAGTTCTATGAATAAGTACAAGCTGAAATTGACAGAACATGCAAACAAGATATCCTGATAGTTATGGGTGACTGGAACACAAAAGTTGGCAACAAAGAAGAAGGCAAAGTGTTTGGAAAATATGGACTTGGCAACAGAAATGAAGCTGGAGAAAAACTGATAGAATTCTGCAAGACCAATGATCTATTCATCTCAAACACCTTCTTCCAGCAACACAAGCGGTGACTGTACACATGGACTCAACCCAATGGATTGTACAAATATCAAATTGACTATATCTGTGGAAGTCAACGATGGAAATGGCAATGCTGCGGGCAGGGTCCCGGTGGCCGATCCTAACCAGGTGCGCGGCCCGGTGCGGGGACCCTGCACGCGGCCGGGGCTGGGAGCGCGTGTGGAGGGAGGAAGTTTAAATTCATTGGCTTCCGGCGAATGCGGTCGTGCGGGAGTCAATGGGTGAGGGATCCAGTGGGGTGGAGGGGGGAGGAGTCAGGCCAGCAGCCTCCGCGTGGTCATTCGCAGCGGCGGCGGCTCTGGGTGCCGGCTTCTTCCTGTGCGGCGCGTCGGTGGGCTTCGGCCTGGTTCAAAGCGGACCCGAGGAACGGACCATCAAAGGTTTGACATTCCTGCGGGGACTGACTGGAGCTGAGCTGTGGGTTGGTAGGCGGCGGGGTGAGCAGAATTGGGAGCGTGCAGCTCTGTAGACCACACGGGAGAGTGGGCCGAGGTGTCTCCAGTGGTGGCAAGGAGCGGCGAGGAGGCAAAGGCAAGTGTGGGACGGCTGAGGGGGGGGGTTGCTACTGATTGTTCAGATAGGGCTTGGGGCTGCAGGGAAAAGGGGGAGAGAACCCATTGCAGTTGGAGAAAGGGGACCCTTGCAGTAAAGGAGAGGGGACCCCTTGCAGTGGGAGGTAAGGGACCCCCTTGCTGCAGGTGGAAGGGTGCTGGTGCATTGAGAGGAAGGGGAATCAGTATTAAAGAAATAATAATAATACCTAATAAATAAAAATAAAAACTAAATGGAAGAAAGTAGGAATTTTCTTTGGCAGTGGCACTCAATCTAGGGCAGGACAGTACTGATGCCGCTGCGTAGGGTATGGTTGGGACAGTCTGGGGGGCAGGGCAGGGCGGCGGGGTGCTGCCTCACGCCTTCAAGGTTGGAGTTGGGGGTTCCAGGGGGGGAGAATGAGATTAGGGAGGAGGTGGGGTGTGATCCAGCCGGGAGGGGGCAGCGACGACTTGGGGCTCCACAGAGGGGTGCCCACGGGGGACTAGTAGGGGGCATAGGGGGTCCCAAGTTGCACGGAGGTCGAGTGGGGGTGGAGCACAATGGCGGGGGGCGGGGCACAGGCTAGCCCCCCGCAGAGAGCTAGGTGGGCTGGTGGTGCGCAGCACAGGGGTGCGGTGCTAGCAGGGGAAGTGAATATTAGGAGTGAAGGGAGACGGTTGTTTGAAGTGGGGTGGTGGCAGGTGACCCGGGAGAAGCGGGGGGGGGGGGAGGGGGAGCGGGTAGAGCAAGGGCAGGGGGGTGTGTTGCAGCCGGGTTGGGCGCAATGCAGTCAAGGAACCCCTCCCCCTGCAGGCTGGCTGCTGGTGCAGGGTAGCTATATGTTGGTGGGGAGGCCTTCGCCTTGGGAGCATTGGATTGTGGGGGGACAGGGTCTGTCTAGAGTGGAGTGGGGGGGTCCTGGCTCCCTGTATGTTCTCCGGCAGTTCCCCCCCCCTGTTTTTTCTATTATGTCTCCACATGTGCAGGCGATGACGCAGCCTTCATGGGGGCATGGTGGTGGAAGCCAGGGACTATCGCCGAGGCCGGACAGCGGAGCGGCGGCAAGGCAGAGTTCAGTGGCGGAGGCAACCAGTGGGAGGCGAGACGAGACAGCGCAAATCGATGAGGAGGTCTGCACCGGATGGTCGAACGTCAGGTGAGTTGTCAGTGGACCAGGGCGAGGGGTTGTTAGGGCAGGACGCGCTGGGCAAAGCGAGGGGTAGGACACGAAGAAAAAGGCGTTGTTCTTGTTGGCGGTGCCATAGTTCGGAGTCGTCCTCCTCCTTCTCCTCGGGTGCTTTGTTTTCTTCATCTGGGAGGGAGGTATTTATTTATTTATTTTATTTATTTATTACAGGCTCTTATATACCGCTCTATTTAGCATCAGCGCGGTTTACAATATAACTGCTTATTTATCTGGGTAATGTGCTGTTCCGTGTCTTTCTCCTCTTATCTGCTTGACTGTGTCTGTACTCTACTCTGTCCTATTTTATAATTGGCGTTCCTTTCTTTTTCCCTAAATGATGAAGTATTGTAAACCGCTCTAATACCTTTTTGGTCTGAGTGGTATATCAAATTCAAATTCAAATAAATAAATAAATAAATAAATAACAAAAGACCAGAACAACAAGCTGTTTGGTTTTACAGAGAACAGGTACGAGAACTTGGATAAACATGGGGGAAAAAGTTAACTGAAACTAATTACATATGTATTTTACATGTATATACAATAGGATTCATTCTTAGTTTGAGTTGGGTCTTGTAGAACAGATGTTTAAAAAGGGGATGGGCGGTCAGGTCGGTGTCTGGCTGGTCTGGTAATATTGGGGGAACAGGTGGGATTTGAGTGCCTTTCTGAATAGAGTTAGATCGGTGACAGCCCGAATCTCTGGTGGTAAGGTGTTCCAGCACTTAGGGGCATAGAAACTGAAAGCCCTGTTAGACGTCGCTAGTGTGCATTTTGTTGCTGCCTTAGGGATAACTAGCGCGTTTGTAGATGTCGTTCTCCTAGATCTGTTAGGTGGAACGGTCTGGATGAGGTCTACTAGTGAGGAGGAGGTGATGCCTTTGATGGCCTTGAAGGTGAGTAATAAGGTCTTGAACAACAGTCTTCCATGCATGGGGAGCCAGTGAAGCTGCTTTAGAATAGGTGTTACGTGGTCCCTTCTTGATGCTCTGTAGAGGACTCTGGCAGCGGTGTTCATGGCAAGTTGTAAGGGGTTTAAGGTGGAATGTGGGAGGCCTTGAAGAATGGCATTAGCATAGTCGATGTGCGGTAAGGTTAAAGCTTGGAATATAGTCCGGAAGTCATCCGGATCAAGCAAGGAGCGAAGGTGTCGGAGTGTCCGGATCTTGAGGTAGATCGCTCTGACTATGTTGGTTATATGTAATTTCATATCCAGGCGTTGGTCCAAAGTAACCCCAAGGTACCGAATTGAAGGTTTTGTTTGGAGCTCGGCTTCTTTCACCTTTATCTGTGGTGGGGGGGGGGGTGAAAAGTGGGTCCCTAGTGATGAAGAGAACCTCAGTTTTCTTGTGTTGAATACGGAGGTTCTGGGATTGAAGCCATTCAGACACTGCATCAAAACATTTGGTCAGCGGGGAAAGATCCATATGAACTGTGGAGAAAGGCATGTAGAGAAGGATGTCATCTGCGTATATCAAGCAGTTGACCTTGAAGGACCTGATGATGTTGCAGACGGCTGTATGTATATGTTGAATAAGAGTGATGATAGGGAGGACCCTTGTGGCACGCCCTGTCTTTGATGGAAAGGTGTGGGTGTTGCTGCTCCTGAGGTATTGCGGCAAGGGGTGGATAGCGGGGGTGGGACAGGGGCCAGGGCTGGGGGAGGTGCCCCCTTGGTGGTTGCGTTCCCGGAGCTGTGGGAGGGGGTGCCGAAAAGGCTTCGCCGCAAAATCCAAAAATGGCGCTACATAGATATATTTTGGCTATTGGAAGGCAGGAAGCATTCAGGGGAGAGCCGGACAAAGAGAAAAGAGGATGAGAAAGCGGGATGAATCAAGAAAGTAGCGCGCAATGTAGTGAATTGGACGTGATCCTTTCTGCGCCTAGCGAGTGTGTGGGGTCATCACTCGCCTGAGCATTACGGCATGCTACTAGCATATGCGGATTCTATATTGGAGGCGTCTCAGATGCACGAGGGTTGGGCGTGGTTAAATTATGACGAAAAGTTTAGGGACAAAATGGAGGAGAACAGATTGTTGTCCTGGGGCACGCAGGATATTAACCTGTGGCTGACTCAAATGTCTGCTAGGGTGGGCTTTGGGGGTGGGGGGAGAGGCGGGTCGGTGGGAGTGGTGGGGGTGGGCCGTTCCTTTTGGACGGCGGTGGTCGAATTGCAGCAGAAAGCAGGGTCAGGGGGGTCGGTTACGTTTGTTGGAGGTTCAGTAGGTCCACCTGCCCATTTCGTGATTGCAAATTCAAGCACTTCTGCTCAATTTGTAGCGGAGGGCACTTCGCTACAAGGTGCAGCAAGAAAGGGGCCAATGGTGCCCCTGGGTCAGCCCTGAAGCCTCAATGAGGTGGGCGGCCGTGCATCGACTCTGATACGGTTGGATGCCTTGTGGTATTGGCTCCAGCGGTATTCGAAGTGGGGGGATAGAGATGTTCTATTGTTCGGTTTTCAGTTTGGCTTTGTTATTCCGGTTTGGGGTGAAGTGGCGGCGCCTAGTGCTCTGGATTTGCCTTCGGTGCGGCGTTTTGCAACTGTAGTGCGGGATAAGTTATTGGAGGAGTTGAACTTGGGCAGAATTGTGGGCTCGTTTAGAGAGCCGCCTTTCCCGGACATGGTGATTTCACCGCTGGGGATTGTGCCTAAGAAAGAGCCGGGGAGGTTCAGGCTAATTCATAATTTGTCCTGTCCACTGGGTGCGTCAGTAAATGACCACATCCCGCGCGAGTTGTTTATGGTGCAGTATGCTTCATTCGATCGGGCAGCTGAGATGGTGAGGAAGGCGGGTCATGCGGCGTTGATGGCCAAAGTGGATATTGAATCTGTATTTCGCTTATTGGCGGTCCATCCATCCGCATTTCATTTGCTGGGCTTCCGTTTTCAAGAGGAATATTATTTTGACAAATGAATGCCTATGGGCTGTTCCGTTTCCTGTGCTTACTTTGAAAAGTCCAGTACCTTCCTGCAGTGGGTACTGGTACAGAGGAGGGGCTCGGCAAATGTGGTGCATTACTTGGATGATTTTTTGTTCGTGGGTGCGGCTCAATCAGCGGAGTGTCAGGAGATGTTAAATGGTTTTGGGGAGTTATCGCGGGAATTGGGTGTGCCATTGGCGGCGGGTAAGACGGAGGGCCCGACGACGAGAATAACCTTTTTGGGAGTGGAATTGGACTCCGTGGACATGGTGGCTTGCCTGCCATGCGAAAAAGGTAGCCAGTTTGCGGGTGTTGGTGGCTAACATATTGGCGTCATCTAAGATAACATTGCGAGAGATGCAGGTGTTAATAGGCTCCTTGAATTTTGCGTGCAGAGTGATACCAATGGGCAGGGTATTTTCGTGGCAGTTGGCCGCTTCGACGGCAGGGGTGCATAAACCGCACCACTGGATTAGAGTCACGGAGGTGATGTGGGCGGATTTGCAGATCTGGAGTCGATTTTTGGAGGATTTTAACGGGACTTCGGTTCTGATGGAGGCGGAGGTGTCAAGTGAGGAGTTGCAGCTTTATACGGATGCGGCAGGGGGAATTGGTTTAGGAGTTTATTTCGGCGGGGCCTGGTTTGCGGACAGATGGCCGCAGTCCTGCCATGCATCGGGGTTGACCGCCAATATAACCTTCCTTGAGCTGTTCCCGATCCGGGTAGCATTGGAGTTATGGCCGGAGAGGCTTCGTAATCGTAAGGTAGTGTGCGGTGTGATAATGAGGCCGTGGTCAGCGTGGTCAATCGCTACTCCCCCAGATGTTTACAGGTGGCGGGGCTAATGAGGGAGGTGGTGTTAGCATGTTTGCAGTTGAATGTGTCGGTAAAGGCATGGCATATCCCCGGCTGTACTAGCACGATTGCTGATGCTCTTTCTCGTTTCCAGTGGGAGCGATTTCGGGCCCTGGCTCCAGAAGCGGACGCAGAAGGATCTGGGGTCCCAGAGAAATTATGGAGCATTGGCCAAGGGAGATGCTGAATCTACTGCGGAGTTCGGTGTCAGCGGGGACTTGGTCAGCATACCAATGTCGCTGTGACAAGGTGGTCGAGTATTTGGTTGCTCATGGGTGGCAGCCGGGTGGGGTGCCAGATTGCATAATCGGTGGTTATATAGTGGAGGCTAAGGGCGTTGGGTTCTTCAGATCGGCGGTGCGCTCCCACTTGGCGGGGTTTAACTTTTTCGCGAGAGCAGTGGGTTGTGGCTCACCCTCTGGGGGATTCTTAGCTCGCAGGCTCCTTCAGGGGTGGGAGCATGCAAGGCCGGTGCCTCAGGACCCTCGGCAGCCGATAACGCACGATTTGCTGGTAAGACTCATTGCGGCTTTACCGAGTGTGGCGGAATCACGGTATGAGGTCACCCTGTTTCGGGCAGTTTTTTGTCTCGCCTTTTTTGGGGCCTTCCGAATAGGGGAACTGGTGGCGAATTCCGGCAGGTCAGGGAGCGAGGGCGGGATGCAACGGCCCCACGTCGAGGTGGAGGTGGGGCAGTTAAGAATCTTACTGGCAAAATCCAAGACGGATCAGCGTCGGAGAGGTTTGTGGGTGATTTTGAGGGAGAATGGTGGCCTGGTTATGTGCCCTGTGGCGGCGGTGTGGCAGTACCTGTGTGTGCATCCCAGGTGGGCAGGGGGTCTCTTTATTCTTGAGAACGAACAGGTGTTGACCCGCTTTCAAGTGGCCCCCGTGCTGAGGATGGTGCTGCGTCACGTAGACGAGGACCCTATGCTCTTTGCGCCTCACTCATTCCGCATTGATGCGGCAACAAGCACGGCGGCGGCCGGATTGCCCAACCAGGACATACAAAGCATTGGCAGATGGCGTTCCCGGGCATTCAGGGGTTATGTGTGGCTTTGACGGGGAGGGGGGTTGATGGGGTAGGGGATTCTAATTGTTCATTTATTTTACAGTTGGGGGATCAGAGCCTTTGTGATGTTGGGTGATTGGTCAATCTTTCATCCACTGGGCGGGACAGCGAGCAGAGACAAGGCCGGTGGGCCCTAATATGGGGATTGATCCGGCATTGGTGTCTGTATCATGGCTGGGCTGGTCGCAGCTTCTGCCTTTGCTACGGCACCACAGGAGAATATCGCAACAGCCAGTGGTGCTGATTGTACATTTGGGGGGCAACGACCTTGTCTCCTGGTCATGCAGGCAAATGATAAGAGCGGTGCAGGAAGACTTGGCAGTGGTTTTGCGGATGTTTCAGGGTGTAATTCTGATGTGGTCTGACATTATTCCAAGGCCTGCGTGCTGGAACCAACGGCGTTGGTCGCGTGGTCTGATGAATATTAATCGCCAGATCGGTTGTTGAGTCTGCGAGCAGGGGGGTTACCAGATAATGCATTCTTGGGTGGAGGTTGGTTGTGCGGGGCTTTATAGAGGTGACGGAATACATCTATCCCCAGTTGGTGTAGATTTGCTCCTTAACGACTGGCAGGAGGCCTTGGAATATGTGCTTTTGCCGGATGCTCGCTGGTCTCAGCTTGGGGTTGGGGGGGGGGGCGGCACAGGGACAAGGATGTCGCCTGTGCCGGTGGCGGGATCCCGGAGGTTTCCAGGGTCCGGAGCCTCAGGTTACACTTGGGTGGGGGTGGGGTGCCCCTGACCTGGAGAAACCCTGGCCGACTTTTGCTAATAGCATGGCGAAGTGGGGGAAAGGGGTAGGAAGCTTGCCGGGGCAAGTTTATGGCAGTAGCGTTGGCAAGGCACTTTGCTAAGATATGGCTGGTGTGGCATTGCTCTGCTAATCGGATTGTTAAGGTTTATGATGCTGACATATTGTTAATTGTTAAAGGTTAATAAAGCTGCGACCAGTTGTGTTCCACGAGCATTTGGTATGGTGTGTTTTGTGGGGGTTGGGGGAATGAGGGGCGGGGAGGGGATGGGGATGGATGGGCCCGAAGCACCAGGTCCGCCTGCCTCGGTTAATGGCAAGGCCCTAGGCAGGGTCCCGGCAGCCGATCCTAACCGGGCGCGTGGCCCGGTGCAGGGACCCTGCACGCGGCCGCGGCTGGGAGCGCATGTGGACGGAGGAAGTTTAAATTCATTGGCTCCCGGCGAATGCGGTTGCACGGGAGCCAATGGGTGAGGGATCCAGTGGCGTGGAGGGGGGAGGAGTCAGGCCGACAGTCTCCGCGTGGTCATTCGCAGCAGCGGCGGCTCGGGGTACCAGCTTCCCTCCCACGTGCCCATAAATGCTTGGGGGGAAGGAAATGGAGTGTTGCAGCTTGGGGGGGGGGGGGGTCACGGGATCCCAGAGTTTTCCGGGGTCTGGAGCCTTAGGTTACACTTGGGCGGGGGTGGGGTGCCCCTGACCCGGACAAACCCTGGCCGACTTTTGCTAATAGCATGGCGAAGTCAGGGAAAGGGGAAGGAAGTTTGCCGGGAGCAAGTTTATGGCAGTAGCGGTGGCAAGGCACTTTGCTATGGTATGGCTGGTGCGGCATTGCTCCGCTAATCGGGTTGTTAAGGTTTATGATGCTGACATATTGTTAATTGTTAAAGGTTAATAAAGCTGCGACCAGTTGTGTTCCACGAGCATTTGGTGTGGTGTGTTTTGTGGGGGTTGGAGGGAATGAGGGGCGGGGGGGATGGGGAGAATGGGCCCGAAGCACCGGGTCCGCCTGCCTCGGTTAAAGCTACATAACATCAACAAAGACAAAACCTGGAGCTCACTGTGGTACAGATCACCAACTACTAGTATGCAAACTCAAGCTAAAGTTGAAAAAGAGTAAGGGGTATGTTTACTAAAACCCCGTTATGTGCGTGCCACGCTATTGAGTGGGATGCCATATAAGGAGTGGGCGTTTCAGTCTGAAAAAGCAAACCTGGATTAATCATGCGCTAATGTGCGCTGTGCGCTGTGCGCTCATGTGCGCCGCGCACATTAGCGCATGAGAAACTTGCACGGGAAGCATAAGTGGCGCGCTGATGTGCACACACAAGAACAGAGCCATAGTACAATGGTGAAGACACTGACAGATGCTGCAGGGATCATGGGTTCAATCCCCCACTGTGCCCAATAAAGAAGACTGGCTGAGGCATTACCTGTTAAAGGAAATATTGCAGTCTGAGGCATATTAATTTTATTTTAATTACTGCTACTAGCAAACGCACGCTGAAAGCACTGTAACATAAGGCGCCCCATAAGGTACCCCAGAGGGCACATTTTAAAGTGCACTGTCCGCCAAGGCACCCTAGAATGTTGCTTATAGGGCGCTTTATAGGGTGCCGTATGAGGTACCGCAAGGTCACAGCACTGTTTTTGATGGCAGCACTGTGCAGTTTAAGGAATGAAAATCATAAGTAGCTGCGCTAACATGCAAGGAGGAGCAGCAGTGTAGCACAATGGTTAAGACACTGACCAATGATACAGGAGTCATGGGTTCAATCCCCACTGTGCCTAATAAAGAAGGCTGGCTGAGGCATTACCTGTTATAGGTATTATTGCTGTAGGGGGCATTTTATTTTTATTTTAATTAGTACTGCCAGCAAACACACCCTCAAAGTATTGTAACATAAGGTGCTGCATAAGGCGCCTCATAGGGTACCCCAGAGGGCACATTTTAAAGTGCACTGTCCGCCATGGCACCCTACAATGTTGCTGAAAGGGTGGCCTATAGGGTGCCATATAGGGTGCCCTATGAGGTACAGCAAGGTCATAGCACTGTGTTTGATGGCAGCACTGTGCATTTAAATGCATGGAAATCTGAAGTAGGTGCGCTGACATGCAAGGAGGAACAGCAGTGTAGCACAATGGTTAAGGCACTGACTGCTGATACAGGGGTCATGAGTTTGCTCCCCAGTGTGCCTAATACGTAAGGCTGGCTGAAGCATCAGCTTTACAATGTATGTATTGTTTCCTGCAGCACTTTATTTGTATTTTATTAATTGCTGCCAGCAAACACGCCCTCATGTGCCGTAACTGAAGGTGCCGCATAAGGCACCCTATAAGGCACTCCATAGGGCACATTATAAAGTGCACTGTCCGCCACAGCACCCTAAAATGTCCCCTATAGGGCACCCTATAGGTCGCTCCACAGGATAACGTATAGTGCACCTTATATGGACGGTAACCATAAGGTGCCCTATAGGGCGCCCTATAAAGCGCCCTCTGAGGCACCTTATGGGTACAGTATGCTGAGAGTGTTTTTGCTGGCAGCAATAATGTACATTAAAAAGAGATAATGCTTTGGGCAGCCCTATCAAATAACCCCACTGTGGGCTTGAACCCATGACTGCTGGCTCCACAGGCAGTGAAGTAACCAGTGGGCTACAGCTCTATAGCTGCTAGCAAGCTCCTGGCTGGCTGCAGAGGGACTGCATGTCACCACACAGACAATCTGCTGTGGTCACCAGGATAGGGTTAGCCCACCCATACCCATGATGCACTGCACATGCAAATCAGCTGTCCACAGATGAACACAAGATGGGGTATGCACCCCCACACCACCTCGGCCTGGTAGGGGGAACTGACCATGTGCACCCCCACAGCACCTCGGCCTGGTAGGGGGTACTGACCGTGTGTTTTACTGGCACAGAGTAGCTACACACCGTCACATTGTGCGGGTACTGTGCTCACCCTGAGGGTGCGGTGAGGCGCCCAGCACCAGGTCCACAGCACCTTCCATGGCAGAAATAGGCCATGCTACAGGTCCCCAGCAGTGCTAATGTGGGAGATAGGTAGTTTCTGTCAGACACACTTTGGATATATCTGTATGTCTCAGTCAGGTGTAGCCTCTATGGACCCCCTAGGAGGATTATGTACCACCACCCTCCTCTTCCAGGGCTGCGGGTGGTAAACAGGGTCTCCCATCAACAGATCCACACTCTACCTCCCTGCAATGGTGGCAGTAGATGGGACCATCAACCCCAGTACTGCTGGGGAACAGACATCTACAGGGCAGTCAATGCAGCTCTGTACACATCCATAACGCAATAGCAGACAGACATTAGGCCTGGATATGCTAAGCTGCACCCCACCACTATCTGATATGCGCCTGCAGCAAGCCTTCAGCCGTTGTACCCTGCAAGGCGCTTCATCAAGACACATACCAGCTGCAAACAGTCTGCTAGCTAGTCCATAGTGCATGTCCCTGGTGGAAATGCGTGCACCAAGAACTGGGATGTCAGCATACACAACAAGCAGATACGTCAGTGACTGGGCTGCAAAAGGAAACCCATACATATCACATGAGAGAAATACTATATAGCACTATCGGGGTGCCTAGCCATGCCGTGGTCACTGCACAGTCAGGGTGTGAGTGATCTCCCAGCAGGACATGCTGTGGCCACCCTGTCTGTGTAGGTGGTGGCCAGGCACTACAATGTCCCAGCCATTGCCCTATGCCCTGTGCAGATGCATCCTGGCCAGGCCACCCTGTCTGGGCTATACCCATGGTACCTTGCTCCTCATTATGCACATTGGCAGGCCAATACTGGCAACAGTGCTGGCAGTGTGGGCTGTGGAGGGTGTTTGCAGCCACCACACACTGGATAGACAGACACACACTCCCACACCTATGCCAGCATTGTGCTACTCTAGAGGAGTTTAGCAGCCCTGGCCACCACACCAGTCCTGGGCACAGTACAGGCATGGATATGGTACGCAATACTGTTGGGGGTCACTCCCCAGGGTGGTAAACACTGTCAGAGACCAGACCTGAAGCACACACCGCAGACATCAGAAAGATTGTTATGATGGAGCTCAATCAGCAAACTGTGCTTAACGTAGGAATTGCTATCTGCCAGTAATCATAGCAAACATTTGATAGCTGTGTACCGTATACCCAGGTGTAGGGTGGCATTGCTAAGGTATGCAAGTGCTATTATTGGGAGATGCACGCAGGGCCCAATGTCCTGCCTCTCCAGGAGGCATTGGCCAATGGGGCCTGTGGGTGTGGGTGTGTCTGCCCCTGTTGGCTGCTGCTTTACGGCAGAGGTTCCCAACTCAGTCCTGGTTTGCCAAACTCTGTTCGGGTTTTCATGCTGTCCCTCATGAATATGCATGAGATACATCTGCATACCATGGGGGTGGTGCATAGATATGCAGCACAGGCATCTTTATTAGAGGCAGCATGGAACCTGAATGGTGTTTGGCCCTCCAGGACTGCATTTGGGAGACTCTGCTCTAGGTAATGCGCCTGTTTATGGTGTCTGTGCTTGGTGGGGTAAAATATAGGCATATTAACCATGTGTATGTTCTCTGCAATAAAGGTTTGTCCGTACTATCACGGTTTAGTTGTGGGAAAAATATGTGGACTGGATTGGCAGTAGCCCCAGCTGGGCTTTGAACCTGTGACCTTCTGTTCTTGCACACACTGTCTGTGTGCACTGCACCACCATGTTGGCACAGATATGCTGCATTCCCTGGGGAGTCCATGACTGTACATCCGACAGGGCCTGTTTGTTGCAGTGCACGGCACCCACCTAGACAGGGCTAGGCCATGGTCTGCTGTTGCCACGAGCTGCTGCCACCTCCACCACCAGTACCGCTCCATCCTTAGATTGGAGACAGCATAAACCCTGAAGGATTTGTGGCCCTCCAGGACTGCATTTGGGGGAATCTGCTCTAGGTAATGTGCATGTTTCTGGTGTCTGTGCTCTGTAGGGTAAAATAGAGGTGTTTGAGCCATGCTTATGTTCTCTGCAATAAAGGTTCGTCTTTACTATCACGATATAGTTGTGGGTAAAATATGGGGACTGGACTGGCAGGAGCCCCAGCTGGGGCTTGAACCTGTGACCTTCTGTCTCCAAACACACTGGTTGTGTGCACTGCACCACCGTGTTGCCACAGAGATAGTGCATTCCCTGATGATACCATGACTGTTTGTCCGGCAGGGCCTGTCTGTTGCAGTGCATTGCACCCACCTACACAGGGCTAGGCCATGGTCTGCTCTGGGCAGCTGCCACTGCCCCCCTCCACCTCCAGTACCCCTGTGCCACCATGCTGACATGCCCTTCTGCTGGTGGTGCTGGTGGTACGCACTCTCAGGCCATCCTGTGTGCGGGTAGGCGGCTGCTTATGGTGCGGGTTCTGGGGTAGGGGTGCCTGCATATCTGTCCACACATCCCCCAATCACCGCCTGCCAATGTTCTGTGCCCTTGGGGGTACCTGCTGGGTACTATCCCCTGTGACACTGTGCTAAACACTCTCATGCTCATGTTGGGCCCTCATCAGTTGCTGTCTGGCTGCTGTTCAGTTTCAGCATTCCTAAGTGCCATCTAGGCATCTGCCTAGTCTGCACTGTGCCCCAGCTGCACCACAGCATGTGCCGCCTGCAGCCCTCTGTATCCCCTTTCCCAGCATCTGTCCAGTTGGCCATTCTGACCTGCCCGCCCTGCTGTTGTGGAACATGTCCATGCCATAGGTAACCTGTCCAATGGAGAGGGAAACCCTGATCAGTGCTATTTCACTTTGGGATCATTCACCTTGTATGGGGATGGAGCGTAGACCCTTCTAAAATTCATATTTATTTTTTGCGGCTTTCTTGGGAGTGTTTTTTGATGTTTCCCATTACTATCACTATTGCCCAGCTTGATTATACTTTTTTAAAATTTTGTTGGGGTCCTTTTCAATGTTTATTTGTATTTTTGTACCGTGCACATGTATCACACTTATCACTGTTTTGTAGGTTTCCCTGGTTTTGCTGTACATTGCTGACAAATGGTTTCTCTTCCCTTTAAATCGGCTCTACCGCGAGGTTTTCACTCGCGGTATTTTTTTACTTGAATTTCAGCCCCGCTCATGTGCGGGGAGCCTCTCCCCTCCCACTCTCCACCCATTGACCCCTTCTCTCCGCCCCTGGGGAGCCTTCCTCCGCCCTCCGGGAGCCTTTCCACGCCTTTATCACACATCAGCGCGCCGTGCACATGAGCGGGCACTTTAGTGCGGCGCACACCTGTGCGGGGCACAAATACACATCATTAGCGTGTGCTAAGGTACCTTAGCGCATGCTAATGTGAGCCACGCACATGAGCGCAGTTTAGTAAACATACCCCTAAGCCACTCATGAATGTAGCAAAATATGACCTTGAGAATATACCACTGGAATTTAAAGACCGCCTGCAAAATCAATTTGCTGCTTTAGATACAAATGACAGAGCTCCAGAAGAGTTATGGAATGACATCAAGAAGGTTGTGTTTGGAGAAAGTGAGAAGTCTCTACAAAAGGTGAAAAAGCAAAAATTTATGACGGAAGAAGGCTTTCAATGCTGCTTCGACTTCTTTCATCACCAATGGTTCTGGATCAAAATGTACAGGTTGAAATGGCTGTTGGTCTACTTGATCTTTATCATATAAAAACTCTGTATATTCTTTCCACCTTTTCTTGATCTTCTCAGCATCATTCAGCATATAACTTTGAGCATCTTGTAACATTCCAGTTCGAGGCTGGAATTTTTTCTTTAACTCTCGTAGCTTTAGAAAAGCAGATCTTGTTCTTCCTCTAATAGTTGCTGCTTCTATTTCATTGTATGTGTCATTTTAATACTTTTCTGTGTCCTGTCTTGCTGCACCTTCGAAATCTCTGTTGAGTTCTGTGATTGTCTTTCTCCTCTGGTTTTAGCTTCTCTGCGTTTCTGGGTAATTTTCAGAGTTTCTTCCGTCATCCATTTTGGCCATTTTTGCATGGTGTATGGTGTGGGTTGAAACCACCACTTCAGATTGCTCCAGATCATCCTTAAGCTCTTTGGATGTTGTACGTGGTGTTTTTCCAACAGTTCGCACTAAGCTTCAAAGACTTCTTAGATTAATTTTCCTCTTCCTAAAGCACATGTCCTGCCACGGGCTGCTGCCTCTGAGCCTAGCTGCCCGCCGTCGGAATCAGCGGCAGCGAGGGGTGGCATCATGGTTCAGCATGGGGGAAGGGCAGCACGGCCAGGCACATGGGTGGGGTGGCAGGCCATGTGTGCCGAAGCACACAACCTGCCATCCACAAAAATCTGCCGTCTTAGGCGACCACCTAGCCCGCCTAGTGGATGGGCCAGCCCTGCATACATGTATATGCGTAAATGATAAATTACTATCATTTACATGTATACCTTAGAAATTTAGGCATGACCATTCATATCAATGATGGAGCTGGTGTAAGTGATTGTGCCTTAAATTAAATACACATTTTGTCCATTTATGCTAATAGCAGTTTATAAGTCAAACATGTCTGTACTTGAAAAAGAAGCCATCCAACTTGAAAATGAATCAAATATGTTTGGCTTTTGCATTTTCTTAATTTCTACATATTTTACTATCTAAGTAGTCTATGGGGGATATTTTAGAAGCAATTTCCATATGTAAAATCAGGCATTAACACCTAGAAATGGCATCCATGAGTAAATGGTGATTTTAGAAAGGGCTGAATTTATACATGGATGCCCTTACTAGGTAGAATTTGCAAGGGGAAGTGTCCGGGCGCATGCTTAGAGAGTGGCCTAGATGGGTTGTGATCTATATGTATATTCCCCATTTCATATAGGAATACATGCATATGACTGCAATTGTCCAAGTTGGGATTTACAGCTGCTCCCTGACATGTATAGGTTTTTAAAAATTATTGTGTTGATCTTCTTTAATTCCCCACTGTTTATTTCTTCCACCAAATTGAAATTAGAAAAAATAGTGGCATCTTGTTAATTGGTGGTATTTACATACTTAATTCTGCAAAATATGAACATCTACTACTACTACTTAACATCTGTATAGCGCTACAAGGTGTACACAACACTTTACACGAACATGTAAGAGACAGTCTCTGCTCAGAGTAGCTCACAATCTATCCAACTTTCACGTGTTAAGTGCTGGCATCTATGCGTGGAGGTTGCCGAGTTTACCCTGTTCATTTTTCCCATGTGGAGATTTGCAAAACGGGTCTTCCAGCTCCATGTATCAGTAAATACATGTGTACTTCTGCACTATTTTAGAACTGGCTTTATGTTTAACAGATCTCTATATACTATCAAAAATGTGCTTTTTATAACTATTAAAGAATAAAAAATAATAAATATTGTAAAATTTGGACTTATTTATCACACTGTAATTTACACTACTACTGGAGATTGCATTAAGATAGTTATGGAAAAATAGGTTGAGGGAATGTATGTGGTTTTTAAAGATTTCCAAAATAAAGACACTCATGAATTAAACAGTATGAAGGTAATTTTCAAGGGGATTTCCTTGAGCATTTACCTATAGAAAAAGCTCCTTTATAAATGTGGCAGTGTAGGAAGCAGGTCTGAGAAAGCAAGAACAGGGATTTCGTTTTGAAATCACTGCACTTGAGTTTCAAGGATTTAATCCATATGCTTTGCACCTACAGATTTTTCAGGTTATGAAAATCCCAGCAGCAATGTGGCCTGTAGGATTTTCAAAGAGAATCACCACAGGCTTGCAGGATCTCAAGTAAAAAGTATTCACGGTGTTGCAAACACTGCCACCTGACTGAATATGACCCTTTTATGGGTGCAAATTTCATTTTATTTGCAAACTGCAAAGTCTGCAGGTACATTTTACCTGTAGACTTTGTGCTAGTTTTCAAAGTGAAAGTACTGGCATACTTCTTCAAAATTTGTCAAGGAAAATGTGTCCGTAGATACTAACACCTTTCTATGAACACTTTTTCCAACTAAAATAATGCATGCGTTTAAAAAAAACAAAAAAATACACTTGTATTTCAATCCTCACCCTTATCCCACTCTCAGGAGCACTTTCACTAAGGAAGTCATTCCGTAACACGAATAAGCCATTTGGATGTGCACGGTAGACGTTTTTCTAGTGAAAACATCTGCGATCATATTCTGAAACCGCCTTGGCCATGCATGCCCACAATGCTAGCACAGGGATCTCTGGACGTGGGCGGGAATGGGTGGAATGGGGGCATGGTCAGACATAGAGAAATATAAAGCATAGTCAGGAGAGGCCCATGTACATCTTGTGTTTCCCAGACGTCCCCATTATTCCTGTGGAAATGTGGAATAAGAACATTTTCTGCTCTGCTCTTCAATGCATCCCATTTTGAAGAATGATTGTGACAATTATGCTTTGAACTGTTGTGTCTACAGTCTGGAAAAACACAAGATGCAGTTTGAAAGAACAAAAAGCAGAGGTGAGGGAAGGTTGTAAGGTAAAGAAACATTAATAAACACCCTGACAGAAATATTGAGATGAGCAATAGTGTTTTTTCTAGCTATGCTGACATTTGCTGTTTGTGCCAAAGGAACTTTTCTAGGGTTCCCTAATAATTCGTATGTTCTGAAAAATGGCACTGTTGATGTAGGGCTAGTAAGTGAGTATGGAAAAGATTCTTGTTTGGGTGAGAAACGCAGATCAGATTTGTAGTACTGGGACGCCATGCTATTATGTTGTACCAGCTGTTGTTTATAGGTGCAGGACATCATTTTGGCAGAAGTCTGTTTTTTTGTGACTGCAAGTAAGAGTGTGTATGTGTCTGTGGTTAGAAGGTTGCACCGGAGGATCTGGTAGGCTTATCCTCAATTCTGGGGTGAAATGAATGCCTGGCCAGTACCTGGACCATAGGGATGACTGCAGTATCACCAAATGCCAGTGTGATTGAGCAGAAAGAATTCGGAACATTTTTAGAGACCGATGATGGTGCTTTTGGGCATGTCTTAGTGCTGTTTGCATTGTTGCATGCTCTCTTTCTGAGGATCCCTTATTATTGACATGGATAATGTTTTGACATTTAGCTGTAGTGAACCTTTTCTGATTGTTTCTGGCCATATCTAGCATTGTAAAGACTGTTTTTAGAGATGACTAGTGCATGAATAACTAAGGAGTTCTTCTACTGCTATGTATGTTTTGATGCAGAGTATGTCAGGAAAGACAGATCACTTTCTACTTGCTTTTATAATCTCTTTGGGTGCACTGAGATTACTTTGCAGTGTTCTGGGCATGCAACAGACTAGTATATTTAGCGGTATGTTTACTAAACGGCGCTAACATTGCAGCTGCAATGTTATCGTGCGATACGGATGTTATCACGTGATAATGGCGCTTTACCATGCAAGAACATCAGGTATCGTGCGATAATGTCTGCGGCGGCATTAAGGTGCACAGAGGGTGGAGTAAGGCTCCCCAGGGGCGGAGATGAGGGGTCAATGGGCGGAGAGTGGGCAGGGAGAGGCCCCATGCACACTAACGCCATGAAATGAAGGTCTGAAAATTAGCGCCAGTGAAAACCTCGGCTAGAGGCACATTTGCAGGAGAGAGAAACCATTTCAGTCAGCAATGTACAGCAAAGCCAGTAGTGATACATGTTGTCACCTGGGGGCCAACCCAGCACCTAGGGCACGGAGGGTTGGTCTGCCTGGGGATTCTAATTCAGGGAGTTTGGCATGGCATTTTCTCCTGCAATGCCTTAGGGGAATAGTAGTCCCTTTTACCCCCTGAGAAAAGAAGAAATTGTAGTCGAGTGGTTTCAGGCAAATGACAAGGATTTATTTCCCTTTCCAAGAAGATTAAGTGCATGTGGAAAACTTAGGACAGTTGCCGTATAATTGGCGTGAGGAATACATTCAGGAACTAAGGTAACCAGCCTCTTTAGCTTCAGGCTTTAAAACGTGCAGTGCTCAGTACGAACAAAAGTAAACAACAGCTTCTCATAACAAAAGAAAATGTTCCCTTTTCTTCTGCTGTTTTCCAGCCTTCTTAATATATTGTTCAGCAGAGAGATTCAATATGGTCAGCAAGAGACAAAGTGCAATCCATCTGATTATCTGCTACGTCATTGATATCAGAGTCTATCTGCATCTCTTCTAAGTCAGCGTCAGCTGGGTGTGTCTGCAAGCTGCTATACGGCGTTTTAAAACAAATTTCTTCTCTGCCTTCACGTGGCTTCCCTTTGTAGCACTCTAACGCGCAGGGCTGTAAAGTACCATATATACTGGAGTTGCTGCTTGGAGAGCCTAATACTTCCTGGCAACTACAAGGAAATATTTTAAAACTAGGTTCAAATCTGGACAAGTTGTGAAGCCTACCTTTTTGCTTTAAAGAGGAAGGAATTCTCTGTTCTGCTGGGTCAGAAAGGGTTCCAAACACCGGTTGTGTTTTCTTGCCTTTTAGCTTATCAGCTTCTGCCTCAGACGTATAAATATTCTCATGCCAGTATGTCTCTCTCCCTGGAGCCTCTGAGTTTTCCCAAGCCAGCCTCTCAGGAGGTTTCTCCTTCCTCCTGCCTTTACTGGACGGCAGCGGCCCTGTGCTGCTCACACCTGGCTTTTGGGCTTTGGCTTTCTGGGTCCTTACTCCTCCTTGACTCCTTTTGTTTAGCGTGCTCCCTTGCTTGATCCCCTGCCGGATCCCTTGCTTTTGTCTTTGCTCTTGTCCTGGCGTCTCTCCCTCAGAGCTTCCTTGGAACTCCTGCTCCTTCTCTTCCTCCTTCCTCCTCCTTCCCCTGGTCAAATCTAATGACCACTTTTTATAATCCTGCTTCTCAGGGCTTAGCTCTGCCCCTCCCCCAACCAGGTGTTTCTCATTAACTCCTGAGCTTGGGGATATGTTACAGCATGGGCGTGCCTGTTCAGCTCGTGACTCTTTTTGTTTACCTTTTCCTTGAAAACATTGAGCCATGTGCTCTGACTGCCTGTCAGTTTCTGAAACGACACTCTCTTCTCTCCCTATCTCCATAGGCTCAGAAGGGTCTTCTACATGACAATGTGCAAGAACCAAAAAGGCAAATAAACATATTAAATGACCAGAACCACTTTTGAAATCCCCATAACCAAGCTGGCCAATAGTGCTACTAATCATAAACATAAAGCAACACTACTGACAAAGTGTAAAAAGGAAGATATCATGTTTGGAAGGGGCTATGCTTTGTCCCCCTACAAAGTAAATGATCCCACAGTGAAATAGCGGTGATCAGGGTTTTGTCGTTTATATTGGGCAGGTTTGTTATGCTGTGGTCCAGCTGGGGCACAGTGCGGACTAGGCAGATGCCTAGGTGGCACATAGGAATGCTGAAACTGTAAAGCAGCAAGACAGCAACTGACAAGGGTCCAACATGGGCACAAGTGTGTGTCCCACAGTGTCACAGAGGATATTACCCAGCAGGTACCCCCAAGGGCACATAACATTGGCAGGCGGTGCAGGGAGGGGGGGAAGCGCGCATGTCCGTGTAGGCACCCCTACCCGAGAACCCACACCATAGGCAGCTGCCTACCAGCACACTGGATGGCCAGGGACTGCGCACCACCAGCACCACCGGCATAAAGGCATGTCAGCATGGTGGCGGAGGGGTGGTGGTGGCGGTGGGGGCAGTGGCATCTGCCCCCAGCAGACCACAGCCAAGCCCCATTTAGGTGGGTGCCGTGCACTGCAACAGACAAGGTCTGTCTGATGAACAGTCATGGTATCCCCAGGGAATGAGCTGCCCCTGTGGCAACAGTTTGGTGCAGTACACACAACCAATGTGTTCAGGTGCCAAAGGTCACAAGTTCAAGTCCCAGCTGTGGCATCTGCTAACCCTGTCCCCATATTTTACCCAGTACTAAACCATGGTAATAAAGACGGAACCTTTATTGCAGATAAAATAAACACGCCATAAACGCCTATATCTTACCCTACAGAGCACAGACACCATAAACATGTGCAATCTCTAGAGCAGAGTTTCCGAACTACAGTCCTGGAGGGCCAAACACCATTCAGTTTTCATGCTGTCCCTAATAAATTTGCTTTTGCTGCATTTGTATGCGCCACCCCTATTGCATACAAATGTATCTCATGCATATTGTCACAGTGCTGACTCATTAGTGAACCCTATGGAGACAGAAGATAGTGCAGCTCAGGGAAATAATGACGTGCTGAGAAAGCACATGGTGGAAAGTTGCCAGGGACAACGTAAGCAAGTGAGGTCACGAGCTTGGAAGACACCCTCAGCCAATAGGAAAGCCAGGGGATTTTCACCTGACTCTAATCAGCTAGGGAGTGGTGCAGCTAGGAATTACCTAAATAAACCTAGCTCACAAACAGTTAAGCAGACCAAGGCTGAAGAGCTTAAGCACAGGACCGGGAAGGTACAGCTTAAGAGCCAAACCAGGAGCCAAGATAGGAACTGGAGAGAAACCCAGAGAAGGAACTGGTTACAGGAGGAGGACGAGAGGAGCTGTGGAGAGAGCGTGTCAGAGTACCCCATTGGAAGCTTGAATGGACGTCTGTGTGAGTCTGAAGAGTGCTTGAATGAAAGGTACAGACAGCGTGACACAGCTAAGGAAAGTAAATGTAACAGCCCAGCGTGGAGCAGAGATAAGAAAGAAAAGGTACAAGCCAGGAAGTTTAATTCCAGTGCAAAAAGGGAAGCAGAGATATTCCTGTACCCTTTTTATAAGCAAAATAAAGGCTTTTTACCTGAAGAAGGGACACACTCTGCAAGGTACGTGAGACCTAGAGTTTCCCAAGGGCTGCCGTCAGGAGTTCCAGCTGGTTATCAGTTCCTACCTAAAGCAGAGCTCAGAGCAGGGCCAATTCCACCTAATAGTGGGGCAGAGCAATTCCTCAACCTGCTTCACAGAGGTCAGCAGAGGGGAGGCTCCTATTACCACAACAAGAGTGATTTTGGTAAACACCCACAGTTTTCCTCTAGCAAGAGAGAACGACGTCACAGCCAGGACGGGCTGTTTGCTGAGCCTACACAGAGGGAGAGAGCAGAGGGGTTGATTCCTGATGTGGAGCCAATGCAGTTTGATTTACCTATAACTGAAGATATTATAGAAATGGACTGTAGTCTTTCTGTAGCAGATGATATAATATCTCTCAGATAAAAAGGAATAAGCAGCCTGCCAAGGCAAAGCAAGGCCTTATTCTCAGTGGCTACCAGCCTAAGTTTAAAGTACATTTCTGTTGCTGAAAGAAAACTATTTTTGTGTTCAAGTTTTGCTTTCTGTTTCACCCAAGAAGGGTTTTTGTTTGTGTTGCTGTAAATATTTGAACATCCTAATTGGGAAGGGAAATAAAGCCCTATTTACCTTATTCGGTTGTCCACAACTATTCTTGTGTAATCTGGCAGCAGCTACAACTACCAAGAGGCCAGTTACACAGGGGTCTAGTGCAATACCAAAGCTCACCGGTAGGTGCACCAAGAGGGCCCGCGACAATATTCATTAGGGACAGCATGAAAACCTGAACAGTGTTTGGCCCACCAGGACCGGAGTTGGGAAACTCAGCCCTAGAGCAGAGGCCAACAGGGGTACAAACACCCACACCCACAGGCTCCACTATCCAATGCCTCATGGAGAGTCAGACTGATGGGCCCTGCGTGGAGCAGCATCTTCCAATACTGGCACCTGCATACCTTAGCAATGCCGTCCTAATCTTGGGAACACGTTCCACATATATCAAAAGGTTGCTATGATTAATGTCAGATAACATATCCTAAGTTAAACACGATTTGTTGATAGAGATTCATCATAGCAACCTTTCTGATATCTGTGGAGTGTGTTTCAGTTATTGATTCTGACAGTGTTTACCACCCCAGGGAGTGACCCCAACAGTTTTGCGTACCATAGCAATGCCTGCACTGTGCCCAGGATTGGTGTGGCGGCCGGGGCTGCCACAAACCTCTATATTTGCACAATGCTGGCATAGGTGTGGGAGTGTGTGCCTGTCTATCCAGTGTGTTGTGGCTGCCTACAACTTACTGAGCCCACACTGCTTGCACTGTTTCCAGTGTTAGCCTGCCAATGTGCATAATGAGGAGCAAGGTACTGTGGGTATGGCCCAGACAGGGTGGCCTGGGAAGGATGCATCTGCACAGGGTATAGGGCAATGGCTGGGACATTGTAGTGCCCGACCAACACCTGCATGGACAGGGTGGCCACAGCATGTCATGTTGGGAGGTCACTCTCACCCTGACTGAGCAGTGACCACGGCATGGCTAGGTTCCCCCATAGTGTTATACAGCATTTCTCTCAAGTGATATTTATGGGTTCTCTTTTCTGGGGCCCAATCACTGATATACCTGCGTGGTGTGTGTGCGTGCTCACATCCCATTTTTAGGTGCATACAGTTCCTCCAGGAACATGTGCTAGCTAGCAGACTGTCTGCAGTTAGCATGTGTATGGCTGGAATGCCTTGCAGGGTGCAGTAGGTGGAGACTGACTGTGCCCTCTGCTGGTGAGTTTCAGATAGGGGTGGGGGGCAGCTGAGCTTCTCCAGTGTTCTGTCTGTCTGCCATTGCCTAATGTGATGTGTACAAAGCTGTATCGACTGCCCTGTAGGGTAGCTGTTCCCCAGCAGGACTGGGGTTGATGGTCCTCTCTACTGCCACCATTGCAGAGTTGTACAATGTGGATCCGTTGGTGGGAGATCCTGTGTTCCCCCCCACACTGAGCCACAGAGGGCAGGTTGGGTAGTGCTACATAATCTGCTTTTGGGTCCAAACACCCCCCTTTTGCCTATAACATGTGACCATGGCACCCACACAGGATATACACTATTCTGGGTGCATCATAATCCACAAGGGCTAGATGTGACTGGGAAATACAAATGGACACAGGTGTGTCTGCAAGGACTACCTATCACACACTGGCACTGATGGCTACCTGCAGCATAGCCTATCTCAGCCAAGCCAGGTGCTGCGGATCTGGTGCTGGGTGCCCCACCTCACCCTCAGGGTGAGCACAGGACCCGCACAATGTCACGGTCTGTAGCTACTCTGTGCCAGTAACACACATGGTCAGTTCCCCCTACCAGGCCTAGGTGCTGTGGGGGTGCATACCCCATTATGTGATCAGCTGTAGACTGCTGATCTGCATGTGCAGTACATCATGGGTACGGGTGGGTTTACCCTATCCTGGTAACCACAGCAGACAGTTTGTGTGGTGACCTGCAGTCTTTCTGTAGCCAGCCAGCAGTATGGTAGTAGCTATAGAGATGTAGCCTACTGGTTACTTCAATGACTGTGGAGGCAGAGGTCCTGGGTTTGATCCTGCAGTGGTGTAATCTAACAAGGCTGTCAGAGGCATTTTCTTTTAATTTAAATCAGTGCTGCCATCAGAAGCATTCTCACAGTGCTGTAGTCTAAGGTGCCTCTTAGGTGCCCTATAGGACACCCTGTAAAGCGCCCTATAAGGTGCCCTATACAGTGCCCTATAGGGCACATTATACGGTGCCTTGGCAGACAGGGCACTTTATAATGTGACCTACGGGGTGCCTTATGAGGCACCTTAGGTTACGGCACTATGAGGGTGTTTTTGCTGGCAGCACTGATTTAAATTAAAAGAAAATGCCTCAGACAGCTGTTTTAGATTATACCACTGCAGGATTGAACCCATGACCCCTGCCTCTACAGTCATTGCAGTAATCAGTGGGCTACATCATTATAGCTTCTAACACTGCACTGGCATGTACTTAGGGTTAAAGTGTGTTAACGTGCCACGGTGCCCACTATCGCGCAATACATATTCTAACTACCTTAGGACTGGAACGCCCACTTGTTATATGGCATTCTTCACATTATTGCTGCAACTAGCGCCGGTAACATTAGGACAGTTTAGTAAACATACCCCTTAGTCTTGTCTGCATCACCATGTATGTATCATCAGTATTCATGTGTAGTTTGCATGAGCACAACACTGTCAGTGAGAGGAGTAGCTTAGGAAATGCACGTTTAACAGAGGAGGCATTTCCATAAAGAGATGAGCATGATTGGAAATGTGCTTCTTTTCAGAATACGGTGAACGCAGGGACATCCAGGTCATTTGTGGCATATTCCCATGTCCCATTATAATAGTGAGGGCCCGTGTTTCTCCATAGTGGTTTGCATGTGCTGTGTCAGAAATGTCTGTGTTCCCGATTCTGGAATCATGGGCATGTCTATACCCATGGATGTGGAATCATGCCTAAATTGGGCCCATCTTTGATATGGACATGCTTGCGGGCCGGACGTACATGTTATGGAATTGGGCTCCCATGTGGGTAGTTTTACAAAGCATTTTTCATGTGGAAAGCAGAGTTTATGTGGGCAAAAGGGCTGAACACATGCATATGAGCATGCGTGCTGACAAGATTCTGCATAGACATGCACTGTGTGTTAGGCATTCCTGGATTCATAGTGTGGGAAAGCAGGGGCAAAGTTGTGATGGATGGTTGTATTTTATATACAGGGGGCGGGGGATATTTTTCTAATGCACTGGTCCCTTTAAGTTGCTCCTGGAGATTATCAGGTCATGAGTTGGCAGCAGCCATGCTCCCAGAAAGGAAAGATGACATGTCTTGAGAAAGCATTTTCTTTCCATGAATAGCATGGCATACAAGGTTTCACATAGTGTACACACAGACATTTACACCATTTTTGGATGAGGTATAAATTTGTACAAATTTACTTTGCATGGTATTGGGGCTGGTTCTGGGAGCTTATTTTATAAGGGCATATAGATATCTATGTTGCCTTTAGTCATTTCACACAAGTGCCCTGTCATAAAATTATATACTAAATGTGGGCAAAAGTATTTACAGATGGGGTAGCTAATTTTCAAAGAGCTCATTTCCACAGATGTCGTGTTTTGAAATTTTTCTTTTATGAGGTTAATTTTCTTTCAGGGAACATATGTTGTAAAGGCCCATATCTTCATTCTTTATTGAAGCATTTGATATACTGCCCAGGCTATTTCACCAGAGTGGTGTACATACAATGTGGCTGCAGAGAGAGGCAAAGGAGGAAAGGAACGCCATTAATCAAATAGGAAAGCAGCAGAACAGACGAAAAAGAGACAAAGAATAGAAGCAGCAACACACAGAAAGGGGGAAACGAGGAATGGAATACTTGGCAGGGGGGGGGGGAGTCTAGGAGTTGGAGGGGGGTGAGATCAAACACCAGGTGAAATAAGTGGGTCTTCAACATAGCTTTAAAGTGGGGAAATGAGGCCTCAGTGCGCAAAGCTAATGGGTGTGAGTTCCAGAGTGCAGGGGCAAGGAAAAAATAGGCAGAATGGCGGGTGAGTTCAAGGTGGGCTTGGGTAGGGGAGGGAAGGGAAAGTCAATTCCCACAGGAGGAACGGAGGTGGCGCGGGGAAGGCTGGTGATAAATGAGATCGGCAAGGTAGTGGAGAATGCAGTACGGAGTACCCTGCGAGTGGTGGTGAGTATCTCATGGAGGAAGTGAAATTTGATGAGGAGCCACTGGAGCTGCAGAAGGAGAGTGGTGATATTTATTTATGTGTGCTTATTTACCGCTTTTCATGAATCAAAGCGGTTTACAATGAACTCAAAGTATAGAACAGTACATTTAACAAATAACAAAAAACAAAAATACATGTAACATTGTGAATGAGGAGTGAAGAGGTATAAGGGGAGATATAACTTAAAACAGCTAACAGCTGATCTGAGCAATAACTATATATGCAGAGAACTAATCATGTAGTTTATTTAAGTAGCCTGAACTTGAAATTGAAATAATCTTAAACTGTGGGAAGGACTGCTATTTTACTTTGAAAATTTTAAATTAGGTGATTAGTTCGCCAAAGTGTTCCTTGAACAGAAATGTTTTTAACAGTTTATGGAAAGATTTAGGATCTGACGGGGAGGAATGAGTAATGAGACAGGTGGCAGTGTTGTGAATAAGCTGAAGGCGACGAAGCTGATATTGGGGGAGACCTGCGACACATCTATTTTTCCTAATTTACAAGGAATGTACCTGCCTATTCACCTTTATAAAATTGCATCCCCAGAACTATTTTAGAAGTTGGGTCTGTGGACATCCCCAGCATAATGATGTCCAAGTCAGAATGGGGGCATGGTGTAGGCATGGCTAGGGCATTCTGAAGAACTTGGACATCCTTGCTCGATTTCAGAAATGTCCTGGATGTCCTGAGCCAGGCACAAATAGGCATCTGAAAAGTGCTCATTTTGTTGAGCAAATGTCTGAAAGGTGTGGAGAAGTAGATGTACTCCTGTCACCTTTATTTTTACAATTTGACAGTGAATGCTGAGAACCATACCAAGCTAGAAATGTGCCCTATTCAACTAATATATTTGGTGTCCTCCTCCACCCCAGGCATATGCAGTAACTCACTCTTTTTGAGCTTCCTGGAAGCCCAGTGATGATATCAGTGTACTTTCTGTACTTGCACCCTGTGCGGCCGTACCACTCGCACAGCCCTGGTACGACCCTGAAAAACTAAGAATGGGGTCTCATGTTTTCATTTTTTCACACTGCTGGACATCCCCACCCCATGGTTTCACAGAGAAGATATCTATATGGACGTTGGCATGGGAGTCCACGTCGAGGCTTCTATGTTTCTAAAATCTACCTGGAACACTGATGTCCCCAGAGTTTTTCTGCATGTTCTGCCCTGGACATCCCAGATTGCACTTGGTCACCCTTTCTAAAATGCCATTTTTTAAGGCACCTTAAGAAACTGAATGTGCACTAATGAATGCACACTTCTAAAGGGTGGTAATTTGCATTTCACCAGTGATAACTGATGTAGTTAAAATGTTACACCTACAGTACCTATTTCTCTACACTGGTGGTAGCTGAATGAGACAGGGGAGGAATGTAAGTATAGTAGGAGCATCTCAGCAATCAGGAGTGGGGTGGGGAGGTGTTTAAGAGGTTATCAGGGGTGGGGGATAATTTGTTAATGTACTAGCCCTTTAAATTACTCCCAGTATCTTCAGGTCATAAGTTAATGACCCCATGCTCCTAGGGAGGAAAGATAATGGCACCTCTTGAGGTACCATTATCTTTCCATGAATAACCCAGCTTATGAGGTTTCACACAAGTTGTGTTATTCAGGTTGCATAATCATGAGCGCCCTCACTTGGTTTGCAGCTTGTTCTGCTGTAAGGGCTTGTGTACATCAGTGATGCTGAGGGCTAAGATATCTGTAGCTTAACTACTGGCAGAGTCTCCCAAGATGGATAGATATCAACTGAGGTGCCAGAACAAGACAAACCACCCATCTGGGCAGCAGCAGAATAGGATGGAGTTGGCGGTGGAGGATTACATTTCTGTGACCATGGCAATAGCACTAAAATTAAACTGCACGGAAGAAAGGCCTGGCAATCTACTTCCGTATCTTGCCACAAAAGCCCAGTGGATAGTCACAACAAAACAAATTGCACTATAGTGCTGGAAGATGAGACCACCAGGTTGGAAGGCACTCAATTGGCTACTGTGGAGAAGCTGAAGACTTTTCAGAGTAAAACCAGCATTTATGATGTGGTTGGATCAAAGCCCCCGGGACATCTGACTGCTGATGTAGCTGCACATGCAGGGGCGGCCCAAAGGGGGCGCGGGGCCATGTGCGGAGACTCATCGTGGGGCCTCATTTGCATAATGAACCTCATTTGCATAAATATTAGCATAATGTTAACACGCCTTTTAATGAGTGTCTGGATAAAGAAAGACTACCAGATTTCTACATTACTATACTCCAGTGCCAACCGCCAGGCATATTAGGAAGTACTATAAATACTGCCCATTTATTTACATTCTCTTCTATACCGTGCTATTCTGCATCAGTGCAGTTTACATTGAACAAACTGAAATTACATTGAACAGGGCATTATAACTTGGAGATAGCTATTTTACAGGGAACATGGGCTATGGAGGGTTAAGTGACTTGCCCAAGACCACAAGGAGCACCTGTGGGACTAGAAACCCCTTCTAGCCCAAGGTTGCTGTCCTCTAGTGGGATTTGAACCCCCAACCTTCTAGGCCTGAAGTACCTTGCCCCAACCACTAGGCCACTCCTCCACTCAACCCATAGCAATCCCACTGTATCATAACAGCACTACCAGGACTCACAAAGCACCAGATCCTACCTATCAAACGGCAACACTGCAAATATTAAGCCAATACATCTCAGAAAATACCAATACATCTTCTACTGGGGAAAGAGAACAAGTAGCACTGTCAAATAGAAACTACATGAACAGAATACCTCAGCTCAGTTACACATGCAGAACAAGACCGTTAGCAAACAAAGAACAAGGGATCACAATTTAGAAATAGAAAGACAATAATTTAAACTGGGAACCCCAAAGGCCAAAGTTGGAACATATAGGGGCACGTTTACTAAATTGTGTTAACGCAGCAGTGGCTACGTTAAGGCGCCTTAACGTCACGTAACGTAAAGTTAAGGCGCGTTAACATAATGTGCCGTAACATTAAGGCGCGTCAACATTCCCGTCTGTGGTAAGGCACGCAGAGGGTGGAAAGAAGGCGGAGAGAAGGGGTCAATGGGCAGGGAGTGGGCGGGGAGAGGCCCCTTCCACACTAACGTGGGGAAATGAAGGGCTGAATCCTAACCCAACTGAAAACCTGGCTTTAGCACACATTTTCAAGAGAGAGAAACCAGTTCTGTGTCAGCAATGTACAGCATAGGCAGGGAGCCCCAGAACAGTCATAGTAGTGCTACATTTGCACCAACAGCATAGTGGCCAAGTATGAAAGGCCACTATGGTGACAGTGCGAATGGGGCATAGGGTGCTGCAGGCGGGACATGTAGTGGGGGCAGCTGGGGCAGAGGGCTGACCAGTCGGAAGCCTAGGTGACACACAGGAACATAGACATGAGAAATCAGCAAGACAGCCACTGACCAAAGCAAAACACAAACCAAAAATACCCTGACCACCCTAGCCAATAGTTGCCAGCGCAGACACCGGACATCCTCCCAGCCACCCGTCCCCCATGTGGAAAGGGCAAAATGTTGGTAGGCTGTGATGGGGGTGGGGGGCATGTGGAAGGCCATGTATGCCCCTCACCCCTGACACCGCAACCCAGGCACCCGCCTACCCTTGCAGTGTCTGACCTGTGATGGCGCACCCACAACATATGCCCATGTCAGCACAACAGAAGGAGGTGTGTGTGTCCGTGCTGGAGGGGGCAGTGGCACCTGCCTGCAGTGGCCCCAGGCCATGCCCTGCACCAGTATGTGGTGTGCAGTTCAATATAAAAGGTCTGGCTGAGGAGACGTACAGGTAGGCCAAGGGACCAATGTGATCCTGTGGCAACACTGTGGCACAATACACACAGCCAGTGTGTCCCTAAGCAGAGGATCACAGGTTCAAGTCACAGATGCAGGCCCAGCACAGCACAACCCAATATTTTACCCCACTAGGTAGATCAAGCAGAAACCATAGAAGGATCTGCTGAGGTGAAGGAAAGGTACATTCCAAAACTTTCCCCCACCATGTATAGAGAGCAGAAAAACAGAAAAGGTCAGGCTGAGGTGAACGAAATGGCCATCCCAATAATATACCCCACCACATAGATAGAGCAGAAACCCAGAAACGCTGTGGCTGAGGAGATGTAAAGGTACACCTCAATAATTTACCCCACTATGTAGATAAAACACAACACCAGAAAAGGTCTGGCTGAGCAGACATACAGGTAGCCCCAGGGCCCATTGTAACCCTGTGGCAACTCTGTGGTGCAGCACACACAGCCAGTGTGTCCTGGTACTGAGAGTCACAGGTTCAAGTCCCAACTGCAGGCCCAGCACACCCCAATATTTTACCCCACTATGTAGATGAAACAGAAACCAGACAAGGTCCTGCTGAGGAGAAGGAAAGGTACATCCCAATAATTTACACCACCATGTAGAGAGACCCGAAACACAGAAAAGGTCGGGCTGAGGAGAAGGAAATATCCATCCCAATAATATACCCCACCACATAGATAGAACAGAAAACCAGAAACGCTGTGGCTGAGGAGATGTAAAGGTACAACACGATAATTCACCCCACTATGTAGACAAAACACAACACCAGAAAGGGTCTGACTGAGGAGACATAAAGGTAGCCCCAGGGCCCATTGTAACCCTGTGGCAACACTGTGGTGCAGCACACACAGCCAGTGTGTCCTGGAGTTGAGAGTTGTGGGTTCAAGCCCCAACACAGCACAACCAAATATTTTACCCCACCATGTAGATACACCATCAAAATGTGCAATCACCACAGCAGCGGCTAACAGGGGCACAAACACCCACTCATCCAGGCTCCACTATCCAAATCCACATGTAGAGTCAGGCTGTTGGCCCCAGCATGGAGCTGCAGGTAGCATCCCAGCACCGCCACCACCTCCTGCACAGGCCAGAAACATCAGCACTGTGAACAGGGCAGCGTGGCAGGCAGGTTTGCCAAACACCCCTATTAGTGCACAGTGACGCGTTAAGACTGTGTGTGTGTGTGTGTATGTCTATCCATTGTATTGTGGTTTCCCACCCTGCCCTGGGCCCCCAATGTGCAGATGTTAACAGTGTCAAAATGCAAATTTGCATAATGAGGAGCAAAGTTTTGTGGGTATGGCCAGGACAGGGCATATCTGGCAGGCGTCAGCTGCACAGGGAGAAGGGCAATGGCTCAGTCACTGCAGTGGCAGAACACCACCTGCATGGACAGGGGGGCCAAAGCATGTCATGCTGTGAGGCCAGTCCACCCTGATTCTGCAGTGACCATAGTATGTCTAGGTCCCCCCATAGTGCTCTATATCATCTGCTACCGATGATATGTGTGTGACCCCAGTTCTGGGGTCCAGTCACTGAATGCCTGCCTGGTGTGTGTGTTCCACATCTGGGTGCACATGTGATCTCTGTGAGCCTGCACCAGGGACTGGTGAGTAAACTGTCTGTAGTTAGTTTGTGCGTGGGTGGAGCACCCTGTACCTTTCTGCAGGTGCAGTCCAAAAGGGCTGTCTGATGGTGGTATGTGGCAAGGGAGAATGCACAGGCCCACCACCGCATCATGGCTGGTCTGCCATTGCTGCAGTCACATGTATGGGTCCTGTGCACTAGCCCCTGAGGGCTGTCTATCGTTAGCAGGACCAAGGTCACTGGTGCCACATCCAATCCCCAGGCACCTGTCACTCCATGGCCTCTCTGACAATATGGGTGAGAGTGGGCCCTCGGGGGCACATAGTTTAGACTATTCTGACTGGAAGGGAATGTGCTACATATCCCACATGTGATCCTAAACACACCCACACCCCCACTAACAGGTGTCCATGGTAGCCAGACCCCAACACTGGGTATGCAGTGACATGGGTGAGGTCTGGTACCAGCTGACCACATGTGACTGCAAAACACAGATGGGCACAGAGCCACTATCAGATGCACTGTTATGAACACCTGTCACACACTGGTAGGGATGGGGATGTGCAGCAGGACCTATCTCTAGCACCACGTGTACTGCGTATCCAGTGCTGTGCACCCACCTGTACCATCAGGGCGAACACAGAACCTGCCGAATGGCAGGGTCTGTAGCTACTCTGTGGCAGTATCACACCCTGGCAGGCCGTTACACCAAGCTGTGGTAACAGAGAGGTGCAGACCCCATGTGGAGATCAGATGTATAGCACTGTTCTGCATGTGCAATGCATCATGGGTGTTGGTGCAGCTACCCTATCCTTGTGCACACAGCTGATGGCTGTGTGCTGAACTGCGGTCCCCCTGTACCCAGCCAGTCCAGTACAAAAGGGCAGAGAGGTAAAGAACTCTGGCTAGTACACTGAGGTCACAAACAGTGGTCATGGGTCGGATTCCCCGTTGTTACCTCCCCTCATGCTGTAGCAACCAAGATAATTTGCATGCCGCTAATAGTTGTACCCTTGCAGATCAGTGCTGCCAGGCCCTAACAGCTATGCCACAGTTGAAACACAGTCCCGCTGTCCATCCATCTGCGTGTGTCAGCTGTACATAGTCCTGTCTGCCTGTGCAGGCTGCCATCCCATAGCATGCACTGGTACCCTGTCCTGCATTGTGCCTCTGTGCGTCCCTGCCTGTACCTGATCTGCATGACACCACCACACTGCTGTTGACCCACCATTGTAACTATCTTGCCATCACCACCCCCACCGGAAGAAATGTACACCCATCAACTGCCACCCACTGTCTCACAAGCATGTTACATTGACAGAGCCCTGTGCCATGGTACAGTCACCCACAACATGTTTGTCAACAGTACTGACAGCCACATGGGCTGCCCGCAGATATGACACTTGCAGCCCCCCCCGCACACCCCTCCGTCAGTCACCTGTGCAGTGCCGCACCCCCATGGCCACCCTGTGCCAGGGTGACATCTGTCCCAATGCCCCTAGGTGATGCATGTCAAGCTGAGGCACCTTGCAGCCCATAGGGCACACTAACCGAGGGCACCCTAACATTGTTAGGGCACTGTAACCATTAGCGCCATATCCCCGAGAGCCCCCAAAGATGACCTGTCCAGGGGTACCTAGTCCCAGGCCATGCCTAGAGACCCTGAGAAGGTGCCCTGTATGGCACCTCACAAAGCACCTGGGGAGCAATACGGTGCCGTATAATATGGTGGCCATCAAAGCACATACTAAGGCGCCATGTAAAGCGCAGAAACCACAAGAGCCCTAGAACGCCCCATGTCCAGGAGCATCGTTCAGGGCGCCGTATGACATGCCTGTGCCCATGACGTGCTTGGTAGCGTATCGATGGCAAGGCACGCTGCAAGGTGCTGTAACCAAAGTACACCTAAAGCGTGCATGACAAGGCTGACATGTGGTAACGTTAAGCCGCAATGCCCACAAGATCATGGTCAGACGGAGCAGCCTAATGGTGTGTGTATAGCGCAGTGGGAGGAAATATGTCTCATAACAATGTACTGTGGGTACAAATCCCAGTAGAGGGGATCACATGTCCAAACACATAAGAATATGGCATAGCACACTGGGAATTAACACAAAAAACAAGCAAGGAAGGCGCATGATAAGGCGCATAGCAACATGCGTAGCAATGCCCCCACTGCTCATGCTCATTTCCACTGCGTCATGGGTGAACTGACCACATGAAGCATACAAGATGTCCGCCAGATCTAGGAAGCCTGCATTCTCCCATACAGATCTCTATTTTCTTGCGGAGCAGATCTGCAGCCACCAGGGGTGCCTGTTCCCAGGCTCCTCCCACCGGCAGGACCCCAGCAGGGTGAGGAGGGCCTGGGTGCGCCTCACAAGGCGCTACAATATGGTGGCAGACTACTCACATGAGGTAAGTGCATGGGGACAGGCACACCAACCCAGAAGTGCAACACAGTAGCCATAATCACATCAAATATCAAGCACGCACAAGTGGAAAGGACATTTTTGTGGGTAAAACCAGGAGCAATATAGTCCGCACAGCTGATGCTTGCAGGTCTGCCCTTCCCCCAGGATGCTGTAGGTCTCCTTATAGAGGCGTGTCATCCATCCTGGTGTTATGGTGGTGGCCCCTGTTGCAGTTACATAGCCCTGCCCTACCCCCAGGATGCTCCAGGCCTCAACATAGAGGAGTGTTATCCATCCTGGTGCTATGGAGGTGGCTCCTGTTGCAGTTACATAGCCCTGTCCTACCCCCAGGATGCTGAAGGCCTCCTTATAGAGGAGTGTCATCCATCCTGGTGTTATGGTGGTGGCCCCTGTTGCAGTTACATAGCTCTGCCCTACCCCCAGGATGCTCCAGGCCTCCTTATAGAGGAGTATCATCCATCCTGGTGCTATGGAGGGGGCTCCTGTTGTAGTTACATAGGCCTGCCCCCCCCCCCTGCCCAGGATGCAGCAACAGTACAGAAATGTAGGCAGGTATGAATTTCTCACCAGTCCTTTATTGATCCATAATTAATAAGGGAGGCCAAACCCGACACAGTCCGTGTTTCGAAAAAATCCTTCTTCAGGGGTAGGCTCACCTTACACTTAGGACCGTAAACGACCACAAATATGTCGCTGAAAGTGAAGTAGCTTCCTTCAATATTTATGAGCCGCCGGGACTTCTCATTCTAAAGCGACAATAGACAATACTAGCAGCATAACCACATTCGGTGTCATATTTGTGGTCGTTTACGGTCCTAGGTGTAAGGTGAGCCTACCCCTGAAGAAGGATTTTTTCGAAACACGGCCTGTGTCGGGTTTGGCCTCCCTTATTAATTATGGATCAATAAAGGACTGGTGAGAAATTCATACCTGCCTACGTTTCTGTACGGTTGCTGTTTGCCTGTGTGGCAGTGCTGTTTTTTCTTGGTGACTATACCCCCCCCAGGATGCTCCAGGCCTCCTTATAGAGGAGTGTCATCCATCCTGGTGCTATGGAGGTAGCTCCGGTTGCAGTTACATAGCTCTGCCTTACCCCCGGGATGCTCCAGGCCGCCTTATAGAGGAGTGTTATTCATCCTGGTGTCATGGCGGCTGCAGCTGCCAATGTGTGCAGGCCTGCACTGTCCGCATGTGGACCCTGGACCCCAGACAGCATGTTGTGGCACATCCCCGTGAAACACCCTGATGAGTCTGCCGCTGTGCCCAAGGCACAATGGTGGGACACATGAACAACGCCCCCGCCACTGTGCACAATGGCACCTGCCTATGCAGCTTTTGCATATGTAGGACACATGTCGCAGCCAGGCCCCTGGGTGCAGGTGACATATCAACACAGGGCATATGTACAGGCTGGGGCACGTGCCCTGACCCCCTCGGTGCCCTCTGCACAAGGCACGCCATCATGCAGCCCCCATGGCATGCCGCCCATGGCACATAGTGTGACAATGGCATGTATGGCATGGTGGTGCATGCCTGATATGTGTGATGAGCAGAAGCAGATGGCGAGGGATGCATGCCCCCTAATGGTCCTGCCCATTTCTGTACCCACAGGTGGAGGACCTTTGTAAAAAGGGGCAGGAGCTGAGGCTACGGTACCCATGATTCCTATCCGACCTACAGCAACAACAGGATGGTGAGTGGCACAGGCTGTGCCATGCGCCATGACAGGCTCCGGTGGGACAGCAGCCATTGTGGCCACAGGACATGTGTGCATGGTGTGCCAGATGCATTACTGTGGTGCTAATGTATGTCTTACCCCCACAGCAGACACAGCTGGAGACCAGGTACCAACAGGGCTGGACACTGGACATGGCCAGCCAGTGCTGGAGGAGGGACAGTGGATGAGTGCTGAGGCGGCAGATGGTGGTGTGGCTGAAGGGGAGGGAGGGGGCGGCAGCGGGGAGGGTAGCATGGATGGGGAGGGGGGAGTGGGGCAGGGATGGAGGGGAGCAGGGAGGAGAGGTGGGGAGTGGGGAGGAGGAGGAGGGGAGTAGGAAGGGGAAGGTGGGGAGTGGGGAGGGGGAGGAGGAGCATGGGGAGGGGGATGCGAGGAGCAGGGAGGGGGAGGAGGGGGTGTGGGGTGAGGGGGGGTGAGGCAGGGGTGGGGAGGGGGATGGGGAGGTGGAGGTGGAGGTGGGGGAGGGGGTGTGTGGGATCGGGGAGCGGGCATGGAGGCATGGCCAGCCCAGAGCAGTACAGGTCATCACAGGGTGCTGGGGGCCCCTGCCATCTGCCCCATAGCGCCAGTGATGTACCCCATCTGGGCACAGAGCCTGCGCACATCAGCATGGGATGGCAGGCCGCACATGCAGCCACACAGACAAGGGGCGATGTGTGTCTGTGTGGGTGCATGTGCAGCTTCCGCATGGCTGCGGTGATGCGGGCGCAGGCATATGCCCTGCGGGAGCAGAGCCAAGCTGTGGGGCATATGGCAGTGATCATGGGCATGGTGGCTGACTAGCTGCGTATGCTGTGTGACATACTCACAGCAGGCACAGCTGACCCGCCACCCAGCCAGCGTGGCCCCCAGGAGGTGTGAGTGCCAGCCGGACCCATGTCACCCCTGCCCTCTGGCGTCCTTTGCCCCAGGTCTGACAACACCGTCGGGGTAGGGGGCAACAGAGCCAGGGCCCTTTGAAGCACACAGAATGCCTATGTAACCCCCCCTAATGTAAATAAACCACAGTTGTTGCCACAATCAAAGCGTCCCTGTGTCTCATCTCGCAACATGGCAGTGGGGTGTGATTGCCAGGTGTGTGCATGTCCCTGTGTGTCCCCCAGGGGGTGCCGATACCAGGGGGTATCCCGGCATTGAGGGGGGAATGGCCACTGGGGATGGGCCCAGGGGATATTCCAATCATCAGTGGGTGGGGGTAGGGACAGCGGAGTGGGTGGACCTGCGTTTGGGGGCACAGACCCCAGAGGGTATAGATGGGGCCATGACCTGGGATGGACCACTGATGGGTGTGGGACGGGGAAGTGGGGAGAGGGATGGGGGTCGGTTGGGAGGGTGGTGAGGGAGGGCCATGAGGGGGAGGGGCGACAGCAGGGGACCTGTATGCAGTACGGTATGCCAGCTGCGCAGGGGCAGGGATGGAGGGCGAGGATGGAGGTAGGTGGGACGACTGTGGGGCAGGGATAGACCGGTAGGCGGGGCGCAGTGTGCAAGGGGTGCCAGCAGCGGAGGTGCTGCAGGATGGACACGGGTCCTGCTGAGTATGGTGCTTGCAGATACGGTAGCGATGGTGGTGCAGACAGGCGTGGGGCAGATCGGACAGACAGGGATGGCGCCGCCACAGATGCCCTGCCTGGCGGTGCTATCCATGGTGACAGAATGGGCCAGCGTGAACCCAGGGGTGACGGGTACAGCAGGGGTGGTGGGGGAGGTGAGGGTAGGTGGCGCTGGGGTGCCAGGGGGTGGGGATGTGCCGTGGCTCAGTTACATTGCCAGTGGCAGGGGACGTGAACATACGTGAGCGGGTCACAGGGTATCTGGGGTGGGGACCTGTGTGCGGGTAGTAGCACAGATATGGCAGGGGAGGGTGGGATGTGCATGATAGGACTGTGTCCCAGGGGAGGGGGCTGGGGGGTGCGGGCACAGGGGAGGGTGTGGTGGCAGACATGGCCATTCTGAGTGATGAATATGGGTACAGGGATGGCAGGGGGGGGGGCAGGGGAGGCCCAGTTCGTGACCAGCAGGGATTGTTAGGGGAGTGGGCACCCTGAGCAGGGAAGGGTGAGGGCCATGTGCTCAGGGCGGCCACATGTGTGACAGGGGGACATGGGCCAGTCAGCTGAAAGAATGGACACGTGGCCACAAGGTACAGCTGTGATAACATTGTTTAATGTGCACACTGAACCCCCCCCACCTACACCCTCCCCCGCATCCTCTGCCATGTTGGCCATGTCCCCGAGCACCCCGTGGGGTGGGTGCTGCTTCTGCCAGTGGCGCTGCTGTGACCGGCTGGCCCATGTGTGCCAACATGGCCTCGTGCACTGCCACCATCCTGGCCATGCTGGCTGCTATTGACTCTGCCGTGTCGTTCAGTGTCTGTACCTCATGGAGGAGGCCACTCAGCACCAGCCGTTGGCATCGCGCCTCACGCCGCAGGTGATGCTGTCCTGCCGCCACCTTGTGCAATGCCATCTGTATGCCTGTGGGTGAGACATGGTGAGAGCCATGATACATGGGTTGCACATTCCACCTGCACACATGCAATAGCTTTCCAGACAGATCGGGCACATCATGCGTTCCCACATGCGCTGCCTCGGAGTGGGAACGCATCTCCCCGATGACCTGGTGGATGGTTGCCTGTGCGGGCTGTGGTGCTGGACCCAGAGATGGTGGTCCAGCTGTGCCACCAGCTGCAGCCCCCGCCGTGACATTGCTGTCGCCTGTCTCTTCTTCCTCCGCACCATCCTCTGAGAGGTGGTGTACTGCTGCATCCCCCTCCACCTCCAGCGCTGCCTCATCCTCCTTGAGTACCTTAACATCTGTGCCCGCCTCAGATGGGGGACATGGTCCAGACCCTGGGGGCTCCACCTCCGCAGCTGCCTCCATGGCATGTATGTCACATGTAGCTGGTGAGGGTACACAGGTCAGGTATGCTGTGCCTGGCCAGCCACGCACATGTACCTGTCCCATTGTGGCCTGCCAGACTGTGTGGGCTGCGGGATATGTAGGACATCTGGGGCCATCCCCAGCTGTGTATATGTGGCCAGGGACTGTTTCGGTGCAGGGTCGTGTGTTGCACCATCAGTTGTATGTGTCCCCGATGTCAGCGGCGCCTCACTAATGGATGTGTATGCGTGCAACTGGATAAGGGCCACTTCAATGGGTGGGACTGCTGGGGTACTTCTGGGGTTGGCAGGCCACCGTTGCCTGGGACAGGTGTGCCCTGTAGTGGCAGGGATCTGTGCGCAGGAATGCATGCCCCGTGGCAGCGTGGGGCCATGACTGCGCAACCAGCATTCGACATTGGGTGGCTGTGCAGTATGGGTGCATGGATGCGTGTGTGCCACATGGGTCTGCCCTGGTTGTGCCGGCCTCCCTACCCATTCCACCCCCTGAATGGTGGCCTGCCCTGTGTCCAGCATCTGGGGCTGTCCTCGCATCCCCCTTGCCCCCCAGCCTACCCACCTCGGGACACTCAGCCCATTGATTGCCATTGCACATTGCTGCTGTCCCACCACCACCACCACCCACAGTGCACATGGGTGCAGGGGGACACTGTCGCCAACACACCCTACATCACCGGGCACTATGCTGCCCCCCACCCTTCCAGTGTGGCTCCACTCCGCATAGGTGGCCAAAGATGCCTGCCCCTGCCTGTCCCCCTCTGTGCCTGCTGCCTCATGCCCACCCACACCCACCTACCCTCACCCATGTGCACTGTCATCACATCACCCTCCCATGGCCCCCTGGTTCCAGTGGGGCCCAGCCTGTGCCAGCCACCCTCAGCTGCTATATCGCTGTCACAGGTTTCCAGTGAGATGTCTCTGACATGCCACATGGGCCTTCACTGTCACCATCACCCACGGCCTCTCTGCTGCTCCTGTCACTGGTGGCCACCTTATCCCTCTTGGTACCCTGTCCGTGCATGGTCCTATGGCTGTGACCTGTCCCCGGCCTCCCCCCAACCCCCGTGTGTTGGCACACCCTAGAACACATTCCTATGTCCCACCTGCACGTGGTTCCGCTGTATCTAGCTCGGGCGGCAGGTTGTGGAAGTAGATGGGCCCCAGTCTGTCAGCCAGTTGCTGTTCCAGTGGCAACAGTGTGGCTCGGTGTGGTGCACGGGCGTGGTGCCTCTCAACAATGGTGGGAGCCTGGACCGAGTGCTTGATGTCACGGAAATGTTTTCGTATACTCTTGGTATCGTGGGAGGGTCCCCCTGCTGTGGCCACCGCTGTCGTGACCTCCTCCCATGCAACATTTCTCTGGCTAATGGTGGTGGTGCTGCTGAGCTGCCCAAATAGGACCTTGTAGCTCTCCAGGATGGCTGCCAGGAGGAGGTCATTCTCCTCCTGGGTGTAGCGGGCTGCCCTCCTCCTGGCATTGTCTGGCACTGGCCTGCGATGGTGCCTGCCACCTGCCACACCTCCACACTGTTGCTGCACCTCCTGGCTGTGGCTGGATGGGCCTGCCTTGCCCCCCTCAGGTTCCTCCTCTGTATGGGACACTGCTGCCTGGTGGCTGTTCGGGTTGCTCTCGGTCATCTCTCGTGCTCCACTCTGTGCCATCGTGTGCTGCCATTGCTGACCTGCTGTGCCCCTTTTAAATATGCAATGCGTGGTTCATCTGGCATTCAATCTGCGCAACGCGTGTTCCTATGTGCGTTGCCGCTACCCAGGATGCGCTTCTTATGTGGGCAGCCGTGTGTTACCTCTGTGCCACCTACAGGGGGTGGCGTACATCACATGCTCCATTTGTGCATGGAGACACGACTCATGCATATGTTACGGCATGCTGTATGTGCCCTTCCCCCCTGTTCGGCATTGCTCTACGCTATGCACGCACTCAACGTGCGTTGGACGTAACATGTGTTCCTACGCGTGCTATGCCATTATACACCTGTGCGCTTCATGTTCTCTACGTTCAGACCTCCTAAATGTCTGCCCTTACATCCACGGGTGCTTTGTCCTCTTCCGTATTTGGAGCCACACATCTGCCATTTCTGGTATGTTAGTTTACTCTGTGTGCTGGGCCGTAGCTATGGCACTCTCCGCTGCACTTAGGCACCCCATGCGTTGCATCTACGTGGACATGCGGCATGCCCCTCCCCTTCCTACATGCGCTCCGCATGATCCAATCACAAGGTGCACTTGCGGTACACACACTACTGTGTGCGCTACGGCATTCCGCTTCCGTATGCACTGTGCGGTTTGCAAACCTGTTGCTGGTGTGCATTGCTGCATCTGCAGCTGTGTTATGTTGGTTCTGATTAGTTGCCATGCCCCACAATGTATTTAGCTCTCCACATCGCTCAGGCCTCTGTCCATGATGGCTCAGACTGACCATGTGGGTTGTGCAGTGGTGGCGTTGCTGGAACTTGAGGAGCTGTGGTTGCCTGATGAGGGAGATGGTGTCCTTGGGGCTGTGGAACTAGGCATGGGTGCAGTCCCACTGCATCACAGACCTGCAGCTGTGGAGGCTCCACAGGCTGAGGTATGTCCAGAATGGCATCATAGGGGTGCGGAGGCATGCCCTCGCCTGCCTCGCCTCTACAGGTCCAGGCCCCTTCTCCAGGACATTCGTGAGAATGAGGTCTTCTCCCTCTACCCTCTGAGCAAGGGGGGCTATTAGAGAGCTCTATGAGGATCTGAGACCTGCCCTCGAGCCCCGGACTGCCCGGTCACATGCCAGACCGGGATTGGCCAAGCTCCTGTCTGCTCTACATTTCTTTGCCTCTGGCTCCTTCTAATCTCCGGTTGCCACAGTGGGGGGGATGAGCAGGCCCACCTTCTTGCGCTGTCTCCATCAGGTACTGCGGTCCATGGTCAGCCGGGTTAGGAATTACATTACGATTCCTAACAGTGGGCAACAGTGGGGGGCCCTGGGCCAGGCATTCCAGCGGATTGCGGGGATACCACACATGATGGGAGCTATTGATTGCACACATGTTGCCCTGGTCACACCCAGAGACAGGGAGGTGGCGTTCCGCAGCCGCAAACACTACCATTTCCTGAATGTTCAGGTTGTTTGTGATGCAACTATGTGTATTCTGAATGTGGTTACCCGGTTTCCAGGGTCTGCCCATGACTCCCATATCCTGCAGCACTCGGCACTATTCAGGCAATTTGAGGCCAGATAATATGGGGACTGTGTCCTGCTGGGTGGGTATTAGCCATCTCTAACATGCACATGTTGTCTCTGTGTCCTGGGGGCACTGCACCTCGCACAGGTGGGACAGGGTCACCTTCGGTGTTCCATTTGGGCCTTCTGACTGCATATCCCCTGCGACACACATGACATGGTGTACTGCATCTCATTTGTGTTTTCAGAACACATTACAGACACAGTCCATCACGCTGTGGCATATCACTGCCCATCTGATGTCTGTTATACGTGGTCCCATTGCTGACTATGACCCCTGCATGCCTCTCCCTGCATTGTGGTTATGCAGCACTGACATTGTGTGGGGCGGGGTCCTCCAGCGTGCCATGTCACTGTCACAGGGGACATGGACACATATGTTTGTGTGTTTCCAGATGTAACTATGTCGGCCATATGTGCGTCACTGCTCATTTGTGTGTCCCGGTACACGTGCAGGTAACACTGTTTCCAGGTGCCACTGCTGTACTGCACATGTCTTTTGGTGTGGTCCTCCATGTTGGTGTGTAACAAAGATCGTTTGCCATCACCTACTGTGCACAGCCTCGACTCACACACATACGCAAATGTACATGTGACTGGGTTGTGTGTTCCTAGTTGACTCTGTCTGCAAAGTGTGTGTGTGTGATACCAGGGGGGGCCTGAGTTGGCTCACATATTTGTTTTCCTGCTGTGCTGTGGATTGGGGGGCCCATCCCTGTTGACTTCATCTGTAACATCACGTGGCTGGCATTGTGGTGCGACGTGGCATCCCACATGTCTGCTCTGTGTTGAGCAGCATTGGTGTGTAGTTTCACCCATCTTGGATACACCCCTACTGTATATGTTACTGTGCCAGCATGTGTGTGTGCACTGTACCATGGCCGTCACATTTTAGCACGTATGCTGATCTCTGTCCCATTCATGGGTCACTGCTATGTATCCGCCTGCTGCATTCAGGGATGCCATTCGTGGGTGTGGTCTGCAGGTGATTGGTGATGTGATTGGTCTGGTTACTGTTGATGTGTGCTGCTCTCATTGCCCCACACCCATGTCGTGTATCTCACACCACCAAACGCTGGTGCACAGCTGCCATGTGCCATTATGTAACGTCATCTGTGTGTGTCGTGTATCTGTTGACCTTTCGCACGTAGATGCTTGTGCGCACTTGTGTGACCACCAGTTCGTGATTGACCTTACCACATTTCTGTCTGCAGGTGATGTGGGATATGGCTATCGTGCCTGGTTGCTGACCCCTGTGCATCTTCCACGGACACATGCAGAGAGGAGGTACAATGAGGCCCATGCCTCCAGCCGCTCAGTCATCGAGCGCACCTTTGGCGTTTTGAAGAGTCGCTTGAGGTGTCTGGATAGGAACGGTGGGGCCTTACAATACAAACCCATGACTGTGGCACAGATCATTCTGGCCTGTTGCATCCTACACAACATTGCACTCAGGCACAATATCTGGGTCGACATTAATGAGGATCTTGAGGAGGATCCGCTGTGCCCTCCTGTATGTGGCCGTGGTGACACATGTGTAGGGACGGTAGTCAGGCAACGTCTGATCGAGGAGCTGTTCTCATGTAAGTCCTGCATATGTGGTGATATGCATATTTGTCTACATGTACATGCTGCCGTGTCTGTTTCTGGCCTCTCTCTGCACATATGTATGTTTCCCTTCTGTCTTTACATCCCCAGGAGTAGCCAATGTTGCTGGCCATCGCAGCGGTGCAGTGGTAACTGTGAGTACGTCCTTCAACCTGCAGGTGACTGTGTTGTGTGAACATAGCAGTATATGTACTGTAGGGGCACTGCGGCATAGCACATTTCTGTTATTCTCTGTCCACTGCACATATATTGTTGTGCACCTGTTTGGCCTGTGCCTCCCTACCTCACATGTTTGGTTTGGCAACCATATGGCCATTAGTTCAGGTCAGGTTCTTGGTTTTCAAAACTGTATTTGTGGCAACTGTGATGGAGCTGTGTGTGTCTGCAGGCAAAGGGTGTGGTGGTGGTGGCCGGCACATACACCCCTTCCTTAGCATTGTGCCATTATACAACATCTGTGTCTCCTTGCATGTATTGTGATGCTTGCCTCCACTGGTCTCAGCTTGGGCTCACAGGGGCCGTATGCTACTGGTGACATGCTCTCCCCATCTCACTGTATGTGTGCATCTGTGTTTTTGGCACGTGTCTATGTGATGGCACACTCTGCTACCCTTGAGCGTTGTCTGGTAATGGGATGTGCCTGGACACCTGTGTGTTGGTGCTCACTGCTCTATCTCTAACCCTGTGCTGGTGCCCTTCTGTACATTGTGCGCACGTATTTACGCATGTCTTCTATGTTTTCTACTGACCTGTCTCCTATTTGCTGCCAGTCCACTATGCATCAACACTTCTGTTTCACGGATCTCGCCAGACCTTGAACATGTGGCATTGCCGGCTCGACATGCGGCCATGGTGATTCCACACATTCCAGTGACATACCCTACCTTTACTGTGACTTCATGTGGCCTTTGCCTGCCTCAGACAGTCCCTATCAGACACCTGCTGCACACAGATGGTACGTTGCATGTTTGATCTGTTTTGACTCACATCACATTTCAAATGTTTCTTATGGGCTGTTTGTTTTGTCGTGGACATCTGTGGGATCTGTGTGCACCAACACTGCTGGACATGCTGTGGCCCACTGGGCAGCCCGTGTTACATGGCCATAGACATGGCCATATCGAGATGGCAACCTGGTTGGCCCTGCCATCTCCAGCTGTGGGCAACACGCACTGTGCTCTCTGTTGTGATTGTGTCCTGCGTACATGTCTGAGATCTCATTATGCATATATTGTGGTTTCTCTCTCTCCATTGTGACCTTATTTTGTGTACAGCATACCATGACCTGTTTCTCCTTCCTCTATCACAGGGAGCAGCGAACACACACAGCATATCGTCTACACTGCAGCTGGCCTACCCATCACAGTACCATTGGTGGACAGAGCAGCTCCATGCAACGATCCCTGGGGGATGGTGCCATTGGGTGATGGGCCTCAGCGAGTGGGACACATGTCTATGATGGACATTGTTGTTTGACTAATACTTTGTGACAAGCAGGGACAACTGATACAACATTGCTGCTGTACTCTGGCCGTGTGTCGTGGTCATCGCGATGGACACGCAGTACACTCTGCATTACTGTGGCACACTGAGTTGTCACATGTAACCTTGCATGCCCATGGATCTATGACATCCGTAATGGGACATGTGTACTTTCGGATGACATTTTCACTGTGGACAATGTGTACTGGTCCGAACATGTACAGCAGGATGTCACAGCATCTATCTGATAATGTGTTGATGTGTGTGGCCCATTTGTGTGACCTGTAGTGCAGTATATCTACATATGTTTGTGTAGACGGTTGCATGCAGCCATGTGTGTGCCACGGGGGGAACATCCTGTAGGCCCTGTTGCTATGTCTAGCTACCTTGTACTTGGACATGACAAACTGTTTGCCACCACACTACTGTGATACGTGCCACCATCTGTGATTCCTGTTTGACCCTCACAGGGGGTGTTACAGTTCATCTGGGGGCAGCACTCTGTCATGATTTAACGTACACGGTGCATGTGCATCTGCCTGATTCCAGGTTTGCAAAGGTGCATGTGCCTACGTGGATTCTGTGTGGGTTAGTGCACCATTGTTGTCCTTTTGTTCTACCTCCATATACATGTTATTGTGTGTGGTTCCTCTACAGATGTGCCGCTGTACATTGGTTTACCTCCCCATCATTGCATGTTTGCCCAAACCTCCGTATGACATAGCATTATGCCACTGACATTGCACCATTGCCTTAGCTTTGGGGCGGGGGGGGGGTGTGTGTCCCATTTTTTCTGCCTTAGGTTGTGCATCCCCTGTTCATTGGCATATCTGTGATGCTTCTGTATCCACAATACCCATTGCAGCAGGCCTTCTGCATGGTGCTACCTCTATGTCTGTGAGGTTTGGCTATGTTTGTTCTTTGGCAACATGTGCACCTCCTACCTGTTTCCATGTCCTCATTTGGCCTTGTATAACTGTTATTGCTCCCATTTGGTCATTAAAGGTGTTTCTGTACATGCATAACTGATGTCTGCTGATTCTCGTGCACATCACGGACTTTTGACTGGCCATCTACACTGCTGTATGACCCATTGATACACACACATATGGTCTACGCAGTTGAGGGCTAGTGCTGTGACATTGAGACATGACAGTTTGTTGATGTTTCTGCATTTGCCTGTGCACTGCAGATCTACATTACTGTATGGCAGCATGGCATTACATCTAGGTATCCTCTGTTCCAACGCTATCGCCTTCTGGTTATGTGGGCAGCTTGGTGCACCTGCCTGGACCGAGCCCCCTGTTAGTTTTGTGTTTCTGTGCTATCCCCATGATGATGCAGACAACGTATGTCGCCATCTGGTTCACTCACATCACTGTGTCGCCAATCAACCTTTCAGGTCATTGCCCATTGTGTGTGTTCTATCATACACAGCATGTGTGTAGTGTATTGGACGTTCTGCTGCTGCATTCCTACGCACAGATGGTTTCACTGATGGCCACATACATATTCCATTTTAACACAGGTACCTTCATCACTCCCATGTGCCTGTACAGTTGGATGTCATCTGTCTTGGAGCATTGTGGCTTCTTGTGGGTGGGCATCTCTACTACTTGTGCACATGCATGCCCAGGCTGGTGCCTCTACATCCCCACCTGGGATGTGTGTGTCGGACATAGCTAGCATTGGTGTTCATTGGCACTGGTGCTGTCAGTGGCTGCGGGACTGATTGGATATGTGCCTGCCTCCTTGTCTACACATCATCCACTGCAGAGATGTTTATGTGTTGGTGTGGCACTATTGTTCTCACACTGGTCTGCGTACCTGGGGATCAGGATTCAATTCCCCATGTAGCATTTGTCAGGCCACATTCCCTGCATTGCTCTGACGGGATCCAGTTAATCATTGTCACCATTGATGTACATTCTGAGGGTTATGTTGCCATGTACACTGTTTTCCTTGATATCATGGCCAGTCTCTGACACCCATTACATATATCTGTGTGTAGACTAGCAGACATCTAGCTGTATATGCTTTTCCTGGCTTGTGTGTCCTGTATTGCCAGGCATGTATGCCTTTGTGGACATTTCATGACTCCTGTGTGTTTGGTCCTCCACATGCAGCACCCACTGTGTATATGTGCACAACATGCATCTCCTGAACATGATCTGTCCTGCTCCTCATCTGTTGACGGACCAGTGGCTTTTGTGTGACATTTTGTACAGACATTTTTCTGTGCTGCTGCATCACCACACTGACCATCCTGGACCACTGGCAGTTAACTGTGTGCCAGCCGTCTGCTGCCTCACACGGTGCTATGACTTTCTATACACACATTCCATTTAGTGGTACATATTAGCATTGCAGTTGCTGTGGTTGTCTGGCATAGTGGTTCGAGGCATTCATTGGGCCACTATAGGTTGTAGGTTTGATCCCAGCATGTTCCATTCCTCTTCTTTTCTTGTGTTCTGCTGACCTTACCATGCAATGGCTGCAACTTCGTCACCTCTCCGTACACCCTCCCTTCTCTTCGCTGTGCACCACGGTGTGCCCTCTATGCAGCCTATCTGTCACATATTAGCTGTTACATATGGTTCTTATCATTATGCTATCCAAGTGAGCAGTTGGCTTGGGGGATTGGTAGTGCTGTTGTGATGTTGTTGTTGGACACGTTGTTGTGTTCTCATGTGCTCCTTTTTGGCTCTATTCCCTGTTTTGCCCTGGTCCACTGTCCATGCATGTGGCTGTCCCCTCTGCAGGACCCTGCTACCCTTTCTATTTTGGATCTTCGCTCCTTGGCATGCTATGTTCACAGCATTCCATTTCATGGTGTGTGTGCATATGTTTATCTGTGTCTCTTGTCCCACTTACAGACTGCAATATCAGCTGTGGACGTCTGCTCTGCATTTGTGTTGCATCATGGGTACTGGTGGGGTTGTCTTATCCTGGCACACAACAGGCGTTTTGTGTGGTGTCCTGCAGTGTTCTTGTATGCAGACATTGCTGTGGAACTCAACATGGTGGTGTAGCCTGCTGGTTTTTTCACTGACTTTCTGCCCTCTGGTTATGGGTTTGATTTCTGTTTGTTCTCATTTTTTATGCCTGTTCTATACAACTACTTGTCATTCCTTTGGACAGTCATATCTCTGCGGATCTGTGCTGCCAGCCCATAGTACCCTCATCACCATTGCCAAACATCCTTCTGTCCATCTATCTGCATGTGTCAGCTGTGTGGCATCCTGTCTTCATGTGCAAGCTTCTACCCCATGTCCTATGCTGGTACTCTTTTCTGCATTGGGACTCTTCATTCTTGCCTCTCCTGTGTCTTCTCAGCATAGCACTACTACTCCTCTGTCCCCCATCATTGCACTTGTCTTGCCTCCTCTACCTCCACTGGTGGACACGTATCCCCATCCTCTACCACCCACTGTCATTGTGACAGTTTACATTGCAGGCAGCCTGTGCATCTGTACAGCTGCCTCCGATATGTTTGTCCACTTTATCGGCTGCCACATAGGCTGCACATAGACTGGACGGGTCCATCAGCTCCCACCTCTCCTTCCTTCCATCACTTGTCCATTGCCTTTGCTTGTTGCTCGGTGCAGTGTTAGGGTTACATCTGTGTTTCAGCCTTACATTTCATGCTTGCCAACTTGGGCCACCTTACTGCCCCTATGGCACCATATCTTTGGTCACTTTAGCATAATCATTGTAGCACCTGGACCTGGGGCACCTTGGATTTCGGCACTTGTAGGGTGCCTTACGCTAGGTACCTTGTGCGGCGCTTTGTACCGCATCTTAGCACAGGGTGCCCTGTACCACGCGTTGTCTCATGCAGCTTGCCGTGATGATGCACCGCCCACGCCTTTATATGGGCATCTGTACCTTTGCCACGGAACCTAACGTGAATGACATTAACACAGTTTAGTAAACATGCCCCATAACAACACTGGAGAAAAAAAACGCAACGACATTAGCAATGCACATTTCCCACAACTGACATTCCAGTTAATAAATTCAAAATAAAAAAGTATTTTTCTACTTTTTGTTGTTTGGGCATTTTATTTTTCAATTGCAATTGCTCCAGTCACTTTCTTCTGGTTTCTTTCTGTCTTCTGCTAACTGTCCATTTGTCCTTTCTTCTAGATTTTTTACATTCTCTCTTCTACATATGCTTTAACATACTGATCATAGTAACATAGTAATATAGTAAATGACAGTAGATAAAGACCAGTATGGTCCATCTAGTCTGCCCAGTATGATGGCAAGAGTAGGTGCACCTGCCGTTCCGTGCAGGCCACCCCTCCCCATGTCATTCTTTAGGGGTGAACCCACCACTCCATGTAGGACACCCCTATTTGTTGAGAAATTAGATGGTTCAGTTTATTTTGATTTTATTCTGTTGCTGTAAAGGGATCTACTCTGTCCCATACCATTTTGAATTCCGTCACCGTGTTTGCCCCCACCACTTCCATCGGGAAGCATCCACCACCCTATCTGTGAAAAAGTATTTCCTGACATTGCCTTTCAATTTACCACCTTGCAGCTTCCTCTTATGCCCTCTAGTTTTACAGCTTCCCCGTCTTTGGAAGAGGTTTGTTTGTTCATTATTTCCCTTTAAGTATTTAAAGGTCTGAATCATATCTCCCCTGTCCCTCCTCTCCTCCAAAGTGTACATGTTTAGGTCTTCAAGTCTCTTCTCATAAGGCTTCTGACGCAGGCTCCAAATTATTTTGGTCGCCTTCCTCTGAACAGTTTCCAGTCTTTTTACGTCCTTTGCAAGATATGGTCTCCAAAACTGAACACAGTATTCCAAGTGAGGCCTCACCAGTGACTTGTACAGTAGCATAAGTACCTCTTCCTTTCTGCTGGTAATTCCTCTTTGTATGCAACCCAACATCCTCCTGGCTTTTGCCACCGCCTTGTCGCACTGTTTTGCCACCTTGAGAGCTTCAGAAATAATCACACCAAGGTCTTTCTCCTGATCCATGCACACCAACCTCTTGCCCCCTATCGCGTACATTTCCCTTGGATTTCTGCTACCCAAGTGCATGACACTGCACTTCTTTGCATTAAATCTTAATTGCCAAGCATTAGACAATTCTTCCAGCTTTTGTAGATATTTCCTCATGTTAAGCACTCCCTTGGGGGAGTCCACTCTGTTGGAAATTTTTGTGTCATCTGCAAAAAGACAGACTTTTCCATTCAGTCTTTCAGCAATATCACTCACAAACACATTGAACAGTGCCGGGCCCAGGACTGACCCCTGGGGCACCCGCTAATCACCTTCCCTTCATCCGAGTGAGCTCCATATACCATCACCTTCTGTCGTCTGTCAGTCAACCAATTTCTTTTTTTTTTTTTTCATTTAAAATTTTTATTGATATTATATAGTAGAAATACAAACCATTCGGAAAACACCATTAATACAGTGGAATCATAAGGCAAACCCCAACCTGGTTAATAGTCCTGAATAACACACGTAACAATGCGTAAATGCTATACTAAAACTCCCCCTCCCCTTTCCCCCCTCCCAGCAGTTCCTCTCTTCCCCCCGCCTCGCCCCTCCATATTATTTCCGGGGGGAAATTGAAATCTTTATTAAGTCATAACCAAAACTTCCCACAATACCAATAAAAAGAAAAAGGAAAGAAAACATCCAAAGCCTCACCCCACCCAGCACTAACCGCAAAAGCCTCCACAGAGCAGTAAGTGAAGTGCCCTATCCCCCCTCCCCCCCCTCTACCCCCTCCCTCCCCCCTTCCCCCCCCCCTGATTACCCAGTAGCCCCCCCTTCCCCCCCTCCCTCCGGATAGAGCCCCCGCCATAACTTCCCCCACTTATAAGCAAATTTACCCTTCTGACCTCTCCGCGCTGCCGTTAATTTTTCCATTACCAAAATGTGATGCAAGCGCGCCCTCAAACTCACCCAGCCCTGGAGCATTACTGCGCTTCCAGGCCGCGGCAATAGCACCCCGTGCTGCGCAAAGGCATGCCACCACCCCTCGTCCAAGCCCCCGCCCCAAGCCTCCCCCCCAGGACAGCAGGAACAACCCTGGGAACATCTCTATCTCCTCCCCTAATCGAACTCTTATCCACTCCCATACCTGATTCCAGAATAACTTAATTTTCGGACAATCCCACCAAATATGCCAAAAGGTGCCTCTCCCCCCACAGTCCCGCCAACAGGCCGCAGAAACACCTGGGTACATCTTATGCAAGCGGTCTGGGGTGTAATACCACCGCACCAAGACTTTAAAGCTATTTTCTCCCGAACGCGGGTCGAGAGAGGGGTCCTCTTAAACTGATCCCAAATCCCCCGCCAATCCACCTCCTCCAGTGGCACCCCCAAATCATTCTCCCAGTCCCGCATGTATTTAAACTGAGCGCACTTAATATTACCCACCCCCTTATACAAAGCCGAGATCATCCCTCTAGTAGTCCACATCCCGACCCACACTGCTTCCACCTCCGTCAAGACTACCCTCAGATCCCCTTTACCCTTTCGCTCCCGGAGGAAAGACTGGACCTGAGTAAAGGCATAGCGGTCCGCCTCTTGTAACCCATAACTCTCCTTCGCTTCCCCAAACCGCATCATCTCAGCCCCATCCATCAGCTGAAAGAAACACTCCAGGCCCCTACGGGACCAATCATCAAAAACCCCAACCGTCCCACCCCGGGCGAAACCCCTTAACCCCCGCCATGGAGCTGCCAAGGAGAACCTCCCCCCCCCCTCCCACGCTCCCCTGCGCCCGAACCTCATCCCACACCGCCGCCACCTGCCTCATTGCCGGGGACCCTACCCCCAATTCCCGCCGATCTACCCTATTCGCCCACAGCCAAGCCGCCAGCCGTCCCCCTTTCACATATTCCTTCTCTACTTGAACCCCCAGCTTGACCCCCCCCCCTCCCTCCAATCCATAACATGCCGCAGCTGTGCCGCCCGATAATAATCCCGGATGTTAGGGACCCCCAGACCCCCTTCCCGCTTATCCGCATACAACACTTTCTTTGCTATGCGCGGGGGCTTGCGCTTCCAGATATATTGGAACACTTTCCGTTGTAAAACTCGGAGCACCTTATCAGGAACCCGAACAGGAAGAACCTGGAAGAAATATAAAATGCGGGGCAATATATTCATTTTCACTCCAGCAATCCTACCGAACCATGATGTCTCCGCATTCATCCAGCAATCTAGATCGCGAGATAATTCCCCCAGTACCGGAGGATAATTCTCCTGATATAGCTCATCATACCGCCGGGGAATCCGCACCCCCAAATACCCCAGCGACTTCGTGACCCAGCGAAATGGGTACGCAGCCCTCAGGCGGCATTCCACCCCTTTAGGGACCGAGACATTCAACACCTCCGTTTTATCGATATTCATCTTAAAGCCCGCCACCCCCCCGTATCTTCGCACCTCATCCAAAATACCCACCAGGCTGCCTTCCGGATGGCTGATATATAATAAAATGTCGTCGGCATACAAAGAAATCTTATGTTCTACCCCTCCCGCCCAAATCCCCCTTATCCGAGCGTTATCCCGTATCTGTTGCGCTAGGGGTTCGACCACGAGGGCAAACAACAGCGGGGATAGGGGACAGCCCTGCCGGGTGCCCCTTTCCAAATCGAAATCCGCGGAGTAACCACCGTTTACCTTCACCCTGGCCTTCGGCCCATTGTACAAGCCCTCTACCCACCGTAGAAAATTCGGGCCACACTCAATCTTCCGTAACACCTGCCAGACAAAGTCCCAGTGCACCCGGTCGAATGCCTTTTCGGCATCGATGGACATTAGAATGCACTCCTCCCCCCTCAATCTCGCTATTTCAATGACCTCAATAGCCCTCTGAACGTTATCCCCCGTCTGGCGCCCCAAAATAAACCCGGTCTGGTCTTCCCGCACTAGTCGAGGGAGCCATGGAGCAAGTCTATCCGCCAAAGCTTTCGCTAAAATCTTAACATCTACGTTAAGCAGGGAAATTGGCCTATAAGAACCGCATTCCAAAGGATCTTTCCCGGGTTTCCGTAAAATCGAAATCCCTGCCGTTAACATTTCAGGAGGAAGCTCCCCCCCAACCGCAAGCATCCCATTAAAGACGCGCAACAAAAGCCCCCGCACCTCACTCCAAAACTGCTTATAAAACACCCCAGGAAGCCCATCTAAACCAGGCGATTTACCTCCCTGCAACCCCCGCACTACCCTGCCAACCTCTTCCTCGGTCAATGCCCCCTCCAAGCCAGCCCGTGCGGCCTCGTCCAGTTGAGGCATCTCCAAACCCGCTAAGTATGAATGTATATGCGTGGCCTCCACCCCTTCCTGCCGCCGATACAGCTCCCGATAGAATTGCTCGAATCGTCGTCGAACCGCCTGCTCCTCCCGCAACACCTCCCCATCTCACTCCCGGATTTGGAAGATCATGGAATCCCCCTGCTGTTTCTTCAACTTACGGGCTAACAGGCGCCCTGCTTTATCCCCAAATTCATAATATACTTGACGTACACGCTGCAAATCAAATGCGATCTTATCCACCTGCAGGGCCTGTAATTCCCCTCGCACCCGCTCCAGCGATCTCCGGGCTCCCCGTGACCCCACCGCACAAAACACCCGTTCGGCCTCCTTCACCGCTGCCTTCAACTCTTCCTCCCGCCGTCCCCGTTCCTTTTTCAACCGCGCCCCCCAATATATGAACCGTCCACGTACGTAGGCTTTCAGCCCTCCCCACACCATAACATCCCGTACATGTCCGGTATCATTCAACGCAAGATATTCCCTAATTGCCCCTTTAATATCCTTCACCACTCGCTCCTGTCTCAAGAGGCTCTCATTCAGACGCCAAAACCGGGCACCCAGATGTCTCCTACCACAAACCTCCACGACCACCGCACTATGATCAGACCAGACCACCGGGGTGATCTCCACCTCAAGTACCCCCACCAGCCATTCCTCACTCATCATAATCATATCAATCCGACTCCAACAGGCATGGGGTGCAGAAAAAAAAGTATATTCCCGACCCGTAGGGTGCCATTTACGCCACACATCCACTAGGTTATGCTATGCCATCAACCGTTTAAGCCCTTTCCGGTTGGCCCCCCGCCCCTCCCAACCCCTAGGGTTCCTATCACACCCGTCCTGCAGCGTACAATTAAAATCCCCCCCCACCACCACTTTTCCCAGGGATTCCCGATCTAGTAACCTCCGAGTGGAGGCCCAAAACCCACCCTGGTCTCCGTTCGGAGCATACACCGAGACAATGGTAATCTCTTCCAAACCCCACCGCCCAAATATTCCCACCACTCTCCCCTCTTCATCTTTAAACCACTTCTCCACTTGTATACCCACCCCCCGTTTCAACATAATGGCCACCCCCCGCTTCCGCCCTCCCCCTGGGACACATGAAAAAAATTGCTCTGGGTACCCGGAGTGCTTTAAACGATGGATATCACTGCCCCGAAGATGTGTTTCCTGTATCAAAATCACATCCCATCTGTTATCCCTGATTTCTCTGAAGAGATACTGCCGCTTCTGCGGAGAGTTGAGTCCCTTCACATTAAGAGTTCCTATATGAGGCATCTCTCCTACGTTACCCCAATCACCTCCCCCCCCACCCTCCCCCCATGGGCTCCATCCCGGTCCCCCCCCCCGCCCCCCCCTCCCTCCTCCCCCCCCCCCTTCCCTAAACCATCCCTTAACCCAGCCACGCTTCCGTGTGAGTCATGTCCTATCCCAACTCCCACCCTCATTGCCATCCCCGACCCCACATAACATAACACCCCCAACCACCTCCCCACCGCAGTCTCCAGCCCACATCAAATCTCATGCAGCCTCCCTTCTCCAATACACCCCCCCCCCACAACCAAAAAGTCTCACAGTAGTGTCTCTTCATCGCCATTGGGCCCTTCAGGCGCTGGGAAGGTTCAGGGGGGGGCTGCAGAACACACCCACGATGCCCCTTGGGAGAGTCGTTGAAGTCGCTTTCCTTTTTCACCGGCCCGCTGCCATTGCGAGGGTCTCCGCTCCTTTCCCCGGTCCTCTCTTTGCTCTCCTCCAGCCGCCGGTTTAGGGAGATGTTCACAGCCAAGCTCAGACAGAACTTTCCAGGCCTCCTCCGCACCTTTGACCCTCCGGGAAACACCATTAACGGTGAACAGAAGGCCAAAGGGGAACAACCACCGATAGCGTAGTCCGTTCCCCCGCAAGAACGCAGTAACTTCTTTCAGGCCTCGTCGCCGCTCTAGCGTGCCCGATGATAAATCATTATATATCTCCACCTCGGAGGATTCCCATGCGATGCGCCCATACTTCCTGGCCAGATTGAGAATCAGTTCTTTTTGGGGGAAACTGCTCATGCAAGCGATCACATCGCGGGTTTGCGACCCCCGTCTAGGGCCAAGGCTACGGTGTGCTCTCTCCACGCCAACCGTTACCCCAGGCTCAGCAGCATTGCCCGCTAAACGCAAAACATGTTGGCAGAGCAACTGAACCATTTTGACACAGTCTTTATAAGTGTCCAATTCAGGGATCCCTTTAAAACGCAGATTGACCCGGCGAGCCCGGTCCTCCATTTCTTCCAACTTTTCCTGCATCTCGTCTTGCCGCTCACGCTGGCGGCCTTGTTCGTCCTCCACCTCTCGCATGGCTCCCGTCAGGGTCTCCACGTGCTCCTCCACTGTCTCCACACGGTGCCCCATGCTGTTCAGTTCTTGTCGAAGCAAATGCAAGTCCTCTTTCAAATCTTTGCGCAGCTCTTTAATATCACCGCGAAGGTCTCTCCGGAACGCCGCCAGCCACCCTTTCAACTCTGCTCCCTCGGAGTGCAGGTCAGGCCCGCTACTCTCCTCTCCAGAGCTCCCGCCGCCGCCACGCTCATCCCCCGCCTCAGGTTTCTGCAGGCCCAGCTCCTCTCGCCGCACATACGAGGATTTAAACCCCTCCAATTTTTGGCGGGCTGCTAGCGTACTCCGGGGGGTATCTTTTCCCACAGTTTTCGCGTCGGGGATAGCGCTCATGGTCACCTTTTGTCAGGAATCAGACGGAGCTCGGCTCTTACACGGCCATTCGCTCCGTGACGTCACCGGAAGTCCCAGTCAACCAATTTCTGATCCAATTTTTACCATCTTGGGATCCGTCCGCAAGCTGCTGAGTTTACTGATAAGCCTTCTATGAGGAACGGTATCAAAGGCTTTTCTGAAATCCAGGTAGATGACATCCATCGCATGCCCCTGATCTAGTTCCCTGGTCACCCAGTCAAAGAACTCAATCAGATTTGCTTGGCAAGATCGTCCTTCGGTAAAACCATGTTTCCTCGGGTCTTGCAACCTTTTGGTTTTGAGAAAGTTCATTATTCGTTCCATTACTTTTCCCGCCACCAAGGTAAGGCTCACAGGCCTGTAGTTTGACACTTCTTCCCTGTCACCACTTTTGTGTAGAGGTACGACATCAGCCATTCTCCAGTCCTGAGGAACCTCTCCTGTTTCGAAGGATCTGTTGAAAACATCCTTTATTGGCCCTGCAAGAACCTCTCTGAGCTCTTTCAGTATTTCGGGATGTATCCCATCCGGTCCCATGGCCTTGTCCACTTTCAGTTTTGCAAGTTGTTCTAACACTTCATCTTCAGTGAATGGTGTGGTATCTATTTCATTCCCATTTTTATATTTGGGAGTCACAGGAGGTCCTTCTCCAGGACATTCTTTAGTAAAAGCAGATCAGAAGTATTTGTTTAGCAATTTCACTTTTTCAATGTGTAATGCACCACCCTGGTGGCCAGTGGTCATAAGGGTAGGTGGGACACAAAAATTATTTTATTATGAGAGGAGGGTCTTTTAAGAGCCAGGTGTAACCTGGTCTTAGCAGTTCAGCTCCTAACTAAGAAAAATTGTGAATGCAGAGTAGAGGGTTAACAAGGAATTTATTTCCCTTTACGCATAAGATCCAGCTGGGTTATAACCTAAAGAAAAAGTCCTTAACTGCAGGAATGAAATCAACTCAGGTTAACGGAAAACTGTTATGCTTCACAGTTGTAACAATGCTTAGTTAAGCTTTCCAGAGTAAAGCAAATGTTTCAGCACTCTTCTTCCATTTAGCAAATGAATAACATTCTGAAGATAACATATATCATTCACAGGTTTAACAGTGACTCTGCACTGCCTGAAATACACAAAGAACAGTCCATCTCTTCCTGAGATAAAAGGCTTGGCTCTACAAGTTCCACTTGCATCGGCTCAGAATTATCTCTGTCTGTATCAGTGGTTTCACTGGCTATAATTTCTGACCAGGCCCTAGTCCTGTTCTCTGGATGTTTAAAGAGTTCCTCTAGTGTTTGCCAATGAGTATGGCCTACCCTCGGGCGTTGGCTACTTGGCTTATGAGAGGTAGCTTTGCTTTCCTTTCTCACAGGTTTAGCATTACTTTCAAAAGGCTTTTTATAAGGTAAGGTTTTCTTCATAGAAACAGAGTCAGCATACCTTGGCTTCCAGCAGCATATAGAACTGGGATTTCCTCCTTCCCACAGTTCTTCAGGAACACAAGCCCTGTGCCAGTCTCCTCTCTGAAAGCTTCTATTACCTTTCGGTTTAGCCCCAGGTTCCTCTGATACAAGCAGGCTTCTTTCTTTCACTCGGCTTTGCCTCCAAAGGTGATTGTTCCTTTGCCCAGCACTAGTTTCCCAAGTGCTTCTTTCTGCTTGATCCTTGCTTGTGGTGCTTCTCTCTTGTAAACCTTCAGCTTTACCTTCAGCTCCACACCTGCAAGCACTGCTCTGCCCTCTCCAGTCTCCAGTCTTCCGTTTAGAAAGCTCTCCTGTGTTTGAGCTTTCTGGGCTGACTTTCAGGTGCTCTCAATTAGCTAAGTGTGTCCACTCAGGCTCTGTGAGTGCACGCCTGCTCCCTCTAGCTGTTCTGTGCGGATATTGCATCCTCATGAAAAACAGCTTTTTCTCCTGCATTTTTACTTTCATCAGCCCCTGCTGCATGACATATCCCCCTTCTTAAAATATTACGGGCTGAGGAATCTTCTTCCCTACAGCACGTAATCTGTGACATCACCTCCATCCTATAACGTAGCTTTCCTTCTTTACACTCTAGACTGCAGTGGAGTGGAGGAGTGGCCTAGTGGTTGAGGCAAGGTACTTCAGGCCAGAAGGTCAGGGGTTCAAATCCCACTAGAGGACAGAAACCTTGGGCCAGAAGGACTGGGGTTTCTAGTCCCACAGGTGCTCCTTGTGGTCTTGGGCAAGCCACTTAACCCTCCATAGCCCATGTTCCCTGTAAAATAGTTATCTCCAAGTTATAATGCCCTGTTCAATGTAATTTCAGTTTGTTCAATGTAAACCGCACTGATGCAGAATAGCACAGTATATAAGAGAATGTAAATAAATAAATACAGTTGTGTGGTTGCAATGTCACAGGGTTGGATATTTTTTCTATGGATGCCATCAAAGCCAACCTTTCATGCCACTGTCGGAGGACATTCACGTGATAGACCTGGGTTGTGTCCCTTTTTGTCCTGGATTAAATATGAAGCTGGACCCATGGGTTTGACCACCGTGTAAGGTCCCTTCCACTGAGCTTCAAATTTTGGAGTTGGTCCGGACACTAGGACTATCACTTTCTCCCCTATATCCAATTGCCTTTGTCTTGTACGTCTGTCGTAATATCTTTTTTGCTTTTGTTGGCTCTCTTTCAATTTTTCCTCCGCCAGACGAGAAGTCCGCTCTAGACGACTCCTCAAACGTCTCAGAAATTGTGGTATCCCTATTTCAGCTTCAACTGGTTCCATCCATTGTTCTCGTAAGATATCCAGTATACCTCTTGGCGCTCGTCCGTACATTAGTTCGTAGGGCGAGATGCCTAGGGAACTTTGGGTTCGCTCCCTGCAAGCGTATAGTATGAAGGGTAGCATGGTATCCCATTCCATCATTTCCCCATCCAAAGCGCGTCTAAGCATCTGCTTTATGCTTTGGTTCATCCTCTCAACCAAACCGTTGCATTGAGGATGATAAGCCGCCGTCTTGAGATGGTGAATGCCGAAGGCGTCCCACACCTGGGCCAAGTATCTCGACATAAAATTGGTTCCCCTGTCCGTCAGTACTTCCTGCGGGAACCCCACCTCACAAAATAGCTTTATCAATTCACTAGCGATAGACTTCGCTGAGATGTTTCTTAAGGGCACAACCCATGGGAAACGGGTAGCTTGATCAATGATAACAAGTATGTATTGAAATCCTCTTGGTGTTTTTATAAGAGGTCCCACTATATCCATGGCGAGCCTTCTAATCGGCTCCGAAATTACCGGCATCGGAAGTAAGGGTACCTCAGGCGGTCGTACCGGGGTTACACGTTGACAAGAGGCACACGATTCGCAAAAGCGAGTAGTTTCCCTAAAGACGCCTGGCCAATAAAATCTAGCCAGTATCTGATCAAGGGTGCCTTGTGCTCCCTTGTGTCCACCTACTGGGTGGTCATGGGCTAAGCATAGAACCAAGGATTTGAAGGTATTTGGTACTACCAGCTGTTTCCGAATATTTCCTGTCCGGAGGTCCCTACTTTCTCTGTACAGTATTTCTTCGTCTATAACAAACCTGGGAAAGGTATCCCTCTCTTCTTGGGCATGCTCAAAAGCGCGGGACAGCGAGGGGTCCGCTCTTTGTTCCTTTTTGAAGGAGGGAAATTTTTCCACCAATTCCGAGGGTATCCACGGCATTCCCTTTCCTGCTTCGAGCTCCGCTCTACCCTGAGAGCGACACTTTCTCTCCTTCCGCTTCTCTGCTTTTGATTTTCTTTCCCTCCCAGAGGGGTCATTTATCAAACCTTCATGAGAAGGGAGGTCATCCAAAGTTGCTTCTCGGGAACAAGAGGGGATTTCGGAAGTTTTTTCTTGCGTGCGCGTCGAAACTAGAGCTTCCCTAGGACATATGGCCTTTTTTGATTCTTCCAAAAGAGGACTGGGAACTGCTCTAATCTCAGAGCGGGTGCAAGTGGATACAAAAGCTTCCTGCGGAGACAAGCCCTTTTTAAGACCCTTTTTAAACTGAGGCCAGTCTCTGCCTAGCACTAGCTCTTGAGGTAGCTTAGGTATCACAGCAATCAACATCTCCTTTTCAATACCCAAGCCTTTTACCAATAGCTTGTATATTTATTTATTTATTTTTATTTAGATAGTTTTGGCTCTACAAGTTCTACTTGCATCGGCTCAGAATTATCTCTGTCTGTATCAGTGGTTTCACTGGCTATAATTTCTGGACAGGCCCTAGTCCTGTTCTCTGGATGTTTAAAGAGTTCCTTTAGTGTTTGCCAATGAGTATGGCCTACCCTCGGGCGTAGGCTAATTGACTTATGAGAGGTAGCTTTGCTTTCCTTTCTCACATGTTTAGCATTACTTTCAAAAGGCTTTTTATAAGGTAAGGTTTTCTTCATAGAAACAGAGTCAGCATACCTTGGCTTCCAGCAGCATATAGAACTGGGATTTCCTCCTTCCTGCAGTTCTTCAGGAACACAATCCCTGTGCCAGTCTCCTCTCTGAAAGCTTCTGTTACCTTTCGGTTTAGCCCCAGGTTCCTCTGGTACAAGCAGGCTTCTTTCTTTCACTTGGCTTTACCTCCAAAGGTGATTGTTCCTTTGCCCAGCACTAGTTTCCCAAGTGCTTCTTTCTGCTTGGTCCTTGCTTGTGGTGCTTCTCTCTCGTAAACCTTCAGCTTTACCTTCAGCTCCACACCTGCAAGCACTGCTCTGCCCTCTCCAGTCTCCAGTCTTCCGTTTATAAAGCTCTCCTGTGTTTGAGCTTTCTGGGCTGACTGTCAGGTGCTCTCAATTAGCTAAGTGTGTCCACTCAGGCTCTGTGAGTGCACACCTGCTCCCTCTAGCTGTTCTGTGCGGATATTGCATCTTGTGCACATCTTTTTCCTCATGAAAAACAGCTTCTTCTCCTGCATTTTTACTTTCATCAGCCCCTGCTGCATGACAAATGTCACTTTCCACGAGTCCGTTTGCAACACTTCTGAGTCCTGCAATTCCACCTCTGATCTTCTTCCTTTCCTAAATATACCTGAAGAAAGTTTTGTCGCCACACTTAACATCTTTAGCCATCTTTTCCTCTGCCTTTGATTTTGCTATCCTTATTTCTCTTTTTGTCTCTTTGAGGTTGATCCTGTATTCATTTCTGTGTTCCTCTGTTTGTGAGCTTTTGAATTTTGCGAAAGCTGTGGTTTTTGCCTTTATTTGAGCAGCCACTTCTTTGGAAAACCAAACAGGTTTTCTTCTCCTCTTATTTTGTTTACTTTTCTTACATATTTATATGTTGCCCCTTTTATTGCCACCTTTAGTTTAGCCCATTGCAATTCCACTTCCCTTATCTCCTTCCACCCTGTCAGCTCCTCCTTTAGGTACTTGGCCATTTTATTGAAGTCAGTGTTTTTGAAGTTTAGGACTTTGAGCTTGCTATGATTGGCCTGTACCATGGCTTTTATTTCAAACCATACCGTGTGATGATCACTGCTGCTCATAGGGGCACTCACGCAGACATTTGATACGCTATCACCATAGGTGAGCACTAAATCCAGCGTTAAGCTTTCCCTGGTTGATTCCATCACCATTTGTCTAAGTAACGCATCTTGGAGAGCATCTGCAATTTTTTTGCTTCTTTCCAGATTTGCAGAAAGAGTAATGCAATCCACATCCGGTAGATTAAAGTCAGCTAATATTATCACTTCCCCCTTTGTGGCTATCTTGGCAATATCTATAATCAGTTCGTTATCTATCTCTTCAATTTGTGTCAGAGGTCTGTAGACTACAGCAGTATGGATGACAGTGTCATCTCCTCTTTCCAACACAATCTAGAGCACTTCTTCTTTTCCCCAAGCCCCCTGCATTTCAGTAGCTTTAATATTGCTTTTGACATACAAGGCTCCTCTTCCTCCTCTTCCATTTTCTCTGTCTCTTCTGAATAGATTATAGCCAGCTATGGCTATATCCCAATCATGCGATTCATTTAGCCATGTTTCTGTAATGGCCACAATGTCCAAATCCATTTCCACCATGACGGCTTCCAGGTCCGGAACTTTGTTGGCTAAGCTTCGAGCATTTGTGCTCATTGCTTTCCAGCATTTAACTGGCTTGTGTTTATTTTGCATTGATTTTGTTCTGCCTACATCTTCCCACTTGTTTTTGATGTGTGGTTTAGAAGTATGTCTGTTTCTGATTTTAATCTGCTTTTGCAGGGGGTGATGCCCAGAGCTTGACCTTCCACATCCGTCACCCCCTTTTTCTAGTTTAAATGCATATCCACATATTGCTTGAATTTTTCACTCAGGATTCTTTTCCCTGCGACAGAGAGATGTAGTCATCAGCACAGTATAGTCTCTTGTTGTTCCATCTGTTACCCCAGTCACCAATAAATCTGAATCCTTCTTGTTTGCACCAGGTCTGGAGCCACGTATTAAAGCTGTTAATGCAATGCAGACTTTTTGCCCCTTTACCGAGAACAGGTAGAACCTCTGAGAATGCAACAGTGTTAACAATGGGCTTGAGTTTCTCTCCCAGAGATTGGAAGTCCTTTTGGACTGTAGAGGCACTGTTTCTAGCCAGGTCATTTGTGCTCAAGTGGATAACAACATTAAGTTTGGAGTGTTCACTTTCTGCGTTAAGTTCTTCAACAATGTGCATAAGAACATAAGATATGCCATACTGGGTCAGACCAAGGTCCATCAAGCCCAGTATCCTGTTTCCAACAGTGGCCAATCTAGGTCATACGTACCTAGCAGTTTCCCCAAAAGACACAGGTTCCGCAATGCTTGTACTGGGTCAAGTATTGATATCCTGGGTCCGTTCTTAACAATGGTTTATGGACCTTTCCTCCAGGAACTTGTCCAAACCTTTTTTAAACCCAGCTACACTAACAGCCTTTACTAAATCCTCCGGTAACAAATTCCAGAGTTTGATTACACGTTGAGTGAAAAAATATTTTCTTTTATTAGTCTTAAATAGTTTACCCTATAGCTTCATTGCATGTCCCCTAGTCTTTCTATATTCTGATAACATAAACAATCGATCTACGTTTACCCGTTCCACTCCATTCATTAATTTATAGACTTCTATCATAACTCCCCTCAGCCGTCTCTTTTCCAGGTTAAACAGCCCTAACCTTTTTAGCCTTTCTTCATAGGAGTATCCTTCCATTCCCTTTACCATTTTGGTGGCTCTTCTCTGAACCTTTTCTAATAACGCTATATCCTTTTTAAGATACGGCGACCAGAATTGCACACAATATTCAAGGTGCGGTCTCACCATGGAACGGTATAGAGGCATTATAATATCTTTTGTTTTATTTTCCATTCCTTTCCTTATGATACCTAGCATTCTATTTGCACTCTTGGCTGCCGCTGCACACTGGGCCGAGGGTTTTTAACATGTTATCCACAATGACGCCTAAATCTTTTTCCTGGGTGGTGGTTCCTAATGTGGAACCTTGCATTGTGTAACCATAGTTTGGGTTGTTCTTCCCTAGGTGCATAACTTTGCACTTGTCAACATTAAATTTCATCTGCCATTTTGATGCCCAGTCTTCCAATTTATCAAGATCCTTTTGCAATTTTCCACAATCCTCTTGGGTTTTAACAGCTTTAAATAGTTTTGTGTCATCTGCAAATTTGATAACCTCACTCGTTATTCCACTTTCCAGGTCATTTATGAATATGTCAAAAAGCAGCGGACCCAGCACAGATCCCTGGGGTACACCACTATTCACCTTTCTCCATTGGGAAAATTGTCCATTTAGCCCAACCCTCTGCTTTCTATCTTTTAACCAGTTCCTGATCCACGTAGTACACTGCCTCCTATCCCATGACTCTTTAGTTTTGCCAAAAGTCTCTGATGAGGGACCTTGTCAAAGGCTTTCTGAAAGTCCAGATACACTATATCAACTGACTCACCTTTGTCCACCTGTTTATTCACACTTTCAAAAAAAACATAACAGATTAGTAAGACAAGATCTTCCTTGTCTAAAGCCATGTTGGCTGTCTCCCATTAGACCATGACTATCTACATGCTGAGTAATTTTATTCTTTATGATGGTTTCTACCATTTTTCCCGGTATTGACGTGAGGCTCACTGGTCATAAGAACATAAGAACATAAGGTATGCCATACTGGGTCAGACCAAGGTCCATCAAGCCCAGTATTCTGTTTTCAACAGTGGCCAATCTAGGTCATATGTACCTAGCAGTTTCCCCAAGAGACACAAGTTCCACAATGCTTGTACTGGGTCAAGCATTGATATCTTCGGTCACTTCTTAATAATGGTTTATGGACCTTTCCTCCAGGAACTTGTCCAAACCTTTTTTAAACCCAGCTACACTAACAGCCTTTACTACATCCTCCGGTAACAAATTCCAGAGTTTGATTACACGTTGAGTGACAAAATATTTTCTTTTATTAGTCTTAAATAGTTTACCCTGTAGCTTCATTGCATGTCCCCTAGTCTTTCTATATTCTGATAAGGTAAACAATCGATCTACGTTTACCCGTTCCACTCCGTTCATTAATTTATAGACGTCTATCATATCTCCCCTCAGCCGTCTCTTTTCCAGGTTAAAGAGCCCTAACCTTTTTAGCCTTTCTTCATAGGAGTATCCTTCCATCCCCTTTACCATTTTGGTGGCTCTTCTCTGTACCTTTTCTAAAATCGCTATATCCTTTTTAAGATACGGTGACCAGAATTGCACACAATATTCAAGGTGCGGTCTCACCATGGAACAATATAGAGGCATTATAATATCTTTTGTTTTATTTCCCATTCCTTTCCTTATCATACCTAGCATTCTATTTGCTCTCTTGGTCTGTAGTTTCCCGGATCACCCCTGGAACCCTTTTTAAAAATTGGTGTTACATTGGCGATCCTCCAATCTTCAGGTATTAGAGATGATTTTAATGATAGTTCACAGATTACTTATAGCAGGTCTGCAATCTCATATTTCAGTTCTTTCAACACCCTTGGATGTATACCATCCGGCCCAGGTGATTTGCTACTCTTCAGTTGATCTAATAGTTGTAATACATCTTCCCGATGTATCGATATTTCCTTCAATTCTTCCGCACCTTTAAATACCACTTCAGTCATGGGTATCATCCCTACATCTTCCTCAGTAAAGACCGAAGCAAAGAATTCATTCAGTCTCTCCGCTATCGCCTTGTCGCCTCTTAGTGCCCCTTTAACTCCTCTATCATCTAATGGACCAACTGACTCTCTCACAGGTTTTTTGCTACGAATGTACTTGAAAAAAATCTTTATTTCGCATTTTTGCTTCCGCAGCAAGCTTCTTCTCAAATTCTCCCTTTGCCTGCTTTATCAATGCCTTGCATTTGACCTGCCAGTGCTTGTGCTGTTTCCAGGTTTCGTTGTTTGGCTTTTTTTTCCATTTCCTGAAAGATGCTTTTTTGGCAACAACAGCCTCTCTGACCTCACCTTTAAACCATGCTGACAGTTTTTTGGACTTCCTTCCACTTTTCTTAAAGCGTGGAATACAGCTGGTCTGGGCTTCCAAGATAGTATTTTTCAACAACACCCAAGCTTGATGTAAGTCTTTAACCTTTGCAACTGCTCCTTTTAGTTTTTTCTTAACTATTTTCCTCATTTTATCATAGTCTCCCTTTTGAAAGTTAAAAGGTAGAACTGTGGATTTCCTTACTATCCCTCCTCCACTAATTAAATCAAAGGCGATCATGCTATGTTCACTATTGCCAAGTGGCCCCAACACCCAACACCATGTGGTTTGTATTCTTGCTGGCTGAAGAGTTTGGGAGGCACTTGACTATCTTCTCTCCTTTGAACTGTGTTCCCAAGTTGGTGCCACTGATGATGGAATCACCAAGTAGTAATAGTTTGCTGTTTGGTGAGCTTTCCTTCATATTTGGTCCTTTAGCAGGAGATTGAGCATTGTCTGTCTCATTTAAGGGCCCTTCAGTTTCTTTGGATTGGGCATCCTCATTCGCCAAGGCAGAGAAGGCATTATGCAGGGATATCTCCTGATGCATATGATGCCTTTGTGTCACAGGTCGCAATCTACCAGAACCCACTGTGATCCATTTGTTCCTGGGGTGTTTGATTCTTTGTGGGAGTGGTGGTGGACTTTGTTCAGTTTGTATCCTAGAAGAGGTGCGCTTCATTGCAGCCAGTTCCTTCCTAAGTTCCTCGTCCTCATTGGCCAAAGCAGAGAAGGCATTATGCAGGGATATCTCTTGATGCATAGGATGTCTGTGCATTACAGGTCGCAATCTACCAGAACCCACTGTGATCCACTTGTCCCTGGGGTGTTTGATTCTTTGTGGGGGTGGTGGTGGACATTGTTCAGTTTGTATCCTAGAAGAGGTGCGCTTCATTGCAGCCAGTTCCTCCCTCAGTAGGGTCACCTCTTTATGCATGTCAGCTAGGTCTTCTCTTAGTAGAGTCAGTTCTTTATGCATGGCAACTGACCTGAGGCACAGAGGACAAGCTCTTACGTTCCAAATGATTCATCTTGGAATGAGTATACTGCAGTTATTAAGCTGAATACACGACATGCTGAATAAGCAGTCCTAGAAGGAGAAGAGGAAGAAGAATAAGAAAGGAAGAAGAAGATGTGGGCTTTAACCCAAGTTAAAAGGATAGATGGCAATGTATGTGATTACTATATATGCAATGCAGCCCCTGGGGGGTGGGGTGAAGGGTAGGGTGGGTGGGAACCTAAGTGTCTCTGGCTAGAAGGCTGTTTCTGAACTGGGGGCACCCACAGATATATGCTCCAAGGCTACCCAGAAAAACAGTCAGTCAGTCAGATTATCCCCAAGCTTAATGTATAACCACAGTTAAACTTTATATTAGCAATTTCCACAAAACAAACAGTTAAACTCGATATTGGTAGGTAGAAACCAGCAGAGATAAGAAAGAAAATTATAGTTTTTGCAGGCTTTAGGGCTACACAGTCAGAATATTCCCAAAGTAAGGTATAACAGTTAAATTCTATATTAGCAACAAGCACAAAGAAGATAGAAGCTGTAACTTAGCTTTATGCAGGCTTTAGAAGCTGTGCAGACTGGAACAGACCGGAACTATGGCAGCCAGTAAGCTGATCTAATTAGCCCTTCCCCTGGGAGCTGGCTTGTACCAGAAAATTCAAACAATGGAAGCCAAATAGTTAAGCTCAACTTTTTCTTTCTTTCCTGTATCACACACAGCTATCTGATTTAAGGGCTACACAGTCAGAATATTCCCAAAGTAAGGTATAAGAGTTAAAATCTATATTAGCAACAAGCACAAAGAAGATAGAAGTTGTAACTTAGCTTTATGCAGGCTTTAGATGCTGTGCAGAGTGGAACAGACCGGAACTATGGCAGCCAACTCGTTCCCCCATTTCTTTCTTTATTCCTTTGTTATCCACTCAAATTTCACCCTTCCATCCTCAATCCCCACTTACTCTCCCAATACCCGGCCAATCGTAGATTTTTCTTCCCTCCCACACAAAATATCTTTCCCCCTTCCATCCTCATTCCCCCAGCCCCATCCCCTTCTAGTCCTTCCCAACATCAGCTCCCTTCTAGTTCCAGCTCCACCCAGCATCCGCTTCCTTCTAGTTCCATTCTCCCACCCCCTTGCATCAGTCCATTTCCAGTCCTATCCCCCTGTCACGCCCTTAGCCCCTTACAGACCATATGGAGGGGCGTGCTTGTCATAGGAGAGATTCACCATTTAGCCTTTGCCTGACTGGCTGCCTTGTAATGCCTCATGGGAAATGTAGTCCAGTCAGAAGGTACTTGGCTTCAGATAAAAAAAAACACATTTGTAGTTGGCTTGAGTGGTAAGGCTTTGACAGAAATTCATTTATTTATGGGGCAATGCAAAGTTCACAAAATAACACCTTTGGATTGCTTCTCCAGGATTCTTTCAGAAATACATCAGGATATAACTGAACTCAAAACAAAACAGCTTATAATGTTCTTCAGCATAAAGAAAAGTCCTTTCAACAGCCAATGCTATCAGATATGGCTAGCAGTGCTGTTTTAAAACAAACAGAAACAGCTTTTCCTAAAGCAGGTTTCTTTTCTCTCAGTCCAGAACACTTCCCGGCTGTTTGTCTCCTTAAGCACAGTAAAAACTTTCAACAAGAAGTTAAACTCTTCATAGGCAAACAATTCTCTATGCAAGGTTTTTAGGAATAGTGAAAACCAAATCAAAGCTTTTCTTACTTTCACCGTCAGCACGGCTTCAGGCTGAGCACTGCACTGGCTAGCAGCTGTTTAACAAGCTTTAATTAGACAGATGCAGTTTTCTCAGCAAAGGTATTTCTCCTTTAATACAGGACTTTCACAAGTTATCTATAGGCTCTCAGGGTTACCGGACTCTGGAGGTTTTCCTTACGGTTGACTCCCTTCCAAACCCTCTGTATTTGAAGATTGGCATAAAGAGCAATCCATGTATGAGACTTCTTCTTCTACAGCTAGGTCTTGTTCACCCAGTTGCATAGGCTCTACCTTCATGTCTGGCTCAGAGGGCTTGGCAGACTGCCTCCCGTTAGGGCAAAAGCTGTCTCTTGCAACTCTGTAGTGCTCCAAATTAGACAAGCTTCTAATGCTCCTACCTGGGTCAAGGCTTGTATCAGCTTCTCCTCTCTCATGCTCTGGCCACCATTCACCTGAGCTTCCTCGTCCTGTCCTCCAACTTGTGTTCCTTGTTCCTGTGGTTCTTACTGTTCCAGCTCCATTCCTCTTCCAGTAAGCATTCCTACTCCTCTCTCTCTCTGGATAATCTGACCTAGACTTAAACCTCTCAGGCTCCAGCCCCACCCCTTCTCCTCTCAGGTGTTGGAGATCAAACTGCCTCGTGGCAGCTGAGTAATTGGGGAATTCAGTGACGTAAGGGTTCCTTACCCTGGGCCTGCATTCCCTCTCCTTTTCTCCACTAGGGGCATTCTGCAACCTATTGCAGCTAGGAATTACCTGCTTTCTAGGTGTAAATGGAGTTTTGTGTCTCTGACCTTGTAAAATAGGTCCTTTGATGAGGGTGAATTCCTTCTTTTTATCCCTGTCTCCTAGGTCCTGATAAGCTTCCTTATCACACCCCCCAATCAGCTCATTTCCAGCCCTATTCCAGCCCCCATCAGCCCATTTCCAGTCCAACCTTCCCCCTACTCAGCGTATTTCCAGTCCTAGCCCCCCCAATCTTTATTTATTTATTTATTTAACTGTATTTATATCCCGCTTTTCACCGGGTCAAAGCGGTGGGACGTATAACAGGGGGGGGGGGCCATCACCGGGGGTTCAACATTGATGATTTTGGGGCGAACATAGAGACTGACAGGATAGTAGAGTTACTGGTCTGGAGTTCTTGAAGAGGAATTAGGGGGGTTCCTATTCAGAGATGTTCTTGGAATAGGACGGTTTTTAGCTGCTTTTTGAATGATGGAAGATCACCGTTGTTCCTGATGTGGCTTGGTAAAGAGTTCCAGAGGGATGGGGCATAGAGTTCAAAGGCTCTATTGCAGGTCCGTTGTGTTGCTTTGGTTCTTTTGTGGGGGACGGCAATGGAGCTGTTGGAGGATTGTCTGGTTGTTCTGCTGTGGGTTGGGCGAGGCAGCCAATCAGCTCATTTCCAGTCCTATTCCAGCCCCCGTCAGCCCATTTCCAGTTTAAGCTCCCCCACTCAGCCTATTTCCAGTCCTAGCCCCCCATCAGCTCATTTCCAGTTCTATTCCAGCCCCCCCAATCAGCTCATTTCCAGTCCTATTCCAGCCCCCATCAGCCCATTTCCAGTCCAAGTTCCCCCCAACAGCTCATTTGTAATTCTAGCCCCCCTATCAGCCATTTCCAATACTAGACCCCCCATCAGCCATTTTCAATCCTATTCCAGCCCCACATCAGCCCATTTCCAGTCCAAGCTCCCCAACACTCAGTCCATTTCCAATCCTACCATCCCCAAAAGCCCATTTTCAGTCCTAGCCCCCCTCCCAATAAGCTCATTTCCAGTCCTAGGCCTCCCCAAACTCAGCCCATTACCAATCCTAGCGCCCCCCCAACTCAGCCCATTTCCAATCTTAGGCCCCTCCACTCAGCCCATTTCCAATCCTGCCCACCCAAAAGCCTATTTCCAGTCCTTGCCCTCCCCATCAGCTCATTTCCAGTCTTAGGCCCCTCCAAACTCAGCCCATTTCCAGTCCTGCCACCCCCCCACTCAACACATTTCCAATCCTAGCCCCCTCCCACTCAGCCCATTTCCAATCTTAAGCCTCTCCACTCAGCCCATTTCCAATTCTACCCCCCCACCCCAAAAGCCCATTTCCAGTCTCAGGCCCCACCAAACTCAGCACATTTCCAGTCCTAGCCCTCCCCCCCACTCAACTCATTTCCAGTCTTAGGCCCCCCTAACCCTTCCCTGAATAGCCATATGGCAGGCTTTAGAGGCCCCGGCTCACCTCTACAGCGGCTCGCAGCTCCGGCAGGCTCAGCAGCAGCTCCGTACAGCTGCCGAAGTGAAAAGCGTTGTTTTCCTTTACTTCGGCAGCTGTATTGTAATGTAGATCGCTGGGGCGCAGAGTGCCGTGACACAGGAAATGTCCTTCTACCTCCGGCACGCCAGCGATCTACATTACAATACAGCTGCCGAAGTGAAGGAAAACAATGCTCTTTATTTCGGCGGCTGTAGGGAGCTGTTGCTGAGTGTGCCGGGAGCTGCGAGCCGCTATAGGGAGAGCTGAACATGTGCAGGATGTTGTTGGCGCAGGGCCCCCTGAAGTGTGGGGACCTGTGTAAACAACATTCTCGCACAATGGACAGGCTGGCCCTGTGTACATGAAATGAGAGTCAGAAGCTGCAAACATGTCTTACATATTGGGATATGGAACATACAAAGCATGAACCAAGGGAAGTTGGAGGTGGTCAAGAATGAAATGGAACATGTACAACTTGATCTGTTGGGTGTCAGCGAATTGAAATGGACTGGCATTGGGGCACTTGTCATCTGCTAATCACATAGTCTACTATGCTGGTAATGAAAGACAAAGAAGAAATGGTGTTGCATTTATAATTAAGAAGAAACTTGCAAGAACTGTAATGAAATACGGTGCAATCAGTGAACACTTAATTATATTTGTCTATGAGGAATGCCCATCAACACAACTATAATTCAAGTATATGCCCCAACAACTGCAGAAGAGGATGAAGTTGATGAGTTCTATGAACAGGTACAAACTGAAATTGACAGAACATGTAAACAGGATATCTTGATAATCATGGGTGACTGGAATGCAAAAGTTGACAACAAAGAAGAAGGCAAAGTGATTGGAAAATATGGATTTGGTGACGGAAATGAAGCTGGAGAAAGTGATACAATTCTGCAAGACCAATGATCTATTTATCTCAAACACCTTCTTTCAGCAACACAAGCGGTGACTGTACACATGGACTTCACCCAATGGATTGTATAAAAATCAAATTGACTACATCTGTGGAAGTCAATGATGGAAAAACTCTATAACATCAACAAAGACAAAACCTGGGGGGGGCGGAGCCCGATGTCCAGCGGGATGGTCGCATAACGCTGAGGCTCCCGAGAGGCCTACTCAGAATCCTGAATTAACACCGGACATACTTGAATTTCTGCTCTGATCTTGCCGGGGCACATTGGTGAGATGGCGGGGACCAAACCTACGCGCCTGGAATTTGGATCTCCAGCGGCTTCTCACGGCAAACGCTCCAAAACTGAACCCCCGTCCCCGCAGAAGGGGCTGGCTTTGCGCGAGGGCCCCGAAATGCAGCAGGAAATCCTCGCAGAGATTAGAGGGGTTAAGGACCTCGTGCAGTCAAACGGTGAAGCACTCCGAGCGCTGCGGGAAGATCTTGGTGTATTGCAAGGCAGGCTAGAGGGGCTCTCTTCGCGTCAGGACAAAATGGAGAGCGTATTAGACTCCCACGCGGTCCGGCTGTCCAAACTCGACAAAGTTGAACGTCAGGTGCGGGCCTTGCAGAAAGAAGTGGAAGATGGCAATAATAGAGCGCGCCGCAACAACCTACGACTCGTGGGCATACCGGAGGGAGCGGAATCGGGAGACATGAAGGAGTTTTTATATAAAATCCTCCCTTCCTTGCTCCAAATCACCTTTACCAAAGAATTGGAGATCGATCGCGCTCATCGTGTACCCACAAACATAACGCTCAACAGGAAGACCCCGCGGCCTATCATCTTTCGACTTTTGAGATATCAACATGTGGAGCAAATTCTCAGTGCCTCTCGGGCAAAGGGCCATATGGAGTTTGAGAGCCACAAGATCTCCTTCTATCATGACTTGGCTAAACCCACGGTCGACCGCCGAAAGCGCTTTCTGGAATTCCGGCCGAGGCTTCAACAACTACAAGCACGCTATGGCCTGATGTACCCGGCCAAGCTCCGAGTCACGCTTCACAATCAGACAAGAACATTTGAGGACCCTGATCTACTAGCGGAGTTTTTGGATGCTAAAGAAGCCGACTTGATGCGTTGACTTCCAGAATATTCCTGCCAGTATTCTCATATCCGCTGTGCCTGCCATATTGGATTTGCCGCGGCTCAGCAAAGAATCTGCCGAGGGCGGTTTGTTGCCTTATTTTGATGATATCTGTGACCCGACTCCATCTACCCATCGTAGCCTCGATGAGTATCAGAGACAGTGTTAATTATGGACTCTGGTGTTTTTTTTTTTCTTTCTTTTTTATGGCGTTCTTCCTCTCTAGGGCCTCCTCCCGCAGACATATGGTCGCCATTTTCATTGGGGGTTTTGCTTCTTCTCTAAGTTACTTTGGTACATACTTTTCAATATGGGGTGTATTAGTCAGCAGACTCGGTGATTATAACATTGTTGTACAGATTCTGATTATGTTGTATGTTTTCAAGCGCCCTTACCTAAAATGTCTATTACCGATTGATGGCACCATGTAAGATTTTATCATTGAACGTAAAAGGAATCAATAATCCGATAAAACGGAAGAAAATCCTAAGCTATCTAAGTCATGAAGCTGCGGACCTGATTTTCCTCCAAGAAACGCATTTAAATTCGAAGGAAACTCTTAAACTCAATATTAAACCTTACATGGTGGCCGCCTATTCCCCAGCCGTTTCTAAGAAATGTGGGGTTGCCATACTGGTTAGGAAATCTCTGCATGCTACTATTATTGCGACTAGCTCAGATACAGCAGGTAGATGGTCCAGAGTTCACCTCAAGATAGGTAGCCTTGAAGTTACATGTATATGCCTTTATGCTCCTAATGTGGATGACCCTGCCTTTTTTGCTACCATTGCTCAGGTTGCGCAGGCCTCTGCTAATACTTCATTGATAATAGGGGGGGATTTCAATTTAGTTCTTGATCCCCTGATTGACAAACAGCCGCCTAGGACAAGTGGTCCCCCCAAGAGTCACACCACGCTTACCTCTGTGATCAAAGATCTTGCTTTAGTCGATCTATGGAGGTTACTACACCCCAATGAGCTTGACTTTACCTTCTTCTCTTCCCCTCATAAATCCCAGTCTCGCATAGATTTCTTTCTCATATCAAAACTGTTAGTTCCTCAGGTGGACACTGCAAAGATTCACTCCCAACATATTTCAGATCATGCTGCTATTTCTTTTCAATTACACACTACTGCACCCCAAGGGAATTCGGGGGCCTGGTTCTTTGATAGAGCCCTATTAACTCAGCCAGAGTTCCAGTTAGAAATTCGAGCAGCCATACAGGATTACTTCCATTTTAATTTACCCCAGGATACTGCAAATTGGGCTTGGTGGGAGGGTTTCAAAGCGGCCATTCGTGCAACGATCACTAGTTATCAAATTCGCCTGCGGAAACAACGCAAACAGCAGCTACTTATACTAGACCAACAAATCAAAGCAGGCGAACGAGTTCTAACTTCACGTACTGATCCATGCGTCTTAGTTCGCTTACAGCGTCTCCGTTTTCAATATAATGCAATCCTCTCAACTGCAGCTTCTAAGAGTATTGAGCTTCAACGAGGGACATACTACCGTGAAAGCAACCGAGCCGGTCGACTTTTAGCCAACGCCTTGAAAGGTCAAAAAGAAGCCAAACGCGTAGCGGCCCTTCGAGCCCCACAGGGAGGGGGCATACTGACCACAGACTCCGATATCGTAGAACTCTTTCGGGATTTCTATACCCGTCTATATCAATCTGAATGTGAGTTCTCATCCGAGACCTTCGAGCGATTGTTTTCTGGTATTCAGCGGCCGACCCTTTCTGAAGCTGATAGGGATGCGCTAGATGAACCCTTCTCTACTTCAGAGATCCAATCTGCCCTAAAACGCACAGCCTCGGGTCGAGCCGCCGGGCCTGATGGTCTCCCGACCGAATTCTACAGAACGTTCAGTGCAGATTTAGTTCCCTACTTAAAACTCTATTTTACTGCCCTTGCGGTAGATACATCCTCTTTGGGATCCTTTTCTGCAGCTAATGTGGTAGTATTTGAGAAAGAAGGCAGAGACCCGCTGCTAACCGCCAACTACCATCCAATCTCCCTACTTAATGCCGATTATAAGATCTTCGCAACGATCTTGGCCACCCGGCTATCTGACAGGATGGCCACCTTAATCCATCCCGACCAATGCGGTTTTATACCCGGCCGATCCACCGCTGACAATGCTCGGACCTTGTGCCATGTGTTATCCAGTGCTGCCAATTTAGACCACCCATGGGTGGGTCTTTCCCTAGATGCTGAAAAAGCCTTTGATCGCCTAGAATGGCCCTTCTTATTTGCAGTTCTCCGATGGTATGGCTTTGGGGAGGGCTTCCTCCGATACCTCCAAGTCATGTATACTCAACCCGTTGCCAGTATTTGTGTAAATGCTATTAAGTCTCAGCCTTTTAATCTCCAAAGAGGCACGCGTCAAGGTTGCCCCCTATCACCAATGCTCTTCGATCTCGCTCTTGAACCCCTCGCCCTCCTTATTAGACAGTCTGCACGTATTCGAGGTGTCCCCTTCAGTCACAGAGAGATTAAACTCTCTGCATATGCAGATGACCTTATGCTCTTCGTATCCCTTGATTCGGTTCCAGCTGTCTTGGATCTGATTGATGGATACTCGCAATTATCGGGCTATAAAATAAACTGGACCAAATCCGTAGCATTCCCACTGAAACCGCTGGGTACATGAGGCTGACATGCAGGCCTTTCCTTTCCTTTGGCAATCCCGCATGGTGAAATATCTTGGGGTCCATTACTGTTCTCCTTTAGAAGACACTATTAGTTTTAATGCCAAAGAGGTAGTCTCCAAAGTCCGTAAGCTCACAAATCGTTGGTCTCCCTTATCCCTTACATGGTGGGGCCGCCTAGAAACTGTGAAAATGATGATAGTCCCCAAAGTGAACTATATTTTAGAAATGCTGCCATGCTTACTCCCGCTACACACCTACAAAGATATTGAGGGCCTTCTCGTCCGCTATCTCTGGCAGGGCAAACCACCAAGGATAGCTAAACAAAAACTACAGTCTGCGAAGGAACTCGGGGGTACCCGCTTTCCTGATTTTCTCAGATATCATCAAGCCTTCCTACTTAAACAAGGTGCCCGATGGCTAGATGCCTCAACAGACAGCAGACCAGTTTGGCTTGACATAGAAGAGGAGCTTAGTAGCCCAATTCCGTTGATCCATCTCCCCGGTATGTCCCATCAAGTAGACACCCGCCATCCCCCAATGATTGTCGATACTCTTGCGGCCTTTAACACTCTCATTCTATCACTGGGCCCAAACGTATGTCCTCAGGACGGACTCCCGCTGTGGAATAACCCCAGAATTCAAGTCCTAAATAGAACGATAGCATGGAAACCCTGGTACTCTAGGGGGATCTGGACACCCCAACAGCTCTTCTCTGCAGCTCGTTGGAAAACCTTTTCTGATTTACAAAAGGAATTTGCGTTACCAGCGAAACATTACTTTCAATTGATGCAGCTTCAACACTGCCTCAAAAGTGCTCGAATCCTGCCGCCCTCTGTCCCTACTGAGGACGGGCTATTAGACCTAATTCACTCTATTAGTAGTACACATGGGGTAGCCTCTAACTTTTATAAACTATTATGTCAGGGTACAGATACTGCTACTTGTAGAGCCCAACAAGCCTGGGAGCGCGAACTGCAAACCACTTTAACCCCTGTGCAATGGAGCGTTTTCTGGAGCAAAGTAGTGCGGGTTTCCCGATCTGCCTCAGTTACCCAAACTCTCTTCTTTTTTGCACATAGATGCTTTTATACTCCAGAAAAAATAGCCCAATGGAATACAACTGCTAGGGACCAGTGTTGGTCTTGCCATACTGCTGTGGGAACCCTCGCTCATGTTATCTATGAATGTCCTCAACTACAGGTTTACTGGGGGCGGGTCTGGGGTCGTATTCAATTTATCTTACACCTCCACGAGCCTCTTTCTTGGAAGATTGTGGGACTCCGCTCAGTGGCGGAGGTCCCCTCTCTTCCTAAGAAGGGTCGCTTTCTCCTTGATTTCATGCTGGGTATAGCCATATGTTTAATCACGAGGAATTGGAAGGATAGCTCTCGACTTACTGTCAATGAATGGTGGAACCTTGTCTGCTTATATAGTACATATGAGCAGATATCTCGGAGAGCTATTCCCCATACCCAAACTCACTCTCGCTTGTCTAAATGGCAGATGCTCAATGATTATGTACAATCTGCTCATTGCTCCGACATGTCTGTTTAATGTACACTCATCATGTTTCAGATCACCGTTAGGTTTTGTAACACAATAATGTCAGTACACGCCCGTTTCGGGAATGATTAGTTTTCTAGAGAAGAAGCAGGGGGGAGGGGGGTGGCAGGGGTTTACTTTGGTGTATGTATCTCATTCTATGTATGTATCTGTCTTTTAGCTGTATGTCTTCCTTTCCTTTGTTGTTATAAAACGAAAATAAAGAATTAAAAAAACAAAAACAAAGACAAAACCTGGAGCTCACTGTGGTATAGATCACCAACTACTAGTATGCAAACTCAAAGTTGAAAAAGAGAAAGCCACTCATGAATATAGCAAAATATGACCTTGAGAATATACCACCAAAATTTAAAGACTGCCTGCAAAATTAATTTGCTGCTTTAGATACAAATGACAGAATTCCAAAAGAGTTATGGGATGACATCAAGAAGGTTGTGTTGGAAGAAAGTGAGAAATCTCTACAAAAGGTGAAAAATGGCCAAAATGGATGACCGAATAAACTCTGAAAATTATCCAGAAACGCAGAGTAGCTAAAGCCAAAGGAGAAAGAGATGATACCAAAAAATCACCAAAGTAACCCCCATGGAAATTTCCAAACAATTATTTTTGTCGGATGTTACAGGAAAGGAACATGTAATGATACAATGTCCACCACTCAGTACGACAGGGGATTGTGACAGCTCCAATGGTTGAACACTGTCTTGTTTTTGGCCGTTTTTCAGGCTTTACGGTGGTCTGTCATTGATCATGTGCCAATAGACCCTCGAGGTGGGGATCGCATTAATAAACTACAGAGTTGTGAACAGCGTTGGATTTTTCAATTGCGGACGGTGCATCCTGATGGTCTCAACAAAGAGATCGATTGGCTCAGTATTCACTGACGTCATCTGATGATCCCAGGGCTTCCCCTGGTCAGTGGGGCGTCTCTGGAGTTTCATTGGTAGTCAGAAGTGATTGACAGCGAAGTACAGCCATTCTCTGAAATCTTTAACCCTTTTGAGGAAGCAGCTGATTTCAGCGTTTGATGGCGGTTGAATTGAAGTATGGCAGCACTTGAAACAGGGCTACAGACCCGAAACGTGCACGTCGTGCCTGAGTAGTTTGAGTTTCGTTTCTTCTTATCCAGCTAAGTAGTGGAGTTTCATGGTTTTATAAAAAACTGATTAAAATGGATGTAACTGAGTGGTGGACATAGTATCATTACATGTTCCTTTCCTGTAACATCCGACAAAAATAATTGTTTGGAAATTTCCACGGGGGTTACTTTGGTGATTTTTTGGTATCATTGAGATTTGTCACTGAATTGGGGATTGGTTCTTGCATAAAGGAGAAAGAGAGGCAATCACAGCACTCAGAGATTTCCAACGTGCAATTACACAAGACAAGGAGAAGTACTACAATGACACACCTAAGGAAATATCGTAGAAGCAGAAACTTTTAGAAGAAGAACAAGATCAGCTTTCCTAAAGCTATGAGACTTAAAGAAAAAATTCCAGCCTCAAATTGAAATGTTACAAGATGCTCAAGGATTCATGTTGAATGATGCTGAGAAGATCAAGAAAAGGTGGAAAGAATATACAAAGATATTATGTGATAAAGATCAAGTGGACCAACATCCATTTCAACCTGTACTTTATGATCCAGAACCATTGGTGATGAAAGAAGAAGTCGAAGCAGCATTGAAAGCCTTAGCATAGACTTGTTTCCATCACTACAGATGGAGCAAGAGCAATGACAGGTGAGATTAACAGTTTCATAGACTTCTGTATGCATGACGACTTCCCAGATTTCCTTTCTTACCACTGCATCATTCACCAGCAAGTTTTGGCAAGCAAGAGACTCAATACAAAGACTGTCATGGACATCACTTTCAAAATTGTAAATTCAGTTCGTGGAAGGTCACTTCAAAGACGGCTTTTCAATCTTACTCTTGATGAAGGGGCAACGAAAATCATTTTGCACACAGATGTAAGGTGGCTAAGTAGGCACAAATTTCTGTAAAGATTTTGTGATTTGCTGAATGAAACAAGTTTTTTGAAGGAGAGGGGAGATGACCAAGCAGAGTTGGAAGATGAGGAGTGGTTATGTGATTTGGCATTTCTCGCTGATTTTACAGGTGAACTAAATGATATGAACCTTGAACTACAAGATAAAAACAAATGCATTGGTGAGATGATGAGTACAGTTTCATCCTACAAGAGCAAATTTGAGCTAATGATGACCGACCTTGCAAACAACACTTTTGACCATTTTCCTAATACGCAGGACCATCTGGGACAATATCCACATTTTGTTTTTCAGAACGAGAAGTATGTGACAGAAATCTGTTCTGTTATCCAGGAATTTGAAAATAGATTCTGTGACTTCCAAAAAATTGGAACAGTTGTGGAGTACTTGTCATACCCATTCAAAGTAGATGTGGACATTAAAGAAACTGCAGCTGCTATCAGTAAAAATTACTCATTGGACAAGCCATCTCTTGAAAATGAAATATTAACCCTTAAAAATGACATTTTTCTCAAGACCCATGCTGAGCAAGAATAGTTTTGGAAGCTAGTGCCTAGAGACAAATTTCCCAACTTGAGAAGATGCAGTGAAGCTGTACACTCCTGTTTCGGTTCAACTTATTTGTTTGAATCTGCGTTTTCCCATCTGAAAATGACAAAGAGTACACAATGTTCCAACATGACAGATGAACATCTCCAGGATTCCCTGAGCCTGGCACTCATGCAATATTCACCCAACTTCAAAAAGCTGGTGGATGAAATACAGGCTCAGACGTCTCACTAATGAGCAAGAGCGAAATATTAAAGACTGTGCAAGATCAGCCTGGATCAATACTCAACCTAAATTTAACAAAAATTACTCAATAAAAGTTAAAGAAAGTTATTGAGACAGTTAAGAAAGTTATTACTCAATAAAACTTTAAGAAAAAATGTACTTTCCATTTCCCCTCGCAGTTCTTACTGGATCTTCGTCTCTCTGTTTAACAGCTGATCACATCCAAGTAAATGACAGAAGATTCATTAAAAATGTGTGTATGGGGGGGGGGGATCCTCCAACTTTATTGGGTTAAAATTTAATTTGAAACTAATTTGAAACTTAATTTTCATGGTGGTCGATCACCGGCACTTTTGGCTGGAAAAAGTAGATCATGACCTGTTCAAAGTTGAACATGCCTGGTGTGAACCATGAGAAACTCTGAGCCACATTAAGAAGCATGGGTTTACCAGAACACCTGATTGTTCTCTTGCACAACCTTTACATTGATCAAGAAGCAACAGTTCGAACAGAACATGGAGAAACAGAATGGTTTAAAATAAGCAAAGGTGTAAGACAAGGCTGCATAATTTCCCCCTACCTGTTTAATTTATATGCAGAACAAATCATCAGAGATGCAGGACTGTATGAAGACAACAGAGATGTGAAGATTGGTGGGAGACTCATCAACAACCTTCGCTATGTTGATGCTACTACATTACTGGCTGAAAGTGAAGACGATCTGAAACATTTGCTTCTCAAGATCAAGGAACATAGTCTTAAAATGGGCCTGCACCTTAATGTAAAGAAGACAAAGATCCTGACAACTGGCAAAATGAATAAGTTCATCGTTGATGGAGAAGAAATTCAAATAGTGGACAACTTTAACCTCCTTGGATCAAATATCAATAAAACAACAACAAGCAGACAAGAAATCAGATGATGCATTGCTCTTGGCAGAATGGCTATGAAGGACCTAGACAAGATTCTCAGGAGCAGAGATGTCGGAGCAGAGATGTCTCTCTCCATACAAAGATTGAACTCATTCAAGCCATGGTATTCTCAATAACGTCATACTGATATAAACGTTGGACAGTGAAAAAGATAGGCAAAGAAAATTGATGCCTTTGAATTATGGTGCTGGCAACAAATATTGTGTATACCATGGACTGCCCGAAGAACAAACCAGTCAGTACTAGAGGAGATCAAACCTAAGCTTTCTTTAGAAGCTCAGATGACAAGACTTCGACTTTCATACTTTGGACACATCATGCAAAGAGAGAGATCATTAGAGAAAGACATCATGCTTGGCAAGGTAGAAGGTCAACGCAAAAGAGAAAGGCCAGCAATGAGATGGATCGATACAATAACAGCAGCTATGGGTACCACTCTGTCAAGAATGAGCCACCCGACTGAAGACGGAACACAGTTTAGGACAACTATCCAGAGGATCGCCATGAGTCGACACAGACTAGATGACACTAAACAACAGCAATTACACAGGTACACTAAAAATTTTTTTTTTAAACTGCCTCTAATGTTTCGATTGATTTTTACGTTTTTTGGTGCGCTGAATCCAAATCTGGTAACCAATTTGCTCCATCACGTACAGATTTTTTGCTACATTGGGTTAGCAGTTTGAGGTGAACGTTTCAGATTGAGTGCGATCGAGATAAAAGTTTCTTGGATGAATTCTTTATACTAATTGTTTAGTAGTTATTCAAATAAGAATAAAGAAAATTGTAACAAGGCAGCACATAAGAATAGAGTAATGTCAACAAAACACACTGTGATGGTAGCAAAATTGCACTTAAAACAGCCACATACATGTGCACAAACATTGAGCATATAAGAGCGAGGTTAGACACAAAGCAAAGCAAAGAAATGTGCAAAAAATGTTGTACAGGTATGTATGTAAGAATAGAAAACGCAAACCGCACCATTGCAATACATGAAGACAAACACCCGATGGTGTGAAAATAAAATTCTAATAAATGAGATCCGACACTGTGGTAATAACTAGCAAATTTTTATTTCAAAGTTTAGTAAAAACACGATATTTGTCAACACAGTTTAGATTTTAAAGTCATTCTTGGGTCAATCAATCTCCTGGTGGGCCCGTTTCTTCTTCCCCCGAATGCTTCTCTTGGTGCGCTGCTTGGCGTATTTTTCATCTGGGGTTTCCCGCAGCAGCAACCAGCAGAAATCAGCCATCATAGTGGTGTTCCATCTTTCTTGGTACCTTCTCTCTGCGTCCTTGATGTCCTGGTGAAACCTTTCACCTTGTTCTTCACTGTACGCCCCCAAGTTTTTGGGAAAGTAGTTCACATGGGAGTGCAAGAAATGGACTTTCAGGCTCATGTTACAGCCTTGTTCTTTGAAGGCATTGAGCATCCTGGCAACAATATCCTTATAGTTCTCATCCCGCCTGTTCCCCAAGAATTTGAGAACAACATCCTTGAAGGAATCCCAGGCTTCTTTTTCCTTCTCAGACATCGTTTCAGCGAATGCTCCATCTGAAATGAGTTTCCTTATATCAGGGCCAACAAACACTCCTTCCTTTAGCTTTGCTTCAGAAAGTCGGGGGAACTTTGAGCAAAGGTACCGAAAGCACTCACCATCTTTTGGAAGGGACTTGATGAATTGCTTAATGAGACCCAACTTAATGTGGAGAGGTGGTAATAGAATTTTATCACGAGGTACCAAGCTCTCATGAAGAACATTTTTCTCACCGGGTCTCAAATACTCCCAAATTGGCCAGTCTTTTTTCCCCCAGTGTAGGTCGCGGGCCCGGCTATCCCACAAGCAAAGGAAGCAGGGATATTTGGTGAAACCGGATTGCTGCCCTAATAGCATGGATAGAATTTTAAAGTCTCCACAAATCATCCACTTATGCTCATCATAACGAATCTTCTGAAGAATCAGGGCCAAATTCTCGTATTTTTCTTGGAGAATAACAGAGTGAGCAATAGGAACTGAAGCGAATGTGTTGCCATTATGAAGAAGAACACCTTTTATGCTGTCTTTTGACGAATCAATGAACAGCCGCCATTCAGCAGGATCATACTTGAGTTTAAACTTTTCCATCACTCCGTATATATCGTTGCAAAATACCAAATCTTCCTCTTTGCTGAAATACTTCAAAAATTGTGTCTCGCGGTTGCGGTACCAATAAAAAGTTGTTCCTGGTGACAATAGATTTTTCTGTTTAAGCCGAGAACCTAGCAGTTGGGCAGCATCTTTTGGGAGTCCTAAATCCCGGACTAAATCATTCAATTCAGCTTGAGAGAAAAGTTCAGGTTTCGGATCTGGTTCAGTTTCAAACTCGGAAGTACTGGACTCATCGGGAAAAGCCATCTGATGAGTCTCATCATGATCAGAACCGTCCACACAAATATGATACAAAGATTTTGGTGGTTCAGGCACAGGTACTTCGTTGCTATGAGGCATAGGCCTAATTGCTGAGGGAAGGTTGGGGTAACTTATTACGTTCTTATTTTTTAAGTTGTATCCCTTCACAATGCAAGAGCAAAAATAGCAGTCACTGCTGTGGTCTCTTTGTTCACGCCACATCATAGGTATTTCGAAACGAAATGCTTGTTTTTTACCTTTCATCCGTAAGCGTAGATCTTCCTCACATGTCTTGCACACTTTGTGAGGAGCCCACGGTTTGTCTTGATCGCCTAACTTCAAACCGAAATAGGCGAAATATACTTTTTAAATAAATGCAGAAATGTTCCTCTGCCGCTTTTTCACGGTATATTCCCCACAAATAAAACAAAAACTGTCCGGAGAGTTGACGCAACTTCTGGCTCTGTGAGCCATCACAAATACACAGCACTGCAAACTACAACTGTAGTGAACCACTTCGGAATAAAGCTGGATTACGACTGAGCAAACAAAAGGTAATAATGAACTTGCAAGAAACTGAAATTTGACAGGAACGTTCATGTCGCAACCACCGTGTTTGAGCGAGCGAACGAGGCGAGGCGAGGCGAACAGGAAAGAACATGCGCCAGCGCGAGTACTGGATTTAGCCCCCCGCCTCCCAATTGTCCTGTTAATGTATAAAATGAATACAAAACACTCTAAAATATCATGAGGGAGTGTTTCTAGTTAGTTAACCATTACAACCTCTATTTTGGGCCAAGAAAATAAACTGCAGTCGGCTAAAAAGAAATTATGTGAACATTCCTTATATGGGTAAGAAATCTAATTTTGCAAGAAAACGTGACGTGATGGAACATTTTGGCTATTTTTCCTGGATTCAGCACCCCAAAATCTATAGGAATCAGTTGCAAAACTGGAGGCAGTTTTTTGGTAGTGTACCTGTGTTATTTGCATGCATTGTGGTAAAAAAAATCACATTAAGGGTAAATAATACATGCTTTTGTTGATAGCACACATTATTTGGCAAGTAACATGCATTATTCCCTTTAAGCTCCTTACTAACTCCAGCCCTTAGCATTCTATTTTATATAGCCCTGGTTCTCAGCCCAGTCTGGTGTATCCCCTAGCCAGTTTAGTTTTCAGGATATCCACAATGAATATGCATGAGATCAATTTGCATGCAGTGGAGACAGTGCATGCACACCATGATGTGAGTGTGTTCCATTTGTGGAAAGGATAGCTAGACTCCTCTTGTAGGACAGATTGCCAGGGATTGTATTTAAAGTAATGGCTGCAGATGGCATGTGTGTTTGGGACTGGAATGGGGCAGGACTGCCTGGGATGGAACCACTGTGGTTTGGATTCAGGGGAAGGGAAACCTAAGGTGCCTCTGGGGAATTTCATTGAGTGTCAACTGGTGTTGGCATATTTCTTTTGATGGGATAGATGCTGTATGAAATTATTCACAGTCACATATGGAATAATCTTAAAAGCCTAAAACTGAGGTTTATGTGAGAAAATAACTTATAAAATGACTTGAATCTGTGTATATAAAAGCATGTGCACAATGTCATTTTGTGCATACTGTAACTCTTGATGCATAGAGGGCATTCTTAGGGGTGGAGCTAGGGTGGTGTTTGAACGCAGTCATCCTTTTGGATTTTCAAAAGTAGGTGCAAACTTTCTAAAAATGTTGTACATACTAAATAGTCCATGAATATGTGTTTAGGTATTTTGATGTAATTTTCAGAGAATGTATGCATATACTTTACCTTTAAAATTAGTATAACTTATGCACAGACTTGTTGCACAAGTTATGCGGCCGAATAAAAAATTATCTTCATAGTCACATGCTCATTTTTCCTTGGCTTGCTAAAATGATATTCCTAAATCCTAGGCCCATATTCCATTTTCTTGGAAAGTTATTTATTTACAGATCCATTAATAATCCTTAGAAAAGATGGACATGTTCTTCATCAACTGGATAGTATCATTAGTTTTATCCTTGTGCATTATGCTTGACTTGGACAAGTAAAGTCACCACAATTTATATGTGTAGGGTATAGTTGTTAACATTTCATTCAGTCTGTCATATCTGCTGCCAAAAAGCCTTTTACAGGGGAATAATTCTCGAAGATCTCCCTCTGATGAGCAATGCTATAGCTTTTCAAGGGCACAGCTCTAATTTTCTGCATTGGCATTTTTGATCATTGGCAACAACCCCCATCGTTCCCCAGAAAGACTGATGGAAATTTTCCAAGGTTAATATTTAGACTTGGAGTTTCTGTTGACCTACTGCAATGTTTCAGAGAAAAGATTAGTTTTCTTCTTAAAAATTAGGTTTTCTAGTTCTTTTATTGACCCACGAGATTGCCTATAAAAATGTTAAAAAGACAATCTGATTTTACAGGTTTTACCAGCTAAGCTGCACATACAGTTTTGAATATCTCAGACCTCATCAATATTTTTTCAAATTCTTCTTGATCTAATACTGGAAGTGTTGCAGCCAAGCAGCTGAAAATGCTCTTATTCTCTCACTCACCCACAGAAGGAAACTCACAGACAGGCTGGAATGCAAACAGGATCTTTAATGTGCGCACAGGCTCAGACAGAGAGCCGGCAGTCTCCACAAAAAAATCTGAGCCCCGAAGGACGTCCTACAATGTCTTATATACAGTACAATTTTAAACTCATTCTACAATCTCATTCGTCTCAGGTATTTCCTGTCCACCAATCAGCAGCCCCTGGGGAAGGTGCCTGGGTGACCTGTCCAAACCGGTATGCTCTGGTCTGCTGATTTCTGGGCAAGGGGGTATTATGCTCAGGCCTGGAGGGGGGGGGGGGGGAAAGGGTGCCTACTGAAACCTTTATGTCTTTTCTTAGCAAGCTGATCACTATGTAAAATCCTCATGGCTTGGGGGGAAGGGTTACCCACAGGTAAACTTTATGGATGCCTCACTCCCCCCTTTCTAAGTGAGACCTCAACCGCTAGGGGCAGTAGAGGGCAGTATTACTGGAGGCAAGCCGCAGAGGGGTGTATTGGGTCAGGGCCATGACAGTGGTAGCCGCCTTGCGTTCTACCAGGGTATCAGGGGTGGTGGTAATGAAGTGGTAAAGAATGGGGATACAACATGGCAGAATGGCACATAGCAGTAAAATAAAAAGAACCCCTACCACTGGGATTTTTAGTCCCCCTAGCCAACTGAACCACTTCATAAACCACCCAGGACCCATGGACGGGTCAGTAATATGATTCTTGGATAGAATGTTCAATGGAAACACTTGCGTCAGTGAGTTTAAAACAACACATACCCTATACCCTCTGTAGCAACTCCTGCACAAAAGTTTTGTTCTGTGTGCAAAAGTTGCTGTACTGTCTGTAAAAGGTTGTAGGGCCTGCAGAGGCCTCTTTCCTTTGGGACAAAGGAGGGCCGTGTGCAAAAGTTCTGCAGAGGCCTCTTTCCTTTGGGGCAAAGGCTCTTTCCCTGGGATCCACCCTTATTAACATATTAATGGCTTTTATTCTTGCTAGTGTTGAGTCATTCTGCTTACACCCTGCCATCCCCTTTGTTTCATTAATCACTGGCACTGTAGTCTTCAGGGCTCATGAGCACTTTGTATCACCAGCTTTGTTTGGCCTGTTTAACTTGTCCAGGCTTGCCCAACTTGCTCAGGCCTGTTCAATCTGTTCAGGCCTGGCATGTCTTTTCTTAGCTGGGTCCATTTTCTGTGCACTTCTGTTCAGAGTATGGTTCCTCCTGGCTTTACTCTTGTTGTGCTGGGCTCTGGGTACTCATTTTCTTAGCCCACATGTTTTTTTTTCCGTGCCATCATAATGTATTACAGCCTCAGGCAAGGATGCAGCCATACTAGACATACCTATCAGCCAATTTCCCTTCATTCTCCAATTTTTCTTTTTCTTTTCTTGTGAATGGGGCAAAGGTAATCCCATTAAGGGCAATGGACAACAACCATTTGAGACAGATAGGGGGCATCAGAAAAGCAGCTTCTGGTACTGTTCCCTAGAGACAACATACATTGTAACATCATTTTCTTGCAGCAACTCAATAATATTGAAAACACATAACATGAAAGTGTATCAAAAGCAGCAGTGCTTAATAATATGATAAAGAAAGCTCTGAGAATAGTACAGCAAAACTTGAGCTGGTGTGGGTAGTGCAATTGCTGAAGCCGAAATGGCTTGTAGATTTCAGTTACTTTCTAAGAAAACAATTTTAAAAGGATAACAATACAATCATTCACAAAAGCCCCCCAAAACCCCCAGTCAGTCCAATAGTCCTCCTCCCATTCTCAGACAATGTGGTCCTGCTTCTCAGCAGTTCCCCAGGACCTTGCAGTGTGCTTCACCTTTCTCTGAAGTTTAAGTTCTGTTTCTCTCAAAATTTGAACCTCTCATTCTCATAGGCAGATATCTTGGCCCTTTTTCAAAGTGACACACTGATCCAGATAGGGACTCCTTCACACATTTCAGCGGTGGGTAGTTCTGAGTTCTTGGGATGGTCTGTTCCATCTGGACTCTGGCCAATTTTCTCTGCTGGACTCTCTGGATTGCAATTGGTGACATGGCTCCAGGCCTTATTCAGAAAAGCAGCACCAATATTGAATGAAAAAAAACTAAATATGCTGGATTAGATTTCACAATGATATAAACTTAATTTCATCCACATTTACTTAAGATCATAACTATCTCATATGGTGTCAACTATGTCTCTCAGTTTGATAAACTCTTTGTCTCTCTGTCTCTTTACCACTGGAGATTCCTTTGCAGGTAAGAAATATTCCATTATGCCCTTGACTGATCTTTACATGTTTATAGATCAGACACGTTGCAGACACATATTCTGCGATTTCTGGCAAGGCTTTTTAGAATTATACCAATTTTGTGAGAATTTGTCATCAAATCATCCCTCTTTTGCCCATGCGTGCCTGGCCAGGACATACAGGGGCAAAATGAGGTAAAAAGCATCTGGAAGTACCACATGGCCAGTGTGGGTTTTCCAAAGCTCATCAGGGTGCAAGGTGCACCCAGCCTGTCTCCAGATGTCTATTTCTAATTGTTGAGTATGTGTTGGGGCTTAGATGAATTCCTAAATTGAAGATTCTGGAGACGGCATAGTTGAATAAAGTGCTCATCTCCTTCTTTATTTTTGTTTACATATTCATTAGCCAGATACATCACTTCAAATTACCTTCATCAGTTTAATGTCCATCAAAGTCCTTCTTCTTAATATCCCACTTCATCCCTCACAACACTCCCCCATCACCTGCATCATTCCACCAATCACATACATGGGTCCCTTTCATGTTTTTATACCATACTAATGTATCCTTATTTGGCAAGACTGCTAAGAATATCAAACAATTGTTTAAAAAACTTAGTATTGTTTCTTTTCTCTCATTCTTTTTCTCAAACCTCTCCTGGATCATTGCTGACAAGCAAAATTTGGTTTTGTCCAATCAACTCAAGTTAAATAATTTTACAAATATTTCCATATTTTCTGGTGTAATTGGCACCTATGGTGTTACTGTCCTGTTCAGCAGTTATCAGCACTGAGCTGCCTTAAATCTTACAGTTCAGAAAACAGGCATTCAAATGATGAAACTGATTCTTTTGCATGAAAAGGTTGGGGGATATCTGGAATGCAAACACTTCTCCTTGTATATTTTTAATGCAGAATATTCTTTTTCACATTTAATTTAAAACCTAACAATACCTGAGACTGGCATCAAACTGATCTGAAAACCCTCTGTGAGGTGCTGGCCACAGTATATAAAATCCCTTTTAACTTTTAATTTTGTATATGCAGTCAAAACCAAATATATGTACCAGAGATAAAAATTCAAGCTGGATTACCCTTTTTATTCAGATCTCTTAACCTCTACTTTGAAGGTCAAAGGAAAACAGAAACAGTTTCCTTAGTTTCATGCCTTGTTTGTTTGATCTAGCATCCAGGGGCACTTGGCAATGAACAGCCAGCAATGAAAGAAAAACAATATTTACTGTAGATTGAAACATTTAAACACAAGACTATTAGCCTTTAAAGTATAGCAGCTAGCAGCCCATCTGATTGGAATAAGAAGGTTTTCTTGATAAATTTCACTAAACCCTCCCCCCTGGGTAATTCTGAAAAGTAACATGCTTTAACAACATCTTGGGAAAAACAGGGACCTTAAAGTAAAAAAAAGTCTTTATTTCTTCATAATCTAATAAAGATTTTTCTCTCTCTTTTTATAGGCTGTAAGAAATGGTTTGCAGGCTAGCTCTTACACATGAGCTTTGCCTTACAGATATTCCACACCCCATACATCTTTGCTAATAGTAATTTGACCAGCCTTTGTTTGATCCCACCCTTACACAATCAAGATGCTGGTCAGACATCTGAGGATGCTCAAAGGAGGCACCCCCCATGGTTCTAGAAGTTTAAACTCTACAATTAAAATTGATGACAAGAGGATTGTTTGGAGGCTAGGTGAGGTTAGGTGAATTGGGGTTTTTTGTCCTCTTTAATGGGTTTCCATTTGTTTGCTAGGAGAAAGACTCCTAGGTGATTTGTCCTTTTGTCCTCTCTAATGGGCCTCCATTCATCTGCTAGAAGAAGAAACTCCTCCCTGATCTTCCAGTATCTTTCTATAGCTATGCAAACAATTTCAATGGTTTCATTCCTAGTATCTTTCTGTAGTTATGCAAACCATCTCGGCAGTTCCAACCACCCCCGACTCACCGCTGAGAGGCATGACCAAAAAACCTGGTTCTCTGACCACTGATCATGCATGAAACATAGCAATGAAACTGGATATGCATTAAACTGGTGTTTTTCACTGTTTGGGGACACAGGGGTAATTTGTTAATAACTTCACCTTTTACTGATAGAGTATCAAAATCAATCCTGAAATATAAAGACCTAATGTCTGGACAAAAACTTTCTTTCCCTAATCTTTCCCTAATGTCACAACTAAACACAGAGACACTCTAACATTTACAGAGACACTCTAACAGTTTCTACATAACAGCACATTAACTATATGGACCAGCAATGAATCTATATAGGGAAACTGGTCCGGATGCTCCTTCACTACAATTTAGCCTCCAGACCCCATGCTCTAATCACAATTTACAAATCACAAGTTACAGTGTAAATCTTCTAATCTCAATTCAAGGAATGCAATGTTCAGTGTAAATTTTCTAATCTCACTTCTGGGAATACAATATACAATATAATCCAGGTAACAGGCAGAGTTTGGTTGCGCAAAACACACAGGACCACAAAGGGAAAAAGAAAGAGGGAAAACAGAAAACAGAGATGTCTCAGCAGCGAATACTCATGCACTCTCTTTCCTCAGTAGCAGCTGTTACAAATACACATTACACACACTCTCTCTAGCTGTAGCATAGGATTTAACTTTTACCATGAGGATAATAGTAATATGAGAAATATAGCTAGCTATTTTTCTAATGTCCACTAGATGGAGCTCCAGGATCACTAGCACAAAAGAAGCCTCCAACACCACAAGCACATGGCAGCACAAGCACATGGCAGCACAAGAGAAGCCCCCAACACTAGAAGCACATGGCAGCACAAGCACATGGCAGCACAAAAGAAGCCCCCAACACTAGAAGCACATGGCAGCACAAGCACATGGCAGCACAAAAGAAGCCCCAACACTAGAAGCACATGGCAGCACAAGCACATGGCAGCACAAAAGAAGCCCCCAGCACTAGAAGCACATGGCAACACAAAGGAAGCCCCCAACACTAGAAGCACATGGCAACACAAAAGAAACCCCCAACACTAGAAGCACATGGCAACACAAAGGAAGCCCCCAACACTAGAAGCACATGGCAGCGCAAGCACATGGCAGCACAAAAAAAGCCCCCAACACTAGAAGCACATGGCAACACAAAAGAAGCCCCCAACACTAGAAGCACATGGCAGCACAAGCACATGGCAGCACAAAAGAAGCCCCCAACACTAGAAGCACATGGCAGCACAAGCACATGGCAGCACAAAAGAAGCCCCCAACACTAAAAGCACATGGCAGCGCAAGCACATGGCAGCACAAAAGAAGCCCCCAACACTAGAAGCACATGGCAACACAAAAGAAGCCCCCAACACTAGAAGCACATGGCAACACAAAGGAAGCCCACTTAAGGGGGTCAAGTGCTAATATTTTAGGCATTTTAATAGCTTTGGCAGCGCTTTAAATACTTTTAAGGGAGCCGAGGTGACAGAGTTGAATTTATACTGCTGTCATTTACTGGCGCTCGCAAGCGCCCCCCCTATTCCTTTACCAGATTTTACCAGATTTACCAGATTTCACCAGAATTTCCAGATACAGAAATACAGAACTACCCAAAACAGCACCCAATACAGACTGGACGAGCAATGGTTTCAGGGATTCTGGGGCCCTTACTCGGACTGCTCGGTGCGGGTGATCATGCCGCTACAGGTTCACAGAATTTACCAGATTTACCAGAATTTCCAGATACAGAATACAGAACTACCCAAACAGTAAAACAGTAAGGCAGTAGTACTCACCAGATCTCTGATCAGAGAGAGTTTGGATGCCAGTCTATCCAGCCGGTTTTCAATCGGGGGGTCAGCTGCAGGGACCAACTGACCAGACAAGTCAAGGTGTCCTTCTGGAGCACAAAGGGGCCCGGGGCGCCAAGGACCGTTAATCACCTGGAGGGGCCGGTCCCTGACCGGTGGAGGCCCGATGCTGCAAGAGCAGAAGTCTTCCCACCGTGGGTGTGATGAGAGAGGCTTTTTGTTTAATTTAAAAGGGTCCCACCTGGGGTGCCAAATGTTGCAGCCAAGCAGCTGAAAATGCTCTTATTCTCTCACTCACCCACAGAAGGAAACTCACAGACAGGCTGGAATGCAAACAGGATCTTTAATGTGCGCACAGGCTCAGACAGAGAGCCGGCAGTCTCCACAAAAAAATCTGAGCCCCGAAGGACGTCCTACAATGTCTTATATACAGTACAATTTTAAACTCATTCTACAATCTCATTCGTCTCAGGTATTTCCTGTCCACCAATCAGCAGCCCCTGGGGAAGGTGCCTGGGTGACCTGTCCAAACCGGTATGCTCTGGTCTGCTGATTTCTGGGCAAGGGGGTATTGTGCTCAGGCCTGGAGGGGGGGGGGGGGGAAGGGTGCCTACTGAAACCTTTATGTCTTTTCTTAGCAAGCTGATCACTATGTAAAATCCTCATGGTTTGGGGGGAAGGGTTACCCACAGGTAAACCTTATGGCTGCCTCAGAAGTGTTAATACATTTGGGGTCATTTCATCTTCACCATTTTGGGCTTTCCTTTGGTGAATTTGGGTTTTCTCAAACAATAGCTATCTTAAAAGGATTCACCGAGGTGTTTCTAGGGAGTAACAAATATCAATTTGACATGGTTTATAACAAATACTTGGTGGCAGGGCCGGCCCTAGACATGTTCGGGCATGTTGCCTGCACATGGCCCCACTCCACCACAGGCCCCATACTCCACTGAAAAAAACCCTGTCGCTCTCTCCAGCTGACACCGTGGCTCATTGATCTTGCTGCAGCAGAAGCAGTAATAGAAAGCCTCTAAACATGGCACAGGACCTCTAAGACATGTGTGTGCATCCAAAGTCCTGTTAGTCATGTCCCTTCCGGCGCATGCTTTTTGCATCAGAGGGAGCGTGAGCAGTATGGCCTTAGATGCACACATGTCTCAGAGAGCCCACCGCTGCCACTTCTGGAGTCAGTTGAGATTGGAATTTAGAAATGAATCAGTGGTGAAAGTTCTCTTTGGTAGGAACCTGATCTGAATTAATTTCCTTCAATATTCACACTAGCAGGTGAAAGGTTCTTTACAGACAAGCTGTAAGATTCGTATTTTACATTAATCTCTCTGGTTCTGGGGTATAAAGATGAACTATGCAGGCATTAATCTGATTTGAGCACAAGCACTGTTCAATTTGGTTTTGATTTTTTTTTTAAGGTTTCCTCTTTTTTTGAATGAGGACACATTTTCTAGTGCTTCATCTGTATATTGGTATTACCAATTCCTAGTATTATTCTTTCTTTAAAGTGTTCCTTATAATTATCTGTATAATGGCCCTCTTGGGGGAAAATTGCCCCAGAATTTTTAAATTTTGCTGATTCATGATGTCTGGAGAGGAAAGAGCAGAAGACTCAGGGATTGTGGGCCACTGAGAGAGAGAGCATGGGAATTCTGGGGAAGATCATGGGACAGTGTATAGCAGTGGTTCTTAACCCAGTCTTCTGGGACCCCCCAGGCCAGTCAGGTTTTCAGGATATCTGCAATGAATATTGTCACCGCCTACCCCCGCCTAGGCGGTTGCCTGACGAGGAAAGGGGGCTGCACTTTCAATATTTTATTTAATATGTACTCCTAGGGCAAAGGCCTCTGGGAGTTGTAGTTCCTTGAGCATTTGATTGTAGTTGTAATAAAGAGCTTTAACCGAGGTTTGAAAGCAACACAGGAAATTTTATTCGCCTCCCTTGTTTAACAGGGACTTCTAAGGAAGCTTGGCATAACACATGTAAAGACTTTTTCCACAAGAAAATAAAAGATTCGTAAACTTTCCACAGATATCAATTGTCCTTGCTTGCTTCAACAAGGCAATGATTGCTTTCTTCCAAATAAAGGTTTCAGTTTACAGTGCTTTTTGCAATTAATTGTGCATTGAAGACTTTCAGACAGCAATACTCCTGTAATAAACTTTTCTTCTTTGCTTCAACTTAATCAGGGTTTTAATTAGTTGCTCTAGAGACCTTAGGCATTCCTCCTTAACAAGTCTCTTGCTTTTAAAACAGCAGCCACACTAATTAAAACTTTCTTTCCCTTTCAGAACATACATGCACATAAAACAAACTGGAATCTCTTCAAGCTTATAACTCAGAAGATTCTCATTTTACCCTTATGGATAAATCACATTCCATTTCTTGATCAGGTTGACTTAATTCACTATCACCTTCTCCAACTTCCATTGACTCACATTCAGAGCAATCAGGTCCTGCAGCTTCGTTGAACAACCTAATCAGCTGTTCCCCTCGAGACCTCTCTCGGGACTCAGAGCTGCTATCAAAGCAAGGTAATTCCTGATCTTTTACTAAACATATCAACAGTTTTAAAGCATTCAAAGTTTCTCTGTTAAGAGGTTTTCTTACCAGCCCTCCTTGAGGTGAGATTCTTGGACTCAGTGTCTCCTGGTAAGCCTTTATGATTGAGTCACTCCCAGCAATCTCTCCTGGCTTAAACCTCCGGGTTTTTGAACTTACTGCAGGCTTCATACAGCCCTGGTACCGGTCCAAACTCTGGAGCTGGCTTTGGGGATACTCTTCCCTCAAACTGGTGTCTGAGAACCTTTCTCTAGACTCCTGGCTAAAATCTTTACTTGCAGTTCCTTTTAGGATTCTCCTCAGCACTGTTTCATTGCCACTTCCTTGGCCATGCTGGTTCCTGCATAGATTAGCCCTTCCGTCTCTCTTCCTCGTGTAATGCTGATGCTGATGCTCAGATTCAGGTTCCTTCCCAGACTCCGCCTCTGAATCAGACTCAGCTCTCGATTCAGCTATTCCCTCAGCTCTCGATTCAGCTATTCCCTCAGCTCTCTTCCTCCCTGTTCTCTGGGGCTTATATGAATGGGTCTGGCCTGTATCTTTCCACCCCGCCCCCAGCTGTCTTAGATTGCCACCCTCAGTTACCATGGAGCTGGGGCGTGGCCTTAGGACAGCAGCTTTAGACAGGCTTTTTTCATTCTTAGCTGCACTTTTAAAGTGACAATTCCCTGCACTTTCCTTCTGACTGGAGGAGACTGCAAGTGTTTTCCCTATTTCCATAGGCACTGGGCTAGCTTCGCCACCACATATCCCCCGCTTAAGATATTACGGGCTGGCGTATTAACTTCAGCACAGCTCGTAATACGCGAAAGGGCGTCCTGTGTGACCTGATTCTTACCTATCCTATCCTTTACTGTGGCCAGCCGAGCCAAGGCTACTCGGTCCTGCCCAGGACGTAAGGCACTAGGGAACTTCCGTGGCAGCCCTAATAACTCCTGCTGCTGAGGCCAGGAAAGTTCTTCCCCTATCCTGGGAACTGGATCTCCCTTGCAATCCTTCAATTGCGGGCCCAAATCCTCTTCCTCTGTTACCTCACAGCTGGCAGCTAAACCCTTTATCTCTGTCTTACCGGTGGAACCAAAACCTCCGTGCCCCCTAGTGGTAGGAGTTAACTCCGTTACCTCCTCCAGGGATGGAAATCCAACCCGTTCACAGATCATTTGAGCTATACAGTCCCCTATATTTACCTTATAATCCTCTCTTGCAAAGTTAAACAACAGCACCTTAATCGTCCCTCGATAGTCGGGGTCGATTACTCCGGCGCCTACATCAATGAAATTTTTCCAGGCTAAACCTGAACGAGGGGCAAGGCGTCCATAACAGCCTGGGGGTATTTCTACTTGTATTCCTGTCTCTACCAGGGCTTTTCCCTGATGGGGGATGATTATCTCCTCTGCGCTACATATATCAAAGCCGGCTGCCATTTGCATAGCCCGCTTAGGAACTTTTGCATTGGGAGTAGTGCGGCAAAACCTAAGGACAAAGTGGGACTTTTTAGGGATGTTCTCCTTATTAGCTATCCCCCCTTTGGCTTGTCGCTGTTCGGTTCCAAACAAAGGATGGGGAACCGGCCTAGCCTTAGTGTTCCTTGTATGTGTAGATATTGCTTGTTCTCCCTTACACTCATTCCCCCGGGGTACTTTCCCACCTTCAAAATGAGGTGAATCCCCTGGTGGAGCTTCTCTCTTGTCTTCTGGGTCTTTTAGTGGTGCTAAGGTGGATGTCTTACCTGTTCTATTCTGGAGACCCTCTGCTATCCCACGCCTAAACTGGGGCCAGTCCCTTCCCAGGACTAACGCTTGTGGGAGCCTTGGTACTACCGCCACAGGTATTTTCCGCTTTAGCCCTAAACCTTTCACTGAGACAGTATAAACGGGGTATGACGAGGCTGCCCCGTGAATGCATCGTATCCTTATACACTTTTCTTGAGGCTCGGGAACCGGACCAATCTGGGATGTTATCTCTTTCCAGAGCTTCTTCGAGATCATAGACTGGTCCGCTCCAGAGTCCAACAAAGCTTCTACTTGGACACCCTCCACCTCTACACCTAGGAGGAATCCTTCTCCCCTCTCTTCAGAATGGGAGGTCATAAGGGCTGTCCTAGCTCTGCAGTCTTTTTTCATGTGTCCCTCTTCCCCACAAGAAAAACATTTTCTTGGCATATATCTGGGTTTATCTAGATGCATTACCTTCATCCCTTCTCCCCACATGGCTTTTCCTTTCCTTTCTGAGGCTACTTCAACTGCTTGCGTTAGACCACCCACCTTAACCGGGCTTGCCACACTGGCCTCTAGGTAACGCTCAGCTAGTGAGGTTGCTGCCTCTGTGGTCTTGCAGTCTTGTAGGATCAGGAAGAATCTCATATCTTTTGGAACAGCGTCCATGAACTGCTCCAGGATAATACCATCTAATAATGACTCCTTTGTTTGAGTCTCAGGCGTCAGCCATTTTAATGCCAACCCTCTAATCCGCTGGCACAAAGCACGCGGTGTTTCACCAGGTTTTAATCTAGAGCTCCACAAAAGGTGGCGGTAGACCATGGGGTTTAGGCCCAAACGGTCTCGTATTGCCTTTTGTAGCTCTTTATAATCGGTGGCTAATTCCACAGGCATAGCCCTATAGGCTGCTAGCGCTTCTCCCGTCAAGGAAGCGGCAAGGCGTATGGCCCATTGGTCTTTATGCCAACCGGATAGAAGAGCTACCCTCTCAAAAGCTGCTAGAAAATCGTCCACATCATCCCCTTTTGCTAATTGCCCAAAAGAGAATGTCCCAGTCCCAGGTATCCCTAACCCTGGCATATCCCTTAAGGAACCTGGTACTGTCCTTGGGGATTCTGCTGCTTGCTTCTGTGCTCCCAGCCAATCACCCATCGCCTCGAGCAGCGGCTTTTGCTGGGCCTGGAGCATGGCCGCCGTGTGTTCCAGTGTCCGTGCCAACCTCTCTTGTTGTTTCTGGAATTGTTCGGCCATCCATCTCAAAAGCTCCGTCTGCTCCATCCTTGGTAGAAGCTGAAACGAAAAAACAGAGAGAGAAAACACCAAGTGCGGCTCCCAAAATATAGGCCCTCTCTCCTCTGCTCTCCTGGCGCACTGCTGTGGTCCCACCCGGCACTGGTATCCGTTTATACCCCTTTATAAATACGGATTACCTTAGGCAGGTGTAGACTCGGGTTTATCAGCAAGCAGGTCACGGCCTCAGGAATCTGCTCCAGTCCGGTCCTTCTGCTGTTGATCCGGGTCCTTCTTTTCCAGCAGGCTGCTTGTATCCACAGTGCATGTAAAAAAAAATTTTCCCCTTTTTTTTTTCTTTTTCTTGTAGTTCCGGTGTCTTGGGAACACGTGGCCAAGGCGAAATCCTAAATACTACGCCACCTGTCGCCGCCTACCCCCGCCTAGGCGGTTGCCTGACGAGGAAAGGGGGCTGCACTTTCAATATTTTATTTAATATGTACTCCTAGGGCAAAGGCCTCTGGGAGTTGTAGTTCCTTGAGCATTTGATTGTAGTTGTAATAAAGAGCTTTAGCCGAGGTTTGAAAGCAAAACAGGACATTTTATTCGCCTCCCTTGTTTAACAGGGACTTCTAAGGAAGCTTGGCATAACACATGTAAAGACCTTTTCCACAAGAAAATAAAAGGTTGGTAAACTTTCCACAGATATCAATTGCCCTTGCTTGCTTCAACAAGGCAATGATTGCTTTCTTCCAAATAAAGGTTTCAGTTTACAGTGCTTTTTGCAATTAATTGCACAGGTACACTACCAAAAAACTGCCTCCAGTTTTGCAACTGATTCCTATAGATTTTGGGGTGCTGAATCCAGGAAAAATAGCCAAAATGTTCCATCACGTCACGTTTTCTTGCAAAATTAGATTTCTTACCCATATAAGGAATGTTCACATAATTTCTTTTTAGCCGACTGCAGTTTATTTTCTTGGCCCAAAATAGAGGTTGTAATGGTTAACTAACTAGAAACACTCCCTCATGATATTTTAGAGTGTTTTGTATTCATTTTATACATTAACAGGACAATTGGGAGGCGGGGGGCTAAATCCAGTACTCGCGCTGGCGCATGTTCTTTCCTGTTCGCCTCGCCTCGTTCGCTCGCTCAAACACGGTGGTTGCGATATGAACGTTCCTGTCAAATTTCAGTTTCTTGCAAGTTCATTATTACCTTTTGTTTGCTCAGTCGTAATCCAGCTTTATTCCGAAGTGGTTCACTACAGTTGTAGTTTGCAGTGCTGTGTATTTGTGATGGCTCACAGAGCCAGAGGTTGCGTCAACTCTCCGGACAGTTTTTGTTTTATTTGTGGGGAATATACCGTGAAAAAGCGGCAGAGGAACATTTCTGCATTTATTAAAAAAGTATATTTTGCCTATTTCGGTTTGAAGTTAGGCGATCAAGACAAACCGTGGGCTCCTCACAAAGTGTGCAAGACATGTGAGGAAGATCTACGCTTATGGATGAAAGGTAAAAAACAAGCATTTCGTTTCGGAATACCTATGATGTGGCGTGAACAAAGAGACCACAGCAGTGATTGCTATTTTTGCTCTTGCATTGTGAAGGGATACAACTTAAAAAATAAGAACGTAATAAGTTACCCCAACCTTCCCTCAGCAATTAGGCCTATGCCTCATAGCAACGAAGTACCTGTGCCTGAACCACCAAAATCTTTGGATCATATTTGTGTGGACGGTTCTGATCATGATGAGACTCATCAGATGGCTTTTCCCGATGAGTCCAGTACTTCCGAGTTTGAAACTGAACCAGATCCGAAACCTGAACTTTTCTCTCAAGCAGAATTGAATGATTTAGTCCGGGATTTAGGACTCCCAAAAGATGCTGCCCAACTGCTAGGTTCTCGGCTTAAACAGAAAAATCTATTGTCACCAGGAACAACTTTTTATTGGTACCGCAACCGCGAGACACAATTTTTGAAGTATTTCAGCAAAGAGGAAGATTTGGTATTTTGCAACGATATATACGGAGTGATGGAAAAGTTTAAACTCAAGTATGATCCTGCTGAATGGCGGCTGTTCATTGATTCATCAAAAGACAGCATAAAAGGTGTTCTTCTTCATAATGGCAACACATTCGCTTCAGTTCCTATTGCTCACTCTGTTATTCTCCAAGAAAAATACGAGAATTTGGCCCTGATTCTTCAGAAGATTCGTTATGATGAGCATAAGTGGAAGATTTGTGGAGACTTTAAAATTCTATCCATGCTATTAGGGCAGCAATCCGGTTTCACCAAATATCCCTGCTTCCTTTGCTTGTGGGATAGCCGGGCCCGCGACCTACACTGGGGGAAAAAAGACTGGCCAATTCGGGAGTATTTGAGACCCGGTGAGAAAAATGTTCTTCATGAGAGTTTGGTACCTCGTGATAAAATTCTATTACCACCTCTCCACATTAAGTTGGGTCTCATTAAGCAATTCATCAAGTCCCTTCCAAAAGATGGTGAGTGCTTTCGGTACCTTTGCTCAAAGTTCCCCCGACTTTCTGAAGCAAAGCTAAAGGAAGGAGTGTTTGTTGGCCCTGATATAAGGAAACTCATTTCAGATGGAGCATTCGCTGAAACGATGTCTGAGAAGGAAAAAGAAGCCTGGGATTCCTTCAAGGATGTTGTTCTCAAATTCTTGGTGAACAGGCGGGATGAGAACTATAAGGATATTGTTGCCAGGATGCTCAATGCCTTCAAAGAACAAGGCTGTAACATGAGCCTGAAAGTCCATTTCTTGCACTCCCATGTGAACTACTTTCCCAAAAACTTGGGGGCGTACAGTGAAGAACAAGGTGAAAGGTTTCACCAGGACATCAAGGACGCAGAGAGAAGGTACCAAGGAAGATGGAACACCACTATGATGGCTGATTTCTGCTGGTTGCTGCTGCGGGAAACCCCAGATGAAAAATACGCCAAGCAGCGCACCAAGAGAAGCATTCGGGGGAAGAAGAAACGGGCCCACCAGGAGATTGATTGACCCAAGAATGACTTTAAAATCTAAACTGTATTGACAAATATCGTGTTTTTACTAAACTTTGAAATAAAAATTTGCTAGTTATTACCACAGTGTCGGATCTCATTTATTAGAATTTTATTTTCGCACCATCGGGTGTTTGTCTTCATGTATTGCAATGGTGCGGTTTGCGTTTTCTATTCTTACATACATACCTGTACAACATTTTTTGCACATTTCTTTGCTTTGCTTTGTGTCTAACCTCGCTCTTATATGCTCAATGTTTGTGCACATGTATGTGGCTGTTTTAAGTGCAGACAATTTTGCTACCATCACAGTGTGTTTTGTTGACATTACTCTATTCTTATGTGCTGCCTTGTTACAATTTTCTTTATTCTTATTTGAATAACTACTAAACAATTAGTATAAAGAATTCATCCAAGAAACTTTTATCTCGATCGCACTCAATCTGAAACGTTCACCTCAAACTGCTAACCCAATGTAGCAAAAAATCTGTACGTGATGGAGCAAATTGGTTACCAGATTTGGATTCAGCGCACCAAAAAACGTAAAAATCAATCGAAACATTAGAGGCAGTTTAAAAAAAAATTTTTTTAGTGTACCTGTGTTGTCCATTTGAAGACTTTCAGACAGCAATACTCCTGTAATAAACTTTTCTTCTTTGCTTCAACTTAATCAGGGTTTTAATTAGTTGCTCTAGAGACCTTAGGCATTCCTCCTTAACAAGTCTCTTGCTTTTAAAACAGCAGCCACACTAATTAAAACTTTCTTTCCCTTTCAGAACATACATGCACATAAAACAAACTGGAATCTCTTCAAGCTTATAACTCAGAAGATTCTCATTTTACCCTTATGGATAAATCACATTCCATTTCTTGATCAGGTTGACTTAATTCACTATCACCTTCTCCAACTTCCATTGACTCACATTCAGAGCAATCAGGTTCTGCAGCGTCGTTGAACAACCTAATCAGCTGTTCCCCTCGAGACCTCTCTCGGGACTCAGAGCTGCTATCAAAGCAAGGTAATTCCTGATCTTTTACTAAACGTTTCAACAGTTTTAAAGCATTCAAGGTTTCTCTATTAAGAGGTTTTCTTACCAGCCCTCCTTGAGGTGAGATTCTTGGACTCAGCGTCTCCTGGTAAGCCTTTATGATTGAGTCACTCCCAGCAATCTCTCCTGGCTTAAACCTCCGGGTTTTTGAACCTACTGCAGGCTTCCTACAGCCCTGGTACCAGTCCAAACTCTGGAGCTGGCTTTGGGGATACTCTTCCCTCAAATTGGTGTCTGAGAACCTTTCTCTAGACTCCTGGCTAAAATCTTTACTTGCAGTTCCTTTTAGGATTCTCCTCAGCACTGTTTCACTGCCACTTCCTTGGCCATGCTGGTTCCTGCATAGATTAGCCCTTCCGTCTCTCTTCCTCGTGTAATGCTGATGCTGATGCTCAGATTCAGGTTCCTTCCCAGACTCCGCCTCTGAATCAGACTCAGCTCTCGATTCAGCTATTCCCTCAGCTCTCGATTCAGCTATTCCCTCAGCTCTCTTCCTCCCTGTTCTCTGGGGCTTATATGAGTGGGTCTGGCCTGTATCTTTCCACCCCGCCCCCAGCTGTCTTAGATTGCCACCCTCAGTTACCATGGAGCTGGGGCGTGGCCTTAGGACAGCAGCTTTAGACAGGCTTTTTTCATTCTTAGCTGCACTTTTAAAGTGGCAATTCCCTGCACTTTCCTTCTGACTGGAGGAGACTGCAAGTGTTTTCCCTATTTCCATAGGCACTGGGCTAGCTTCGCCACCACAATATGCATGAGATAGATCTGAATGCACTGCTTCCATTGTATGCAAATCTATCTCATGCATATTCATTGTGGATACCCTAAAAACCCTACTGGACTAGGGGTCCCAGAGGACTGGGTTGAAAACCACTGGTGTATAGCATGAACAAGGACTTGAATTGGGTGGGAGGTATTGGGAATGGGGGATTTTGGGAGCAAGTAGGAGGGTAGGTGAGTGTCCCAAGAAGAGGGAAAATGGTGAGAAAGAGAGTGGTCTAGGATGAAAGAGCAAGGACCTGGGGATTGCGTTGGTGAATGGGCTCTCAGAGATTGAGTGAAATAGCAGGAACATGGAGATTGAGAGCAGTTAGAGAGCAGGGAAGTAGCAAGTAAATGGCAGGAGAGAGCAAGGATTTGAGATGGGCTTAGGAAGGGAAGGTGAGTAAGCATGGATTGTGAGATTGAGTTGGAGATTAAGAAATTGGTGGAGGGAGCAGGGGCTGTGAAGTTGAATGAGAGGTAGAATAGAGAGGGAGATGGTTGGGGGACAAAAGAGCCAGGACTCAGATTGAGGAGAGCAGGAACTAGGATCTTGAGTCAAGAGGGAATGCCAAGAAAAGGACCAATGTGATTGGAGAAAAATGATCCAAAGATAGAAAAAAGCTTTTTCAAATCTTCATGTTAGTGATTGAGGAAGTGTATTAATGTTCTAGAAGCAGTTGTAATACTGTATTTTTTGTAAGTAATGGTTTATTGCTGTTTTGAGTCTTGTGAGTTTGTGCTTTTATAGTATGGCAGGTTTGCTATTTAGGTTCTGAATGCCTTTTGCGTAGTATGTCATTAGTTTATAGTCTGCCTGGTAGTGGAGAGAATTTGTGTTGCTTTCCTGAGAAGACACTAGAATTGAACATATTTTGGTAGAATGAACTGTGCGCGGAAATAGAAACTAACTGCTAAGCTTTACAGTCCCTTTTTCCCCTTAAAGATACAGTCCTCATATCTACCACCTCCACTGGGGAGCTATTCCATGCATTTAAGCTCTTTTTGTGAAGAAATATTTCCTCAGACAACTCCTGAGTCTATCACCTTTCACTTTCATCCTATGTCCTAGTTCTGCTGAACATCCGTTATTGAGGGAATTTCTGTGGGAACAGAATGTCTGCAGAACTGGAGGTGCTGGGCTCACACTGAGATTCTTTCCCATCCTTTATAGATCTCAGACTTCATTTGCATGTAAGAGAATTAGCTGCTGGGGTAAAAGAAAATATTTAGAAAGTTTAGGTGCTAGCCAACACGTTTTGAATCAAGAAAGCATAATTCTATATTTATTTATTTAGACAGTTTTGTATACCACCTTATCCTTCATTCCAAGTGGTCAGAACACAATTGGGGGATACATTTAACACGAGGGGGTATGAGACACATACGCTAATACTCACAGGGAACATGGGCAATGGAGGGTTAAGTGGCTTGCCCAAGACCACAAGGAGCACCTGTGGGACTAGAAACCCCAGTCCTATATTGTCCTGCTAGAAAAGACCACAAAAGTGGGTTGTTGTTCCCCTACGAGCACATTGGTGAAGACAAAGATCAATGAAAAGTCCAGGTTTCAATGACATCACTCCCATGCCTCTATCAGCCTCAGCCACCAGAGGTCTCTCTTCAGTATTTCTTTGTCTCCAGCAGATGGTGGATGAATTTTCTCCTCTCTGTAAAAAATGTGAAGATTGAGAGGAAAAGAGATTGATTAAACGCTTGTGAAAGACCACCTTAAGCCCTAAAGGGGTGACTATCTCAATGAGCATGACATGGGAGGCTCCATTAGACTGAGATCTTTTTGGTAGCCATAGGAGGAGGGAAAATTGTTTCAGCTCCAAGCCCTTATCATGATAAGGGCCTGTTGAGCAGCCACAAATTGGAAGGATTTGGAAGAATCTGGAAGAGTATAACAGCCTCACATAACCTCAGCGCCCTTTCCCTCCTCCTCCTTTCCCCACTGCTCTCTCCTGAAGATTGTAGAAGGCTCTCAGAGGGATCTGCCTCTCAGCCACCTTTCTCATAGTGCTGCTGAAAAACTAAACCTAGCCAGGTAAGCAGTTTCAGGGGAGTAGAGCTGAATCCAGCATGGAATCTATGTCCAGGGCTCTCAGTGGGTGAGTACCAAAGCTTGACCTTGTCATTGTCCTTTTTGGGGGCTCCTGGTTCCGTCTCTGAGGGAGGCAATTTGGGGTGGACTGCTAGCGACCGTTGGTACCATTTTCTGCATGCGTTAGTAACATTTTTGCCTATTGTGCACCTGGGAGTCACGCAATCCTAATACCTGTTCCACCCAAGCGGCTCCAATGCATGCTCCTTCCCTAGTGCCTTAACACGCATTATGTAAAAGTACAATTAATGCACTCTTGTGGGCTGACGCAGCCTTAGTGACCGCTCTTGTGATTCTTACCCTAACTCTCTATGTCTTCTTCCAGGAAACGTTGTTTGACCTGTGGCAAGTGAGGAGCCTCATCTTTGGATTTTGCCTTTCCTGTATGGCAGCTTCTGAATCACCCCTGGAGGATATGTTTTTTTCCCCTCCAGGAAGCCCATGAAGTGGGCGAGTTCCTCTTTCTCGTTAGCTTCCGCCCAACCACCAAGAGCGTGCTGGCCAGATTCTTGAGGATTTCGGGACAATCATCACTACTGTCCTGAAAATCCCTTTTTCCTCTCTGCTTCAGGGCCTCAGGCTTGTTCTCAGTCCTTTCATGGAGCATGTGGACCCAGGGACGTGGTCCCCTCCAGAGTAGGTTCCTCCCAGGCCACGCAATGAAGGTTTGGGGGCCCATTTCCTAGTGGGCGGAAGGCTTGCCTTTTCTTTCAAGAATGGGCCCAGGTTACCAAGGATCGCTGGGTGCTAGACATCATTCAATTCGGGTATGTCCTGGAATGCAAGGAGCTAATTCCCGATGCCTTCATCATCTCCATCTGTGGGTCTGCAATCAAAGGTGCCATGGTGCAGACCACCTTGGACTAGTTGCTTCACCTGAAAGCGGTGGTGTCCATTCCCCCAGGTGAGTGGGGCAAGGACAGATACTCCATCTACTTTGTGGTGCCAAAAAGGACAGTTCCTTCTGGCTCATCCTGGACCTCAAAAGGGTCAATGAGCACTTGGATATCCTGTGCTTTTGGATGGAAACCTTGCGCTCCATGATTCAGACAGTGCACCGAGGAGAATTTGTGGCTTCTCTGGATATGGTTGAGGCATATTTTCATATTGCGATCTGGGCATATCAGCAGAGATATCTGCATTTTGCCATGCTTGGTTCTCACTATCAGTTTGATGCTCTTCCTTTCAGACTCTCTACTGCCCCAAGGGCGTGCTCCAACAAAGCCAATCGGCAGGATAGCACAAGAAGCGCCAGTGGCCTTGGAGATGAATCTCCTGTTTGCCTGGGTGGAGAAGAACATCCTAGTCTTGTCGGCTCAGCACATTGCTGGAGTGGTCAATATAGAAGCGGACTTCCTCAGTCTTCACTCCCTGAATTCCAGCGAGTGGGAGTTGAGTCAGGAAACCTTTCAGTTGATTCTGCACTGGAGTCACCCCGAAATGGGTCTGATGGCAACCTGCTCCAATGCTAAAGTATGCCACTTCTTCAGTCACTGCACAGAGATAGGGTTCGAGGGCATCAATGCCCTGACCCAGCCTTGGTCCACTCATTGGCTGCTGTAGACATTTCATCCATGGCCCCTGGTGGGGTGTGTGATTCGGCATATAGAGTTCCACCCAGGCATGATTGTTCTGGTGGCACCAGATTGATCGCAGAGAGTGTGATTTGGAGACCTGATTCGGCTCTTTCAAGCGCTTCCCTTTCAGCTGCCTCCATCTCGGGGGCTATTGCGGCAGGAATTGATCATCCTGGAGGACCCAACTCCCTTCTCACTTACAGCATGGTTCTTGAAAGGAGACCGCTAGTGCATAAGGGCTACTCTCTGGCTGTAATCTCTACTATACTTAGTGCCTGGAAGAGGTCTACCAAGCTAGCATACATATGGATATGGTGTCTTTTTGAGCGCTGGTGTGGCGCACAGCACTTGGCTCCTAAGGTGGCAGGGTGTCATCCTTTTTGGCCTTTTTACAGAATGGCCTAAGGAACAGCCTCTCTCTTAGCTCCCTGAAGGTTCAGGTGGCAGTTGTGATCTGTTTCTGTGGCAGGAAAATCCTTGGCCTAGCACCCGGACATCTCCTATTTTTTCCGGGCTTGATGTCTCCCCTTCAGTCTGTGATCCCTTCCTGGGATCTGTCTCTGGTGCTCAGAGCCCTGATGGCAGACCCCTTTGAGCCACTGAAGTGCACTATCTTGAAGGATTTGACACTCAAGACTGTCTTCTTGGTCACTATTTGTTCCGGAAAGCGGATCTCTGAGCTGCAGGCGCTGCCTTGCTGAGATCCTTATCTATGTTTTTCAAATGAGGCTGTTTCCATTCAGCCTGTGCCTTCCTTCTTGCCTAAAGTACTGTCTCCCTTTCACGTGAATCAGGTGGTTTGCCTGCCCTCCTTCTCTAAGAAGCAGTGTCGGGGAAAGGATAAGGATCTTCACCTTGTGGATGTCTGGAGGGTGCTCCTCTGGTACTTGGAGGTTACGAATTCCTTTTGTAAGTCTGACTATCTTTTTATGTTGTTTGCACGCACAGAACCTAGCTGGGGCCATGATGGACCCGATTCCGCCGCTGCAGGGCCTGGGCATACCCACGATGGCAGAATCGGGGAGATAGTTGTCTAGGCACTCCCCATATGCCGAGCAGATCGACGTATGAGGAGCTGCCCATCCCCATGCCAGAATGCCACTGCTGGGGTGCGGGAGCACTGGCATCCTCGCACCATGGCAACAAGCCATCCACCGGACAGATTGGAATGCCATGGCATACATCGGCCCCTGCAACCCATTCTCTGGCCTTCACCAATGGATCATGGCTGCAGGGGCACAGCATGGCCATCAGAAGGTGATCTGGAGGTATGCGGCATGCAATGGGGGGGCACCCAAGACTTATTCCAACTTCGGGGTAGAATAAGCAAGCCATGCAGCTGTGTGCCAGTGGATATAATAGGGCCTGTCCTGAATAGGCCCTGCTTGTCCTGGCAGATGGCCACTCCCCAGCTCTGCCTTCACTCTATCCCCTCCTGCCCATGTACAGCGCTCCCTGCTCAAACATCATGAACATGCAAGGACCGCTGCTGGTGGAGTAGGGCTTTGGCGCTAGTCACAGGCTGGATGTCCAGGCCACACATCCAGGCCCGCTATTCACGCCTCAAAATGCTGATCATAGTGGATAAGTTGATCCACTGCAGACATGTCTGTGGTGACAGGAGTGTGCATGAAGACCCAAGGGTCTCTCATATACACAGTAGAAAAGAGTAGTGTCAATGGAGTTGTGGGAGTGTGAATTCTGTTCAGGCAGTAGTTTGGCCCAGTTATCTTGGTATGACCATTAGACTTGGGGTGCTATGCCAAGGTGAAAAATAATTTTACTCCTAATTGCTTGCAGAGAGCTCTCCAAAATTTGGAGATGAATTAGGCTCCTCTGTAGGACATGATGTCCGCAGGTATATCCTGCAAGTAAAAAATGTGTTCCAAAAAGAGAGCAGCTAACTAAGGCTATGTAGGCACTTTAGGTAGGGGTTTGAAGTGGGCCATCTTACTAAATCAATCTACTACTATTCATATGACTATATTATTCTTGGATAGGGGACGGTCCATAATAAAATCCATAGAGCTATGGGACCAAGGATAAGTCATAGACAGGAGTTGGAGTAAACCTGAGGTTTAGGAGTGAGAAGTCTTGGTTTCAACATAGACTGCATAGGAGGAAACAATTCTTGATCTCCCTTAGAATGGTTGACTACCAAACAAAATAACTTAAGAGTCATATTGTCTTGTAGATCCCTGAATGCTCTGCCTGTTTACCATTGTACATTTGGATAATACCACTTGTAAATGGTTAATGGGGACAAAAAGACAGCAACTGGGGGTGTCTCTGGGTGCTGCTGCCTGGTCCTTCTGTAATTTGTTAGAAAGCTCTGTGGTTAAAGCTGCCAGAATTATGGTCTTAGGCATGATAGGATATTTAGCAGGCATCTCTGAAGGGTTCATGGAAGATCTCCTGTAAAGGGCATCTACTTTGCAGTTCTATAAGCTTGGACAATATGTGATTACAAAGTTGAATCTAGAAAAGAACAATGCTCACCTGGCCCATTGAGGACTTAATCTTTGGGTGGACTATATGTATACCAGATTTTTGTGGTCCATAAATACAGTTATAGAGTGCTGTGCTCAATCCAGGAGGTACCACCATTCTTCAAATGCCCACTTAATTGCAAGTAAGTTTTTATTTTCTATGCCATAATTAATCTATGTTGGAGAGAACGTTTTGGAGAAATATGCACAGGGGTGGAGCTTATTTGAGTCTGGATCCCACTGAAAAGAGAATTGCTCCTACCTCAGTCTCTGAGGTGCCAACTTCCACGGTAAAAGGCTGAGGAGGTTTGAGGGCAATAAAATGGGAGCTGTCGAGGATGGTGTCTTGAGATCTTGGAAAGCCTCATCTGCCTTTGGAGGCCATTGTTTGGTGTTAGCCCCCTTCCATATTAGTGCAGAAATGAGTAGTGCAATTCTGTAGAATCCTCTAATAAGCTGTCAGTAACAATTAGCAAAAGGAAGAAAGCATTGGACTGCCTTACAATTTTGGGATTTATTTAGCTGCATTTATATCCTGCTTTTCACTGGGTCAAAGTGGTTGGGGGATACATTTAACACAAGGGGATATGAGACACCTACACTAATACTTACAGGGAACATGGGCAATGGAGGGTTAAGTGGCTTGCCCAAGACCACAAGGAGCACCTGTGGGACTAGAAACCCCAGTCCTTCTGGCCCAAGGTTGCTGTTCTCTAGTGGGATTTGAACCACTTACCTTCTGGCCTGTGGCACCTTGCCCCAACCACTAGGCCACTCCTCCCTCAATTGGGTCCAATTCATGACAGCTGATACCTTGATCATATCCATTTCAAGTCCAGTTGTGCATAGTGTTGAAATTAACTTGAAGTGGGGTACCAGGGCCCTCTGAAAGGATTAATATGGAGAATGGCTTGAAATGTTGCTGACAGTCTGAAGCCTAGCAGCCTGGAAAGAGATGTGTTATAAAAGCCAAGATTGTACTTTGGGATGACATTGTTTGTGAGAACGAGACAGAATGCTTTGTTTTTAGAATGCTGGAGCTGAGAAATGTCTCTGCTCTGACCTATAATATGTAGATAAACAAAGCTTGATGTTGAGCTGAATTTGTAGGATTTAACAGTTTTTCCTAATAAAAGGAAGTGCAATGGCCTAGCTTGAAGGGCATCATGGGAGCCTGCACAAGTGTGCACACCTTTGAATTCCTCACTTAAGCTTAAATTGTACTGTTTTAACTCTTTGTATCTGTGTGCCTCCTTATTTGCAGTTGAATTTAGAGAACTGAACCCAAGTCCGAGGTTAAGTTTTGCTACCTGGTCAGAAGTAGGCCAGAGACTAAGAGATATATTTAGATAGCATTTACCCCAGGAAGGGTACCTTAGTAACCTCGAGCAAGCATTTCTTGAACTTTGCATGTAGATGTTTGTCTTATAAGCACTGTAAAATAATTTTGACATATTCATGGTGCGGGGTAAGTGTGGGGGAGAAAATGAGAATATCGTCACATATGTAATGATATATATTCATAGTGCCTGTCCTGGGTGTTTAAAGCTAATTTGAATCAGATTATAGGTCCCATGGAGAGTCAGTCTCATATAGATTTGAGCCCCTTTCACATAACTGAAAAGTTCAGAAATTAAGGGAAGAGGATAGCAGCTCTTAACAGTAATCTTGAAGCCTCTGTAATCAATACTGGGGTTTAAACCTCTATCCTTTTTAGCCATAAAAATAATCCTGCCCCAACTGGTCATATAGATTATAGAGGACCTAATGAACTCCTTCCAAAGGCTGTACTGGATATATCCTTTCATGACCTTAGCTTTGAGTTCAGTCAAAGGGTAAATCCTGCCCCAGGGAGGTATAGTGCCAGGTAATAGGCTAATGGGGCAATCATAAGGCCTGTGAAAAGATAAACGATTTGCTTCATTTTCACAGAAGATGTCTGTGAACTCCACATATGAAGGTAGCAGGACTTCAAATAGAGCGTTGGCCATCTTAAAAAGATGGGTGATACAGGTTTTGAACTCCAAGCAAAAATATCCCCCAATTTCTAGTCTGTGATCGGATTATGTGTGTGTGGCCAGAGTAATCTCAAAATGATTGGAGAAGAGGGGCATAGAATGAGGTGGAAGGCCATAACCTTCCTATGAACACAGCCTACCATATGTTCTACATTGAGGGTGACAGCAGTAGCTAAGCCTTCAGTTAGCAGCTTTCCATGGACAGCCACAACTTGGACTAGCACAGGCAATGATTTCTAGGGAATTCCTAATGGTGGGATGAGGATTGAATCTATAAAGATGTCCACTGCTCTAGAATCCAGAAAGGTCCAAGTCAAGGTTGATTGCTCTTTCCAGTGGATGGATACTGAAAGGGAAATCATGCATGCATCAGCAGAAGGAGCTTAATTCTTACCACCTAGGTGAGTTTTCCTAACCTCAACTTGATGTGAGTTTCCCACTTTCAGTGGGCAATTGCAAATAACATGCACCTTGTCACCACAATACAGAGTACCAGAGGTCGGTGGCACAATTTCTCCTCTCGCTATACACCGGTAGTGCCAGTTTGCATAGATTCCTCAGAAAGTGCAGCAGAAGAGGTTTTACAAGGAGGAGGGACTATAGAAGTTACCTAGATATGTTTATACCCTTTCTGCCCTTCATTCCCTCGGTTTCTTATCAATCTGGATAGTTAACTGGATCAAGCTATCCAAGACAGTAGGAGGGTCATTGTTGTAGCTTGATAAAATGTCTGGAATGATAACTTCAGGGCTTCATTGCTTGGGTAAATCGAGGAAAAGTACAAATCCCATTTTTCTTTGATCAAAGGGGTAGGACTTTGATCTCAACAGAAAGTATAATTTAAAACTATTAATAACAGTGCAAAAGGGGCTCAAATCTATATGAAAAGTGGAAATGTGGTTTTTGAAAGGCACCTTGGCATCTGAAGCAGTCATGAGGTTCATGGGGTTTAGCACAGGTATCACACTGGGTGCAGAGGACTGTGGTACGACTAAGGATAGAATGTCAGACATGCTTCTCTATAAGTTAACAATTGCTTGCACCATCCTAGTTATCACTTGGAGGACAAGAACAAAAGAAGAAACACTTGCAAGTCCAGGAGGAAGAGTGTCAGGAAGCAGAGTGTTTCCTGGCTCCATGGTGTTCCTCAGATAATGTCACAACCAGGAAGAAGAGGGAGATGGGTTTACAAGGAAAGATAAGGAGCTCCATCTTGGCCATGCCCAATTTCAGATGGCGACAGGACATCCAGGCAGCAGCATCAGACAAGCATGCTGAGATATGGGCCTGGATTCCTGGAGAAATTTCAGGTGCAGAGAGGTAAATCAGAGTCCTCAGCATAAAGATGGTATTGAAAACCATGGGAGGAGATCAGGGCACTAAGGGAATGAGTATGGACTGAGAAAAGAAGAGGCTCCAAGAGAGAACCCTCAGCTACACCAATTGAAAGTAGGATAGTCGTGGAGGAAGTTCCATCAGAACATACACTAAAGTGCTATGTGAGAGATAAGAAGAAAAACAAAACAGGACAGAACCCCTAAATCCAAGTGAGAAAAGGGTATTGAGGAGAAGGTGATGATCAAATGATGTCAAAAGCAGCAGATAGATCAAGAAGGATGAGGATTGAGTAAAGACCTTTGGATTCAGCCAAGAGCAGGTCTCTGGAGATTTTGGCAAGGGCTGTTTCTGGAGAATGCAGAGGATAAAATCAGATTAGCTTCAGAGGAAATAAAACCAAGATAGGCAGTGGCAGTAAACCTAATGTTTGAGTACTTTGGTTGTGAAGGGGAGGGGGGAGATGGGCCAATAATTAGAAGGACAGGTGAAGGGTTTTTTTGAGGAGTTGTATAATCGTAGCATGTTTGAAATCTGCAGTGGAAAACAATATTCAACATGACAATTAGGGTAAAATGTGACAATGGTTAATAGTTCTGGAAGCACCTTTAATTGCAGCCAATTCCTGTTTGAGTTGAGTGAGTTCCTTTTTTATAGCAGAGAGTTGGAGGCAGATGGGGCAAGCTTGGAACCTTCAGATTGTCTGCCTTAGGATTAAGGTACCGCATTGCAATGAATGAAAGACATGATGGATTAGTTGGAAATGTTAAGACAACTGTACTATAATGAAGACCAAGTAGCAAGTTTGCTTAATTGCCCCTTAATTGAAGACTACTGGTTATGTGTAATGGGACAACTATGTAGGACATGGAGGCTTTGCACAATGGTTAGAGCACTGGCTTGGAGACCAGGGTTTGATTCCCACTAGCACTCCTTGTGGCCTTGGGCAAGTCACTTAACCCACCTTGCCTCTGAAAAATCCAAGTTCTCAATGCCCCTGTTTAATATACATTACCAAGTTTAAGTTACAATGTAAACTGTTTTAACTAAATGATAAAGCGGTATAAAAAATCATGTTAAATTAATAAGCCATAGAGTAGGTGGGAGGGATTATAAGTGGCAAATTCTGCTTGGATCTTCAAAGTATTGAAACAAAAGATTAAATAAGCTAAATTTTTAACTTTTTCAAGCAGAAACTCCTGCTTGGCAACTGTGGAGCTCAACACTGCCCTGCCCTTCCCTTTTTCAAGTACAAGCCAAAGTTGCTTTTCTAAACTACGTTATAATCAAGGCTCAAATGTGGGCAGTTTTATTTATAGCTACATATTAAATTGCAGGCAGAAAAGCAAGGTATAATTTATAAAGCAAAAAATAGACATAAAGTTACCGATAATTCAATGCAGTTAGCTACACTTCTTGAGGTGGCATTAACTGTGCCATACTACCCACCACATTAACGGTTAACTATCCATGTGCCAACTGTAAGATGCACTCCATGCCCAGTGCCGTTAAGGCACCTGACTGTTAGCATGTAATTCCCTAGTTAAGCAGCTAATGCGGCTTAATAATTAGGGTCCAAATTGTGTTAATCCATCTATTCAGATCAAGAAATAAAATAATTAATTGTAAAATTATATGGATATTGTCATTTGGATTTTCTACTCACCTCGATCTAAATATTGCCGATGTGGCTATCCAATGAACGAGACAGATTTGTTTCAATGCCTGCTTCTCGGCATATTAATCATCATAAAGTAGCAGGACTAAAATTGTTTAGCACAATTTTCCTTGCGACAGGGCAAACAAATGTTAAACACAACATGTGAAATGAAAACATATGAATATCGCATTGTTTTGGGGGGCTATCTATAGTCTGCTGAGATGATCCACTTGAATAATCGGTGAAGCTGTACAAGAAAAAATCTGTAAACAAAAAGTGTAAGTGATACACAACCAGCAGAGTCATTGCTTACTACAGTCTAATCTAGTAAGATGACAGCTTCAAGGAGATAACAGACGCTCTTTCGTTATCAGAAATTTCTGGTACATTGCGGCAATCATGGAAAATTGTTTTTGACTAGCAGAGAAGATACTATTTGCAGACATTGTTTGGGAATTGCAATGAGTATAAAATGAAGTTCAATTTTAGATTCAATTAAAGATAATGGACCAACTTTCTTGTCACCGTTCTGAACAAAAACCAAAGCAGAGTAACTATATACATTGCCTCCTAAACAATTATTTAAGCAGGGGGAGAACAAATTGTCTCATACTGGGAACGTGTGCGCCTCAGATGGGGAAAGGAGAAAACAAGAAGAGGAACTATATGTGTTGCAAATGTTCTGTTAGATAAAAGATTGATCTTTAAAAAAAGAGGCAATTATATCTTTACACAAGCAACATCTAGGAATAGCCTAATGGCTAGAATAGTGGGCTAGGGCCAGACCAGCTAGGGTTCAAATCCCACTGCTCCTGTTGTTGACATTGTACTGAGGATGATGGCGTGCTTTCTTCTCTACACCCTATGGATGTTTTTTTTGGGAACCCGACAGGTACTTGTGGCCTGAATTCGCCACTGTTGGAAACAGGATGCTGGGATGAATGGACCTTGGTCTGACCCAGTATGGCATTTCGTATGCTCTTATGTGAAAACCCATCTAGAGTATTGTGTTCAATATTAGTGGTCATTCCTCTCAAAGGATATAGATAGAGCAGCAGCCTCCCAAGGAAGGGCTATCAAATGGTGCAGGACATGAAATGAAACTTAAGGACCAAAATATATATAACTCTGAGGTGAGAAGATGCGGAAGGGGGATAAGACAGACATTCAGACACCATACAAGTGTGTATAATGCACAAGAAACATTTTTTTTTTACATTGGAAAGGAAGTCCTGCAATAAGAAGACACAATATGAAGCTCTAAAGAGGTAGACACACAGGCAGTGGTGATTTTCTGTTAGGTCATGCCTACCTGGAACTTTTTATTACTGATCCAAACCAGTTTCTAATTTGCTTTTTTTTTTCCAGTTGCAGCTGGAGCAGAAGGTGACGGGTTTCTAGTAGCATCTACAAGGAAGAAAATGCTGAATCTTCAAACCTTGCCCATAACAAGATGCTTTGATGCAGTCGCAGACTGGCTCCACACGCAAATCCTTCAGATCAACCACAAGATGGATGTACTCTTCATCACGAGGAGCCAAGAATTCACTCCCCCAGCCTCACTAAAAGTTAAGAATGCAGAGTTGATAACCAAATCCACAATTTGATACCTTGGTATCACGCTGGACCAAAGGCTGGACATGAAAATACACATAAAAAACACTGTAAAAACAATATACTACAAAATACAGACACTTCGGCATCTAAGAGCACAACTTGACCCTAGCGATTTCCGAACAATCTTCCAGGCCTTGGTACTCCAACACTTTGACTATGCCAATGTTATACTATACGGGCTGCCGCAGGCAACGCTACACCCACTCCAGCTTGCGATGAACACAGCAACAAGAGTCATGGTTGGGGTATCAAGAAAGGGGGTATCATCACACCAATTTTGAAGAATCTTCACTGGCTACCCATTCAGGCTAGACTTCTCTATAAGATCTTAGTCTTGTCCTTTAAAGCCCTAAACAATCACCCACCTATATCCATCAATGAAATGATCCACATTATACACCCAAACAGAACCAGAAGATCCTCAACGGTTAACACCCTGACTGTCCCGAAAGAAATGACAACATGCACAAAGGCAACATCCAATAGAGCCTTCATGATATATGCACCCAGAGCCTGGAATGCCCTCCCTACAGACATGCGAGTCATCACAAGCCTTACTCAATTCAGGAAGGCTCTTAAGCATCATCTCTTCATAAGACACTACCCAGAAACCAGCTATAGAAACCAACCAACGAGCACTTACATCAAACACTCAGAGCCCCCCAACAACATACCCAGCAAGACAAGAGATAGCCAACCCAAGATGACCTGTTTTTAATAGACTATAGCCTGAAAACATGGACTATAATGTAAATAAACTGTAGAAATGTTATCCCAGTTAAATCCAAGTTTCATTCCTTGTTCAATGTAAACACTATATGGCCCGTCCATACAGTATATTGTTCTGTTCAATGTACACTGAACTGATACCTAATAGCGCGGTATATAAGAGAAGCTAAATAAATAAAAATAAAATAAATAACTCAAGGCTAGAACTGGGCTAAGACGGTAGAACACAGAGCACACATACAGTATATACTGAACAGGTCTCTACTGCACAGTAGGACTTCTTGGGAGACAGTCACCATGAGCATCATGCTGAAATGTTTACATCCAAAATGGATGGCATATTTATAGAAAGTGTAAATCACATTGACGGGTTGATTGAATGGCAGTCTATCAACTTACTAAACTAAAGTAAGCGTAGGTTTTACTATTACAGCGAGAGGATTTCATGTCTATGTACTGAGGAATATGCGTTAGTCTTCATTGAGACCCTGTACTGCAAAATATTTATTACAAACTGAAGTGTAAAGAAAGAACAGGCTCTCTTTAAGGTGCTGAGTAGTTTCATTTAGAGAATTACAATCTAGATATGATTACGGCACTCGGCACTCAGTATACATTCATGGGTCAATATTGAGCCACAGTGGTCAGTATTTATTTATTTATTTTTATTTTTATTTATTTATTACAAGTTCTTATATACCGCACTATTCGGCATCAGCGCGGTTTACATTATAACATAAAGACCATAACAACAAGCTGTTTGGTTTACATCGAACAGGAGTACAAACTTGGAGAACCGGGGTAAACTATATACAAGAGATAATTACATAGAACAGAATAGAGTCTTAATAATATCAAGAACAGTAGTTTTTTAAAATGCTGGCTGATGCGGCCAAACACCTACTGAATATTGAATGCCAGCACCCAGAAAGTGTCGAGGCAGCCTGTAAAGATTTGATGTGGCACTATCTGCTGCTGAATATCCCGGGCATCTGAACTTATCCGGATTGCAGGTGTTGCTCGCTGGAGACTATCGGGCCCATGGTATATACATTTTCTCTAGGGATCTTTCCGAGGAGAATATACATCAGGAGAAGTTATTGTTTTAATACTGTTTTAATCTGGATCAGTAAACTCACATCTTCTTCTATTCTTCAAGTGAAAAACGCCTCAGAAGTTAAGAGTTATAGTGCTGATGCAGCTCGGAGGAAATGTCCAGTCCTAATGGCTGCTAGAGAACTTCAAATGGATCAATCATCAGTCTAAAGTTATGTGGATTTTCAGCACCCGCTATCTGTCCCAGTGGTGCAGCTGAAATCCCTGCATAACTTTAAACTGATAATGGATCCATTTAAAATTATACTTGCTACTTATGGGGTGCCTCTTGGATATTTAAGTTATCCACTGAGTGACCAAATATCACACTATTTGCATATTCTCAGAATGCCCTTAGCTATGCCCCTTTTTAAAATACATAACTTGGGACCATTTAGCAACTTAAAAGTGTGAAAGTTATACTTACAACTAGCACCACTGCCGGCTTCATCACCAGTTTACTTTTCTTTTCTTCTTGGACACCTCTGATACTTTGATACTAGCTGTAGTGTTTTGGCTTTGTTCATTCTAACAAGTAGATGACTGGTTTCTGGGTGAAGTCCACAAGTCAAGCTTTTTCCAGTCCAGTGGGAAGTTGAGGAATGGTCGTAGGCTGTTGATAGCTGGTATGTTTGGTGGGAGTTGATGCTGTGAAGGGGGGGAGGGCAGGGTGGAATAGTCCGATTCCCCCTCTGTCTCTCCCCGTACGTCCTGAGCATCAGAATGGGGAGAGCTGGCAGGGGCGGGAGAGGGCAGGACTGGGGTGGATGGGGGGCGGGCCAGCCAGGCAGGACATACAGGACCAATTCAAAGGTGGACTAAGCAACAAAAACCCAGCGATTGGACCTGGGGATCCCTCACCCCCGGGGCTGGGGCCGGGTGCAGGAGCATACCTGCTGCCCAATCCAAGCTATGGCAGGCCAGCCTTAGATCAGGCAGTGGGGAAAAGGGGGGCCAAAGACATGAGAGTTGGGGGTGCTTATAGGGAGGATGTCCCCGCAAGAAGCAGGGGCATGCTGGGTTGTTCTCAGGCCCGTTTCTGGTTACTGTGGGAACATTTTATTCCCCCGGTCCAGAATTGGATTCATAAAGTTAAAGCTTGGGGCTGTCCGGACAGCCCAGATGTGCTCCTACCAGAATCGGGCTCATAGTACCTATGTAAATTCTCCAAGCTGAAAATTGCTCTGCAGTCTGTGGATATCAGTATTCACCTAGGTTTCACAGCAAGATTACTTTTAGCTGCAGAGAAAAGAGATGAAGCAGCGGGAGGTATGTGTGAGAATTTGATTCAGAAATCCTTTTGACCTACTTTGCTGCAAAGTGGGAAAGACACAGAAGTAGGAACTGGCATAGAGCTAAAGATAGACAGAAACATTCACACCGAGACATGCAGAGAGATGCACACATACACAGAGATGGAAGGAGAAAGAAGGCAGACACAGGCGGAGAGGCAGACAGACACAGGCACACATTTAGATCAACAGGGAGAGTCACGCCAGGGATGGAGAAGGAGATGGGAACACACTAAGTATCAGACATGCAGGTCTCTTTTCCAGAGTAACTCACCCTCCTCACCTTTTGTATCTTGAAAAGTGCTTCTAGGGCAGGATTAACACTTTAGTAGTTCCTAGGCAAGAAAGGGCTCTGGGCCTCCCACCATAATATAAGTACATTTGAAAATTGCCACAAATGTGAACACCTGTATATTTGCCTCAACTGCACCCCATGCATAATTTATATCATCCCCGTCCAATCCCCTGCAGCCAGCAGAAGTCAGTGAGCAACGCTTCTTACTGGCTAAAGCTGCTTCCTCCTCTGTTAACTTTCTTTGTAGAGGGAGCTGGTTAGCCTTGAAGGAATATGAAGCAGAGGAAAGCCAGCTGAGGAGGACAGAGTTGCCAAGTTACCTAATTCCAGGAGTGAGATATTTAGCCAGTTCTGGCTTTAAATTTGTCTTCCAATGCAGTATGGTATTTGTAGTCCCTGATTTTACCCATTGAAATCAATACTGCAGGTCCCATAATGCATCACTCCTGGACCCAGGTAACTTGTCAAGTCAGAGGAGACAGCACGTAAGACGTGCTGCTCACCAACTCTTCCCACCAACTGGAGAACAAAGCACAGAGGTTGGAGATGGCAATGGCTCTGACCCACTCCTGCTTTTCTATTTCTGCTAACAGATTTACCCCACCCCTCCATAACAGCTCTGGATGCTTACAAATAAAACCAATCACATAATGACATACACAGCACATATAAAAAATGTGAATACCATAAAAACAAGTGTCCGACAAAATACAAGAAATAGAACAATACTCAAAATGGAGCTGACTTGACATCAGAGAGGGCCTTTCCCAGGTGCATGCCTATTTTGCCTATGCCTTAATCATGCCCTGAGTGCTTCTCTACACAGCTACTTAATTTCCACCTCTCAGACCTGATTCATGCTGATGCAAGGATATTAGGTACACTAGGTGCAGGGTTGGCATTACCATTAGGCAAACTAGGTGGTCGCCTAGAGTCCCGGCGCCCATTGCTGCCACTGTGGTCTCTCTCAGGACAAGCAACGGTGGCAATGAGCTTTAAATATGCTCTTCGTTCCCTGTCTACACCTGTTTACATTTCAAATGTTCTCAATTTTTTTTTATTTAATATTTATTGTTTATATATAATCATCATGACAAATCTTGACAGAAAAGAAATACAAAGGAGAAATACACTACCACTAATAGATATTAGGACAAAGGAAACAAAGTCCCAAATGATCTCTTGTAGTCCACATGTTGAATGGTAGAGAGGCCTAACAAAGCCCAAGGCAGGAGAACATCAGGCAAATTAAGAGGCAAAAGAACATAACAAATTCAATGAATTCAAAAATTCAAGATGGTCCCTGAGAACACAGGCTAAATAGTAGGAGAGATGTTAACTATATTACTCGGACACTTATCCGTCAATATCTTGGCATTAATAAAGGTAGCAAGATAGGTAGGTTGAAAGAAAACATATCTCAAAGATTTATATAACACCAAGCATTTACAAGGAAATCTTAAGAAAAAGGATCCCCCAATCTGTATAACTCCAGGTTTATGTAAGAGAAATTGTTTCCTCCTCTTCTGCGTCTCTTTGGCTATATCAGGAAACATGGAAATTGAAATACCACAAAAAGTCTCCAATGTTTTTTTAAAGAACATTTTCAGCAACCATTCTTTATTGGTAACCAATGCACAGGAGACCAATAATGTAGATGAGACACATGCCCCACCACCGGAATCCTCAAGAACCTCAGACACATTTAAAACTTCTATATTAGAATCCTCTCCCGAAGCCACCGGTTCTTTCTTTCCTTGTGGAAGATAGTAAACCTTTGTCAAAGGTGGAATTAAATCTGGAGGCACTTTCAATACCTCTTGCAAATATCTCTTAAACATATCTAGGGCCGTGACACCCTTCATCATGGGAAAATTCAAAACCCTCAGGTTCACAGCTCTAGCTGCATTTTCCAGAACCTCCATTTTATACCGGAGAGCCACATTATCCTTAAGCAAAGATGAAGTAGATTCAGACAATATTACCAGTTGACTTCCATGATCTTCTACTTGCAATTTAAGATGTTCAAAGTTAGTCACAACAGAATCAATTTGAGCCGAGTTTTCCTAGAGCCCGGAGGAAAGAGCCATGGTCTGTCTATTCACTGCATCTGAAAGAGAAACAATTGCCTCCCAAATTACCTCCAAAGTGAAGACTTTGGGTCTAGGAAGAAAAGAAGGCGCAGGAGTGGAGGTTAACGAAGTAGAAGATTGAAGGGAAATACCTTCACCATTCAAACAACTGACCGTCAGAGCTTCTGCCTGCCGCAGTGATCCTGAAACCTCCCCAGAACTACTGAGCCGAGACCCTAACACTCTCCCCCCGATCGGCGTCTTCCCTCCCCTCCGCCGAGCGAGGAAGCACCGAAACTGCAGGGGTCAGGCTCAGAGCAGCAGGGCACTGTGGTGGCGTTCTCTCCACAGGAGACAATGAGATCTCAAGTTCCAAGAGCAGCGAAGCACTCTCCTCCATCGTCGCCGCTAAACTGGAGCGAATCTCCTGTTTCTGCGCCTGGGGAAGCATGACAAAACGATCCATCAGGCCGCTGATCAGAGGTGGGGCTCTGAGGGGAAAACCCTCGGCTTCCCTTTGCGCTTAGGCATTTGGCAAGAAAGCAAACTCAGCGGCCATCTTGACTTCCCTCTCTCCTCACTAACCCATGTTCTCAGTTTTTATTGTAAAATGTTCTTAATGTTTTTTCAACCTGTTCATTGTATCAAACCAGTTCCATGTAAATCATTTTGACTTGAAGAAAAATGGTATATCAAAAGTTGTTAAATAAATAAATACAAATAAAGAGTCCCGCAGCGCTTAACTTCAAACTTCGGCACCGCAGGGTTGTTTGCTTCCACCTCTCTGACACCTGATGCTGACTTCCTGCTGCAAACAGGGAAAAAAGAAACAGTCCCACAACCCTGAAGTTTAAAGGTAAGTGCCATGGGGCTGTTTGCGGCCGCCACCACTACACATCCCAGACAGGGGTGACAGTGGGCACCGGAGGGGGTGGGGGGCACAATGGATGAGGTTCCCCTAAGGTGCTTCATCTCCTTGCGCCAGCCCTGTTTAGCGTAACCATCATTTTTGCCATTCTCCCGCTCCCACCCTTATAATCACTGCTGCGGCATCTCCCTGGAACCTACAGTACCAGCAATGGTGATACAACCGAAAAGAAGTGCGGTAAGCAGCTTCTGAACCCCTGCCTGCTGTGGTCGGACAATCCCCCACACAAATGGGGGCTACTGTTCTATTTTATTGCCATTGCTGCTACTGGTGCTGGGGAGATTTGGCTACTGCACAGCAGCAGTAGTGGCAAGATTGAGAGACTGGAGGCTGCCACTACAAGGGCTTTTTTGGGGACACTTTCTTCTGCCCTCCAAATTTTGGAGCACCTGGGGGGTTTTCTCTTAGGTTGTCTTTCATGAAAGCAGTGATCAGGATCAGTGTACTGGCAATAAGGCTGTAATGAGTGAGGGAAGGGGTTCAAAGAGTGTGGGAGTGAAATAATCTTCAAATGAGTGTGACACAACCCTAATGAATGAGACTTGAGAGAGGAGTGGCTTAGTGGGGGGGGGGGAGAGGGGGGCTGAAAGGTAGAAGACATGGGGGGGTGGGAGCTGGAAGGAAGCAGACATGGGGGGCTACTACTACCACTACTGAGCATTTGTATAGCGCTACCAGTCATACGCAGCGCTGCACAGACATGTAAGAGACAATCCCTGCTCATTAGAGCTTACAAGCTAGTAAAGACAAAACACAGATGGTGTAGGCAGGGGTAAAACAAGGGGAAATAAAAGGAGATCAGATGAGCCAAGATCCAAAAACAGAAGCGAAGAGGTGAGCTTTCAACCTGGATTTGAAGAGGGTTAGAAAAGGTGCCTGGCGTACAGACAGAGGTAGTTTGTTCCAGGTCTAAGATGCAGCAAGGTGAAAGGAGCGAAGTCTGGAGTTAGCAGTATAAGAGAAGGGCACAGATAAAAGCAATTGGTTAGAAGAGCGGAGTTCCCGAGGGGGGTTGTAAGGAGAGATAACAGAAGAAAAGTACTGAGAAGCCGCAGAGTGATTGCATTTATAGGTCAGCAGGAGAAGTTTGAACTGGATGCGGAAATGGATAGGAGGACAGTGAAGTGACTTGAGGAGAGGAGTAATATGGGCATGACGAGGCTGGCGGAAGATTAGCCGTGCAGCGGAATGTTGAACAGATTGAAGGGGAGAGAGTTGATTCAAAGGGAGACCAGCAAGGAGTAGGTTACAGTAGTTAAGACAGGAAGTGATTAAGGAGTGGATAAGCATTTTAGTAGTGTGTTCAGAAAGGAAAGGGCGGATTTTGCTAATGTTATAGAGAAAGAAATGGCAGGTCTTAGCTACGAGATGGATATGTGTGGAGAATGAGAGAGAGGAGTCAAAGGCAACCCCCAGATTGCGGGCCGAGGAAACGGGAAGGAGTACAGAGCTATCGACAGAGACTGAGAAAGGAGGAAGAGGAGGGGAGGTTTTAGAGGGAACGATAAGAAGTTCAGTCTTGGCCAATTTCAATTTCAAGCGGCGGTGAGACATCCAGGCAGCAATGTCAGAAAGGCAGGCAGAGATTTGGGTCTGGATTGCTGGAGAGAGCTCAGGCGTAGAGAGGTAGATCTGGGAGTCATCAGCATACAGATGGTACTGAAAGCCATGGGAAGAGATAAGCACACCAAGGGACTGGGAATAGAGAGAGAAAAGGAGTGGACCCAAGACACATCCTTGGAATACACCAACTGGGAGCGGGGTAGCAGAGGAGGAGAAGCCACCTGAACACACACTGAAGGAGCGATGGGAGAGATAGGAGGAGAACCAGGATAGTACAGAACCCTTAAAGCCAAGCGAGGACAGGGTATCGAGGAGAAGGTTGTGGTCAACGGTGTTGAAAGCAGCAGAGAGATCAAGAAGGATGAGGACAGAGTACAGGCCCTTGCATTTAGCCAGGAACAAGTCACTGGAGACTTTGACAAGAGCCGTTTCAGTAGAGTGTAAAGGACGAAAGCCAGACTGTAAGGGATCCAGGAGGGCATGAGAGGAGAGGAAGTCAAGGCAGCGGTGGTGAACCGCACGTTCAAGTAGTTTAGAAATGAAGGGAAGGAGAGAGATGGGTCGATAATTAGAAGGACAGTGATAGGAATTAGACAGCGAACATACCGGACAATGATCCATATTCATTCATGAAGAGAACTTAAAGGAGAAGAGGCTGCTGCATGTGAGGCAACAAAAGATGACAGTTCTACTGGCTGAAAAAACACAAATTTCTGTGAACAAAATTGTACTATGCATCTACAAGGGAACCTCAGCACAAACGAGGCCCCCATCTGAAGCACAGCTGATCTAAGCAAAAGGAAGGCTTTTCGTCGTTTCTGCGTTTCCCGCGATACATCAGGGAGCACTGAAAGTCTCTTACCCAAAAACAAGCTAGCCCTCTTTTTATAAAATAATTTAAGTAACCATTCTCTATCAGAGGATATAGCAAAGGAAACAAGTAATGTGGATACAGAAATTTCATCTACCTTAGGAGACTGTAAAAGTGCAGATACATCAAGAGAATCAAAATCCAGTTGCCCAACCACCACCTGAGGCCCTTTTTTTGCAACAGGAATATAGTAAGCTTTTACAATTGGCGGGAACAATTCAGGCGCAACCAAAAGAATTTCTTGCATATATCTCTTAAATAAATCAATAGGAGCCACCCCTGGAAGTACCGGAAAATTAAGCAAACGCACATTGTTAGCCCGGATAGCATTTTCTAAAGTCTCCGATTTCATCTTCAAAGCAGTATTATCCTTCATTAAAGAAAAGGTTAGATCAGAGACTTGTGTGAGCCTCTGTTCCATAGAGTCCAATTTACTGCCAGTGTCACAAACCTCAGTAGATAAGGAAACAAGCTTTTCCTCAAGAGAGACAATTTTTACCGAAGATTGAGCAAGTTGTTGGTTGACCACAGTTGAAAGATGAACAAGTGCTTCCCAGATGTTATCAAGGGTCACCACAGACGGACGAGAAAGCCGAAAAACAGAAGGTACAACCACCTCAGGTTCTCCTGCCGCCGCCATCTGTTTACCTCCAACTGCTGCAGCTGCATCTCGATCCGCTCCTCCTGCGATTTTCCCCGCCAATTCTTGCGGTCGAATCCCCGGGTCAGACTCCGCCGCTCCCCGCTCACGCTCATTAGTCACCCCGACTTCTGCAGGCACGACCAGAGCACTAGCCGCTGAAGGCGTCTCCGAGGGATACACTGGAACAGGAGGAAGCGTACGCTCTTCTGGGGAGAGAGACAGTTCTAGGGCGGCAGACGCCGGTATCTCCTCTGCCGACACCGCCAAGCCCGCTCTAACCTCCCTTCGTTGATCATCCGTCAGCTGTACAAATCGATCCATAGGACCCTTCGGCGGCAGCTCAGACTCCGCGGGGAGAGTCTTGAGTTTGCCTTTACGCTTCGGCATCCTGGATCGACTCAGTACGTCGCCATCTTAGAAAAGCCACACCCCTAGCCCTCCATTAATGTTCAGGCTGCACCCCCATTTTGGTGGACTAAAGATGTAATTTGGCAAGTATTAGATGTATGTATTTTTTTTTCTTATTATTATTTCTCCAAATGTACATCATTTCTGTACAAGTTGATTTGCTTGTTGTATAAATTTGAAATTTGATAAATAAAAAGTTAAAAAAAAAAAAAAAAGAAGGACAGGTAGGATCAAGTGAGGGTTTCTTGAGGAGAGGTGTGACCACAGCATGCTTGAAGTCAGCAGGGAAAGTTGCAGTGGAGAATGAAAGGTTGAGAATATGAGAGATGGAAGGGACAAGGAATGGAAAGGAATGGAAAATAAAACAAAAGATATTATAATGCCTCTATATCGTTCCATGGTGAGACCGCACCTTGAATATTGTGTGCAATTCTGGTCACCGTATCTTAAAAAGGATATAGCGATTTTAGAAAAGGTTCAGAGAAGAGCCACCAAAATGGTAAAGGGGATGGAAGGATACTCCTATGAAGAAAGGCTAAAAAGGTTGGGGCTCTTTAACCTGGAAAAGAGACGGCTGAGGGGAGATATGATAGAAGTCTATAAATTAATGAACGGAGTGGAACGGGTAAACGTAGATCGATTGTTTACCTTATCAGAATATAGAAAGACTAGGGGACATGCAATGAAGCTACAGGGTAAACTATTTAAGACTAATAAAAGAAAATATTTTTCACTCAACGTGTAATCAAACTCTGGAATTTGTTACCGGAGGATGTAGTAAAGGCTGTTAGTGTAGCTGGATTTAAAAAAGGTTTGGACAAGTTCCTGGAGGAAAGGTCCATAAACCATTATTAAGAAGGGACCCAGGATATCAATGCTTGAACCAATACAAACAAGCATTGTGGAACCTGTGTCCCTTGGGGAAACTGCTAGGTACATATGACCTAGATTGGCCACTGTTGGAAACAGAATACTGGGCTTGATGGACCTTGGTCTGACCCAGTATGGCATATCTTATGTTCTTATGACAATGATGGAGGTAATGAGGCTTAGGAGACGGGTGGGAATAGGATCAGAGGAGCAGGTGGTAAGTTTGGAGGAAGAAAGAAGGTGTGCAGTTTCCTCTTCAGAGATGACAGGAAAGGAAGAAAGGGTAGCAAGGGAAGGGGGGGGGGAGAGTTGGGAGTGGAGAGAGGGAGGAGGGGAAATAGCTGAGTTTGTGGGGAATTGGAGGGTGATCTTGTGGATTTTGTCATGGAAATCGTCAGCCAGGGTTTGGGCAGAAAGGTAGGGAGGGATCAGAGGTGGAGGCACTTTAAGGAGAGAGCTGAGAGTAGTAAAGAGATGGCAAGGATCAGAGGCAAGGGAGTTAGTCAGATGGACATAGTAGTCTTGTTTGGCAAGAGCTATGGCTGACTGGAAAGAGACAAGCATGAATTTGAAGTGTAGAAAATCTTCAGGGGAGCGGGATTTGAGCCAAGCGTGCTCAGCAGAATGGGCACAGGAACGTAGATAGCGGGTAGTGGATGAAAGCCAGGGCTGGGGTGCAGAACGTCTCACAGGACGTGGGGTGGGTGGAGCGAGAGCATCCAGAGCTGAGGAGAGTGTAGCATTATAGGAAGTTACAGTCTCATCGAAAGACTTGGATGACATAGTGGAAGAAAGAGATGGAGAAATGGTGGAAGAGAGAGTCAAGGGATCAATAGCATGAAGGTTTCTAAATAGGTTGGAGGTGAGAGGACAAGGCTGAGGCAGTGGGAGATGAAGATTAAAGCTTAAAAGGTGATGGTCAGATAGGGGAAGAACTGAGTTACGGAAGTTCGAGGGTAAGGAACTAGAGAAAAATATCAGGTCCAGGCAGTGGCCATGCTGGTGAGTGGGGGCAGTGGAACAAAGTTGGAGGTCAAACGAGGAGGTGAGGGAGAGCAGCTTTAAAGCAAGAGGATCAGAGGGGTTAGCGACATGAATGTTAAAATCCCCAAGAATAAGAGTGGGGGAAGAGGAGTCCAGAAAGAAGGAAAGCCACGAGTCAAAGTCAGTGAGAAAGGTAGAAGCAGACTTGTCAGGAGGTTGATAAATAACAGCTACCCGAAGAGGAAGTAGAGTGAAGAGGCAGATGTAGTGGACTTCGAAAGAGAGAAAGGAGTGAGACTGAGGCAGCAGGAGGGGTTGGAATTTGCAGGAGGGAGAAAGTAGAAACCCAACACCACCACCACGGCCAGTGGGACGAGGTGTGTGGGAGAACTGATAGCCCCCATGGCAGAGGGCAGCAGTAGATGCGGTATCATCTGGGAGGAGCCAGGTCTCAATTAGAGCAAGAAGATGTAGAGCATTGGAGATAAAGAGATCATGAGTAAAAGCGAGTTTATTGGAGACAGAGTGTGCATTCCATAAGGCACATGAGAAAGGGAGAGTGCAAGGGGAAAGGAGAGGGATATGGATAAGATTAGACAAGTTGCGTGAGGATCTCTTCTCAGAGTGAGACTGAAATCTAGGGGGGGCCAGGATTAGGGTTGATATCTCCAGATGAGAGGAGGAGAAGGAGTAGCAGGCTACGGGGTAGAGAGGAGACAGTATGGCGGAAACGAGGGTGAGGTTGCCTTAGGGAGAGAGGAGAAGGTTGAATGAGAGGCAGAAAGTGATGAAGCTCAAGAGCTGATGATTGGTTAGAAGTCTATATGCTATGCAGCATATGTTATTTTACAAGCAATGAGGTAGCAATGGAGGTAGTAATGAGGTAGCAATGGAGGTAGTAATGCGGTAGCAGTGGAGTCTACACGCTATGCAGCATATGTTATTTTACAAGCAATGAGGTAGCAATGGAGGTAATAATGCGGTAGCAGTGGAGTCTTCACGTTATGCAGCATATGTTATATTTACCAGCAATGACTGGTTGTAGGAATTGTCAGTCCTTCGTTGTGGGCTACAAGGGAGCAGACACTATGGAGCTGGAAGGGAGCAGACACAGGGGGACTGAAAGGGAGCAGACATGGGGGGCTACTAGGGAGCAGACACTGGGGAGCTGGAAGGGGGCAGACATGGAGGAGCTACATGGTGGAAGCTGGAAGGAAGCAGACACGGGGGGAGCTGGAAGGGGGCAGACATGGGGAGGAGCTGGAAGGCAGCAGACACTTGGGGATGGGGCTGGAAGATGGCTGGATAATAGGAGGGGGGTTGGAAAAGAACTGACAGGGGGAAGGTGGGGACTAGAAGGGAGCTCACATGGGGGGTTGGAAGGGAGCGGAAAAGAGGGGAAGGAGGACGCTGGAGGGAAGGTGGGGGCTTGAAGGGAGCTGACACCCAGGGATGACACTGGAAGGCAGCTGGACAGAGGAGAGGATGACTGGAAGGGAGCTGACATGGGAGGGGGTGCTGGGACTGGAAGTTCGGTGATATCTGGGATGGTATTTGGACTAGAAGGGGTTGGACAATGGAGAAGAAGGGGGACTAAAAGGGAATAGACACCAGTGACAGTGCTGGGAATGCAATGGGGCTGACACTGGAAGGTACTGGGAGGGGAGGCTGTAAAGGAGGCTGATACTGGGGAGGGTTACTGGGACTGGAAAAAGGCTGATGGAAGAAAATGAAGAAAGCAAAAGGAGAAACAAGAAATGGCAGATGGACTATAGACCATAGAAAAAGAGCTAAGAGAAGACAGAGGAAAACAGAAACCTCAGATTGGGACCAGCATGATCAAAAATCATCAGACAACAAAGGTAGAAAAATAATTTTATTTTCAATTTAGTGATTGGACTTTGCACTATCTTTATATTTCAAACAGTCTCTCCTTATCTGGTGTGGCACCGCATGCGGAGTCTGGCTTCTTGGGGTTTCATTTTAATTTTTGTCTACATATTTTTATTTTTTACTTTTGGTTATAGTCACTTATTCTGTACTTGGTGAGGGTCTGTGTTCTGAGTGTGTAACCAAGGCTAGGTGTTCTGTTAACATGGAGTTTGTATGTAGGGATCTGTACTGTAGTAATTTGACAGTTTTTCAGATAGGTGTATGGAGGTTTTGGGGCCCATTGCAGTATTTGTAGTGCTGCTTTTTTCTGGCCCCTTATTGTATGAGTTTTGGAAGTGTATGCTGGTATGATATGGTAGATTTGACTTTGTAGATTCTCAGTGATTTTTGCAGTGTTTTATGTTAGTTCACAATATGCCTAGCACTGGAGAATGTTTATTATTGTTGTTAGTGAGATGACCAGAATCAGATTTTTTTTTTGATTATTACAGCCTAAGTATTTTTATTTTGGTTATGCATTTGCTCTTTTGCTGCAATTTTCTTACAACACCGGATTTGAAGGAGAAATACTAATATCGCTTGAAAAGAGTTCACAAAGCAGTTTTTGGAAAAAGGAGGGTAGGGTGCAGCCAACATTAATAATAATGATAGAGGGGCGCTAGAAACCCTAGCATTGGCCCTGCTTGGATGTGTTGGATAAAATCACAGTCCACCACTTCCAGTCTTTGGATCCAGAGAAGGCTCTAAGGAGCAAGTGCACACCATACCCACAGAGAAATTGTGGTGGGGAATATGTGTAGCAGGATATCAAAATCTTACCAATGCAATTTTAATAATGGAAGATTTTGGAGTTTCTGCTTTTAGTGCGAACTGTGATTTATTGTATGTAATGGGGAATGAACCTGCTTTTCCATCATTGGGCAGGTGTTGTGTCCACCTGAATCTTGGAGCATAATATGAAAGGTACTGTTTCTGGGTCTGAAGAAGGAACGAGGAGTTGGAAGGTGTGCCAGCATAGAAGGAGTACCGAGGGAAGCCGAGGAAGAGGCAAGGGTTGTTGCCTCTCTGCATGACTAGCTAGGTTTGAAACAGATAGAGGAACTTCCCAAGGCCAGCTAGACCTAACTGAGGAAGAGGCTGGCAGGTGCAAGAAGGGCCTGGAGGAGAGACCAGCTGGAAGTGATTTTTGGAAGTAACGGAGGCTACAGAATGCAGCCCATGTTTCTGGAAAGACTCCAGTAGCAGGAGGGATTTTTTGGTATCCCTTGGGAGGTAAGTGGAACCTTCTAGGTGCAATCCACCTCAACACCTGAGAAGGCCTGTTCTGAATGGGAGGAACTAGTCTTTTATTTCATCCCAAGCTCACAGACATTATTGATTTTGTGAAGTTATATCTTCCTATTATTCTTGTTGGGGAGGAGAGAAAGTTTCTCTATTTTCATATCCCTGATGAGCTAAAGAGGCAGTAATATGGTCAGTTTTTAAAAAGGAAGGTATGGATAAGAGTCAACTGGAAAATTATCAACAAATATCCAACATTTTCTTTTTGAGTAACATTGTAGAGAAGTTGTGTTATGATCAACTACAATATGTTAAAAATTATGACATTTACTGTATTATATATGGGCCAGTCAAGTTTCAGAAGGAGTATAGTACAGAAACCACTCTTTCAGTTATTTTGGATAGTGGGTTGAGGCAGGGAGACAGAAGAGGTAATTAGTTGCTCATTTAGTTAGATTTATCTTCCACAAAGTAGATGAGTAGGCACCTGGAGGAGGTTGGATTGTATGGATCTGCATTGTAGTAGTTTGCATCATTTTTTAGATGAAATGACAAGGTCAAATCTTGTGACCTCATATATCACCCTATGAAATTTCCCCAGGGCTCGATTCTCTGCCTTTTACTCTAAAATTTATTTGGTCTTTCTAGGGGGGATTATTCTGAAGTGTAATATAGAACATAACTTCTGCATACATTGACATATGATTGTTTGTCATATAGGGAAGGAGTGATGATCTAATAGTTGTTGAACAGTTGTCTTCCAATTTATCAAGGTCATCTTGCAATTTTCCACAATCCATATCTGTCTTTTTCAAAGGAGGCTGTATCCATTTGGTCAGTGCCTTCCTTCTTGCCTAAGTTGCTTTCTCCCTTTCATGTGAGCCAGGTGGTCTGCCTGCCCCCCTTCTCTAAGGAGCAGTGTAGGGGGAAGGATAAGAATCTTCACCTTGTGGAAGTTCAGAAGGTGCTTCTCTGGTACTTGGAGGTTACAAATTCCTTTCATAAGTCTGACTATCTTTTTGTGCTGTTTACTGGCCCATGCAAGAGTGAAACGGTGGCTAAGTTGACTTTGGGGTGCTGGATTAAGGAGGCCATTGCCTAGGTATATCTGATATGGAACTGGCTGGTTCAAAAGGATTTGCATGCCCATTCTATCAGGCATCCTTGTGGCTGGAGCAGAGCTTGGTAGCACCTGCAGACATTTGTCAGGCAGCAATGTAGAATCCCCTTCCACTTTTGTCAAGCATTACTGCTTGGATGTCCACGTGATGGCAGACACAGCCTTTAGCTCAAGGGTTTTGTAAGCTGATGTGTCTTCTTCCCACACAGAGGAGTTGTAGCTTTGGCACATTCCATTTGTCTAGCAGGATGATATGCAAAGTGACATTTTACTTACCAGTTAATGTCCTTTCCTTGACTCCTGCTAGATAAGTCCAGGGCCTGCCTCTGTAACTATATTTGCTTTGTTCTCTGCTGCGATTCCCTTGTGTCCTCTATGATTTTTATCCTTGGCTTTGCAGGTGTATTTTCTACTGACAGCCTTCTGTTTATGCTTTCCTATACATTGTTCTCTACTATTGCTTACTCCTTGTTGCCCACAATTGAGATTGTGTGAGGCTTGCCATGTTTCTCCCATATGTTTTTGGATGAACACTGAAGAGACCTCTGGTGGCTGAGGCAAATAGAGGCATAGGAGTGATGTCATTGAAACCTTGGCTTTTCATTGTTTCTTTTTTTCCACCAACAACCACTTGTCTGGCCTGTTCTAGCAGGACTTATCAGACGGCTGCCTGGGTGAGAATCTTCACAGTCTTGTCAAGTGCATATATCTATATGATTTGCAAGGTATTGTGGGCAATGTAGTTCATTCACACCAGACACAGCTGCTGACAATAATTTAGTTGTGCTCTTGGGTAAAGCCAATAAGATATTTATTTATGGGGTTATTTCTCCCAACACAGATATGCTTGGTAGCACATAAATTAGGTAACTTGCTTTCAGTGTTAACTTGGAAAAACAAAGTCAAAATCAGGAAAACAACAAATGAAAAGCTACAAAGCAAGAAACAAACTGTTCTTTTCAGATTAACTTCTGATTACTTCCCACACAGATACAGAAGTGATTCTCTCCTAGCTCACAAGCAATTAGGTAAGGCTTAATTGCTAGCAGTTACCAGCTGAAACCCCTTAGCTGGCTTGCCTTCCACTGTGTGGGTCAAATCCTGCTTCAGGAGCTTTTCTGAGTAGATTAAAGAACAAATTTGTATTTCTTTGTGATGGTTGCTGTACTTTATAACAGAAAGTTACCAACGGAGTTTAGATAGAGAGCAGTCCATATGAACAGGATCCTCATCTGCTATTATTCCCCCTTGTTCAACAAGCATGGGTTCAATATCATGGATTGGCACAGATGAATCTCTCAATGGAGCATTTTCAGGAGAATACTTGTTTCCCTGCTGTCTTTCAAGGTTATAGCTAGGGCATAGATCAGTGTTCATACCTGAGCTTCCATTGCTGCTAGAGTTCCTCTCTATATAGCCTGGCCAGTATGTAGTCCAGTTCTTATGTCCAGCCTTCCAATCCAGATCCCTGGACACTGGATCTCTCTTCACATACCTTCTGGCACAGGTCTTAGGGTCCCTTCCACATGCAGCCGTCTCCCTCACAGGTAGCCTCTGGTGATTCCTAGCTCTGCAGCACCATTCCTCTGGCTTTCCCCAGTCCAATGGTGTATGCTGGCCCTTGGAATACCTCCCAGTATACGTACTGCTTTGGACTCTTCTAGACCTCTCAAAGGCTTTTCTCCTCTTTCTTCCAGAGGGTTTCCTTGCCTCTCTGTCCGTCCGGTTTGGCTTCTGCTTCTGATGATCCTCCAGATGAAACTGATGATCCTTCTCTGGATATGCAAGGTGATCATGAAGATGGTCATCTGTAGAATAAACTCTACTCTTATTCTGCTTAGATGAGTGCTCCTCCCTAACACAGCACAGCTGTGCTAAATCAGGCCTTGCCCTTTGAGATGAGTGTTCCATCCTAGCACAGCGCAGCTGTGCTGAATCAAGCCCTGCTCTTTGCAATGAGTGCTTGGGGATTACCTCATAGCCCTTTTGATTGAACACACGTTTTCTCACTTCAGCTCCTCTCATGGCTGTTGGAAACCTGGTGCATTCTGGGACTGGTAGTCTTTTATGGCAAAATTCTGTTTTCTCATTTCTACCAGCACTGACAGGTTGCTTGTTCAGAGACACTTCACCTTTTCTATAGCCCCTTCCTGAGCTATGATAAGCTTCCTTATCACATACCCCCCTGCTTAAGTTATTACGGACTGGTTTAACTGGTGAAACTTCTTTCCTACAGTCCGTAATACCTATGAGAGTGTTATCTTTTTGAAGCTCACTTACTTCCTGACTGGCTTCAGGGTCATTATTATTTACAGGCCTCTCCTTCCAAGACTTAAGTACATTAATATGGTAGGTCTGCCTACGCCCTCTTGCATTTTCTACCATATAAGATACTGGGCTCACTTGTTTAACAACCTTCCATGGCCCTTTCCACTGTACTTCAAATTTTGGGGCTGTACCTGCTACTTGAACCAAAACCTTTTCACCAATGTTTAATTGGCGGCTTTTGGCCTTCCTATCATACCACTCTTTCTGGCGAACTTGACTGTCCTGCAGGTTCCTCTCAGCAACCTGCGACGTCCTTTTCAAACGTGCTCTCAAGTCACGTAGAAACAGTGGCACCTCCTGACTTCCTGGTTCAGGATCAATCCATTGTTCCCTCAAAATGTCTAACAAACCCCGTGGAGCCCTACCATACATCAATTCATATGGGGTTACACCTAGGGACACCTGAATTCTTTCCCTGCAGGCATATAAGGCAAAGGGCAATAACATATCCCATTCTTTTACCTCTCCTGCTAACCCCCTTCTCAACATTTGTTTGAGAGTTTGGTCGAATCTCTCCACCAAACCGTTTGATTGTGGATGGTAGGCTGAGGTTTTCACGTGATGAATGCCAAAGGCATCCCAGACCTGGGCCAAATATTTGGATACAAAATTGGACCCTCGGTCAGTCAACACCTCTCTTGGGAATCCCACTTCACAAAACAATTTTAATAGCTCTAAAGCTATTGTTTTTGCAGAAACATTCCTCAATGGTATGGCCCAGGGAAACCTTGTTGCCTGATCTACCATAACTAGGATGTATTGGAAACCTCGGGGCGTTTTGACTAATGGACCTACAATATCCATGGCAATGCGACCAATTGGGTCTGTGATAATTGGCATGGGGATCAATGGCACCACCGGTGGGTGAGCCGCTGTAACTCGCTGACACGCTGGACATGCAGCACAAAACTGGGCAGTTTCTTTGAAAATACCTGGCCAGTAAAAATGCTTAAGTATTTGATCCAGCGTTCCTTGCATCCCTTTATGACCTCCCACTGGATGATCATGTGCTAGTCTAAGTACTAGCCCTTTGAAAGTTGTGGGTACCACCAATTGTTTACGAATGGTCCCATTCCTGGGGTCCTGACTCTCTCTATATAATATGTCATTATCTAGTCTGAATCTGGGCAACTCCTCCCTGACCTCCTGAGCATACTTAAAAGCTCGGGTGAGAGCTTGATCAGCTCGCTGCTCTTGTGGAAAGTTAGGAAACTTTGCCACTAACTCAGCTGGCACCCAGGGTAAACTTTGACCAGCTAACATCTCAGCCCTACCCTGTGCTCTGCAAAGTCTCTCACGCCTCTTTTGTGCTTTCAACTTTCTTACTTTACCAGATGATGGGGTTATTAAATCATCATGAGAGGGTAAGTCTCCTAATAACTCTGTCTGCTCCCCCTCCTCCTTCTGCTGGCTCTCTACCTTAGCCTGTGAGCAGGTGGATACAAGGCCCCTCTTATTACCCATAGTTTGGCCTTCTGGAAGCTGAACCATCTTTTTAGCTAGGGACTGAGGACTTCCAAAGAAAGGCCCGGGAGCTATTTCCATTATTAAACCTTCTCCCTCCTTCTTTCCTAGCCCTTTCACTAGCCCCTGCTCAAATCTTGGCCAGTCCTTTCCTAGAACCAAATTAAAGGGTAGCCTAGGCACCACTGCTAACAGGACTTCCTCTTGTTCCCCCAGGCACTTAACCTTTAGCCTATAGGTGGGATATGATGTTGCAGCACCATGAATGCATCTGATGTGAACTTGGCTTTCAGGGGTTCTAGGCACAAATCCTTCTTGGGCCTCTATTCTCTGCCAAAGCCTTTCTGACATCATACTCTGGTCTGCCCCAGAGTCTAACAAAGCATTTATGGTAATTCCTTGCACATCAACCATCAAAAGAAATCCTTCCTTGGGCTGTTCTAACTCCACACCCATTAAGCTAGTGTGTGACTGGCATCCTTTTTCTAAGTGTCCCCATTTTCCACACTTGAAACATTTCTTTTCACTCCCCTGTGTCATCTGGTTTGGCACAGTACATTTATTTTCAGAAATACTTTTAACTATTTTCTTTTCTGATACAGCACATCTTGCCTCAGCACCTATCTTCAGAGGGCCACCCATTCTATGGCAAGCCTGCGTGGCTCCCAAGAATCTCTCTGCTAGCATGGTTGCCTCTCCAAGATTTTGGCAATTTTGCTGTATAAGGAAAGTGTGCAAATCTTTAGGCACCCCAGACATAAATTGTTCAAGCATTATAATATCTAATAACATTTCTACCGTCTTTTGCTCAGGCTCCAACCATTTTACAGCTAAACCTCTGATTCTCTGACTCAGAGCCCTGGGTGTCTCACCCACTCTCAATGTAACAGCTCTAAACATTCGCCTATACTCTGAAATAGACAACCCTAGGCGATCTCTAATAGCAGCCTTTACATCCTTATAATTCAAAGCCTGGGCTGCTGGCATTGCTCTGTAAGCTGCAAGCGCCTCTCCAGTTAATGAGGCTGCCAGCCTTACTGCCCACTGGGTCTCTGGCCATGCTAATGCTTGTGCCACTCTTTCAAAAGACTCTAGAAAATCATCAACATTATCATCTGGAGTTAGCTTCCCAAAACTAAATGCCCCAATCCCTTGATTGAGTCCCACACTGTCCACATGTGGTGTACCAGTGTTTACTGCTGGTCTTGCATCTGTTCCACTTTGGTTCTTCAGCTCAACTAGGGCTTGCACCAGATCAAGCACTGGCCTCTGCTGGTCCATTAAGGCTTTCATAGCAGTGTCCTGAGCCTGCTGTGCTAGCTCCTGCTGCCTGCTGAACTGGGCTGCCATCCATTCAGCTAGTTCCCTTGGATCCATCTTGAACCCTGTAAGAAAATACAAAGAAAAAAACACAGTGCACCACCTTCCAAACAGGTGTTTTTTTCTACACTCTTTTTTTTCAATTACCCCTGTGCCTACTCCCATCCACCACTAGACATGCCCAGGTACTTATTACCTTGTGTCAGTGATGAATCCAGCTCTGCACAGGGTCTTTTCCTCCTGGGACAGCTTCCTGGAACAACCCCTTTTCCTCCAAAGTGTAGTTGAGGGAAAATCTTTTTTTTTTCCAGCTTTAAACTTGAACTGTAGTTGTAATCCTCAGCAAGTAAATCCCCTTTGTGCAAAAGCAATCCTGCCAACTACGCCATTTGTCAGACGGCTGCCTGGGTGAGAATCTTCACAGTCTTGTCAAGTGCATATATCTATATGATTTGCAAGGTATTGTGGGCAATGTAGTTCATTCACACCAGACACAGCTGCTGACAATAATTTAGTTGTGCTCTTGGGTAAAGCCAATAAGATATTTATTTATGGGGTTATTTCTCCCAACACAGATATGCTTGGTAGCACATAAATTAGGTAACTTGCTTTCAGTGTTAACTTGGAAAAACAAAGTCAAAATCAGGAAAACAACAAATGAAAAGCTACAAAGCAAGAAACAAACTGTTCTTTTCAGATTAACTTCTGATTACTTCCCACACAGATACAGAAGTGATTCTCTCCTAGCTCACAAGCAATTAGGTAAGGCTTAATTGCTAGCAGTTACCAGCTGAAACCCCTTAGCTGGCTTGCCTTCCACTGTGTGGGTCAAATCCTGCTTCAGGAGCTTTTCTGAGTAGATTAAAGAACAAATTTGTATTTCTTTGTGATGGTTGCTGTACTTTATAACAGAAAGTTACCAATGGAGTTTAGATAGAGAGCAGTCCATATAAACAGGATCCTCATCTGCTATTATTCCCCCTTGTTCAACAAGCATGGGTTCAATATCATGGATTGGCACAGATGAATCTCTCAATGGAGCATTTTCAGGAGAATACTTGTTTCCCTGCTGTCTTTCAAGGTTATAGCTAGGGCATAGATCAGTGTTCATACCTGAGCTTCCATTGCTGCTAGAGTTCCTCTCTATATAGCCTGGCCAGTATGTAGTCCAGTTCTTATGTCCAGCCTTCCAATCCAGATCCCTGGACACTGGATCTCTCTTCACATACCTTCTGGCACAGGTCTTAGGGTTCCTTCCACGTGCAGCCGTCTCCCTCACAGGTAGCCTCTGGTGATTCCTAGCTCTGCAGCACCATTCCTCTGGCTTTCCCCAGTCCAATGGTGTATGCTGGCCCTTGGAATACCTCCCAGTATACGTACTGCTTTGGACTCTTCTAGACCTCTCAAAGGCTTTTCTCCTCTTTCTTCCAGAGGGTTTCCTTGCCTCTCTGTCCGTCCGGTTTGGCTTCTGCTTCTGATGATCCTTCAGATGAAACTGATGATCCTTCTCTGGATATGCAAGGTGATCATGAAGATGGTCATCTGTAGAATAAACTCTACTCTTATTCTGCTTAGATGAGTGCTCCTCCCTAACACAGCGCAGCTGTGCTAAATCAGGCCTTGCCCTTTGAGATGCGTGTTCCATCCTAGCACAGCACAGCTGTGCTGAATCAAGCCCTGCTCTTTGCAATGAGTGCTTGGGGATTACCTCATAGCCCTTTTGATTGAACACACGTTTTCTCACTTCAGCTCCTCTCATGGCTGTTGGAAACCTGGTGCATTCTGGGACTGGTAGTCTTTTATGGCAAAATTCTGTTTTCTCATTTCTACCAGCACTGACAGGTTGCTTGTTCAGAGACACTTCACCTTTTCTATAGCCCCTTCCTGAGCTATGATAAACTTCCTTATCACAGACTCAAGGAAAGGACCAGGGGTGGCTCAAGAGAATCTGCTGCCTGAGGCAAGGGATGAGGTGGGCCCCCCCCCTACAGCAAGGGGGCGGAGGCTTTCTCAAAACTCCAGTCAAGGACTGAATCAAACCAAAAAGCCGATTTAGATAATGTGGAGGAAATGCAAGGTATTTGCACACCAAGGAACTAAAAGAAAGAGCAAGAACTACAGCACTGTTTATAACACCAAATTATAACTCATGTTTATTTTATTGTTATAAACTGTGTTATGGTCCTTGTTTTTTTCTTTTTGAACATATATTTTACATCCACAGAACCCAGTCCCTCAACAATGGGAGAAGAGCAGAACTAAGACATTCACCCACAGAACTCAATATCTTAAAAAAAAAAATCTGATTCCGATCATCTCACTAACAACAACTAACATTCTCCAGTACCAGGCATATTGTGAATTAATACAAAACCCTATAACAAAGTCACTGAGAATCTGTAGAGCAAACCCACTATACCATACCAGCTCAACTTCCAAAACTCACATAAGGAGCCTACCCAAAAAAAGCATAACTGTAAATACTGCAGTGGGCCCTGGAACATCCAGACACCTATTTGAAAAGCTGAACAATTCAGATTACTACAGAACAGATCCCTATGTACAAACTCGATGTTAACAGAAGAGATGGCCTTGGTCACAAACTCAGAACACAGACCCTCACCAAAGTACAGAATAAGTGACCATAACTTAATAATAAACATATATAGATAAAAATTAAACTGCAACCCCAAAAAGTCAGATTCTGCATAAAATGCAATGCCAGAGAAATAGAAAGAGATGCATTTCCCTGTACTTTATAAAATATATACGATAGCACCAAGACTGTTCATTAAATTGAAAATAAAATTCTCTTCTACCTTTGTTGTCTGACCATTTTATTCTTGATCATGCTGGTTCCAATCTGAGGTTTCTGCTTTCCTCCACCTCCCAGTGCCCTCCCTGTCTACTTTCTTCCAGGGGTGGCATGAGGGTGATGCAGGAGTTTCATTCCAGCATTATTTGCATAAATTTAGTATACTTTATTTTAAAATGTATATGCCACCAATCTAAAATCCTAAGTGGCTTCCAAACATATACATGCAATTTAGTAAAGCTGATGTTACAATAAAACAAACATAATAATAAAGCATTAAATTTGATTAATGAAAAGCCACTTACACAGCCCTCTCCCCCCAATCAGACCATCACCAATCTGCACATCACATTAATTTTGCCATGACCAGATTATTGATGAGAAGGGAAGATAAAAAATGAGAAACTAATCCTGTTAGCCATGAATTCAAATGCTAGATTGGATTGTGCTAGAGCTGGAAAAGTCCGGAACTCAGCAATGGTAAATCTATCTGGCTACTAAACAAAAATAAATGGAGACATTCCCTTAAAATTTTAAATGTCTTTGAATTTGACCTGACAAAATATTTTAAATTTCAATCTGGCAGCATAAAGAACACAAAACTGCAAATCTCAAAGACAATACATATTTTAGTACCCCCCCCCCCAACCAACCGTAAAGTTGAGACCTAGAACCCAGAGTACAGGACCCATACAGCAAATCTACTATTCCATAACAGCACTAACTTCCAAAACTCACACAACATGGAGCATATCCAGAAAGAGCAGAACCACAAATATTGCAGTGGGTCCTAGAACATCCATATTCCTATTCAGAAAACTGAACAAGCCAGATTACTACAGCTTCCTACATAGAAACCCCATGCTAACTGAACATGTAGCCTCAGAACAGAGATAGATCTTCACCAAGTAGGGAATATATCAATACAAACTAAAAACAGACATATGTAGCCAAAAAATGCTTTTACCCATCAATCTTTAGATTTACAGAATTTCTTTCCCAAAATTATACTTTACTGCAGAGTGAGGCGAGAGAAAGAACTCTCACACACAGGCATCTACATTTTCAGCAGAAACTAACATAATGGCTCAGGGCAAGAAGCTTTAGTGCAACTAATACCACCTCGGTGTGTGGTCTTAGTTGCACCTGCAGCCATTTTGCCACACTGAAATGCAGTAACTGCAGGGGGATGTAACTGCTTTCCTGCAGTTAGCCTATGGCCCTGCGTAATCAAACTCTGGAATTAGTTACCAGAGGATTTAGCAAAAGCTGTTAGTATAGCTGGGTTTAAAAAGGTTAAACAAGTTCCTGGAGGAAAGGTCTATAAACTATTATTGAAGAGGACCTGGGAAATCCACTGCTTGCCCCAGGACAAGCAATGCGGAACCTGCATGCCTTTTTGGGAATCTGTCAGGCACTTGTGACCTGAATTGGCCACTGTTGGAAACAGGATACTGGGCTTGAGGGACCTTGGTCAGACCTAGTATGGCGCAGAACTTAGGAAACATGCTGCTAAAATGCTAAACAAGAGGGGATCAACAGCACCCATGCAGCATCTCCCACTTCCAGAAAAGCAGGGGCGACTTAGTGTTCCAACATTGCGCTTTCCACCCCCTGAAAAACAACAGTAACTTTGTGACCAAGAAGTGCTTGGCAACTCCAACATAACTCCTGAAACTGTGCATTGGACCAGTATGGTGTTAATATAAATATATATTCTGCAAAAAACAAACAAACAAAGGAAATGCAAGATGCTCGCACACTAAGAAACTAAAATAAAAAGTGAGAACCACGTCACAGTTTATAGAACCAAATTATAAAATTATAACTTATTTTATTTTGTTATAAACTGTGTAATGGTTCTTGATTTTTCTTTTTGCATATATATTCTGCATCCATAGAAACCTCTCCCTCAACAATGGATACAGAGCAGAAGTAGGACATTCACCCACAGAACTCAATATATTTAAAAAAAAATCTATATTGGGAACTAATATAAAACCCTACAAAAGTCACCGAAGATCTACAAGGCCAAATCTACTATACCATAACAAGTTAAACTTCCAAAACTCATATAAGGGGCCTACCCAGAAAAACAATGCACTATAAATACTGCTTTAATCCCTAGACCATCCATACACCTATTTGAAAAGCTGAACAAGTCAAATTACTACAGAACAATATAGATCCCTATGTACAAACTCCATGTCAACAGAACACATGGGGGTATGTTTACTAAACTGCGGTAATGTAGCATCAGCTATGTTAATGCGCGTTAATGTTACTTAATGCACGTTAACGTCACCGGCCGCGGTAAGTCCCGCAGAGGGTGGAGAGAGGGCGGAGAGAAGGGGTCAATGGGTGGGGAGTGGCTCCTGCTACACTAACGCGGGGAACTGAAGGGCCAAACATTACTGGGACTGAAAACCTGTCGGTAGTTGCACATTTACAGGAGTGTGAAACCATTTCAGCGACAGCAATGTACAACATAGGCAGGGAGCCCAAGAAAAGTGATAGTAGTGCTCCATTTGCAGCAACAGCATAGTGCCCAAGTATGAAAGGCCACTATGGCAATGGTGCAAATGGGGCATAGGGGGCTTCAGGCGAGACATGCATTGGGGACAGCTGGGGCACAGGGTGGACTAGGCTGTCACCCAGGTGGCACCTATGAACATAGAAACTGGAAATCAGCAGGACAGCAGCTGACCAAGGCCAAACATGCCCAGTAGTCGGTGTTCCACACTGTCCTATCCAGGGGACATTACCCAGCAAGTACCCCAAAGGTCACACAGGTACCACTATGCCTGTTATATGGCAATCAGTGCACATCTGGGGACCACTCTGACAACCCAGCAAGTGCCCCAAAGGTCACACAGGTACCACTATGCCTGTTAGAGGGCAATCAGTGCACATCTGGGGACCACTCTGACAAGGGTCCACAGACCTTACCCAAACACTTCGTAAACCCAGCTAACTGAACACCCATTACTGCAGCCCCTAGTAAGGAAACATATATACACCCAGTAGGCCAAACTGGGTACACTGTAACTGAGGTGCCTGCCCTAGCCTGTCCACAGTCAGCTGTCACAACACAATCTACCTACATCTACCTGGTCCACCCTAGCCAATAGTTGCTAGAGCACCAACCTGACATCCCCCCAGCCATCTCTCCCCCATGTGGAAGGGACATAACATTGGTAGGCGGTGATGGGGGGGGGATGTGTGGAGAGGGAGGTGTGGTCTAGTGGTTGGGGTAAGGTACCTCAGGCCGGAAGGTCAGGGGTTCAAATCCCACTAGAGGACAGCAACTTTGGGCCGGAAGGACTGGGGTTTCTAGTCCCACAGGTGCTCCTTGTGGTCTTGGGCAAGCCACTTAACCCTCCATAGCCCATGTTCCCTGTAAGTATTAGCGTATGTGTCTCTCATATCCCCTCATGTTAAATGTATCACCCAATAGTGCTGTGACCACTTTGATTGAAGGATAAGGTGGTATACAAAACTGTCTAAATAAATAAAATAAAATAAAATGTGTGGATGTCCATGTATGCCTCGCCATCCCAGACCCCACACCCTAGGAACCCGCCTACCTGCACAGTGGATGGCCTGGGACTGCGCATTACCAGCACCGACAGCATATGGTCATATCAGCATGGCAGGGGGGTATGTGTTTGTGCTGGAGGGGGCAGTGGCACCTGCCTGCAGTGGACCTAGGCCATGCCCTGTACCAGTACGTGGTGTGCAGTGCAACAGAAAAGGTCTGGCTGAGGAAAAGTAAAGGTAGCCCCAGGGACTGCTGTGCATGTGTGGTGCAGTATACACAGCCAGTGTGTCCCAGAGCAGAGGGTCACAGGTTCAAGTCCCAGCTGTGGATCCTGCCAAGCATGTCCCTATATCTTACCCCTACAATGCAGATACAACATCAACATGTACAATCACCAAAACAGCAGCAAACAGGGGTACAAACACTCACTCACACAGGCTCCATTATCCAAAGCTTCATGGAGAGTCAGGCTGTTGGCCCCAGCACAAAGCTGCAGTTATCACCAGAGTACTACCACTACCTCCTGCACAGTTTAGCAATCTCAGCACTGTGATCAGGACCAGTGTGGCAGGCAGGGTTGCCAACCACCCCTATCTTTGCACAATGCTGCAATAGGAGTGTGTGTGTATGTCTATCTATCCATTGTTTTGTGGCTGCCCACATCACACTGGGCCCACAATGTCCCACTGTTACCAGCATTAGCCTGCATATGTGCATAATGAGGAGCAAGGTATTGTGGGTATGGCCCGGACAGGGTGGATTGGCCAGGATGCATCTGCACAGGGTATAGGGCAATGGCTGGGACACTGTAGTGCCTGACCACCACCTGCATGGACAGGGCGGACACAGTATGTCATGCTGGGAGGTCACTCTCACTCTGACCGAGCAGTGACCATGGCATGTCTATGTTCCCACATAGTGCTCTACACTATCTGTCTCCAGTGATACCTGTGTGTTCCTAGTCCTGGGCCACCAGTCACTGCTTGGTGTCTGTGCTGTATGTCCCACCTTTTGGTGCACATAGTTCCTCTGTAAGCATGCACTATGGACTGGCTAGTGGACTATCTGCAGTTAGTCTATGCATGGTTGGAACACCTTGTAGGGTGCTGCAGGTGCAGTCTGACTGTGCCATCTGCTGGTGGATGTCAGACTGTGGTGTAGGGCAGTTGAGGTATTCCAGGCCTACCCACAGCATTACTGCTGGTCTGCCACTGCCCCAGTCACAGGTATGGCTCTAGCCCACCAACCCAGATCTTTTGCCAGCAGAATGGGGGTTGCTGGTCCTATAGCCATTCCTCAGGGCTCAGGCACCTGTCCCTCCACTCCCTCACCTATAAAAAGGGTGGTTGTGGACTCTTTGTGGGTATATAGTGTTTACCACTTTGACCTGTAGAGGCACTGCTACATAAACCTCATGTGAGTCTAGACATTCCTATGCCCTGGTAACAGGTGCCCATGGCAGCCAGACCCTAACACTGGGTATGCACTAATCTGGGTGGTGTCTGGTCCCAGAGGACCACATGTGACTGCAGAATTACCTTCAGATGTACTGCAAGGAACACCTGTCACATGCTGGTAGTGATGGAGATGTACAGCAGGACCTATCTCTAGTACCACAGGTACTGCAGATCTAGTGCTGGGCGCCCATCCTAACCCTCAGGGTGAACACAGAACCTGCACAATGGCATAGTCTGTAGCTACACTGTGCCAGTATCGCGCAATGTCAGTTCGTTTTTCCAAGCTGAGGTACCAGAGAGGTGCAGATCCCATTTGATGATCAGCTGTAGACAGCTATTCAGCATGTGCATTGCATCATGGGTACTGGTGGGGTTACCCTATCCTGTCAATCAGAGCAGTTTGTGCGGTGACCTGCAGTCCTTCTGTACCCAACCATTGCTATAAGACAAACCATGGAGGTATAACCCACTGGTTTGTACAATGACATTCTAGGCAGCGGTCATGGGTTCAATTCCTCATTGTTCCTTCTTTTCATGCCTGTCCTACTCAAATAGTTTCCATGCCTGTAACAGTCATATTTTTGCAGATCTGTGCTGCCAGCCCTTAATACCCTCGCCACAATTGCCAACAATCCTTCAGTCCATCTATCTGCATCTGTCAGCTGTGTACAGTCCTGTCTTCCTGTGCAGGCTGCCATCCCATGTCCTGCACTGGTACTCTTTCCTGCATTGCACCTCTTCGTGCTTACCTCGCCTGTGCCTGATCTGCATGGCACCACCACTCCTCTGTCCACCCATCATTGTATCTATCCTGCCACCTCTGCCTCCACTGGGGGACACGTATTCCCATCATCTGCCACCCACTATCATTGCAGTACTTTACATTGCCAACACCCTGTGCTGTGGTACAGCTGCCCCCAACATGTTTGCCAACATTACTGGCAGCCACATAGGATGCGCGCAGATATGGCTGGCTCAGCAGCTCCCAGCTCTCCCTCCTTCAGTCACCTGTTCATTGCTTTTCCTCGGTGCACTATCCAGTGTTAGGGTTACATCTGTTTCTATGCCTAACAGGTCATGCATGTCAACCTGAGGCACCTTGCAGCCCTTAGGGCACACTAACCTAGGAACAGTAGCATTGTTAGGGCACGTTAACCTATGCTACCATAACCCAAGGTGCCTTCTAAGGTGCCTTAACCAAGGAGCCCTATAAGGTGCCTTAAGCTAAGGCACCATATAGCCCTTAGGGCACCTTATATTAGGACGCCTTATAAGGCACATCAGCCGAATGTGCCATGTAAGGCACCCCAGCTTAATGTGCCTTATAGGGCGCCTAAGCCTAGGCACCATATAAGGCTCCTTAGCCTAAGGTGCCCTATACGGTGCTTTAGCCTGGGTGCCTTATAAGGTAATGCACGGTGAATCCAAGGCGCACTGTACCACGCGTTAAGCACCTTGTAACGCACGTTACCTGACAGAGCTTGCCATAACGAAGCACCGCCCACTCCTTTATATGGGCATCCGTAACATTACCGGGGAAGTTAACGAAGATAACATTACCACAGTTTAGTAAACATACCCCATGGCCTCAGTCACACACTCAGAACACAGACCCTCACCAAGTACAGAATAAGTGACTACAACCTAAAATAAAAATAAAAATCTGTAGACAAAAATTAAACTGAATCCCCAAGAAGCCAGACTCTGCATGCAGTGCAACATCAGATAAATAAGAAATGCAGTTCCCTATAAAGTTCTCCTTTGTTGTCTGACCATTTTATTCTCTGATCATGCTGGTCCTGATCTGAGGCTTCTGCTTTCCTGTCTTCTCTTAGCTCTCTTTCTATGGTATATAGTCCATCTGCCATTTCTTGTTTCTTCTTTTGTTTTCTTCACTTCCTTCCATCAGCCTATTTCCAGTCCTAGTAACCCTCCCCAGTATCAGCCGTCTTTTCCAGTCCTCCCCTCCCAGTACCTTCCAATTTTAACCCCCTTGGATTCCCAGGACTGCCACTGGTATCCATTTTCTTCCAGTCCCCCTCCTTCCCCACTGCCTGCCCCTTTGTCCAAATATCATTCCAGTGCCAGTGCTCCCTCCCTTGCAGTCCCCACCTCCATTACCCAGCCACCTACCAGTCCCATCCCGAGGTGTCAGCTCCCTTCCATCCCTTTCCTCCCTTCCCTAGTGTCATCACACTTCCAGTACCCTCCAGTACCATCTCCAGGTATCAGCTCCTTTCCAGCCCCCTCCCCCCCCCCCATGTTAGCCCCCTTCCAGTCCCCACCTTCCCCTGGGTCAGCCCCTTCCAGTTGACACAGGGGAAGGTGAAGGAACTGTGCAGGAGTGAAGGAGTAGCCTAGTGGTTGGGGCAAGGTACTTCAGGCTGGAAGGTCAGGGGTTCAAATCCCACTAGAGGACAGCAACCTTGGGCCAGAAGGACTGGGGTTTCTAGTCCCACAGGTGCTCCTTGTGGTCTTGGGCAAGCCACTTAACCCTCCATAGCCCATGTTCCCTGTAAAATAGTTATCTCCAAGTTATAATGCCCTGTTCAATGTAATTTCAGTTTGTTCAATGTAAACTGGACTGATGCAGAATAGCATGGTATATAAGAGAATATAAATAAATAAATCCCACCCCCAAAGGAAGTTACCATACAGGCTCTGCACTGGTTTGGCTTTTCATTTAAACTGAATAACGCTAACTCAGCCACAGCTCTCTAAGAGGCAGGACTCTCAGCTGCCAGTAAAGGGAGAGGGTGAGTCTGCCATTGCGGAGAAGTGGACTTGGCAGTGGCAACAATTTGTGCATTTTTTTAAACTTTTGAAGGCTGAGTGAGGTGGCTGTTTAGGAAGCATTTTTTGCCACCCTCAAAACTTTGCAGCCTGAGGCAGCTGCCTCACTCTGCCTCATTATAGAGCCGTCCCAGGAAAGGACATTAACTGGTATGTAAAATGTCATCTTCTGCATGTAACACAGGCTTTACACATAGACAAAAATGTATAAAAATTACCGCCTAAATGACTACAAGCTGAACACCCAGCACATTTGACTTCCTTACTAGAGCTGTATGAACCAAGAAGAATTCTGCATTACCCTAAACAATTATTGGTAATGATTTCACTGCCAGCACAAATAAATTTGACTTAGAGGTGGAATCTGGCCTTCAGTTATGAACTCACCATCTTTAACAATGAGAATGGACGAGGAACAACCCAAACTAGAACTACACGATGCAAAGTTCAACATTAGGAATCACCACCCAGGAAAAGGATCTGGGCATGATCATGGAGATACATGCTGTAGAAACCCTCTGCCCAGTGTGCAGCTGCAGCCAAGAAAGCAAATACAATGGCAGGAATCATAAGGAAAGGAATGCAGAATAAAATCAAGGATATTATAATGCCTCTGTATCAGTCCATTGTACAACTGCACTTTGAATATTGTGTGCCGTTCTGGTAGCTATATCATAAAAAAGGATATAGTGGAATTAGAAATGATACAGAGAAGAGTGATCAAAATGATAAAGGGGATGGAAGGATACTACTACAAGGAAAGGCCAAATTACTGACTGGACTTTGTGCTGAACTTAATTCTGAGCTTTAAAGTGTGGGTTGGGAAGGGCACTGAGAACTAGCCTTGTGAAGGTAACAAGCTGGGAAGTGATTGCTGGATAATTAAAGGAAAATAAAAGTGTGTGTGTGTGTGTGTGTGTGTGTGGGGGGGGGGGGGGTTGGCTTTGAACTGTTGTTTGCCTGATATTTTAAAAGCCCCTTGCTATCGCATGCCATGCTATACCACATCACCGCATAATTCAACTCTGGAATTCATTGCTGGAGGATGCAGTAAAAGCTGTTAGTATAGCTAGGTTTAAAAAAGGTTTGGACAAGTTCCTAGAGGAAAAGTCCATAAATCATTATTAAAGTCGACTGAGGAAATTCACTGCTTACCCCTTAGACCACCTGGCTAGGACAAGATGGCATACAGAAACTGATGGAACTACCACTATGAATATGTAAATGCTATATACAGGGCAGAATTTAAGCTCTTGGCTCCCATAGGCATGAAATTTAGATGCGCTTGTTTTGGTCAGGAGGAGAGAAGAAGAGTCTGGCAGATTCCCCCCCCCTCCATATTTTGTTTAGAGGTTGAACCTGCCGTTCTATTTTTTGCAATGTGAAGGTTATTTAAATTTGTTTTGATTCAAAAAACTAGAGGGGATAACCTGCTGTTGGGAAATTTGGCTTAAATTTGACTTAGGTCTGCTGTATAGGTTGGCTTTATATGACTGCACCCTTGCCTGGTGAAACTACACAGTATATGGATGGCACAGAAGACAAGAAGACAATACATATGAGCTATATGAGAGTATATGCTTGCCATAAGATAATAGATGCGGCCTGCTATTGGGTAACCATATTCTGGATAGAAGTATGCAGAATATTGAAGCCTAGCAAGAAAATACAGGCCCAGCTAGGAATTCAAAGAATTCAAACTAATGAGCACAAGCACTCTCTCTTGCCCTGAAGGTTTCAATTAGTGCCAGGAGAAGGAAAAACACAGGAAGGGGCAGAGGTCACAGGCCATGCATAGATAGGCAGACCTTGATAAGTAGATCCAGATGTATAAACATAAAAGGGTCCTCCCCTGGGGAAAAGTTTTATAGGAAGCCTAGAGGCCCTGCAAACACCTAAGAATTTATGATGATTTCACTGAAACTAATTTGAAGCAGACATTTGAGGCAAAGAGAAATGTATATAAACCAGCCATTTTAAAGAATCGGGGGCAGTACTTTCTCCCCTTACAGAGAGAAGGTGCTGTCCGTCATCTCTAGACAGGCATTTGCTCTTTTACTATTTTATAATCACTTTTGTTATTCTAAATAAAAGTCTTCGTAGCTAAAGCAACTGCCGTCTAAGTAATTCATTGGTAATTGGTGATATTTGGGGAACTGTTTGTGGGAACCAGGCCACACTGCACAGGGCAGCAAGTACAACCCTAAACAAAAGCATAGAGGGGTCAGTCTACAAAGAGCAGCAGATACAACTCTAGCCACTTTAGAACTGAAACAAGTAATGTGGTGGGGGAGATGGGGGAGGAGTATGTTTGTGTCAAGAAGAAAAGAAATCCTTCTTTGTATTGCTTCTGTGTTACAAGGGGCAATTAAATAATTAGCACTCTGGCAGGAGGCACTGACTTCAAAAGGCTTTCTAAATCTTGGCGCTGGAGGCAACTGCCTCTTTTGTCTATGCTAAATCCCGGCCTGGATATTGTTAGGAATACCTCCGGGATATACAAGGAACCCCAGAGAAGAAGGGGGTTCTAAAGACCTGGGTACCAAAATGGAAGACAGGGAACCCTAGGAAGTGGAAATCCTGTCCTGTGGGAGGGCTCTTTAAAACTCTGCAGAACAGAAAAAATGCCAGGAGGGAGGAGTTTGAGAGGGACAGGAAGCAGGAAGTAGAAAGATTCACAGAGAGGCTAGAGGAGGAGAGGAGAGAAGAAGAGACAGAGGATCCAGTGGAGTCCATGTAGAGAGAGCCTTGGGAACTGGAAACTGGGGGTTCTGCAGAGCCCATGGAAATAGAGGCTATGGAACAGAACTTATCAGATGTTAACAGTTTGTCAGACCTACCAGAGGACAGCGAGATGCAGATAAGTTAAAAGAAATCCCCCACTTGTTTCTTTGGGATTCTTTTATAACTCCTATGTGGGAAAGAAAGACTGGCTGTTGGTTATTTGGCGCTTTTGTTTTTGGCAGTGTGGTTGCTGCCACAGCCTAGGGGCTACTTGGATACTCAGGCTGAAACTTTTCCTTTTGAGAGATTTGGAGTTATAAATAAGCAAGAGACTAAGAGGTATGATATCGCACAGAGTCCGCTACTGTGGTTTAGTAAACATACCCCTAGGTTTTGGCATAAGGAGTACCTCCCCCTCTAATTAATCAAGAGGAAAGCAGGATGTGGTCCTGGACAAACTGAATTGATTGACAGCCAGAGCTTTACAGTTAAAAAAACAAAGGATTACTATTCAGCAAACTCAATGAACTAAGCATAGGCTGTGTTTGTGCTGTTCTGAAGTTATTTTGTTTGGACTTGGAGAATTGGGTTATGTTGTATCTGTAAGCATCTGACCTTCCTCAGGATTCTGCACCTATGGGAGCCGAAGAGACCCCAACAATGTGTAACACTTAACTTGCCATCACAAATGTGTATGCAAGATGTCCCAGATCCTGTCATGATGCATATGTACTCTCACAATCCAGGCTTGCAGAAGCTGGTGCCACTGGACAACTGGGAGATGCATGGCTGCGAGGTAAGTCAATCCGTTTAATGACATAATGGTATTGCACTATGAGATGTTGTTACTTCCACAGGGCTGCTGCACAGGATGAATTCCCCATTGCTTATCAACCACTGTAGTACTGCAAGTGGAACCATCAATCCCTCCTACAATTGTGACCCTTGGAAGGGCAAATACCAGCACCTCACATGTGCAAGCACACCTAGACAGGTGTCCATATGCACTCCCATGGCCTACAGTAATTTCTGTCTACATTGCTTATGCCATATGAAACTATTCACCATGCAGTGTGTGTCACCTGCCTGTTACTGAACAATTCCCCATTGTCTTCTCTCCCCCAAAGATGATTGGGGCTATCCTCTGAGAACTTCTCTCTAAACACCTGTGAGTCAGCCACAAATAGGCACACCGGTGAACTAGATGTGTTAGAGTGAACCTTTGGAGTCCTCAAGAGTAGGTTCAGCTTCCTGGACAGGAGAGGAGAGGAACTCTTCTACTACAGCCCTGAGAAAGTAGATGACATCTTTACAACCTGTTGCATATTGCACAACATTGCCCCTAGAAAGGCATAGATCTACTAGAGAAAGATATAGATGAGGGCCCAGACAAGGTTTCAACTCTGGGATGACACTAAGCCAGAGATAGCCACCCTCTGTAGCAGCTGTGGTTATAAGGAATAGACTCATATAACAAAACCTTTAGTGTAAGTACATGTGCATTTGCTTACAGGTGTGAGGCTGACAGTATGTATACAATATTAAAGACTTGATGTGCTCTCTTCCCTCTGCCCCCAGGGCTGATGCAAGATAGTGGGAACCATAGACTAACGTTCAACCTTTGTGTGGGCTCCTCCTTCATGTAAAGGAATATGCTGATGGCTCTGAGTTTGTGTAACTATCAGAATCTTGTGTTGAATGCTGCTGCCCCAGGCAACTGCCTAGTCTTATCCAATGATTCGGCTGGCCTAGGCAGCTCCATACCTAGCCCTGTGCGAGCAGTGCAGCCGCAAAGGGTGCAAAGGAATAGGGGTACATTTGAGGCTGCTGGTTTCAACTCCCCATCACACTGCTTGCCCTTGCTCCACCGCCACCGCTGCTTTTAGTGTTACCATATTACACCACTTCTGTATCACTTGCACTGGCTACCTATCGAGTTTCGTATTCACTTTAAAATTCTCACTCTAGTTTACTGAGCCATTTACACCCAAAAGCCTCAGTACCTCACTGACTTTCTACAGTTCCACACTCCCACTCATTTCCTACATTCAATCCATATCAATCGCCTTCACCTCCCCTCACCCTCACACGCACACCTTCAATCAACCCGGCATTCAGCTTTTTTCTTCCATGGTCCAGCCCTGTGGAACTCCTTGCCCGCCTCACTCCGTCTTGAAACAAACTATCCTCCCTTTTAGTCACAGTTGAAAACTCATCTCTTCACCACAGCTTATAACCTCCCGACCAGGGGGATGGGGGGTGTTTGGACCCATGGCAGATTATGTACCACCACACAACCCACCCTCTGGGGCTCAGGGTGAGAAACAGGATCACCCACCAATAGATCCACATTCTACCTCCCTGCAATGGTAGCAGTAGAGGTAGAATAGAGTAGAGTCCTGCTGGGGAACAGACACCCTACAGGGCAGGCAATGCAGAGCTGTACACATCCATAAAGCAATAGCAGACAGACAGTAGGTCTGGAAATTCTCAGCTGCCCCCCACCACTATTTGACATTCTCCAGCAGCAAGCCTCCAGACGCTGCACCCTGCAAGGTGTTCCAGCAAGACACATACTAGCTGAGACAGTCTGCTAGCTAGTCCATAGTGCATGGTACTGGAGAAGATACATGTACCCAGAACTGGGATATCAGCATACACACCAAGTAAATAAGTCAGTGATTGGGCCCCAAAAGGAACCCATAAATATCAAACAAGAAAAATACTATATAGCAGTATGGGGGAACCTAGTCATGCCGTGGTCACTGCTCAGTCAGGGTGAGAGTGACCTCCCAGCAGGACATGCTGCGGCCACCCTGTCCGTGCAGGTGGTGGCCGGCCACTACAATGTCCGAGCCATTGCCCTATACCAGCGATGGCGAACCTATGGCACGCGTGCCAGCTGTGGCACGCGAAAGCCTTGCAGCTGGCACGCGGGAAGGTCCGCAAAAAAGAAAAAGCTGGCTCTGACTGCTGCCGCGGACGCGGCAAGGGCAGAATGCAATGTCCCGCGGGGCCCCCTCCGCTCGCTAAGCCCCTCTGCAAGGGCTTTCAGATTCGCGAGGGAGAGCGTCTCCCTCGCGTCTCTGTTAAGCCCGCAGGGGCTAATGGGAAATTTCCCATCAGCCCCTTCGAGGGTATGATTGGAAATTTCGAAATAGCCCCTGCGGCCTTAACAGAGAAGCGAGGGAGAAGCTCTCCCATGCGTATCTGAAAGCCCTTGCAGAGGGGGCCCCGCGGGACATTGCATTCTGCTGCTGCAGCGGCAGCAGCCAGAGCCAGCTTTTTTTTTTTTTTTAAAATTTGCCAGGGGGGGGGGGGATAGGACTTCTAATGGGCTAGGGGGGGGGGGTTAGGACTGCTAATGGGCTGGGGGGGGGGTTAGGACTGCTAATGGGCTAGGGGGGGGGTTAGGACTGCTAATGGGCTAGGAGGGGGGGTTAGGACTGGTAATGGGCTATGGGGGGGTTAGGACTGCTAATGGGCTGGGGGGGGTTAGGACTGGTAATGGGCTGTGGGCTGATTGGGGCTGACTGGAAATGGGGTGATGGGGGGTTAGGACTGGTAATGGGCTATGGGGGGGGTTAGGACTGCTAATGGGCGGGCGGTAGGACTGCTAAGGGGCTGGGGGGGGTTAGGACTGCTAAGGGGCTGGGGGGGTAGGACTGCTCATGGGCTAGGGGGGGGGGTGAGGACTGCTAATGGGCTGGGGGGGGTTAGGACTGCTAATGGGCTAGGGGGGGGGGTTAGGACTGGGAAGTGGCGATGGGGGGGTTATGAATGGTAATTGGCTATGGGGGGTTTAGGACTGCTAATGGGCTGGGGGGGGTTAGGACTGGTAATGGGCTGTGGGCTGATGGGGGCTCTCTGGAAAAGGGGTGAGGGGGGGTAAGGACTGCTAATGGGCTATGGGGGGGTTAGGACTGGTAATGGGCTAGGGGGGTGTTAGGACTGCTAATGGGCTAGGGGGGGGTTAGGACTGCTAATGGGCTAGGGGGGGGTTAGGACTGGACAGGGGCGGTGTGCTGAGGGGGGCTGTCTGGAAATGGGGTGATGGGGGGTTAGGACTGGAAATGGGCTATGGGCTATGGGGGGTCAGGACTGGTAATGGGCTTTGGGCTGATGGGGGCTGTCTGGAAATGGGGTGATGGGGGTTAGGACTGGTAATGGGTTATAGGGGGGCTTAAACTGAAAATGGGGTGATGGGGGTTTAGGACTGGAAGTGGGTTGATGGGGGGGCTAGGACTGGTATTGGGTTGGGGGGTTGCTAGGACTGGAAATGGGCTGATGGGGGGCTAGGACTGGAAATGGGCTGATGCAGGGACTAGAAGGGAATGGATGCTGGGTGAGGCTGGAACTAGAAGGGAGCTGATGTTGGGGGAGGATTAGAATGGGATGGGGCTGGGAGAGTAAAATGGAGAGGGGAAAAATATTTTGTGTGGGAGGGATAAAAAAATCTACAATTGGCCGGGTATTGGGAGAGTAAGTGGGGATTGAGGATGGAGGGGTAAAATTTGAGTGGATGAAATAGGAATGAGGAAAGAGCAAAAGGAGAAAGATTAGTATGTTAAAGCGGATGTAGAGAGAGAGAATGGAAAAAAAAAAACTAGAAGAGAGAAGAAAGGACAAATGGACAGCAGATGATGGAGAGTTAGCAGAAAACATGAAGAAACCAGAAGAAAGTGGCTGGAGCAATTGCAACTGTGTAACTGAGCTGAGGTATTCTGTTTATGTAATTCCTTTTTGACATTGCCACTTGTTCTCTTTCCCCAGTAGGTCATGTATTGTTATTCTCTGAAATGTATTGGTTTAATATTTGCAGTGTTGCCTTTTGATAGGTATGGTATGGTGCTTTGTGAGTCCTGGTAGTGCTGTTAGGATACGGCGGGTTTGCTATTGGTTCTAAATGGGCAGTGTTTGTAGTAGTTCCTAATGTGCCTGGCGGTTGGCACTGGATTATAGTAATGTAGAAATCTTTTAGTCTGTCTTTATCCATACACTCATTAAGAGACATGTTTACTAAAAGTTAGTGTATGTTAGCATTATGCAAATATTTATGCAAATTGACGTGCTGGCACTTTGAGGAAATTCTTTGGTTTTGTGCGGCAGTTTGGGCACTCGGGCTCAAAAAGGTTAGCCATCACTGCCCTATACTATGTACAGATGGATCCAGGCCAGGCCATCCTGACCTGGCTATTCGCACGGTACCTTGCTCCTCATTATGCACATTGGCAGGCCAATACTGGCAACAGTGCTAGCAGTGTGGGCTGTGGATGGTGTTTGCAGCCACCACACACTGGATAGACAGACACACACTCCCCACACCTATGCCAGCACTGTGCAACTATAGAGGTGTTTGGCAGCCCTGGCCACCGCACCAGTCCTGGGCACAGTGCAGGCATGGCTATGGTATGCAGTACTGTTGGGGTCACTCCCCAGGGTGGTAAACACTGTCAGACACAAGACCTGTAGCACACTCCACAGACATCAGAAAGGTTGATATGATGCAGCTCAATCAGCAAATTTTGCTTAACTTTGGAATTGCTATCTGCCAGTAATCATAGCAACCATTTGATAGATGTTTACCGCATTCCCAGGTTTAGGGTGGCATTGCCAAGGTATGTAAGTGCTAGTATTGGGAGATGCACGCAGGGCCCAACATCCTGCTTCTCCAGGAGGCATTAGATAATGGAGCCTGTGGGTGCGGGTGTGTCTGCCCCTGTTGGCTGCTGCTTTACGGCAGAGGTTCCCAACTCCAGTCCTGGTGTGCCAAACACTGTTCGGGTTTTCATGCTGTCCCTCATGAATATGCATGAGATACATCTGCATACCATGGGGGTGGCGCATAGAAATGCAGCACAGGCATCTTTATTAGAGGCAGCATGGAACCTGAATGGTGTTTGGCCCTCAAGGACTGCATTTGGGAGACTCTGCTCTAGGTAATGCGTATGTTTATGGTGTCTGTGCTCTGTAGGTTAAAATGTAGGTGTTTTGGACATGTTTACGTCATCTGCAATAAAGGTTCTGTCTGTATTAGCACGTTTTAGTAGTGGGTAAAATATGGGGACTGGGTTGGCAGGAACCACAGCTGGGACTTGAACCTGTGACCTTCTGCTTCTGAATACAGGTAGTCGTCGACTTACGACCGCGTTTGGTTCCGACAGACTGGTCGTAAGTCGATTTGGTCGTAAGTCGGCCTATGTTAAATTACTGTAGGTATATTATGCCATGTAATGGTACTGTTATGTTATTGTACTGTTACTGTTAGACATTAAAGAAAATAGAGGAAAACACCAATACAATAAAATAAAGGCATTTTGCTTTATTAAGGGACTGTATAGATTTCTTTACATTTTTATACCATTTGTAACATCTCATCATATCGTACACTGGTTTTGTGCACTGCACCACCGTGTTGTCACAGAGTCAGTCTATTCCCTGGTGGTACCATGACTGTTCGTCAGACAGGGCCTGTCTGTTGCAGTGGAAGGCACCCACCTACACAGGGCTAGGCCACGGTCTGCTCTGGGCAGCTGCCACTGCCCCCTCCACCACCAGTATCCCTCTGCCACCATTCTGACATGCCCTTCTGCTGGTGGTGCTGGTGGAGCACAGCCTCAGGCCATCCAGTGTGCGGGTAGACAGCTGCCTATGGTGCGGGTTCTGGGGTAGGGGTGCCTGCACAGGTATCCATGCTTCCCCCCAGCACCGCCTGCCAATGTTCCGTGCCCTTGGGGGTAGCTGCTGGGTACTATCCCCTGTGACACTGTGGGAAACACAGTCATGCCCATGTTGTGCCTTCAGCAGTTGCTGTCTGGCTGCTCTGCTGTTTCAGCATTCGTATGGGCCACCTAGGCATCACCCTAATCCGCACTGTGGCCCAGCTGCACCACAGCATGTGCCTCCTGCGGCCCTCTGTATCCCCTTTTCCGGCATCTGTCCAGTTGCCCGTTCCGACATGCCCACCCTGCTGTTGCGGGAAATGTGCACGCCATAGGACACCTGTCCAATAACAAGGGAACGCCCTGATCAGCGCTATTTCACTGTGGGCTCATTCACCTTGTATGGGGACGGAGCATAGACCCTTCCACGATTAACATGTTTTTTTGGAGCTTTCTCGGGGGGGGGGGGGGGGGGTTGATGTTTCCCATTAATATCACTATTGGCCAGCTTGGTTATTTTTTTTTCCAGTTTGTTGAGGTCATTTTCAATGTTTATGTGCCCTTTTGTTCTGTGCACATAAAACACACTTATCACTTTTTGTGTGTTTCCCTGCCTATGCTGTACATTGCTGACACTTAAATGGTTTCTCTCCCCTGCAAATGTGCATCTAATGGCAGGTTTTCAATCGCGTTAGGATTCAGCTCTTCAGATCAGCGCATTAGTGTGAAAGGAGCCTCTCCCCGCCCACACTCCACCCATTGACCCCTTCTCTCTGCCCTCTCTCCACCTTCTGCGGTGTTTTACCGCGCCGTGGAACTTTACGATCGTTAAGTAACGTTAACACGCGTTATGAGACGTTAACGATCGTTAACGCATCATAACGCGCGTTAACATTACTTAACGATCGTTAACATTACATAACGCGCGTTATGTAACGTTACCGCAGTTTAGTAAACATACCCCTAGGTATTCTTGCACCAATTGTGGGGCTGCTTTTCCCTCTTCCCCTATCTGATGTGTTTACTGTGCTTTTTGTACCACTTTTCCCTTCTGATGGTGGTTTCTGGTATTCACCCTGTCACTGTGTGTATTCTGCTCCTCTTCTGGTGCCCCAGGGGGGTCTGTGCGCCTGATGGCTTGTAGTGTTGTTAGAGATGCCTACCATCACATTTCAAGGAAGTTTGATTGAAAATAGATGGTAAAGCTGACTACTGCACAGAAAAACAGCTTCCCCATAGACTTTAAAGGGAATGAATTGGATTAACAATGAATGTTTCATTTTCCAAAGGCAAACCAAGGGGTATGTTTACTAAACTGTCTTAACGTGCGCTCTCCCACGTTATCGCACGATAAGGCGCCTTATCGCGTGATAATAGCGCTTTACCGGGCGATAAGGCGCCTTAGTGCACGTTAACGCGCGCTAAGGCGCAAACGAGCGCTGAAGGCGGAGAAAGGCTCCCGGAGGGCGGAGGAAGGCTCCCCAGGGGCGGAGAGAGAGGGTCAATGGGCGGAGAGTGGGAGGGGAGAGGCTCCCTGCACACTAACGCTGTGAAATCCGAGGCTGAAAACTAACGCCAGTGAAACCCTGGCGTTAGAGCTGATTTAAAGGGAAAAGAAACCATTTCCGTCAGCAATGTACAGCAAAACCAGGGAAAACTACAAAAAGTGATAATTGTGATACGTGTGCATGGAACAAAAGGGCAAAGAAACAGTGAAAATGACCAGAAGAAAATGTAAAAAACACATAACCAAGCTGGGCAATAGTGATATCAATGGGAAAAATCAAAAAACACTCCCAAGAAAGCTCCAAAAAAAAAGATATGAATTTTGGAAGGGTCTATGCTCCGTCCCCATACAAGGTGAATGATCCCACAGTGTAATTGCGCTGAGCAGGGTTTCCGACTCCATTGGCCAGGTTTCTTATGGCGTGCACATGTTCCACAACAGCAGGGCGGGCATGTCGAAACGGGCAACTGGACAGATGCTGGAAAAGGGGACACAGAGGGCTGCAGGCGGCACATGCTGTGGTGCAGCTGGGCCACAGTGCGGAAAAGTGTAATGCCTAGCTGGCCCATAGGAATGCTGAAACAGTAGTGCAGCCAGACAGCAACTTCTGAGGGCCCAACATGAGCAAGAGTGTGCTTTCCACGGTGTCACAGGGGATAGTACCCAGCAGGTACCCCCAATGTCACGGAACATTGGCAGGCGGTGCTGGGGGAAAGCGTGGACACCTATGCAGGCACCCCTACCCCAGAAACCGCACCATAGGCAGCCGCCTACCCACACACTGGATGGCCTGAGACTGCGCACCACCAGCACCACCAGCAGAAGGGCATGTCAGCATGGTGGCAGAGGGGTACTGGTGGTGGAGGGGGCAGTGGCAGCTGCCCAGAGCAGACCATGGCCTAGCCCTGTTTAGGTGGGTGCCGTGCGCCGCAACAGACAGGCTCTGTTTGACAAACAGTCATGGTATCTCCAGGGAATGCACTATTTCTTTGGCAACATGGTGGTGCAGTGAACACAGCCAGTGTGTTCAGGCACAGAAGGTCACAGGTTCAAGTCCCAGCTGTGGTTCCTGCCAACTCAGTCCCCATATTTTACCCACTACTAAAACGTGTTAATACAGACAGAACCTTTATTACAGATAACAGAAACATGCCCAATAAACCTACATTTTACCCTACAGAGCACAGACACCATAAACATGCACATTACCTAGAGCAGAGTCTCCCAAATGCAGTCCTGGAGGGCCAAACACCATTCAGGTTCCGTGCTGCCTGTAATAAACACGGCTGTGCTGCATGTCTATGCACCGCCCCCATGGTATGCAGATGTATCTCATGCATATTCATTAGGGACAGCATGAAAACCCGAACAGTGTTTGGCCCACCAAGACTGGAGTTGGGAACCTCTGCCCTAGAGCAGCGGCCAACAGGGGCAGACACACCCTCACCCACAGGCTCCATTATCCAAAGCCTCCTGGAGAGGAAGGATGTTGGGCCCTGCGTGCATCTCCCAATACTAGCACTTGCATACCTTAGCAATGCCACCCTAAACCTGGGAATACGGTACACACCTATCAAACGGTTGCTATGATTACTGGCAGATAGCAATTCCTAAGTTAAGCACAATTTGCTGATTGATCTGCATCATAGCAACCTTTCTGATGTCTGTGGAGTGTGCTTCAGGTCTGGTGTCTGACAGTGTTCACCACCCTGGGGAGCTAACCCAACAGTGTTGTGTACCAAAGCCATGCCTGCACTGTGCCCAGGACTGGTGCGGTGGCCAGGGCTGCCAAGAGCCTCGATATTTGCACAATGCTGGCATAGGTGTGGGAGCGTGTGTTTGTCTATCCAGTGTGTGGTGTCTGCCAACACCTTCCTCAGCCCACACTGTTGCCAGTGTAAGCCTGTGAATGTGCATAATGAGGGGCAAGGTACCATGGGTATAGCCCGGACAGGGTGGCCTGGCCAGGATGCATCTGCACAGGGCATAGGGCAATGGCTCAGACATTGTAGTGCCTGATAACCACCTGCACGGACAGGGTGGCCACAGAATGTCGTGCTGGGAGGTCACTCTCACCCTGACTGAGCTGTGACCATGGCATGGCTAGGTTCCCCCATAGTGCTATGTAGTGTTTCTGTCTTGTGATGTTTATGGGTTTTCTTTTGGGGCCCAATCACTGACTTATCTTCTTGGTGTGTATGCTGACATCCCAGTTCTGGGTACATGCATTTCCTCCAGAAACATGCACTATGGACTAGCTAGCAGACTGTCTGTAGCTCGTATGTGTCTGGATGGAACATCTTGCAGGGTGCAGCAGCTGGAGGCTTGCTACTGGAGAATGTGAGATAGTGGTGGGGGGCAGCCGAGCATTTCCAGGCCTTCTGTCTGCCTTGCCTTATGGATGTGTACAGATCTGCATTGTCTGCCCTGTAGGGTGTCTGTTCCCCAGCAAGACTGGGGTTGTTGGTCCTTTCTACTTCCACCATTGCGGGGAGGTAGAGTGTGGCTCTGTTGGTGGGAGATCCTGTTTCCCACCCTGAACCACAGAGGGTGGGTTGGGCGGTGGTACATAATCCACCTATGGGTCCAAACACCCCCCCCCCCTTCATCTACATCATGTGACCATGGTGCCAACACAGGATATGCACTATTTTGGGTACATCATAGCCCATAAGGGCTAGACATGACTGAGAAATACAGATGTGTCTGCAGGAACTATCTATCACACACACTAGCACTGATGGGGCCCTGCAGTATAGTCTATTTCAGCCATGAAAGATGCTGTGGACCTGGTGCTGGGTGCCCCACTTCACCCTCAGGGTGAGCACAGTACCCGCACAATATGACGGTTTGTAGCTACTCTGTGCCAGTAACACACACGGTCAGTACCCCCTACCAGGCTGAGGTGCTGTGGGGGTGCACATGGTCAGTTCCCCCTACCAGGCCGAGGTGCTGTGGGGGTGCATACCCCATCTTGTGATCATCTGTAGACTGCTGATTTGCATGTGCAGTGCATCATGGGTACGGGTGGGTTAACCCTATCCTGGTAACCACAGCGGACTGTTTGTGTGGTGACATGCAGTCCTTCTGTAGCCAACCAGGGGCTTGTTAGTAGCTGTAGCCCACTGGTTACTTCACTGCATGTGGAGCCAGAGGTCATGGGTTCAAACCCACAGTGGGGTTATTTGATAGGGGTGTCCAGAGCATTGTCTATTTTTAATGTACATTAGTGCTGCCAGCAAAAACACCCTCAGAGTATTGTAACCATAAGGTGCCTCAGAAGGCGCTTTATATGGTGCCTTATAAAGCGCCTTCTGAGGCACCTTATGGTTACAGTCCATATAAGGTGCCTTATAAGGTGTCCTATGGAGCGCCTTATAGGGTGCCCTATAGGGGACATTATAGGGTGCCATGGCAGACAGTGCACTTTATAATGTGCCCTATGGAGTGCCTTATAGGGTGCCTTATGCGGCACCTTAGGTTATGGCATGTGAGTGTGTGCCTGCTGGCAGCAATAATTAAAATACAAATAAAATGCCTCAAGAAACAATACTTACATGTCACAGCTGATGCCTCAGCCAGCCTTATGCATTAGGCACACAGGGGGATCCAACTCATGACCCCTGTATCATCAGTCAGTGTATTAACCATTGTACAACACCTCTGTTTCTGTGTTCGCATGTCTGGGTGCCTACTTAAGATTACCGCGCGTTAACGCGCTTAGCCCGTTAATGTGCGCAGCAGCGCGCGTTATCGTGCGATAATCCCGTTTTGCTACTTTAAGACTGAAACGCCCACTCCTTTTATGGCAGCCTGCACACTATCGCCGGGTGCACGTTAAGACGGTTTAGTAAACATACCCCCAAGTGTCTTCTGAATACTGGGCAGAGCAGAGTTTAGCTGGTTAGCAGGTCCCACTAACTGGCTAAACCCTTTGGAATATTGACCCCTATAAATTTATATATAACAGTATATTTTAACAATGCATATCTTATTTGTTTAAATATTTTAGATAACAAATAAGATGATATGAAATCTATAGTATTCCTGCAATATTAGTATAATGAAAATTTATAAGTTGGACCTAAGGTCCAGCTCTAAATCTGAGGTTTTATTTATATTTCAAAGTGGATTTGTATTGTTTGATTTTGAAGCCAATGTCTTCAGAAATTCATTTTTCAAGATATATAAAGGTGGATTTCCATATAGATTGCTATGAATCTTTGGTCATGAGTTTTACTGGGGAAATAATCAATTTGTTCCCATCTCAGTGTACTCTGTGCTTGCTCAAATAAGGCAGTTGGTTTAAAGTGCATGTCGTATAAATCAAAACAAGATGGAAGGTAGATAAACAAAATCTTACAGTTCTATTTCATAGCCTGCTGATTTCATCAGGCAGTGCAAAAATTACATATTTAAATCCCCAGGTTGTGATGGCTAATGAGTGTATGGTTACGAGTCATTAAAAAGAAAAGGGGAACAATGAGTTCCATTAAAAGATCCCAGAGGACACAGGAGATAACTTTGTAATTTATGTGTGAAGCCATTTCTAGCTTGAATACTCCTTCAGGTATATTGAACTCATTACTGTATCATCAATAAAATAAAAGTGGGTTACTGGTCAAAATGCCTCGGAGTTTTATGTGTCACCGAGGGTGTGATATCTGAGGGCTTTTTACGTTTGCGGTAAGTTGGAGTATGTTTTAAAATGACTGTTTTTAGCAGAAACACGCAACCAAAGTATTGGATCGAGATACTCCCTCTCAACCAGCACAAACAATGCGATGGATTTTTTCATTTAAACTAGCTTCTTGTTCCAAGTGCATGACGTGTTTTCATTTGCAAAGAATTATGAGTTTACAGCAGAGAAGATGATAAACAGCAAGTAAAGGAAACAAGGGAACATGACTGACAACTCAAAGCTAAAATACTGAGACTCATTTGGAGAAACTGCCCTGGAATGCTGAACCCTTTGTGTAACTCATTGTTGAGCACAAAATTATTTGACAGGCTTCTCTGAAAAGGTTTGGGGACCTCGCTGACCGTGTCTGATTCTCCAGTAGATGTTCCTGTTTACTATTTGGGGTTTGTGTGTGAATAACAGAACATGAGCACTGGCTAGATAAAGCACCAGTTTCGTGTACTCTCATCGTGTTTCCTATCTTTTATTTTCCTGATGGATTTCATTTACCCAGTGATAGTAAACATATTGAAAACTACTGGTGGAAATAATGATACAAAAAAAAGGACAAAGGTGCATAGAAGGAGGCATCATAGGTGATCCACTTTGCCAACAGGCCAGTGCACAAAAACTGATGCACTAATCTGTAGATGCACCTTTTATTTACCTCCTGGAGCCCCCAGATATTAATGTATTTACTCCTGTCAGATGAAGGACTGAATTCAGTCCAGAGTGTAGCCATTCAGCTCCCATCAACGTCAATGGGGGACATTTTAATATTTTCAAAATATGTTTATACTCTGTGAAAACATAGGAAAAATGAAATGAAATTGAAATTAAAAAATGAATTTATATCTTGCCTATCAAAAATTTCTAGGCAAGTTACAGAAATATGTTCACAATTAAAATACAAATATTATGATGATGCAACTTAATACAAGATGATACAACATGATTTGGTTAACCCAGACTTAAAACGGATTAATAGCAGAAAACTGCATGTTTTTTAATTTTTTTCAAAATGTCATATAATGTAACTCAGCACATAAATTTGCAAGCAATACATTCCATAACTGGGATCCCATCACTGAAATAATTCTTCTCCTTGTTTTTATCAACTAGGCTGCTTTAACAGATAGAATCGCAAATTTATCTTTTTGACTTGTATGTAAATCTCTCTAAGAAGTGTGATACTAATTTTATCCATTAAATCAGATATCAATAGCATATTCTTAATTTTAAACATTAAGTAGGAGACACTTGAAATGAACAAGGGCTGGCCCAGGGGTTCAGAAGTGGCAGGCCATGTGTGCTGAAGCACATGTCCTGCCACCAAGCCTAGCAGTTCCCCCCCTGCCGCCAGAATCAGCAGCAGCGGGGGTGGCTCAGCATGAGGGGGGAGGGGCGGCTCAGCATGCGGGGGTGGGTGCAGCAAGCCATGTGTCCTGCTGCCCACAGAAATCTGCCACCCTAGGCAGCCACCTAGCCTGAATAGTGGATGGGCCAGCCCTGAAATGAACCCGTTCTTGAAATGGCAACCACTACAATCCATTCAAGACAGAAAATACATGATCGTATTTAAGAAGTCCATATATCAATTGAGCAGTAGCATTCTGTGCCATTTGCAAAGACTGCTACCACTGCTTAGGCATCTGTGTCAGAGGGGGTGGAAACAGTATGTAGTAATAGAAAGGAACCGCGATGCAGTGATGGACTGTATTGATCAGCGCTGCGTTGCGGTTCAGGTGCCAATTTATATATTTATTTAACAAGGCTTATATACCGTCTTTCACCATGGTCAAGGCAGTTTACATTGAACAAAGGTAAAAATTTTTACATTGAACAACTGAACTTATGTACAGATAACTAGTAACTATATACAGTGAGGTAGATGATACAAGACATCTATCATTGTTTCTGAGGTCAAGCTATGTACAGTACAGAATAATAAACTTTACTTTCTTGATTTGAGTTTATTGCTATTGTTGGGTTTCCTGAGAGTGCAGGGAAAAGTGTTTGACAAACAGAAGGGTTTTCAGATGTTTTCTGAATGTGGGTAGGTCTGTGATGGTGCGTATTGTGTCTGGGAGAGCATGCCATTCTGATGGTGCGTACAGTTCAAAGGCTCGAGCACATGCTTATTGGGTTGATTTTGTTCTTGTTTGGGGGATGATTAAGGTGTTTGAGGTAGCTTGTCTTCTTGCACGGTTATGTTGTGGTGTTTAGAGCAATTTGCTTAGGTCCCAGAGAGGGGCAGCAGTGGCAATGGGTGGCCCATGGGGGGAGTGGCATGATGGAAGCCTGCCTAGGACACCTCCAATCCTTGTACCGGCCCTGCCTGTTTGACTCTTAAATTTACATTACTCAGAATAGTAATTCAAATTAAGTAAGCAATAAACAGTCAACATAGACTCAATGGCACTACATAGCAACAACATGAAAGTGAACAAACTAAATAAGTAAATAAGTAAATGTGTACAGACATGAAGGAACATTTTACAAATGATGTCCAAGCCAAAATGTCTGAAAAAAAGCAGGCATGACCAAGTTCAGATACGATTCCACAAACATGGACATGCCCGATATGGACATCTGTAGGGCATCTATATAGTCATCCTTGAAATAGTATTCAAGACCAGGGGTGTCTAGAAGTAACATCATGGTTAGATTAGTCAGATAGGACCAAAGAAGCAAGGATTCAAGTCCCACTGCTGTTATCATTGTGATTGGGCAGAGTACTAGGGATGGCGGTGTGCCCTCTGGATGTTTTTTTGCAGTGAAATGGAGTGAGCACTTTCCTGTTGCCTCTTCATGCCTGGAGCAGGTCTAAACTTGGACAGGGCTGCAGATCTCCCTGATCAATTTCAGAAATTGATCAGGGACATCTAAGTCCATTGCACTGGCCTAGACACACCTCTGTCATGGCCCCTGCCTACTTGGCCATCCCCGCACCGGAAACGTCTTTCAAAGCCATTTGTAAAATGGCTCAGGGGACATTTCCATGATTTAGACATTCAAATCATGATTAAGCTATTAAATTGACCTCCATAGGGTCAGAGAATTCATGGAAGTCATTTTTACACATTTTAAGGATTCCTTCTCCTCTCCCCTTAGTCCTGAATCATGTATCACAGCATCCTTTTCATTACCATATGCATATGACTCATTATCCCTCTTTGGTGCCACCAGCATCTCAGGATGTGCATTTTCATTCCATTGTAGCATGTGCTAACGTGTAATAATGGGGGTGATTTTTGAAGCCTTATTTGTGATTTACATGTTTAAATACCATTTAGACAACCATCTGTAAACGGCCATTTTACACATGGATGCCCATACATGTTGAAATTGCAAAGGGGCTTGTCAAGGCATGGCCTAGATGGGACAAAAATCTACATGTGTATTCCCCATTTCATATAAGGAATGTACACGTAAGTCTCAAATTGTCCACATCTGGATTTACATCTTCTTCCTGACACATGTAGGTATTTAAAAAGTGCTCCTTTTGCCATCTCTTTGCAGGAGGGATTAAGCGGGATATCTTCCTAAATCCCCCAATGTATTACCACGCCTTAACGTTCTCGGCTGCATTAAGTCCAGAAAAGGGTGGAGAGAGGGTGGAGAGAAGAGGTCAGTGGGCGGGGAGTGGGTGGGGAGAGGCCCCTTTCACACTAACGCGGAGAAATTAAGGGCTGAATCCTAATGCAACTGAAAACCTGGCGTTAGCACACATTTGCAAAAGAGAGAAACCAGTTCTGTGTCAGCAATGTACAGCATAGCCTGGGAGCCCCAGAAAAGTGATAGTAGTGATACATTTGCACCAACAGCATAGTGCCCTGGTATGAAAGGCCACTATGGTGATGGCGCAAATGAGGCATGGGGGCTGCAGACGGGACATGCAGTGGGGGCTACTGGGGCACAGGGTGGACTAGGCGGTTGCCGAGGTGGCACATAAGAATGCAGAAAATGGAAACCAGCAAGACAGCAACTGATCAGGGTCAGACATGCCCATGAGTCTGTGGCCCACTGTGTCGCATCCAGGAGACATTACCCAGCAGGCACCCCAAGGGGCACATAACATTGACAGGCAGTGCCTGGGGAAGCGTGGACATCTATGTAGGCACCCATACCCCAGAACCCACACCTTAGGCAGCTGCCTACCTGCCCCCTGGATGGCCTGGGATGGTGCACCACCGGCACCGACAGCATATGGTCATGGCGGCATGGCAGAGGGGGTGGGTGATTGCGCTGGAGGGAGCAGTGGCACCCGCCTGCAGTGGACCTAGGCCATGCCCTGTACCAGAATGTGGTGTGCAGTGCAACAGAAGAGGTCTGGCCAAGGAACTTAAAGATAGCCTCAGGGACCACTATGTTGCTGTGGCAACAGTGTGGTGCAGTACACTCAGCCAGCATGTCCAAGAGCAGAGGGTCAGAGGTTCAGGTCCCATCTGTGGATCCTGCAGATCATCTCTGCATAGTTTTAGCCCACAATGCAGCCACAACAACAACATGGGCAAACCCCAAAGTAGTGTTGCACAGGGGTACGGACACCCACTCACAAGGGCTCCACTATCCACAGCTTCATGGAGTGTCAGGCTGTTGGCCCCAGCACAGAGCTGCAGTTATCACCAGAGCACTACTACTACCCCCTGCACAGATTAGCAATGTCGGCACTGTGATCGGGACTAGTGCAGCAGGTAGGGTTGTCAACCATCTCCATCTCTGCACAATGCTGAGATAGGTGTGGGAGTGTGCGTATGTCTCTCCATTGTTTTGTGTCTGCCAACACCTCACTGAGCCCACATTGCTCATACTGCTTCCAGCGTTAGCCTGCAAATGTGCATAATGAGGAGCAAGGTATTGTGGGTATGGCCCAGACAGGGCGGATTGGCCAGGATGCATCTGCACAGGGTGGAGGGCAATGGCTGGGACACTGTAGTGCTTGACCACCACCTGCATGGACAGGGTGGCCACAGCATGTCACGCGGGGGGGGGGGGGGGGGAAAGGGTGTCACTCTCATTCTGACCGAGCAGTGACCATGGCATGTCTATGTTTCCACATAATGGCATACATTATTTGTTTCCAGTGATACCTGTGTGTTCCCAGTTCTGGGGCCCAATCACAGAGGTACCTACTTGGTGTCTGTGCTGTGCATCCCACCTCTGGGTGCACAGGGTTCCTCTGTGAGCATGCACTATGGACTGGTTAGTGGGCTGTCTGCAGTTTGCCTTTGCATGGTGGGAACATCTTGTAGGAAGCTGCAGGAGCAGTCTGACTGTGCTGTCTGTTGATGAATAGCAGACCATGGCATGGGGCAGTTGAGCCTTCCCCTGTCTACTCCCAAGCATCACTGCTGGTCTGCAATGGTTACAGGTATGGCACTGGCAGAGCAGCCCTGGAGGGCTGTCATCTGCCAGCAGGACTGTGGTTGCTGGTACTGCAGCCATTCTGCAGGGTGCAGGAACCTGTCTCACCACACCCTCATCTACAAAAGGGGTGATTGATGCCCCTTGGGGGTATAGCACATACCACTTAGACCCATCGTGGCAGTGCTACATCACCCTCATGTGAGTCTAGACACCCCACTGCCCTGATAATAGGTACCCAGCCAGACCGTAACACCAGGTATGCACTAATCTAGGTGGTGTCCAGACCCACATGTGACTGCAGACCACAGCTGGAACAGATGTACCATCGGTTGCACTGCTGGGAATATCTGTCACACACTGGCAGTGCTGGAGATGTGCAGTAAGACCTATCTCTAGCACCACATGTACTGTGGACCTAGTGCTGGGCGCCCATCCTATCCCTCAGGGTGAACACAGAACCTGCACAATGGCATGGTCTGTAGCTACTCTGTGCCAGTATCACGCACTGTCAGTCCATCTTACCATGCTTCAGTACCGGAGAGGTGCAGACCCCATTTGGTGGTCAGCTGTAGGCTGCTGTTCTGCATGTGCAATGCATCATGGGTGCTGGTGAGGTTACCCTATCCTGGCACACAGAGCAGATGGTTTGTGCAGTGACCTGCAGTCCTTCTGTACCCAGCCATTGCTATGCAACAGGCCATAGAGGTATAGCCTACTGGTTAGTACACTGGTGTTCTAGGTGTAGGTCATGGGTTCAATTCCTCATTGTTCCCTCCTGTCCAAGGCAGATATTTTGCTTGCCTGTGACAGTCATATCTTTGCAGATCCGTGCTGCCAGCCCTTAGTACCCTCACCACAGTTGCCAGCAATCCTTATAAGGCGTTATAAGGCTCCTAATTAGGCACATTACAAGGCACGTTACAAGGCACCTTATTGGGCACAGTACAAGGCACGTGCCTTGTACTGTGCCTAATAACAGTGCCTTGTAACATGCCTTATAACGTGCCTTGTACTGTGCCTAATAACAGTGCCTTGTACTGTGCCTTATAACGTGCCTTGTACTGTGCCTAATAAAGGTGCCTTGTAACGTGCCTAATAACAGTGCCTTGTAATGTGCCTTGTAACGTGCCTTATAACATGCCTTGTACTGTGCCTAATAAAGGTGCCTTGTAACGTGCCTTATAATGTGCCTTGTACTGTGCTAATAACAGTGCCTTGTAACGTGCCTTGTAACGTGCCTTATAAGTCGCGTTACCTGACAGCTTGCCATAATGATGCCCCGTCCATGCCTTTATATGGGCATCTGCATGTTTACCGCGGAACCTAACGTGAATGACATTACCGCAGTTTAGTAAACATACCCCCTTAGTCATGATTTGGACATCCGAAGATGTGCATGTGCAACTCTAAATCACAGAGACGTCTCCAGAGCCATTTCACAAATGGCTTTTAAGGACATCACCAATATGGGGACATCCAAGTAGGCAGGGGGTGTGGTGAAGGCATGTCTGGGAGGTGCAATGGACTTACATGTCCCTGTTCGATTTCAGAAATGTCGGGGACATCTGCAGGTACATCCATGTTTGGACCTGCTCCAGGCACTAATAGGCATCAGGAAAGTGCTTGTTTTGGCCTTAAAACATCCCGAGAGTGTAGAGAAGATGGAGAGTTAAGTGACTAGCCTAGGATCACAAAGGCCCACACTGGGATTTGAACCCTGGCTACTATAACCATTATGCTATTAGACATTCCTGTTCTGAAATGCTATTCTGGGGACATCTATGTAGACGTCTGCATAGATGTCCATATCGGGCACGTTCATGTTTGTGAAATCATGCCTGAACTTGCACATGTCTGCTCTTTTTTTTAGATGTTCTGGCTTTGACATCCCAGATTGCACTTGGATGTCCTTTGTAAAACGTGCCTTTACATCTGAGCCAGTAGGTCATAAAACAGGAGAATCACACACATGCACGGTTACCAAACAAGGGGACAAGACACCGGATCACAAATCTTACCATTCTTATGCTGAAAGATCTTTATTGCAAAGAATTAAGGCATGAACTATTTGGGGGGAAAATATCCTCCTTCCTTTTAGTTTAAAACTGTAACAAAAGCGAAAGTAAGTATATCTGCTTTTACCAGGAGTACTAATATAATATTCCATTGCTAGAACCATCACAAAAGCACTATGTTTGGCAGTGGACATAAATCTTCAGTGGCTGCAAGCCAAAAAAAAAAAGAAGAAAAGAGCAGCAGTAAAGATGGTATTAGCAATATCCTTGCAAACATGACTATGAAAAGGGCAAAAATTATTTACAATAAATAGAGTGCTGTCAGTTCTCTGCCTCCCAGCCAATGCTCAATCTGCTTTAATAGCATTCACAAGTGTAAAGAATATTTGGGACTATTTGGTGAGATCCATCTATCAGGATCCCATACCATCAAATGATGCAAATACTGGGGCATCTTCCCTGTGGCTGTCACTTTGTCTGTTGTCTTTTAGTGCCATCAGTTTGCAATTTCCTTCTACAATATCTATTCGGTTAAGATATAGCTTGATTTGCCAAATGACTAGAGTAGTCTATATAATTTGGAGCCCTTGCCCTCTTTTATGTGGGGAAACCTATTGGAGATCTGAACTTACAGCTAATAGAACTTAAGAGCCATCTAGGACATCAGAATTTAAATACTCCATCGGTAGCCTATTGCATGCCGCATACTCATTCATTTAAAGATCTGTTTGTCACCAGCTGGGTTAAATAAAGAGAGCAATTGGTCTGTTTGTTAATGGATGAAATATATTTAGACACAAGAGGGAGTTAAAGATTAGTTTTGTATTACTGATGTCATTAGGTGATCAGTTATATAGGAGGCTGGGAAAATACTGGGAAATAGTAGCATAGCCAAAACTGATTTTTTGGAGGGGCCCATGGTTATCATTGGGGAGGGGGGGGCACTAGGCATACAGCTCTGAGTCATGCTAGTTATATTATTTATGACAAATAATGCCTTTGTATGCACTTAAAATAGATTTTTAAGTAAACAGTCTGCAACAGCTGTCGTGCATTATGTGTGACACTTTACATAATTTAAGCTCAGTTTTTTCATGCATTTATGAATGCTAAACCACATACAGATCTATGGAAACAATTCAATTATATTTAAAAATGTCTCAAGAGGCAGTGTCCCATAACTTAATTTAAGCCTGACAATATACAAGCCTGCTATACATATTTATTTATTGCAGCTTAAACCCTCTTCTGAACATGGCCAATCAATGGAGTATACGGGCAAGACATAAGAGACAAGGAAATATAATTCAAAAAGAGAAAAGGAAAAAACGAAAAAGCCCAACCCTACCCCCCAATCCCCCACAAAAGCCAACCTCAGCAACCCAAAGAAAAAACAAACAGCCTAGTCCCCACCATCGACCACCAGTAAACAAGACTGTTTTTAACAACTTACGGAAGGTCAGCAAACTGCTGATCGCTCGTAATTCGAGAGGCAGCGTACTCCACAACTCTGCCCCTGCCACTCTGAAAGTCTGAGCCCTATCACTCACCAACTGCACCACGTCCAGGTCGGGAACCTCCAGTAAGCAGCCCTGCGAAGACTTAAGTGCCCTCACTGGCTCATACCAACCCCACAAACCCTGCAGCTATTCTGGTCAGCCCTCATAGAGCAGGTGAAAGACAATAGCCGGCAGCTTAAACCTTCACTGTTCACGTATAGGGAGCCAGTGCAGCTGCTGCAGAAGCGGGCCTGCACTATCCCTATGGTGAGCGCCCAACAAAACCCTTGCAGTCACATTCTGCACGACCTGTAGCCTGCGAACCGATCGCTTGGGGGAGCCCGATGTAAAGAGCCTTGCAGTAATTCACAAGAATATTAAACAGAAAGCAAAGAATACATTATAGAAACATCAGAACTAACAATTATCACTGTATTATTTCTGTAAGTCCCTTTTCCAGGTAGAGAGCAACATAATTACAATAAAACAACAAAAAGGGCATTTGAAGTGCAATAAGTGCAGAGCAGAACTAGGATGTTTCATTTCACAACTCAACATATATAAAAAAATTATATCAAAGCTTTGAACACCTCAATAAGAGTAACACATAATCCCTCCATTGCTAGACACCGTAAAACAGCGATTTTTAAGCACTGTGCCGTGGCATACCAGGTGTGCCACAGGAGTTTGGGGGAGGGTCATTTATTAGTAGGGCCATTGGGGGAGTTTGAGCTAGTTTCATTCTTCAGACAGCTGCTATTCAGATAGGGTGTGTTATTCCAGGTAGTTCCTTGGACTGGGTGAGAGATCCATCTGTGTGTCAGCAGAATTAACTGTTGCAGAAATCAGAAATTATTATTCAGTTTCAGCTTCATTCCTTTGAAACTGAAACACTCATCAACGGATATGGCCTCAGTCTGGTTGTCTGTCCGAGAGGAATACTCCATCTTCAAAGATGGCGATTAAAGTACTTCTTCCTTTCTCAGCATCTGATCTGCGTGAGGCTGGTTTCTCTGCTATGAACGCAATGAAGAGCAAGAACAGGTCACGACTTCAAACACTGGCAAAGCACTTGAGGGTACACTTGTCAACTATCTGCTGTCAGTCAAGGGACATTATGAAACATCACCAAGTACAGATTTCCCATATTTTTTTAATAACACAATGATTAAAGTTTTAGTTATTGAACTTTAAATACAATCTTGATACTCATTTTTTAAAATGATAAAATAATCCTTAAAAAATTGCCTTGATAATTTTAGCACCTTGTCAGTGTGCCGTGAGTAACACAAAACCCTGAAAAAAACCACGCAGAATGTTACCATGCCATAATTACATTGATGCCTATGATTCAAAGTTGGGGCTGGCTTTTGCTGTCCTTGGCAGTCCCACCATGCCAATCTATGCTGTGCTTTGCCACTCCACACTGTGCTGAGTCGCCCCCCCTATAAATCTCATCTGGGAGAGGGGGTGGCACAGTGATCTCTCCATGCTTTTTTTTTTAAGTGACAGCTTTCTGTCGCTGATTCAGCGCCACATTGTGGCGAGTCTTAAAGTATGTGTGAATGCGTGTGCCCTCATGGCCTGCCACTCCTGCCTCCTTGCAATGCAACTTCCTGCCCCCTCTGACAGGAAGTTGCATTAGCAGAGGTAGGTGCAGTACACATGCAGGCACTTTAAGGTCCACTGCAGCACTGAAGCAGTGGCAGAAATCTGAAAAATTGTGGAAGAGCTGGGGGTCGCCTAGTCCACCTTGTGAACAGGCCGATCCTGTTCAAACTCCAGAAATCTTATCTATTAAAAGGCAACGCTGCAAATATTATGTGGGATCCTAAAGCACCATCTACTGAGAAAACAGAAAAAGCAGGATTCAAAAAAATTACATGCTAACAGAATACCTCACCTTGGTCACATGGGTAAAACACAGACAGTCCTTTAGTCACAAACACAAAACACAGATAGAACGTGAACAAATATGGGACCACAAATTAGTAATTGAGATATGAAGGCAAAAATTAAACCAGAAACCCCAAGAAGTCAAACTCTGAGTACACTGCAACACATTTCCGCTTGTACTAAGCAAATATATCAGAGATACCCATTCCTCGGTGCGCCTTCAGGGCACATCGGAGCTGAAGCCCTGCACTTCCTTTGAGTTTTGATTGCCTGCTGAGTGTGAGATGTTCAATTTCCAACCGCTCTGGCATTGCAGCTGCAGCACTGCAATTGTGTGATTGTAGTGTCTGGAGAGGGCCTGAGCCCAGGCCCCCACGGCGCCCCTTGGCTATGCCCCTTCTTTGAAGGATACGGGTTTTTTTTAATGATGGTGAAATCTTGTAGGTTCATTTGAAGTAATACAAAATTTCATGTATGCCACCACATTTTACACTGTTACAAAAATTATTTGTTGTAAGTTACAGAAAATTGAAGAGCACAAGCTGCTGACACAGGCAGTTAACACTTAACAGTGCCTTTGCTGGTGTCGGCCTGCTGCGGGTGAGCCTGTCGTCTGCAGCTTTATTGTACTGCTGGACATAGGAACACGCATGGGAGGATTATGCTGATAAATATTAGGTTTGTTGGCTGTCTAAATGTGAATATGATTTTTGGAGTCATTTTTGATGTTAGTTTCACAAGGAATTTTTGGAGTTTGAACGTGTTTTGGGATATTGCATAGTGAACATATATTTTTGTTTTTGAAGTAAATGATATAAAAAAACAGAAGGCCACTTGGTTTACAGCTGTTTGCCCTAAGGGTTTCCAACCAATTATATGTTTGTTGTTATGCCTTTTTAAATGATTTACTGTACATTTTTCATTTAATACGTTTTTTGATAAATAAAGAAGAATTGTATATTGATAGTGATTGTGTTTTTCAGTTTTACTTTTTTGGATGGGCTGATTCAAGCTGTGTAGAACTGGGTCTCCCTGCAGACATATTTTGATTTGATCAAGGTGTAGAGGAATCATATAGGGTGGAAAGTTCCAGATTTCAAGGCTACTAGCTTTGTTAAAATGGGGAAATACCATAAGAAGATGCAGGAAAGGCAGGGGAGGTGGCTGGAGTACAAGAACAGTTTGCTAAACTAAAAGAAGAAATGATAGGAGCAAGAGATCTTTAGGTCAAGAAGTAAATAAAAGCAGTAGGAATGCCACTTTATGGTTTGGGGAACCAGTTTATTCGTATGGTGAGATTACTTTATATGGGAGCCACGGCGGCGGTGATGGCCAAAGGATGCTATCTGAGGCCTTTGATTTAGGGCGCAGGACAAGACAGGGTTGCCCCCTATCCCCATTGCTATTTGTTTTATCCCTTGATCCATTGATACGTGATTAGTAGAGTGCAGGGAGGTGCCCAGATTCCAAACTGGGCAGAGGGAGTTGAAGGTTTCTGCCTTTGCGGATGACATGCTTATCCATATTACCTCTCCCAGGTTCTCTCTGCTAAGGATGCTTGCGGAATTTACTGCATTTGGGGAAATTGTGGGGATTAGGAGTAACCAGGAAAAATCGGAAGCTTTAGATGTGTCGGGGCAGCTTAACACGTCATGGATATAGAAAGACTAGGGGACATGCAATGAAGCTACAGGGTAAACTATTTAAGACTAATAAAAAGAAAATATTTTTTCACTCAACATGTAATCAAACTCTGGAATTTGTTACCGGAGGATGTAGTAAAGGCTGTTAGTGTAGCTGGGTTTAAATAAGGTTTGGACAAGTTCCTGGAGGAAAGGTCCATAAACCATTATTAAGAAGGGACCCAGGATATCAATGCTTGAACCAATACAAGCATTGTGGAACCTGTGTCCCTTGGGGAAACTGCTAGGTACGTATGACCTAGATTGGCCACTGTTGGAAACAGAATACTGGGCTTGATGGACCTTGGTCTGACCCAATATGGCATATCTTATGTTCTTATGGATGTCCCATTTTCCCCTACGTTGGGCGGATACAGCATTTACGTATCTGGGGATCCAGCTGACCAGCGATCCCCGCTTACTTTACAGGTGCAATTGTAATCAGGTGCTGCAGCAGGTGTGGACTCAGATGAGCGAATGGACCCCCCCCTGTCGCTATTACTGATGGGGCACGTGGTGGCTTTCTGGATGGTGCTGTTCCCCAAAATACTATGTGTTGCAAACTCTGCCGTTGGATTTTTGCATAAGGATGTGGACATGTTCAATAGGGAACTGAGGGGCTTTATGTGGCAGGGGAAGAAAGCGAGAATACCTCTATCATGGCTAAGTGGCCTGTGGAGGAGGAGAAGAGTCGGCTCACCAATCTTCATTAATATGCGCAGGCTTGCTAAATGCATCATTTAAATGATTGGCTGAGGTAAACAGAGGTGTTCACACCACGGGCAATGCAAGAGGCCTTTGTTTCCCTGCATTCTTTGTTAGCTGTGTTACATATGGACAAAGCAACGCTACCGCAGTGACTTTCACCCGCAAACAGGAACAGAAGTGAGGGGTATCTTGAACAATTTTCAGAAGACTGTGTTCGTGAGAAACTAGCTAAACTTAAAGTAGACAACGCAATGGAACTGGATGGGATACACCTTAGAATACTGAGGGAACTTGGGGACGTTCTAACAGCTCCACTGACTGACCTATTCAGTGCCTTGTTGGAGTCGGGAGTGGTGCCAAAGCATTGGAGAGAGGCACATGTGGTCCCTTTACACAAAAGCGGAAGTGAGGATGTGGTTGAAACTACAGGCCGGTTAGTTTAACTTCGGTGGTGAGCAAATTGTTGGAAGCGCTGCTGAAAGAGAAAATAGTGAGGTTTCTGGAGTCCAGCGGATTACAGGATCTGAGGCAGCATGGATTCACCAGAGGCAGGTCTTGTCAGACAACTCTGATTGATTTCTTTAATTGTGTGACCAGGGAGTTGGACTGAGGGAGAGCCCTAGATGTAGTGTGTTTAGATTTCAGTAAAGCCTTTGACACCGTTCCTCACAGGCGACTTATAAACAAACTGAGCACCCTAGGGATGGATCCTAAAGTTACTGCTTGGGTTAGAAATTGGTTGAGTGGGAGGCGACATAGGGTACAGGTAAATGGAACTCACTCTGAGGAGAAGGAGGTTACAAGTGGTGTGCCAAAGGGATCTGTTCTTGGTCCGATTCTTTTTTACATCTTTGTTAGTGATATAGCGGAAGGGCTGTTGGGTAAGGTTTGCCTCTTTGCGGATGATATCAAAATCTGCAATAGAATAGACAGTCAGGAAAGTGTAGATAACTTGAGGAGGGATCTAGCTAAACTTGAAGAATGGTCTAGAATTTGGCAGCTGAGCTTTAATGTTAAAAAATGCAAGGTCATGCATTTGGGCTGCAGCAATCCAAGGGAGCAATATAGTATAGGGGGTGAAATACTTTTGTCCACTAAAGAAGAGTGAGAACTGGCGTGATTGTGTCTGATGATCTTAAAGTAGCTAAGCAGGTAGAAAAGGCGATGGCAAAAGCTAGAAGGATGCTTGGGTGCATAGGGAGAGGAATGGCCAGCAGAAGAAAGGAGGTGATAGTGCCTCTGTATAAGTATTTGGTGTGACCTCATTTGGAGTATTGTGTGCAATTCTGGAAACCTGCACCTTCAAAAGGATATAAACAGGCTGGAGTCCATACAGAGAGTGGCTACTAAAATGGTTAGTGGTCTTCATTATAAAGCATATGAGGACAGACTTAAGGATCTTAATATGTACACCTTAGAAGAAAGGCAGAATAGAGGTGATATGATTGAGATGTTTAAATACTTCCATGGCATAAATGCACAGGGAGAGAGCCTTTTTCAATTGAAAGCAAGTTCTGCTATTAGGGGACATGGGATGCGGGTGAAAGGAGATAGATTCAGGAGTGAACAGAAAGAGTGGTGGATCCGTGGAATAGTCTTCCAGAGGAGGTGGTAGAGATGAGGACAGTATCTGAATTCAAAGAAGAATCGGACAAACGCAGAGGATATCTAAAGGAAAAAAGGGGAATGTTGTAGTGGTTGATATGGAAGGACAGACTAGATAGGCCATGTGGTCTTTCTCTGTCGTCATGTTTCTATGTTTATTGACTGCACCGATAAAGGGAGTCTGGTGACTTTTATGTTCTTACTGGCGGACGCCGTCAATGGCCTACAGTTGGTTGCCCTTTGTGGTAATATAATTTTTTGTCTGGATCTGAGATCCAGACATTTTGGGAATGGGCAACAAAATGATTTTGTTATGTGGGACAAGTAGTCGAGGTGTCAGGCTCTTGTTAATAATCTTTTTGTGCACTTTAAGGGGTATGTTTACTAAACCGTCTTAATGTGCTCTCTGTGACGTTATCGCGCGATAAGGTACCTTATTGCACGATAATGGTGCTTTATCAGGCGCAGAGGTACCTTATTGCACGATAACGCGCGCAGCGGCGCAAACAAGCGCTGAAGGCGGGGAAAGGCTCCCGGAGGGCGGAGGAAGGCTCCCCAGGGGCGGAGAGAAGGGGTCAATGGGCGGAGAGTGGGAGGGAAGAGGCTCTCTGCAAACTAATGCTGTGAAATCCGAGGCTGAAAACTAACGCCAGTGAAACCCTGGCGTTAGAGCTGATTTAAAGGGAAGAGAAACCATTTCTGTCAGCAATGTACAGCAAAATCAGGGAAACCTACAAAAACGTGATAAGTGTGATACATGTGCACGGAACAAAAGTGCAAATAAACATTGAAAATGACCCCAAAAAAATATGAAAAAAAACATAACCAAGCTGGGCAATAGTGATATTAATGGGAAATGTCGAAAATCACTCCCAAGAAAGCTCCAAAAAAATGATATGAATTTTGGAAGGGTCTACGCTCCGTCCCCATACAAGGTGAATAATCCCACAGTGAAATAGCGCTGATCAGGGTTTCCCTCTCCATTGGACAGGTTTCCTATGGCGTGCACATGTTCCACAACGGCAGGGCGGGCATGTCGGAATGGGCAACTGGGCAGATGCTGGGGAAGGGGACACAGAGGGCTGCAGACGGCACATGCTGTGCTGCAGCTGGGCCACAGTGCAGACTAGAGTGATGCCTAGGTGGCCCATAGGAATGCTGAAACAGTAGAGTAGCCAGACAGCAACTGATGAGGGCCCAGCATGGGCACGAGTGTGCTTCCCACAGTGTCACAGGGGATAGTACCCAGCAGGTACTATGTGGCCTGGCACTGCAGTACCCCCAAGGGCACAGAACATTGGCAGGCGGTGCTGGGGTGAAGCGTGGACATCTATGCAGGCACCCTTACCCCAGAACCTGCACCATAGGCAGCCACCTACCCGCACAATGGATGGCCTGAGACTGCGCTCCACCAGCACCACCAGCAGATGGGCATGTCAGCAGGGTTGCAGAGGGGTACTGGTGGTGGAGGGGGCAGTGGCAGCTTCTCAGAGCAGACCGTGGCCTAGCCAGGTGTAGGTGGGTGCCATGCGCTGCAACAGACAGGCTCTGTCTGATGAACAGTCATGGTATCCCCAGGGAATGCACTGTCTCTGTGGCAACACAGTGGTGCAGTGCACACTGCCAGTGTGTTCAGGAGCAGAAGGTCACAGGTTCAAGTCCCAGCTGTGGTTCCTGCCAACCCAGCCCCCATATTTTACCCACTACTACAACGTGCTAATACAGACAGAACCTGTAGTTCAGATGACGTAGACATGCCCAAAACACCTACATTTTACCCTACAGAGCACAGACACCATAAACATGCGCATTACCTAGAGCAGAGTCTCCCAAATGCAGTCCTGGAGGGCCAAACACCATTCAGGGTCCATGCTGCAACTAATAAATGTGGCTGTGCTGCATTGCTATGCACCGCCCCCATGGTATACAGATGTATCTCATGCATATTCATTAGGGACAGCATGAAAACCCGAACAGTGTTTGGCCCTCCAGGACTGGAGTTGGGAACCTCTGCCCTAGAGCAGCGGCCAACAGGGGCAGACACACCCACACCCACAGGCTCCAATATCCCAAGCCTCCTGGAGAGGCAGGATGTTGGGCCCTGCGTGCATCTCCCCATACTAGCACTTGTATACCTTAGGTACACTTAGATTGTGAGCCCTGCGGGGACAAGGGAATAAAAGTACCTGTTAGCATACATGTAAAAACCGCTCTGATGCGTAAGTAAAGGGCGGTATATCAAATACCTAAACCATAAACCATTAGCAATGCCACCCTAAACATGGGAAAACTGTACACAACTATCAAAAGGTTGCTATGATAACTTGCAGATAGCAATTCCTACGTTAAGCACAATTGGCTGATTGAGCTGCATCATGGCAACCTTTCTGATGTCTGTGGAGTGTGCCTCAGGTCTGGTGTCTGACAGAGTGACCCCAACAGTATTGCGAACCATAGCTATGCCTGCACTGTGCCCAGGACTGGTGTGGTGGCCAGGGCTGCCAAACACCTCTATAGTTGCACAATGCTGGCATAGGTGTGTGGAGTGTGTGTCTGTCTATCCAGTGTGTGGTGGCTGCCAACTCCCTCCACAGCCCACACTGCTAGCACTGTTGCCAGTATTGGCCTGCCAATGTGCATAATGAGGAGCAAGGTACTGTGGGAATAGCCTGGATAGGGTGGCCTAGCCTGGCTGCATCTGCACAGGGCATAGGGCAATGGCTCGGACATTGTAGTGCCCAGCCACCACCTGCACGGACAGCATGGCCACAGCATGTCCTGCTGGGAGGTCACTCTCACCCTGACTGAGCAGTGACCATGGCATGGCTAGGTTCCCCCATAGTGCTGTATGGTATTTTTTTATGTGATATTTATGGGTCCCTTTTGGTGCCCAATCACTGACTTATTTGCTTGGTGTGTATGCTGACATCCCAGTTCTGAGTGCACGCATCTTCTCCAGGACCATGCACTATGGACTAGCTAGTAGACTGTCTGCAGCTGGTATGTGTCTTGCTGGAACACCTTGCAGGGTGCAGCGGCTGGAGGCTTGCTGCTGGAGAATGTCAGATAGTGGTGGGGGGCAGCTGAGCATTTCTAGGCCTACTGTCTGTCTGCTATTGCTTTATGGATGTGTACAGATCTGCATTGCCTGCCCTGTATGGTGTCTTTTCCCCAGCAGGACTGGGGTTGATGGTCCTCTCTACTGCTACCATTGCAGGGAGGTAGAATGTGGATCTGTTGGTGGGCGATCCTGTTTCCCACCCTGAGCCCCAGAGGGTGGGTTGTATGGTGGTACATAATCTGCCTGTGGGTCCAAACACCCCCCCACCCCACCTCTGCCTTTACAGTCATGCCATAACCAGTGGGCTACATCTTTATTCCTTCTGACACTGTGCTGGCATTAACTTGGGGCAGTGGTTCTTAACCAGTCCTCCTTGAACCCCTAGGCCAGTTGGGTGTTCAGGATAGCTCTAATGAATATGCATGAGATATATATGCATTATTATTTATTTATTATTTATTACAATTTCTTATATACCGCACTATTGTCAGCGCGGTTTACATACAACAAAATGACCATAACAAACTGTTTGGCTTCACATAGAACAGGAGAAAACAACTTGGATAACATGCTTATGCTTTACATAGAACAGGAGTAATAACTTGGATAACATGCTTATGCTTTACATAGAACAGGAGTAATAACTTGGATAAACGGGGAATGCAAACTAAACTACTTACATATGTACAATGAGATCGAGTATTGGGAATTCAGTGTGAACATGTGTACAATAGAGTTGATATATTAACTTGAGGGGGTGAGGGAGAGGCAATTATGTAGGGGTAGGGTTAATCTGGTAGTATTGAGTAAATAAATGGGATTTGAGAGCCTTTCTGAATTGTGATAGGTCAGTAATCGCACGGATGCCTGGTGGTAATGCGTTCCAACATTTTGGGGCATAGATACTGAATGCCCTGTTAGATGTTGCGGTTGTGTACTTTGTTGAAGCCTTTGGAATTACTAGCACATTTGTAGATGGGGTTCTCCTTGTTCTGTTGGGAGGAGCTGGCTGGATGATGTTGGTTAATGAGGGGGAGGTGATGCCATGGATAGATTTGAAGGTGAGTAACAAAGATTTGAAAGTAAGCCTTCCTTGAACGGGGAGCCAATGAAGTTGTATTAGGATAGGCGTTATATGGTCGCATCTTGCTGCTCCTACTAAGATTCTGGCTGCGGCATTCATGGCAAGTTGCAACGGATTTAGAGATGATTGAGGGAGACCTTGGAGAATAGCGTTGGCAAAGTCAAAGTGTGGCAAGATAAGTGCTTGGTATATTGTCCGGAAGTCTTCAGTGCTTAGAAGGGATTGCAGGTGTCTGAGTGACCGGATTTTGAAGTATACGGCTCTGACTATGTTGGATATATGGGTTTTCATATCTAGTCGTTGGTCGAGGGTGACCCCTAAGTACCGAATTGCTGATTTGGTTTGGAGCTCAGCTTCTTTAACTTTTATATGAGGTGGGGGGCAGAATTTCTGGTCTCTGGTGATAAATAGCACCTCAGACTTTTTGTGTTGGATCCTGAGGTTTTGTGATAGGAGCCATTCGGAGACTGTATTGAAGCATTCAATCAGTGGCGAAAGGTCCATTTTTTCTGTGGAGAATGGCATAAATAGGAGGATGTCATCAGCATAAATTAGACAGTCGACCTTGAATGATTCGATAATGTTGAAAATAGGTTGCATGTAAATATTAAATAATAGAGATGAGAGGGAGGACCCTTGGGGGACGCCTTGTCGCTGATGGAAGGGTTCGGAAGATCTTGAACCTGATTTTACATGCTGCCATCTGCCATCAAGGTACGATCTGCACCAATCGAGGGCGACGCCACTTATGCCCTTTTCTTTTAGTCGTTCTATTAGCAGACCATGGTGTACAGAGTCAAAGGCTGCCGCAATGTCTATAAAGATGAGGGCGAAACCTTGATGGATGTTGTCGATACCTGTGACGATTTTATTGAAGAGAGAGGTAAGTAGGGTTTCGACGCCATGGTATTCCCTGAAGCCATGTTGCCGATGGTCTAGTGGGGAGGCTAAATCTATATGGTCTTGCAGTTGCCTTTGTGCTTCCTTTTCGATTATTTTGGCTAGTAGAGGTATACTGGCTATGGGTCTATAGGATTTAACTTTGCTTGGGTTCAGTTTAGGGTTCTTTAACAGAGGTCTGATGGATGTTTGCTTGAGTGGTGCAGGGAAGGATCCATTTGAGAATGATAGGTTCATCATTTTTGTGATAAGTGGGCTGAGTTCTGATCGTAAATTTTTAATCCAATATGCGGGGCAAGGGTCAGTTTGTGCAGTCGTGGTGTTGAGTGCTGCAATAGTATCTTCCACATGTTTCTTGGATGGTGTGGAGAACTTATAAAGTAAAGTTGGACTGGTGGTGCCTTGTGCTATGAACGTGTTAACTTCATCAGTTTGAAGTAGTTTGGATTGTAAATGGTTGGCAAACTCTTGTGGGTGGATCTCTTCGGGATGGCTTGGGGATGGTTCCTTAGAGAATGATTTAACTAGTTCGAAGAGGTCACGAGGTTTGTTTAGAGATCTTTTGAGGGTGTCAGTATGGTATTGTTTCATATTTGATAGGATAGCCTCTTTGTAGATTGCAAGGTGAGTTCTGTAAGCTGACAGGTCTCCGGCGGAGTGGGAACGCCTCCATCTTTTCTCTAGTTTCCGTAAATGAGAGCGGGAGATACATAGTTCAGGAGAGAACCAAGGAGAATGTTTTCTATTATTTACGATGTTGTTCTTCGTAGGTTTTTGGGCAATAGCGCTAAGATTCTTATTCCATGAGGAGATTAAATTGTCGAGGTTGAGGGTTGCATTGTTGTATAGGGGAAGAGTTTCAGCCAGTATAAGATCTTTGTTGAAGGCTCTGAAGTTTCGAGAAGTGGTGTTGCTTAAAGTTCCATTGTTGTGTAGAGAGTTGTTGTTGATAGGTATGCTGAAATTGATAAGCTTGTGATCTGACCATGGTACAGAAGTGAGTGATGTTACCAGCTTTTCATTTGGATCTTGTAATGACAGAGGAGCAAAGATCATGTCCAGTATGTTCCCTTTGGTGTGGGTGGGTTCGTTGATGATTTGTCTGTAGCCCAGATCATTAATTGCTTCTAGTAGGGCAGTGGCATGACTGGAGTGAAGTGAAGGGAGATTGAAATCTCCTAGTATCCAGTTTGATAAGTTGAGGTTGCGAGTGTTGGCTGCTAGGTCGAGGATGTTGCAGAGATTGTCAGTTGAGGATGAGGGTGCTCTATATAGCAGGTTGATGGCGCATTGGTCATTTGCAATGGATATGATATCAAGATTGTTGGTACTGGAGGAGTCTGTTGTATGAAAATGCAAGTCCGTTTTGGTTAAGATAAGGGCCCCCCCTCCTCTTTTGATTCCTCTATGCCGGGAGTGGCTTGTGAAGTTGTTGGGTAATAGTTGGTTGAGAATTACATTGTCTACGTCGGAAAGCCACGTTTCAGTTATTAAGAGAATATCCAGGTTGTGGGATGCAATTAATTCAGTGACAATTGGCCATTTATTACGAATTGATCTTGCATTTATAAGGGCGCAATTAAGAACTAGAGTGGATTTCTCTGGTTTAGTTTGTTTGTTATGTTGGAGAGCTATGTGTAACAAATATGATTGACGTGTGTGTGTGTTCTTTAAGTGGTTAGGGTAGGCAGAGTTTGTCCATGTTTTGGCATGGTGCTGGAGTATTGGGATATGATTAGTAGCGTGGAATAAGGCTAGGGACTCAACAATCAGCCAAGAAAAGATCATGAGGCCGCTCATTATGGCCGTGATGGGTGGGGCCATTTCAGTGTTGGTCTTGGATGTTGAAGATCTGGTGTCAGCCTTGTTGTTAGTGTATTGGTGGTAAGTCTATGCTGTGTTAGTGGGTATTACTGACTGCTGGGGGTTGTCAAGAGAGCAAATGCAGTATTTTGTAGTGGTTTGGCAGTGAATAGAGATAGGAGTGTAAACAGGTGTAGAATATGCAAGTTCTAGTAGTGTACAACAGGCACAAATGGATCAAACATATCAATGAGACAGAATTTAGAGGTAAAGCTATTAAGTATTACACAAAGTATATGACGGATTTCAGAAACTATCTAATTCTGACTGAGTTTTGGAGACAATGCTGTTCGGTGGGGTACAAATTAGCAGGTAAATATTGTATGAGAGCTTACTGAGAGATAGTTAGTCAACAGTGAACCATTACATGAGAAACTCCAGGTATAAGGCAAAATAGCAGATACATAAGGGGTCTATCTAATCTTACTTGAGGCAATGAGAAAGAGCAGTAACTTCAAAGTTCCTGGTATGCAGGGAGTGGATGTGAGACATGCCCAGCCAAAGCGTTCACATGGGTGGTGGTATTGGAGACTCCGGCCCGCTCTACCCCGACTGGGAGAGAAACTGTTATGAGGAGCTGAAATCTTGCCTAAACAGCATGACGATGAGGAAAGGTTCAGACGTTGGCAAACGCTGGTTCTGTAGTGTTAGGTGAAGACTCTGTTTTCCGCCTATCGTGCCCCGCCTAAGGGCCACGCCAAAGGGCCCTCTGGCGAGGCCCTCAGGCACGGGCCCGCCAGATGCGGGCGCGCCTGATGGCGCGAAGGTTTAAAAACCTTAGCTGCAGAGCCCGGATTGGGCCTTGAGGATCGCTGGCCCCTCCTGCCGCTGGTGGCTCGATCCCCGGGTAGAGGAGAGCTGCTGGTGGTAGCGGGGGCTTCCTGGAGTCGGCGCCTGATGGCGCGAAGGTTTAAAAACCTTAGCTGCAGAGCCCGGATTGGGCCTTGAGGATCGCTGGCCCCTCCTGCCGCTGGTGGCTCGATCATGCCTCTTTGCTTCTCATGCCTCTTTGCTTCTCACCACCACCAAAATATTGTCTATTAGACAACTTTTTGGTGGTGGTGAGAATTGAGGAGGCATGTGACACATTCTATCTACCCTTTTGATGTCTAGGACATCTGCACCTTGCCCACTCACAATCCTAAATGACAGAGATGTAAGGCAGGGGTCTCCAAATCCAGCCCTAGAGGGCCACAAACCAGTCAGGTTGGCAGGATATCTCTAATGCATATATATCTCATGCATATTCATTAGGGCTATCCTGAACACCCGACTGGCCTAGGGGTTCAAGGAGGACCGGTTAAGAACCACTGACTTAGGGTTAACACGCATTAACGTGCCACAGTGCTCACTATCGTGCGATACCGATTCTTGCTACCTTAGGACCGGAACGCCCACTCCTTATATGGCATTCTTCACATTATCGCTGGAGCTAGCACCGGGAACATTAAGATGGTTTAGTAAACATACCCCTTTGTCTTTGACCTCCACAAAGGACATAAATAATAACAAAACTAAAAGAGAAGCAACATGTTAAACTTTTGTGAGCGGAGGGTAATGTCAAATAGTACCAGCAGCCCCAAAAAAGAATGCTACAAACTATACAATAATCGCCAATGACAACATCCATATAGAAGGCACCAAAGGCCATCCAGACATTCCTAACAGTACTTCTTATAAAAAGGAAGTATAGATGGGACTGTGATCATACAAGACAGCTATGTGGATGCGCAGCAAAAACTAAAAAAAAAAACAACAAAAAAAAAACAGCTGCCATGTACTTTGTAAGTAGAAACCAAACCAAAGGAAACATTATATTCAAGGAAGGAAAAAGCTAAAATAAAAGCTTTATCAACGCGGCAGCAAAACCCACAAAACTGCTGCCATTATTCTTTGATAAATAAAGACCAAAACAAAAGTATAAAAGAGCTGGAATTAAAAGTAAAAAATGGGAGCTGAAACAGCAACCATCTTTCAAATGTTAATGTATCGTTAAAAATATAAGGCAAACCAGAGGCCTAAAAGGCAAAACATTATTTTCAAGGGAAGGAAAAGCTGGAATTAAAAAAAAGAATGAGGTCTGAATCGGCACACACTTTTCAAATGTTAATGTGTGATTAGAATTGTAAAGTATACCAGTAGCCTAAAAGACAAACCGCACCACACTAAGAAGAAATGCTAAACTTTTCAATCCTTTAAAAGTGACAATGAAGTGAAATTACTTTGAAAACTGCAGACTCAAAACACTTCGCAAGTCCTTGTACTGAACTGAAAGGAGTAAAACTCAAACCATTTTAGAAAGCACGGTACCAACAGACTAGCATAGACTGATAGGCACTTTTACTTTCTGTTCATGAAGAACGCCGACGCATGTGCATTGGATTAAAAGGTAGTAAGGTTGTGACATGCTCAGGAAGGTGACGAAATCTTCCAACTCGAGATGGAATTTTGTGTATAATTCTCTAAACATTTTAAATATGCATCATAATCCCATCTAAAACGGTCCTTTCTATGGAAAAGGATTTTAAACGAACAGTGAGGGAGGAAGGGGGGAAAAGGGGGGAAGGGGGAAAAAAGGGGGGAGGAAGGGGGAAGGGAGGGGGGAAGGGGGGAAGAGAGAGGGGGAGGAAGAGGAGGGGGAGGGGGGAGGGGAAGGAAGGGAGGAGAAAGGAAAGACTATAAAAACATTGGAAACATACTCAAACTAAAAAAGGGGGAATTACAGGATATACTAATAAACCATGAGTAGAAAACTAAGTGTAACAAAAAAATCATTTGAAAAAAGGACTAGTACCATATCGGACAAAAACAAAGACCCTATCAAAGAAAAACAGACAGATCACTATCTAAATTTAACCCATTAGGAGCCATAGGGGTATGTTTACTAAAGGGCGCTATTTCCGCTGCTGAGACGTTATCGTATGGTATGTTATCGTGCGATAATGGCACTTTACCGGGTGATAAGGTACCTTAGCGTGCGATAACACATGCAGCGGCGCAAACGAGCGCTGAAGGTTGAGAAAGGCTCCCGGAAGGCGGAGGAAGGCTCCCCAGGGGCGGAGAGAGAGGGTCAATGGGTGGAGAGTGGGAGGGGAGAGGCTCCCTGCACACTAACGCTGTGGAAGCCGGGTCTGAAAACTAACGCCAGTGAAACCCTGGCGTTAGGGCAGATTTGAAGGAAAGAGAGACCATTTACGTCAGCAATGTACAGCAAAGCCAGGGAAACCTAAAAAAAGTGATAAGTGCGATACATGTGCATGGAACAAAAGGGCAAATAAACGTTGAAAATGACCTGAACAAAATGTAAAAAAAACATAACCAGGCTGGGCAATAGTGATATTAATGGGAAACATAAAAAAACACTACCGAGAAAGCTCCAAAAAAAAGATATTAATTTTGGAAGGATCTATGCTCTGTCCCCCTACAAGGTGAATGATCCCACAGTGCAATAGCGCTGATCAGGGTTTTCCCTTTTTATTGGACAGGTGTCCTATGGCGTGCACATGTTACGCAACAGCAGGGTGGGCATGTCGGAACAGGCAACTGGACAGATGCTGGAAAATGGGATACAGAGGGCTGCAGGTGGCACATGCTGTGGTGCAGCTGGGCCACAGTGTGGACTAGGGTGATGCCTAGGTGGCCCATAGGAATGCTGAAACTGTACAGCAGCCAGACAGCAACTGATGAGGGCCCAACATGGGCACGAGTGTGTTTCCCACAGTGTCACAGGGGATATTACCCAGCAGGTACCCCCAACGGCACAGAACATTGGCAGGTGGTGGTGGGGGGAAGTGTGGACGTCTCTGCAGGCACCCCTACCCCAGAACCCGCACCATAGGCAGCCGACTAACGGCACACTGGATGGCCTAAGACTGCGCACCACCAGCATAAGGGCATGTCAGCATGGTGGCAGAGGGGTACTGGTGGTGGAGGGGGCAGTGGCAGCTGCCCACAGCAGACCATGGCCTAGCCCTGTGTAGGTGGGTGCCGTGCACTGCAACAGACAGGCTCTGTCTGATGAACAGTCATGGTATCCCCAGGGAATGAACCATCCCTGTGGCAACAGTGTGGTGCAGTACACACAGTCAGTGTGTTCAGGAACAGAAGGTCACAAGTTCAAGAACCAGGTGTGGCTCCTGCCAACCCAGTCCCCATATTTTACCCAGTACTAAACCGTGGTAATAAAGATGGAACCTTTATTGCAGATAACATAAACATGCCTGAAACACCTATATTTTACCCTACAGAGCACAGACACCATAAACATGTGCAATACCTAGAGCAGAGTTTCCCAAATGCAGTCCTGGAGGGCCAAAAACCATTCAGGTTTCATGCTGTCTCTAATAAAGATGCCTGTGCTGCATTTCTATGTGCCGCCCCCATAGTATGCAAATGTATCTCATGCATATTCATTAGGGACAGCATGAAAACCCGAACAGTGTTTGGCCCACCAGGACTGGAGTTGGGAACCTCTGCCCTAGAGCAGCAGCCAACAGGGGCAGAAACACCCGCACCCACAGGCTCCATTATCCAAAGCCTCATGGAGAGGCAGGATGTTTGGCCCTGCGTGCAGCAGCATCTTCCAATACTAGCACTTGCATACCTTAGCAATGTCGCCCTAAACCTGGGAATACGTTACACATATAATGCAGCTATATGCATATAATGCAGCTAAATTGTGAGTGGGCAAGGTACAGATGTCCTAGACATCAAAAGGGGAGACAGAATTTGTCACATTGCTCCTCGATTCTCACCACCACCAAAAAGTTGTCTAATAGACAACATTTTGGTGGTGGTGAGAAGCGAGGAGGAATGTGACAAAGTCTATCTACCCTTTTGATGTCTAGGACATCTGTACCTTGTGCACTCACAATCTTAAATGACAGAGGTATAAGGCAGGGGTCTCCCAATCCAGTACTGGAGGGCCACAAACCAGTCAGGTTGGGAGGATATCTCTAATGCATATATATCTCATGCATATTCATTAAGGCTATCCCAAAAACCTGCCAGGATTGCGGCCCTCCAGGACAGGTTTGGGGACCCCTGGTCTATCCAGTGTGTGGTGGCTGCCAACACCTTACTCAGCCCACTCTGCTTGCACTGTTTCCAGTGTTAGCCTGTCAATGTGCATAATGAGGAGCAAGGTACTGTGGGTATAGCCTGGACAGGGTGGCCTGGGCAGGATGCATCTGCACAGGGAATAGGGCAATGGCTGGGACATTGTAGTGCCCAGCCACCACCTACACGGACAGGGTGGCCACAGCATGTCCTGCTGGGAGGTCACTCTCACCCTGACTGAGCAGTGACCACGGCATGGCTAGGTTCCCCCATAGCGCTTCTCTCAAGTGATGTCTATGGGTTCTTTTTTCTGGGGCCTGATCACTGCCTTATTTGCTTGGTGGGTGTGCTCACATCCCCTCCAAGTACATGCATTATGAGCTAGCTTGCAGACTGTCTGTATTTATAAGTGTATGGCTGGAACACCTTGCAGGGTGCAGTGGCTGGAGAATGTCAGATGGTGGTGGGGGTCAGCTGAGCATTTCCAGGCCTACTGTCTGTCTGCCATTGCCTTATGGATGTGTACAGATCTGCATTGACTGCCCTGTAGGGTGTCTGTTCCCCAGCAGGACTGGGGTTGATGGTCCCCTCTACTGCCACCATTGCAGAGAGATCCTGTTTCCCACCCTGAGCCACAAAGGGTGGGTTGGATGGTGGTGGTACATAATCTGCCAATGGGTCCAAACACCACCCTTCACCTACATTATGCAACCATGGCCCCAACACAGGATATGCACTATTCTGGGTGCAGCATAGCCCATAAGGGCTAGATATGACTGAGAAATATAGATGTAGCCTAGGTGTGCTCTACAGGAACTAACTACCTATCACATGTGCGTACACTCTGATGAGGACCTGCAGCTTGGCCTATTTTAGCTATGAAAGGTGCTGTGGACCTGGTGCTGGGTGCCCCACCTCACCATCAGGGTGAGCACAGTACCCGCACAATGTGACAGTCTGTAGCTACTCTGTGCCAGTAACACACATGGTCAGTACCCCCAACCAGGCTGATGTGCTGTGGGGGTGCACATGATCAGTTCCCCCTACCAGGCCGAGGTGCTGTGGAGGTGCATACCCCATCTTGTGATCATCTGTAGACTGCTGATTTGCATGTGCAGTGCATCATGGGTACGGGTGGGTTACCCCTATCCTGGTAACCACAGCAGACAGTTTGTGTGGTGACCTGCAGGGGCTTGGTAGTAGCTATCAAGCTGTAGCCCACTGGTTACTTCACTGCCTGTGGAGCCAGAGGTCATGGGTTTGATCCCACAGTGGGGTTATTTGATAGGGCTATCTGAGGCATTTTCTTTTTTAAATTTAAATTAGTGCTGCCAGCAAAAACACCCTCACAGTGCTGTAACCTTAAGGTGCCTCATAAGGCACCCTTTAAAGCACATTATAAGGTGCCCTATAGGGAACATTATAAGGTGCCTTGGCGGACAGTGCACTTTATAATGTGCCCTCTGGAGTGCCTTATAGGGCGCATTATGCTGCACCTTAGGTTACGGCACTGTGAGGGTGTGTTTGCTGGTAGCACTAATTTAAATTAAAAAAGAAAATGCCTCAGACAGCACTGATTTAAAGTAAAGGGTAATGCCTCAGACAGCCTTACTCATTAAGCCCTTGGAGGATCACACTCATGACCCCTGTTTCATCAGTCAATATATTAACCATTGTGCTACACCTCTGTTGCTGTGTTTGCCGGTCAGCGCGCCTAATTAAGGCTAAAGCGCATTAACGTGCCACGGCTCGCACGATAACCCTAAATGCTACCTTAAAACCGGAACGCCCACTACCTTATATGGCATTCGTCACAGTAAGACTGCAACTAACGCCGGTAACATTAAGACGGTTTAGTAAACATACCCCATAGAGTCCAACATAAAAATGTACCTCTGTTCAAGCCTCATTATGGTCCTATCAATATCACCACCCCTCCAATTGATTTTAACTTTTTTAATGACAAAAAATTTTAAATCTGATATCTTGTGTGCCTGTTCCTGCCAATGTCCTACAAGAGGTTTATCAGCAATACCTCTTTTAATAGCACTCTTATGTTCTATAATTCTGACTCGGATATGGGAGGAGTAGCCTAGTGGTTGGGGCAAGGTACTTCAGGCCGGAAGGTCGGGGGTTCAAATCCCACTAGAGGACAGCAACCTTGGGCCGGAAGGACTGGGGTTTCTAGTCCCACAGATGCTCCTTGTGGTCTTGGGCAAGCCACTTAACCCTCCATTGCCCATGTTCCCTGTAAGTATTAGTGTATGTGTCTCATGTCCCCGCGTGTTAAATGTATCCCCCAATTGTGTTGTGACCGCTTTGATTGAAGGATAAGGCGGTATACAAAACTGTCTAAATAAATAAAAATAAATTGTGTATAGTCTTCCCTACATAAAGCTTCTTACATGGACATTGTATGACATATATAATGTGAGTGGTCTCACAGTTAGAATGATCATTAACAAAATTTTTTTTATTTGTAAAGGGATGAATAAAAATGTCCCTTACTGGTAACGTGTGGATGCAGACAGAACACCAACCACACTGGAATTGTCCCTTGTACTTAGATAAAAAGGGCCACTCAGTCAAAGCTGAGGGTACCAATAGATTCCTCAAATTAACATTCCATCTGTGGGCTATAGTAAGAGGTGTATCATGAAATCCATCAAGGCATTGGATAATATGCCATTCGCTTTTCAAAATCTTAACAATATCACGAGAGATAGTTGAATATAAGAGGGGACACAATCCCAACCTCTTCTTTTTTCTGATTGGGTTTAAGAAGGGACTCACGAGTGGATGACTGTGCTCTTCTGTGTGCATGAGACATATATCTAGAAGGATACTGTCTTGCTGCAAACCTAGTCTCCATTTCGTTTGCTTGTAAATTAAAATCCTGATCATTTGTGCAGACTCTTCTAGCCCTAAGAAATTGACCAATGGGAAGGTTCCTTTTGAGTGCCGGATTATGGAAACTGCTAAAGTGTAGCAAATGGTTATGGTCAGTCGGCTTTCTGTACAAAGATGTAACTAAACGGTTATCTTCTTTTTTAATGAGTAAATCTAAATAGGGAATTCGCTGGTAATCATATGTCAGCTAAAATCTCAAATTCGCATCCAAACCATTAATCCATTGATTAAAACTAGAAAGAGCTTCCTCAGTGCCATCCCACAAAATCAAGATATCATCTATATATCTTATCCAGAGTTTAATATTATCTTTATATAGATGTTCTTTTAAAAATTTCTCTTCAAATTCAAATACATACAAATTAGCAATGTCAGGGGCCATCGATGAGCCCATGGCTACTCCCTTAACTTGTTGATAAAACAAATCTCTAAAACAAAAAAAGTTCTCGCATAAGGCAATCCTAGCCAACGTGAGTAGCAACTCTGTGGGAATACGTCTATGCACAGACCTTTTAAGAAAATATTGTTCAATAATCACCAAAGATTCTGCTTGAGGAACATTGGTGTATAAAGATTCAACATCCAGGGTAACTAAAATGATATTGGAATCTATATCACAAAATTTAGACAGCAACTCTATAACGTGAGACGAATCCCTCACGTAAGAGCACATGGAAAGCACAAAAGGACATAGAAGTAAATCTAAAAATTGAGAAATAGGTTCTAGAAGAGAAAACCAACTGCAGAGACAATTGGCCTACCAGGGGGAGCTGTCAGAGATTTGTGAATCTTTGGAAGGATGTAAATTGTTGGAATAACCGGTGATGGAACAATAAGAAAATCTGTTTCTTTCTTAGTGAAATATCCGATCTCAAAGGCTGTCTGTACCAAATTATCAATCTTACTTTTTAAATTTCCAGTAGGATCCCCTGCAAGGCGATGATAGAAAGTCTGATCTTTAAGTTGACTGTCTATCTCATCTATATACATTTTTTTTATCCATAATGACTACTGCCCCACCTTTATCGGCAGGTTTAATGATTATCGTATTATTCTTTTGTAAAGAAATAAGCCACCCTTTCCCCTTTAGTAAGATTGCTATACTCCTGGGTTTAAAAATGGTCCGTTCCTATTTTTTATTTTCTAGTTTCTCTTTTTTGCATTATATGCCTCTTACACATATATATATATTCATATTGCTTATGATTTTCTAATTTAATTAGTTTAAGAGTTTTTTTATACAATTCATTCATTTTTTATTAGACTTACCCCTCTTGTCTTTTTCGTTTCCTTCTCATGCCCATCAATCGTTTAGCACAGGAATTTCATTCCATCGGTGAGGTAAAAAAGACTTTTTATGTCTTTATGTACAATGGTGCCTGGCCCAGTTTAATTTATTGTCACACTCTAGTTTCTAATGTATGTTTTTGTATATGTTTTTTATACAATGTTTTAGTTTATTTATATTTATTAATTTAATGTTTTAATTATTTTGACACTTATTTACTGTACTGTTTCTTGTTTTTTTTAAATACCCATGTTCACATCACTTTGCTTTTACTATTTTTTTATTTCTTATAAGATTCAGTGATATATTTTAGAATATAGCGTTCCAACATTTTTACACATGTTCTGAATGCAATTGATACAAATTTAAATGTGTTTTTTACATTTTTCTTTTATATTTAAGTGTTATTAAGTTTTATGATAATTGTATAACGTTTGTAATAGTTTGTCTGTTTTTATTTCCTTGACCCCAGTTTGCCTTTTACCCCCTGAGGAAGTTTTTAAACGAAACACGGCCTGTGTCTGGTTTTATTGGCAAATCAAATAAAGTTTTTTTGACACATTTTATTCCTTGGTTTTCCTGACCACGTTCTCTGACTGTGTGCCTCATCTGACGCGGCTTTTTGCTCTTTGTTGGACACATTGCTAAACACGAGACCAGCGTTCAGTTCGCGCTAACACTCCTTGTGGCCTTGGGCAAGTCACTTAACCCTCCATTGCCTCAGAAGAAAGGTCCTGCAATCTACTTCTGGTCATACTGAAAAGAAAACCCAGGAGCTGCTGGGTTGCCAGGAGTCAGCATTGACTCAAAGTCACACATTGCATTGCACATGTATTCCCTTTGTGAAATGGGGACTATACAAGTTGAGCTTTGACACACTTAGGTCACTCTCTAACCACGCCCCAGACATACCCCCTTGCAATTTCTACATAGTGTCTCCACCAGGAAGCGCTCTCTGCTTCCAGATGCACAGTAGACTCAAACCCAAGATATGCCGGTAGGCTGGCCACATTTCTAACCAGCTGTCTCAGTGCTTTAAGTCCAAAACATAGGTTCAATTCTGTAATTATTTTAATAAAGCACATCAATCACTGTTAAGGTAAACCTCTACATGGGTTTCTAGTGCTTAGTAAGGCCGGGAATATCAGTGCTCCATTTTCAGAATCTCTTTAAGACACAGCTCCAAATGACATAGTTCAAGAGTTAACTATCTGTAGAGTCCCAAAGGCAGCGTTTAAAGCCACAGAGGTCTCTGTGCTTCCTGCCACCAGCTGGCAGCTCTTTCAGTTCCTGATCAGTACAAGGAGGAACTGCACCATTCACATACCTCCATCTTTTAGGCTGGTAATGACTTGGCTGTCTCGAATCCAGTCCTTAGATTCCACGCAGCTCCAGCAAGCTCCATTCGTCATACTGCTCCTGCACTGGGAGAGACAGCTCCCCCTCCCCTTCTCCTCTGGGGTTTATTCTCCACACAGCAGGGCAGCAATCAACAAGGTAAGTTCCCAGTCACTGGGTTATCTCCTGTACAGCAGTGCAGCAGTGCAAGATTAAATCTCTCAACAGTCTGAGCTTTATCCCCAGCATGGCACTTCAGTAAAAAGATAAATTGCTGAACAGTCCTTGGTCTACCATTTCTTTTCACCAGGTAGTAAGTCCACAAACAGCTCGTTTGACTAAGGAGCAGCTGTAGGCTCATTACCTTGAGGAGGAGATTCCAGTGAAGTTTGTCCCATGTCCATCTGCTCTTCCTCAGTTAGCTGCTCTTCCTCCTCCTGTACCAGCCATCTCAGGGGAAGTGAATTCAGCCTTCTGTGGTCTGGGAAACTCCCCTCCTCTTCCAGCCCTTTCTCTCTTACTAATAGCTTGCAAGGATTATACAAGAGCATGTACCTGGGTATGGGAGTTTGAAATTTAAATGGACCCTCAACCTTTTCCTCAGTAACTGGGCCTGGCTCTCCTTCTTCTGCTTGACTCAGGTTTTTCCAGCACCTCCTGGAACTACCGAGAGAGCTGCTCTTGCTGGGAAGGAATCTGCACTTGTAAAGTATTTACTTACTGGGAATTTCTCAGACTCTTGGGTTGAAGAGAATTCTTTGGGTTTAAACTGATAAAATCTGGGTCTATTCTAAAGTTCTGTGTTTTATAAAGTCAGTTAGGGCACTGTGTAGTAGTTAAGGCATAGCTTAACCGAGAAAGTAGAACAGAGCAAATATTCTTTGTGTATACAGAGATAAACTGTTTTCTAGAGAAAACCTTTATAAAATAGGCTTTCCAGTTAGGAGGCAAGAGAACTGTGAAATTGTTTAAAAGATGTTATAACTACGTCACAGATTCAAAAGGTCAACTTGAAAGGCTCCCTCTATCAAACCAAAGGTAGTGTAAATCACCAAGGAAATTGAAAAGAGATTGCCTTAGAAACATAGATATAAATAGGTCAACCGGTGCTCACTGATTTTCAGTCTGAAGGACTACTGAGAGAAGCTGCTCTTGCTGGGAAGGAATCTGCACTTATAAGTATTTACCTGCTGGAAATTTCTCAGACTCTTGGGTTAAAGGGAATTTTTTGTGTTTAAACTGACAAAACCTGTATTTATTTTACAGTTCTATGCTTTATAAAGTCAGTTAGGGCACTGTGTAGCAACATAAGAACATAAGACATGCCATACTGGGTCAGACCAAGGTCCATCAAGCCCAGTATCCTGTTTCCAACAGTGGCCAATCTAGGTCATACGTACCTAACAGTTTCCCCAAAAGACACAGGTTCCACAATGTTTGTATTGGGTCGAGTATTGATATCCTAGGTCCCTTCTTAATAATGGTTTATGGACCTTTCCTCCAGGAACTTGTCCAAACCTTTTTTAAACCCTGCTACACTAACAGCCTTTACTATATCCTCCGGTAACAAATTCCAGAGTTTGATTACACGTTGAGTGAAAAAATATTTTCTTTTTTTAGTCTTAAATAGTTTACCCTGTAGCTTCATTGCATGTCCCCTAGTCTTTCTATATTCTGATAATGTAAACAATCGATCTACGTTTACCCGTTCCACTCTGTTCATTAATTTATAGACTTCTATCATATCTCCCCTCAGGCAACAAAGGGTACAGGTAAATGGAGGTCACTCTGTGGGAAGCTACCAGTGGTGTGCCGCAGGGATCTGTCCTTGGTTCGATTTTCTTAACATCTTTGTTAATGATATTGTGGAAGGGCTGTCCGGTAAAATTTGTCTGTTTGCTTATGATACCAAAATCTGCAATAGAGTAGACACCCAGCAAGGAGTAGATAACACAAGGAGGGATCTAACTAAGCTTGAAGAATGATTAAGAATTTGGCAGTTGAGATTTAATGCTAGAAAATGCAGGGTCATGCACTTGGACTGCAAAAATCCAAGGGAGCGGTTCAGCATAGGGGGTAAAGTACTTCTGTCCACAAAAGAAGAATAGGACCCAGGCGTGATTGTCTCTGATGATCTTAAAGAGCCTAAACTGGTAGAAAACTGGTGAAAGCCAGAAGGATGCATGGGTGCCTAGGGAAAGGAATGGCCAGCAGAAAAAAGGAGGTGATAGTGCCTCTGTAAAGTCTCTGGTGTGATCTCATTTGGAGTATTGTGTGCAATTCTGGAGACCGCACCTTCAAAAGGATATAAACAGGATGAAGTCAGTACAGAGGGTGGCTACTAAAAAGGTTAGTGGTCTTGTTATAAAGCTTATGGGGACTGATTTAAAGATCTTAATATTAGAGGAAAGGCAGGATAGAGGAGATATGATAGAGGCTCTTAAATACCTCTGTGGCATAAATGCACAAGAGAAGAGCCTCTTTCAATTGAAAGCAAACTGTGCTACAAGGGGACATAGCGTGAGGGTGAAATGGTATAGACTCAGGAGTAATATGCAGAAATATTTCTCTACTGAAAGAGTGGTAGATGCGTGGACTAGTCTCCCGGTGGAGGTGGTAGAGATGAGGACAGTATTTGACTTCAAAAAAGCATGGGACAAACACGGAAGATCTCTAAAGGGAAAAAGGGGGACTGTTGTAGTGGATAGGAAAGGGCAGACTAGATAGGCCATGTGGTCTTTTTCTGCCATCATGTTTCTAAGTTTCTAAGTGTGAGATGGTGCATAGGGGAGATGGGGAAAAGGAAACATGAACGATGAGCTTTGCTCAGTTTCTCAGAACCTCACATTCTCCTGCATACAGCTGCAAATTCATCACAGCCAATAGAAACTAACTCATCATAGTCTAATACCTGTGCTTCTGTTGGTACCTGGTCCTCTTTTAACACTATTTCTCATCTCTTCTTAGATGAAGCTATTAGTTCCATGTTATCATCTTATTTTATTTATTTATTATTTTATTTAACATTTCTTATATACCGCCTTTCATGATATCAAGGCGGTTTACATTGAACAAACTGTAATTACATTGAACAGGGCATTATAACTTGGAGATAACTATTTTACAGGGATGTCATCCAATTTTATAAAAAATCCTGAATTGTTATTATTGCAGTCTATGCTTGATTTAGTTAACCACAGTTTAAGGCTCCTTTCTCAACTGTTTGAAGGTAAAGAACAGATCAAAAAACCTTCTTTGGATCCTGAGATCCAAATTATTGTCTCATTAGTAATACTTAGGGGTATGTTTACTAAACTGCGTTAGTGCAAATCGCGTTAGGAGCCGCGTTAGTGAAAGGAAAGCCAACAAAGGACATGGGCGGGACATCGTAACCACTAACGCGCGTTCCAAAAACTAATGAGCGTTACAGGGCGCCGTGGCGCGTTACTGCACGTTAATCATATGAAGGCGTACAGACACAAATCACTGAAACAGAGCTGTAGCACAATGGCTAGTGTCCTGACCGCTGTTACAGGCAGCATGGGTTCGAGTCCCCAGTGTGCCTAACGCAGAAGGCTGGGCGAGGCATCGCCCTGTACATTACATAGGGAATGAGGAGGCATGTTTTTCTTTAAGTTGAGTAGGAGTTACAGAAACACACCCTCGCAGTGTGCGTAGCAATGTACGTTGGTGCGTGCGTGGCTGCGTGCGTTGGTACAGGCGTAGCCCCATGTGTACAATCGTGCGTGGGTACGTGTGTTTTTACCAGCATGGGCACCTTATATTACAGACACTTTAGGGTGTCCTGCACCTATGCGTTATGCCAACAGATGTACGTGTGATGGCCTATGGGTTATCAGAGCCTGTGAGCAGGCGCTGGATTTTCCCAGGGTTGGATTGTGCCAGTCACACCCATGATGCACTGCACATGCAAATCAGCTGTCCACAGATAAACACAAGATGGGGAATGCACACCCACAGCACCTTGGCCTGGTAGGGGGAAAGTGACCATGTGCACCCCCACAGCACCTCGGCCTGGTAGGGGGTACTGACCATGTGTTGTACCGGCACAGAGTAGCTACACACCGCCACATTGTGCGGGTACTGTGCTCACCCTGAGGGTGCAGTGAGGTGCCAAGCACCAGGTCCAAAGCAGTGTTAATGTGTGAGATAGGTAGTTTCCGCAGAAACACCTTGGACATCTCTGTCTGTTTCAGTCAGGTGCAGCCCCCCCCCATGGACCCCTAGGTGGCCCATGTCCACCACCACCCCCCGGGCCGAGGGTGGCAAACAGGGACTCCCATCAAAAGATCCACAGTCTACCTCCCTGCAAAGGTGGCAGTAGAGAGGAACATCAACCCCAGTCCTGCAGTCAATGCAGCTCTGTACACATCCATAACACAATAAGCAGACAGACATTAGGCCTGGATATGGTATGCTGCACCCCACCACTATCTGATATTCCCCTGGTGTAAGCCATCAGCCGCTGCACTCTGCAAGCCACTCCATCACAACACATACCAGCTGCAAACAGTCTGCTAGTGCCCAGCGGAGATGCCTGCACCCAGAACTGGGATGTCAGCATACATAGCAAGCAGATACATCAGTGACTGGGCCCCAAAAGGCAACCCATATCTATCACATGAGAGAAATACTAGATAGCACTATGGGGGTGCCTAGCCATGCTGTGGTCACTGCACAGTCAGGGTGAGAGTGATCTCTCAGCAGGACATACTGAGGTCACCCTGTCTGTGTAGGTGGTGGCCGGGCACTAAAATGTGCCTGTCACTGCCCTATGCCCTGTGCAGATGCACCCTGGCCAGGCCACCCTGTCCGGGCTATACCCATGGTACCTTGCTCCTCATTATGCACATTGGCAGCCCAATACTGGCAACACTGCTGGCAGTGTGGGCTGTGGAAGGTGTTTGCAGCCACCACACACTGGATAGACAGACAGCCACCCCCACACCTATGCCAGCATTGTGCTACTATAGAGGTGGTCAGCAGCCATACCCACCACACCAGTCCTGGCCATAGTACAGGCATGGATATGGTACACAAGACTGTTGGGGGTCACTCCCCAGGGTGGTAAACACTGTCAGAGACCAGACCTGCTGCACACACACCGCAGACATCAGAATGATTGTTATGGTGGAGCTCAATGAGCACAATGTGCTTAACGTAGGAATTGATATCTGCCAGTTATCATAGGAAACGTTTGATAGCTGTGTACCATATACCCAGGTGTAGGGTGGCATTGCTAAGGTATGCAAGTGCTAGTATTGGGAGATACAGGCAGGGCCCACTGTCCTGCCTCTCCAGGAGGCATTGGCCAATGGGGCCTGTGGGTGTGTGTGTGGGTGTGTCTGGCCCTGTTGGCTGCTGCTTTACGGCAGAGTTCCCCAACTCCAGTCCTGGTGTTCCAAACACTGTTCGGGTTTTCATGCTGTCCCTCATAAATATGCATGAGCTACATCTGCATACCATGGGGGTGGTGCATAGATATGCAGCACAGGCATCTTTATTAGAGGCAGCATGGAACCTGAATGGTGTGGGGCCCTCCAGGACTGCATTTGCGCGACTCTGCTTTAGGTAATGTGCCTGTTTCTGGTGTCTGTGTTTGGTGTGGTAAAATATAGGCGTAGTAACCATGCGTATGTTCTCTGCAATAAAGGGGTGTCTTTACTATCACTGTTTAGTGGTGGGTAAAACTATGGGGACTGGGTTGGCAGGAGCCCCAGCTGGGATTTGAACCCGTGACCCTCTGGTCTTACAGGCACTGGCTGTGTCTGTTGCACCACACTGTGGCCACAGAGACAGTGCAGTCCCTGGAGATAGGAAAACTGGCCTGACGAGTCAGAAACCCTGCTCTGCACATTTTACTGTGGGCTCCTTTACCTTGTATGGAGACAACAGTGCATATAACCCTCACAAACGACCTCAAAAAAAGGGGCAAACACCCATAACCGAGCTGGGCAACAATGATATCATTGGGCAACAATGAAAAACACTCCCAGGAAAGCTCCAATAAGATGAAATGCTTTTATGAATGGGTCTCCGGAGCGTAGACCCTTCCACACATCATTTCTTTTTTTGGAGCTTTCCTGGGAGTGTTTTTTATTGTTGTCCAATGATATCATTGTTGCCCAGCTGAATTATCATTTTACACTGTTTCTTGTGGTCATTTTAGAGTTTTATTTGATGTTTTGTTCTGTGCACATGTATCACACTGCTCACGTTTTGCAGGTTTCCCCGGTTTTGCTGTACATTGCTGACGGAAATGGTTTCTCTTCCCTTTAATATGCCTTTAACGACAGGTTTTCATTCGCGTTGGCATTGAGCTCTGAAATTCAGCGCGTTAGTGTGAGGGGAGCCTCTCCCCGCCCACTCTCTGCCCATTGACCCCTTCTCTCCGCCCACTCTCCACCTTCTGCGCTGTTTACCGGGGCTTTACGATCGTTAACTACGGTTAACGCGCGTAGTATGACGTTAACGGTCGTTGGCGCGTGATTACGCACGTTATACTGCACTTACGATCGTTAACATCATACAACGCGCGTTATTCACGTTTACCGCACTTTAGTAAACATACCCCTTAGTAACTTGGAGTTTTACTCATTAGTAAAACTCCAAGTTATAATACCCTGTTCAATGTAATTTCAGTTTGTTCAATGTAAACCGCACTGATGCAGAATAGCACGGTATATAAGAGAATAAAAATAAATAAAAATAAATAAATAAATAAAATACTTCCTTACACAAACAAACATGACCCACAAACCATGCACAATTGCTGCATGGTACTGTACAGATCTAAAGGAGGGCAAACACAAGCTCAAATGGCAAGAGAGACAATGGAGACATTCCAAGGATGTAAGCAGCCTCGACAGATACATGGCTGAACTACATGGATACCAAACCTTATTAAACAATAAGAAATGAAAATAGTACACTAAAATCATTTTAAACTCGCTAAACCGCCCCAGAGAGCTGTTCGAAATAGTGAAGTCCTTAGTGAAACCCACGCGAGACAACACAAACAACGAGCCCTCCCCACAGATTCTGGCCACCCACTTTCAAAACCAGGCAAGCCTATAACATAACTCAAAATTAACAGCCACAACATATGGAAATGACATCTCTGCTACATTTGCCTGCAATCATTTACACCTGATTCACCAGAGCACTTGGAATACATTATCAACCACCTTAATACCACAGATTCCCCACTTGATCCATGCCCTGTCAGCTGGATCAAAGTAGCCAAAAATGATTTGTTCCCCATCATACATAAGATCATGTAGCTCTCCCTTATACATGTATATTTGTCCCCTGAGCTGAAGAAATCTTCCAGATTAGACTCTAAACATCCAAACTCATATAGGTCCATTGCTATCATACCATTCCTCACAAAATTAATTGAAAAGGCTGTATTACTTCAGCTCCAACAACACTTTGACTTACATGCCCCACTTGACCTCCACCAATATGGTTTCAGGCCCAACCATGGAGTGGAAGCACTATTAACAGCTCTCATGGACAATCTCATAAAGGGTATCAAAAAGATACACCAAGGCTTTGTAATGATATTCCTGGACATCAAAGCAGCATTTTATTCAGTCCCACACAACATGCTACTACTATACCTACAGTCATTTGGATTAGCTAATACAACCCTGAAATGGTTTGAGCCATACCTAACCAACCACAATGAACAAGTAATAATAAAAGGTCTCCACTCAGCCCCATACACAGAACAGGGCTCAGCTCTCTCATCACTTCTATTTAATATCTTTCTCCAACCCATCTACAAAATATCCGATCTCACAACATACCCTACCACATCTACGCAGATGATGTCATGCTTTACATGCCATTCTTCACTGCAAAACCAGTTTACACCTCGCTGATCAGATACTTTAATGAGGTCACACACTGGCTGGCAACACAGAACCTCTGAGTAAACCACAACAAAACCAAGGCCCTTTTTATCCACAGACCCAAGCTACAGTCCACCAACCATCATAAAAGTTGCTGGAACGCATGTAAAGATAAAGTCCAAAGGAAATACCTCAGCATAACCATAAACCAACACCTAACTTTACAGCCACACATCAACAACATCACCAGAACCATATACCACAAAATAAAAATAGTACAGCACCTGCGAGCATTATTGGACTTTAAAGACTATCGCGCAGTCTTCTAATCATTAGTCCTTTCCTACTTCGACTACTGCAACATCCTCTTCCAAGGCCTACCAAACTCTGTTCTTCACCCTTTGCAATTAGCACAAAACACGGCTGCTTGCATCTACCCAAGTCGAACACATAACTCCAGTACTCAAACAACTGTACCAGTTCCCTATCAAAGTAAGAGCAAAATATAAGGCCATACTGACAACCTTTAAAATTTCCCAGGGCCTCTCCTCAGTTTACCTCCAGTTGCTACTACAGAAAGCACCCAACAACAAGGATAGAAGGACACACCTGCAGAACACACTCAGGATAGCTTCCATAATCTCAAAGAGCAACAGAGCCACTGCCAACAAGGCCTTCACTTTATGCCCTGGTCATATGGAATGATCTCCCAGTTCACTTATGTGTGGTATTCACACGAAATCAGAGTTGCAAAGTGCACACTCAGAAAACTGGAAAGAAAATGGAGACGGGACAAATCACACAACCTCCTAACACAATACAGAGACAAACAACTGGAATATAACAACCTAATAAATGAGCATAAACCGCAACACCATACCAACCTAATCATGAAATCTACTAATAGACCAAGAGAACTTTTTAGAATTGTCCAAAAGCTCACCAAGGACGACACGCAACAAAGCACCCACCATCTTGATCCACAAAAATATGCAGACTACATAAAGTCAAAAAACCCCAACCAAACATACTCTACTTCACCACAAACAAACGATCACACGATAAAAAAGCAACATCAAGCATGGGAGAGCTTCAACATACCAACAAAACAGCAAGTAGAAGACATTATATCTGCACTAAACACAACAACTTCACCATCAGACCCATGCCCAGTGTCTTGGATCAAAGCCACAAAAAGCCAGCTCTCTCATCACATTCAAAAAAATTGTCAAAGAATCGCTCCAACAAGGATACATGCCGCAACCCCTAAAGCATGCGATGATACGACCAATACTTAAAAGTAGTAATCTGAGCCCATCCGAACCAAAATCATACCGTCCCATCTCCAGCCTGCCATTCCTTGCCAAAATCATGGAAAAAGCAGTCCAACGGCAACTTCAGGACCATATAGATATCAATGCCCCACTGGACATACATCAGCATGGATTCAAGCCCCAACACGGCGTAGAAACACTACTCACCTCCGTCTTTGACAATCTCCTAAGAGGCATGGACAACATAAAAAACGGATTCCTGCTAGTGTTCATGGACATCTCAGCAGCCTTCGACACTGTGTCACATGCTAAGCTATTGCAACGCTTACAACAGATAGGTCTATGCAAGAATACCCTGAAATGGTGTGCCTGGAAGGGCGAACGCAACAAGTCAAATGCGACCAAAAGAAATCACTACAATTCCCCGTCACGCAGGGAATACCTCAAGGCTCAGCCCTATCTTCAGTGCTCTTCAACATCTACATACAGCCCATATGCAGCATCATCAAGCACCACAAACTACACTACCACATTTATGCTGACGACATCATGGTGTACACTCCAACTAGCACTAAACACTACAACAATAACAAAATGCCTTGAAGATATGAATGACTGGCTCATAGCCAACAACTTAACAGTCAACTACGACAAAACTGAGGCAATGTTCGTCACCAGGAACCCCACCTTCATACCTCCACAAACTATCAGCATCCTAGACAAACACATAGTAGTCAAAGAAGAAGTTACATATCTGGGCATAACACTAGGCAGAGCTCTGAACCTAAAATCCCACATCACCAAAACCGCAAACAAGGCATATCGATTGAAAACAATCAGACAAATCAAACCAATGCTCCGTCAAGACCACTTCCGCACAGTGTGTCAAGCACTCATTACACCACTGCTTGATTATGGAAACTCACTATATCAAGGCCTTCCTCAGCAGACACTCCACCCACTACAGATGGTAAAAAACACCACCGCACGCATCATTACAGACACTCCAAGGACCGAGCACATCACTCCCGTCCTACAATAACTACACTGGCTCCCAATGGTGGCAAGAGCTAAATACAAAACAATCATTATCATCTTCAAAGTCATTCACCATCTCTCAGCAGATGTACTGCAAAACATTATAACAAGGGACAGCAGCAATAGACCAAGAAGAACGAATAACAACAACATGATTGGCATACCTGCAGGCTATCACAAAACCAAACAAACAACTTCAAAAAGAGCAACACACTATGGAACTCCCTACCAACGAGCCTAAGAGCTTTAGATGACCTCACAGACTTCTGTAAAGACCTCAAAACATTGTTATTTATAGAAACCTATGAGCATTCATGCAACATCCCCTACCCAAACAGTAACACTACTACCTCTGCCAACTAAACACACACTCATCCTATCCACACACACAAATATATCATACCGTGTTATTAAATACCTTTATGTTAAATGTTACCTCAGTTGTACAGTCTAAATACTGTTAAGTAACTGTACTGTCTAAATGTTTACATGTACCCTACTGTTAAATGTAACCCTCCAATTGTGATGTGACGTGACCACCTTGATTGAAGGAAAAGGTGGCATAGAAATCTGTCTAAATAAATAAATAACTGACCTAATAGACTTCAGAAAGCGCCTAAAAAAAATCTTTACCGTGAACATTTTGGAAATGAAATCTGACCCTCTGAGCCCATATCCCACTGAGAACCCTCCCCCCTCATTCCCTTTCTCTCCCCTTCCCGCCCACTCATCAATCTTCCAGCTAATAACTGTAGTCTCCTCTATGTAAATACACTCAATCTACTTCATTACTTGGACTTATTTCATATTCTACACTGACCATATTCCTGTCATGCATTGTACCTAATAACGTTCCATGTGTAAATTATGCTTTGTAGCTAATTTGTTCCTTGTCTAAGTTAAGTTACATTACACCTTGAGTATGTTCCATGTGTAACTTATTTTAGTTTCTTTGTAAATTGCCTTGGTTTTAAGGTTAGGTGGTATATAAACCACTAAAATAAATAAAAATCTAGGGCCAGCGTGAGGAAATGAGGTGCCGTAGGCAAGCCTCATCCCTTGTGACCCCCTCCGGCACCCATTGCCGCTGCTGTTATCCCTCTCCAGGACATGCAGCAGTGGCAATGGGCACAAAAAGCCCCATGGCACCTACCTTTAAACTTCGGCACCTTGAGGTTGTTTGCTTCCATCCTCTCTCCCCATGCCCGATGCTGACTTCCTGTTTGCAGCAGGAAGTCGGCATTGAGCGTCGGAGGGGCAGAAGCAAACAGCCCTATGGCACCAGAGTTTGAAGGTAGGCACCATGGGGCTCTTTGTGCCCATGCCACTGCTGCACATTCTGGAGAGGGGTGACAGCATTGGCTATGGGTGCCCCCTGAGTTCTGGTGCTCTAGGCGACCATCTAGTTCGCCTAATGGTAGCACTGGCCCTGTTTATATCCAAGACAGTAGAGAAGGTTGTATTAATTAATCCAGTTAAGGTCATACATCAACAAGGCAAATTGCTTCATCCCTGCTAATTTGATTTCCATGAACACTGCAGCACTGAGACCTGTTTTGTGTCTTTATTTTACCAAGCAACATCTAGATGTGAGTAAAAACACCATTATTGTCTCCCTAGATCTTTCATCTGCCTTACCAAATTTTGATGTCTTGACTGATCGACTATGGATTCAAAGTTACTGTACTCAACTGGTTCAAGTCCTTTCTCACAGGAGCAGTCCTGAGCTCTTGGCTTCCTCATTGGTACTCACAATCCGGTGGCAATCTCGTGGTGCTGCCCCCTAATGTCGGGTTGCTAAGGGGCTGCACTGTATGATCATGGCCATTTTGAGCAGTGGCGATGATGGGGGCAGGAGTGAGGAAGACAGCTCCTGCCCCTGGTGACCACTAGACTACCAGGAAATAAAAAGTATGGCTGGGGGGAAGGGGGTCTCCCATTAGGCCGACTGGTTAATCAAGATTTGGAGTTTTGAATGGGGGAAGGGGGATCGACTGGCTAGCCGTGATTCTTTTTTAGGGATCTGGAGGGGGGGGGGCACTTTAGGTGGCGTGAATGACTAGTCAGGAGTTAGTCTTATGTGGGGGAGGGGGTGCACCAATCACCCCCAGACAGTTCCTGCTGGTGGTGGGGGGGGGGGGGGATCAATGCTGAAGAGTGGGAGCCACATGGTTGACATTGTCTGTGCTGCAGATCTGTACATCCACGGCACTGACCATGTTCTTAGGTTGGGGGGGGGCTGATTCCAGCATTGGTGTCAAGATCACCTATTAGGGAGAAAGTTGTTGCCAATTGGCAGCAGCAACCACAACGAGGCCCACGTCAGGATCGGCTGTAGTTAACGCTACCTCTTATGGTAGCGTTATCTGCAGCTGTGATCGGGTCATTTTTGGCAGCCATTAGCTAAATATTTTCACATAATGACTGCCAAAGATAGGAACGCCTACTCTCTGCCCCAATTCTGCTCTCCCCCAGGTGCAACATACGAAATGCAGATATTGCAGAACAGTGCCTGCAATATCTGCATTTCATTCATGTTAGCTGTTACTGCCAGGTGCTAAATCTGTGTTAGCCCTGCAGTAGCATCTATTGTATTTTAGTAGACTTACCCCTAAGCAACTTGGGCCTACTGGTGTTAGTCACACCTGCTATAGGACTGTCTATGGTCTGGGCTAGGGGAGACAGGCTTGTCTGCTCTGCTGCACTAGTCTAAACACCTTGCCACCTGCTAGAGGCACCAGAGGATATTCCAAGTGATGACATCATGGAAATTGCTCTAGTCTGCCTCTACCTACTAGCACTTTGGAGTGGGCTGAATGAAGTTAGGATAGTGCACTGAGTTACTATAAAATACAAAAGAGGTCGTTGATGTAATATTGGGAGAAACAGTAGGTCATTTTTGTCCACCTTTTCCCATAATCTGAGACCTTGCGAGTTGTAATAAGAGTGCACTTCCTTCTAAAATGTACCCACAATAGAAGAAAGATTACCAATCACTACAGTAGTTGTGATATATTTGGAGTGTACTGGATTAAGTTTGAATTTCAAACACTCTAGGATAGATACCCTTGAATAAGTGTCAGTTAACAACGATGGAGGGGCAATCAATTTGGAAAGAGACATTGAGTTTTTCTAATGACTATATTTCAACTTTGAGTAAGGAAAAAACTCCTTTTGCTCAGGATTCTGTGGAAGATGTGATTTCAGGAACTACTTGGGAAGACTTACTCAAATTACAGAAAAGAGTAGTGCGAACAGAGTTACATCGTCTATCATTAATAGAATATGTCACCAGACAGCAGATCCCTCGCGGGTTGCGTGTTTATAAAGAACCACTAATGCAGAACATGACTGGCGACTTTCTTAATAAGTGGAATTGCATACTGAATAAGTGCTCATTGGACCTTATGGTCCTGTTGATAAACACCATCAAAATCAACTTAGAGACAATGCAAAAAGAGATAAGTACAGCATTAGTGGCTTTGAAAGAAAGTGATACTGAAGATACCTTTCAAAAGCGACAACAGGAGACAGAATGACAGTTAATGACCTTACGCCAAGAAGTTCAGAAGCAAAAGGTTCGTAAGCTACGGAGGGACAATGAAGATTATACAATTGGATACATGTATCCATGGATGGATATCAACAGGAAATCGAAAAAATCAGGCCGGAAGGTGAATTTTGAAGTGGACAGTGATTCTAGCAGGACTACAGGGGAGAGTGATTTTTTGGACGAAGGCAGCGATCGGGAGACAACGAGAAAGAAAAAAACAGTGTCTTCAGGACCCAAGTCCGATCGCACATTGCGGCGACGGAATTAGAGAGGACTCCTAATGTGTTGGGGTCCTCCTTAGTGATTAATATTTCAGGTCTTGAACTGACGGGAGATCAAATAGCCCTATTGAATAAGGGCTTGTCATTCGTTCCAGAAACTTATTATGATTCCTTTGCATTCCGAGTTGATTTTGAAAATTTGATTCGTAAGCTGCAGCTTAAGATATTTTTTTCAGATCAGAGTTCAAATAGTGGATTGAATGTAGTTCATAATGCCCACGATACAGCTAATGATACAGCTAATGAGGTGCCACAGGAAGAACCTTTATTGGTACAGCGGGCCCCGCTTCCACTCCGGTCCACTTGGAGTCCCCCCGGACCTCTGCATCCGGCAGTATCTATTTTTAGAGAGTTAGTCCTTCAGGATTTAAAGAAGCTAGAAAAAGAAGTATGGCATCATTCAACGGTCCTGACTAAGAAAGAACAACAGGTTTTGCAGCAGCTCAGGAATCGGGAAGATATTGTAATCAGAAGGGCAGACAAGGGGGGAGCCATAGTGGTTCTAAATAGGGATCATTATCTTTTTGAAGCTTTACATCAATTGAATGATCCTTTAACTTATAGGGTGTTGTTGGAGGATCCCTCGGCGGAGTTAAAAGCCACTATTCGTGGTATTACTGATTTGGCACTGGAGGGGCAGTTGATTTCTTTAAAAGAATGGAATTATTTGAATAGGCCTAGTTCACAAGGAGCAACCTTTTATACTGTGCCCAAAATTCACAAAAATTTGGAAAATCCCCCGGGTCGTCCCATAGTTTAGACTAGGGGCTCTATTTTAGAGCCCTTATCGACCTATGTAGACTCTTATCTTCGTCTGTTATTAACACGAATTCCTTCCTATCTTAAGGATACCACAGACATTTTGAGACAGCTTCAGCTTAATCGTCATTGGGCAGATCAAGCTGATATTTTGTTAGTAACCCTTGATGTCTGCTCACTTTATACAAGTATCCCTCAAAAAGCAGCTTTAGACACTGTAAAATTTTATTTACAGTCTCGGGGGATCTTGGGGCTGATCAATTGGCTTTAGTTTTACAACTGGCAGATTTAGCCATCTTTAAAAAAAATGTTTGGTTTGAAGATACCATTTATCACCAGGTGTCGGAGGTGGCTATGGGAGCCACTTGTGCTCCTTCCACAGCCACCCTCTACATGGCTCGTTATGAAGAACAGTGGCTGGGGTCCACTCCGTATAAACATCATATAAAACTATGGAAGCGTTTTATAGATGATATCTTTTTACTCTGGGAGGGCACGATAGAACAGTTTGTGGAATTCCACTTGTGGTTGAATAGCTGTGAGGCTAATATACAGTTTACTTATGAGTGCAATAGCGAGGCAATTACTTATCTTGACGTTAGGGTCATTAAACGAACAGGAGGATGGGTTACTACAGTTTTTCAAAAATCTATAGATAGGAATACCTTTTTACATTTTCATAGTGCCCACCCTCCTCGTTTGAAAACGGGGTTACCATTTTCCCAATTCCTCAGGTATAGGAGGAATTGTTCAATGCGATCAGATTATAAAATTCAGTCTAAACAGCTCATATCAAATTTTAAAGATAGAGGATATCCGCCCCTGATAATTAAAAACGCTTATCGGAGGGCTTTGTATAATAACCGGGAGTTGTTATTGCATCCGGTCTCTAGTTTAAATCAGGAAATGGATGAAACACATGTAAATTTGATCACTCCCTATTCACCGTTGAGTCATCTTATTCAAAAAATTGTTAGAAAACATGAATTGGTGTTGCAAGTGGTCCCAGCCCTTTGTAATAGAACGATTAGATGTGTGTGGCAACGCGGGAGAAATCTCAAAGAATTATTGAGTCCTTCGCGATTGCGGAAGAGTGTTTTTTTGGGGATTGGTGATGAAGAGTTGAGAGGCCATCATAAATGTGGCCATTGTACAGTATGTGATATCACTGAGGAAGTGCAGACTTTTTGTCATCACGGTAAGGAGTACCGATTACGTCATCATTCAGATTGTGAGTCAATTTATGTGGTATATATTGTGCAGTGTCCCTGTCAATTGATGTATGTTGGCAAGACAACTAGGAAGTTTAAAATTCGTATGGCCGAGCATAAGAGCCGTCTGAAGCATGGAATATTGGAGGCTCCTATGGTGCAACATTGTCAGACATTCAGACATTCTTTTGTTGACCTGCGGTATTTTTGCATAGAGAAGGTTAATTTTGGTCAGCGGGGCAGGTCACGAGAGCAATGGCTTTCAGTGCGGGAACAAAGATGGATTTTTGAATTTGGTTCGGTTGCACCAGAGGGGCTAAACGAAAAGATTGATTGGCGGGTCTGTATGACATGATTTAGGAGTATTACCAGCGTAGTCATTGTGTATTTAAGTAGGGTAGGAATAAGGCAGGTCCTTGAGCCCTTATGTTTACCAGTATGAGGAGTGATTCAAGTAGATTGCCCTGAAAAACAGGGGTGAAGTGCCAGTCGTGAGGGTTTCGTGTTAGGAATATGGGGGATGATAGACGAGAGTGGATGAGAGTAATTTGATGAAGAGCCCCTAGTGGGCGGAGCGTAGCTTTAAAGTCCGGCAAGTGGGTTATCCCGCATGCGCGGCGTTTTTCCATCGGTCATGGTTAATTGGATTGCAAGTTTGTATGGAGTAGTGGAAGGACGTGGGCAGCATTCAGTACGTTTTGGAAGACTATTTTTACCATCTAGGATTGGTGTGAAGTATGGGGGAAGTATTTTAGTAGTGAGGGGATTTATTTAGTTTTTTGTTTTTTTGTTTTTTGTTTATAGGTGTTGTATGAGCTGTAGTTTAAAACTTTGGAGTGGGCTGAATGAAGTTAGGATAGTGCACTGAGTTACTATAAAATACAAAAGAGGTCATTGATGTAATATTGGGAGAAATAGTAGGTCATTTTTGGCCACCTTTTCCCATAATCTGAGACCTTGCGAGTTGTAATAAGAGTGCACTTCCTTCTAAAATGTACCCACAATAGAAGAAAGATTACCATTCACTACAGTAGTTGTGATATATTTGGAGTGTACTGGATTAAGTTTGAATTTCAAACACTCTATGATAGATACCCTTGAATAAGTGTCTACCTACTAGCAAGGCAACAAAACCCACTCATCTGGACTGGTCTAGCAGGATTATAAGGAAGCTGGTTGTAAGTGCCGGTTCTTACAAATGTATGCGGTTCATATTGCAAACTTACACATATAAATGCTGCCAATTAACCCCCTTAATCCCTCCAATAAAGGACCAGCTGAAACAAGCACTTTTATGTGCCAGGGAGCAGCTCTAAATCCCAACATGGACAATTTTGGTCATGCACATGCGTTCTCTATATGAAATGAGGAATACATGCTTAGATTTTAGACCTACTTAGGCCATTCCCTAACCATGCCCCCTTGCAATTTCTACCTATTATAAACATCCATGTGTAAATTTAGCCCTTTTTAAAATCACCATTTGCAAGTGGATGCCACTTCCCCATGTAAATGCTGGATTTTGCACATGGAAATTGCGAATAAACTTCTAAAATAACCCCCTAGTCACTCATCCTCTCAAAGATAAATGTGTAAATCAATATATGCAGCTTCATATATTTTACATTGCAAGAAAAATATTTGTAATATTCTCTTGATATTTAAGATGCATCATTACAAGAGCCTTAAATGAAAAACACAGTTAAAGAATTTATAGTATTTGGTTGGCCATCTGATCTGAAAAATTGCAAAGAGTAGAATATTAAGGCACTCTATATGTTAAAGAAAATCAGTATTTCCTGTCTAAAATGCACTAGGTGGCAGTCTGGTAATTCTGTACCGAACAGAACAGCAAACCCTCTGATACTACAACTATAACAAAATGCAAGAAGCCTACAGTTTGAACTAGCTACTATCATGACTGTACATCAGTCAGGGGAAGGCAGGTGGGCTGCAGAGCATTGCAAAAAGTATTTTTTATGCTTGCTACTGTCCACAGGTTGCCATGAATCAACATTGACTTGATGGTTCTTAACAACAACAGCTACCCATCTGCTGGGGATCCTTGATGAGAGTCTGTTCACTCATTTCCATTTGATCAATAACACCAACTTGATCCCTGGTTCCACATTGCACTGAACAAATTTTGAATCCTGTCTGCTAAGGTGCATGTTAACGCATGAGTGTGGTAACTGTTATCACACAGGCAAGGCAGGACACTCAAATTAGCATGCTAACTACATGTCATGTTATGGGGCAGGAACCGGTTAGACTATAGGCAAAGAATGGGTGTGGGCTGCAGGCTGAGTTAGCACAGGGTACTTTACAGCCTGTTAATGTTCACGGCAGCCAAGAGTGTGGGTGCACTTAATTCCTGCGGAAGAGAAGGCATTATGTGCATTTGTGCTACCGCCAGACACTTACTATTGCTTACAGCATTAAAAGAAAATACCTGATCCTTACCAATCTCCAGTCCACCCCCCCATCCCCAAATTTAGATAGTAGTCTCTAATAGATTGTAAGCTAGTAGTCTCTATTAGATTGTAAGCTCTGATGAGCAGGGACCATCTTTTACATGTGTCTGTGGAGCGCTGCATACGCCTTGTAGCCCTATACAAATGTTCAGTAGTAGTAGTAGTAGCTTCCCTCTTACCCTTTGATGAGCCTCCAGACCATCTTCACCTCCTGACATCTCTAGTATTTACCAGGTGTGTCCCTCCCTAGTCTGTTATTGGGGGGGGGGGGGCAGGAGTGCTCCCCATATGCTCATGCCTTTGCCACTGGTTGGGGTGCAAAATGGAAGGTCTGACCCCTAGCAGTAGTTCTGCGGTGGTACTGCTAGGAATCAAGCTGTTTAATTGGTAGCTTGACACCTAGTGGTAGTGTTATATAATTACCGCTAGCAGTCAGAACCACCATTTTGCATCTGGGCAGATGATGGGGCAGGAGTGTTTCAGGATTGCTCCTGCCCTTGCCCCCCCCCCCCCCTAACCATTAGGGACATCCCCAGTAAGTTCAGGGGAAGTGGGGTCTGGAGCTTCATCTTTGGAGGGTAGGGCATGTCGGGATGCAGATTGCGAGAGGTTGTTTTTTTTTTAATGCAGCAGGCCATGGTAAATGCATTTATACAGCATGGATGCACTTACCAGGCAATCTGCTGATGCATTTACCAACTATCATTGGTCTATTTCTATGAGTGTAATCGTTGTCTAAAATTTATAGTAAAAACACTCAATTTTATCAGCAGAAAAGTATAGATTATTTCAAACAAATTTTTACTTATGATTATTGCTTCATTTTATGAAGGTCTCAGACTTAATGGCACTCATTTTTAGACATATCAAATGTCTAACTCTTGTGTCTATTTGCATCAATAACCTTATTTCTTAAACATGAGGAGCCTTTAACCCACTGTTTCTTACTTTATGCATACACTATTATTACTGTGCTCACAGTACAGTAAGTAATCTTCTGTCCTTGGAGAGCTTACAATCTAACAGGCTGATGCAGAAACCCTACACCAGAGTCCAGTGCTTAAAGCTCAAGTGCAGGGTTTCATAGCACAAGTTTAATGCTGACCTTTTGCACTGCACAATATCCAAATTAACCAGTGTGCAAAAAGTTAGCATCTAAACTGGGAGAATAAGCTAAACACATGCACACAGGAGTTGGTGCCAATTTGGCATACTGTCCCAGAGAAACAGGGTCATCTGAGGTGAAGTTTTACACTTCATCTCAGATGATACAGGCATTGGGGAAAGCCCCCAATATTATTGGCACAATGTCAAGGGGCCAGTGCTCCCCCGGGCACCCACTCCCTGACAGAAGTAAAATCACTGGTGGTCCAGTGGGCCCCGATCCCCCCCCCTCTGAAACAAAAAAAAAGACCTGGTGGCCCAGTGGACCCTAACCCCCCACCCCAACCCTCTGCAGCACCTTAAACATTGTGGGGTTGAAGCATTGCCCACATGCTCCAACTGAGGGTCCACTGGACCAATAGGTCCTTTTGTTTTGAGGGTGGGGAGAAAATTGGAGCCCACCGGGCCACCAGCAATTTTACTTCTGTTGGGGGTTGTGTCTGGGGAGGGGCACTGGCTCCTTGTCATTGTGCCAATGGCATCAGGGGCTTTCCTCGATGCCTGGATCATCTGAGGTGAAGTGTCAGACTTCACCTCAGATGATCTTTCTGCTCCTGGCTTGATCTTTAGACCTTCCCAAGGCATAAAGATCCAAGTGTTAAAAAGAAGATAAAAAACCACATTAAGCTTCAGCACAGTTTTTTTAAACTTCAGGCACAATTAAATATGCAGCACTTTGCATGCGATTTGAATGTCCACTGTCCTGCAACTTAGCGTGGTAGTTTTTTGGCATTTTTCCAGTGCTAGCTTGCTTTCTGCATTGGGGAGCAAACCTAGCATGAGAAAAGCGCCAGAAAAATGTCACGCTAAGGTTTTCTGCATCGGCCCTTAAGTTTGTACCGGAGGCAAATTGGAAGTCTGCATTGGAGGGGGGGGGGGGGGGTGGAAGTGGCAGATAGTAAGAGACCAAAACCGCGGCGCAGCACTAGAGACTTAACATAAACCCTGTGCCATGGTTTCCTAGCCATTTCTGTAACTGCAGGCCTCAGAGAGGGGCGACAGCAACGGCAATGGGGGTGGCAGGATTGAGGGCCCGTATTGGGTGCCTCCAATTCTTGCATCAGCTTTGCCTAGTAGTGCACTTTGGCCCTTTTTTACTAACTTAGTGGCCACATACCCCATCGCAGCTTTATAGGTACTTACACATCTTAAAAGACAGGAGGTGCTCTCAGGTGAAGCTCGTTATCCAAATCAGTCATACACTAAGGACCTGAGATTAATTAAGCTTCAGGTGAACAAGGTATATTAAACGTATTAGGTACAGTTTTATTAGTATAAATATCCATAGCAACCCTTAGTAAGTAAAGAACTTAAAGATCTAAACATGAACTTAAAACTAAGATGCAGACAGCAGTCAAGCAGCGAGATGGGGGCTTTCCAGTCTTTTGCATTGAGTGTCACATGTATGATTTTCTCCCAGTTGGTGAGAGGTCTTACGTGTGCACTAGGTGCAAGGAGCTCTTTGCTCTCAGGCAACGAGTTCGTTCTCTAGAGGCTAGAGTAGCAGACTTGGAAAACATAAGAAAGACAGAAAGGTACATAGACGAGACCTACAGGGATATAGTCCTGAAGTCCCACCTCCAGTCTGGTAGCATCCCTGTTGCCATGGAGGAGAGAGGTCACGTGACAGGAGAGCATCACCCTGGTGTGGCAGGAAGTAATCCTGTAAGTAGGACCTGTCCTCCAGGTGATGTAAAACCCTCTCGCACCGAGGAAGTTTCTCCAGGGCCATGTGCCCATGAGGGAAGGGTTAGGACAGCCGTTATAGTTGGTGATTCGATCATTAGGCATGTAGATAGCTGGGTGGCTGATGGATGTGAGGATCACCTGGTAACATGCCTACCTGGTGCGAAGGTAGCGAACCTCACGGGCCACCTAGATAAGGTCTTAGATAGTGCTGGGGAGGAGTCTGCTGTCTTGGTACATGTCGGTACCAATGACATAGGAAAATGCGGTAGGGAGGTTCTGGAGGCTAAATTTAGGCTTTTAGGTAGGAAGTTGAAATCCAGAACTTCCAGGGTAGCGTTCTCCGAAATGCTTCCCGTTCCACGCGTAGGACCCAAAAGGCAGGCAGAGCTCCGGAGTCTCAATGCGTGGATGAGACAATGGTGCAGAGATGAGGGTTTTTGATTTGTTAGGAACTGGGGAACATTCTGGGGAAAGGAGGGGCTCTTCCGAAGGGATGGGCTTCATTTTAAGTGGGATGGAACCAGGCTGCTGGCATTAACCTTTAAAAAGGAGATAGAGCAGCTTTTAACTAGATAATAGGGGAAAGCCGACAGTTGCCCAAGAGCAGATAGTTTGGAATAATGTATCCTTGAAGGATACTACCAAAAGCAGAGAGGTTCCAAAAAAGAGTAAAGTAACCCAAATGCCCTCGAGTATGGAGCAGACAGAGCTTAAAGATCCCAAATTACCCATGTCTACCAACAGCCAAATTAATATGTATAAAATACAGTCTCTAAAATGCTTGTATGCAAATGCTAGAAGTCTAAAAAATAAGATGGGAGAGTTAGAATATATAGCACTAAATGGAGGTTAGATATCATTGGAATATCAGAGACATGGTGGAAGGAGAACAACCAGTGGGACACTGTGATACCTGGGTACAAACTATATCATAATGATAGAGCTGATCAAATTGGTGGAGGGGTTGCGCTCTATGTTAGAGAGGGCATTGAGTCAGAAAGGATTAAGGTTTTGCAGGAAACACAATTTGCTGTAGAATCTCTATGGATTGAAATTCCATGTAAAAAGGGGAAGGCAATGGCAGTGGGGGTGTACTATCGACTGCCTGGCCAGAATGAGCAAATGGATGATGAAATGCTCAAAGAAATCAAGGAAGCTAGCAAAAGTTAAAGCGCAGTAATAATAATGGGTGATTACAATTACCCCGGTATCGACTGGTTCAGTGTCATGGCAGGACATGATAGGGAGATAAAGTTCCTAGATGAAATAAATGACTGCTTCTTGGAGCAGCTGGTTCATGAACCAACCAGAGGGGAAGCCATATTAGACCTAGTCCTTAGTGGAACACCAGATCTAGTGCAAGAGATAGGGGTGTTGGGGCCACTTGGCAATAGTGATCATAGCATGATTGCCTTTGATTTAATTAGTGGAGGAGGGATAGTAAGGAAATCCACAATACTACCTTTTAACTTTCGAAAGGGAGACTATGATAAAATGAGGAAAATAGTTAAGAAAAAACTAAAAGGAGCAGTTGCAAAGGTTAAAGATTTACATCAAGCTTGGGGGGTGTTGAAAAATACTATCTTGGAAGCCCAGACCAGCTGTATTCCACGCTTTATGAAAAGTGGAAGAAGTCCAAAAAACTGCCAGCATGGTTTAAAGGTGAGGTCAGAGAGGCTGTTCTTGCCAAAAAAGCATCTTTTAGGAAATGGAAAAAAGAGCCAAATGACAAAACCTGCAAACAGCACAAGCACTGGCAAGTCAAATGCAAGGCATTGATAAGGCAGGCAAAGGGAGAATTTGAGAAGAAGCTTGCTGCGGAAGCAAAAACGCGGAATAAAGACATTTTCAAGTACATTCGTAGCAAAAAAGTCAGTTGGTCCATTAGACAATAGAGGGGTTAAAGGGGCACTAAGAGGTGAGAAGGCGATAGCGGAGAGACTGAATGAATTCTTTGCTTCGGTCTTTACTGAGGAAGATGTAGGGATGTTATCCATGACTGAAGTGATATTTAAAGGTGCGAAAGAATTGAAGGAAATATCGATACATCGGGAAGATGTATTAAAACTATTAGATAAACTGAGGAGTAGCAAATCACCTGGGCCAGATGGTATACATCCAAGGGTGTTGAAAGAACTGAAATATGAGATTGCAGACCTGCTATTAGTAATCTGTGAATTTTCATTAAAATCATCTGTAATACCTGAAGATTGGAGGATCGCCAATATAACGCCAATTTTTAAAAAGGGTTCCAGGGGTAATCCGGGAAACTACAGACCGGTGAGCCTGAAGTCAGTACCGGGAAAAATGGTAGAAACCATCATAAAGAATAAAATTACTCAGCATGTAGATAGTCATGGCCTAATGGGAGACAGCCAACATGGCTTTAGACAAGGAAGATCTTGTCTTACTAATCTGTTATGTTTTTTTGAAGGTGTGAATAAACAGGTGGACAAAGGTGAGTCGGTTGATATAGTGTATCTGGACTTTCAGAAAGCCTTTGACAAGGTCCCTTATCAGAGACTTTTGGCAAAACTAAAGAGTCATGGGATAGGAGGCAGTGTACTATTGTGGATGAGGAACTGGTTAAAAGATAGAAAGCAGAGGGTAGGGCTAAATGGCCAATTTTCCCAATGGAGAAAGGTGAATAGTGGTGTACCCCAGGGATCTGTGCTGGGTCCGCTGCTTTTTGACATATTCATAAATGACCTGGAAATAACGATTGAGGTTATCAAATTTGCAGATGACACAAAACTATTTAAAGTTGTTAAAACCCAAGAGGATTGTGGAAAATTGCAAGAGGATCTTCATAAATTGGAAGACTAGGCATCAAAATGGCAGATGAAATTTAATGTGGACAAGTGCAAAGTTATGCACCTAGGGAAGAACAACCCAAACTATGGTTACACGATGCAAGGTTCTACATTAGGAACCACCACCCAGGAAAAAGATTTAGGCGTCATTGTGAATAGCATGTTAAAACCCTCGGCCCAGTATGCAGCGGTGGCCAAGAGAGCAAATAGAATGCTAGGTATCATAAGGAAAGGAATGGAAAATAAAACAAAAGATATTATATTGCCTCTATATCATTCCATGGTGAGACCGCACCTTGAATATTGTGTGCAATTCTGGTCGCCGTATCTTAAAAAGGATATAGCGTTATTAGAAAAGTTTCAGAGACAAGCTACCAAAATGGTAAAGGGGATGGAAGGATACTCCTATGAAGAAAGGCTAAAAAGGTTAGGGCTCTTTAACCTGGAAATGAGACGGCTGAGGGGAGATATGATAGAAGTCTATAAATTAATGAACGGAGTGGAATGGGTAAACGTAGATTGATTGTTTACGTTATCAGAATATAGAAAGACTAGGGGACATGCAATGAAGCCACAAGGTAAACTATTTAAGACTAATAAAAGAAAATATTTTGTCACCCAACGTGTAATCAAACTCTGGAATTTGTTACCGGAGCATGTAGTAAAGGCTGTTAGTGTAGCTGAGTTTAAAAAAGGTTTGGACAAGTTCCTGGAGGAAAGGTCCATAAACCATTATTAAGAAGAGACCCAGGATATCAATGCTTGACCCAGTACAAGCATTGTGGAACCTGTGTCTTTTGGGGAAACTGATAGGTACGTATGACCTAGATTGGCCAATGTTGGAAACAGGATGCTGGGCTTGATGGACCTTGGTCTGACCCAGTATGGCATATCTTATGTTCTTATGTTCTCTCCATATGCACCCAAGAATCCTTCTAGCTTTTGCCATCGCCTTTTCTACCTGTTTAGCTACTTTAAGATCATCAGACATAACCACGCCTAGGTCCCGCTCTTCTTTAGTTGACAAAAGTTCTTCACCCCCTATACTATATTGCTCCCTTGGATTGCTGCAGCCCAAATGCATGACCTTACATTTTTTAACATTAAATCCCAGCTGCCAAATTCTAGACCATTCTTCAAGCTTAGCTAGATCCCTCCTCATGTTATCTACACCTTCCTGGGTGTCTACTCTATTGCAGATTTTGGTATCATCCACAAAGAGGCAAACCTTACCCTACAGCCCTTCTGCTATATCACTAACAAAGATGTTAAAAAGAATCGGATTAAGGACAGATCCCTGGGGCACACCACTGGTAATATCCTTCTCCTCAGAGTGAGCTCCATTTACCTGTACCCTTTGTCGCCTCCCACCCAACCAATTTCTAACCCAAGCAGTAACTTTAGGGTCCATCCCTAGGGTGCTCAGTTTGTTTATAAGTCGCCTGTGAGGAATAGTGTCAAAGGCTTTACTGAAATCTAAACACACCACATGTAGGGCTCTCCCTCGGTCCAACTCCTTGGTCACCCAGTCAAAGAAATCAATCAGATTTGTCCGACAAGACCTGCCTCTGGTGAATCCATGCTGCCTCGGATCCTGTAATCCGCTGGACTCCAGAAACCTTATTATTTTCTCTTTCAGCAGCGTTTCCAATAACTTACTCACTACTGAAGTTCAACTAACCGGCCTGTGGTTTTCAACCACATCCTTACTTCCATTTTTGTGTAAAGGCACCACATGAGCCTCTCTCCAGTCCTTTGGCACCACTCCCGACTCCAACGAGGTATTGAAAAGGTCAGTCAGTGGAGCTGCTAGCACGCCCCCAAGTTCCCTCAGTATTCTAGGGTGTATTCCTTCCAGTTCCATCGCTTTGTCTAAGTTGAGCTAGTTTCTCACCAATACAGTCTTCTGAAAATTGTTCAAGATGTCCCTCGCTTCTTTTCCTGTTTGTGGGTGTTTTCTGAGGTCCTGCTCCTGGTTCTTCATCTGTGAACACAGAACAGAAATATTTGTTAAGCAATTATGCTGTATCCTCATCAGCTGCTACATATTCCTCCCCTTCACCCTTGAGTCTAACAATACCACTTTTGCCCTTCCTCTTCTCACTAACATATCTGAAAAATGTCTTATCCCCCCATTTTATTGCATTGGCTATTTCGTCTTATTTTTGAATCTTTGCTTTCCTGGGTGTTAATGCTACACTAGCAGAAAAATTGTGGATACACCTGTAAAATTTGAGTTCTCTGCGATAATATCTGTCTTACTTACATTAATTAAGTATTCTATATATTAGATGCTCTATGCAGATTGTTGCCATCACATTTGGGAACATATTACAAATGAATATCATCAACATTTATCAGAAAAAACTTTGATTTGGAGTCAGACAAAATTTGATTTAATGTCTTTTTATCAGGAAAATGATATTTTTCATGAAACTGTCGATCCACTTTAAGCAGGTTTTATGCAGAATCTCATGTATAAGCTGACAGTTCAGATAATGTGTGCTATACTGCAAGGTGTATACAAGCTGTATCAAAGTCATATTTGTGCTTTTATTATTTTTACAAATTTATTTTATTTATTAGTGAAAATATAAAAAAAATGGCAATGCTTAATAAAAAGTTTCCAGTTTAGAATATGTTGTTGTATTTTGTATATTAATGATGTTAGCAACAAAGAGGGTTGACTGGTCTCCTAAAAAGAGAGCAACAGCCATTACTTTGAGAAATGAGGGGTACAGCTTTCGTGAAATCGCTCAGAAGATGGGCCATGGAGTGACAGCATCTGGTGTACAAAAGTTGTGTGCTCGCTTCAAAGTCACTGAAAGTGTTGCAACTCAGAAGGGAAGAGGAAGGAAAAAGTCTCCAACTCCAAAAACTGACAGAATGATTGTTAGGCTGGCTTTAAAAAATCGTAAATCATCTGCCAAGGACATCAATCAGGAACTTATGGATCTTGGTGTGTCCGTTACTGATCGAACTGTTCGAAACAGGCTACTCAATGCCAGTCTGAGGACATGAATTCCAAGAAAGAAACCTTTTCTGAATATTCAGCAGAGAAAATGACAACTCCAGTGGGCTAAATAGCACTTAAACTGGACTACAGAAGATTGGAAAAAGGTAATCTGGAGCGACGAGACAAGAATATCGATATTTGGAAGCGATGGGGTTCGTTGCATAAGAAGAAGATCAGGTGAAGATTGTCTCCCAGATTGTATGAAAAGCACAGTCAAGCATCCTTTGAATGTTATGATATGGGGCTGCATGTCCTGGCATGGAGTAGGCAGAATCATTAGTGGAACAGTTAATGCGAGTTGGTACATCCATGAAGTCCTTGAGCTGAAATTACTGCCATCAATGCGTGATCTGCCTGGCCATCAGACAGATTGGATCTTTCAACAAGATGGTGCACCATGTCATACTGCACGACTAAACAAGACGTGGTTTGCAGAGAAGAAGATTACACTTCTGCCCTGGCCAGGAAATAGTCCTGACCTGAATCCTATTGAGAACCTATGGTCTAGGCGGAAACGTTTGGTGGCAAGCAAATGCCCAAGCAATAAACAAGCCCTTATTGAGGCTACTGTCAGCTCGTGGTTCCATGTAATTAACACAGAAGACTTGAGAATTCTTGTTGAAAATGCCAGGCAGTAATTGACTCCAAGGGCTTTCCAACTTGCTATTAACTTTAAAGAATTCATAGTTTAAATATGTGTGCATTAAAGAATTATACAGACACCTTAATGTATTTTATCTAAAATATAACATAAAACTCAACTAGTTTACTGTTTCACTCTTATATACATTTACTGAATGTTTTAGAAAAACTTCCTAGGTTTCAAACTGAAGACATTTTAAGATTTCCATAGAAAATATGCAAAGAAACAAAAAAAATTTAAATTAGAAACTTAGGGGTATGTTTACTAAACTGCGGTAATGTCACCCATGTTAGGTTCCGCGGTAAATGTAAAGTACTGGAAAGACAGTTGGTGGCAGATGATGGGAATACGTGTCCCCCAGTGCAGGCAGAGGTGGCAGGATAGTTACAATGATGGGTGGTCAGAGGAGTGGTGGTGCCATGCAGATCAGGCACATGTGAGGCAAGCATGAAGAGGCGCAATGCAGGAAAGGGTACCAGCGCAGGACATGGGGTGGCAGCCTGCACAGGAAAACAGGACTCTACACAGCTGACAGACGCAGAAAGATGGACTGAAGGATTGTTGGCAACAGTGGTGAGGGTAATATAGGCTGGCAGCATGGATCTGCAAAGATATGACTGTTACGGGCATGAAAAATATCTGAGTTGGACAGGCATGAAAAGAGGGAACAATGAGGAATCAAACCCATGACCACTGTTTAGAATGTCATTGTACTAACCAGTAGGCTATACCTCTATGGCTTGTTGCACACCAATGGCTGGGTACTGAAGGACTGCAGGTCATCGCACAAACCATCTGCTCTGTGTGCCAGGATAGGGTAACCCCACCATCACCCATGATGCAGTGCACATGCAGAACACCGGTCTACAACTGATCACCAGATGGGGGGTCTACACCTCTCTGGTACTGCAGCATGGTAAGACGGACTGACAGTGCGTGATACTGGCACAGAGTAGCTACAGACCATGCCAGTGTGCAGGTTCTGTGTTCACCCTGAGGGTTAGGATGGGCGCCCAGCACTAGGTCCGCAGCACATGTGGTGCTAGAGATAGGTCCTGCTGCACAACCCCAGCATTGCCAGTGTGTGCCAGGTGTTCCTAGCAGTGCAACCAAAAGTACTTCTGTGTCCCACAGTCACATGTGGCCCTGTGGGGACAGACACCACCAAGATTAATGTATACCCAGTGTTAGGGTCTGGTTGCCATGGGCACCTGTTATCAGGACAGAGGAGTGTCTAGACTCGCATGAGTGGATGTAGTACTGTCTCTACAGGTCAAAGTGATATACACTATATACCGCAAAGGAGCCACAATCACCCACTTTGTAGGTGAGGGAGTGGAGGGACAGGTGCCTGCACCCTGACTGTTGGACAAGCAACCGCAGTCCTGCTGGCAGAGGACAGCCCTTCAGGGATGGTGGGCCAGAGCCATACCTATGACTGTGGCAGACCAGCAGTAATGCTTGGGATAAGCCGCAAAACCTCAACTGCCCCACACCATGGTTTGCCACTCACCAGCAGATGGCACAGTCAGACTGCACCTGCAGCACCCTACAAGGTGTTCCAACAATGCACAGACTAACGGCAGACAGTCCGCTAGCCAGTCCATAGTACATGCTCACAGGGGAACCCTGTGTACCCAGAGATGGGATGTACAGCACAGACACCAAGCAGGCATCTCAGCGATTGAGCCCCAGAACTGGGGGAAACACAGGTATAATGGAAGACAAATAGTGCGGAGCACTATGTGGGAGCATAGACATGCCATGGTCACTGCTCGGTCAGGGTGAGAGTGACCTCACAGCATGCCATGCTGTGGCCACCCTGTCCATGAAGGTGGTGGTCGGGCACTACAGTGTCCCAGCCATTGCCCTACAACCTGTGCAGATGCATCCTGTCAACCAGCCCTGTCTGGGCCATACCCACAATACCTTTATCTTTATCTTTATTTGACACACTTGATATACCGCCTAATACCGGGGTGTTAAGGCGGTGTACAATAAAAAAAAATTAGAACTGCTTAAAGAACGGTAGAAAGGAACGCCAGTAAATGGATAGGAAAGTAATGGAGAAAACAGGAAGAAAAGAATAATAAAGAACAACAGATAACACAACATGTGGTAAGCGACAAGTGATGGACAACCAGACTAAACGACGGACAACACGAAACACATTGGACAACATAACATCGATAGACGACTTTGTGACAACGATGGGGTAGGGAAGGGGGTTGTGCTCCTCATTATGCACATTTGCAGGCTAACGCTGGTAACAGTAGGACATTGTGGGCCTAGAGCAGTGTAGGCAGCCACAAAACAATTGATAGACATATACACACACACACACACCTATTGCAGCATTTTATTTTTATTTATTTATTTATTTACGTTCTCTTCTATACCACGCTATTCAAATCAGTGTGGTTTACATATAACAGAACATATACAAGGCAGTCAGGCTGCATTGTATTTACACTCACCAGCAGATGGCACAGTCAGACTGTGCAGTGATAGGGGTGGTTGGCAATCCTGCTCGCCACACTGGTCCTGATCACAGTGCCGACATTGCTAAACTGTGCAGGGGTAGTAGTAGTGCTCTGCTGATAACTGCAGCTCCATGCTGGGGCCAACAGCCTGACTCTCCATGAGGCTTTGGATAGTGGAGCCTGTGTGAGTGGGTATTTTGACCCCTGTTTAATGCAGCTTTGGGGTTTGCACATGTTGATGTTGTATCTGCATTGTAGGGTAAAATGTGGGGAGATGCTCTGTAGGATCCACAGCTGGGACTTGAACCTGTGACTTTCTGCATCTGGACACATTGGCTGTGTGTACTGCACCACACTATTGTCACAGAGGAATAGTGGTCCCTGGGGCTACCCTTACTTTCCTCAGGCAGACCTTTTCTGCTGCACTGCACACCACGTACTGGTACAGGGCATGGCCTAGGTCCACTGCAGGCAGGTGGCACTGCTCCCTCTAGCACAAACACACCCCCACTGCCATGCCGACATGATCATATGCTGTTGGTGCTGATCGTGCGTGGTCCCAGTCAATCCACTGTGCAGGTAGGCGGGTGCCTAGGATGCGGGGTCTGGGGTGGCGAGGCATACATGGACATCCACACATCCCCCCATCACTGCCTACCAATGTTATGTCTCTTCCACATGGGGGAGTGATGGCTGGGGGGATGTCAGGCTGGTGCTCTAGCAACTATTGGCTAGGGTGGATCGGGTAGATGTAGGTGGAGGGTGTACTGCCAACTGTTCACAGGCTAGGGTATGCACCTCAGGTACGGTGTACCCAGTTTGGCTTACTGGGTGTATATATGTTTCCGACAAAGTATGGGCACACCCTGCAATGCCTTACTAGGGGCTGCCGTAAAGTGTGTTCAGTTAGCTGGGTCTGCGAACTGTTTGGGACCCATCCTGGGTGTGGTCTATGGACCCTTGTTAGTGTGGTACCCAGATGTGCACTGCTTGCCCTATTATAGGCATAGTGGTACCTTTGTGACTTTTGGGGTACTTGCTGGGTAATGTTCCCTGGATGGGACACTGTGGAACATGAACTACTGGGCATGTTTGGCCCTGGGCAGCTGCTGTCCTGCTGATTTCCAGTATCTATGTTCCTATGTGCCACCTGGGGACAGCCTAGTTCACCCTGTGCCCCAGCTGCCCCCACTGCATGTCCCGCCTGCATTCACCCTTTGCCCCATTTGCACCATCACCATAGTGGCCTTTCATACTTGGCCACTATACTGTTGCTGCAGATGGAGCACTACTATCACCTTTCTCGGGCTCCCTGCCTAGGCTGTACATTGCTGACACTGAAATGGTTTCTCTCTCCTGCAAATGTGCATCTAAAGGCAGGTTTTCATTCGTGGTAGGATTCAGCCCTTCAGTTCAGCACGTTAGTGTGCAGGTAGCCTTTCCCTGCCCATTCCCCGCCCATTGACCCCTGATCTCCGCCCTCTCTCCTCCCTCTGTGGTGTGTACCGCGCCACAGATTGCTTCTGCGTGGGTTGTAACGCTACTGCGCGGTAACATTACCTAACGCGCGGTAACATTACCTAACACGCGAGTTTAGTAAACATACCCCTTAGTATATCCAAATTTTTCCACTAGTGTAGGTTTGCTTTGCTTGAGTTATGCAGATTCATAGTAGAGTGTCTATGATTAGTGTTCGTAAACAGGGTTGAGAGATTATGAGTTACTGTAGTGTTGCACTTTAGCAGTACTACGTTTTTTCATCAAAGTGGTCTTTGAAAAGCGTTTTTATTTCTTTTGAAACATTATTAATGGTGAAATAGAAATATTTTAAATAAAGAAAGAAATACATTTATTCTGTTTGACACAATGCCCTCTTTAACATATAGTATTGACCCTCTACCAGTTTGATCCACTCTATTGTTACGATATAATTTGTGTCTTGGTATCACAATGTCCCATTGGTTATTCTCCTTCCAGCAGGTCTCTGAGATGCCTATATCTACCTCTTCATTCAGTGCTATATATTATAAAACTTTCCCATTCTTATTTTTTAGACTTTTAACATTTTTATGTACACATGTGAAACTATGGTTTTTGTATATATTTACAATCGGCTTAGCAGGGATAATTTGGAATCTTAGAACTCTGCTCGCTACTTAAGTTCACCTGAATGGCTTGTCTTCATTGTGGTTAGTGCCGCTGAATATCCTTGGTTTGGGCTGCTAAATGCCCCGATGCTAAGAGCTTAGTGTTGGGGCATTCCAGGAGCAGAGTGGGGACGGCGTTAAACAGGCAGCAGTGATATTCAGTTGTTGCCTGGTTAAACCTAACCTCCAAAGTTAGGACAGTTAAATGTCTGTCCTAACTTTAACCAGTTTTGCAATCTGGCCAGTGACTGAATATGGCTGCTGACCAGATTGCAAAATCGCAATCCGGGCAACCCGGATATTCCATGCTGGGGCCCGGATATGGCCCCGGCATTGAATATCTGGGGTGAAGTTAAAGTAGTGGTGGCCAGTCACTTTAAGTATGCTGGCCACTGCTGCTGAACTTCCCCTCCCTATTGTTTCATCTTTACAGTTCTGTATAGTTTGTATGCAGCAATAACAGTGTGAGAAGTTAGGAATTTTAGAGCTTGAGTTTGTATCTATATCTATTTATTTAGCTCACACTTTTCCAGTGATAGTTCAAGGTGAGTTACATTCAGATACCTAGGGATTTATCTGTCCTGGAGGGCTTACAATCTAAGTTTTGTACCTGAGGCAATGGAGGGTTAAGTAACTTGCCCAAGGCCACAAAGAGTGTTAGTGGGATTTGAACGCTGATCTTTCTGGCTCCATGCTGTTATCCTAACCACTAGGCTACTCCTCTCTATACTATAGCTCCACAGAGCATATGTTTGTAAAAGTCACTGAAGGACAAAGATTTTAGGTAGGGTGGATATTTTACTAAGATGCCCAAAGAGATTCTTAAAGGAATTGAATAAAATGTCTTTCCTGTCATTTCGTTAGTATTGCATTTGAAAAAAAATGCCATAATGGGGAAAAAAAGAAGATGGCAAATCCTGACCTCCATATTTCATTGAAAGAAGAGAATAAAAATTGCCTTTGCCCACAGTAATAAAAAAGGAAGTTCAAAAATGTAACCTCATGGTGCAGGGGCATAATATGTGGGTTGAGGCCTATGGAAGGTGATTAAATGCTGCATAATTGGGTGAGGAAATACTCCCTGTAGGTCTGGGTTGGGGTCAGGGCAGAGGATATAAGTGCAGTGTTCATGCTGCTTCCAACTTCTGTTATTCCAAATTCCTGTTTCCAGTCCCTGGCTCCAACTTTCTAATAAATAAACCCTTTTACAATGTTTCCTGACCAGGAAATCCTGAATCTATCTTACTGTTTTCCAACTGTAAGCCCACACTGACATCTGTGGCAGTAGTGATCTTAGAAAAGTCAGTCTGTCTTCTTTTCTTTCAGTTTACCCAGTAAGTCTTCGGAAGTAATGACGTTTGCCCTTTCTCTTCCCTCTTTCAGTGCTTTCATATGGTTTGTCAGGATTGGGAGAGTCATTCCTGCTCTCTGAGATTTCTTCAATATTGATTCTTGCACAATTTTCTTCTCATCTCTTGTGTCTATTGTCTACATAGCCTTGTATCTACAGATGCTATAATTAAACACATGAAGGCACATTTTAGAAATGATGTCCAGGTGTAATCTGGGATGCCCAAAACATATGTTCACGGAGAGGTGCAAACCACACCCTTCTCGCAGTACCAGTGTCAATAGTCCATACCAATGCCTCCACCTCCAACAGAGTCTTTTGCTATTATGCACCAACTATCTGGAGCTCATTCCCTCCAGACATTTGCTCATTCACAGACATGCTGGAGCACTTTGGCTCAGATACCTAGCCACTCTCCCACCAGCTGCTCACGCCAAGGATATTTCACCACCCCATATTACTTTACCTGTAACACACCTTCTAAATCAGCCTGGACCTGGCACGCCCAAGTGTCACACCTTGCCCTATGAATGTCACACCTATACACTGCATAAGTTAACTTTGAGCACTGTTCCACATTGTTGGTATATTGCACAGTTCAGTTGGTACAGTTTTATCTTGTATTAGTTTGTTTAAAGTGTTCCTTTTTGTTTTTGTTTTATTTTGCTCAGTGTTCCACATAACGTTTGAGTTTCTATTCTAATTCGTTCCCTGTAAACAGCCTTGACTAGTAGATACAGCAGTATAAAAAAGTTGTTAAATAAAAAAGTAAGTAAAACGAGCAGCCATGTGCAAGTTGCAGCCCAATTTTAGAAACATGTACACACCTGATATAGACAGCAGCAGCCACGGCTACATAGACGTCCCCACTACAATAATTCCGGACGAGGACATCTAGCCCATGTTGCCTATACACCCCTGCCTCCATCAGTGCACCAACTATAAAACGAGTGTCCTTGTCTCTTTTCCTTTTAATTTATGGTTGTGAAAAATATTGGGGATATTGGAGTATCTTCTTCTCTACTCCCTCCAGGTGTTTTGGTGGAAGAATGAGTCCTTTTTTGATACCTATTTGTGTCCTGAAGCAGAAATAGACATGAAGATCACGCTGGTGGGTTGAGATGTGCTGGTCGTTTATGAAATCAGGTGCACATGTATCTTTTACGGAAAGCTCCAGACATGCCTGTACCATGCTCTCCGGAGACATCCATCTACTTGGATTTCTGAAATGGCTCTGGGGACGTCTTTGTGATTTGCATGTCTGCATGCCTGTCTTCAGATGTCCAAATCAGGGCTAGAGCTTCTAAAATGATCACCTTAATTTAATATTATGTCCAACTTTTTAAAATGCCTTTCCATAAGTTGTCTGAATTAATTTCTGTGGAAGACAATTTGCCATAGCTCCCTAATAAGAAAAACTATTCCATTGACTAAAAAGTACATTTTATTGCTTATTTACTTTCAGCCCTTAACCCCGTTTCTCCTAGTTCTACATATCCTATATAGCTTCTCATACAAATCTTTTACAGGCCCTAGAACTTCCAGACACAAAATCTTCCAGACATAAAAATAGAAATCCCTGTTTTCTGTTTTAGATATCATCAGTAGTTGGATGAATTTATGAAACTTCACTAGTAACATGAATGATATTTAAGGGAGAATGAAAAGGTGACAGGGAGTGACCATATCGGTTTCACTCTCCTAATAACACATGTTATCAAAATCCATAATACCTAGCATCATAAGTTAAGTTTTGGCCTATAGGATAATTGTATTTGCAGCCTGAGTGTATAAAACAGCATTTTATACAGGAGGACTTTGGGAAGTAGGAGGGCAATGTGCCCCCCTCCCCCCAATACTCCAATGCTTAAATGAACCACGATGGCATAGATGCAGCCTGGTTCTCCCATGCCCGGAGCTTGCAAGCAAATGAGCAGGCGGCTGGCAAGACATACTGTACAACAGACACACAGCTCAGGGCATCCTTGCTCCCTCTTGTGGCCAGCAGGAAGAACAGCACTTTGCACAGCCTCAGGACCTGTCTCCTCATATGACACACCGGTTCCTAGATCATGTAGCAAATTTCACAAAGACTGCTTACATGCTGTTCATGAAGCTGAGACTCTGCCAAATACTTATCCTACCTGCCTCATTTTTGGGGGGGGGGGGGGGGGTCGTGGCAGGAAGGTCAGCCATAATGGTAATTATGATACATACTGTAGGTCATTTTAGCAAAATATTCCGGAATACCTGGAAAGGTTCAATACCTTGCTTTCCATAAATCTTTGATCACAAGCGGACAATATTCGACTCTCCCTTCACCTGCCATGGCATGATTTGAAGCAACTCAGAACTCAGTCTTCTTTTATTTGATAACTATTATGGAATAATTTATCATGTGGAGGCAAATTATAAAAAAAATTCAAATTCAGCTTATCAGGACTAATTAACATATTTTGCTAATTAGTTAGCTGACCATGACCACTGGGGCAGGCATGGGAGGCAGGAGGTAGTTCTCTGTTATATTTCTATACACTTTTAATCTTTTCTTTTCTATACATTTTTGGAGCAATATGCAGCCTGCAGTGATCAGCAGAATGCTGACTACTGTGGGCAAAAGTGAAACCAGATATTCAGCAGAAGTGCCTGGGTAGGGGCTTTCCTCTGTATATCCAGCTTTAGTGGTGGCGATATTCAGCAGTTGTCCGGAAAGCCAGATCGCATAGAGGTAGGCCTGCTTTTTTTGGCCTAGCTTTAAGTGGTCACTTATCCAGTTAGTGGGCTAAAAATTGCTGCTTACCGGATAAGTTCTTGCAGTGCCCTTGGTCTGCCCACAAACTTCCTCGGCACTAGCCATATAGTACGGTGACAGTAAGAAGGAATATTCAACCACCCTGTCTGGATAGCACCACTAAATATTCACTTCATAGGGTTTATCCAATTAGCAGGATAAACTCTTTTGAATATTGTAATTTCCTATGTCTTTGAATTGTTATTGCAAACGGATTGGTTGGCATTGCCAAAGGGCAGTATATTAAATACATAATAAACTAAAGTAAACTAGGAGACTCAGGGGGAAGGGGAGAGAGGGAGGAGGAAGGCTAGGTAAGATGCATTCTCCTAGGACAAGCAGGATGAGTCAGCCACACCTGGTGACGTCATCCGATGGCACCGAGACGGAAGTCCTCTCTATAGCTCAGAAGGGCTTTTTGCCCTTCTAAGCATGAGCCAACTAGCCCTACCCCTCGGTCCCGCCCCTAGCTAGCCAGTTTTTCACTTTTCCGCCTTGCAACAAGACGGACCTCTCTCTCTTCTATCTACAACTACTATATTTAAACAACTCTTACCTCAACAATGCCCAAGCCGGGCTTTAAGAAGTGTCCAGTATGCTCAAAGAAGATGAGCAACTCCGATACACATCAAAGATGCCTCCGATGCCTTGGAAAAGACCACCCGGTACACGATTGTCCCCAATGTGCTCAGATGTCTCCCAGAGCACTAAAATCCTGTGGACATGCTCTCCATGAATTTCTGGCTCTGGATCACACTCCAAATGTGTTGGACAACAACAATAGCCTCAGACGCGACAAAAATCCTCCTGGAGAAAAAGACACCAGTAAGCCTTCCAAACTTGTTCAAAAATCTACAAAAAGTCTCTCCAAACATCCGGCGACCACCCGGGACACGCCGACTGCGGCCTCTGTCCCCGGCGATCCACCCCGGCTCCCCTCTCCGGCCTGCTCCGGAGGACGCCTGCACATGTGTAGTCCTTGCAGGAGGCGGCCATCTTGATCCGGAGGTCTCGGGCACACGTGGAGTCTTCATAGGAGGCGGCCATCTTGCTCCCAGCAGCAACCCGACTCACTCCTCTCTTACCATTAGATGGCCGGCTTCTAGCTCCACCCTCCAACTCAGATTGGTTCCTGCTGCCTGACTGCTCCTTCAGACCTGCTCCCCTCTCGGTGCTGGCATCGGAGCAGATCACAGTCTCACTTTCTGCGCCGACACCGCAGCAGACAGAAGACAAGCTCTAAAAGGCACAGAACCGATGGAAGAAGCCACAGGCACTGGCGCAGATGCTCCCACCATTGGGACTGACGATCAGGATGGTGAAACCGGCAGCGCAGCACCAGCAGCTCCAGCTTAAGCCCCAAACACAGAAGACACAGTACAAGTACTAGACACAGTGACAGGTACTCCTTCTCCTCCAGTTCTCCTGCATCACCTTCGAGTCCTAGTGGCCTAACCCACTCAGGGGACGAGGGATTGACCAGGGCAACTGCCCCCAACCCCTCAAGTGGCCCCACCTCCCATGGTCCCCACGCAGGACCCCAAGGATCCAAAGAATTCTTCACTTTTTTCTCGGACTGTTTTAAACAGTGGTCGGCTTCCCAAGGAGCTGTAGAGAGCACAGAAACCTGCCCTCCTCTGTGCACCGACACCACCACTCTGGACGACCAAGACTTATCCACAAACTCTACTGCCACGGAAGAAGAAGAAGAGGTGGCCACTCAAGATCCTCCCTCAGTAGAGGAGGCCCTCGTGTCCCCAAAGAACACTCATAAACACACCTTGGACTCACAACCGGCCAATCCGGAGGACCTATCGTACCCAAAATTCCTCCGGAAAGTGGAGTGAGGAAAGTGGAGTGGAGGAGTGGCCTAGTGGTTGGGGCAAGGTACTTCAGGCCAGAAGGTTGGGGGTTCAAATCCCACTAGAGGACAGCAACATTGGGCCAGAAGGACTGGGGTTTCTAGTCCCACAGGTGCTCCTTGTGGTCTTGGGCAAGCCACTTAACCCTCTATAGCCCATGTTCCCCGTAAAATAGTTATCTCCAAGTTATAATGCCCTGTTCAATGTAATTTCAGTTTGTTCAATGTAAACTGCACTGATGCAGAATAGCATGGTATTTAAGAGAATGTAAATAAATAAAGTCTCCTCTGCACTAGGAATCACCACCTCTCAACCTACAGATCTGCGTCCAGAAACACAAGTGGCACTAAAATTCCTGGAGACAGCCCAAGAACTCAACACTCCTCACAGTTCACCCACTGCTACAAGAAAACCTGACCAAACTGTGGCAAAACCCTGCCACAGAACTAGCCACTCCTAGAAAACTAGACATAAAATACCAAGTACAACCAACTATGGAATTTGACAAAGCACAGCTGCCCCACACCACCATTGTGGTCAAGTCCACACAAGTAAAATCAGCGTGGAACCATGCAAATAGTCTCCCAACAAAGGACCTCAAACTCCTAGTTGACATGGGAAAAAGGACTTTTCAAGGCGCTATGCTCTCTTCAAGGGTAGCAGCTCAGCAATTACAACAAGCCCTCTACCAGGATACTCTCATAGAGAGAATCAAATCCTCCCTCAATGCTGAGACTCTGGCTTCCCTCACTTCACCCATCACTGACCTCCAAGATTGTACCAAACACCAGGTCAGGGCAGCATTCAACACCTTCAAATCTGCAGCCCAGACTGCAGGGACAGGTCTATCAGCCCAGTGCATGGCTTGGCTCTGCGCTCTGGTCTTCGTGAGGACACGCACAACCACATTGCCAATGCCCCATGTGCTGGGGACACCCTGTTTGGTGAGAAGGTTAATGACATGAAGGACCAATGCAACACCTTACAGACACTGGCAGAAGAGGGAATGGAATGAAAATTCCCCTCCTCCACTAACCGCAACAACAATTACCAAAAGGCCTCCTCAAAACACAACAACTACAATAACTCCAACTCCTACTGCAAGTGGCAAGCACCTCGCTACAAGCAACAGTATCATAACTCTTACTGAGCCAAGCTTGCCAGCAGGACAGAAAACAGCAAAAAACTACAAAGTCCAATGCATGGAAAACCAACTCCCCTTTTTGATGGGAGTCCCCCAGCCAACCTCCCCTCCAGGGGGGTCAGCTGACAGCCTTTTTTCAAGCATGGGAGACCATCACTACCGACAAATGGGTCTTGAGGATCATCAAGGAAGGATACAGTATAAGGTTCATGTGCCCACCCTTACAGCGCAAGAAACCCTGCACCACTGTTCCATCATCATCACTCCTCGCCCTCACATCAGAGATACACTTGCTGCTAGCTGCGAGAGTGATAGAACCGGTACCTATCAACGAGGTCAACTCTGGATTCTACTCCAGACTCTTCTTAATACCCAAGAAATCAGGCGGAGTCCACCCCATTCTCGACCTCCGCAAGCTCAACAAATTCATTCTGAAGAAAAAATTCAGAATGTACTCCCTGGGTACCATCCTTCCACTCCTACAACCAGGAGAGTGGCTTGCCTCTTTAGATCTACACGATGCCTACACACATGTCCCAATACATGTGACTCACCGGAAATATCTCCGTTTTCAAGTTCAGAACAACCACTATCAGTACAGAGTTCTCCCCTTCGGGCTATCCCCAGCACCTCGGATTTTCACCAAATGTGTTGTAGTAGCAGCTGCACACCTGAGAAAACAGGATGTCTGTGTGTTTCCATACCTGGACGACTGGCTGATCTCAAGCTGATCACCACACGAAACACACTCTGCGGTCGAGAACACAATCAACCTGTTGACAACCCTGGGTTTTCGAATGAACCTCCAAAAATCCAAACTATGTCCAACTCAATGCCTGGAATTCATTGGGGCTCTGTTAGACACTGTGCAGGCGAAAGCATTCCTACCGCCTCACTGGAGAGACACTATCACCAGTCTTGCCAGCGGCGTCTCCACAACCCAGCAGACATCTGCTCGACACATACTTCAACTGCTAGGACACATAGCAGCAGCAACACAGGTTCTTCCCCTGGCAAAATTGCACATGAGACACCTACAGTGGCATCTACGGTCTCATTGGAACCAACACACTCAACCATTCTCATCTCGCATCCCCATGAACACAACAACAAAGCGTTCTCTGGATTAGTGGACACATGCTTTGAACCTCGCGGAAGGCCACTCATTACAACAATGGCCCCACCAGCTAATGATCACATCAGACACCTCTCTGATGGGCTGGGGAGCCCATTGTCTACACCTCCACGCACAAGGAGCCTGGATCGAGAAGGAATGCTCCCTACACATCAACCTACTGGAACTCAGAGCGCTATTCTATGCCCTCAAGGCCTTCCAGAACCTAACCGGGGGGAAAACGGTCCTACTCCAGACAGACAACCAAGTAGCCATGTTCTATGTCAACAAACAGGGAGGAACAGGTTCATGCTACCTATGCAAAGAAGCCCTCCAGCTTTGGACCTTTGCCCTCTCCAGGCACTGCCTTCCTCGGGCCTCCTACCTGCCAGGAACGATAAACGATCTGGCGGACAAACTCAGTCGACAGATTGCCCCACACAAATGGACTCTCAACCCCAGCATTACAGCCACCCTCTTTCAGAGGTGGGGACACCCACAGATCGACTTCTTTGCATCCGAGGACAACAGGAAATGTCCCCTCTTCTGCTCAAAATGGCCCTCCAGCCGCAGCATCGCCTCGGATGCATTCGACATATCATGGGGGGAGTGGTCTCTGGTATATGCCTACCCCCCTCCCCCCTCATTTCATTGACCATACAGCACATCATTGCGGACAAAGCACAGGCCATCCTGATTGTCCCTCACTGGCCGCGCCAAGTATGGTTCCCATACCTGTGCCGCCTTGTGCTGGAACCTCCGCTGAAACTACCTCTGATCCTGGACCTGATCAAGTCAGAGAAAGGGAACTGCCTTCATCCCAACCTAAGGACCCTGGCTCTTACAGCCTGGAAATTGAAAGGATGACATTGGCACCCTTCAACCTGTCTACAGAAGTACAGCTAGTGGTACTCGAGGCATGATGACCGGCAACACAAAAATTGTATGGGCTAAAATGGAAATGTTTCAGCCTCTGGTGCGGGCAAAGCCACCTGAACCCTTTCTCGTGCCCATTGCCAGCAGTCCTACAGTACCTCACAACCTTGTTTCACAATGGCCTGAAGGTGTCGTCCATTCATGTTCACCTTTCAGCGATCGCAGCTTTTCATGACCAGGAGGGGGGCAACACCATCGCTCAGAATCCACTAGTCGCCAGATTCATGAGAAGGCTGAATAACCTCCGGCCCCCAATCCGAGATCCCGTACCCCACTGGGATCTCAATATTGTCCTGCAGGAATTGACACAACCTCCCTTCGAACCCCTGCTCTCAGCAGACTTGAAATACGCCACGTGGAAAACCTTGTTCCTAATAGCCATCACTTCAGCCAGAAGGATCAACGAACTACAAGCCCTGGTGTTGCATCCCCCTTACACCCTTCTTACCGGGGACCGGGCCACACTACGAACAAATCCAAAGTTCATGCCCAAGGTACCCTCTGCCTTCCACATCAACCAGACGATCGAGCTTCCCTGCTTCCAACTGGAACCACACTCCTCGGCCGAGGACAAATGACTGCACACCCTGGACTGCATCAGGGCAATACGCACCTACCTCATCCGGACCAACGGTCTATGATAAGGAACACAGCTATTTGTCTCCTACGACCCCAACAAACCAGGCCGGCCAGTTAGCAAGAGAACACTCTCAATATGGACATCCACTTGCGTGGTGTTCTGCCTCCAACAAGCCGGATCACAGGACACACCCAAGATTCATGCGCACCAACTCAGGGCAATGGCAGCTTCCATCGCCGACCTTCGCGACATACCTGCAGTGGACATCTGCAAGGCCGCAACCTGGTCGTCACTGCACACCTTTCAAAAGCATTACTGTCTCGACAAGATAGTCGGCAATGACTCCGCATTTGGTCAGGCAATCCTAACCACCGTGGAGCTCCCTCAGCCACAGAACGTGCCTGCTGCACCACTCTGACTGTAGTATTCACCTGCACTACGTTTGCCTTACTTACTGTTTGCACTGTGAGTTACACTGACACGGTTTGCACTGTTTACTACTTGCACTATGAGTTACACTGACACTGTTTGCACTTACACAACTCTATTGTATGTAATTGTCTACCTCTACACTGTGTTGCCTACCTCTACACAGTCATGGTTGTTTAATGGTTAAAAATTTTCTTTGTTACTCGTCCTTCTGACAAACCTGGGCAGATAACTTAATAAAAATGCAAACCAAGTTCCTGCTTCCGCCTCAGTGCTTAACCAGCAGGGCCTCCCCTTCCACAGCATTTTTCAATGCTCGGGAGGCACCAAGTGTGGCTGACTCATCCTGCTTGTCTTAGGAGAAAGCGAGGTTACTTACTGTAACAGGAGTTCTCCATAGACAGCAGGATAAGTCAGCCACACCATCCCGCCCACCTCCCCTGTCAAGGGTCGCCCCTTCGGCCTATCTCAGTCCCGTGCCCTAGATGAAGAACCGCGGCTAGTGACATACTGGCTAGCTAGGGGTGGGACTGGGGGGTAGGGCTAGTTGGCTCATGCTCAGAAGGGCAAAAAGCCCTTCTGAGCTATAGAGAGGACTTCCGTCTCGGCGCCGTTGGATGACGTCACCAGGTGTGGCTGACTTATCCTGCTGTCCACGGAGAACCCCTGTTACAGGTAAGTAACCTCGCTATACACTGGAAATAGGAAGATAGAAAACACCTGAAGGTGAGGGAAAAGCCTTCTGAGGATGAGAAGTAGGAGACATTGCCTTGTGGGAAATGTATGTGTGTGTGTGTGTGTGTGTGGAGAGAGAGAGGAATAGGTGATAAAAGGAGGGGAAGGGGACCCAGGATGTATGCAGGAACAAGAACAGACTAGGGAGTGAATGCGTATGACAATTACATGCAATTAGCAAACACCACCCTGCTTTGTCCCAGGAATGCCTACTTTAAACATGCAATAATAGCACATGGAAGATAGCCCCCTGTGCATGCTTTTATATGGTAGGGGATTTGGCAAAGCCAGCTTCTATATGTAAAACTGGGGTTTACACGTACACTGCCTTTCTAACATTGCCCTCATTGCAGTCTAAAGAATTGTTGACCTGTCCATGCTCTTGTAATTTCCTATGGTATCAGCAAAGCTCCTGCTATATATACTGTTTGGTTTGAGATCTTCGGAGTGCGTTTGATTGCTCATACTTGTAGCCTCTGAATGTACATTTCATCCTGGATAGCATTTAGCAGGAATTAATTTGCAGTCTACTGTAACTATGCTTTCGACCTCTCCAAGCCCTCCTTAGAATGCAGATTGTCCCCGCTGACAGATTCTTACGAGTAGACCCATTTATCTTGCTCATTTTCTACCTTGCTTCTATCAAAGGACTCTGCATCTTTAAGACAATGAGGTGACCTTTCACTCATCAGCCTGGTGACCTTTATTTTTAAATTGAATACTGTCTACTTATTTTTATAAAATAAGCTTAAAATTGAAGTTTCCCTTTGAAAACGCAGATGTGGGACACACAATACATACAGCAGTACTCACAGACTTTGCTCCTGCTATGAGACAGGGACATGTTCAATGACTTAAAACATATGAAGGAGTTTCCCAATGAAATCCCTGCTCATCCTTGTCTGTGTCCCGCCTCCCTTAACCCCAGACCTTTCCCTTTTTGGTGTGGCTAATTTTCAGCTCCCTTCCCCCCATGTAACCGAAGTAAAATTGCTTAGCTACATTTTATTAACAGGGCACCTATGTTAAGATGCCAAATAGGTGCCTATTTGTGGTGCTATTTACAAAGACATATAGGTGCCTAGGTGTCTACAAACTACTAGCGTAAGTGGTAGAAATCATGCCTTGAATGTAGATGCAGGCATGTAAACCTGCTTGAGAGTAGCTATAAATGTGTGTGTGTGTAGAGTTAGCAAGTGTGCAGATAATGAAGGTATTTTATAATCTATGGGGGCCATATTCAAAGGGAGTCACTTGATTAGCAGACCTGCTAACCGTTCTACTCCCAGTAAATGGGACATTCAGCAGCACATATTTGTTTGGGCCACTGAATATCCCCTCTCAGTGCCGCTGAATGTCCCAATGCTAACCACTTAGGGGTATGTTTACTAAACTGTCTTAATGTGCGCTCTGACAAGTTAGCGCGCGATAATGGTGCTTTACCGTGCGATAAGGTACCTTATCGCGCGCTAACGCGCTCAGCGGCGCAAACGAGCGCTGAAGGCGGAGTAAAGGCTCCCTGAGGGCGGAGGAAGGCTCCCCAAGGGCAGAGAGAAGGGGTCAATGGGTGGAGAGTGGGAGGGAAGAGGCTCCCTGGACACTAACGCTCCCTGGCGTTAGAGTAGATCTAAAGGGAAGAGAAACCATTTCCGTCAGCAATGTACAGCAAAGCCAGGGAAACCAACAAAAGGTGATAAGTGTGATACATGTGCACAGAACAAAAGGGCAGATAAACATGGAAAATGACCTGAACAAACTGGAAAAAAAACATAACCTAGCTGGGCAATAGTGATATCAATGGGAAACATCAAAAAACACTACCGAGAAAGCTCCAAAAAAAAGATATAAATTTTGGAAGGGGCGATGCTCTGTCCCCATACAAGGTGAATGATCCCACAGTGAAATAACGCTGATCAGGGCTTTCCCTTGTTATTGGACAGATTTCCTATGGCATGCACATGTCCTGCAACAGCAGGGTGGGCATGTCAGAACGGGCAACTGGACAGATGCTGGAAAAGGGGACACAGAGGGCTGCAGGCGGCAGATGCTGTGGTGCAGCTGGGCCACAATGCGGACTAGTTGGCCTATATGAATGCTGAAACAGTAGAGCAGCCAGACAGCAACTGATGAGGGCCCAACACGGGCACGAGTGTGTTTCCCACAGTGTCACAGGGTATAGTACCCAGCAGGTACCCCTAAGGGTACAGAGCATTTGCAGGCGGTGCTGGGGAGAAGCGTGGACATCTATGCAGGCACCCCTACCCCAGAACCCGCACCATAGGCAGCCGCCTACCCGCACACTGGATGGCCCGAGACTGCGCACCACCAGCACCACCAGCAGAAGGGCATGTCAGCATGGTGACAGAGGGGTACTGGTGGTGGAAGGGGCAGTGGCTGCTTCCCACAGCAGACCATGGCCCAGCCCTGTTTAGGTGGGTGCCGTGCACTGCAACAGACAGGCTCTGTCTAACAAACAGTCATGGTATCTCCAGGGAATACACTGTCTCTGTGGCAACATGGTGGTGCAGGGCACACAGCCAGTGTGTTCAGGAGCAGAAAGTCACAGGTTCAAGTCCCAGCTGTGGTTCCTGCCAACCCAGTCCTCATATTTTACCCACTACTAAAATGCGGTAATACAGACAGAACCTTTAGTGCAGATAACGTAAACATGCCCAAAACGCCTACATTTTACCCTACAGAGCACAGACACCATAAACATGCGCATTACCTAGAGCAGAGTCTCCCAAAAGCAGTCCTGGAGTGCCAAACACCATTCAGGTCCCTTGCTGTCTCCAATAACTATGGCTGTGCTGCATTTCTATGCACCGTCCCCATGGTATGCAGATGTATCTCATGCATATTCATTAGGGACAGCATGAAAACCCAAATAGGGTTTGGCCCACCAGGACCGGAGTTGGGAACCTCTGCCCTAGAGTAGTGGCCAACAGGGGCAGAATCACCCGCACCCACAGGCTCCATCATCCAAAGCCACCTGGAGAGGTAGGATTTTGGGCCCTGTGTGCATCTCCCAATACTTGCACTTGCATACCTTAGCAATGCCACCCTAAAACCTGGGAATATGGTACACATCTATCAAAAGGTTGTTATGATTACTGGCAGATAGCAATTCCTAAGTTAAGCACAATTTGCTGATTGAGCCGCATCATAGCAACCTTTCTGATGTCTGTGGAGTGTGCTACAGGTCTTGTGTCTGACAGTGTTTACCACCCTGGGGAGTGACTCCTACAGTATTGCGTACCATAGCCATTCCTGCACTGTGCCCAGGACTGGTGCGGTGGCCAGGGCTGCCAAACACCTCTATAGTTGCACAATGCTGGCATAGGTGTGGGGAGTGTGTGTCTGTCTATCCAGTGTGTGGTGGCTGCCAACACCCTCCTCAGCCCACACTGCTAGCACTTTTGCCAGTACTGGCCTGCCAATGTGCATAATGAGGAGCAAGGTACTGTGGTATAGCCAAGACAGGGCGGGCTGGGCAGGATGCATCTGCACAGGGCATAGGGCACTGGCTGGGACATTGTAGTGCCCGGTCACCACCTGCACAGACAGGGTGGCTACAGCATGTCCTGCTGGGAGGTCACTCTCACCCTGACTGAGCAGTGACCATGGCATGGCTAGGTTCCCCCATAGTGCTACATAGCATTTTTCTTAAGTGGTATATATGGGCTCTCCTTTTGGGGGCCCAGTTGCTGACGTATCTGCTTGGTGGGTATGCTCACATCCCAGTTTTGGGTGCACACATCTTCTCCAGGAACATGCACTGTGGACTAGCTCAGCAGACTGTCTGCAGTTAGTATGTGTATGGCTGGAGCACCTTGCAGGGTGCAGCGGCTGGAGAATGTCAGACAGTGGTGGGGGGGCAGCTGAGCATTTCCAGGCCTACTGTCTGTCTGCTATTGCCTTATGGAATGCTACAGATCTGCACTGACAGCCCTGTAGTGCATCTGTTTCCCAGCAGGATTGGGGTTGTTGGTCCCCTCTACTACCACCATGGCAGGGCTGTAGAATGTGGATCTGTTGGGGGGAGATCCTGTCCCCCACCCTGATCCCCAGAGAGCAGGGTCGGTGGTACTACATAACCCCCCCTCCCCGAATCATGTGGCCACGGCACCCACAGAGGATATGCACTATTCTGGCACATCATAGTCCTCAAGGGCTAGACGTAACTGGGATATACATATGGGCGCAGGTGTATCATAGGCGTGTTTGAAAGAACTATCTATCACACACTGGCACTAATGGGGACCTGCAGCATAGCCTATCTCAGGAAGTGCAGGTGCTGTGGACCTGGTGCTGGGCGCCCCACCTAACCCTCAGGGTGAGCACAGTACCCGCACAATGTGACGGTCTGTAGCTACTCTGTGCCAGTAACGCGCACGGTCAGTACCCCCTACCAGGCCTAGGTGCTGTGGGGGTGCATACCCCATCTTCTGCTCATCTGTAGACTGCTGCTTTTTATGTGCAGTGCATCATGGGTACGAGTGGCTTAACTCTATCCTGGTAACAACAGCAGACAGTTTGTGTGGTGACCTGCAGTCCTTCTGTGGCCAGCCAGAGGCTTGTATGTAGCTGTAGAGCTGTAGCCTACTGGCTGCTTCTACTGCCTGTGGAGCCAGAGGATGTGGGTTTGATCCCACAGTGGGGTTATTTATTAGGGCTGTCTGGGGCAGTTTCTTTTTTTAATCTAAATTAGTACTGCCCGCAAAAACACCCTCACAGTGCTATAACCTTAAGGTGCCTTATAAGGCGCCTTATGGGGCACCTGAGGATTACAGCATTGTGAGGGTGTTTTTGCTGCCAGTACTAATTTAAATTAAAAAAAGGAACTGCCCCCAGACAGCTCCAATAAACAATCCCACTGTGAGATCAAACCCACAACCTTTGGCTCTACAGGCAGTGAAGTAACCAGTGGGCTACAGCTCTGAACAAACCCCTGGCTGGCTACAGAAGGACTGCAGGTCACCACATGAACTGTCTGCTGTGGTTACCAGGATAGGGTTAATCCACTCGTACCCATGATGCACTGCACATGAAGATTACAGCACTGTGAGGGTGTTTTTGCTGGCAGCACTGCTTTAAAGTAAAAAGGAAAATGCCTCTAGCAGCACTGCTTTATAGTAAAGGGTAATGCCTCAGACAGCCTTACTCATTAACCCCACTGGGGGATTGAACTCATGACCCCTGGTTCAGCAATCAATGTATTAACCATTGTGCTACCCCTCTTGTTTGTTGGTCAGCATGCCTACTTCAGGCTAACGTGCATTGATGTGCCACGGCTCCCTTTATCGCACGGTAACCAGAAATGCTACGTTAAGACCGACACGCCCACTCTTTATATGGCATACTGCACACTAATGCCGGCTGCACATTAAGACTGCTTAGTAAACATACCCCTTAGTGTCAGGGTGATCCGGGATGAGCAGGGTGGCATAGAGGCTTAGCTGGTCAGCGGTGATATTGAACCACTGGCTGGTTAACCTTAAGTGGCCGAAGTTATCCAAGAAACCCCGCTGGCCTAACTTTAGCCGGATTAACTATGCAGCATGCGGCTGAATATCGCCACTGATTGGATTGCTTATTCACCATCCAGATAACTTGAATGTTCAATGCCACTGGCCGGATATGGCCCCCGGCATTGAATTTAAAGCTGCAGTAGCCAGCTGCTTTACGCTGGCCTCCGTCGCTGGATATGTCTACCTATGTACGTAGGTCATGCTCTGTCAATACTATGTCCCTGCTACCAACAAAGAACACACCCTCATGACAAGGCATGTACATTCAAGCCAGTTGTTTTTGGTAAAGGGCCTTTTATGTGCATATGTGGCTACATATGAATGAAAAAGGCTGCAGAAAATTACCCCTTAGAGGGTAATTTTTAAAATGCTCATATTGCTTTAAAGTCTGTGGGACTTTTTATCTATAAATTTCGCTCCAGCTTTAAAGTAAAAGTTTGTGCATATTTTCATTTTTAAAATTTACTCAGAAAAATGACTTGGACACATTTACACTGCAGGGAACTTCTATAATGATTTAGTGAGGCTCAAATCTTCCAACTATATATCTTAGGTAAGGCCAAGGCCAGTGTAAGGGTATCTGTCACCCAGGGTGAACCATGCGCCCCCCTGCCCTGTCCCACCCTACCCCACCCCATCCATAGTCCAGTATCTCCCCTTCCCAACTCCCCCAGGTTTCCAGCATATCACCTTCCCTATTCACCCTAGTTCTCCAGCATCTCCACTATCTTCCAAGGTGTCTAGCATCTCTCCCCTCTTCGCTCTTCCCCTCCCTCACCACCACTGCTGCCACCCCCACTGCCTTATTTCCAGGGGAAGCCAAAGGACAGGCTTTGGGGGGGGGGGGCAATGCGGTGCAGCTCAGATAGCCACAGGAAATTCCCTTAAAGCTATTGTCAGAAGCAGACCACTGAGCAGTTGTGAGCATGCATGTTCCCTAAGGCCTCCCGCATGATGCCCATGTGTTGGGGCAGGACTGGAGGATGCACACAGATGCTCAAAAGCCCACCACTGACAGGGCTTTAAAGGAATTCCCTGCAGCCGATGCTGCAGTGCCGAATCTGAAGTCTGCCACCCTAGGCAGATACCTGTTCTGCCTATGATAGGACTGGCCCCTGGGTATGACTTCCATTTTCTCAGTACTTTTAATTATCAAGTCCTTTATATTCTTTCATATTTGCGCTTTCTTGCTCTTTGATATCTTATATTCTAAGGGTAATGTATGTTTTTATTTATTTATTCATTTTCTATATTATCTCTCCACAAATAAAACAAGGGGAATGCTGAACTACCTTAGGGAGGCTCTCGAGCAGTGCCTGGGAGCATAAGCCATGAAGTGTATCCATCCACCATCACCAGGGCTCCCTGATATAAGGGTGGTGAGCAGTATGCACAGTTTAGCTGATGTGATCATTGCGCATGATTTCATTGAGGTGAACACTGCATAGTTTAACTGGAGCACTAACATTTACTATATCTTAAACTAGGCTTGGCTCTACACTCTCTTTATTCAACATTTTCTTTCAGATAACTAATCCCAAGCAAAATATTCACCTTCTAACCTGGGGAAAAAGTACACGCACAGTTTTGAAATTCCACAGTATGCACGTAAGTGCAAGCTACTCCCCAATCTTGCCCCCAGAACTGCCCCTGTAAAACAAACTAAACTTATGTGCATACAAGCACCATGGGGGGTAACTTTTGACGTGACTTGAGCATGTAGAACAGCATTTTATATGCTCCAGTAGGTGCTTATAAAACTACCCAAATATATATATGCATAGAAATAAATTTAGGGCATCCATTCTGTTGAATATTGATGTTATCTATATAGAGGGCAGAATGCCTTCACTCTGCTCTGGAGCTATACAAAGGCAGTGTGTAAGGATATTCAGTGACACTATGGCATAGATTCAGTGCCCCAAATTGTGGGATTGTACATCTGGGTTGGATATATAACCCACACCCAGCTGCTGCTCCCGATTCTATTCTGTTCGCATCCTGCACAACAAGGCGTTTGTGCAGGGAGAGCTGGATGGGGGCGAGAGTGGGCAGCACAGAGGCGGAGCGGGAGTGGGCCGAGATGGACAGAGACCATTCTGGTCAGGCCTCTGTATGTCTGGTGGCAACAATTTGGAAACCCGGCTTGTTCCACCTTGGAGGTGGAATAAGTGCCAGGCTCTGGTGTGTTTGTGTCATGCAGCCCCCCAGAAAGAATAGGGACACCACAGGGGAGCCCACGCCACCTGATCCTGGCCTGGCTGCCCCCATCAAGGGTCGGGCATAGGGGAAAAGGGCCTTTAACTGTGGGCGGACACTTGCTGCTCGGTCAGGGTGTGCCAGTGCCATTGTGATGGGACACCACATCACCGGCACACCAGCAGAAGTGCAGAGGGGCTGGCCATGCAAATCCCTGGACATCCCCCTGGCAGAATGCAGGGCACGCTGGGCCATCCAAGTGCTCTGATTCTGCTTGTGCGGGAAAGTATAGCTCCTGCGGTTGCAGAATCGGGTTCAGGTGTGCCCCGTCTGTTTTCTGGATGCCCGGACAGACCAGACAGCCCTGTACTGAATCGGCCTCTATATGTATAGGGCTAGTGAAAATTCACAGACAGGGTATTTGTACATATGGAGTGTAACATTATAATCCTGCACCCAGGTTGCTCTTATCTTAAGCCTATTTTATAAGGAAAATCAGGTGCCTACTTTTCTTTATAAAATAGGGGTGGAAGTGTCTGAAAACACACTTTAAATCTCAGTATGATCACTTACAGCAGCCCAGAGCTGATGTAAATGCCTATGCCTAGACTTTTAAAGAACGTGTTTTCCGTTATATTATTTTATAACTTATGCACGTAAATTTGTGCTCTGCCCACCCTCCACCCAAGATCTGTTCCGGTGCACACCTACACTGAGAGTACACGCCATCAGCTTAATGTGCATATTCACAAAACAGCAACCAGATAAAGCACACTTGGAGAGGCTCATCCATGCGTGTACGTCCTTGAAAATACTTGATATGTGTAACTTTCCACGGCTCCTAATAAAATGACCTCCTTCATGGTCACCACTAAACAAGTAAGTGCTTTTAAATAGCCACCCTTTTTGTTTCAAGTCTAAGAGAATGGTGTCTTGCATGTGAGCTGATAGAATAGCCTGTTTGTAAAACATAATCAGGATATGGGATCTTTAGAACTGATCCTATATGAATTCAGAAATTCTGCAGTTATGCTTACCAAGGATTAAGCTTCTTACCCAGAGGTGCCACATTGATATCCAGATAACCATTTTAGGGGCTTTTTTTAAACTAAAGTGCAGTACGTTTTGTACAATAAGAGCAAATGTCATGCAGTAATTGTCAGAGGCTTGCACAAAATGTCCCCTGCACTTACCACATGAAAAGCTCCCTTACCATGCATGAAGTTCATTTGCAATTAGTGTGGATGCGCTTAATGGCTGCTCTTGAGGTGCTAATTGTGTGCTAATCGCAGTATTGAGTTCATACCTGCTCTCTGCCCATCCCCCACCTCATCACCTGCTATGCCATTAATGCGGGATTTGACCACGCTGGCTGCTTTGAACACATGGTACCACCGTTACTATGGGCCCGTGCTCATAGTTACTGTGTGTTAGAACTCATGCTCATTGCTTAGCACACTAGAGTAAAAGGGCGAATTAACAGATTAGTGAATTAACATCTTAGATTGAAAAGAAGTAGTAAGTATCGAGTGCCTGTGGAAGGCTTTTAAACCTTTACCTTGACTTTATTTAAGTCTTCAAAGCCAAGAGTGGGAAAAATTAATTCATGCTCACTGTTTGTTATATGTAAGAAGTGACTTGTAGTGACGATATTCTGCCTCTTGCTTTTGAATGCATAAGATCTCTGTATTTTTGTCTGAAGTCTTTCATCCTCTGCATTAATTTGGAGCTAAAAATATCACAAGGCACCTCAATACCATGAGCCGATCTATTAAGGCCTTTCTTCCATTCTTGTTATTAAAGCTTTGCATTTCAGTCATGCACATACAGTGTTTTTTAGCAGAGCAGAATGAGATCACAGGGCCCGATTTTTGAAAGGCATCTACAAGGTTTGCAGCCCGATTAACATGGGGACGTATTGGGGGTGCTCTGGGGCAGAGTGGAGGTGGAGAATAGTGCTAGTCAGGTAGCAGTGATATTGGATGCTGCCCGGTTAGTGATCTGTGCCTAAAAGATAGGCGAGGAAAACCTGGACAGCATCCAATATCTCTGCTGTCTGTTAGCTTCGGTGGCTTCCGGCTTTTGCGGCAATCACTGGATATTCAATGCTGTCACCACGGCATTGAATATCCAGTTAAGAGATCTTTGGGGAGGGCTATGCACCGACGAGGCGCATAGCCCTTCCAAAATGCGGACAATTGAAAATCGGGCCCACAGTGTTTCCCACCAGAGTTGCTTTGAAATGTGTTTTGTCTGTACTGAGGAGAACCCATGAGTACAATGCAGGTTCTGAGAGCTACAGGCTACAGCTTTCATAACTATTAGTAATTTATTTTTATATGGAAGTGGCAGCATAAATGGTACCAGATAAGGTAAAGATAGATAAGGCAATGGAAGCATAGATTTACCTACATGCATCAGTGTGCTAATGCGGTTTAAGACCATTATTAGTAAATAGCTCCCATTGCGCGATAAAAAAGCCCATTAATTTGTGTTAGCACATGCAATGTGACAGTACCTTTAATGCATGTCATACAGTTGCAATAGGTGAGGAAGACAAAGAGCTTATAAGTAGAAATGTTTAAATAGTTTGAGGTCAAACTTAAACCAGGCATATTTCAACCTGCTTCCATTTCCTCAGGTTTTTCTTGGATTTTGCTGAGATTCACTGGGGAAATTAATGAAACCTAGTGCAGTAGATCTTTCTACAGATTGGACACATTTCAAGAGAAGTAAAACTCAGCAATGATAGCAGGAGACCAATTTTCAGCTGTATGGGCATTGCATACCTTTAAACACAGAAGAAGTGTTTCTGAAAAGCCACATACTTATCTATTGATTGTGTGGAGGAACATGCTGTATAGAATGTGTAAGTCAGAAAAGGAAAGTTTAAATCTGTGCATTCAAACCACCCCTATTTTATATAAGGCTCAATAAATATATTGGTTTAGCAACAGAACATTTATTTTTAATTGTATTAGTTGTGCTAAATATTTTAAAATTCTGCATATGCCAAGCCAATTCATTCCTAGAGCTGAAGGAGAGCTAGGCCTCGTAGAGATGGATTACACATACCAAGCTACTATCATAGGCCTCCAGGCCTACATAACTGTATCATTGGATCTAAATGCATAAAAAGTGCTGAAATATGAAAGTAAACGTCCAGAATCTGTCTCCACCATCAAACTTGGACAAGTGCTCTGACGACTGGAAGGAAAGAGTGAGAATCCGCAGGCATGTGCAGGGAAGGAAGTAACAGAATTTGCAAAACAAAAGAAAAAAACTTTACAAAGAACTAGATCAACAAACAAGGAAAAACAAGTGGCAAATGCACATATTCAATGGGAAATACAAAGTGTTACTCCAGGAACCCTTTGTCGATCAAGAATGGACACATGAATGGTTAAGGAGAGGTGAATTGAAACCAAAGGATGAGAGATTGATTGTTGCTGCTCAGGACAGCGGCTTACAGAAGAGAAGCTTTACAGCGAGCATTAAAAATGCTGGCAAAACAGACATATGTCACTTCTGTGGGAAAGACCTGGAAACAGTGACCTCATAGCTGGCTGTGAAGTTCTAATGGCTGAAACTTTCTATACGGAAAGGCACAATAAAGTAGCACGCCTCAACCACTGGAAACTTTGTAAACACTATAAAATCACTATGCCTGAAAAGCAATGGGATCATGACCCTAAAAGGATTACAGAGAATGAAGAGGTTGTGATCACCTGGGATACTCCCATTCCGACCGATAAAAAGCTGGATGTGAGGAAGCAGGATATCGTACTCCATATACCCTGGCTTAGAAGTGAGTTTCATGACTGTCGTGGTATGTGCAAAACTCACCCATTTGAAGAAATTGCCCCCAAAATATGCATGAAATAGATTTGCATGCACTGCCTTCATTGCAGTATGCGGCAAATCTGTTTCATGCATAGTCATTGTGGATATCCTAAAAACCAGACTGGCTAGGAGGTACACTGGCTTGACAAACAGTGCATTACAAAATTCAGATCTAACAAGTTATGCTACAAGTTACTGAATATTGAAACAAATTACTGTAATGATGCTACAGTAACATTATTATCCAACACTGGCTGTGTATACTGGATTTTTTTATACCGGTATGTGGAGGATGGAAACTGAAACTTTGAAGGTAGTTTATTTATTTTATTTATTTATTTAACACTTCTTATATACCGCGCTATTTCTCATCAGTGCGGTTTACATTGAACATTAAACACTTGGACATACTTATTTTGTCCTACGTTTACATAAAACAGGATTATAACATGGAGTTAACTGGGGAAACTATATACATAGGAGAAATTAGCTTCAAGTAAATAACGGTTGAATCATAACAGGTTTTACAGTCAAACTCAGATTATGGCGTTTTGTACTCTGCTGGTAAGGAATAGTTAAAGTGCATTAATATCATGTTGGTGTACAGACTGATTGCAGTTCTCAGTTGACATAGCTGGGTGAGTGTCGGGGGGGGGGGATCATCAGTTTGTGTAAAGTGTAAGAGGAACAGGTGATGTTTAAGGGCCTTTCTAGTTGCATCTGTCTCTTGATTTCCTATATACTGATGTTGGTTAGTGGGCCACTAGAAATTGATACTGTAGAGTCTAAAAAGTACTTTATTTTTGGAATTTAATTTTTATTAAATTTTCCAACTTAATATAGTAAGATAGACTCTTGTACAAAAATAGTATTGCAATATAGAGTAGCATTAGCAATTTAAAAAAAACATAGTAGCAAATTGCCATACAGTCCATAATAAGAGGGGCAAAGAAAACTAAGAACCCAATGCAAAAAGGGCCTATCCGGCTCATCCGGATGTCCAAAAACTGAACAGGCCAGATTAGACCCTGATTCTGCAGCCGCGGGAGCTGGACATTCCCGTAGGTGCTGAATCGGGCCTTAGACGGGCTAGTCATGCCCTGATTCCAACACCCTGGACGGTCATCCCCAACCTCAGCTAACCCTCCCCATGCTTCTGCTGGAGCCCCGGTGCCATGGCGTCCTGTCGCCATGGCACTGGGACACCATGCATGAACTCTGGAAGGGCCACCGCCATCCCACTCTTCTTTCCCCACCACCCGGCCCTGAGTGGGGGCAGCCGGATCTGGAATTGGGTGGCAGGGACTTACATCTTGCTGCCCTGTGCCTTGTGTTGCCCTGTGTACCCCAATCCCCGCTATTCACTCCTTGTGGCCTTGGGAAAGCCACTTAACCTTCCATTGTCTCATGTACACTTAGGGGTATGTTTACTAAACCGTGCCCACGTGCGCGGCGCACAGTAGCGTACGCTAACGATGCACTTAAGTGCTCTTAAGTGCCCCGTATGCGTGCGCGTCACATTAATGGGCCCACGCACGTGTGCGGGGCGCTGATGTGCGATAGAGGCGGGGAAAGGCGTACGGAGGGCGGAGAAAGGCCCCCGAGGGGCGGAGGGACGGGGTCAATGGGTGGAGAGTGGGAGGAGAGAGGCTCCCCGCACAGGAGCGTGGCTGAATTTTGGCACAAAAATACCACGAGCGAAAACCTCGCGTTAGAGCCGATTTAAAGGGAAGAGAAACCATTTCCGTCAGCAATGTACAGCAAAACCGGGGAAACATGTAAAACGTGAGCAGTGTGATACATGTGCACAGAACAAAATAGCAAATATAAATTGAAAATGACCACAACAAATTCCAAATAAATTATAATCCAGCTGGGCAACAGTGATATTAATGGGCAACCATAAGAAACACTCCCAGGAAAGCTCCAAAAAATAGAAATGATTTTTGGAAGGGTCTACGCTCCGTAGACTCATTCAAAAGCATTGCATTTTAATGGAGCTTTCCTGGGAGTGTTTTCCAGGTTGCCCATTGATATCACTGTTGCGCAGCTTGGTTTTGGTTTCTTCCCCTTTTTTGGAGGGCATTTGTGAGGTTTATTGGCACCTTTGTCCCCATACAAGGTAAACGAGCCCACAGTAAAATTGTGCAGAGCAGGGTGTCTGACTCGTGCGGCCAGGTTTCCTATCTCCAGAGACTGCACTGTCTCTGTGGCCACAGTGTGGTGCAGCAGACACAGCCAGTGCCTGTAGAACCAGAGGGTCATAGGTTCAAATCCCAGCTGGGACTCCTGCCAACCCAGTTCCCATAGTTTTACCCACCACTAAACAGTGATAGTACAGACACTCCTTTATTGCAGAGAACATAAGCATGGTTCCAACACCTATATTTTACCTTACACCGCACACAAACCATAACAATGGGCATTACCTGCAGCCGAGTCCCCCAAAGTCAGTCCTGGAGTGCTACAACTCAATCAGGTCATATGCTTTTTCCCAGATAGGGACATGTCTGCATGTTGGCAGAAGGGTACAGGTGGTGGAGGGGGCAGTGGCTGCAAACCACAGCAGACAGTGGCCTAGGTCTGTGCAGGCTGGCACCGTCCACTGCAACAGACAGGCTCAGTCGGATGTACAGTCATGGACTCCCCAGGGAACACAGCATATCTGTGGCAACACAGTGGTGCAGTGCACACAGACAGTGTGTGTGCAGGAACAGAAGGTCATAGGTTCAAAGCCCAGCTGGGGCTACTGCCAATCCAGTCCACATCTTTTTCCTACAACGAAACCGCGATAGTACGGACAAACCTTTATTGCTGAGAACATACGCATGGTTCATACGCCTATATTTTACCACACCAAACACAGACACCATAAACAGCCGCATTACCTAGAGCAGAGTCTCCCAAATGCAGTCCTGGAGGGCCCCACACCATTCAGGATCCATGCTGCCTCTAATAAAGATGCCTGTGCTGCATATCTATGCACCACCCCCATGGTATGCTGATGTAGCTCATGCATATCTATGAGGGACAGCATGAAAACCCGAATAGTGGTTGGAACACCAGGACTGGAGTTGGGACACTCTGCCGTAAAGCAGCATCCAACAGGGCCAGACACACCCACACACACCCCCACAGGCCCCATTGGCCAATGCTTCCTGGAGTGGCAGGACATTGGGCCCTGCCTGTATCTCCCAATACTAGCAGTTGCATACCTTAGCACTGCCACCCTACACCTGGGTATATGGTTCACAGCTATCAAACGTTGCCCATGATAACTGGCAGATATCAATTCCTACGTTAAGCACATTTTGCTCATTGATCTCCACCATAACAATCATTGTGATGTCTGCGGTGTGCGCTGCAGGTCTGGTCTCTGACAGTGTTTACCACCCTGGGGAGTGACCCCCAACAGTAGTGCGTACCATATCCATGCCTGTACTGTGCGCAGGACTGGTGTGGTGGGTATGGCTGCTGGACTCCTCTATAGTAGCACAATGCTGGCATAGATGTGGGGGTGGCTGTCTGCCTATCCAGTGTGTGGTGGCTGCAAACACCTTCCACAGCCCACACTGCCAGCAATGTTGTCAGTATTGGGCTGCCAATGTGCATAATGAGGAACAAGGTACCATGGATATAGGCCGGACAGGGTGGCCTGGCCAGGGTGCATCTGCACAGGGCATAGGGCACTGACTGGGACATTTTAGTGCCCGGCCACCACCTACACAGACAGGGTGGCCTCAGTATGTCCTGCTGAGAGATCACTCTCACCCTGACTGTGCAGTGACCACAGCATGGCTAGGCACCCCCGTAGTGCTATATAGTATTTCTCTCAAGTGATAGATATGGGTTTTCTTTTGGGGCTCAGTCACTGATTTATCTGCTTGCTGTGTATGCTGACATCCCAGTTCTGGGTGCATGCATCTCCATTGGGAACATGCACTGTGGACTAACTAGCACACTGTTTGCAACTGCTATGTGTTGTGATGGAGCAGCTTGCAGGGTGCAGTGGCTGATGACTTGCTGCAGGAGAATATCAGATAGTGGTGGGGTGCAGCTCACCATATCCAGGCCTAATATCTGTCTGCTATTATGTTATGGATGTGTATAGAGCTGCATTGACTTCCCTGTGGGGTGTCTGCTCCTCAGCAGGACTGGAGTTGATGGGCCCCCTCTACTGCTACCTTTGCAGGGAGGTAGAATGTGGATCTATTGATGGAGGACCCTGTTTGCTGCCCTGGAGGAGGGGAGTGGCTGCACCTGACTGAGTCAGACAGAGATATCCATGGTGTTTGTGCAGGAACTACCCATCTCACACATTAACACTGCTTTGAACCTCTGGCATGGCCTCTGTCAGCCATGGAAGGTGTTGTGGACCTGGTCCTGGGCGCCTCATTGCACCCTCAGGGTGAGCACAGTACCCGCACAATGTGACGGTGTGTAGCTACTCTGTGCCAGTAAAACACACGGTCAGTACCCCCTACCAGGCCGAGGTGGTGAGTGGGTGCACATGGTCACATCCCTCTACCGGGCCGAGGTGCTGTGGGGGTGCATTGCCCATCTTGTGTTAATCTGTGGACAGCTGATTTGCATGTGCAGTGCATCATGGGTATGGGTGGGCTAACCCTATCCTGGTGACCACAGCAGACTGTCTGTGTGGTGACGTGCAGGCTCTCTACAGCCAGCCAGGGGCTTGCTAGCAGCTATAGAGCTGTAGCCCAATAGTTACGTCACTGTCTCTGAAGCTAGAGGTCCGGGGTTCAAACCCAGAGTGGGGTTTTTTGATAGGGTTGTCCAATGCATTTTTTTTAATGTACATATTTTGATGCCAGCAAAAACACCCTTCAGCGTACTGTACCCATAAGGTGCCTTTGAGGGTGCTTTATAGGGCGCCCTATAGGGCACCTTATGGTTCCCATCCATATAAGGTGCACTATACAATATCTTGTGATGCAACCTATAGGGTGCCCTATAGGGGACATTTTAGGGTGCTGTGGCAGACAGTGCACTTTCTAATGTGCCCTATGGAGTGCCTTATAGGGTGCCTTATACGGCACCTTCCATTACGGCACGTGAGGGCGTGTTTGCTGGCAGCAATTAATAACATAAAATTAAAGTACTGCAGGACAAAATATGTACAATGCAAAGCTGATGCCACAGCCAGCCTTACATATTAGGCACACTGGGGAGCAAACTCATGACCCCTGTATCAGCAGTCAGTGCCTTAACCATTGTGCTCCACTGCTACTCCTCCTTGCCTGTCAGTGCACCTACTTATGCTTTTCATTCCTTAAACTGCACAGTGCTGCCATAAAAAATCAGTACACTGACCTTGCGGCACCTCATACGGCACCCTCTAAAGTGCCCTATAAGCAACATTCTAGGGTGCCTTGGCTAACAGTGCACTTTAAAATGTGCCTTATAGGGCACCTTATGTTAACACGCTTTGGGAGTGCGTTTGCTAGTAGTGCTAATTAAAATATGAATAAAATGCCTCTTAAAGCAATCTTCCCCTTAATATGTTCTGCCTCAGCCAGCCTTGTACATTGGGCACTTTGGGGGATTGAACCCCTGATCCGTGCACCATTGGTCAGTGTCTTAACCATTGTGCTGTGGCTCTGTTCCTGTGATTGTACATCAGCGCGCCACCTTATGCCGCACAGTATTAAAAAGCCTCCTAAAACATTAGTGCACCACCTTATGCCCATCAGCGCGCCACCTTATACCGCCCATCATTTAAATGCCTCCTAAAATACTGCCTCTGCCAGCTGTCTCCATTGGGCACTGTGGGGGTTTGAACCCCTAATCCCTGCACCATTGGTAATTGCCTTAACCATTGTGCTGTGGCTCTGCTGTTCTTACTACACATCAGTGCGCCACTTATACCGCCCAGTATTATAATGCTGCCTTATGCCGCCCAGTACCAATATGCTGCCAAAAACATTAGTGCACCGCCTTATGACGCCCAGTATTTCTGTGCCTCATAAATTAATGCCTCAGCAAGCTGTTTTCATTGAGCACTGTGGGGGATTGAACCCATGATCCCTGCACCGTTGGTCAGTGTCTTCACCATTGTGCTGTGGCTCTGCTCTTCTCCTTGCACTTCAGCGCGCCACTTATGCCTCCCATGCAGCTATCTCATGCGCTAAGGTGCAGGGCGCACATGGGCGCCGCGCACCTTAGCGCATATGTAAATTCCGGCTTTTCTTTTTCAGGACGGAACGCCCACTCCTTATATGGCACACGCACACTACCGCGGCACGCACTTTACCGGGGTTTTAGTAAACATACCCCTTAGATTGTGAGCCCTTCGGGGACAAGGGAATAAAAAGTACCTGTTAGTATATATGTAAACCACACTGATTCTAAAGAGCGCGGTATAAAAAAAAAATAAAATAAAATAAATAAAATTCATCAGACTTATTCCACCTCCGAGGTGGAATAAGTCCAACGTCCATATTTGCACCGCCAGATGTATAAGGCCATGACATGGATCGGCCCTGTATTTCCAGGGTCGAAGGGCTACCTCTGCTCCACCCACTTTCCTCCCTGTCGCTGCCCCCTCCCATCCCCATCCAGAGCTCCCCGCACAGCGGCCTTGTACATGCGGGGAGTTCTGAACCCAGAATCGGGTCCCATCGAATAACAGGTGTTGGACATCCAGGTTGGAATTCCACTCCGCTATTTGTGTCTCAGCATGCCAGCCATAGTAATCAGGGGAGCCAAGTATAATACAAAAAAAATAGGCCACCAGAAAACCCCATCACACTATACTAAAATGTAGATCATTACCCTATTACTTCCTTATGCACAAGAGTGGAAGAAATTATGGTAGTCAAGCGTCCATCCCCAGAGAGAAAATGTGTGAGTTGAGGTGGATCATAAAATGCATATTTGCAATTTTGATACGTAACAATACATTTGCAAAACAGTGCACCAAGCTGAAGCACTCCTGGTCGCATCAGAAAAAAACTTCTTTTCACTTTTGTTGGGTGACTTAAGCTATATCTGGGTAAATCTGCACTTTCAAACCTAAGAAGCAATCATTGATATGTCAGAAATGAACTTCATTATAAAATCTCTGTCTAAATCCACAACCAAGGTGACAATCAAAGTACTAGACATGCACTTTTTTTCCTCTGAAGTCTCCAAAAATGCTGTGAAGTCCATCAAGTCTCCAGATAGACTATTTTTCTTTTGCTCTGAGCCTTTAACCCTCTTGGAGGGAGGAGGGTAATATGCTTTAGAAGTTAATGAGCATGCTGACATTGAAATCTTTAAAACTTCAGTTAGTTATCTCCAAAATAGGTCAGTTGGTGAGATTAATTTTAATCTAGGAAAATTAATGAGCTGTAAATTCTTACAATGGACAATTTTCTCCAAGGATTCTATCTTATTCAATTCCCCTAACCAGGGAATTCACAGTCTCCTGTTGGTTGACCATCTTGGTATCTAGATCATTCAACATTTTTTCCGAAATAGATAACTGTAGTTGTTGAGAGTTAACCAAAGCAGCTTGTAGTTTGAATTGTGATGCAATAGAGGAAATCTGTGAGGAAACTGTAGCAAGAGTCTTCTAAATAGTTTTTAAATTAATTTCTTTTGGCTTCTGCAATGGGATGCCCATTTTCACAGTGTCAAAGGAAGAATTAAACTCACTCACCAAAGTCTCTCTTGGAGTCACGAGGCTTGATGAAACCACAATATTATCCACAGCAGCAACACATGCTGCTAACTCCTGCACCGAAGTTCCTATCACCAGCATGACTGCTGGACATGACTCGCCAGGATCCACCTTAGAAATGTCATTTTTGTGCATTCTTCCGAAGAAGTCCCTTATGAGCTCCCTTGCTGTTGTCAGCAATGGTACAAGCTCTGGGCTCTCTCTTTGGGGGTAAGTGTCTATCCATCAGGCTCTGGGACACAAACTGCTGTTTGTTCTCCTGGATCTTAATCTTGCATTTAGATTTGTCTATGGTGAGGAAAATTTACAAAACAGTAAGAGAGCTATTTGTGCCTTCACAGCTGGAATCTAACTTCCCCGCTGGTTATGCGGGGAAATTAGACGTGGGCGGGGAAGGGGCAGCTTGTTGGTGGAGTCTGGGCGGGAGGTGGGTGGTCACCAGCCCTGGATGTACAGGGCCGATTCTAATTTTAGCCCTAAATGTCCAGAGCCGACGACTTGTGCGGGGAAGTTATTCCACCTCTGAGGTGGAATAACTTCCCTGGACAATTTTGTTTTGGGCCCGGGGTGAGAATGGGGCAGGGGGGCCCGAGGACATTCCCTGCAGCCTGATCCTAGCTTTAGGAGGCCAGATCGGGGGTTGGGCTGTGGGGAAATCACCTTTGAAGTCCGGCGGCTGCCATTGTGGCTTTTAAATGGAGCCGCGGTGTCATGGCAACTGGACATCATAGCACGGCGGCTCTATTTAAAAGCCCTGACTGAGTTAGTCGGGCAGTGCCTGTACGTGCAGGCTGGGCTGAATCACAGTCCCGGCCTGCACATACAGGCCTGATCGTGATTCTGATCCCGCGGGGCTAGACGTGCCCTGAGGGATCAGAATCATGAGCCCCTTTGTACATCTGGGCAAACTGGACGTACAGAGGGGCTGGATCTCCGAGATGGAATGAGACCTTAAAAAGGTCAGACAAAGCAAAAGATCCAAAGACAAAGGAGTTAGCTGGCAGCTATCTTCTCTGCCCCCCTAAAAAGTACTTTCACTGGAGTAGTTCATTTTGAATTTCATTGTGGGATGGGATGTATTGAAGGAGTTGTAAAAATATTTAAGGGTCTCTTCTCCTTCAGTCGAAATTATGAAGATATTATCTGTGTACCAGTAATATCTAAAACGTTTGCTGTGGTAACCATACAGGAATGTTTCCTCCAATTATGACATAAAAAGTTGGCATACTGGTGCTCATGGTGGTTTCTGTAATCTGTAGAAAGATGGCATTACTGAAGATGAAGTAGTTGTGGGTTAGGATGAATTTAATTAGTTTTGCAACAGTTTCTGATATATAGGGTGGCCCAAAAAAAGTGAGAACATCTCGTAACATATAAGTTATTTAAAAATTCAAAAAGACAGATGTAAGCGATTGACAAATTAAAAAAAAAAGATGGCGACAGGAAATTGTCGAAATAAAGATGTTGTTGTTGTTAAGTGCCGTCGAGTCGGAGTTGACTCATGGCGACCCTCTGGATAGCTATCCTAAATTGTGTTCGGTCTTCAGTCAGGCGGCTCATTGTTGACAGACTGGTACCCGTAGCTGCTGTTATTGTATCGATCCATCTCATTGCTGGCCTTCCTCTTTTGCGTTGACCTTCTATCTTGCCAAGCATAATGTCTTTCTCTAATGATCTCTCTCTTCGCATGATGTGTCCAAAGTATGAAAGTCGAAGTCGTGTCATCTGAGCTTCTAAAGAAAGCTTAGGTTTGATCTCCTCTAGTACCGACTGGTTTGTTCTTCGGGCAGTCCATGGTATACACAGTATTCGCCGCCAGCACCATAATTGAAAGGCATCAATTTTCTTCCTGTCTATCTTTTTCACTGTCCAGTTTTCACATCCATATGATGTTATTGAAAAAACCATGGCTTGAACAAGTCGAATCTTTGTATGGAGAGAGACATCTCTGCTCTTGAGAATCTTATCTAGGTCTTTCATAGCCATTCTGCCAAGAGCAATGCGTCGTCTGATTTCTTGACTGCTTGTTGCTTCTTTATTGATAGTTGATCCAAGTAGGTTAAAGTTGTTCACAATTTCAATTTCTTCTCCTTCAACGATGAACCTGTTGATTATGCCAGTTGTCATGATCTTTGTCTTCTTTACATTAAGGTGCAGGTCCATTTTGAGACTATGTTCTTTGATTGTGAGAAGCAAATGTTTCAGATCATCTTCACTTTCAGCCAGTAATGTGGTATCATCAGCATAGCGAAGGTTGTTGATGAGTCTTCCACCAATCTTCACACCTCTGTTGTCTTCATACAATCCTGCTTCTCTGATGATTTGTTCTGCATATAAATTAAACAGGTAGGGGTTAAGTATGCAGCCTTGTCTTACACCTTTGCTTATTTTAAACCATTCTGTTTCTCCTTGTTCCGTTCGAACTGTTGCTTCTTGATCAATGTACAGATTGCGCAAGAGAACGATCAGGTGTTCTGGTATACCCATGCTTTTTAATGTGGCCCAGAGTTTCTCATGGTTTACACAGTCAAAAGCCTTGCTATAGTCGATAAAGCACAAATAGATATCCTTTTGGTATTCTTTAGTCTTTTCAAGGATCCATCTCACATCCGCAATGATGTCTCTCGTTCCTCGCCCTTTCCTGAACCCTGCTTGCACTTCAGGTAGTTCTTGTTCCAGGTATGGTTGTAGTCTCTTTTGAATAATCTTCAGTAGAATCTTGCTGGCATGTGGGATCAGAGCGATTGTGCGATAATTTCCACAGTCAGTTGGATCACCTTTCTTTAGTATTGGTATAAACACAGATCTTTTCCAGTCAGTTGGCCATGATGTTGTCTTCCATATTTCTTGGCAGAGCCTTGTGAGTACGGTAACAGCTGCATCAGATTGCTGCAATACTTCTATGGGAATGCTATTTGTTCTTTGATAAGGCTTTCAATGCTGCTTCAACTTCTTCTTTCACCACCAATGGTTCCCGATCATAAGGTACAGGTTTAAACGGCTGTTGGTCCACTTGATCTTTATCATATAAAAACTCTGTATATTCCTTCCACCTTTTCTTGATCTTCTCAGCATCATTCAACATAGAACCTTGAGCATCTTGTAACATTCCAATTCGAGGCTGGAACTTTTTCTTTAACTCTCGCAGCTTTAGGAAAGCCAATCTTGTTCTTCCTCTAATAGTTTCTTCTTCTATTTCCTTGCAAGTGTCATTGTAGTACTTTTCCATGTCCTGTCTTGCTGCACGTTGGAAATCTCTGTTGAGTTCTGCGATTGTCTTTCTTTCTCCTCTGGCTTTAGCTTCTCGGCGTTTCTGGGCAATTTTCAGAGTTACTTCCGTCATCCATTTTGGCCGTTTTTGCTTTTTCACCTTTTGTAGAGACTTCTCGCTTTCTTCCAACACAACCTTCTTGATGTCATTCCATAACTCTTCCGGAGCTCTGTCATTTGTATCTAAAGCAGCAAATCGATTTTGCAGGCAGTCTTTAAATTCCAATGGTATATTCTCAAGGTCATATTTTGCTGCATTCATGAGTGGTTTGCTCTTTTTCAACTTTAGCTTGAGTTTGCATGCTTGATGATCTGTACCACAGTCAGCTCCAGGTTTTGTCTTTGTTGATGTTACAGAGCTTTTCCATCGTTGACTTCCACATATGTAGTCAATTTGATTTTTATATAATCCATTCGGTGAAGTCCATGTGTACAGTCGCTGCTTGTGTTGCTGGAAGAAGGTGTTTGAGATGAATAGATCATTGGTCTTGCAGAATTCTATCAGTCTTTCTCCAGCTTCATTTCTGTTGCCAGGTCCATATTTTCCAACTACTTTGCCTTCTTCTTTGTTGCCAACTTTTGCGTTCCAGTCACCCATGACTATCAGGATATCCTGTTTGCATGTTCTGTCAATTTCAGCTTGTACTTGTTCATAGAACTCTTCAATTTCATTCTCTTCTGCAGCTGTTGTTGGGGCATATACTTGAATTATAGTTGTGTTGATAGGCAATCCTCGTAGACGAATAGAAATTAAGCGTTCGCTGACTGCATTGTATTTCATTACAGTTCTTGCAAGTTTCTCTTTATTATAAATGCAACACCATTTCTTCTTTGTCTTTCATTTCCAGCATAGTAGACCATGTGATCATCTGATGCAAAGTGCCCCATGCCAGTCCATTTCAGTTCGCTGACACTCAACAGATCAAGTTGTACACGTTCCATTTCATTCTTGACCACCTCCAACTTCCCTTGGTTCATGCTTCGTATGTTCCATGTTCCAATGTGTAAGACATCTTTACAGCTTCTGACTCTCATTTCATGCGCAGCTACATCAGCAGTCAGACTTCCCGAGGGCTTTGATCCAACCACATCATAAATGCTGGCTTTACTCTGAAAAGTCTTCATCTCTTCCCCAGTAGCTAGTTGAGTGCCTTCTGACCTGGGGGTCTCATCTTCCAGCACCATAGCACAATTTGTTTTGTTGTAACTATCCATTGGGTTTTCATGGCAAGATACAGAAGTAGATTGCTAGGCCTTTCTTCCGCGCAGTTTAAGTTTGGTGTTGTTGCCGTTGTCACAAAAATGTGATCCTCCGCCGTCAACACTGTCCCATTCTGCTGCTGCCCAGATGGGTGGTTTGTCTTGGTCTGGCACCTCAGCTGAGACCTGTCCATCTTGGGAGACCCTGCCAGTAGTTAAACTACCGATAGTTTAGCTCTCAGCATCACTGATGCACGCAAGCCCTCACAGCACGACAAGCTGCAAACCAAGTGAGACATTATATAGCTAGAAAAGGTAAATAAGTAAACTATTTAAGCTTTTAATTTACGAGATGGTTTCACTTTTTTTGGGCTACCCTGTATATTCAGGGTCCAGGGAAGTTGTCTTTAGGAGCTTGTAACATACCACTATGCTATCTGCATGGGGGATGTTGTGGTACAGCGATTCCACATCCATTGTGACAGGGAGAGTATTATTCAGTAGCCGCTCAATGTCTTTTAACTTGTTCAGAAAATCTGTAGTATATTGTGAGAAGCTATTTGCTTTTTTTTCACTAAGGGCTTATGGATTCCTTCTATTACTTCAGATATTTTCTCTGTGAGAGTGCCAATACCAGATATTCAGTCTACTAGGGTTTCCAGGTTTGTTATTTTAGGTAATATGTAGAAGGTGACAAAAGAGGGGTGACTTAGTATCAGATTTTCCAACAGGTTAGAAAGGGTTCCAGAGGTGATCCTGGAAACCAGACTGGTGAACCTGACATTGGTACTGGGCAGAATGGTAGAAATCATTATAAAGAACAAAATTACTGAACATGTAGATAATCATGGTTTAATGGGACAAAGTTAATATAGATTTAGCAAAGAAAGTCTTGTTCCATTAATCTGTTATATTATTTTGAAGGTGTGAATAAACAGGTAGATAAAGGTGAGCCAATTGAAATAGAGGGGCATTTTAGAAGGAACAGCCAAGTGCAATTTGGGACTTCTAAGCCAGAACATCTGAAAAAAAGCAGGTATGCCCGGGTGCAAACATGATTTCACAAATGTGGATGTCTATAGGGGCATCTACATAAACATCTCAGAACCATATTTTAGAACCTGGATATCTAGGATAGCCTAATGGTCACAATAGTGGGCTAGAAGCAGCTCAATAATGGTTCAAATGCCACTGCTGCTGATATTGTGATGATGGGGAACAAACAGTAACCCCCACACAATGAAGCGATCGCTGTAAAGTGATCCACAAATCCAAGATCGCCCATATGGCAGACAAAGTCCGAAATTTAATTAACACCAAAAGGTCTCCTTTTATTTTATGTTTTTTTAAATGACAGGTCCAGTAGATCGGGGAAAGAGAAGGCAATTGCTCAACCACCCGATGTCCACAGTTCCCTTTTTAATTTTTTCTTAAACACCCAATGTGTCTATAATATAACAAGTTTGAAAAATTTTCAAAAGATTTCACTTAACTTAGCACAGCTGTTGAAATCCTTGCAGTATAACTGATGCATAACATGCGTGTTTCGGGTCACAGCAGCCCTGTATCAAGTGCAACTGCTGTATGGTAAGGCAAACGTCAAAAAACACGGGATTCTTATACAATGCCCACCCAAGAAGGAGTGGCCCAAATAAATGACATCACATAGTAGGAGGGACCAGGGATCCTAGGTGATGCAAAAAGAGGCAGTGTAAAAAGACTGCTAACATTGTAACCTGAAACGTCACAAAATTCACACACCTGCCCACATCAAAGTCATTCCTCTTATCATAGAAATGAGGCCAAACAGAAATGACCACACTTCAAAACAAACTCCTCCATTCATGTTCAGTGTTTAGACCCCGGGATGAACAGTCCGCAAGCGGAAGATCCACTGCTGCTCTAGCCATTGTAGTCTATAAGTTCTATTACCTCCGCGTGGATCAGCAGGAACCATGTCTATCACCTGCCACCGAAACTCGGCAAAAGTGTGTCCACAAGATATACAATGCTCAACCAATGGAGCTGTCAAGATGGCTGTTCTGAACCGGGAAGAATGTTCTCCTAAACGAATCTTAACTGGACGCGTGGTGCGCCCAGTATATAAAAGGTTGCAAGGGCAACATAACGGATACATCACAAAGCTTGAGTTGCAGGTGCTGCTACCCGCAAAATGATAAGAACGACCTGACATAGGATGCATCCAAGAAGTCCCTTCAAGAGTGGTGTTACAAAACTGACATGAATTACATGCTAAATGTCCCAAAGGAGAAGAGTCTCGCGTCGGATGATCAACCGACATGGCAGAGTGGACTAGATGATCTTGGCCATTCAATTAGATACAAAACCTAGTGCACAGGAAGTGCAAAAGCAGTGTGGAAACTGTTGGGAACATATCCAATATGTCCCCTGCACTTACTGCATAGAAACGTCCTGTACCGCGCATTCAATTCATTTGTGATTATTGTAGGTGCCTTTAGGTGGCATTAAGAGCACCTATGCTAACTGCAAAATGGACACTTAGGGACTGATTTTATAAGAGGCAAGCCAAACGTTATGCGCTATTTATGCACGTAAGGCACTATTTTGAAGGACTTACATGTGTGAAGGACACCTATGCACGTGCTTTGGGTGGTTGTTATCTGTAAGCATGCCCATATTATGCATACTTTCTGATGGGGTGTTCATGGGGTGTTGAGCTTGGGCAGTGGATAGGCGGGGCCTCAATTTATGTATATAAGTTATAGAATACTATAACTTATGTGCGTTTTCTGCAAATCTAGGTGCGAGCAGTTACACCTGCTCTAGAACAGCCGTAATTGCTGCGACTAGGTTAGGACATGTCAGTATGCCCATATTTTGTAAAGTACAAGCTGGCTTCATTTTATAAAATAGACCCTGAATACATGTGTGGTAATGTGCATTGACTGTATGGAAGTTTCTAAAATTACCCTCTCAGAGGTGAAATTTATAAATTCCTGTGCAAGCAGCATATGTTGCCAAACGCATAGTTGGGACCTGTTTTATAAAGTGAAGCCCACATGTACTTTACTTCATAAAATAAGGTGCACTCATATGCCTGAACCTAGTCATGACTTATGAAAAACATGGCTCCACCTACAAGCCACCTCTGTGCAAATCCCTACCAAAAGAATGTGTAATGGCACTTATACCAGCACTTATAAACCAGCAAATGTCCAAAGCATGAGTGTAACTCCTTTAAAATAGGGACTTGCATGCAACATTCTGCTTTTTTTTAAGTGCTGTCAAGTCAGTGCTGACTCCTGGCAACCCAGCAGCTGCTGGGTTTTTGTTGGCAAGGTATCACTGGAAGTAGATTGCTAGGCCTTTTCTTCTAAGGCAGTGGAGAGTAAAATGACTTGTCAAAGGTCACAAGGAGTGCCAGTGAGAAGGGAACCCACATCAGAGGAGTTGTAGACTATTACTCTAGCCACTAGGCTACTCCTCCACTCAAACTTGTGTCATACGCCTTATAAAATTAACTCTTTGGGTGTGGACTGCACATTGTCATTACTGCATGCTAATCTCCACCCATAACCTGTCCAGGCCCTGCCCCTTCACATGTTAATTTATTTATTAGTATTTAGCTCAGGCCTTTCCAGTAGCAGCTCAAGGCATTTTACATTCCGGTACAGTAGGTATTAACCTGTCCCTGGAGGGTGTACAATCTAAGGGGTATGTTTACTAAACCGTCTTAATGTTACTGGCGTTAGTTGAAGTCTTACTGTGACAAATGCCATATAAGGTAGTGGGCATTCCGGTCTTAGGGGTATGTTTACTAAGCAGTCTTAACGTGCAGCCGGCGTTAGTGTGCAGGATGCCATATAAGGTAGTGGGCGTTCCGGTCTTAAGGTAGCATTTAGGGTTATCGTGCGATAAGGTACTTTTTGTGCGATAGAGGGAGCCGTGGCACGTTAATGCGCTTTAGCCTTAATTAGGTGCACTGACCTACAAACACAGCAACAGAGGTGTAGCACAATGGTTAATACATTGACTGATAAAACAGGGGTCATGAGTTTGATCCCCCAGTGGGCTTGATGAGTAAGGCTGTCTGAGATATTACTCTTTACTTTAAATCAGTGCTGTCTGAGGCATTTTCTTTTTTAATTTAAATTAGTGCTGCCAGCAAACACACCCTCACAGTGCCGTAACCTAAGGTGCCCCATAAGGCGCCCTATAAGGCACTCCAGAGGGCACATTATAAAGTGCACTGTCTGCCAAAGCACCTTATAATGTTCCCTATAGGGTGCCTTATAGGGCGCTTTATATGGTGCCTTATAGAGCGCTTTAGAGGGCGCCTTATGAGGCACCTTAAGGCTACAGCACTGTGAGTGTGTTTTTGCTGGCAGCACTAATTTAAATTAAAAAAGAAAATGCCTCAGACAGCCCTATCAAATAACACCACTGTGGGATCAAACCCATGACCTCTGGCTCTACAGGCAGTGAAGTAACCAGTGGGCTTTAAATGTAGTCTGCCCATCTTTTTATTATAAATTCTTTTGAAAAGGGACACTGCATCGTGCTGCTGAAAGTTATGTGCTAACCGCTGATAAATTCTTTTCTATAGAAAGGACTTATGGGAGTAGCACCTGATGCTGACAGCATCAGTCCTTTTGAATATTGAACCAGTCTAGGAAGAAGGGGCAGCTTTACATTGCCAGGCTCTGCCAATAGATTATGATATATCTAACATTAGTTTGAACAAGATACCAAAATGGATAGAACTCTTATCATCTTCATAAGATAACCATCTTTTAGTTTACTAACGAACAGATGGCTGGCTACAGAAGGACTGCAGGTCACCACACAAACTGTCTGCTGTGGTTACCAGGATAGGGTTAACCCACCCGTACCCATGATGCACTGCACATGCAAATCAGCAGTCTACAGATGATCACAAGATGGGGTATGCACCCCCACAGCACCTCGGCCTGGTAGGGGGAACTGACCGTGTGCACCCCATGGGCTATGATGCACCCAGAATAGTGCATATCCTGTGTTGGTGCCATGGTCACATGATGTAGGTGAAGGGGGGTGTGTGTGTGTGTTTGGACCCATAGGTAGATTATGTACCACCACCCAACCCACCCTCTGTGGTTCAGGGTGGGAAACAGGATCTCCCACCAACAGATCCACATTATACCTCCCTGCAATGGTGGCAATAGAGAGGACCATCAACCCCAATCCTGCTGGGGAACAGACACCCTACAGGGCAGTCAATGCAGATCTGTACACATCCATAAAGCAATAGCATACAGACAGTAGGCTTCAAAATGCTCAGCTGCCCCCCACCACTATCTGACATTTTTTATTTTTATTTATTTTATTTAGACAGTTTTTGTATACCGCCTTATCCTTCAATCAAAGCGGTCACAACACAATTGGGGGATACATTTAACACGCGGGGATATGAGACACATACACTAATACTTACAGGGAACATGGGCTATGGAGGGTTAAGTGGCTTGCCCAAGACCACAAGGAGCACCTGTGGGACTAGAAACCCCAGTCCTTCCGGCCCAAGGTTGCTGTCCTCTAGTGGGATTTGAACCCCTGACCTTCCGGCCTGAAGTACCTTGCCCCAACCACTAGGCTACTCCTCCTCATTCTCCAGCAGCAAGCCTCCAGCCACTGCACCCTACTAAGTGTTCCAGCCAAACACATACTAGCTACAGACAGTCTGCTAGCTTGTCCACAGTGTGGAGAAGAAGCATGTACCCAAAACTATGATGTCAGCATACACACCAAGCAGATAAGTCAGTCATTGAGCCCCAAAAGAGAACCCATAAATATCACATGAGAGAAATACTACATAGCACTATGGGGGAACCTAGCCATGCCATGGTCACTGCTCAGTCAGGGTGAGAGTGACCTCCCAGCAGGACATGCTGTGGCCACCCTGTCCGTGCAGGTGGTGGCCGGGCACTACAATGTCCGAGCCATTGCCCTATGCCCTGTGCAGATGCATCCTGACCAGGCCACCCTGCCCGGGCTATACCCATGATACCTTGCTTCTCATTATGCACATTGGCAGGCTGACACTGGCAACAGTGCAAGCAGTGCGGGCTGAGGAAGGTGTTGGCAGCCACCACACACTGGGTAGACAGACACACACTCCCACACCTATGCCAGCATTGTGCAACTATTGAGGTGTTTGGCAGGCCTGGCCACCGCACCAGTCCTGGGCACAGTGCAGGCATGGCTATGGTACACAATACTGTTGGGGTCACTCCCCAGGGTGGTAAACACTGTCAGATACCAGACCTGAAACACACTCCACAGGCATCAGAGAGGTTGCTATGATACAGCTCAATGAGCAGATTGTGCTTAACCTAGGGATTGCTATCTGCCAGTAATCATAGCAACCTTTTGATATATGTGTACCGTATTCCCAGGTTTAGGGTGGCAGTGCTATGGTATGCAAGTGCTAGTATTGGGAGATGGTGCTGCATGCAGGGCCCAACATCCTGCCTCTACAGGAGGCTTTGGATAATGGCGCCTGTGGGTGCGGGTGTGTCTGCCCTGTTGGCCGCTGCTCTTGGGCAGAGGTTCCCAACTCCAGTCCTGGTGGGCCAAACACTGTTCGGATTTTCATGCTGTCCCTAATGAATATGCATGGATACATCTGCATACCATGTGGGCGGCGCATAGAAATGCAGCACAGACATCTTTATTAGGGACTGCATGACGCCTGAATGGAGTTTGTTCCTGCAGGACTGCATTTGGGAAACTCTGCTCTAGGTATTGCACATGTCTATGGTGTCTGTGCTCTGTAGGGTAAAATATAGGCATTTCAGGCATGTTTATGTTATCTGCAATAAAGGTTCCCTCTTCATTACCACGGTTTAGTACTGGGTAAAATATGGGGACTGGGTTGGTGGGAGCCACAGCTGGGACTTCAACCTGTGACCTTCTGCTCCTAAACACACTGGCTGTGCGTACTGCACCACACTGTTGCCACAGGGACAGTTCATTCCCTGGGGATACCATGACTGTTCGTCAGACAGGGTCTGTCTGTTGCAGTGCATGGCACCCACCTAAACAGGGCTAGGCCATGGTCTGCTGTGGGCAGCTGCCAGTGCCCCCTCCACCACCAGTACCCCTCTGTCGCCATGCTGACATGCCCTTCTGCTGGTGGTGCTGGTGGTGCGCAGTCTCAGATCATCCAGTGTGCTGGTAGGCGGCTGCCTATGGTGTGTTGTTCTGGGGTAGGAGTGTCTGCATAGACGTTCACGCTTCCCCCCAGCACCGCCTGCCAATGGTCTGTGCCCTTGGGGGTACCTGCTGGGTACTATCCCCTGTGACACTGTGGGAAACACAGACATGCCCATGTTGGGCCCTCATCAGTTGCTGTCTGGCGGCTCTACTGTTTCAGCATTCCTATGGGCCACCTAGGCATCACCCTAGTCTGCACTGTGGCACAACTGCACCACAGCATGTGCTGCCTGCAGCCCTCTGTGTCCCCTTTTCCAGCATCTGTCCAGTTGCTCATTCCGACATGCCCACCCTGCTGTTGCGGGACATGTGCATGCCATAGGAAACCTGTCCAATAGAAAGGGAAAACCCTGATCAACCCTATTTCACTGTGGGATCATTCACCTTGTATGGGGACAGAGCATAGCCCCTTTCAAAATTGATATACTTTTTGTGGAGCTTTCCCAGCAGTGTGTTTTGATGTTTCCCATTAATATCACTATTGCCCAGCTTGGTTATGTTTTTTTTCCAGTTTGTTCAGGTCATTTTCAATGTTTATTTGCCCTTTTGTTCCGTGCACATGTATCACACTTATCACTTTTTGTAGGTTTCCCTGGCTTTGCTGTACATCGCTGACGGAAAAGGTTTCTCTTCCCTTTAAATCTGCTCTAACGAGAGGGTTTCACTTGCATTAATTTTCAGACCAGGAATACACAGCGTTAGTGTGCAGGAAGCCTCTCCCCTCCCACTCTCCATCCATTGATCCTCTCTCTCCGCCCCTGGGGAGCCTTCCTCCGCCCTCCGGGAGCCTTTCTCTGCCTTCAGCGCTCGTTTGTGCCGCAGCGCGTGATAAGGTGCCTTATCGCCCAGTAAAGCACCATTATTGCGCGATAAGGTGCATTATCGTGCGATAACGTGACAGCAGTGCAAATAGCGCCCTTTAGTATAAATACCCCTTAAGGTAGCATTTCGGGTTATCGTGCGATAAAGTCTGTTTTCGTGCGATAGAGGGAGCCGTGGCACGTTAATGCGCATTAGCCTTAATTAGGCACGCTGACCTCCAAACACAGCAAGAGAGATGTAGCACAATGGTTAGTACATTGACTGATGAAACAGGGGTCATGAGTTAAATCCCCCAGTGGGCTTAATGAGTAAGGCTGTCTGAGGCATTACCGTTTACTTTAAATCAGTGCTGTCTGAGGCATTTTCTTTTTTAATTTAAATTAATGCTGCCAGCAAACACACCCTCACAGTGCCGTAACCCAAGGTGCCGCATAAGGCGCCCTATAAGACACTCCAGAGGGCACATTATAAAGTGCACTGTCCGCCAAGGCACCTTATAATGTTCCCTATAGGGCGCCTTATAAGGCACCTTAAGGTTGCAGCACTGTGAGTGTGTTTTTGCTGGCAGCACTAATTTAAATTAAAAAAAAGAAAATGATTCACACAGCCCTATCAAATAACCCCACTATGGGATCAAACCCATAACCTCTAAATCTACAGGCAGTAAATTAACCAGTGGGCTACAGCTACAAACAGACCCCTGACTGGCTACAGAAGGACTTCAGGTCACCACACAAACTGTCTGCTGTGGTTACCAGGATAGGGTTAACCCACCCATACCCATGATGCTCTGCACATGCAAATCAGCAGTCTACAAATGATCAGAAGATGGGGTATGTACCCCCAAAGCACCTCCGCCTGGTAGGGGGAACTGACCATGTGTGTTACTGGCACAGAGTAGTTACAGACCGTCACATTGTGCGGGTACTGTGCTCACCCTGAGAGTGAGGTTGGGCACCCAGCACCAGTTCCACAGCACCTTTCACAGCTGAAACAGGCTATACTGCTAGTCCCTGTCAGTGCTAGGGTGTGTGATAAGTAGTTCCTGCAGACACGTATAGGATACATTTGTGTCCATCTGTATTTTTCAGACATGTCTAACCCTTATGGGCTATGATGCACCCAGAATAGTGCATATTTTGTGTTGGTGCCATGATCACATGATGTAGATGAAGGGGGGTGTTTGGATCCATAGGCAGATTATGTACTACCACCCAACCTGCTCTCTGTGGCTCAGGGTGGGGGACAGGATCTCCCACCAACAGATCCACATTCTACCTCCCTGCAATGGTGGCAGTAGTGGGGACGATCAACACCAGTTCTGCCACTACAGGACAGTCAATGCAGATCTGTACACATCCATAAGGCAAGGCAGACAGACAGTAGGCCTGGAAATGCTCAGCTGCCCCCCACCACTATCTGACATTCTCCAGCAGCAAGCACAGTGAGTCTCCAGCCACTGCACCTGGCAAGGTGTTCCAGCCATATACATACTAACTCCAGACAGTCAGCTAGCTAGTCCATAGTGCATGTTCCTGGAGGAGATGCATGTACCCAAAACTGGGATGTCAGCATACACACCAAGCAAATAAGTCAGTGATTGGGCCCCAAAAAAGAGAACCCATAAATATCATTTGAGAGAAATGCTATATAGTTCTATGGGGGAACCTAGCTATGCCGTGGTCACTGCTCAGTCAGGGTGAGAGTGACCACCCAGCAGGACATGCTGTGGCCACCCTGTCTGTGCAGGTGGTTGCCAGGCACTACAATGTCCCAGCCATTGCCCTATGCCCTGTGCAGATGCATCCTGCCCAGGCCACCCTGTCTGGGCCATACCCACAGTACCTTGTTCCTCATTATGCACATTGGCAGGCTAACACTGGAAACAGTGCAAGCAGTGTGGGCTGAGTAAGGTGTTGTCAGCCACCACACACTGGATAGACAGACACACACACCCACACCTATGCCATCATTGTGCAAATATAGAGGCTTTTGGCAGCCCTGGCCACTGCACCAGTCCTTGGGAACAGTGCAGGCATGGCTATAGTATGCATTACTGTTGGGGTCACTCCACGGGGTGGTAAACACTGTCAGAAACCAGAACTGAAACACACTCCACAGACATCAGAACAGTTGCTATGATGCAGCTCAATCAGCAAATTGTGTTGAACTTAGGAATTGCTATCTGCCATTAATCATAGCAACCTTTTGATATATGTGTAACATATTCCCAGGTTTAGGGCGGCATTGCTAAGGTATGCAAGTGCTAGTATTGAGAGATGCTGCTGCACGCAGGGCCCAACATCCTGCCTCTCCATGAGGCTTTGGATAATGGAGCCTGTGGGTGTGGGTGTTTCTGCCCCTGTTGGCGCTGCTCTAGGGCAGAGGTTCCCAACTCCGGTCCTGGTGGCCAAACACTGTTCGGGTTTTCATGCTGTTCCTAATGAATATGCATGAGATACATTTGCATGCCATGGGGGCGGTGCATAGAAATGCAGCACAGGCATCTTTATTAGAGACAGTATGAAACCTGAATGGTTTTTGGCCCTCCAGGACTGCATTTGGGAAACTCTGCTCTAGGGATTGCACATGTTTATGGTGTCTGTGCTCTGTAGGGTAAAATATAGGCGTTTCAGGCATGTTTATGTTATCTGCAATAAAGGTTCTGTCTTTCTTACCACGGTTTAGTACTATAGTACTGTTTAGTATGGAGACTGGGTTGGCAGGAGCCACAGCTGGGACACACTGGCTGTGTGTACTGCACCACGGGAATAGTTCATTCCCTGGGGATACCATGACTGTTTGTCAGACAGAGCCTGTCTGTTGCAGTGCACGGCACCCACCTAAACGGGGCTAGGTCATGGTCTGCTGTGAGCAGATGCCACTGCCCCCTCCACCACCAGTACCCATCCACCACCATGCTGACATGCCCTTATGCTGGTGGTGCGCAGTCTCAGGCCATCCAGTGTGTGGGTAGGCGGCTGCCTATGGTGTGGGATCTGGGGTAGGGGTGTCTGCATAGACGTCCACGCTTCCCCCCACCACCGCCTGCCAATGTTCTGTGCCCTTGGAGGTACCTGCTGGGTACTATCCCCTGTGACATTGTGAGAAACACACTCGTGCCCATGTTGGGCCCTCATCAGTTGCTGTCTGGCTGCTGTACAGTTTCAGCATTCCTATGTGTCACCTAGGCATCTCCCTAGTCCGCACTGTGCCCCAGCTGCACCACAGCATGTGCCGCCTGCAGCCCTCTGTATCCCATTTTCAAGCATCTGTACAGTTGCCCTTTTCTGACATGCCCACCCTGCTGTTTCCATACATGTGCACGCCATAAGAAACCTGTCCAATAAAAAGGGAAAACCCTGATCAGCGCAATTTCAATGTGGAATCATTCACCTTGTAGGGGGACAGAGCATAGACACTTTCAAAATTAATATCTTTTTTTTGGAGCTTTCTCAGTAGTGTTTTTTTATTTTTCCCATTAGTATCACTATTGGCCAGCTTGGTTATGGTGATTTTACATTTTGTTCAGGTCATTTTCCATGTTTATTTGCCCTTTTGTTCCGTGCACATGTATCACAACTATCACTTTTTGTAGGTTTCCCTAGCTTTGCTGTACATTGCTGACGGAAATGGTTTCTCTTTCCTGCAAATGTGCCTTAACGCGAGGGTTTCACTGGCGTTAGTGATCAGACCCAGATTCCACAGCATTAGTGTGCCTGGAGCCTCTCCCCTCCCACTCTCCACCCATTGACCCCTTCTCTCCACCCTCTGGGAAGCCTTACTCCACACTTCAGCGCCAGATTTCACAGCGTTAGGGTACCTTAACGACACAGGCGCATTATCGTGCGATAAGGTACGTTATGGCGCAATAACGCACCTTCATCACCCGATAACGTACCTTATCGCGCGATAATTCCGCCGCTGCGACATTAGCGCCCTTTAGTAAACATACCCCTAAGTATGTACCTGAGGCAATGGAGGGTTATGTGGCTAGCAGTTAAAACGTGATTTTTACTGTGCTGGCTGCCTTTACCACATAGTAGCTATTACCATGGGTCTGTACTAATGGCTACTACATGGTGAAATGCACATTGACTGCTTTGTGCACTTTAGTAAATGGGCCCCTTAGATTGGAAGCTCCCTGGAGTAGGGAAATATCTACTATATCTGTATGTAACTCACCTTGTATTTGTAAATCTAACAAGCATTAGTGTTTTCAAGCTTATGCAGCCAACATCTTCCTTTCCAAGTAAGAGTACTGTTAGTGAGTTTAGAACTGTTGACAGAAAAAATCTTTTATCACTTTAATTTGCTAAATGGAAGCTTTGTGCTTGTGTTAGCAATTAGCAGTATCAGATCAGGGCATTTGCAATCTAATTTTATCCATTTTGGATAATATACTTCACATTAGTGGATAACACATTTTCTCATTAAGTAGGAATCTTTTTTTAGTGTGATCATGCATCAACAGTATCACTACTGACATCCTGATACATTGTTGAAATGTCTTGAAATCCTTGTGTTATTATTTCAAGTGAGACAAATAGGCAAGATAATAAAAGCAGTTCTTTATTAACTGAATCCCAATACGGCTGTGTTTCGGCAGTGCCTTCATCAAGGGGAACCTTGAAGAGAACAACACTTATAAAAATGAATAATCAAAAATAATGATACGTTAATACATAAATATAAAAATTTAAATTAAAAACAAAATAAAAAATATAATAATTGTGAAATCAAATACTTTGAAGAGATAAAATTAGTAAATTAAAACATAACATAAAAGTTAAACCATAATAAACATATAAGATGAGCAGGAGATATATGATAAAAGAACCCATATAAAAGCCAAAGTGATAAAATATAATGAATAAAAATAGTTCTTTATCGTCACTCCAGTCCAGTCCCTTACGTCTGGGTTGCGTAACCCTTCCAGCAGCTTGGAGGCTGAGTCCATCCTTTTTGAGGATGGTGTGGTATAAATACCACTGGCACCACCCACAGATCCCAGTATTCTCAGCCTCCAAGCAGCTGGAGGGTTCCGTAAGCCAAGTGCTTACTGGAGTCTCCTATTTAGTTTTTCCTTTAATTTAATTTAATTTAATTTAACTTTCATCTAATTTTCCTTAGTCTTTTATTTTATTCTAACTTTGAATTCTTGAGTTTACTTTAGTGTACTGCACCTTTAAACCTTCTCCCTCTCCCTCCCCCCCCCCATTACGGGCCAGAAGAGGAGGTCTTGTTTGCTCGCGGTAACCAGCTTACCGAGCAGAAGATTTGCCGACAGCAGTGAGGAGGGCCGCAAAGTCTTCCCTCTCTTGCTGGGTCGGCGGGCTCCCGTGGATCTCCTCGTGGGCCTGCCTTGCCTCGTGCCGAAGCCCCCTGGAGGCTGAGCGCTTGAGGCGGCAACACGGTGTTCCCCCACATCCTCCGACTTGGCACGGCAGCTCAGGAGCATCAGGGTTGATCATTGCCTCAGGGCCCGATTCCGGCGCCGAACAGGCTCTGCTGGCAAGAAAAAGAGAGTCTGGCAGAGACACCGACCGGTTAGTACTCCACGTGGCCGCGGCCTTCCACGTGTGAGCCTCCGGAGTTCGGCAGACTTCTGCGGAGCATCGCGCCATTTAAAAGGGCATCAAACAACAAGTATTGGGGAACTTTTAATAGTGGGTGCTAGTTCTAGGGTTATCTGTTTTATTTCAAATTTACTTTAAGGTTAATCTAAGTTTTTCCCTTAATTCCCCGCCTAGTAGCAATTGGCCTTCCCGGCTGGAACTCCTACAGATCTTATTTTCATTTTATTTTATTTTATTTTGTTTTAAGGTAAAGCTACCTTTGATTCGCCAAACAGTATTTTTTAATCTTGCCTTTTAATAGGACATGACTGGCAAAACGCGGTGCCCGTCCTGTGGCATTCGTAGGGGCACTACCTCCGAATCAGGGATCTGCAGGGGTTGTGCTGCAGAGGCTGCTTCGGTGGAGCAAGATATTCAATTGTCCATGTCTCAAACCGCTCAAGGGTCAGGGGACCCTCTGGAAGGGGAAAGGGAACCCCATTCTCCTCCGCCTTCTACCTCGGACTTGCCTGAGAATAAAAATAGTTAATAAATACACTGTGGGGTATGTTTACTAAGCAGTCTTAACGTGCGCCCGGCGATAGTGTGCAGGCTGCCATAAAAGGAGTGGGCGTGTCAGTCTTATCGTAGCAAAATGGGATTATCATGCGATAACGTGCACTGCACACATTATCGTGCGAGAAGCCGCTAAGCACGTTAACGCGCAGTAATCATAATTAGGTACGCTGATGTATAAACAGAGGAGCAGAGGTGTAGTACAATGGTTACTATGCTGACTGGTGATACAGGGGTCATGAGTTCAATCCCCTGTGTACCCAATGCATAAGGCTGTCTGAGGCATCACCCCTTACATTTAAGTAGTGCTCTATGAGGCCTTTTATTTCTAGTTTTAGTATTGCTGCCAGCAAACACACACTCACAGTGCTGTAACCTAAGGTGCCACATAAGGCACTCTATAAGGCACTCCAGAGGGCACATTAGAAAGTGCACTGTCTGCCAAGGAACCCTACAATGTCCCCTATAGGACACCTTATAAGGCACATTATAAGGCGCCCTATAGGGTGCCTTATGGGGCACCTTATGGTTACAGTACTGAGGGTGTTTTTGCTGGCAGCACTAATGTGCATTAAAAATATACATTGCCTTGGACAGCCCTATCAGGTAGCCCCACTGTGGTTTCAGACCCATGACCACTGGCTCTACAGGCAGTGAAGTAACCAGTGGGCTACAGCTGCTAACAAACCCCTGGCTGACTACAGAAGGACTGCACGTCACCACATAACCATTCTGCTGTGGTTACCAGAATAGGGTCAACCCACCCGTACCCATGATGCACAGCACATGCAAAGCAGCGGTCTACAGATGATCACAAGATGGGGTATGCACCCCACAGCACCTCAGCCTGGTAGGGGGTCAGACTGTGTGTGTTAGTGGCACAGAGTAGCTACAGACTGTCACATTGTGTGGGTATTCCGCACACCCTGATGATGAGGTGGGGCGGCCAGCACCAGGTCCGCAGAACCTTCCATAGCTGAATGAGGCCATGTTGCAGGTACCCATCAGTGTGTGCGTGTGCATGATCACTCAGGTCCAGCCCGTATGGGCTATGATGCACCCAGAATAGTGCCTATACTGTTTTGGTGCATGGTAACATGATGTAATTGAAGGGGGGTGTTTGGACCCATAGGCAGATTCTGTACCACCACCCAGCCAACCCACCCTCCCTCTATAGCTCACAGTGAAAGATAGGAGTCCCCACCAACAGATCCACATTCTACCTCCCCGCAACAGTGGCAATAGAGGAGGGGGCCATCAACCCCAGTCATGCTGGGGAACAGACACCCTACAGGGCAGCCAATGCAGGGCTGTACACATCCATAGAGCAATGGCAGGGAGACAGTAGGCCTTGAAAGGCCCAGATGCCCTCACCACCATCTGACATTCACCAGCAGCAAGCACAGTGAGTCACCATCCACTGCACAGTGTTCCAGCCATACACATATAACTGCAGACAGTCTGCTAGCTAGTCCTCAGTGCATGATCCTGAAAGAGATGTGAGCACACCCACCAAGCAGATAAGTCAGTGATTAGGCCCCAGAGAGAAGAAACCATATAGTTCACTGAGGAGAAACACAATATATCACTATGGAGGAGCCTAGCCATGCCGTGGTCACTGCTCAGTCAGGGTGAGGGTGACCTCCCAGCAGGACATGCTGTGGCCACCCTGTTGGTGCAGGTCATGGCCGGGCACTACAATGTCCAACCATTGCCCTATGCCCTGTGCTGAGGCATCCAGGTCAGGCCACCCTGTCCAGGCTATACCCACAGTACCTTGCTCCTCATTATGCACATTGGCAGGCCAATACTGAGAACAGTGCTAGCAGTGTGGGCTGCGGAAGGTGTTAGCAGCCACCACACACTGGATAGCCAGACACACACTCCCCACACCTATGCCAGCATTGTGCAACTATAGAGGTGTTTGGCAGCCCTGGCCACCGCACCAGTCCTGGGCACAGTGCAGGCATGTTTATGGTACACAATACTGTTGGGGTCACTCTGCAGACACCAGACCTGAGGAACACTCCACAGACATCAGAAAGGTTGCTCTGATGCAGCTCAATCAGCCAATTGTGCTTAAAGTAGGAATTGCTATCTGCCAGTTATGATAGCAACCTTTTGATAGCTGTGTACAGTTTTCCCAGGTTTAGGGCGGCATTGCTAAGGTATGCAAGTGCTAGTATTGGGAGATGCACGCAGGGCCCAACATCCTGCCTCTCCAGGAGGCTTGGGATAATGGAGCCTGTGGTTGCGGGTGTGTCTGCCCCTGTTGGCTGCTGCTCTAGGGCAGAGGTTCCCAACTCCAGTCCTGGAGGGCCAAACAGTGTTCGGGTTTTCATGCTGTGCCTAATGAATATGCATGAGATACATCTGCATACCATGGGGGCGGTGCATAGAAATGCAGCACAGCCATATTTATTAGAGGCAGCATGGAACCTGAATGGTGTTTGGCCCTCCAGGACTGCATTTGGTAGACTCTGCTCTAGGTAATGTGCATGTTTATGGTGTCTGTGCTCTGTAGGGTAAAATGTAGGTGTTTTGGGCATGTCCACGTCATCTGTATTAGCAGGTTTTAGTAGTGGGTAAAATATGGGGGCTAGGTTGGCAGGAACTTGAACCTGTGACCTTCTGCTCCTGAACACACTGGTTGTGTGCACTGCACCACCGTGTTGCCACAGATACAGTGCATTCCCTCGGGATACCATGACTGTTCGTCAGACAGGGCCTGTCTGTTGCAGTGAACTGCACCCACCTACACGGGGCTAGGCCATGGTCTGCTCTGGGGAGCTGCCACTGCCCCCTCCACCACCAGTACCCTTCTGCCACCCTGTTGACATGCCCTTCTGCTGGTGGTGCTGGTGGAGCACAGTCTCAGGCCATCCAGTGTGTGAGTAGGCGGCTGCCTATGATGCAGGTTCTGGGGTAGGGGTGCCTGCATAGCTGTCCACGCTTCCCCCCAGCACCGCCTGCCAATGTTCTGTGCCCTTGGGGGTACCTGCTGGGTACTATCCCCTGTGACACTGTGGGAAGCACACTCGTGCCCATGTTGGGCCCTCATCAGTTGCTGTCTGGCTGCACTACAGTTTCAGCATTCCTATGGGCCACCTAGGCATCACCCTAGTCCGCACTGTGGCCCAGCTGCACCACAGCATGTGCCGCCTGCAGCCCTCTGTGTCCCCTTTTCAAGCATCTGTCCAGTTGCCCATTCCGACATGACTGCCCTGCTGTTGCGGAACATGTGCACGCCATAGGACACCTGCCCAAGGGAGAGGGAAAACCCTGCTCAGCGCAATTTCACTGTGGGCTCATTCACCTTGTATGGGGGCGGAGCATAGACCCTTCCAAAATTCATATCTTTTTTTGGAGCTTTCTCGGGAGTGTTTTTTGATGTTTCCCATTAAAATCACTACTGGCCAGCGTGGTTATATTTTTATTACATTTTCTGCTGGTCATTTTCACTGTTTATTTGCCCTTTTGTATCCGTGCACATGTATCACACATCACTTTTTGTAGGTTTCCCTGGTTTTGCTGTACATTGCTGACGGAAATGGTTTCTTTTCCCTTTAAATCAGCTCTAATGCCAGGGTTTCACTGGTGTTAGTTTTCAGCCTCGAATTTCACAGCGTTAGTGTGCAGGGAGCCTCTCCCCTCCCACTCTCCACCCATTGACCTTCTCTCTCCGCCCCTGGGGAGCCTTACTCCGCCCTCCGGGAGCCTTTCTCCACCCTCAGCGCTCATTTGCACCGCTGCCCGCACTATCGCGCGCTAAGGTACCTCTGCGCCCGATAAAGCGCCATTATTGCACGATAAGGTACCTTATCACGCGATAATGTGGCAGAGTGCACATTAAGATGGTTTAGTAAACATACCCCTGTATTGTTACAAAACCAACAACAGATTAGAAGCAACCAACTGTGTATTACACATCTCATCCAACAATAAATAAAAAACATCATAAGGTGCAAGAGAGATGATAAAAGGAGGGTGAAAGGGGTAGGCGAAAAGACCACAGAGCTTACTTGTAGTTAATAAGGCTTAAAGCTCTAGAGAACACCTTTGCAATGATCCAATGAGCACTACTTGCTGTAAATAAAAGAGAGAGGAGGAGGGCATTAATAAATATAATAAACCCGGATAACAATAAATAAATCCTTATGTTAAAACTAACTAAAATATTAACGTTTAATCAATAAAACCAGAAATGGTCTTATAAAATGAAAGGAGAGCCACCACTGCTAGCGACAATGAAGACATGGAGGGACAAAAACCATGATATACAATCTAATGCAATCATTGTGTAAACATGGGGTGGGGGGGGGGGGAGATCAAGCCACCTGCTAAAAACAAAAAAACATGTTATGTCAATATATACCAATTAAGAATGTAAGAAAATGTGGACTTATTAAAACAACCAGACTCATATTGCAGGTGTAAACATATATGTGCCAAAATCCAAAACGGCACGACAAATGATGGGATAGACCAACCCCGGGGGCAATCATGCCATATCCAAATGGATGTGGATACATATATGAGAGTGCTAACTGTGACGTCTACAATATATAAAAGATGAAATACAACAACAAAAATAGAACAGTGAAATGCCAATTGAAAAATTTTAAATGAATCAATAGACGAATTAGACATGTGATATATGCTTATTATCTGATTGCAAATAATAGCGATAATATCCGGAAAAATTTATACTTCAGGAAGAAAGAGTTCTTATTGAGTCCAAAAACATTAATAAACAAGGAAACACAATAAACAATGAACTTGCCTGAATGTAGCCCTTGGCAGCAAATAACCCAAAGTAATGCACAAGTAAAGATGCATACCAACCTTTGAACTCCATGATGCTTTGGATGGCAGTCACTGGGAAGGCTGCACTCCTTCCACTAGGACTGGGACAGCTCAATAATATAGGAATTTATTCTAAAAGTGATGCAAAGCTTTAAGTGCAATCCAATGTTGGCTGCCTCGTTATATAGTCTCAGCACAAGTTAACGGTTCTTTCACAGATACCCTCATATTACCAGCTGTCATAGGCTATGGACCATGCCAGACTCAAGATAAAGAAGGGTATGAAATTGACCCTGTCCTTACCACAAGCTCTTATCCCAGCACTTCCCAGGGATCTTAAATCCTCTTTCAGCAGTCCTGAGCTGCCTCACCAGTTCCACTGGGAAAACAGGAAAAAACAATTCCAGTTCTACGTGGGCTCACAAACTTAAATGTTTCTTCAAAACAAGGCTGAGCCTTCCAGCTCCTGCAGGCAAAGGCTGGGTTCTCCTAACCACTGCAGTGTAAGGTCACAAAAAGTTTAAGATGATTTAACAATTGTTTCCACAGTGGTCTCACGAACTGCTCCATTTCCCCTTTCACATCAAACAGCACCTTCCACACTAGCAACAAATGCAAACTATGGGGCATATTTACTAAACTGCGGTAATGTGATCCGCGTTAGGATCCACGGTAGAAGCAGATATCCTAAATAAGGACATGGGCGGTACATTGTTACCGACAACGCGCGTTATAAGATGCCTTACATTAACGAGTGTGACATGGCACGTTACCACACTGACTGATGGTACAAGGGTCATGGGTTTGATTCCCCAGTGTACCTAATGCATAAGGCTGGTTGAGGCATCACCTTTTATGTTTAAGTAGTGATTGTTGAGGCATTTTACTTTTATTTTAATTAGTGCCGCCAGCAAACACACCCTCATGGTGGCGTAACCTAAGGTGCCGCATAAGGCACCCCATAACGCACTCCATAGGGCACATTATAAAGTGCACTGTCCGCCAAGGCACCCTATAATGTCTCCTATAGGACACCTTATAAGGCGCCCTATGAGGCACCTTAAGGTTACAGTACTCTGAGGGTGTTTTTGCTGGCAGCACTAATGTACATTAAAAACAGACAATGCCTCAGACAGCCCTATCAAACAACTCCACCATGGGTTTAGAACCCATGACCTCTGGCTTCACAGGCAGTGAAGTAACCAGTGGGCTACAGCTGCTAACAAACCCCTGGCTGGCTACAGGAGGAATGCACGGCACCACACAAACATTCTGCTGTGGTTACCAGGATAGGGTCAACCCACCCGTACCCAGGATGCACAGCACATGCAAATCAGCAGTCTACAGATGATCACAAGATGGGGTATGCACCCCACAGCACCGCAGCCTGGTAGGGGGTGCTGACGGTGTGTGTTAGTGGCACAGAGTAGCTACAGACCGTCACAGTGTGCGGGTCCTGTGCTCACCCTGAGGGTGAGGTGGGGTGCCCAGCACCATTTTCGCAGCACCTGGCTTTGCTGAGATAGGCTATGCTGCAGGTCCCCATCAGTGCCAATGTGTGATAGGTAGTCATTGCAAACACCCCTAGGATATGCCTGTGTCCATCTGTATTTCATATCTAGCCCTTGTGGACTATGATGCACCCAGAAAAGTGCATACCCTGTGTGGGTGCCATGATCACATGATTTAAGTGAAGGGGGGGGTGTTTGGACCCACAGGCAGCTTACATACCACCACCCAACCCACCCTCTGGGGCTCAGGGTGGGGGACAGGATCTCCCACCAACAGATCCACATTCTACCCACCCTGCAATGGCAACAGTAGAGAGGACCATCACCCCAGTCCTGCTGGGGAACAAACACCCTACAGGGCAGGCAATGAAGAGCTGTACACATCCATAAAGCAATAGCAGACAGACACTAGAGCTGGAAATGCACAGCTGCCGCCCACCACCACCACGTGACATTCTCCAGCAGCAAGCATCCAGCAGCTGCACCCTGCAAGGTGTTCCAGCAAGACACATACTAGCTGCAGGCAGTCTGCTAGCTAGTCCATAGTGCATGGTCCTGGAGAAGATACATGTACCCAGAACTGAGATGTCAGCATACACACCAAGCAGGCAAGTCAGTGATTGGGCCCCAAACAAGAACCCATAAATATCACATGAGGGAAACACTCTATAGCACTATGGGGGAACCTAGCCATGCTGTGGTCACTGCTCTGTCAGGGTGAGAATGACCTCCCAGCAGAACATGCTGTGGCCACCCTGTCCGTGCAGGTGGTGGCCGGCCACTACAATGTCCGAGCCATTGCCCTATGCTATGTACAGATAGATCCAGGCCAGGCCATCCTATCCTGGCTATTCCCACGGTACCTTGCTCCTCATTATGCACATTGGCAGGCCAATACTGGCAACAGTGCTAGCAGTGTGGACTGTGGAGGGTGTTTACAGCCACCACACACTGGATAGACAGACACACACTCCTCACACCTATGCCAGCATAGAAGTGTTTGGCAGCCCTGGCCACCACACCAGTCCTGGGCAGAGTGCAGGCATGGCTATGGTAAGCAATACTGTTGGGGTCACTCCCCAGGGTGGTAAACACTGTCAGACACCAGACCTGAAGCACACTTCACAGACATCAGAAAGGTTGCTATGATGCAGCTCAATCAGCAAATTGTGCTTAACTTAGGAAGTGCTATCTGCCAGTAATCATAGCAACCTTTTGATAGCTGTGTACCGTATTCCCAGGTTTAGGGTGGCATTGCTAAGGTATGCAAGTGCTAGTATTGAGAGATGCACGCAGGGCTCAATGTCCTTCCTCTCCAGGAGACATTGGATAATGGAGCCTGTGGGTGCGGGTGTGTCTGCCCCTGTTGGCTGCTGCTTTACGGCAGAGGTTCCCAACTCCAGTCCTGGTGTGCGAAACACTGTTCGGGTTTTCATGCTGTCCCTCATGAATATGCATGAGATACATCTGCATACCATGAGGGCGGCGCATAGAAATGCAGCACAGGCATCTTTATTAGAAGTAGCATGGAACCTGAATGGTGTTTGGCCCTCCAGGACTGCATTTGGGAGACTCTGCTCTAGGTAATGCGCCTGTTTATGGTGTCTGTGCTCTGTAGGGTAAAATGTAGGTGTTTTGGGCATGTTTATGTCATCTGCAATAAAGGTTCTGTTTGTATTAGCACGTTTTAGTAGTGGGAAAAGTATGGGGACTGGGTTGGCAGGAACCACAGCTGGGACTTGAACCTGTGACCTTCTGCTTCTGAATACACTGGTTTTGTGCACTGCACCACCATGTTATCACCAAGTCAGTGCATTCCCTGATGATACCATGACTGTTCATCAGACAGGGCCTGTCTGTTGCGGTGCATGGCACCCACCTACACAGGGCTAGGCCACGGTCTGCTCTGGGCAGCTGCCACTGCCCCCTCCACCACCAGTAACCCTCTGCCACCATGCTGACATTCCCTTCTGCTGGTAGTGCTGGTGGAGCGCAGTCTCAGGCCATCCAGTGTGCGGGTAGGCGGCTGCCTATGGTGCGGGTTCTGGGGTAGGGGTGTCTGTATAGGTGTCCACGCTTCCCCCCAGCACAGCCTGCCAATGTTCCGTGCCCTTGGGGGTAGCTGCTGGGTACTATCCCCTTGTGACACTGTGGGAAACACAGTTGTGTCCATGTTGGGCCTTCAGCAGTTGCTGTCTGGCTGCTCTGCTGTTCCAGAATTCGTATGGGCCACCTAGGCATCACCCTAGTCCACACTGTGGCCCAGCTGCACCTCAGCATGTACCGCCTGCGGCCCTCTGCATCCCCTTTTCCGGCATCTGTCCAGTTGCCATTCCGACATGCCTGCCCTGCTGTTGCCGCAGATGTGCACGCCATAGGACACCTGTCCGATGGAGAGGAAAACCCTGCACAGCGCAATTTCACTGTGGGCTCATTCACCTTGTATGGGGATGGAGCATAGACCATTCCACGATTAATATCCTTTTTTTGGGGCTTTCTCGGTGGGGAGGGGTTGATGTTTCCCATTAATATCACTATTGCCCAGCTTGGTTATGGTTTTTTTCCAGTTTGTTGAGGTCATTTGCAATGTTTAGGTGCCCTTTTGTTCTGTGCACATGTATCACACTTATCACTTTGTTTAGGTTTCCCTGCCTATGCTGTACATTGCTGACACTGAAATGGTTTCTCTCCCCTGAAATGTGCATTTAACGGCAGGTTTTCAATCGCGTTAGGATTCAGCTCTTCAGATCAGCACGTTAGTGTGAAAGGAGCCTCTCCCCGCCCACACTGCACCCATTGACCCCTTCTCTCCACCTTCTGCGGTGTTTTACCGCGCCGCGGAACTTTACGATCGTTACGTAATGTTAATGCGCGTTATGAGACGTTAACGATCGTTAACGCATCATAACGCACGTTAACGCTACTTAACGATTGTTAACGTTACATAACGCGCGTTATGTAACGTTACCGCAGTTTAGTAAACATGCCCCTATAACTATGGTCTCCCTATTTTCACCTTCCACCTATTAACTAGCTTTCCATTTCAAAATCCTACCTCCTAGTCCATCACTTTCCTCACCTCTGACTTATTCCTTCCCTGGTCTCCAATTTCCCCATCTTTCATCCACTTTCTAACCCCCCATTTCTACCCTCTCCACTCATCTCATCACCACCCTTATTTACCTTCTCCTTCTTCTCGTCCCTGATGTATCCTCTCCATTTTCTTGATTCCCTCCCAATATTTATTGTATTTTTACTTTCTCTTTCCCTATCTCTACTAACTTCTCCCCCTGTATTTTAATTTTCATTTTATATTGTAAACAGCCTTGATACGATGTGATAAGGTGGTATATCAAATCATAAATAAATGACAAACTATGACTATAATCTTCCCCAGTTGTGTCCATATCATCCAATCCCTCTCCACCTACAGTCCCTTCCTTATAACTTTCCCCCTATGCAGGTCTTCATTTCCCACTTCAACACCACAATTTCTACCCTCTCATCTCCTTCAAAGACCTGTCCCTTTGTGTCTCACCCTTTCCATTGTCCTTTCAATTGCCTCACAGACTCCAGGTCCTTAAAACCCTCTTCTCTTCCCATATTTCTGCACTTGGTCTCACAGCCCTACTCATACTCACCCAATCACCTTGCCCCATTGTCCTCCTAATCTCTGTTAAAATGTCTTAGACCTCACTATCCCTACCAGCCAATCTCCAAGTCCCAATTCTTTCAGCCTAAGCAGTCCAAGCCCCCACTTATTCTCCTAATACCTAACCAATCTTAGAATTTGTCTTCTTTTTTTCTCCCTCCCAGATTTAGAGTTTCCACCTGTCTGAGTCCCTGATCTCCTCCATCCTGTCCCAAGTACCTACTCTCCTGCTTTTTACTTCCCTTCCCTTCCCCAGCACCCACACAGCTACTTCCTTCTTCAATATTCATTAACTCTGCCTTTCTTCCCCCTTACCCCAGCATCCATTCTTATACTCCTCTCTCTCAGTCTTTCCCTCTGTATGACCTTGCTTCTACCTTCTCACACACAATATCTGCTGCCCTCTCTATCCTCACTCTCCCCAGCTTCTGCTTCTTTTTCCATACCTGGACCCCAGCATCTGCCATCTTTCAGCCCCAGCCCCTGCATTATCTCCTTCCAACCCCCTCTACTATAGTCCATTTCCAGTCCCATTCTCCCAGTATCAGTCTTTGTCCAGTCTCAGGCACCCCCACCATCAGCCCATTTCAGTTCCACTTGCCCCAGCATTAGCCCCTTCTAGTCCCAGCCCCCAATCGGTTTATTTTCAGTCTCATCCCCCAACATCATCTCTCTTCCAGTCCCAGCCCCTTCCAACAATAGTTATCTTCCAGCCCCAACTCCCACCGCCACCATCAGCCCTTTTCCAGTCCCTACCCCCTATCATGCCAATTCAAGTTCTACTCCCCCAGCATCAGTCCAGTTTGAATCCCATGCCCCTCAACTAAGATCACCTCTCACCCCCAAGAACTGTCAGATGGAGGCATTTAATTATGTTAGTTTCTTTGATGTCATGGTGGGGGCTCCTGAGGTTTCCATCTGCGTTGAGAATTTTTGGAATGTGGATTGCCTGTTTGTGCACTTCATATCAAATATGATGATGCTGATTATATCATTTATGCCTGTATTTCCAACTCTTAAGTTATTTATGGTGATCTTATAGGTCGAGACACACCATTTTATATTTGAGAAATCCTTTTTTGGGCGATTTCTCTTAATCATGTTGTATGTGACTCTAAGGGGTATGTTTACTAAAACCTTCTTAATGTGCGCCCAGCGTTAGTGTGCAGGATGCCATATAAGGAGTGGGCGTTTCAGTTTAAAGTAGCAAAATGGGATTAGCGAGCGCGCTTTTGTGCGCTGCGTGCTCTTGTGCGCCGTGCACATTAGCGCACGAGTAATGCAAGCGGGAAGCATAAGCAGGCGCGCTGATGTACAAACAGAGGAACAGGGCTGCAGTACAATGATGAAGACACTGACAGATGGTGCAGGGGTCATGGGTTCAATTCCCCACTGTGCCCAATGAATAAGGCTGGCTGAGGCACTACCATTTATGTGTAATATTGCATTATGAGGCATTTTAATTTTATTTTAATTACAGCTGCTAGCAAACGCACTCTCAAAGCGCTGTAACATAAGGTGCTGCATAAGGCCCCCATAAGGTATCCCAGAGGGCACATTTTAAAGTGCACTGTCCGCCAAGGCACCCTACAATGTTGCTTAAAGGGTGGCCTATAGGGCGCCATATAGGGTGCCCAATGAGGCACGGCAAAGTCATAGCACTGTTTTTGATGGCAGCACTGTGCATTTAAACACATGGAAATCTTAAGTAGGTGCGCTGATATGCAAGGAGGAACAGCAGTGTAGCACAATGGTTAAGGCACTGACTGATAATACAGGGGTCATGAGTTTGATCCCCAGTGTGCCTAATACTTAAGGCTGGCTGAGGCATCAGCTTTGACATGTAAGTATTGTTTCCTGCAGCACTTTATTTGTATTTTATTAATTGCTGCCAGCAAACACACCCTCATGTGCCGTAACCAAAGGTGCCGCATAAGGCACCCTATAAGGCACTCCATAGGGCACATTATAAAGTGCACTGTCCGCCACGGCACCCTATAATGTCCCCTATAGGGCACCCTATAAGTCGCTCCATAGGATACTGTATAGTGCACCTTATATGGACGGTAACCATAAGGTGCCCTATAGGGCGCCCTATAAAGCACCCTCTGAGGCACCTTATGGATACAGTACACTGAGGGTGTTTTTGCTGGCAGCACTAATGTACATTAAAAATAGATAATGCTTTGGACAGCCCTATTTTATTTATTTATTTTATTTATTTATGCTTTTCTTCTATACCGCTTTTTCCCAAGATCAAAGGCGGTTTACAATTAACATAATGAACATGGTTTTACATGGAACATCGTATTTTTTCAAACTATGTACAATTAACTTTTCATGAACAATAACATGGAACATATAATTATACAAATGCTGTAATTATTTACATTAGTCAAATATTTACATTAGTCAAATATTAATCGTGGTGTTTAAGGGTTGTTTTTTCCTAAGTGTGTTGAGGTTTGTGGCTTTTTGATCTGTGGTTAAGGAGGATTTTTATGGAGGTGTGGTGAGGGGGATGGGGGGGTTCATTAAGATTTATAAAGTGTTCTTTAAACAGATATGTTTTTAGTTCTTTCCGGAATGTCTGGAGATCCTTTATTTTGCGGAGGCTTAGTGGGAGTTTATTCCATAGGGTAGGGGCTGCATATGTGAATGCTCTTGAGCTTGTGGGTTTTTTTGTTTTTCGAATGGATTTTTTTATGTCTAGTGAGTGGGTTGCGTTTTGTCTGCGGGTTCTATGTTCTTTTGGAGCATGTATTAGAGTGGTTAGATGTGAGAGTGATATGCCGTTGATAAGTTTAAATGTGGTTAAGAGTATTTTATATGATATTCTACTATTTATGGGAAGCCAGTGTAGTTCAGCGAGGATGGGAGTTATGTGGTCAGTGAGGCGGGCTTTTGCTGTTACTCGAGCACAGATATTTTGAGCTCGTTGAAGTAAGTTGGTATTTGTGAGAGGGAGGCCGATAAGTAGACTATTACAATAGTCGAAGTGTGGAGTGATGAGTGTGCTGATAACAGATCTGAAGTCATGTGTGTCTAGTATTGGTCGTAGGTGTTGAATGGTCTTAAGTTTATAGAATATGGTTTTCACGGTTTGTTTTATGTGAGGGAGCATACTAAGTGCGTGATCTATTATGATGCCTAGGTATTTTACTTCCTTTTTGATTGGGATTATTGTGTCGTTAATTGTTACTGTTTCAGGGAGAGTAGTATCTGGTTTTCTTGTTACGAACATTGCTTCAGTTTTTTTTAGGTTGATGCTGAGGTTATTATTTTCTAGCCAGGTATTTGCTTCGCTGATGCAGTCTAGTAAGTTCTGATAGGTGGGATTATTTGTGTTTATTGGTTGAGTGAGCATGATATCATCTGCGTATATGTAGTGGTTGATTTTATGTTTTTTAAATATATTTGTGATGGGTTGAAGATACAAGTTGAAAAGGAGGGCCGATAGGGCCGAGCCCTGTGGAATACCTTGTCCTTGTATGAATGGCTCAGAGGTGTCTTGGCCTAATTTAACGTGTATCGATCGGTTTGTGATGTATGATATAAACCATTGTAGAATTGTTCCTCCTATTCCTAGGCTTAGGAGTTTGTTAATGAGTGTGTTGTGGTGGACATTGTCAAAGGCACCAGCTATATCAATGAATATGAGGATGTAAACCTTGGTTGCATGTGTCAGTGCCTTTTATGAGGTCATCCATGAGTGTTATTAGCAAAGTTTAGACTCCGTGTGATGGGCGGAAGCCGAATTGGTGTGAGTCAAGTGGTGCATGTGTGTCGATAAAATCTTGTAGTTGGAGCTGTATGATTTTTTCTATTACTTTGGCAATAAACGGTATGCTGGCTATGGGCCTGTAAGAGTTTGGGTCTGTAGGATTGAGTTTATTATTTTTTATTATAGGACGTAAGGATGTGAGTTTTAGGGCATCTGGCATGATGCCCTGGGATAGTGATTGGTTTACTATATTTTGTATATGGATAGCTAATTCAGTTTTGGTGTTTTTTATCCATGATACTGGACATGGATCTAGGGGGGAGGTAGTGGTGCATAACCCCACTGTGGGTTTGAACCCATGACCTCTGGCTCCACTGGCAGTGAGGTAACCAGTGGGCTACAGCTCTATAGCTGCTAGCAAGACCCTGGCTGGCTGCAGAAGGACTGCACGTCACCACACAAACAGTCTGCTGTGGTCACCAGGATAGGGTTAGCCCACCCGTACCCATGATGCACTGCACATGCAAATCAGCTGTATACAGATGAACACAAGATGGGGTATGAACCCCCACAGCACCTCGGCCTAGTAGGGGGAACTGACCATGTGTGTTACTGGCACAGAGTATCTACACACCGTCACATTGTGCAGGTACTGTGCTCACCCTGAGAGTGCGGTGGGGCACCCAGCAACAGGTCCACAGCACCTTCCATAGCAGAAATAGGCCATGCTGTAGGTCCCCAGCAGTCCTAGTGTGTGAGATAGGTAGTTCCTGCAGACACACTTTGGATACATCTGTATTTCTCAGTCAGGTTTGATCCTTATGGACCCATAGGCAGATTATGTAGCCACCACCCAACACACCCTCTGGGACTGAGGGTGGGAAACAGGGTCTCCCACCGACAGATCCACATTTTACATCCCTGCAATGGCAGCAGCCATAGAGGGGACCAGCAACCACAGTCCTGCTGGGGAACAGACACCCTACAGGGCAGTCAATGCAGCTCTGTACACATCTATAAAGCAATAGCAGACAGACATTAGGCCCAGAAATACTCAGCTGCACCCCACTGCAATCTGATATTCTCCTGCAGCAAGCCTGCAGCCACTGCACCCTGCAAGGTGTTCTAGCAAGACACATACTAGCTGCAGACAGTTTGATAGCTAGTCCATAGGGCATGTTCCTGGAGAAGATGCATGCACCCAGAACTGGGATGTCAGCATACACACCAAGCAAATAAGTTACTGATTGGGCCCCAAAAGGGAACCCAGAAATATCACATGAAAGAGACATTATAGGGCACTATGGGGGAACCTAGCCATGCTGTGGTCACTGCTCAGTCAGGGTGAGAGTGAACTCCCAGCAGGACATACTGTGGCCACCCTGTCTGTGCAGGTGGTGGCCGGGCACTACAATGTCCCAGCCATTGCCCTATGCCCTGTGCAGATGCATCCTGGCCAGGCCACCCTGTCCGGGCTATACCCATGGTACCTTGCTCCTCATTATGCACATTGGCAGGCCAATACTGGCAACAGTGCTGGCAGTGTGGGCTGTGGAGGGTGTTTGCAGCCACCACACACTGGACAGACAGACACACACTCCCACACCTATGCCAGCATTGTGCTACTATAGAGGTGTTTAGCAGCCCTGGCCACCACACCAGTCCTGGGCACAGTGCAGGCATGGATATGGTATGCAAAACTGTTGGGGGTCACTCCCCAGGGTGGTAAACACTGTCAGAGACCAGACCTGAAGCACACCCCACAGACATCAGAAAGGTTGCTATGATGGAGCTCAATCAGCAAACTGTGCTTAACGTAGGAATTGCTATCTGCCAGTAATCATAGCAACCTTTTGATAGCTGTGTACCGTATTCCCAGGTGTAGGGTGGCATTGCTAAGGTATGCAAGTGCTAGTATTGGGAGATGCACACAGGGCCCAATGTCCTGCCTCTCCAGGGGGCATTGGCTAATGGAGCCTGTGGGTGTGGGTGTGTCTGCCCCTGTTGGCTGCTGCTTTACGGCAGAGGTTCCCAACTCCAGTCCTGGTGTGCCAAACACTGTTCGGGTTTTCATGCTGTCCCTCATGAATATGCATGAGATACATCTGCATACCATGGGGGTGGTGCATAGATATGCAGCACAGGCATCTTTATTAGAGGCAACATGGAACCTGAATGGTGTTTGGCCCTCCAGGACTGCATTTGGGAGACTCTGCTGTAGGTAATGCGCCTGTTTATGGAGTCTGTGCTCTTTAGGGTAAAATGTAGGTGTTTTGGGCATGTTTACGTCAACTGCAATAAAGGTTCTGTCTGTATTAGCACGTTGTAGTAGTGGGTAAAATATGGGGACTGGGTTGGCAGGCACCATAGCTGGGACTTGAACCTGTGTTCTTCTGCCTCCAAACACACTGGTTGGGTGCACTGCACCACCGTGTTACCACAGAGACAGTGCATTCCCTGGTGATACCATGACTGTTTGTCCGGCAGGGCCTGTCTGTTGCAGTGCATGGCACCCACCTGCACTGGGCTAGGCCATGGTCTGCTCTGGGCAGCTGCCACTGCCCCCCTCCACCACCAGTACCCCTCTGCTACCATGCTGACATGCCCTTCTGCTGGTGGTGCTGGTGGTGTGCAGTCTCAAGCCATCCAGTGTGCAGGTAGGCGGCTGCCTATGGTGCGTGTTCTGGGGTAGGGGTGCCTGCATAGGCGTCCACGCTTCCCCCCAACACCGCCTGCCAATGTTTTGTGCCCTTGGAGGTACCTGCTGGGTACTATCCCCTGTGACACTGTGATAAACACTCTCGTGCCCATGTTGGGCCCTCATCAGTTGCTGTCTGGCTGCTGTTCAGTTTCAGCATTCCTAAGTGCCACCTAGGCATCTGCCTAGTCCGCACTGTGCCCCAGCTGCACCACAGCATGTGCCGCCTGCAGCCCTCTGTATCCCCTTTCCCAGCATCTGTCCAGTTGCCCATTCCGACATGCCCGCCCTGCTGTTGTGGAACATGTGCATGCCATAGGTAACCTGTCCAATGGAGAGGGAAACCCTGATCAGTGCTATTTTACTGTGGGATCATTCACCTTGTATGGGGCTTTCTTGGGAGTGTTTTTTGATGTTTCCCATTACTATCACTATTGCCCAGCTTGATTATGATTTTTTTTTATTTTGTTGGGGTCCTTTTCAATGTTTATTTGTACTTTTGTTCCGTGCACATGTATCACACTTATCACTTTTTTGTAGGTTTCCCTGGTTTTGCTGTACATTGCTGACAGAAATGGTTTCTTTTCCCTTTAAATCAGCTCTAACGCGAGGTTTTCACTTGCGTTAGTTTTGGCCTCGGATTTCACATAGTTAGTGTGCGGGGATCCTCTCCCCTCCCACTCTTCACCCATTGACTCCTTCTCTCCGCCCCAGGGGAGCCTTCCTCTGCCCTCCGAGAGCCTTTCCCCGCCTTCAGCGCTCATTTGTGAGCAGTGAGTGAGAATCAGCTGTGCCTACTTAGTTGGGAACTGTGTGTGAGAGAAAACTGCAGCCAATCTGAGCACTTTTCAAATCATTTAAAATCCCTTCAGCAAAGGCTCCAACGATCCTGTGAGCAGTGAGTGAGAATCAGCTGTGCCTACTTAGTTGGGAACTGTGTGTGAGAGAAAACTGCAGCCAATCTGAGCACTTTTCAAATCATTTAGAATCCCTTCAGCAAAGGCTCCAACGATCCTGTGAGCAGTGAGTGAGAATCAGCTGTGCCTACTTAGTTGGGAACTGTGTGTGAGAGAAAACTGCAGCCAATCTGAGCACTTTTCAAATCATTTAGAATCCCTTCAGCAAAGGCTCCAACGATCCTGTGAGCAGTGAGTGAGAATCAGCTGTGCCTACTTAGTTGGGAACTGTGTGTGAGAGAACTGCAGCCAATCTGAGCACTTTTCAAATCATTTAGAATCCCTTCAGCAAAGGCTCCAACGATCCTGTGAGCAGTGAGTGAGAATCAGCTGTGCCTACTTAGTTGGGAACTGTGTGTGAGAGAAAGCTGCAGCCAATCTGAGCACTTTTCAAATCATTTAAAATCCCTTCAGCAATGGCGCGCCCGTGCCTTGCGGGCCCGCGCCTGAGGGCCTCGCAAGAGGGCCCTTTGGCGTGGCCCTTAGGCGGTGGACCGTGCGAGACCCACTATCTGCTGCTATATGCTCATTCTGTTCAGCGATATGCTGTTTGTAGTTAATGTAAGGTAATGTAATGTAAGTTATGTACTGTGTTCCCTGTTTGTACTCCTAGTGTTTTGTTGTGATGTAATGATAATGCAATGTATGTTTCCCTCACCTTTGTTTAACTTTGTGCTGTATTAACCGCTTTGATTGAAGGAAAAGGCGGGATACAAAACATGTTAAATAAATAAATAAATAAATAAATTATCACGCACTAAGGTACCTTAGCACGCGATAATTGCACAGGGTATGTTTACTAAACCTTCTTAACTTGCGCGCGGCGGTAGTGTGCAGGATGCCAGAAAAGGAGTGGGCGGTCCGGTCAAAAAGTAACAAGCGCGTTAATGCGTGCTAGTATACGCAGTGCACCATATCGCACGGAAGGGAGTAGCGTGCGTCACCGCGCGTAAATCCTAAGTAGGCGCGTTGAGCTTCAAGCATAGCAGTAGAGGTGTAGTACAATGGTTAGTACACTGACAGATACTATAGGGGTCCTGAGTTTGACTCTCAAGTGGGCCAGATGAATAATAATATTTTTACCCAGTGCAGTCAAAGGCATATGCCAGTTGTATTTATATCTGTGCTGCCAGCAAACACACCGTCTACGTGCCATAACATAAGGTGCCGCATAAGGCACACCAGAGGGCATATCATAAAGTGCACTGTCTGCCAAGGCACCCTATAATGTTGCCTATGGGGAGCCTTATACGTTGCTGTATAGGGTGTTGTATAGGGTGCCCCATGAGGCACCGCAAGGTCACTGCACTGTTTCTGATGGCAGCACTGCGCATGTTAATGCATGGAAACCTAAGTAGGCGCACTGAGTTGCAAGCATAGCAATAGAGGTGTAGTACAATGGTTAGTATACTGACTGATGCTACAGGGGTCCTGAGTTTGACTCCCAAGTGGGCCAGATGAATAATAATACTTTTACCCAGTGCAGTCAGAGGCATGTGCCAGTCTTATTGAAAACTGTGCTGCCAGCAAACACACCCTCAAAGTGCTGTAACATAAGGTGCCGCATAAGGCACTCCAGAGGGCAGATCATAAAGTGCAAGGTCCATCAAGGCACCCTATAATGTTGCCCATAAGGAGCCTTATAAGGTGCTGAATAGGGTGCCCTATGAGTCACAGCACTGTTTTTGATGGCAGCAATGTGCATGTGAACAAATGGAAATCGTAAGTAGGTGTGCTGACCTACAAGGGTAGCAATAGAGATGTAGTACAATGGTTAATACACTGATAGATGGTACAGGGGTCATGAGTTAAAGTCCCCAGTGCACCTAATGAATAAAGTTGGCAGAGGCAATCCCCTTTTTCTGCTATCAACTTTACAACAATCTGTGCTGCCATCTAAAGATAACTGCACCCTAGTGCCATAAAGTAATGCACCTTTTAGGGTGCACCAGAAGGCACATCTGAAACAACCACGCCAGTGAAAGTGGGGTATAATGTGCCCCAGAGGCCATGTTGAAAGGTTGCCAACTTCCAAGGCACCATAGTAGGCAGCCCAGAAGCTGCCTGAACCGAAGGTGTGCCGCCAGATGCCCCAAGGATGTACAAGTGAACCCACAAACTGTGGTCAAGAGCAGAAAGGTCACCCAATTAAAAGGGCAAGAGAGGTATGTGCCAAACACCCACGTACCCAAACACTGCACAGAGCAGTAAGGAAAGATAATGCATAAGTAATGGAAGGATGTAGATCAGAGCTGATGGACCAGACAAAGCAGCCCCCAGCCCATGTGGCAGTTAGAAAAATGGACAGACATATTGGGGGGCAGCTGTAGCTATGCACAGAGCGGTGGTAATGTACTATGCAATAATGACAGTGTGTGGCAGAGGATGGGAAGATGTGTGCAGCAGAGGAGGTAGAAGTGGCAGGATAGGTGCAATGTCAGGATGAAAGTGGAGTAGCAGTGACATGCAGAGCACACACAGGAGAGGCAAACAGGGAGAGCTGCAATGCAGGACTGTGTAGGAGTGCAGGATGTGGGGTAGCAGCATGCATGTCAGGGTAGGATGACACACAGCTGGCAGACACACGTAGATGGACAGAAGGATGGTTCACAACTGTGATGAAGGTACAATGTGCTCACAGCACAGCTCTGCACAGAGATGACTGTCACAGGAATGAAAAGTAGTCCTGCAGGACAGGCATACAAATGAAAGAGAACAGAGAGGAAGCTAGCCTATGACCAGTAGCACAAATGGCAATGCACAAACCGGTAGGCCACGCCACCAACGTGAGTGCATTAGCAAAGGCTGCATACAAAAATAGTGCAGGGCAGCACACAAGACGCCTGCTGGCTGTTAGGACAGACAAACCCCCAACAGTAACCATGTTGAAATGCACATGCAGATCTGCTGTGTACAGATCAGATCACAGTCTGTACTTGGTACCAGAGCCACATAGAACTACATGCACACACACAATGAAATGTTATGCAGTGGATACAGCATGCAAAAGAGGAATGTACCTAAACCCCAAGGGCAGCATAGGATGCCGTGTGGAGCTGCTGCAAAATCTGGAACAGGGCAGGTGAGAAGTGAACATGCAAACAGGTATACCACACAACAGCTGAACCACAGCAATACCAAACCCCCAAGCGGACTGCCATGTAAACACCATAAAGAAAGAGACATATGTAACACCTAATATGTGATGGTGAGGCAGCACAGAGGGCACACCTTGGAAGGGTGTGTGCAGAGGTGATGAACCTGCTGGTACCCAATGATCATGTTAGCATGACAGAGAAGAAAAGGATAAACCCCATCTTGGGACCAAACCTGCAACCTATCGCGTTAGAACACATGCCTGCAACCACTACCCCAAACAACCACAATGAGCACACTGAGCACAATGCAAAAAAAAAAAAACCCAAAGGGAGGGTGTGCATGGGAAGCTGTAATACCCAGTGATGTGGTAAATGGCTGGCAGATACACAACTGCCACCGTACAAGGATGTGAGCACAAGTGGGCCATGTACATGACCAGCAAATCAGTAGATACAAGTGTCAATGTGAGCAAAGAGCGGAGGTGTAGCCTAGTGTTCAGGAAACTGGCTTGGTTACCAAGCAACCAGGGTCCAACTCCCACAAGCACTCCATGTGGCTCTGGGCAACACATGTAACCCTCCAGTACCTTGGAAGTAAGGCCTGGCAATCTACTTCAAGTGACACTGCCAAGAAAGCCCTGGAGTCTCTGGGTCACAAGGAGTCAGGACTGACTCAAAGGCACACATTGTACTGTATGTTTGTCACCATGATAAAGCAGCAGCAGAGACAAATGTATAGCAAACACATATATTTATTTGGGTTTATCCTCACAGATAGTGCTGATACCGATACTGCCATCATAATTTCAAGGTAAGTGGATCCCAGGTGAAACACGGAAACACATTTCGCAGGGCAGTAACCCACATTATACAGAAAGGTCACTGGCCCGTCTACAAATGAAGGGCAGGAGACATAATGTGCAGCAGGTCCATGGTATGCACCATTTCACAGGCCCCCACCCCCCCACATGCTGCTGCACGCCTCATTGAGTGTTACTCACATATGAGTGCATGTAGACAGTAGGTGGTGCATGATGAGGGGCCAACACACATCAATCATGATCTGTTCTCCAAAACATATCTATCTGGCAAACACAGGAGGCACACAAATGAAAACAGCATCTGTTGCTAACATGTTGTAATTTGAAGAAAACATATCGAAAGTAATGTTTCAGCTCTCACATAATGCCTGATATAGGAATCAACATTGCAACAATGTAACCCTAAGCAATCATCAACTGCACAATGAGGATATGCTAACAGGTAACAAAGGCACATCAACACAGAGAGAATTCAAATGAAAACTACCTGCAGAAACATGCAGAGATAACACCATGCAGGGGATCCCCCTGCACTGGTTGGTGTGTAGACAGTGTCTGTACACATATAGCACAGTACAGGGAATGCACAATTGAAGGGAGACATCGGACACTCACACTGCGACACTCCAAATAGAACGGGGCAATGTGAGTGTCGGTACCTCAGGGGATAAACAGGACTGTGCAGACATGCATGCAATGCAATGTAAAACAATGCAGAGCATCACGTCTGTACAGTAAGCAGACTCAAGAAAGAGTATAGAGAGATGGAAAGTAAGGGCCAACATGTCACAGTAAATCACACAGAAGCCATATTGCCACGTGCTGTGTTTCTCCAACATACTCAGTCATATGCACATGCACCATGTACATCTCAACATGCTACAGTGATGCCACACATGCAGGGAAACACCCTTGTTGATTGAAAACATAAATCCAGGATGCTGGTGGTCATTAAAGCAGTGTTGTGGCAAAACCTGTATCATGTCCAGGTGGAGAGTAGGTGGACATATACAACAGGACCTCTCCATCGCTCCCCCTATGCCACATGTATGGCTGTACGCCTGTGTTGAAACAAACAGATGAGCGTATCCTGTGTTCCATATCACACACATGGCCAAAACACAACAACACCACAACTGTGGAGGAATGTAGATCATACAGTGACAATGTCAGTCCCTGCTGCACACGTGGGGACCAGTACACAGTGTGCAAAGTCCAAAGCGTATATGCAATCCAACATGTCAGGTGAAGACTATCCTTGCAACCCTGGGCATGCATAGTCAAGTGTCACATCCCAATATGCCACAGTACATGAAAGGTCATGTGTGTCCCCTGAGATGAGCATGACTCCCAGCCAGAGCATGGCAGCAACAGTGTGTTGTATACGTCTGTCATGGATAAAGTAGCGATCCCAATGTAATACTGTCCATCCTAGGCATGTGTCCCACTTGCAGAGGTCAAACATCCTATGGCACCATTTTCCCAGGGATAGTTCCATGGTGGTGTGTCCCCCAACTGGTGGACGATGGCGATGCTGGATGCGCTCCAGTGGATATGTCCAGTTTGTTCTCTGCCCTGTCAGAAGAGTAGAAATAATGTATTGGTATGCAGTGTCTAACAGCAGCACAAAATGCAGACAGGCAACCATGAACATGCACATAATAAAATGACACACAGGCAAACATAACATGAGCACAAAACAGAACACAGTGCAGGTTGGTCAGATGTGGAATTGGAACTGCAGACACGGCTGTCACATGGATATGTTCATCTCCATGGCCATGTCCATGTTACACAAGTGTATCACAGCACCACCCCATGTGCATCAGCGATTGTGAACAGAGAGGCAACATGAAATATCTCTGAAACAAACCGTAAATAATTACCATGTAAAGCAAGATGTCAGTCCCCCCCCCCCCAAAAAAGGTTAAACCTACCATCTGCATGCAGCAGGTGTATGTCATGGATCCCCTGGGTCACCAGGGAAGGGAGACGACATCACCCCAATTGGAAGAATCACCGTGTAACCATGTCCAGCCACTGTTGATGCATGTCCACATCATGGCGATATCTGAGTTCTGAAAAATATGGTCCAACAGTCGTATGTCACAACACAAGACACAGGTCTGCTCACAATACACAACACATGTCCACGATATTCACATGGTAAACAGCAGTGAACTGTGTAAGTTGAAAAAGAGCAAACCATTCATGAATGCAGCAAAATATAACCTTGAGAATATACCACTGGAATTTAAAGACTGCCTGCAAAATCGATTTGCTGCTTTAGATACAAATGACAGAGCTCCGGAAGAGTTATGGAATGACATCAAGAAGGTTGTGTTGGAAGAAAGCGAGAAGTCTCTACAAAAGGTGAAAAAGCAAAAACAGCCAAAATGGATGACGGAAGAAACTCTGAAAATTGCCCAGAAATGCAGAGAAGCTAAAGCCAGAGGAGAAAGAAAGACAATCGCAGAACTCAAAAGAGATTTCCAACGTGCAGCAAGACAGGACAAGGAAAAGTACTACAACGACGCATGCAAGGAAATAGAAGCAGAAACTATTAGAGGAAGAACAAGATCGGCTTTCCTAATGCTACGAGATGTAAAGAAAAAGTTCCAGCCTCGAATTGGAATGTTACAAGATGCTCAAGGTTCTATGTTGAATGATGCTGAGAAGATCAAGAAAAGGTGGAAGGAATATACAGAGTTTTTATATGATAAAGATCAAGTGGACCAACAGCCGTTTCAACCTGTACCTTATGATCGGGAACCAATGGTGATGAAAGAAGAAGTTGAAGCAGCATTGAAAGCCTTATCAAAGAACAAAGCACCAGGCATTGATGGCATTCTTATAGAAGTATTGCAGCAATCTGATGCAGCTGTTACCATACTTACAAGGCTCTGCCAAGAAATATGGAAGACAACATCATGGCCAACTGACTGGAAAAGATCTGTGTTTATACCAAAACTAAAGAAAGGTGATCCAACTGACTGTGGAAATTATCGAACAATCGCTCTGATCCCACATGCCAGCAATATTCTACTGAAGATTATTCAAAAGAGACTACAACCATACCTAGAACAAGAACTACCTGAAGTGCAAGCAGGGTTCAGGAAAGGGCGAGGAACGAGAGACATCATTGCGGATGTGAGATGGATCCTTGAAAAGACTAAAGAATACCAAAAGGATATCTATTTGTGCTTTATCGACTATAGCAAGGCTTTTGACTGTGTAAACCATGAGAAACTCTGGGCCACATTAAGAAGCATGGGTATACCAGATCGTTCTCTTGCGCAATTTGTACATTGATCAAGAAGCAACAGTTCGAACGGAACAAGGAGAAACAGAATGGTTTAAAATAAGCAAAGGTGTAAGACAAGGCTGCATACTTTCCCGCTACCTGTTTAATTTATATGCAGAACAAATCATCAGAGAAGCAGGATTGTATGAAGACAACAGAGGTGTGAAGATTGGTGGAAGACTCATCAACAACCTTCGCTATGCTAATGATACTACATTACTGGCTGAAAGTGAAGATGATCTGAAACATTTGCTTCTCACAATCAAAGAACATAGTCTCAAAATAGGCCTGCACCTTAATGTAAAGAAGACAAAGATCATGACAACTGGCATAATCAACAGGTTCATCGTTGAAGGAGAAGAAATTGAAATTGTGAACAACTTTAACCTACTTGGATCAACTATCAATAAAGAAGCAACAAGCAGTCAAGAAATCAAACAACGCATTGCTCTTGGCAGAATGGCTATGAAAGACCTAGATAAGATTCTCAAGAGCAGAGATGTCTCTCTCCATACAAAGATTCGACTTGTTCAATCCATGTTATTTTCAATAACATCATATGGATGTGAAAGCTGGACAGTGAAAAAGACAGACAGGAAGAAAATTGATGCCTTTGAATTATGGTGCTGGCGGCGAATACTGTGTATACCATGGACTGCCCGAAGAACAAACCAGTCAGTACTAGAGGAGATCAAACCTAAGCTTTCTTTAGAAGCTCAGATGACAAGACTTCGACTTTCATACTTTGGACACATCATGCGAAGAGAGAGATCATTAGAGAAAGACATCATGCTTGGCAAGATAGAAGGTCAACGCAAAAGAGGAAGGCCAGCAATGAGATGGATCGATACAATAATAGCAGCTACGGGTACCAGTCTGTCAACAATGAGCCGCCTGACTGAAGACCGAACACAATTTAGGATAGCTATCCAGAGGATCGCCATGAGTCGACTCCGACTCGACGGCACTTAAGAACAACAAACAGCAGTAAGGAAGAGATAGCACAGTCAGCACTGCCCCCCAGGTGTAGAGACCCCGCACACCACATGATAATGTAACATGCCTGCACACTGTACCAACACACAGCCAACCCTAAGAAACACACCCACACAGTATTCTAAGGTGATCGTGCCAGCAGTAGCATATGGCTGGGATGTTCCCAATTGGAGATGTGTGGACTGAAAGGCCCTGTGAAATCAAACGAAACACTGGTGTTGTCTGATGGTACACTGTTGGGGAAGGGTGCACGTGTAGCCCACCACCACAACACCTAGGACACCCACACACATGAAGCTCTGTTGGCTGTGTCACAGACACAGTGTTGCAGAGGTCAAACTGGACAGGAACACATGGGGATATGTGTGCCAACACCAAGATATAGCTTATGGTGGTGCAGGGAAAAGAGGTAAACAACATCATATGTACAACCTGACACATCACCGAGGACATGTGTCTACCCTGCCTGTCAGCACAGACAATGTAGCCGTACATCCACCTACCACAGACCACTGCATGTTGGATGACTGACAGTCACCTGCCACTGCACGTCCGCACCAGGAGCTGCAACAGGTATGTCCTGCAGAGTAGGAAACACAAGGGAAACATACATATGTCATTTGCCAGTTATGCAACACACACTGCACCTTCCTGTCCTCAGCTCACAGACCCCCCAAGATCCTTCACAGACCTACTGTTCACCAGCACACCATACAGATCTATGTCATGTGAGAGATATCTCTGAAGTGTGAATGCCAAACTACAAGGGTCTGCACTCCGTCTGTCCCCCCCATCTCTCTGTTCATGTACAGAAAGGTGAAAAGAAGTGTTGCATCCCTACTGTGTCCCAGCATCAATCCACGGCTGCAGTAACATCCTGTGTCCCCCATGTGTCTCCCATTGCCCCTCACTGTGTGTTCTGTTGTCCCAATGATGTCTGATACCCTGCTGTCAAGTACTGTAACACAAGGAACTATGCAGGGGCACCTCCCCATCGGCTGACCATATACAGTTCAGTGGTGTGTATAGCTCCTACCATCACTTACATCAACAGCTGTGTGATGATGAGCTGCAAATCTACATCTCGATGGCTGAGTTATGCCTGCCAAACCACACCCCAATGTGTGCATGTGACCACACCATGATGGCTGCATGTCATACTGCTGTGTGACATGGATAATGGAAAGGCATGGATAGCCCATATGTGCACCTAAACCCTCCCACCCCCTCAGAGCGATGTTGTGTGTGTGGACATAAGTCGTCCTCTCCAGGGTCAGCAATGTAGTTGTTGCAGTGGACTGCACCTACTCTGCCCATCTACCCAGCTTGTATGTGAGTGCTGTGGTACATGTGCAGATGTCATCAGATAGATGTGCCCTGATTCCCCCTGACACCAACACTGAAACCTGACTCCACACCCACAGTTAGCCCACAGCTTGCCTACTGTAACCCACACCCTGCTGATCTGGCATGAATAATCTCTGTCAGCATACAAATATGCACCACTGCATTGCACAGCTATTCTATATCCTACACAACTAGCACAATACACCCCCCCCCCCCGGCTGCACACTGCACAGGTTCTCTATTCTTCCCAGAATCTTTGAGAGGGCTACGTGATGATCTCTACATTCAGGCACACTGTGGTGTTGCAATAATGTCCCTCACGGATACCACATACCAGGGATCCAGTTACCACAGATCACATAGATATTGGTATGTATCACATTTAGCGGCATACTAAAACATCTAATGCACAGACCCTGCACATCTGAGCATACCAACCACACAATCAGCTCAAAACACCAACTGTAAGACACAGACATCTAGACAACTGGCCCCATCCATGGTCTGCTGCCCCAAAGTATCAAAGCCAACTACGTGTGCCTGCACATCAGCCCCTATCACATGCACCCACAAACCAGGTATGGCAGCCCTACACCGCACCAAAGCCTAAAACACCACACACACACAAGCCACCTCCACCTGCTGTTGTGCCCTGCCCACATCTGATGTGGATCAGGCATGAGTAGATGTGAAGCTGGTATGGCTAGCCAGTCTCAGTTACATGTCAGTGCAGTATTGCATCGTACAGATATCGTAATACAAATGGTAACTAGTATTAGCAGTACACACATATCTAAACAAATGTAGGCGGTAACATATGCAGTACTTACATGAGAAGAGCTCTGCAATCAGCTGCCGCCTGATTGCTGTGCCCTCACGTGTGTCGCCATGGGCAGGTGCAGGGGGGCACGTAGGGTCCTCCTCCAGACCCTCATTAATATCGACAGGGATGTGGTGCCTGAGAGCAATGTTGTGCAGGACGCAACAGGCTACAATGATCTCTGCCACAGTCTGTGGTCTGTATTGTAAGGCCCCGCCTGTCCTATCCAGACACCTGAAGCGACTCTTTAATACACCAAAGGTGCACTCTATGACGGAGCGGCTGGTGGCATGGGCCTCATTGTACCTCCTCTCTGCACGTGTCTGTGGTCGATGCACGGGGGTCAGCAACCAGGGGTGACACCCATATCCTGCATCACCTGCAACAAAGAGATGTACGACATTAAAGCAGGAGCCCATGTCCTCCAAAATGGACACAGGTATGTATGTGCAAAACAAATGCAGAACACATTGTGACATAAACAATTGACAGCACATGATGGGACAGCAGTACTATGCATCAGGGTGTGAAGGGCAGACACACATGACAAGGGCCTGGTGCATGGATTGGAAACATAATCTGTAACCACGACACATATGCAAGCAGTCATTTAACTATCACAACAAAGCTCCATAGCAAGGTGGGGTTTGAGGCCCCCTCCCCTGATATCACACACAGACAGATGACATACCCACACAAAGAGGGATACACCACCGAGACAGACATCTGCACATACGGTTAGTAACATGAATAGCATGTGCACGTCAGAAATAATACACACCCAGCAATGACAGTCCCCATACTGTCCATCCTCGAATTGAGTGTAAAGTGCTGAGTGCTGCAGGATATTGGAGTCATGGGTGGACCCTGCAAACCTGGGTACCACATTCAGAATATGCTGATATGCATCACAGACAACCTGAACATTCAGGGAATGATAGTGTTTGTGGTTGCGGAACACTACCTCCCTGTCTCTTGGTGGGACCAGGGCAACATGTGTGCAATCAATAGCGCCCATCACGTGTGGTATCCCGGCTAATACCTCAAAGGCCTGGTTCAGGGTCCCCCACTGTTGCCTAGTGTGGGGAAGGACTATGTAATTCCCCACCCGGCTGACCATGGCACGCAGTACTTGGTGGAGACAGCATGAGAAGGTGGGGCGGCTCATGCCTCCTACTGCGGCCACAGATGACTGGAAACAGCCAGAGGCAAAGAAATGTAGGGCACCAAGGAGCTTGACCAAACCCGGTATGGCATGTGACCGAGCAGTCAGGGGCTCGAGGTCAGGTCTTAGATCCTCGTAGAGCTCCCTAATAGCCCCCATGCTCAGGCGGTAGAGGGAGATGACCTGGTCCTCACGCATGCCCTGGAGCTGGGCCCTGGGCCTGTAGAGGCGAGGCCGGCGGAGCTGCACCTCTGCACGTCTCCTGCCCTGTGCGGGTACAGCCCCTGCCCGGCCTGCCCCCACAGCTGCAGGTCTGAGTTGCAGCGGGTCCACACCCAGGCTCCGTGCCGCAGCCCCATTGACACCATCTCCCCCATCAGGCAACCGCAGCCCCTCCTCAGCGTCCTCCTCAACCGCAACAATCAGGAATGCTGCCATACACACAACTGCTACAGATGCACAATGACACACAAACACTGACACCCACCTCACTGACGAAGACACAGAGCCAGACACACAAGCCAAAGAACACTCACACACACAGTGACTATACACAAAGAACCGTCCTCTAACACTCCTCATACCTCACAACCACATCACAGACTCTCTCCTACAGAAACCCCTCAATGTGTCCCAAGTAATCATGTGTATTTAAATGCCAAACCTATGTTGCACGCGGGCGGTGGCTACGCGCGTTGCGCATGCGCGCGGTACCACACATGCATTGTGCGTATGTCACACGCGTATGCGCTATGCCGTACACAGTGTCTGGGTGGCGCATGCACAACGCGCGTTGCACATGCACCACCCAGACACTGTGTACGGCATAGCGCATACGCGTGTGACATACGCACAACGCATGTGTGGTACTGCGCACATGCGCAACGCGCATTACGCCATACAAAATGATAAATACATCTGCAGATATGTGTAACATTGAGAGGGAAGGTGTGCGTTTATAGTGGAGCCCAGATAGTGCCAGGGGGCAGTGGGAGGTGTAGTATACTGTGAGTGGGAGTGGTGGTGTAGAGTGAGAGGGGTAGGGGGAGGGGTGTGTGGCAGAGCGGAGGAGGGAGAGGGAAAGGGAGGCAGGAGAGACAGGTGAGGAGCAGGCAGCAGGGAGGGCAGGTGGGTACAAGCAGCAGGTGTGAGGTGGAGGCCAGTGGTTCGGGGCTGGGAGGATATGGAGAGTCAGCACAGGGCAGGTGTGGTGAAGGAGGAGGGTGTGCTTGTCCAGCAGGACACAGAGATCCCTGAAAGGCCGGCAGAGGAGGCCGCTGGCCCATCGTGTGGCTCACAGCGCACACACGGACCACCCGTCGCTAAGCGCAAGCGGCAACCAGTGCCGTCTATGCAAAGGAGGAGGGCTGTTCGGTTCAACCCTCAAGAGAACCATCTCCTCCTGGCAAGTGTCCTGGAACACTACGATGTCCTGTATGGACAGCAAAGCAGTACCACCACCGTGGCAACATGGACACGTGTCTGGGAGGAGGTTTAGGAGGCTGTATCGCAGGCAGGGGGACCACACCGAGACCTCGAGAGCCTATGTAAAAGGATGAGTGACATAAAACGTGGTGTGCATGCCCACATGGCCACTGAGCGGCAACATGCTGCGGGCACAGGTAGGGGAGGCCCCTTTACCCCCACACTCACTCCACTAGAGCAGGAACTGGCTGATCGGCTGGGTCCAGTATACCTGCATGGCCTGCTGGAAGCACTGGACACCGCCCATCCCAGGGCAGGTAGGTACACACATCACATCCTGCTGTCACAAAGGCATGATGTGACAGCACTCTGCCTATGTGGCCCGCATCCTATTCCCCGCCCCCCCAACCTGGAGGCATACGTCATCCCCGTCCCTCATCCCCAGGCCCACAGGTGTCCCCTTCACCAGCACAGCCCCTGACATCTGCATGGGCCTGTCCCCCACCCATAGATGGTGCCAACACCACCCCCTACCAACCCCTGGCTGCCCGGTATGCAAAACTCCTGCACGTCTCACACATCTCACACCTGTTGCTGCACTGACTGACACAATGTGAAGCACCCCTGTTCACGAATTGGCACCTGGTGACTGCAGCATCACAGTGCTGCGTGTGCTTGGCAGTGCCTCCGCAAAGCCAGGTACCAGTAGTGGCAGTAGTATGTGGCACACGCACAGGGCATGGCCAAGCACACATCACATGTGGGGTGCATGTACCACACAGGTGTACATAGTTGCATGGACCAATCCAAGCTTTGTTGTGTATGTCGTCCCACAACGCAGGTGACTACAGCATCATGGAGCCACCCAAGGAGTGTGAAGTGCCTGAGCCCCAGGATGGCGAGGAGCCAGAGGCTACGATGTCAGCAGATAACAGCAGCAATGGCAATGGCACACCTGGGGCAGGCATGCACCCGGAGGGATTGGACATACCCCTGGGCACGGCAGACACTGTGGAGGCCAGCTGCACCACTGAACATGGCCATGCGGGCACCAACAGGGGGGAGACCCAACACCCCGGTCAGGCCCAAGGGTCGGCAGGCCAACCCACCCCACGCATGGCAACTGCACTGGAGGGGCTATGTCTCTACACTGCATCTGCGAGCTGCAATGCTGAAGGTGGGTGAGAGCATATACAGGAATCCCAATAGGGGTTGTCCACAGATGCACAAGGAGACTGCATGTTGGCAACATAGCAGGGCGAGAGCCATGTGGGGGGGGGGAGGGGTATGACAGGTGCCCTGTGCATTCCAACCCCGTGTAGCATGGCATCACAGGGGTCAGCATGTGTAAGGGGCTGTTCCCCAGACTCATACCCCAAGCAAGCGCACCACAGAGCAATGTAGTTAATCACCTGTAGCAGGTGACCTCCAGGAACAGCAGGGATACATCTCCACATGTGGGTATTGTCAGTAGCAACGGAGCCTGCATGGGAATGCTCACCAGCGGCCAATGTGAAAGCCTTTGGGAGCATCCCACAGTGCTAGCGTGCTGGCATCCAGCCTTTCCCAACTGCCTCACCCATGTTGAGCCTCAAAAGCTGAGACAAAATGAGAGAGAGAGATAGGGCAAGGGAGAGAGAGGGAGAGAGTGATACAACTCTGGGGGGAGGTGGGTGGGCAATACAGACCTATACCTGCTGTTCACAGAGATCACCTGTTACAAGTGAGTGACTATGCTATCTCCAGGAACAAGCAGGAAGTTGTCCTGATATGTTGGGACCCCTAGCTGTAGGTACCAGGATAGGACCCCCAGAGGTGGGGAGCCCCTGGGAAGGGGTAACAGGTCCCGGCATGGATCTCTGGCACCGTATGAGGGATGGCGGGTAGGAGCTGAGTATGTATGGGAAAGGTGGCGGGGAACAGCCTGCCCAAAGAAGGCATCCCTGTGGGAGATGTTATCCAAGCAGTGGTGGGCCGTGAAGGTGTGAACAGAGGATTAGGTAGCTGCTTGACAGATATCATCAAGGGGTACAGAGTGCAGATGAGCCATAGAGGCCACCATGGCACACACATTGTGAGCTGTACTATGACCCCCCAGAGAACGGTGTCTGCTCAGGTATATATGAGAGATACACTGACCAATCAAGTTGGATAGTGTTCCCTTGAAGACAGCATGACCCAGGTGAGAGGGATCAAAGGCTACAAAGAGATGCGAGGACCGTCTATACTGCTGAGTCCCTTGCAGGTAGGAGGCAAGAGGCCCTCCACAGTCCAAAGTATGGAGAGTCCGTTCTGCATGTGATGCATGGGGCTGCGGAAAGAAAACAGACACATAAATCTCCAGGTTTAAATGGACAGACGTGACCACCTTGGGCATGAGGAGTGGATGTGTCCCAAGGACTGCCCTAGCATGGTGGAACTGTGTATCAGGTGGGTCTGCCCCTAGAGCTTGCACCGCACTGATATGCCCTGCTGATGCGATTGCAAGGAGGAACAGGACCTTCTAGGAAAGGAGCCCCATGGACGTGGTGGCTAAAGGTTCACAAGGCAGCCTCATAGGCTCCCCCAGAAGCAGGTTCAGATCCCATGCAACCGTTGGAAGCTTCATGGGAGGTGTTGGCAGAAGATGGCCTCTCAGGATTCCTGATATGAGATGGCACAGGTTGCCCATTGATGGCTGTGCACAAAGATGCGATAGCACTGACATGGACTCGAAATGAATGAGTCCTGCGACTGGCATTAGAAAGGTGACAGAGACATTCCAATAATGCAACCACTGGAACCACAAGAGGGTTGAGACCCCTCTGTGAACAACAGATGCTCAACCTTCCCCACATGAAAGCATAGGAGCGATTCGTGGTTGGTCTACCGGAGGCATGAAGGACGTTCCGTACGTCCTGACGGAGGTGACGGCCTAGGGGGTAAAGGCTGTCAGAAGCAAGGCTCTGGGATGCAGAGACTGCGTATTGGGATGCAATAGCACCCCCATCCTCCTGTGACAGTAGATCTGGAGCAGACCCCGATTCCAGGGGTGGAACCTGAGAGATGCAGATGCAGAGGAAAACACACCTGGCGTGGCCAATTTGGGGCTGAGAGGATCATAGCACCTCTGTCTCTCTGAAGCCTGAACAAGTGTGCAGAAGTAGGGGGATGGGCGGAACGGCATACAGTTAGTCCGGTCCCCAATGGCGGGGGACAGCATCCCTGGCCAGACAACCCTGAGTCGGAAACCGTGACCAGAACCGGGGACGTTTGGTAATCACTGTACGTGCAAAGAGGTCTATATTTGGAGTTCCCCAGAGTGGGAAGACACTGGTGACCTGGTCTATGTGAAGGGAACATTTGTGTGAGGACAGACCCCGACTGAGCCTGTCTGGCCAAGAGCTGTGAATGCCTGGAAGGTAGACTGCCTGGAGATGACTCTGATGCCCTCCGGCAAAGGCCCATAGTCCTCTGGTTCGTCGCATGGCGACAGAGGGCCTGTTCCCACCTGCTTGCCCACGTCGGACATAGCTACGTGATTGTCTGTGTGAGCTAGAGCCCTCTTGCCGTGCAGTTGGTTGCGGAACACCTGGGGAGCTAGACCTATTGCGCCGAGTCCCAGATGAATGGTATGGCAAGGAATCCCCTGAACGGACCAGCTGCCCTGGGTGGAGAGGTCCTGGAGGTGAGCTCCCCACCCCATCTGAGAGGCATCTGTTGTCAAGGGTGTCTGAGGAGGGCGCAATAGAAAGGGTGAACCCACCAACAGATTCTGAGATGCATGCCACCATGGGAGAGACTAGATACAGAGCATTGATACCGGTATCCTGTCTGATAGGCTGCCTGATGCTTGGGTCCAATGAGTGGACAATGTCCATTGGGCTGCCCCAATATGGAGGCATGTGTAGGGGACCACATGTACTGTGGGGGCCAGGTGATGTGAACGTTGTAGTATCCCCCGAGTGGTGAGGTATGCCCCAGCACGGTTTAGGAAGCTAACTGCACAATGCGGTGACACATGGCCAAGGACGATAGGCCTTTACCTCCCTGGTGGCTACTTGTGCACCTGTAATCTCCAAGGATTGAGTGGGGGTAAGATTGGATCTGGGCAGGTTGATAACTAGACCAGAATACTGGAGAGGATGCAGTGTGCAGGGTAGAGGATGTGTTGCCGCGAGCTCTGAGGGGGCGCAAATGAGCCACCCATCTAGGTAGGGGGTGATGAATATCTCGAGGGTGCGGAGACACGCTGCTACCACAGCCATGCACATCGTAAACACACTTGGAGCTGAGGACAGGCCAAAGGGAAGGGCGCAATACTGATAGTGCGTCCCCTGGCAGAGAACACATAGGAATCGTCTGTGGGTTGGGTGGAGGGGGACATGAGTGTACGCAGCCTTGGGATCCAGAGAACATAGCTAATCCTGACCGTGAGGGAATGGTTGAGGTGTCCCCAGAGAATGCATTCTGACTCTCTCTCCCAACAGATATCCTGTCAGTTCACGGGGTCCAACATGGGCCTGTCGCCCCCTGTCATCTCTGGGATACATAAGTAGGGGGAGTAACACCCTGTGCCCTGTTGGAGGATGGGCACGCACTATATTGCCCCTTGGCCTGGAAGTAGATGGACGTCATGAAGCAAATGTTTGCCCTGAGAGGTGAACCCTCCTACTACTGTTGGAGGCGGCAGGCATCTGATGGGAGGCTTGTAGCCTTCACTGACAAGGTCTGGGGTCCATCTCTCCTTTGTTATGTGGCTCCATCTGTGGGCAAATCTACAGAGCCATCCTAGGATGGGGATGGGGTCTGGCCCCCTAGGAGCCAGGAAACGCACATTCCCTGGCAGGGAGTCCAAGCCCCTGAGGAGGCTGAGCCTACTGCGCCACCAGGGACAGGGAGGCCTGTGGCCTTCTCTGTTTAGCTGACTGCTGTCCCCTTCTAGCGGGGTGGCCTGCAGGTTGTCCCTGTTGGTCGTAGGACTGAGAGGACCTCTTCCTCATGGAGCAGGGAGGCCTTCTAAAAGCTCTGTGTTTTGCAGTATCTGTAATGTTTGAAAGCCTACTCATGGTGAACCTGTCAGCATCCAGTGCATTGGCTGTCCCTTTCCAGGTTCTCCAAATGGCTCCCCCCATTACAAGGGGTACTACCCAGTTTGTCCTGTACCCAGTGCTTCAGGTCGGTGGCATGGAGCCCGGCATTTCATCCTGCACCTATGGCAATGGCCGAGGCCTACTATGTCCCGCAAAGCAGTCGAAGCCTGCTCTATTGCCAAATGTGGACATGTGCTGGGCATGTCTGCCATGAGTCTGATGATCAAATCACCTGTCGTCTGGGATACAAGGGCTCAGACGTTCCAGATCCTCAGAGGCCTCCTTCAGTAACATTCCCATAGATAGATGATAGGAGCGTATCCTGGCTGATAGCATTGATGCCTGGAAGATACGGTGTCCAAAGGCATCTAGGGTCATGCATCTATGACCAGGAGGATTAGAGGCATGCCTTTTGGCACATCTAATCCTCCTCATCACAGACCCCACCACGATTGGATGGTGAAGGATCTGTGTTCCCCGGACACCAGCTGATGGAGGGACACGATACATGGTATCCAGTACACGAGATCATGGAGAGGTGGTTAGAGGTGTCCCCCACATTCGCAGTAGGCAATCATGCAGGATCTCATGCACTGGTCACGTTGCTGCCACCTGGGGAGATAGGGGATATTGAGGCATCACCACCTCCATTGCCCTGGGCCCAGGTTCAGCAGCTAGAGAGATAGCCAGACCCTTCACCACAACTCAGATGACATCCTGTAAGGACATGTCCACAGGGGGAGACATCCTCCTCTCTGGAGAGGAGGGTTCCGCAGGGATAGGCACACCGGTATCCGCAGAGCTTTTGGACCTATCCGATCCAGCAGAAGATGGGATCTACCCTCTGTCTGGGTGCTCCTGGCAGCAATACCCATACCAATCCACATCGGATGGTCCTGGCATTGGTGTATTGGTAACAGCCCGACTCGATAACGTGTGCGCAGGCGCCGAGGTTACTGACATCGGTAACGGTATCGGGGTTTGCAACAACAGTGCCGGCACCGGTGGGCAGGTCTGGGGTGGTACAGAGACCTTTGCTGCCGCAAGGTGAGCCAGCGGACTACATTCATCTACCAGGATTCTCTGCTCCATCAATGATGCTGATGCTTGTGTAGTGGTGCTGGCAAGGATAGCCGGTACCCCACAGCATGGCCCCAGGGGCACAGACAGGGTGTAGGCCTCGGGGACATCCCTGACCTCCGATATTGGCTTGGGGGCTGGAGCCTCCTGCCGGGTCTGTGTGGCCAGCATATGTTCCCCACGAGCAATGCCAGAGGCATCCTGAAGCCTGGAAGGGGATCAACCCATAGAGGTGCAGCCAGATGTGTGTTTGGTTACCTGAGATCTATGGGAGGGTGCGGAAGCCCTTGAGGATGTCAATGCCACCGAGGCTGCGTCGCAGGGACAGAGGGTACTGGAGCTGGCTGCCCAACCTGTACGACCTTTAGTCGATAACATCCCACAGGCCACACATTCGGACATGGGATGATCAGGTCCCAAACCCATGAGACACCACCCGTGGGTGTCGGTGACATAAACAGTACCACCACATGTTGAGCATGTGTTGGATCCTGAGGAGGACTCCCCAAGGAGGATGGCCAACTATTTGGGCCTATGGCCCAAGGTGGCGCGTGTACCTGAGAAGACACATCAGGATGGTAGGAAAGTACCCCCTTATTTGTTTATGAGCTGGTAACCGGCAGTGCCAGGATAGAATTACAGAAAGGCAGACGCAACCACAGAAATATGGCAGTGAGACCATGCTCCTGCGGTGACAGGAACGACAGCCTGCTGGCTCCGCAGAGCACAATGAACTGGGGAGAAGCAGTTGGGAATGGCGGGATGCCAGCATGCAGGCACTGTGGGATGCTCCCAAAGGCTTGCCCACTGGACACTGGGGGGCATTCCCACACAGGCTCCATCGGTACATATGATACCCACACGTGCAGACTAATTCCTGCTTTCCCTGGGGATCCACCAAGACAGGGTCATCTGGGCCCCCTACGTGATAGTCACCACTACATGGGTTGTGATATGCATTACAGTGTCCATACATGGTCTGCAATGTGTAGGGTGCCCAGATGTCCTGTGTTCGTGATGTGAGCATTTTCTCCATCCTGATTCATGTGGAAGCCTGGTTTTCTGCCCCTGATGCCGCAGTTGCTCCTCGAACAGATTTGGAGATGCTGAAGAAACTACACTCTTACCACAATGACCGTGTTGGAAGAGCGGCCAGAGACAAACTGCAACAGCATCTGTGGTATGTGTCAGAGGAGCTTGTGGCACTGCCACTGTTCAATGAAGCTGTTTCAGCACCGACAAAGCGGGCTATAGTGTCGGCCATGACGAAGACGAAGATCCCCCAAAGCGGGTCGAATTGAAAAGTTCCATGATTCCACCACTTGAATCTTTTGCAACTCGCAAGTCAATCCGTTTCCTGAAACACCTCGACATCAACAGTGATTTTCTTAATGCAGACCCAGAAGACTGGGAAGAGAATGCATCATTCAAAGACGGTCTGAAGAAAGTAAAAAATCTTCCAGTGATCAACGATGTGGCTGAGTGAGGGGTCAAACTCATTGAGGAGTTCAACGGCCGACACACCACAAAAGAAGAGCAACTCCAGTTCCTTCTGGGTGTTGTCTCGCAATACCGTAAGATGTTCCCCACATCGTCAAAGTCCTTACTAGCATCTGGACCACATTGAGTGCTTGGCAAGCATGATACCCCCATCTATGAGCGGATAATACCCAGTGGTCTGATGAACCCTGGGGGGGATCCAGGGGCCTGATAGATAGGGACCTTGAGCCACCCCTAAATATCATTTGATTGGCTTCAAACTTTGCACACATTGTTTTCTACATAAATGGAACCAGAATCAGGCCAGGGAGCAAAGAAATTCCTACTTTTAATTTTTCCCCTATGGCAGTGGACCACCCTAGTGCATATGGACGGATCATGCTGCAACACAGGTATGTGAGGGCTTTTTGTGTCCCACGACCCATCATTGGGCCCTATGACATGCTTGGGAATGGCTCATGGGACACAGAGGTCTGACCATGGTCATGTGTTGCGATATGTGCCATGCATGGGAGTGTGACAGACTGATCCTGTGGGATATGGCTGACATGTACATGTGTGACAGTTGCCTTTGCAGGGGGTATAGCACATATCACCGTGTCCTCCACCCACAGGCACTCGTCAGGTGCTGGAGCAAATAAGGAATGAGATCAGCCGGAACACGGCAGAGCTGCAACAGCTGCGGACAGCAGCGGAACGGATTGCCACTGCACTGGAGGCCATGGTGGCAAGGATGGCACAGCCAGCACCAGCCCCAAAGGCTGCACCACCAACACAGAAGATGAGGGGTGGTTTGGGCCGTGGGTGACGGGGCGGCCACGCAGGAAGTGACATGTAGGTGTGGTCTAGTGGTTGGGGCAACGTACATCAGGCTGGATGGTCGGGGGTTAAACTCCCAGTAGGGATAGCTACCCTGGGTCAGTAGGACTGGGGTTACAAGCCACACAGGTGCTCCCTGTAGACCTGGGCAAGCCGCATGACCCTCCATAGCCCATGTTTCCTGTAAAATAGTTAACTCCACATCATAATGCCCTGTGCAAAGTACACTCAGGTTGTTCAATGTACACTGCAGTGATGCTGATTGGAACAGTGCATATGTGAATGAATAGTACAGTAAACATCTTGATACAACATCTGTTCATGTGCATGTTTGCCAGGGTAGACAGGTCGATATCCCTGTTGACCTGTAACTGCCTTGCAGTCATGGTTGATGTGGACATAAAGTATATGTAGACCACACCGACTGCAACTGGGGCAGTAGACGTAACACATCACATACTCCTACAAATACATACATATCTGACCTATGCTATCCTGTGTGCGGTTCTCCGATGTGTGGCAATGTGCTACCCCATGTGACCTGCACCTCTTGTTGTTCCCCTGCCCTCATGTGGTTCACCCATGCCCCTCAGTGGTGGGGTGTCCGTACTGCCGGCTATCACTGCACAGAGGTCACCACATGTCCTGTGTGGGATGGACTGTGCCAGGTCTCAGCACCAGGACCTCGTTGTGGGGTGATAGCCATCCACACCTGTTGCACATGACAGATGTCATGGTGCTGCATGTCTGGTGTTGGGATCTGTCGCCGTCTCCCATCCCTGATACCCCCCAACATTGGTCAGACATGTGTGAACATTCTCCCTGCCCGCAACATGGCCTACGTGGCTGCCCTCCCACATTGACTTGCATGCAGCATGGACAAATAGGGGTGGATTACATAGGTTGGCTGCTCATACATGCATGCACATAAAATCACCCACTGCCGATCCCTGTGACATGTATTGTCCTGGGCCGCCCTCAAAGGCCATCCCCCTGAGCAGCTCCTGGGTTCAGCAGCACATCTTAACCTCTGGGCACAGACATAGCTATTTGTAGGTTCTGCTATTGGCACACCAGCATGCTGCACCATATATGGTTCCCGCACATTGCACACAGCATGCACATGCCTAGGTATTTTGGGACATGCTCCACATTGCCACATCTCAGTCTCAGCCATGGACTCACATGCCTACGCACATGGCCAGCACCCACACCTGTGTGTGGAGAGGGTCCATGTATGACACCCATGTCTACCATGCATACACATACCTATCTACACACATGTCCCATGCTTATGTCCATTGTCCGTCAGTAACAGAAACACATGACCATTCGTATGTTTTTCCAAAACTGTATTTACAAAAATGGTGCAAATGAACACAAACATCGTAACGGTTTTATATATGAACATCTGTTGTCCCATACATTGTCATTTCCACCCAGTGTGGTATGTCCATCTTAGTGCAGTCCATATCATCAGGACCCAGCTGTCCTGTTGGGTTATGGGGATGGGATAGCACAGGGCATGTGTGTGGGCACCCCAGGGGCCGTCACACACTCCTGGGATGCCCATCAGTGGATGGTGTTTGAGAGGCAGCATCTGTGCCTGCCATAGGCTGCCTCTCGGCGACCAACCGCTGGACGGACCCTGCCAGCACATGTGCGGTGCGTTCCAGGGCCCCCAGTCGTTGGGCCACGCCATCCATTGCCACAGACAGGTCATGTACACACCTATGACCACATACACACATGGTGCCAGGTGTGTATGTGGTGGTGTGTGCATGGGTCCTGTCCGTGGCAATGGGTGATGTGGACACAACCAACCGGGCACCATTTCCACCCACATGTGTGTGCTGGCAGGGACCCACAGTGCCCTGTGCTGTCCCATGCTGCACCCAGACCTCCCCTCCCTCAGCAAACCCCGCCTCCCAGTCCACACCACCTCCGCCCCTAGGCCCTCCCACCCACCCTGAGCACACCCCTCACTCCCCTCCTCCCCCTCCCCCTCCGACATGACACACACACATTCAGTTGCCCCCCCGCCCCACCCCCCACCTCCACCATTCCCCCGTTGCCCATGTCAGACACAGGGGCCTCTGCTGCCGCCTCCCCAGGCCCCCCTCCTCCTCACCCTCCTCTTCCTCCTCAGCCAGCTCCATTGGCCCCTCCTCCTCCTCCTCCTCTGCCGTTGCCACTGCCACTGCTGCCTCCGCATCCTCATCCTCATCCTCCTCCTCCTCCGCCTCCCCCTCGGGCCATCTCTGGCAGGTGGACTGTGGCAGGTTCTGCGGTGCCAGCGCTTGTGTCTGAGCTGTGTGGTCCTCCTCTGTGGGGAATTACAGTTATTAGCACACTCTTACGTGACGCACATGACACATTTGAATAGTTTGGCCCCAGAAGGCCTGGTGGGCCACTGTGACCTCATCTAATGAGCCACAGAGGTTGTGACACTCACCTCCCCACTGTGACACTGGCCGCCTTCGTACCCGCTCCAAGTGGCCGGGATACCGGAGCCTCATCTCCCTGGCCTTCTTCCGTAGATCCTCAACCTAGTGGGGGGAGACAATGGGAGGGTACATTACTGCCATATCAACCTGGTGGGTGGTCCACAGATGTGACACATCTCTGTGCAGGGCATCGTGCTGCTCCTGCTCCTCTGCTCAGTGTGTCCTGTACCAACAGTTGCCGCTGCCCCCACATGTGTGGTCATGTGTGCAGTCACACATATGTGTCCCATGCATCACACCCTGGATGCACCATACCCTGTCCCTACAATCTCCCTGCACAACATGGCAGCAGCATGCCACCTGTGGTATGGCTAGGCTGGTGTTTAGAGGGGACCTCGCCAACCCCCTGTGTGGTCTGGCAAACACATGTGTATTTGCCTGACCTGAACATATCAGCTGACTAGATATGTTGCCACAAACTGGGTACACAGCAATGACATATGGATGTGTTTCGCACCATATCTATCAGGTCTCATGGCCCCCAGGGGTGGGCTGCTGCACACCACATCCACAGCTGCACCTACCATATAATCAGGATACAGACCTGACCTGTTCTATGAGCCATGGGCCTCAGGGGGATGGGACACATGTGTGTCAAGACACAGCATCACCTACCACAATATCTGGATGCCATACCCACCTTTGCAGACAGGTCTCAGGCCCCCTGAGGACAGGGTGTCCTAGCACACATCTTCTGCGACACACACCTTAGCAGCAGGACAACTAACTGGATGCGTTCAGCAGGTTTCCAGACTCCTTGGAATCGGGTAGATTATATGATATCAGGAGCAGCATGCACCATTTCACCAGGGTGACTGGGGAGCCACTTTGATGGGCCCTTAGGACTCCTGAGGATAGGGCAGATGTGTTAAACTGGAAAGGCACACACAGCCATATCACCAGGGTGACTGACAGCTCACTTTGATGGGTCCTCAGGACTCCTGGGGATAGGGCAGATGTAAACTGCATAGGCACAAACAGCCATATCACCAGGGTGACTGACAGCCCACTTTGATGGGTCCTCAGGACTCCTGGGGATAGTGCAGATGTTGTGAACTGGAAAGGCACACACAGCCATATCACCAGGGTAACTGACAGCCCACTTTGATGGGTCCTCATGACTCCTGGGGATAGGGAAGATGTGTTAAACTGCATAGGCACAAACAGCCATATCACCAGGGTGACTGACAGACCACTTTGATGGGCCCTCAGGACTCCTGGGATTAGGGCAGATGTGTTAAACTGCATAGGCACAAACAGCCATATCACCAGGGTGACTGACAGACCACTTTGATGGGCCCTCAGGACTCCTGAGGATAGGGCAGATGTGTTAAACTGGAAAGGCACACACAGCCATATCACCAAGGTAACTGACAGCCCACTTTGATGGGTCCTCAGGACTCCTGGGGATAGGGCAGATGTGTTAAACTGCATAGGCACAAACAGCCATATCACCAGGGTGACTGACAGACCACTTTGATGGGCCCTCAGGACTCCTGGGATTAGGGCAGATGTGTTAAACTGCATAGGCACAAACAGCCATATCACCAGGGTGACTGACAGACCACTTTGATGGGCCCTCAGGACTCCTGAGGATAGGGCAGATGTGTTAAACTGGAAAGGCACACACAGCCATATCACCAGGGTGACTGACAGCCCACTTTGATGGGCTCTCAGGGCTCCTTGGGATAGGGGGAATTGGAAAACAGCAACAGTGGCATAACCATACCTCCAGGGGGGCTGGGGACCCATTGTTTTACACTCCCAGGGCAACTAGGGGTGGGCAGATGGTTTAGACTGCTGGGGCACAAACATCCATATCACCAGGGGGACTGACAGACCATTTGTGGCAGGTCTCACGGCCCATGGGGGTAGGGCAGATGTGTGACCCTGCAAATGCAGAACCCACCATACCAGAATGATGATTACGGAACCTCCTTAGGCAGATCTGTGGGCTACCTTTGTTACGGTGTGTTTTAGCACTTCAGTTACAGCAGCTGCCATGACATCAGGAGGGCATCTGGGACTCTGTGCACAGGTCCGTAGCCCCCCTGGGTAACAGGCAAACCACTAAGATATGATACGTAGACAATATAGCACGTGGGTGTCACGAATACACATAATTGAGATAGAATACTTTCACAAAGCTGCATGCACAGCTACAATTGACACTGGATATATATATGGCTACACTGACCTGTCCCCATACACTTACCTCACGTGGGTAGTCTACCACACGGTTGTACCGCCGTGTGACACGCTCCCAGGCCCTCCGTACTCTCATCACGTCCTGCCGCCTGGAGGAACCCGGGAACAGCCTGTGCTGCCTTGGCTCAATCAGCTGTGCCAGGTGGCGCAGGTCATGGCTGGTGAATGCAGGCTTTCTTGACATGGTGGCCATTCTCACCTGCACACTACTCAGGGACGCAGGCATGCACGCACATGTGCACCACAATATGCATGCGTGCATTGACACGGCCGCGTCACACCACGCGCTGACACGCCCCGCGACGCACAGGCCTACGTGCGTCAACACGTGAATGAGTGCAGTGCATTTGTTCCTGTCTCTGCTACAACTAGTATACAGGATCTAGTGTTGCCAACAATCTACATACTGATCTATGCTGCAGACACACATAGCAGTGATTTGTCTGACATTTAAAAATAATGTTTGCTATGGTAGATTTCCTCAGGTCTTTGCCACACTTGGGTCTTGAACCCATAACCACTGGCTCTCAGGGCATTGTTCTCACCGGTATGCTATGTCCTTTCGCATAGCAATGGGTGGCTCAACACATAAACCAAGGGGGTGTGTTTACTAATCCGTGTTGATGTGTGCCCAGCAAAACTGTGCAGGAAGTCATAAGGGGGGGGGGGGGGTAGCGTTAAGGTCTAGTGTCGGGATCGCACAATAGGTTGCATGGCGCACATTATCACACGATCGAGGGAGGTGTGACACGTTCATTTGCATTAATTGTAGGTAGGGGTGCTGACATACAAGCATTGTGGCAGAGGTGTGGCACATTGGTTGACAAACTGCCTGATGGTACAGGGGGCATGGGCTCGATCCCCCAGTGCAGCTTTTGCATACAACTGCCTGGGACATTGCCCTTTATGTTTCAGCAGTGGTTTGTGAGTGTGTTTCGTTATATTTTCATTTGTGCTGCCAGCAAACACACCCTCACTGTGCCGTAACCTAAGGTGCCACAGTAGTCACCCTATGGGGCACTCCAGAGAGCACATTATAAGGTGCACTGTCCACCATGGCACCTTATAATGTTCCCTATGGTGCGCCCCAAGGAGCGCCATCGAGGGTGCCATATGAGGGACCTTCAGGCTACAGCACTGAGGGTGTTTATGCTGGCCGTACTAATCAAACATTAAACAACGATATGCCTCAGACAGCCCAATCAATTGACCCCACTGTGGGTTCACACCCATTACCTCTGCCACACAGACAGTGATGTAACCAGTGGGCTACAGCTGTATGGCCACACCCGGGCCCCTGGCAGGCTACAGAGGGACTGCAGGTCTCCACACCAACTGCTGTGGTTATCAGGTTAGGGTTAACCCACCCATACCCATGATGCACTGCACATGCATATCAGCCATCCACAAATGATCACAGGATGGGGTATGCACCCCCACAGCACCTCGGCCAGGTTGGGGGCACTGACCGTGTGCACCCCCACAGCACCTCAGCCTGGTAGGGGGTACTAACCATGTGTGTTACTGGCACAGAGTGGCTACATACCATCACATTGTGTGTGTACAGTGCCCACCCTGAGGGTGACGTGGGGCACCCAGCAACATGTCCACAGCCCCAGACATAGCTGCGATACGCTATGCTGCAGGTCGCCATCAGTGACAGTGTGAGATAGGTAGTCCTTGCAGACACACCTCAGAATACACCTCCATCCATATTGGTTTCCCAGTCACATCTAGCCCTTGTGGACTATGATGCACCAAGAATAGTGCATATTCTGTGTGAGTGCCATGGCCACATGGTTTATGTGACGGGGGGCGGGCCGCCTGTATGGGCCCATAGGCAGATTATGTAGTACCACCCAACCTGCCCTCTGGGGCTCAGGATCTCCCACCGACAGCTCCACATTCCTGCAATGGTGGCGGTAGAGGGGACCATTTACCTCAATCCAGCTAGGGGTACACACAACCTTGGGGGCAGTCCTGTACACAGCCATACAGCAACAGGGGACAGACAGTAGGGTTGGAAATGCTCTGCTGCCCCCCACAACTATCTGACATTCTCCAGTAGCGGGCGCAGTGAGTCCCCAGCCACCACACCCTGCAAGGTGTCCCAGCCATACACATATTAACTGCAAACAATGTGCTAGCTAGTCCATATTACTGGGAAGATGTGTACACCCAAAACTGGGATGTTAGCACACCCACCGAACAGTTAGGTCAGTGATTGGCCCCCGGAAAAGGGGACCCATATATATCACTTAAATGATGCACTATGGGGGAACCTAGCCATGCCATGGTCACTGTTCATTCAGGGTGGGAGTGCCTTTCCAGCAGGACATGCTTTGGCCACTCTGTCCGTGCAGGTGGCGGCCAGACACTACAATGTCCCAACCATTGCCCTGAGCCCTGTGCTGATGCATCCTGCCCAGGCTGCCCTGTCCAGGCTTTACCCACAGTACCTTGCTCCTCATTATGCACATAGGCAAGCTAACACTGGACACAGTGCAAACAGTGTGGGCTGCGAATGGTGTGGGCAACCACCACACACTGGATGGACATACACACACTCCCACATCTATGACGGCACTGTGCAAATAGAAGCTCTTGGCAGCCCTGGCCACCTCACCAGTCCTGGGCACAGCACAGGCATGGCTATGGTACACGATACTGTTGGGGTCACTCCCCAGGGTGGTAAACAATGTCATACACCAGACCTGATACACACTCCACAGACATCAGAGAGGTTGGTATGATACAGCTAAAGGGAAGATTGTGGTTAACTTCAGGATTCCTATACGCCAGTGATCATAGCAACCTTTTGATATATGTGTGCCATATCGCCAGGTTTAGTGTGGCATTGCTACCGTATGCAGGGGCTGATATTGGGGGCTTCACACAGGGCTCGCCATCCTGCTGCTACAGGTGGCTTTGGATGATGGGGCCTGTGGGTGCAGGTGTGTCTGCCCCTGTTGGCTGCTACTCTGGGAAAAGGTTCCCAGCTCCAGTCCTGGTGTTCCACACACTATTCGGGTTTTCATGCTGTCCCTCATGTATATGCATGAGATACATCTGCATACCATGGAGGTGGCACATGGGACTGCAGCACAGGCATCTTTATTGGTGACAGCATGACACCTGCATGGTGTGTGTCCCTTCTGGACTGCATTAGGGAGACCATCCGGCATGACTGCACTTTATTTGTATTGTTTTTTAAACATTGGGGTTGCTAACCGGTACATGTGGTTCTCCTGCACTGAAGGGCTTGCCATATCTTTCTGTAGAAATTCAGTACGTCCCTATTAACCAGGAGAATTTGCTGCTTCTCATTATCGTTATTTTCTTTTGTCAGTGACTATTGAAATTCATTACATCAGCACAATTCTGCAGGACCGTGACTTTTGTGTCAAAGATTCAATTTGGGGCTGTGAGTAGCGGTATAATGCTATTTTTTTAAGAATAATCCATTTTAAGGTTCCTACTAAGCATTAAGTATTTTGAAATCCAGTTTTAATTATTTATTTTTTTAGTCCGTTGTTTTTAGCACATTAACTATGGTGTCCACATATACATTTACATAACTTATAGTTTATATATGGATTTTAATTTTTTTGGGACCTCAAGTTTTATGGCATCAGTTATTTATTCATCATTTTTAACCACTCTCCATACTTATTGTGATCCTGCCATCTAGCTTAATTTTATTCCATCTCATGTCCTATATGTTTGTATTGGGTTTTGATCTTCACGTCTAAGTTTAACTTATTGTATTTTCATTTGGGCATTCCACAGTCGATGCTTTGGCAATTTGCCCCTTTCAATTTCACCGTCTGAAGATTTGCTGTTGTGTGCGCGTTAAGTGAGTACGATCATGACCCTTGATTCACTCAACTCAGCTACCACAAAAAGTTTTTATATAGTTTAGCTTTTTATGTATATTCAATCAATTATCCGTTTTAACTCTTCTTATGCCCTGCGTCTTTATACAACACTGGTTTAAGAAGTCTGTGCACAATGTATTTATTTATACACAAGTTTGTACATGTTCCTCATCAGTTTGTTTTAAACATATCACATTTATAACTGTTTAGTGACCTTATCACAATTTAATCGTAATTGGTTATTAACAATTTGTATATATGTTTTTAATTATTTATTATCTTATTCCATATAATTTTTAACCTTTGACTATTGTATTATTTTGCAAGTGTTTGTTGATTTAATCATTTGATCACAGAATTATAAAATTTGGAAACGTTTTGATTAATGCTATCATCTCTATCTCTACCATGCCCGGTTAGCTTTAATTTTGTTTTATCAACATTTTTATTATCATTATTATTATTTTTATGCTTTCTTGTCAAGTTTTATGTAATTGTTTTTTTAATATCCTGTATTTATTTGTTTTATTTTTATAAGTTATATGACCCCCTGAGGAAGGCAACCTGCCGAAACGCGTTGGGGATACCAATAAAAGCGCTTGTGTCATCATTACTCTTGCTCTGTGTGTTTCCTGCTGCATTCTGCAAGAGCCGTTGCTCTCTTGTGCCTGCCTCTCCAGGAGGCATTGGATAATGGGGCCTGTGGGTGTGGGTTTGTCTGCCCCTGTTGGATGCTGCTTTACGGCAGAGGTTCCCAACTCTGGTCCTGGTGTGCCAAACACTGTTTGGGTTTTCATGCTGTCCCTCATGAATATGCATGTGATACATCTGCATACCATGGGGGCGGCGCATAGATATGCAGTACAGGCATCTTTATTAGAGGCAGCATGGAACCTGAATGGTGTTTGGCCCTCCAGGACTGCATTTGGGAGACTCTGCTGTAAGTAATGCACCTGTTTATGGTGTCTGTGCTCTGTAGGGTAAAATGTAGGTGTTTTGGGCATGTTTACGTCATCTGCAAAAAAGGTTCTGTCTGTATTAGCACGTTTTAGTAGTGGGTAAAATATAGGGACTGGGTTGGCAGGTACCATAGCTGGGACTTGAACCTGTGACCTTCTGCCTCCAAACACACTGGTTGTATGCACTGCACCACTGTGTTGCCACAGAGACAATGCATTCCCTGGTGATACCATGACTGTTTGTCCGGCAGGGCCTGTCTGTTGCAGTGCATGGCACCCACCTACACAGGGCTAGGCCATGGTCTGCTCTGGGCAGCTGCCACTGCCCCCCTCCACCACCAGTACCCCTCTGCCACCATGCTGACATGCCCTTCTGCTGGTGGTGTGCAGTCTCAATCCATCCAGTGTGCAGGTAGGCGGCTGCCTATGGTGTGTGTTCTGGGGTAGGGGTGCCTGCATAGACATCTGCGCTTCCCCCCAATACCGCCTGCCAATATTCTGTGCCCTTGCGGGTACCTGCTGGGTACTATCCCCTGTGACACTGTGATAAACACTCTCGTGCCCATGTTGGGCCCTCATCAGTTGCTGTCTGGCTGCTGTACAGTTTCAGCATTCCCAGGTGCCACCTAGGCATCTGCCTAGTCCACACTGTGTCCCAGCTGCACCACAGCATGTGCCGCCTGCAGCCCTCTGTATCCCCTTTCCCAGCATCTGTCCAGTTGCCTATTCCGACATGCCCGCCCTGCTGTTGTGGAACATATGCATGCCATAGGAAACCTGTCCAATGGAGAGGGAAACCCTGATCAGTGCTATTTCACTGTGGGATCATTCACCTTGTATGGGGACGGAGCGTAGACCCTTCCAAAATTCATATCTTTTTTTTGGAGCTTTCTTGGGAGTGTTTTTTGATGTTTCCCATTACTATCACTATTGCCCAGCTTGGTTATGTTTTTTGTATATTTTGTTGGGGTTCTTTTCAATGTTCATTTGTACTTTTGTTCCGTGCACATGTATCACACTTATCACTTTTTTGTAGGTTTCCCTGGTTTTGCTGTACATTGCTGACAGAAATGGTTTCTTTTCCCTTTAAATCAGCTCTAACGCGAGGTTTTCACTGGCGTTAGTTTTGGCCTCAGATTTCACATCGTTAGTGTGTGGGGAGCCTCTCCCCTCCCACTCTACACCCATTGACCCCTTCTCTCCGCCCCTGGGGAGCCTTCCTCCACCCTCTGGGAGCCTTTCCCCGCCTTCAGCGCTTGTTTGCGCCGCTGCGCGCGTCAGCGCGCGCTAAGCCACCTTTGTGCCCCGTAAAGCACCATTATCATGCGCTAAGGTACCTTAGCGTGTGATAATTGCACAGCGCGCACGTTAAGAAGGTTTAGTAAACATACCCCTAAGGGGTATGTTTACAAAGCAGCAGTAGCGGCCTCCATGCGATATCGGAGCCCCGGCCCCATTGAATTTAATGGGGCTATAGCTTCAATATCGCACGGAGGCCGCTACCGCTGCATTGTAAACATACTCATAAGTATATTCATTGATTTATTACCAGAATAACATTATTATAGAGGCACTCTTCGGCTCATTTAAATTAACTGCATAATGATGATGTTGAAGAATCTAACACAATTAAATAGAGTATTTTTTTAAGGGATTATTATCTTTTGCTGCTTAAATGCTTATGGTCAGATCCACTTTTTATTTAATACATGGTTCCAGTTCATGAACAATTTATGAACGGTAATAGATTAATATTTTGTCAAAGAGCCAGATTCTGATTGAGACCCTTGGTGGCTCATTCATATACATTTGTAGGGTTCTGACGTCGGAATGACATCATTACATCTGCGCAGGGTTTTAATTTTTGGTTTTGATGAACTGGAGATCAGGTACATTTGCAATATTTCCTCCCTGAATACAGAGTATTTGCCTCTATCTGACAGTGATTTTAAATTTGCTTACACCGTATAACAAAATACTATTTAGATACACAGCAAATTTATATTTCTAATAAGAGAAGGATGTCAGGCCTTTAATACACGGCATCACCACACAAGAATGAGATATGTGTAACCAAACACGCTGCATTGTTGATACTTCAGTTCATTTGGATATAGAAAAATTTACATTTCCAATAAGAGAAGAATGCCAGGCTTTTAATATACATCAAAACATGCTGCAGTGTAGACACTTTAGCTTATCCTTAGTTTGATCTAGTTTAATATATATTCTGAACATGGGTGTGCCTGGCATTTTTTGAAAATACAGAGATGACCTGTTTCTTTGGCCAACAGTTGTCCACCGTCAATTATTCAAGTTTCAGGGGTCTTCAATTCAAATTAAGTATTAATAAGGACCTGTGATTTCTTGAATGAATATGGCTGGTTGTAATTTCTAGAAAAGTTTGTTAATATGGTCCATTACCATTGGTTCTGTTGCCATTACAATATGGAACCTAACACTTTTTTAAGAAAGTCTACCCATAGGGGTATGTTTACTAAAGGGCGCTAACATCGCAGCGGCAGAAATAGCGCGCGATAAGATACGTTATCAGGCTATGAAGGTGCGTTATCATGTGATAACGTACTTTATCACATGATAACGCGCCTGCGGCGTTAAGGCACCCTAACGCCGTGAAATCCGGCGCTGAAGGGCGGAGGAAGGCTTCCCAGAGGGTGGAGAGAAGGGGTCAATGGGTGGAGATTGGGAGGGGAGAGGCTCCAGGCTCACTAACGCTGTGGAATCTGGGTCTGATCACTAACACCAGTGAAACCCTCGCGTTAAGGCACATTTGCAGGAAAGAGAAACCATTTCCATCAGCAATGTACAGCAAAGCCAGGGAAACCCCAAAAAAGTGATAGTTGTGATACATGTGCACGGAACAAAAGGGCAAATAAACATGGAAAATGACCTGAACAAAATTTAAAATCCCCATAACCAAGCTGGCCAATAGTGATATTAATGGGAAAAATAAAAAAACACTACTGAGAAAGCTCCAAAAAAAAGATATCATTATGCTCTGTCCCCCTACAAAGTGAATGATCCCACATTGAAATAGCGCTGATCAGGGTTTTCCCTTTTTATTGGACAGGTTTCTTATGGCATGCACATGTGCGGCAACAGCAGGGTGGGCATGTCGGAAAGGGCAACTGTACAGATGCTGGACAATGGGATACAGAGGGCTGCATGCGGCACATGCTGTGGTGCAGCCAGGGCACAGTGCGGACTAGGGAGATGCCTAGGTGGCACATAGGAATGCTGAAACTGTACAGCAGCCAGACAGCAACTGACGAGGGCCCAACATGGGCATGAGTGTGTTTCTCACAGTGTCACAGGGGATAGTACCCAGCAGGTACCCCCAAGGGCACAGAACATTGGCAGGCGGTGGTGGGGGGAAGCGTGGACGTCTATGCAGGCACCCCTACCCCAGATACTGCACCATAGGCAGCCGCCTACTGGCACACTGTTTGGCCTGAGACTGCGCGCCACCAGCACCACCAGCATAAGGGCATGTCAGCATGGTGGTGGAGGGGTACTGGTGGTGGAGGGGGCAGTAGCATCTGCCCACAGCAGACCATGGCCTAGCCCTGTTTAGGTGGGTGCCGTGCACTGCAACAGACAGGCTCTGTCTGATGAACAGTCATGGTATCCCAAGGGAATGAACTGTCCCTGGGGCAACAGTGTGGTGCAGTACACACAGCCACTGTGTTCAGGAGCAGAAGGTCACAGGTTCAAGCCCCAGCTGTGGCTCCTGCCAACCCAGTCCCCATATTTCACCCAGTACTAAACCATGATAATAAAGACAGGACCTTTGTTGCAGATAACATAAACTTGCCTGAAAAGAAATTGCAGATGTATCACAAAAAGGTTTAGTAATTGAAAACTTGTATCTAATATGATTCAAAATCAGTAGCCAATAGAGCTCCATAAGAGTTGGTATAATATGCTCTGCATGGGATCTGTTCAATAACACATGAGCAGTGGCATTTGTGCTTACTGCAGGGCCTACACAAAAGTATAATACAAAAATCAAAATGAGGGAAAATTAAAACCTGAAAAATCATCCAAAAGTCTAAATCCTCCAAGATCAGGTGTAAATGTTACAATGTCCAAATTTTATGAAAATTGGGATGCACTATCTCATTTAACAGAAGGGTGCACAGTTTAACTGTGAATCAATTTTCATCCCTAGATATATAACCTTAGAACTCAATGGGAGCATAACATCTCTAACACTAACTATGGTAGGTCAATCCATGTCAGAGTTCTGAGATTCTATCATTGCTTTTGTCTTCTTAATATTAATCATCAAATAATGCTGGGCTAGCCATGAGCACACAGCCTGAAAACAGTTGGCTATAACTGTTGACCTAGTATGGAAATCAGAATGTCTACAGCATAAATATAGAAAATACACCAAAGCTTCTCAATAATGAACATAATGACTGAATATATAAATTAAACAATAAGGCCAAAAAGGCAGATCCTTGAGGAAAGCCATACTTGATGTCAAACTAAGCTAACACTTTATGCTTACATTCATGCAAATAAGAAGTAAACCATGCTAATACCGTAGTAGCTACCACAAATGACTCTAATCACTGTAGAAGTAAGGCATGATCCACAGAGTCAAACGCTGAGGCAATGTCAATAAAGATCAACAAATAAGCTGTCCCGGCCACATTGAGATCCCTAAATAGCTCGTAAGACAATGAAATCATTATGGTCTCAGCACCATGCCCCCTCCTAAAGCCATAGTACTGAAGATCCAACAATGCTTGATTATCCACAAAGTTTTGCAATTGAGCAAGCACAACACATTCAGTGACCAATCTCAAGCTATGGAAGGCTAGAGATTGGTCACAAAGAATTCAAATATGTAGGACTCAATTGGGCTTTTTTAATATTGACCATATACTAGCCGCCTTCAATTCAGATGGCATCTCATCCCTAATCATGGAACAAGTTTACCTAAATAGGAAGACAAGGAACAACAAATCACATGTGGCCGAATAAGATGAAACTAGACTAGACAGGGTATTATTTCAACAGCTGGGGCCCTGTAGATGGCATGGGAATAGCTAGTTGGTTTTTTAAAGCAGCCATTTTGGAATGAAAATTCCTTCCTAATTGCTTGGGATGTAATAATGATTCATGAAACTGAGATGAAAATTCATAAGTAAAAGTCTGTACCAGACTAAACTCCCTTGGGCAATTAAGATAACTTTGAAATTTATCAGTAAAATATGATTTCTTCACAAAGATGAAAAATTGCTAATATTCCAACAAGACTGACTGATAGAAGCCCTTATTAACCTCACTAGGGGATATGTTTACTAAACCGTCTTAATGTCGCAGTGGTGGTATTATCTCGTGATAAGTGACGTCATTGCACGATAACGCGGCGGCGGCGTTAAGGCACACTAACGCTGTGAAATCCGGGTCTGAAGGGTGGAGTAAGGCTTCTCAGAGGGTGGAGAGAAGGTGTCAATGGGCAGAGAGTGGGCGGGGAGAGGCTCCAGGCACACTAACACTGTGAAATCCGGGTCTGAACACTAACGCCAGTGAAACCCTCGCGTTAGGCACATTTGCAGGAAAGAGAAACCATTTCAGTCAGCAATGTGCAACAAAGGCAGGGAAACCCAAAAAAGTGATAGTTGTGATACATGTTCAGGAACCAAAAAGGCAAATAAACATATAAAATGACCAGAACCACATTTAAAATCCCAATAACCAAGCTGGCCAATAGTGATATTAATGATAAACATAAAGCAAAACTACTGACAAAGCGTAAAAATTAAGATATCATGTCTGTCCCCCCTACAAAATGAATGATCCCACATTGAAATAGCACCGATCAGGGATTCTGTCATTTAGATTGGGCAGGTTTGTGATGGCGTGCACATGTGCAGCAACAGCAGAGTGGGCACATAGGCAAGGGCAACTGTATTGATGCTGTAAATGGGATACAGGGGGCTGCAGGCGGCACATGCTGTGGTCCAGCTGGGCCATAGTGCGGACTAGGCAGATGCCTAGGTGGCACATAGGAATGCCGAAACTGTAAAGCAGCAAGACAGCAACTGACAAGGGTCCAACATGGGCACGAGTGTGTGTCCCACAGTGTCATAGGGGATATTACTCAGCAGGTACCCCCAAGGGCACATAACATTGGCAGGCGGTGCCGGGGGAAAGCGCGCATGTCCATGTAGGCACCCCTACCCGAGAACCCACACCATAGGCAGCTGCCTACCGGCACACTGGATGGCCTGGGACTGTGCACCACCAGCACCACCGGCATAATGGCATGGCAGCATGGTGGCAGAGGGGTGCTGGTGGCGGAGGGGGCAGTGGCATCTGCCCAAAGCAGACCATGGCCAAGCCCCGTTTAGGTGGGTGCCATGCACTGCAACAGACAGGGTCTGTCTGACGAACAGTCATGGTATCCCCAGGGAATGATGAAGTACACACAGCCAGTGTGTTCAGGAGCAGAAGGTCACAAGTTCAACTCCCAGCTGTGGCTCCTGCCAACCCCGTCCCCATATTTTACCCAGTACTAAGCCGTGGTAATAAAGACGGAACCTTTATTGCAGATAAAATAAACATGCCTGAATCACCTATATTTTACCCTACAGAGCATAGACACCATAAACGTGCAATCCCTAGAGCAGAGTTTCCCAACTGCAGTCCTGGAGGGCCTAACACCATTCAGGTTTCATACTGTCCCTAATAAATATGCCTGTGCTGCATTTGAATGCGCTGCCCCCATCGTATGCAAATGTATCTCATGCATCTTCATTAGGGACAGCATGAAAACCTGAACAGTGTTTGGGTCCTACAGGACCGGAGTTGGGAACCTCTGCCCTAGAGCAGCAGCCAACAGGGGAATAAACACCCACACCCACAGGCTCCACTATCCAAAGCCTCATGGAGAGTCAGGCTGTTGGGCCCTGCGCGGAGCAGCATCTCCCACTATTGGCACCTGCATACCTTAGCAATGCTGTCCTAAACTTGGGAACAGGTTCCACATATATCAAAAGGTTGCTATAATTTTTTTTTTTTTAATTTTTTATTTATGCAAGTTTTTCAAAAACAAATACAAGAAAGCTTACAAACAGCATTCCTTGAAGAAAAAGGAAGATAAATCAGAAATTATACATCAATAATAAACCATCAAGGTAACGTCCCTCAAGAGAACAAAAAAGAAATACCTTCCACACTAGCCCACAAATTAGAAAAAAGGGGGTGGAGATATTAACAATAGCAAACAATATCGTGACATGTAGTGCAAGCTATCCAACCATGACAGTACTATTAAGTGAGATCAAGTGAGGGGGTAACAGAGAGCTCCAAGCGCCTAGCATTAATGAATGCTGTAAGCTGGGAGGGATCATAAAAGATATAGGAAACCGCTTTATATTTAACCAAACACTTACATAGATATTTAAGAAAACAAACCCCTCCCAACTGGAGGATACCAGGTCGTAACAAGAGAAATTCTCGCCTACGTCTCTGAGTATCCCTAGCCAAATCTGGAAATACTCTCACCGTTAACCCTTTAAAAGGCAGGTTTCTCTTCCTGAAGAAGAGCCTCAACACCCACTCTCTATCAGATAACAATGCAAAAGTTACCAATAATGTAGAAGGAACAGGAGTCTCATCTACAGACTTTTCCAATAATTCAGTTACATTTAAAGTATTACAGTGCATTAAATCAACCCCCTCCTGAGCCACTGCTGTGGTCAATTTACCTTTCGGCAAATAGTAAGCCCTCACCAAGGGGGGAAGTAATTCAGAAGATACCCCCAACACTTCACTTAAATATTGCTTAAACATTTCACTAGGAGATACTGAAGAGATTCTAGGAAAATTAATTAATCGCAAATTATTCATTCTAGAGAGATTGTCCAAGTGTTCCAACTTAACTTGAATAGATGAAAAATTCTTCTGATAAGCATCCGACTTAGCTTCCACTCCTTCCAACTTTTGATGCAACTCAACCACTTCTGGTTGCAGACTATTCACTCGCTGTTCCAAACATTCCATAGCAGTAGATTCAGTAACCACTTTCTGCTCCAAAGAAGTCACCCGCGGGACCAAAGCCTCCCCAAGAAGAAGAATCGCCTGCCAGATCGACTCCAATGTAAAACTCTCCGGTCTCGGTAGAGAAAAAGGTAAACCCGAGGCAATTCTTAAGTCACCAGTATCCATTCCTGCATTAGGCGCCTGCTCTCGGTCCACCACAGGCACCCCTGTGGACTCACCCTTACTCGGCACCGCTGGAGATATCGATGATAACACTGCAGGAATATCATTTCTGCAGGGCAACCGCACCTCTAGTCCTGGCCCACTCAAGCTAATAGCTTCCTCCATCTTCGGGTGGGAGCCAAGCTCCAGGAACCCCTCTGGAAGGGTCAAGGCACGGGAAACCTTCGGCGCAGGACTCACAGGAGAGAGAGATAGACCCGAAGTAAACGCCGAGCCACCCGACTCCGGCGATATCACAGCTCGGGATTCCTCTCCTGGATCTGTCACAGCCCGGCTCGAGCGCAATACGAAAGAATCCATCGGACCAGAGGTAATCGGTGTAGAGGCTGAAGGGGATTGAGAAGGCAAAGTCCCCCCCTTGCCCTTACGCTTCCTTCCCATTCAACAGAGGTAAGGAAAAACGCTCTCACACGGCAACGGTAGCTGCAGCCATCAAGGTTGCTATAATTAATGTCAGCTAACAAATCCTAAGTTAACACAATTTGTTGATAGAGATTCATCATAGCAACCTTTCTGACATCTGTGGAGTGTGTTTCAGTTATTGATTCTGACTTACTACCCCGGGGAATGACCCTAACAGTATTGAGTACCATAGCAATGCCCGCACTGTGCCCAGGACTGGTGTGGCGGCCAGGGTTGCCACAAACCTCTATATTTGCACAATGCTGGCATAGTTGTGGGAGTGTGTGTCTGTCTATCCAGTGTGTTGTGGCTGCCTACACCTTATTGAGCCCACATTGCTTGCACTGTTTCCAGTGTTAGCCTGCCAATGTGCATAATGAGGAGCAAGGTACTGTGGGTATGGCCCGGACAGGGTGGCATGGGCAGGATGCATTTGCAATGGCTGGGACATTGTAGTGCCTGACCATCACCTGCACGGACAGGGTGGCCACAGCATGTCATGCTGGGAGGTCGCTCTCATCCTGACTGAGCAGTGACCACGGCATGGCTAGGTTCCCCCATAGTGCTATACAATATTTTTTTCAAGTGATATTTATGGGTTCACTTTTCTGGGGCCCAATCACTGACATACCTGTGTGGTGTGTGTGCTGACATCCCAGTTTTGGGTGCATACCGTTCCTCCAGGAACATGCACTATGTACTAGCTAGCAGAGTGTCTGCAGTTAGCATTTGTAGGGCTGCACCACATTGCAGGGTGAAGCAGGTGCGCACTGACTGTCCTCTGCTGGTGAATGTCAGATCGTAGTGGGGGGCAGCTGAGCTAACTGGGCCCCACTAGCTATCTGCAGTGGCCCTGTCCTGCATTGCAGCTCTTCATGCTTGCCTCTCCTGTATCTGCTCTGCATGGCACTGCTGTCCTCTGTCCTCCTGTCATAGCACTTATCCTGCCACCTCTACCTCCTCTGGTGGACACGTATCCCCATCCTCTGCCACACACTGTCATTGTTGCACTGTACATTACCATCACCCTGTACATCGGTACAGCTGCCCCCAATATGTTTGTCCACTTTACCTGTTGCCACATGGGCTGCACGCAGATTTGGCTGGTCCATGAGCTCCGTCATCTACTTCCTTCCATCACTTGTTCATTGCCTTTCCTTGGTGCTCTGTGCAGTGTTATGGTTACATCTGTGTTTGAGCCATACATTTCATGCTTGTGACCTTGGGGCACCTTTGTGCCCCTGGGCACCATCTCCTGTGTCACCTTAGCATCCCTGGGGCATCTTTCGCAGCACCTTAGGTTTGGCTAGCTTATGGGGTGCCTTATATGCTGCCTTGGAGGGTGCCAACCTTTCCTGCCACCCTCTGGGGCACATTATGACCTGCCTTGGATGACGTGGTGCTTTATGATATGCCTTATGGTGCGTCCTAAAAGGTGCATTAGGTTGCGGCACTGGGGTGAGGCTTTTTTGGCTGGCAGTGCAGATTGTTGGGATGTGTCTGACTGTTACAAGCAGGAAAAGGGATTGCCTCAGACAGCCTTTTAACTGAGCTCACTGAGGGACTGAACTCATGACCACCGTATCAGCAGTCAATGTATTAACCAGTGTGCTACACCTCTGTTGTTGTGATTATAGGTCAGCGCACCTAATTAAGGCTAACACGCATTAACGTGCCACGGCTCCCTCTATCGCGTGATAATGGACTTTATTGCGCGATAACCCGAAATGCTACCTTAAGACCGGAACGCCCACTACCTTATATGGCATTCGTCACAGTAAGACTGCAACCAATGCCGGTAACATTAAGACGGTTTAGTAAACATACCCCTAAGACATCTGCACCATTTTCTTTTAAGTTGTCTTAAATGTTGCTTTTTTTTCCTGAACATCTTAATTAAACTAGAAGGCTACATAGACACACTGATTAATCTTTGGTATATCTTTAGCACCTGCAATTTTAGAAATTGCCTAATTTCATAGCTGCACACCCTGGCTAGGATCATCAAAACTCCCTGCTTCAAAAACATTTAAAACATCTCCCTATAATGCATATTTATTACATTTAGCAAAACAGCGAATCATGCCTTTCTCCTCAGATCCCAAATAATCTGATACAAACAAAGATTATTTAACAGGTTCTTTTCTATCACTTTATCATTTCAGTCAAAGAGGTTTACATTGTAACTTAGGGGTATGTTTACTAAACAGCGCTAATGTCGCAGCTGCGACGTTATCGCATGATACGTGACATTAATAATGATGCATTACCATGCGAGAACGTCACATATCACACGATAACGTCTCCAGCAGCGTTAAGGTGCGCAGAGGGTGGAGTACGGCTCTCCAGAAGCCGGAGTAAGGATCCCCAGGGGTGGAGATAAGGGGTCAATGGGCGGAGAGTGGGCGGGGAGAGGCTCCATGCACACTAACGCCGTGAAATGAAGGTCTGAAAATTAGCCAGTGAAAACCTCGCGCTAGATGCACATTTGCAGGTGAGAGAAACCATTTCAGTTAGCAATGTACAGCAAAGCCAGGGAAACCAAGAAAAGTGATAGTAGTGATGCATGTGCAGCAGCAGCATAGTGGCCAAGTACAAAGGGCATGACGGCGAGGCTGCAAATGGGGTACAGGGGGCTAAAGGCGGGACATGCAGTGGGGCAGCTGGGGCACAGGGTGGACTAGGCAGATGCCTAGGTGGCACATAGGAACACAGAAACTGCAAATCAGCAAGCCAGCAACTGACCAAGGTCAAACATGGCCACGAGTGTGTGTCCCACAGTGTCCCAGGGGACATCACCCAGCAGGTACCCCAAAGGTCACATAGCAGTGACAAGTGGTGCCGGGGGGAAGCGCGGATGTCTATGTAGGCACCCCTACCCCAGATCCCACACCATAGGCAGCCGCCTACTGGCACAGTGGATGGCCTGGGATTGCGCATCACCAGCATAAGGGCATGTCAGCATAGTGGCGGAGGGGGCAGTGGCCTCTGCCCACAACACACCAAGGCCAAGCCCTGTTCAGGTGGGTGCCGTGCACTGCAACAGACAAGGTCTGTCTGACAAACATTCATGGTATCCCCAGGGAATGATGTGCCTCTGTGATAACAGTTTGGGGCAGTACACACAGCCAGTATATTAAGACCAGGTCCCCACATTTTGTATGCACAGGGATTGAACCGCACTTGTAAAATTCGTGAGATGGCTATTAAATCGGGAACCTTAAAACCGGCATCTGGGCGCGCTCTGTCACAAGAAGCTGCTCCTGAACTGGAAACCTCCAGTTCAGGAGCAGCTTCTTGCGACAGAGCGCACCCAGAATGAGGTTCTAATGCCTGCACGCATGCGCTAGCGTTTTTTTAGTAAAGCACGGTGCCGCTGAGCCATCGATGCCGGTTTTAAGGTTCCCGATTTAATAGCCATCTCACGAATTTTACAAGTGCGGTTCAATCCCTGTGCATACAATATATGCAATGATATAGCTCCCAATAAGGTGGTCAGTATAAGGTGAGCCAACCCCTGAGGAAGATTTTATCGAAACACGGCCTGTGTCGGGTCACGTCTCCTCCTTTTTTCATATATGGAACAATAAAGTATTGGTGAGAACCTACACCTGCCTACATCTTTTGTACTGTTTGCTCCACCCCCATTGTATGCATATTCATTAGGGACAGCATGAAAACTTGAACCGTGTTTGACCCACTAGGACCGGAGTTGGGAACCTCTGCCCTAGAGCAGTGGCCAACAGGGGCACAAACACCCACAACCACACCCACAGGCTCCACTATCCAGCAGCTCATGGAGAGTCAGGCTGTTGGGCCCTGCGTGGAGCAGCATCTACCAATACTAGCACATGCATACCTTAGCAATGCCATCTTAAACGTGGAAACATGTTCCACATATATCAAAAGGTTGCTATGAATAATGTCAGATAACAAATCTTAAGTTAAACACAATTTGTTGACAGAGATTCATCATAGCAACCTTTCTGATATCTGTGGAGTGTGTTTCAGGTTTTGTTTCTGACACTGTTTAACACTCCGGGGAGTGACCCTAACAGTATTGAGTACCATAGCAATACCTGCACTGTGCCCAGGACTGGTATGGCGACCAGGGCTGCCAACCACATCTATATTTGCACAATGCTGAAATAGGTGTGGGAGTGTGCATATGTCTATCCAGTGTTATGTGGCTGCCTACACCTTACTGAGCCCACAATGCTTGCACTGTTACCAGTGTTAGCCTGCCAATGTGCATAATGAGGAGCAAGGTACTGTGGGTATGGCATGGACATGGCGGCCTGAGCAGGATGCATCTGCACAGGGCATAGGGCAATGGCTGGGACATTGTAGTGTCCGGCCACCACCTGCACGTACAGGGTAGCCACAGAATGTCATGTTGGGAGGTCACTCTCACCCTGACTGAGCAGTGACCACGGCATGGCTAGGTTCCCCCATAGTGCTATGCAGTATTTCTCTCAAGTAATACTTGTGGGTTTTTTTTTCTGGAGCCCCATCGCTGATATACCTGCTTGGTGTGTGTGCTCACATCCCATTTTTGGGTGCACACAGTTTCTCCAGGAAGATGCACTATGTACTAGCTAGCAGATTGTCTGCAGTTAGCATGTGTATGTCTGGAACACCTTGCAGGGTGCAGCAGGTGGTGAATGTCAGATAGGGGTGGGTGGCAGCTGAGCTTTTCCAGGTCTACTGCCCTACGGACAGATCTGCATTGACTGCCCTGTAGGGTTGCCCATTCCCGAGCAGCACTGGGGTTGATGGACACCTCTACTGCCACCATTGCAGAGATGTAGAATGTGGATCCCTTGGTGGGGGTTCCTGTCCACTACCCTGATCAACAGAGGGTGGGTTGGGTGGTGCTACATAATCTGCTTTGCGTCCAAACACCACCCTTCACTTATAACACGTGACCATGGCATCCACACAGGGTATGCACTATTCTGGGTGCATCATAGTCCACAAGGGCTAGACGTGACTGGGAAATACAGATGGACACAGGTGTATCCTAAGTGTGTCTGCAGGGACTACCCATCACACAGTGGCGCTGATGGGGACCTGCAGCGCAGCGGTCCTCAGCCAAGCCAGGTGCTGCGGACCTGGTGCTGGGTGTCCCACCTCGCCCTCAGGGTGAGCACAGGAACCGCACAGTGTCATGGTCTGTAGCTACTCTGTGCCAGTAACACACATGGTCAGTTCCCCATACCAGGCCGTGGTGCTATAGAGGCGCATACCCCATCTTGTGATCAGACGTAGGCTGCTGATCTGCATGTGTAGTGCATCATGGATACGGGTGGATTTACTCTATTCTGGTAACCACAACAGGCAGTTTGTGTGGTGACCTGCAGGCCTTCTGTAGCCAGCCAGTGGTGTGTTAGACATTGTAGAGATGTAGCCCACTGGTTACTTCAATGATTGCAAAGGCAGCGGTCATGGGTTTGATCCCACAGTGGTGTCATTTATTAAGGCTGTCTGAGGCATTTCATTTTAATTTAAATCAGTGCTGCCAGCAAAAACACCCTCACAGTGTCGTAGCCTAAGGTGCCTCATAAGGCGCTCTATAGGGCACCCTATAAGGCGCCCTATAGGGCACATTATAAGGTGCCTTGGCAGACAGGGCTCTTTATAATGTGCCCTATGGAGTGCCTTATAGGATGCCTTATGCGGCACCTTAGGTTATGGCACTGTAAGGGTGTTTTTGCTGGCAGCACTGATTTAAATTAAAAAAGGAAATGCCTTAGACAGCACTGATTTAATTTAAAAGGAAATGCCTCAGACAGCCTTCTTACAAACCCATGTGGAATCAAACCCATAACCTCTACCTCCACAGTCATTGCAGTAACCAGTGGGCTACATCTTTATTGCTTCTAGTACTGCGCTGGCATGAACTTAGGGTTAACGCGCGTTAACGTGCCACGGCGCCCACTATCATGAGATACAGATTCTTGCTACCTTGCCGCCGGAACGCCCACTCCTTATATGGCATTCTTCACATTATCTCTGCAACTAGCGCCGGTAACATTAGGATGGTTTAGTAAACATACCCCTTAAACTTGGTAATGTACATTAAACAGGGGTATTGTTAACTTGGATTTTTTCCGAGGCAATGGAGGGTTGAATGACTTGCCCAAGGTGTGCTAGTGGGAACTGAGCCCTGGTCTCCTGGTTACCCAGCCAGTGCTCTGACCATGTAACTGGTAATAGACTTACAAAAGAAGAAAGATTATGGAAAGTCATTACTGCACTGGTTGTACTGTGTTTCTAATAAAAATTTGTTATCTGTAAACCGCGCTGATACCAAAAAGCGCGGTATATAAAAACTGTAAAATAAATAAATAAAATAATAAATAAAATAAAAATGATTTGCAACTAAAATGCGTCCCTTATTATGTACTGGCTACCTGACTAGCTCACAAAAATTCAGCTAATTCATGGCTGATTCAGTTATTTTTGCATCTTCTTTTTTTGGTCCTTGTTCTCTTACCCTTTGATGCTTCCACTTGTCCCTCCTCACTCTGCTGGCACCATTGTCTTTTCCCCACAATAACACTAGTACGATGCTAGAGGAGACAAAAAACATACTTTCAGGTTTTTCCAGAAGCATTCAGTCATGCTAGTGCACCACACCAGCCACAGGTAAAAATCCCATGAAAATGTAGCAACTGCTCTTCACATCGACTCATCGTTTCTCAGATGAGGCCCCATTGCTCTTCATGTGCCACCCATCCAAAATCAGCAAATTACATCTTGCTATTTTCTTGTGGTGAAGGAGTCAAAGTTAGACAAACAGATAGATATGACCAGAACATAAAGCATTTCTCTTCTTTCTGTCTTAAAAAGACACCTAAAAGGGATAGACCTTTGTACACATTTTGATCTGAGGAGAAAATAGTGTATGTACAGTATATGGACATTTTAAAAATTATGCATGAAGGGATCTTTGGACTCTTTTACTGGAGTCTGTGCTCCTCCTAGCAGAGGACATGGGGTGATTGGTGGTGTAGTAAGAGGACTGAACCATTTGCTGTGGTGTTCCTTTCCAAGAGTAGCCATGGTAGTATAGTTCAGGGGATGGGTCTGTGCAGCTCAAGAAGATTCTGGTAAAAGGATTTGGAACTAGGAGAAGGAGAAATTCAATCTCCTGTCCCTGATCCCGAGAGAGGAGTTGGAGAGGAAGGTAGTAAGCCTCCTGATTTTTAGTTCCTCCAGTAAATGCAAAGGGCCATGCAATCCTATGCTTGTGGTAGTAAATTTGGATTTTTCCTACAAGTAGTTGCTCCTGAGGGGTCAAGCAGTGGAACTGGGAATATTCCTGTTCTTGGGAGTAAATCTCTCACTCTAAGTTAGTTTTTAATAGGAACACAGGACCTTGATCTAAATTTCAGAAATGAACAAAGATTTTCACAGAAGGAGGAAGAAGTATATATCAGGTACTGATCTTGAGGTGCCCAGCAGTATGGAATGTACAAAGGAGCAATGGAAGAAAGCTGCCCAACTGATGCATTATCCAGGAGTCCAAACATTTCCAAAGGAGGAAAGGCAAAAGGAAGGAAAGTGGAGAGATTCAAGCATTTGGAGAAAGAAGGACAATGATGGTCCTTGTGGAGTCAGGGAACCCTGCGCCAAGTCAAAGGGAACCTGAAGCCTAGGAAAGGAAAGGATGGTATCCCAGGAGAACACGCAAACGAGGTCAGAAATTCTTTTTCTGGTTTGTAACTGTACCTTTTGAAACTGCAACCAAAATTATTACTATGATGTAGTTTTGCTTTGAAGAAACTTTTGTAAAGTAATGATTTAAATTTTGGAATGTAGAAATTGTTTTTTTGGAGATACATCCTTTGTTGCAAGAGTTTGCAAGAGTTCTATGAGACATGGACCTGGTATCAAGTGAGTACCCTGTTTTTGTCTAGCTGCAGGGTTGATGCAAGGTTTAGTCTCCCTAGTCCCTTGCCCATCCCTTAGTTAACTTTTATGTCCCTTGAATACTCTCACACCACCCAAAGGTTTGATATAATTGATAATTAAAACAATTATGATCACTCCAATACACCCTCTCCTAAAACGGTCTTCTAAAAATGCGTAAAAGTGTGAACCAATGGTTCTATGAGTTTGTGTGGCTGTCAAGTTCTACTGCTTTGATTGAAGCTGCTATTTGCCACCCCACGGAAACTGCTGACCCAGGTAACTGCCTAGTTTGCCTAATGGTTAAGCTGGCCCTGTGTAGCTGGCAGGAGAGCTACATATGTAAACAGCTTTTCCTTCTTGACAAAAGAAATGCAAATAAGTAGGTGGTTTTATATATTTAAATCTTTTTTATTGAAAAAGTAAAAAGTAAAATACATTTTCAAATGAATAAGCATTAAAGAAAATAACAGTCCACATCTAGGGGAGCGGCCATTATAAACAAGGAAAAATAATAAAATTATACGATACAAATATTGAATCCAGAAAATGGAAGGAACTGCATACCCACAATTTATAGAAAAAAACTCTAATTACATTGCATACTGAAATACATGGCAATCAAACACTAAAGAGAAGGAACCTGGTTTGTAATAAATGATTCTAGGGAGGAGGTTTCAGAAAAAACGTACTTGGTGCCCCCGAATGTAACAGCACACTTACAGGGAAATTTAAGAAAGAAGGTTGCACCAAGTGCCAAGACGCGTGGCTTTAACAACAAAAAAGCCCTACGTCGAAGCTGCATTTGCCTAGATACATCAGGAAAAATGTTAACCTTCCCCCCACAAAATACTGCATTCTTATTGGCAAAATATAAACAAACAGCTTGCTTGTCAGCCTCAGACACAAAAGATACAAGCAACGTAGCACGAGAAGAAATAATATCACGAGATGATTCTATAAACTCAGAAACATTTAAGGAATCCACCGGTCCTTTAGAGGAATCCAGTCCAGGAGATACCCCAGACACAGGAAGGTAGTATAACGTTTTTATAACCGGTTTCACATTATCAGCATACCCCAGCACTTCAGTCAAATACTTACCAAATAAAATCTGGGGAGATAATAAACGAGTATAAGGGAAATTTAGACAGCGAATATTCGTTGCCCTTAGGGAATTCTCCAACAATTCCTGCTGAGCATGCAAAGTTATACTGTCTTTCATAAAGGAAACAGATGATTTTTGCAAAGACACAAACTGGCCTTCCAGTTTCTGACATTTAACATCCAAAGCTGCAATTTGAGAATCATGTTGAGCTAACTTGGCAACAAAGCCTCTCGAAAACTCAGAGAATTGAGAGGCTACAGATGCCAAGGAAGCAATAGAAGACTCTATGCGTGAGAGGACAGACCAAACATCAGCCAATGAAACATTTTGAATATCCACAGTACCAGGAGGACCTTCCGAATGCACCATAACACAGTCTAACGGGAGCTGAAGAGCCTGTGGCAGCGGAACTACCAGTGGCTCACAGTCACTCTGTAATGGGACAGGACAAGATAAAGAGTCTCCATCCCATACCTGAGCATCCCCCGTTGGAGAAGATGTTGAAGGGTCGATGCAATCCAATTCAGTAAGCAGGGCAGAGCTTGAAAACCCCAAAGAGGAACGGTCTAGGATGGGAGAAGAGTTAGTAGCACCACTAGAATCTTCTTTCTCCAGGTTTACCGAGACCACATGCTTATCCATAGGCCCCACGATTTTAACAACCTTAGAGGGATTCACAGTACTTACATTGAGATGACGTCTTCTCCGTTTGCCCATACCCAGGCCACCACCTCTAGACCACCTCGAGAGCCGAAGGAGCGCATAAGGAGCAGAACATGCCCCTTTAAACGCGCCCCTTCAAAGCGCGACCGCTACCGCATGACCGCGGAGCAGACTAGATCTTATACCCCGTAGATGGCGTCGGGGCGAGGCACCGGGTGAATGCAAGTCCTACAGGTGCCTGGAAGGATCACAAAGCACTCAGAGCACAGACCGGGCAGAAATTCCTCCTCTCACACTCCCGTCTGTAGCAGGAACCACTCAGAATTCAAACCCCCAGCAGCTGACGTCGGGGTGAGGCACCGGGTGAATGCAAGTCCTACAGGTGCCTGGAAGGATCACAAAGCACTCGGAGCACAGACCGGGCAGAAATTCCTCCTCTCACACTCCCGTCTGTAGCAGGAACCGCTCAGAATTTAAACCCCCAGCAGCTGACGTCGGGGTGAGGCACCGGGTGAATGCAAGTCCTACAGGTGCCTGGAAGGATCACAAAGCACTCGGAGCACAGACCGGGCAGAAATTCCTCCTCTCACACTCCCGTCTGTAGCAGGAACCGCTCAGAATTTAAACCCCCAGCAGCTGACGTCGGGGTGAGGCACCGGGTGAATGCAAGTCCTACAGGTGCCTGGAAGGATCACAAAGCACTCGGAGCACAGACCGGGCAGAAATTCCTCCTCTCACACTCCCGTCTGTAGCAGGAACCGCTCAGAATTCAAACCCCCAGCAGCTGACATCGGGGTGAGGCACCGGGTGAATGCAAGTCCTACAGGTGCCTGGAAGGATCACAAAGCACTCAGAGCACAGACCGGGCAGTAATTCCTCCTCTCACACTCCCGTCTGTAGCAGGAACCGCTCAGAATTCAAACCCCCAGCAGCTGACGTCGGGGTGAGGCACCGGGTGAATGCAAGTCCTACAGGTGCCTGGAAGGATCACAAAGCACTCGGAGCACAGACCGGGCAGAAATTCCTCCTCTCACACTCCCGTCTGTAGCAGGAACCGCTCAGAATTTAAACCCCCAGCAGCTGACGTCGGAGTGAGGCACCAGGTGAATGCAAGTCCTACAGGTGTCTGGAAGGATCACAAAGCACTCGGAGCACAGACCGGGCAGAAATTCCTCCTCTCACGCTCCCCGGTGGTTTTAATTCATATGCTATTCACACATTCTCAAAGAGAAAGTACTTCTATGGGTAAAGTTTGTGTTTTAAAACCACTTGCATATAATTTGCAGCTACACAGGTTGTTTGAGAATTGCTCTCATTATGGCCTAGTCTCTTGTCAAATTGCCACAATTTTGATAAAATCATGGATGTGCTGTCAGTTTCATGTTAAAGGTCTCGTGCCACTTCTCCACCATTTGGTAAGATACCACAGAGTGGATTTTCTGCAGGATAAAGCCACTAAATTTAGCTCCTGTAAAAATAGGTTGTCTGGAAGCATTCCTAGCATGGGGGCAGGTGGGAGAACTAGAAAGTGCTGCTATTACTACTACTACTGAGCATTTGTATAGCGCTACAAGATGTACACAGTGCTATGGTCCCTGCTCATCAGAACTTACAATCTAGTCAAGACAGACAACACGGTAGTTGTAGACACGGTATACATCTAGGGGGAATGGTAAAGAAACACAAAGGAGACCAGGTGAGTCAAGATCCGAAAGTGGCAGCGAAGAGGTGAGTTTCCAGCCTGGATTTGAAAAGGGCCAGGGAAGGCTTTAGCTTACTAGTGCAAATTTTCAGGACTCTGGCATGGGGGCGTACCCTAATAGTTAGAGTAGTAGAACAAGACTCAAGGAAGCCTGGTTCAAATTCCACTTCTGCTCCTTGTGATCTTGGGCAAGTCACTTAACTCTCACGTGCAAACTTTTTTATTTATGAAATTTCAATATGTTGCAATAAGCAGCAAGAGAAGAAAACTCATTATCTTATACATACCAACCATATATAAGGAAAACAAAAACACAAAAGTAAAAATACAAGAAATAGTGAGAAAAGTCCAAACTTAGATAGTAAGCCCTCTAGGGACAGAAAAATACCTACTGTACCTGTCCATAATTAACCTTGAATTCTAAGAAAGGCATGAGCTAAGCTAAATTTAGCTTCCGAACATGGGCCCATCAAAGTTCATACTGAATTTCCGAGGTTTAGATTGGCCCCCAAAATGAAGGGTCATTTTCAGCTTCAAACTATTGAGGGTGAAAATGTGCCTGGGATCGCCTAATAAATATAATTACTTATCTTAATACTCTAGGAATGGACGAAAAAGCACCCTTCAGTGTTCATAAAATAATTTATGAGCTCCTGGGAGCCTTTCAAAGCTTCTTCCAGTACATCACAAGAAAAAATATGAAACTGTAGAGAAATTAAATCAAAATTGGTTAAGGACTTCAAAGCAATGAAAGCAAGCAATGTCAAAAGATAAATTTCATTCAGGTGAATGAATACATCTATGAATCTCCACCAATTCTTACTTGAGAGACCTAATGTTTCAGGTACCAGCTTGGATTCTAAGCTCTCCAGAGACAGCGAAATAGCTACTGTATTTGAATGTAACTTGTCTTTAGCTACTATTGAACAAGCGTGAACTAAATCTAAATAAATGAATAAAAAATATATTGCACAGTTACAAAATATCATCACACTTTTCTACATGATACAGTGTTTTATAAAGTAGTGGGGTTTTAAGGAATTCGTGTGACATAAGGGTCTATATTTTGAATGCTGAGGCACCTCTTACAACAGTAAAAATAGTTAACCTTCCATAGTCAACCACATCTGGCTAAGAGGACATACATATATTCATTCATAGGGGGTCTTTTTAAAAAGCATTTTTTAAACTATAATGCATTTATGACATGTGGAAAATAACTATTATAACCTTGCATGCCTGAATATTCTCATATCAGTATGCACATTGCCAAGATCACATGTTCTTATAAGTGCACAATGTGTAGGCACTCCCAGGGGCATAGTTTGGGAGGAGCTGGGAAGGAGTTGTGATGCTGCACGTATTTTATAAAATACGCTTTTACATGCATGGGGTAATTTTATAAAGTCACTCTTACATATATGTGGCCACATAAACATGTAAATGGCCTGTTATAAAATACTAACTGGCATAAAAGCTTAAACATTGACATGAGCATGTGCACTTTGCCAGGAGGTGTTACCGGGCGTGTGGTCTGGGCAGAGCACAAGAGTCTGCAAGTCCGCACATTGAATATGAAATACATTAATATACGTCCCTGCTTGCATACTTTACACACTTTCATTTACACCTGCTTTCAAGGTGTAAAAAAGTCTGAACTTAGGGTGTAATCTCTGTGCCTTATGCTAGTATTTTATAAAAACACATAAGTGACTATGGGCCCAGTTCTGAGATGTGACTTGAGGGGTTAGACATTCCAGTGGGACATGCAGCCCCACAAGTAGTCCTGCCCATATTCCCCCTCCAACTCTCCCCACATGACCAGAGCAGCAGTACGGGGAGAGCTGGCTGGGGGCGGGAGGGGTGGAGTGAGGGCGGAGTGGGGGCAGGTCAAGGCAGCAAGATGTATAGAGCCAATTCAGGTCATGACCCTGTACGTCCTGTAGGGTCAGGGGGAACATGCTGCTTATTCCACCTTGAAGGTAGAATAAGCAGCTTTAACTGAGCAATTTGGGCTGGAACCTCCCCACCCGAGGCCGGTGCTGGGGCAGGTAGGTCCTTGCCACCCAATCCTAGGCCTGGCTACCCAGCTTTGGGTTGGGTGGCAGGGAAACAGAGGGATGGCACCGTGGGAGTCAGGGGGCCTGCGGGGAGAACATCCCCGTGGGTCTGCAGGGGCATGCCGGGCTGTCTTAGGGCCTGATTCTTTATGCCATGGGAATGTTTTGCTCCCATGTTACAGAATCATCCTGCTCAGGGCCAGATGTGCCCCTTTGTGAATCAGGCTCCACGTCTCTTTTATAACATAACTCTCACAGAATACATGTACACATTTACTACACCTTTTTCAGAGCAGGTGTAATCTTCTGTGTTACTGGGGGGGAGGGTGTGTCATTGTATGATGCTGGCATGCTTGGAAGGCCCTGCCAGTCCCACCACTTTTGATGCAAAAAGTAGGGGGTGGGGGGTGGAGGATCCTACTTATCCTTTCTTTTAGTGCCGCAGCAGTCCCAGATATGGGAGGATGATCAGGTAGTATGATGGCTGTGGAAGCAGCAACAGTAGAGAAAGGTGGGCACAGAGGAATTGGGAGGGGATTGCATGAGGGAGGGAGGAGTGGCTCAGTGGTTGGGACAGGTTACCTCAGGCCAGAGGGCTGGGGGTTCAATTCCCATATGGGGACAAGTAACCTCAGGCCGGAGGGCTGAGGTCTCTGGTCCCATGGCTGCTCCTTGTGGCCTTGGGCAAGCCACTTAACCCTCCATTGCCTCAGGTACACTTAGATTGTGAGCCCTTTGGGGACAAGGGAATAAAAAGTACCTGTTAGTATATATGTGTAAACCGCTCTGATGCATAAGTAAAGGGCAGTATATCAAATGCCTAAACCATAAAAATAATGAAGCTGTGGGCTGAGGTTGAAGGGACAATGCAGGACCATCTGGCAGGGGGAAAGAAGAGACAGGAAATGCTGTAGAGGACATGGAGGCAGAGAGGAGATGCTGGGCATGGGGAGTATTGGGAGACAGAGAGGAGATGCTATACATGGGGACAGAGGGGAGATATTGGACATGGGGCATTGTAGACTAAGGGAAATGGGGGAGATGATGGGCATGGAGGGGAGATTGGAGATGCTGGACACATGGGAGGTAGAGGGGAGAGCTAGACAGATGAGGAGGATGCTGAAAATGGCAGGGGAGAGGGGAGGAAGGGACCTAGGAAGAAGATGTTGGACATGGGGGCATCAGGAGATGGAGAGCATATGGAGGAAAAGTGCTAGACATGGCGACATAGGTGGATTGAGGAGAGCTGTTGAATATGGGAGCATAGGGAAATGGAGGGGGAGATAAGTGAGATGCTGGACATGTGGGAGATGGGAATAGGTAGATGGAAGGGAGATGCTGGACATGGGGGACCTTAGAGAGATAGAGTGGAGATGCTAGCCACAGGGGCATAGGGAGACAGAGGGTAGGTGATGGCTGGACCTTTGAGAGCATGACAGCACAAGACTCTGAAGTGCTGGTTTCCTGCTTTTATTACTATTTCTGCTGCTGGTCCATCAAGCTAAAGAGGCCTTGGCAGGAAGGGACAGGTTTCAATTTGCATGAGTCAGTTGAGCCCATATAGCTAACTGGTTTCCAACACGCCCCCTCAGGTCAGTGCCCTTGGTCCATGGCCCCTCCCTCACCCCCTTCGGTATACCACTCTCTTTTAACCCATGAAAGGTAATTTTATAACTGGCTGCTTAGTTAAAGCATTTTTTAAGGTGCCTTTTTCATAAAAACAAGCAAGCGGCAACTTGATTTTAGAAAATACTAGCCTACTAGATTTATTGTGAACCGCAACTGAACTCTGGAAGTTGCGGGTTATAAATGTATGCTAAATAAATAAATAAATAAATAAATAAGTGCCAGAAATCATGCCTTAGTTTAAGGCACATATATTGATGGATAGCCTAGGGCTAGTGTAAATGCCTGTTCCCAGGTTTTGCAAGAATGCATGTAACTTATAGAATTTTATAATCTGGGGGTGATATTTTCGAAGGCATTTACATGGGTAACTGCCCTAGTTACCTGTATAAATGCCTTATCTGGGATTTTCCAAAGGCACCTACATGGGTAGTGCTTTTGGAAAATCCCTTATAAGTCCCTAATGCTCCCAGATGCTATGATATTAGCATCGGGGTGTGTTGGGGGCATTTTGGGGCGGAGCGAGCGCAGAGAAAAGGGCTATGCAGGTAGCAGTGATTTTCGATGTTACCCGCTTAGCCCTCTGTGCCTTAAAGATAGGTTTTTCCTCGCCTATTTTTCAGGCACAGGGGCTAAGCGGATAGCATTGAAAATTGCTGCTACCTGCTTAGCCTCGGCGGCTGCCAGTGAATCCAGCCAAATCCGGATTTTCACTTCCGTCGCCACGGAAGTGAAAATCCAGGTTAAGTGGGTCAGCGGGCAGGCTATATGCCAACATGGCGCATAGCCTGCCTAACTGAAAATAGGGCCCTATATGTATACTTGTGTGCATCGCCCATTCAAATGCCCATTAGTAAAGTACACGTCATGAACCAATGTGTGCATTTTTTATGCTGGTTGGTGTTTTATATGAGCCACATATCCATGTAAATGACTAAAATAATCCCCAGTTAGGTGTACATTTGTCTCCTAAATGTACACGCCCCTTATAAAATTAACTCCGTTATCCTTTTCCAATTCACCAGCAGCTTGAAAGTGAGCGAGAGAGAGAAGGAAGGAGAGCATTTCTTCTACTGAGATTGTTTATAAGTGGAAGATAAGGGGAAGCTTTCTACTTGATTCATCGGTTTGATCCCCTAGGGTTAAATTCCAATGAATAAATTAGTTTGCAGGGAAGATGCTGGCAGCCTTTCTCAGGCAACTGCTGAATGCCTGGATCTAGAGGAGCTGCTTTATACCAGTATCTCAAGCAGGCAGAGGCATATTTTTATGTAAATATGGATTGAACAATTCATCTTCCCTACCATGTATTCTGAAGATGTGATTTAATTATTAACAATACTTTTTAGATAACAATAACTTTCTGTCCACAGCCTTGACTTGTTTTTGCTTTTTATAAATGTGTGATTCTCTTATGGATACTGTTTACTCTAATTCATTCTTAAAATTACCAGCTGGGACAGAAACATAAAAAAATGGTGGTACAAAGGACCATTTTGGCCCACTTGTACCTGTCTGCTGTTTTGCCGCAGCTCTTACTAGTTTTGTTGTCAAGCTCTGTGCTCTATCACTAAGGTCTCAGTGGGACTGATATTAAAAAAAAAGCTGAGCTCCTAAATTTAGGCACCAAATTGGGTGCTATAAGTCATTTTGGAAAGGTTAAAAGGCATTTACACAAGTAAATGGCGATTTGGAAAAGCTGATACTCATGTGTCTATATAAACAGCATGCATAGATTTTAAAGGAGACTTTTTAAATATACCTTCCTTTGCCATTTTTCAAGGATAATGCATGTATACTATAAAAAAATTTCCCTGTTGGCATTTTCACCTCTAAATCATGTATATCCGCTCGTTTGGACCCAGAGTTATACTTATCTTTCTGGCCATAAAAACACTTCTTGTATGTGCAGTTTTGCAGATTTTGGCACTTACATGTGCAAAATTGGAGTTTACTTATGAAAATACTGCCACTTACACATGAAACATCCCCAGTGAAGCTGCTCCTTTTTTGCATGCATTGTTTTCTTAAATGGTAGCTGCAGGTCCGGCCCTAGAGGTGGTCCAAAATGTTGGGGGTATGTTTACTAAGATCCCGTTAAAGTGCGGGCCACGGTAGAGTGCGGATGCCATATAAGAAGTGGGCGTCCGTCCTGAAAAAGAAAAGCCGGAATTTAAATATGCGCTAAGGTGCGCGGCGCCCTTGTGCGCCCCGCACCTTAGCGCATCAGATGGCTGCGCGGGAGGCATATGTGGTACGCTGATGTACAAACAGAAGAGCAGAGCCACAGCACAATGGTGAAGGCACCTACCAATGGTGCAGGGAGCAGGTGTTCAATCCCCCACAGTGCTCAATGGCTGGCTGAGGTGATATTTTAGGAGGCATACAAAGAATGGGTGGCATAAGGCGACGCTCCAGATGGGCATTAGGCGGTGCGCTATTGATTTAGGAGGCTGTTCTATTATTGGGAGGCATAAGGCGGCACGCAGATGTGCAAGCACAGGATCAGAACCACAGCACAATGGTTAAGACAATGACCAATGATGCAGGGATCAGGGGTTCAATCCCCCACAGTGCCCAATGAACAAGGCTGGCTGAGGCATTGCATATTATGGGGAAGAGTGCTTTAGGGGGTATGTTATTTTTAGTTTAATTATCATTACTAGCAAACGCACCCTCAAAGCGTGTTAACATAAGGCGCCCTATAAGGCACATTTTAAAGTGCACTGTTCGCCAAGGCACCCTGGAATGTTGCTTATAGGGCGCTTTAGAGGGTGCCGTATGAGGTACCGCAAGGTCAGGGTACTGTTTTTGATGGCAGCGCTGTGCAGTTTAAGGAATGAAAAGCATACATAGGTGCACTGACATGCATGGAGGAGCAGCAGTGGAGCACAATGATTAAGGCACTGACTGCTGATACAGGGGTCATGAGGTAGCTCCCCAGGGTGCCTAATACGTAAGGCTGGCTGTGGCATCAGCTTTGCAATGTACATATCTGTTCCTGCAGCACCGTATGTGTATTTTATTAATTGCTGCCAGCAAACACGCCCTCATGTGCCGTAATGGAAGGTGCCGTAAAAGGCACCCTATATGGCACTCCATAGGGCACATTATAAAGTGCACTGTCCGCCACGGCACCCTAATATATCCCCTATAGGACACCCTATAAGTTGCATCACAGGATAATGTATAGTGCACCTTATATGGACGGGAACCATAAGGTGCCCTATAGGGTGCCCTATAAAGCGCTCTCGGAGGCACCCTATGGGTACAGTACGCTGAGGGTGTTTTTGCTGGCATCAACATATGTACATTAAAGAAAAACAAAGCTTTGGACAACCCTTTCAAATAACCCCCCTGTGGGTTTGAACCCATAACCTCTGCCTTCACAGGCAGTGAAGTAACCATTAGGCTACAGCTCTACAGCTGCTAGCAAGCCCCTGGCTGGCTGCAGAGAGCCTGCATGCCACCACACAGACAGTCTGCTGTGGTCTCCAGGATAGGGTTAGCCCACCCGTACCCATGATGCACTGCACATGCAAATCAGCCGTCCACAGATGAACACAAGATGGGGAATGCACCCCCACAGCACCTCGGCCTGGTAGGAGGAAGTGACCGGGTGCACCCACACAGCACCTCGGCCTGGTAGGGGGTATGGACCGGGTGTTTTACTGGCACAGAGTAGCTACACACCGTCACATTGTGCGGGTACTGTGCTCACCCTGAGTGTGCGATGAGGCGCCCAGGACCAGGTCCACAACACCTTCCATGGCTGATAGAGGCTGTGCCGGAGGTCCAAAGCAGTGCTAATGTGTAAGATAGGTAGTTTCTGCATAAACATCATGGATATCTCTGTCTCAGTCAGGTGTAGACCCCCTCTCAGGGCTGAGGGTGGCAAACATGGTCTCCCATCAATAGATCCACATTCTACCTCCCTGCAAAGGTGGCAGAAGAGGGGACCATCAACCCCAGTCCTGCTGAGGAACAGACACCCCACAGGGCAGTTAATGCAGCTCTATACACATCCATAACACAATAGCAGACAGACATTAGACAAGGTCATGGTAAGCTGCACCCCACCACTATCTGTTATTCTCCTGCAGCAAGCCATCAGCCACTGCACCCTGCAAGCCACTCCAGCAAGACACATACCAGCTACAAACAGTCTGCTAGTTAGTCCATAGTGCATGTTCCCAGTGGAGATGCATACACAGCAAGCAGATATATCAGTGACTGGGCCTCAAAAGGAAACCCATAACTATCACACAACAGAAATACTATATAGCACTATGGGGGTGCCTAGCCATGCTGTGGTCACTGCATAGTCAGGGTGAGAGTGATCTCTCAGCAGGACATACTGAGGTCACCCTGTCTGTGTAGGTGGTGGCCGGGCACTACAATGTCCCAGTCAGTGCCCTATGCACTGTGCAGATGCACCCTGGCCAGGCCACCCAGTCCAGCCTATACCCATGGTACCTTGCTCCTCATTATGCACATTGGTAGCCCAATACTGGCAACATTGCTGGCAGTGTGGGCTGTGGAAGGTGTTTGCAGCCACCACACACTGGATAGACAGACAGCCACCCCCACACCTATGCCAGCATTGTGCTATTATAGATGAGGTCAGCAGCCATAACCACCACACCAGTCCTGGGCACAGTACAGGCATGGATATGGTACTCAATACTGTTGGGGGTCACCCCCCAGGGTGGTAGACACTGTCAGGGACCAGACCTGCAGCACACACCGCAAACATCAGAATGATTGTTATGGTGGAGCTCAATGACCAAAATGTGCTTAACGTAGGAATTGATATATGGCAGTTATCATAGGAAGCGTTTGATAGCTGTGTACCGTATACCCAGGTGTAGGGTGGCATTGCTAAGGTTTGCAACTGCTAGTATTGGGAGATACAGGCAGGGCCCAATGTCCTGCCTCTCCAGGAGGCATTGGCCAATGTGGCCTGTGGGGGTGTGTGTGGGTGTGTCTGGCCCTGTTGGCTGCTGCTTTACGGCAGGGTTTCCCGACTCCAGTCCTGGTGTTCCAAACACTGTTCGGGTTTTTATGCTGTCCCTCATAAATATGCATGAGCTACATCTGCATACCATGGGGGTGGTGCATAGATATGCAGCACAGGCATCATTATTAGAGGCAGCATGGGACCTGAATAGTGTGGGGCCCTCCAGGACTGCATTTGGGAGACTCTGCTCTAGGTAATGTGCCTGTTTATGGTGTCTGTGATTGGTGTGGTAAAATATAGGCGTATTAACAATGCATATGTTCTCAGCTATACAGTTTTGTCCTTACTATCACGGTTTAGTTGTGGGAAAAATATGTGGACAGGTTTGGCAGTAGCCCCAGCTGGGCTTTGAACCTGTGCCCCTTCTGTTCTTGCATACACTGTCTGTATGCACTGCACCACTGTGTTGCCACACATGTGTTGCCACACATGTGCTGCATTCCCTGGGGAGGCCATGGCTGTACATGCGACAGAGCCTGTCTGTTGCGGTGGACCGTGCCAGCCTGCACAGGCCTAGGCCACTGTGTGCTGTGGCTTGCAGCCACTGGTCCCTCCGCCACCTGTACCCTTCCGCCAACATGCTGACATGTTCTTATCTTGGAAAAAGCATGTGACCGGATTGAGTTGTGGCACTCCAGGATTGTATTTGGAGGAATTGGCTGTAGGTAATGGCCATTGGTATGGTTTGTGTGTGGTGTAGGGTAAAATATGGGTGTTTGCACCATGCTTATGTGCTCTGCAATACAGGGGTGGCCTGACTATCACTGTTTTGTGGTGGGTAAAACTATGGGGACTGGGTTGTCATGAGCCCTAGCTGGGATTTGAACCTGTGACCCTCTGGTCCTACAGGTACTGGCTGTGTCTGCTACACCACACTGTGGCCACAGAGATGGTGCAGTCCCTGGAGATAGATAACCTGACCGAATGGCTCAGAAAACCTCTGCACAATTTTACTGTGGACTCATTCACCTTGTATGGTGACAAAAGGGCAAATAAACCTCAGAAATGACCTCGAAAAAAGGGGAAAACAAACATAACCAAGCTGGGCACCAGTAATATCAATGGGCAACATTATAAACACTCCCAGGTAAGCTCCAGAAAAAGAAATGATTTTTGGAAGGGTCTACGCTCCGTAGACCCTTCCATAGCTCATTCCTTTTTTTTGGAGCTTTCCTGGGAGTGTTTTTTATTGTTTGCCATTGATATCAATGTTGCCCATCTGGATTATAATTTGTAAAGGTTTTTTTGTTGTAATTTCCATTGTTTATTTGACATTTTGTTCTGTGCACATGTATCACACTGCTCACGTATTTTAGGTTTTCCCGGTTTTGCTGTACATTGCTGACGGAAATGGTTTCTCTTCCCTTTAAATGCAGTCTACCGCGAGTGTTTCACTCGCGGTAGTTTTTACTTGTAAATTCGGCCCCGCTCCTGTGCAGGGAGCCTCTCCCCTTCCACTTTCCACCCATTGACCCCGTCTCTCCGCCCCTCGGGGGCCTTCCTCCGCCCTCCTTTCGCCTTTCCCCACCTCTATCGCACAGTACCGCACCGCACATGTGCGCGTGTTCGTCGCACATGTGCGGGGCCCGTTAGTGTGATGTGCACTCATGTGGGGCACTTAAGAGCACTTAAGTGCATCATTTTCGCATGCTCAAGTGCGCCCCGCAGAATTGCGCGGTTTAGTAAACATACCTCTTGGAGTCCTAGGCGAACCTCAATCTTTACACCCCCTTTGGCTGTCAAAATCTATTATTTAGCTTTGAATGGCCTGCTTTTGCTGCTTGCCAGAGGCTGCTATCCTAGGTGACTGCCTAGTTTGCCTAGTGGTTGGGCCGGCCCTGGGCAGCTGTCACTGTGCATACTTGCAAATATCCTTATACTCCTGCAAGTCCTTATGAACATTTTACAAAAGACTCAATGCTCCATGACTGTCTAGGACACCCCTTTTCTGACCTAGATGTTTTATGCAAAGTGGGACTTCATATTTGTCCCCTATTTTCAGCCTAACTTAAGAGCTTAGGGTTTTAGCAGAAAATTAATCTAAATTTAGGGGCCTAAAAGCTACACTCTGACTTTAGAACTACCATTCATTTGGCTAGAGTACGGTGTCTGTTCTAGGTGCCCATTGCTAAAAGTCAGTACTAAGATCCATACATCTTTCCCCATTCTAAATCTGCTTCAGTTGCGACTCATTTTTTAGGCTCCTAAATTTAGGAGTTTTTAGTGAAACTAGGAGCATAAACATACGCACATAGTGCTACTACATTTTCAAAGATGTTAATTTAAGTTCCTGTCAAAGTTAGGAAACTAAACCTGGAGAATATCGACTCTATGGAGGGTAGTTCCCATCAGCCCCCGCGGGCTTAACAGAGCCGCGAAAGGGAAACTAGTCCCTTCGCGCTCTGAAAGCCGGCGCATGTGACTGAAGCTGGAAACAGAGAGGTGATACCGGGGAGGGCAGGCTCTGCCGGGCACAGGGGGGGCCCCGCGGCACACTCGATTCTGCCGCAGCGGCCCTGAAAGCGGCAGCAGACAGCTTTTTTTAATTTTAAATTTTCCCTGGGCTGGGCTGGGGGTGGGGGGGTTAGGAGTGGTGATGGGCGCTGGGGGGGGATAGGAGTGGTGATGGGCGCTGGGGGGGGGTAGGAGTGGTGATGGGCTATGGGGGGGCTTAAACTAAAATTGGGCGACGGGGGACTAGGACTGGAAATGGTCTGGTGGGATTAGGACTGGGAGTGGGCTGATGGGGAGGTTAGGACTGGTAATGGGCTATGGGGGGGCTTAAACTAAAAATTGGGTGATGGGGGATTAGGACTGGGAATGGGCTGGTGGGATTAGGACTGGGAGTGGGCTATGGGGGGCGAGGACTGGTAATGGGTTGGGGGGGGTTGCTAGGACTGGAAACGGGCTGAGTGGAAGGGGGCTTGAATTGCAAATAGCTGATGGGGAGGGGGGCTTGGAATGGAAATGGGCTGAGTGGAAGGGGGCTTGAACTGCAAATAGCTGATGGGGACGGGACTTGGAATGGAAATGGGCTGAGGGGAAGTGGGGGGCTTGAACTGCAAATAGCTGATGGGGAGGGGGACTTGGAATGGAAATGGGCTGAGTGGAAGGGGGCTTGAACTGCAAATAGCTGATGGGAAGGGGGGCTTGGAATGGGCTCTTAGGGGAGGGAGCTAGGACAGGAAATGGGCTGATGGAGGGGCTAGGATAGGACTGGGAATTGGGTGTTGGGGGGAGCTAAGATTGGAAATGGGCTGTGGTGGGGGCTTGGATTGAAATGGACTCATGGAGGGGCTAGAACTGGAAGTAGGCTCATGGGGGGCTTGGATTAGAAATGGGCTGAGTGGAGGGGAGCTAGGATTTAACATGGGCTGATGGTGGGGCTAGGAAAGGACTAGAAATGGGCTGATGGGAGGCTGGTATTGGAAATGAGCTGATGAAGGAACTCAGATAGGACTGGAAATGGATGGGGGAGCTAGGACTGGAAATGGACTGATGGGGGGCCAGGACTGGAAATGGGCTGATGTGGGGACTAGAAAGGAGCGGATAGTGGGTGGGGCTGGAACTAAAAGGGAGCTGATGTTGGGGGAGATTAGAAGGGGATGGGGCTGGGAGAGTGAAATGGAGAGGGGAAAATATTTTGTGTGGGAGGGAAGAAAAATGTACAATTGGCCAGGTATTGGGAGACTTAAGTGGGGATTGAGGATGGAGGGGTAAAATTTGAGTGGATGAAATAGGAATGAGGAAAGAGCAAAAGGAGAAAGATTATTATGTTAAAGCAGATATAGAGAGAGAATGGAAAAAAACTAGAAGAGAAGAAAGGACAAATGGACAGCAGACGATGGAGAGATAGCAGAAGACACAAATAAACCAGAAGAAAGTGGCTGGAACAATTGCAACTGGAAAAAAAATGCACAAAAGGTACAAAGATATCTCTTTATTTTGAATTTATTAACTGGAATATGTCAGCTCTGGGAAATATGCATCATTAATGTCTGTGCTTTGTTTAGTACAAGAGGAAATTAATTTATAGTTTTATTTCTACATTGTTGTTGTACATTCCAAGTTTGGCTTTTAGGGTTCCCAGTTTAATTATTGTCTTCCTGTTTTTAAATTGTGATTCCTTGTTTGGTGATGGTCTATGTTCTGCATGTGTAACTGAGCTGAGGTATTCTGTTTATGTAATTGCTATTTGACATTGTCACTTGTTCTCTTTCCCCAATAGGTCATGTATTGTTGTTCTCTGAAATGTATTGGTTTAATATTTGCATGTTTCCTTTTGATAGGTAGGGTATGGTGCTTTATGAGTCCTGGTAGTGCTGTTAGGATACGGTGGGTTTGCTATGGGTTCTAAATGGGCAGTGTTTGTAGTAGTTCCTAATGTGCTTGGCGGTTGGCACTGGATTATAGTAATGTGGAAATCTTTGTCTTTCTTTATCCATACACTCATGAAGAGGCATGTTTACTAAAAGTTAGTGTATGGTAACATTATGCAAATATTTATGCAAATGAGGTCCCTTTTGCAAATGAGGCCCCACACCGAGTCTCCGCACATGGCCCCGCACCCCCCTTTGGCCGCCCCTGCCCCCAGTGGGCCTAATGAGTAAGGCTGTCTGAGGCATTACCCTTTACTTTAAATCAGTGCTGCCTGAGGCATTTTCTTTTTTAATGTAAATTAGTGCTGCCAGCAAACACACCCTCACAGTGCCGTTACCTAAGGTGCCGCATAAGGGGCCCTATAAGGCACTCCAGAGGGCACATTATAAAGTGTACTGTCCACCAAGGCACCTTATAATATTCCCTATAGGGTGCCTTATAGGGCGCTTTATGAGGCACCTTAAGGTTTACAGCACTGTGAGGGTGTTTTTGCTGGCAGCACTAATTTAAATTAAAATAGGAAATGCTTCAGACAGCCCTATCAAATAACACCACTGTGGGATCAAACCCATGACCTCTGCTGCCACAGTCAGTGAAGTAACCAGTGGGCTACATCTCTATAGCTACTAACAAACCCCTGGCTGGCTACAGAAGGACCGCAGGTCACCACACAAACTGTCTGCTGTGGTTACCAGGATAGGGTTAACCCACCCATACCCATGATGCACTGCACATGCAGATCAGCAGTCTACAGATGATCCCAAGATGGGGTATGCACCCCCACAGCACCTCGGCCTGGTAGGGGGAACTGACCGTGTGTGTTAGTGGCACAGAGTAGCTACAGACCGACACATTGTGGGGGTACTGTGCTCACCCTGAGGGCGAGGTGGGGCGCCCAGCACCAGGTCCGCAGCACCTGGCTTAGCTGAGATAGGCTATGCTGTATGTCGCCATCAGTGCCAGTGTGTGATAGGTAATCCTTGCAGATACACCTGTGTATTTCCCAGTCATGTCCAGCCCTTGTAGACTATGATGCACCCAGAATAGTGCATATCCTGTGTGGATGCCTTGGTCACATGATTTAAGTGAAAGGGGGGGGTATTTGGACCCATAGGTGGATTACGTAGCACCACCCAACCTGCCCTCTGGTGCTCAGGGTGGGGGACAGGATCTCCCACCAACAGATCCACATTCTACATCCCTGCAATGGTGGCAGTAGAGGGGACCATCAACCCCAGTCCTGCTGGGGAACAGGCACCCTACAGGGCACTCAATGCAGATCTGTACACATCTATAAGGCAATGGCTGGCAGGAAGACAGTAGGCCTGCAAATGCTCAGCTGCCCCCCACTACAAGCTGACATTCTCCAGCAGCTAGCACAGTGAGTCTCCAGCCATTGCACCCTGCAAGGTGTTCCAGCCATACACATACTAACTGCAGACAGTCTGCTAGCTAGTCCATAGTGCATGTTCCTGGAAGAGATACATGCACCCAAACCTGGGATGTGAGCGCGCACACACACCAAGCAGATAAATCAGTGACTGGGCCACAGAAAAGAGAACCCATAAATATCACTTCAGAGAGATAATATCTATCACTATGGTGGAACCTAGCCATGCCGGGGCCACTGCTCAGTCAGGGTCAGAGTGACCTCCCAGCAGGACATGCTGTGGCCACCCTGTCTGTGCAGGTGGTGGCCGGGAACTACAATGTCCCAGCCATTGCCCTATGCCCTGTGAAGATGCATCCTGCCCAGGTCACCCTGTCCGGGCCATACCCACAGTACCTTGCTCCTCATTATGCACATTGGCAGGCTAACACTGGAAAAAGTGCAAGCAGTGTGGGCTGAGTAAGGTGTAGGCAGCCACGACACACTGGATAAACAGACACACACTCCACACCTATGCCAGCATTGTGCAAATATAGAGGCTTTTGGCAACCCTGGCCACCACAACAGTCTTGGGCACAGTGCAGGCATGGCTATGAAATGCAATAATATTGGGGTCACTCCCTGCGGTGGTAAACACTGTCAGAAACCAAAACTGAAACACACTCCACAAATATGAGAAAGGTTGCTATGATGCAGCTCTATCAGCAAATTGTGCTTAACTTAGGAATTGCTATCTGCCATTAATCTTAGCAACCTTTTGATATATGTGTAATGTATTCCCAAGTTTAGGACGGCATTGCTAAGGTATGCAAGTGCTAGTATTGGGAGATGCTGCTGCGCGCAGGGCCCAACAGCCTGACTCTCCATGAGGCTTTGGATAGTGGAGCCTGTGGATGTGGGTGTTTATGCCCCTGTTGGCCACTGCTCTAGGACAGAGGTTCCCAACTCCAGTCCTGGTGGGCCAAACACTGTTCAGGTTTTCATGCTGTCCCTAATGAATATGCATGAGATACATTAGCATACAATGGGGGCGGCGCATACTAATGCAGCACAGGCATATTTATTAGGGACAGCCTGAAACCTGAACGGTGTTTGGCCCTCCAGGACAGCAGTTGAGAAACTCTGCTCTAGGGATTGCACATGTTTATGGTGTCTGTGCTCTGTAGGGTAAAATATAGGCATTCAGGCATGTTTATTGTATCTGCAATAAAGGTTCCAGCTTTATTACCACAGTTTAGTACTGGGTAAAATATGGGGAGAGGGTTGGCAGGAGCCACAGCTGAGACTTGAACTTGTGATGTTCTGTTCCTGAACATACTGGCTGTGTGTACTGCACCAGACTGTTGCCACAGGGACAGTTCATTCCCTGGGGATACCATGACTGTTTGTCAGACAGACCCTGTCTGTTGCATTGCACAACACCCACCTAAATGGGGCTAGGCCATGGTCTGCTGTGGGCAGATGCCACTGCCCCTCTGCCACCAGCACCCCTCCGCCACCATGCTGCCATGCCATTATGCCGGTGGTGCGCAGTACCAGGTCAATCAGTATGCCGGTAGGCAGCTGCCTATGGTGTGGGTTCTCGGGTAGGGGTGCCTACATGGACATGCGTGCTTCCCCCCCCTCCCCCGCACCGCCTGCCAATGTTATGTGCCCTTGGGGGTACCTGCTGGGTAATCTCCCCTTTGACACTGTGGGACACACACTCGTGCCCATGTTGGACCCTTGTCAGTTGTTGTCTTGCTGCTTTACAGTTTCGGCATTCCTATGTGCCACCTAGGCATCTGCCTAGCCCGCACTGTGCCCCAGCTTGATCACAGCATGTGCCGCCTGCAGCCCCCTGTATCCCATTTACAGCATCTGTACAGTTGCCCTTGCCAATGTGCCCACGCTGCTGTTGCTGCACATGTGCATGCCATAACAAACCTGCCCAATCTAAATGACAGAAACCCTGATCAGCGCTATTTCAATGTGGGATCATTCACTTTGTAGAGGGACAGAGCATAGACCCCTCCAAACAGGATATCTTAATTTATACACTTTGTCAGTAGTGTTGCTTTATGTTTAACATTAATGTTGCCCCCGTTACAGCTTCTGCCTCGGTCCAGACAGAGGTCCTATTGCCAGTTGAAGAACCAGTTCCATGTGCAGGGTGCCTGCATGCTGAAGCTCTGAGGAAACAAGTGGAGGAACTCAGAGAGGAGGTGGCAAGGCTGAGGAGCATTCAAGACAGTGAGAAGTACATTGATGAGATGCTGCTTGCAGCAACCAGGCTCTCCAGCACAGGAGATGATGGGTGCCAACAGAATGTCGATGGTTGGACAAAAGTCACCAGAGCCTGCAAAATCACCAATCCAACTTCTCCAGCCCTTGAATTGAAGAACCATTATGCAGCCCTGGAAGTGGAGGAGGTGAAAGCATCCCTGGAAAGGGAAGAACCAGAGTTCAAGTACCCCATAGTTGCAGAATCAGTGACCAGAAGGAAATGAATGGTAGTGGTGGTTGGAGACTCTCTTCTGAGGGGTACTGAGGCATCCATCTGCCGACCAGACTTGATGTCCAGAGAGGTATGCTGTCTGCCTGGTGCCAAGATCCAAAATGTTACGGAGAGTTTGCCGAGACTCATCAAGCCCACTGACTATTACCCAATGTTGCTAATCCATGTTGGAACAAATGATACTGCCAGGTATACCTCGGAACGTATCAAAAGTGACTTCATGGCTCTGGGACAGAGGGTGAAGCAGGTAGGTGCACAGGTGGTGTTCTCTTCAATCCTCCCTGTTGAGGGTAAAGGCCAAGGCAGAGAGGCTCGCATCCTGGAGATTAATGCATGGCTGCATGGATGGTGTCTTCAAGAGCGTTTTGGTTTCCTAGACCATGGGATGCTGTTCCAAGGGTTGCAGAGCAGAGATGGCATCCATCTGTCCAAGAAAGGTCAACACATCTTTGGTAGTAGACTGGCTAATCTACTGAAGAGGGCTTTAAACTAGATTCGTTGGGGATGGGTGAAGAAAGCCCCCAGGTAAGTGAAAGCCCCCAGGTAAGTGATACATTAAATACCTTTATGGAAATGGGTAACAGGGGTAACATATGGAAAGCAGTGTGTATTAATGCCCGTAGCATGGGAAATAAGATCTCTGAAGTTAAAGCTTTGGTGGGAGTGGCTGACTTAGATTTAGTGGCAGTTACAGAAACATGGTTCACAGAAAAACCATGACTGGGATGTAACTATACCTGGCTATACTTTATTCAGAAAGGACAGGGTAGGAAGAAGGGGAGGAGGAGTAGCACTATATGTAAAAACTACTATTAAAGCTTTGGAATTACAGAGCTTAAAAGGGAGAGAGGAGGCATTGTGGGTTAAACTAGAAAGAGGGAAAGAGAAATCTATTTGCATTGGTGTGATATACAGACCTCCCTCACAAGAGGAAGAGGTGGACGGAGAGTTAATTGAAGACATACGCAGCATTGCTAGGAAAGGGGAAGTGCTACTGCTAGGAGATTTCAATATGCCAGATGTTGATTGGCACATTCCTGCTGCAGTATCATCTAGGAGTAAGGAGATCCTGGATTCTCTACAGGGAGAACTATTCAGGCAATTGGTAACAGACCCCACACGTGAAGGGGCCATACTGGACTTGGTGCTTACCAATGGTGAAAGTGTTTCTGATGTTGTAGTGGGAGATCATTTTGCATCCAGTGATCACCAGATAGTGTGGTTCAGTATTAGGACTAGGGCTGTTAGAATCCATTCCAAGGTGAAGATCTTAGACTTTAGGAAGACTAACTTTGCGAAGATGGACCAATACCTCAGGGAGTCGTTAGTGGGATGGGAACAGCTGGGGGATGTAGAAAAACAGTGGGCAAAGCTGAAAGGGGGTATTTTAAAGGCAACCAACCTTTTTGTTAAAATGGTAAATAAAGGCAAAAGGAACAGGAGACCGCTATGGTTTTCGAAGGAAGTAGCTGAAAAAGTGAAGAAAAAGAGGGAGGCCTTCATGAAATACAAGAGATCACAGAGAGAGGAAGACAGGCATCTGTATTTGGAAAAACTTAGAGAAGCTAGCAAAGTAGTCAAGAAGGCAAAGATTCAAAAGGAGGAGGAAATAGCCAATGCAATAAAATTGGGGGATAAGACATTTTTCAGATATATTAGTGAGAAGAGGAAGGGCAAAAGTGGTATTGTCAGACTCAAGGGTACAGGGGGGAATATGTAAAAGCTGATAAGGATAAAGCGGAATTGCTTAACAAATAATTTTGTTCTGTGTTCACAGATGAAGAACCAGGAGCAGGACCTCAGAAAACACCCACAAATAAGAACAGAAGCGAGGGACATCTTGAACAATTTTCAGAAGACTGTGTTTGTGAGAAACTAGCTCAACTTAAAGTAGACAAAGTGATGGGACCGGATGGGATACACCCTAGAATACTGAGGGAACTTGGGGACGTTCTAGCAACTCCACTGACTGACCTTTTCAATGCCTCGTTGGAGTCGGGAGTGGTGCCAAAGGACTGGAGAGAGGCTCATGTGGTGCCTTTACACAAAAGCGGAAGTAAGGATGTGGTTGAAAACTACAGGCCGGTTAGTTTAACTTCAGTGGTGAGTAAATTAATGGAAACGCTGTTGAAAGAGAAAATAGTGAGGTTTCTGGAGTCCAGCGGATTACAGGATCCGAGGCAGCATGGATTCACCAGAGGCAGGTCTTGTCAGACAAATCTGATTGATTTCTTTGACTGGGTGACCAGGGAGTTGGACCGAGGGAGAGCTCTAGATGTGGTGTATTTAGATTTCAGTAAAGCCTTTGACACTGTTCCTCACAGGCGACTTATAAACAAACTGAGCACCCTAGGGATGGACCCTAAAGTTACTGCTTGGGTTAGAAATTGGTTGGGTGGGAGGCGACAAAGAGTACAAGTAAATGGAGCTCACTCTGAGGAGAAGGATGTTACGAGTGGTGTGCCCCAGGGATCTGTCCTTGGTCCGATTCTTTTTAACATCTTTGTTAGTGATATAGCGGAAGGGCTGTCGGGTAAGGTTTGCCTCTTTGCGGATGATACCAAAATCTGCAATAAAGTAGACACCCAGGAAGGTGTAGATAACATGAGGAGGGATCTAGCTAAGCTTGAAGAATGGTCTAGAATTTGGCAGCTGGGATTTAATGTTAAAAAATGTAAGGTCATGCATTTGGGCTGCAGCAATCCAAGGGAGCAATACAGCATAGGAGGTGAAGTACTTTTGTCCACTAAAGAAGAGCGGGACCTAGGCGTAGTTGTGTCCGATGATCTTAAAGTAGCTAAACAGGTAGAAAAGGCGACGGCAAAAGCTAGAAGGATGCTTGGGTGCATACGGAGAGGAATGGCTAGCAGAAAAAAGGAGGTGATAATGCCTCTGTATAAGTCTTTGGTGCGACCTCATTTGGAGTATGGTGTGCAATTCTGGAGACCCTCAAAAGGATGTGAACAGGATGGAGTCGGTGCAGAGGGTTGCTACTAAGATGATTAGTAGTCTTCATTATAAAGCATATGAGGACAGACTTAAGGATCTTAATATGTACACCTTAGAGGAAAGGCGGGATAGAGGTGATATGATTGAGATGTTTAAATACCTCTGTGGCATAAATGTTCAGGGAGAGAGCCTCTTTCAATTGAAAGCAAGTTCTGCGACGAGGGGACATGGGATGAGGGTGAAGGGAGATAGATTCAGGAGTGATATGCGGAAATATTTCTTTACGGAAAGAGTAGTGGATCCGTGGAATAGTCTCCCAGTGGAGGTGGTAGAGATGAGGACAGTAACTGAATTCAAAAAAGCATGGGACCAACACAGAGGATCTCTAAAGGTAAAAAGTGGACTGTTGTAGTTGTTGCTATGGAAGGACAGACTAGATGGGCCTTGTGGTCTTTTTCTGTCGTCATGTTTCTATGTTTCTATGTTTCTAATATCACTATTGGCCAGCTTGGTTATTGGGATTTTAAATGTGGTTCTGGTCCTTTTATATGTTTATTTGCCTCTTTGTTCCCTGCACATGTATCACAACTATCATTTTTCTGGGTTTCCCTGCCTTTGCTGCACATTGCTGACTGAAATGGTTTCTCTTTCCTGCAAATGTGCCTTAACGCGAGGGTTTCACTGGCGTTAGTGTTCAGACCCGGATTTCACAGCGTTAGTGTGCCTGGAACCTCTCCCCTCCCACTCTCCGCCCATTGACCCCTTCTCTCTGCCCTCTGGGAAGCCTTACTCCACCCTTCAGACTCGGATTTCACAGCGTTAGTGTGCCTTAACGCCGCCGCTGCGTTATCGTGCGATAACGTCACTTATCGCGCGATAATACCACCGCTGCAACATTAAGACGGTTTAGTAAACATACCCCTAGGTCAGACCAAGGTCCATCAAGCCCAGTATCCTGTTTCCAGCAGTGGCCAATCTAGGTCATAGGTACCTAGCAGTTTCCCCAAAAGACACAGGTTCCACAATGCTTGTATTGGGTCAAGCATTGATATCCTGGGTCCCTTTTTAATAATTGTTTATGAACCTTTCCTCCAGGAACTTGTACAAACCTTTTTTAAACCCAGCTACACTAACAGCCTTTACTACATCCTCTGGTAACAAATTCCAGAGTTTGATTACACGTTGAGTGAAAAAATATTTTCTCATATTAGTCTTAAATAGTTTACCCTGTAGCTTCATTGCATAGTCTTTCTATTTTCTGATAATGTAAACAATCGATCTACGTTTACCCGTTCCACTCCGTTCATTACTAATTTATAGACTTCTATTATACCTCCCCTGAGCCGTCTCTTTTCCAAGTTAAAGAGCCCTAAACCTTTTAGCCTTTCTTCATAGGGGTATCCTTCCATTCCCTTTACCATTTTGGTGGCTCTTCTCTGAACCTTTTCTAATAACGCTATATCCTTTTTAAGATACGGCGACCAGAATTGCACACAATATTAAAGGTGTAGTCGCACCATGGAACGATACAGAGGCATTATATTATCCTTTGTTTTATTTTCCATTCCTTTCCTTATGATACCTAGCATTCTATTTGCTTTCTTGGCCGACGTGGCACACTGGGCGGAGGGTTTTAACATGTTATCCACAATGACACCTAAATCTTTTTCCTTGGTGGTAGTTCCTAATGTGAAACCTTGCATCGTGTAACCATAGTTTGGGTTGTTCTTCCCTAGGTGCATAACTTTGCACTTGTCCACATTAAATTTCATCTGCCATTTTGATGCCCAGTCTTCCAATTTATCAAGATCCTCTTGCAATTTTCCACAATCCTCATGGGTTTTAACAACTTTAAATAGTTTTGTATCATCTGCAAATTTGATAACCTCACTCGTTATTCCCTTTTCCAGGTCATTTATGAATATGTCAAAAAGCAGCGGACCCAGCACAGATCCTTGGGGTACACCACTATTCACCTTTCTCCATTGGGAAAATTGGCCATTTACCCCTACCCTTTGCTTTCTATCTTTTAACCAGTTCCTGATCCACAGTAGTACACTGCCTCCTATCCCATGACTCTTTAGTTTTGCCAAAAGTCTCTGATGAGGGATGTTGTCAAAGGCTTTCTGAAAGTCCAAATACACTATATCAACCGACTCACCTTTGTCTACCTGTTTATTCACACCTTCAAAAAAACATAACAGATTAGTAAGACAAGATCTTCCTTGTCTAAAGCCATGTTGGCTGTCTCCCATTAAGACATGACTATCTGCATGTTCAGCAATTTTGTTCTTTATGATGGTTTCGAGCATTTTTCCCGGTACTGGCGTCAGGCTTACCAGTCTGTAGTTTCCCGGATCACCCCTGGAATCCTTTTTAAAAATTGGCGTTACGCTGGCCATCCTCCAATCTTTAAGTAATGCAGATGATTTTAATGATAGTTCACAGATTACTAATAACAGATCTGCAATCTCATATTTCAGTTCTTTCAACACCCTTGGATGTATATCATCCGGTCCAGGTGATTTGCCACTCTACAGTTTATCTAATAGTTGTAATACATCTTCCCAATGTATCAATATTTCCTTCAATTCTTCCGCACCTTTAAATACCACTACAGTCATGGGTAACATCCCTACATCTTCCTCAGTAAAGACCAAAGCAAAGAATTCATTCAGTCTCTCCGCTATTGCCTTGTCGCCTCTTAGTGCCCCTTTAACCCCTCTATGATCTGATGGACCAACTGACTCTCTCACAGGTTTTTTGCTACGAATGTACTTGAAGTCTTTATTATGCGTTTTTGCTTCCGCAGCTAGCTTCTTCTCAAATTCTCCCTTTGCCTGCCTTATCAATGCCTTGCATTTGACTTGCCAGTGCTTGTGCTGTTTCCCGTTTTTGTCATTTGGCTCTTTTTTCCATTTCCTGAAAGATGCTTTTTTGGCAACAACAGCCTCTCTGACCTCACCTTTTATACCATGCTGGCAGTTTTAAGGACTTCCTTCCACTTTTCTTAAAGCGTGGAATACAGACGGTCTGGGCTTCCAAGATAGTATTTTTCAACAACACCCAAGCTTGATGTAAGTCATTAACCTTTGCAACTGCTCCTTTTAGTTTTTTCTTAACTATTTTCCTCACTTTATCATAATTTCCCTTTTGAAAGTTAAAAGGTAGTACTGTGGATTTCCTTACCATCCCTTCTCCACTAATTAAATCAAACACGATCATGCTATGATCACTATTGCCAAGCGGCCCCAACACCCTTATCTCTTGCACCAGATCTGGTGTTCCACTAAGGACTAGGTCCAATATGGCTTCCCCTTTGGTCAGTTCATGAACCAGCTGCTCCAAGAAGCAGTCATTTATTTCATCTAGGAACTTTATCTCCCTAGCATGTCCTGCTGTGACACTGACCCTCTTGATACCGGGGTAAATGAAATCACCCATTATTATTACTGTGCTGTAACTTTTGTTAGCTTCCTTGATTTCTTTGAGCATTTCGTCATCCATTTGTTCATTCTGGCCAGGCGGTCGATAGTATACCCCCACTGCCATCACCTTCCCTTTTTTACATGGAATTTCAATCCATAGAGATTCTACAGCAAATTTTGTTTTCTGCAAAACTTTAATCCTTTCTGACTCAATGCCCTCTCTAAAATAGAGCGCAACCCCTCTACCAATTTGATCAGCTCTATCATTACGATATCGTTTGTACCCAGGTATCACAGTGTTCCACTGGTTGTCCTCCTTCCACCATGTCTCTGAGATGCCAATCATATCTAACCTCTCATTTAGTGCTATATATTCTAACTCTCCCATCTTATTTTTTAGACTTCTAGCATTTGCATACAAGCATTTTAGAGAGTGTATGCTATTCACATCAATTTGGCTATTGGTAGGCATGGGTAATTTGGAATCTTTAAGCTCTGTCTGCTCCATACTCAAGGGCATTTGGGCTACTTTACTCTTTTTCGGAACCTCTTTTCTGTTGGTACATTCTTCCGAACCATGCGCTCTTGTGGGACTGTCAGCTTTCCCCTATTATCTAGTTTAAAAGCTGTTCTATCTCCTTTTTAAAGGTTAATGCCAGCAGCCTGGTTCCATCCTGGTTAAGGTGAAGCCCATCCCTTCGGAAGAGCCCCTCGTTTCCCCAGAATGTTCCCCAGTTCCTAACAAATCCAAAACCCTCATCCTTGCATCATCGTCTCATCCACGCATTGAGACTCCGGAGCTCTGCCTGCCTTTTGGGTCCTGCGCGTGGAATGGGAAGCATTTCGGAGAACACTACCCTTGAAGTTCTGGATTTAAACTTCCTACCTAAAAGCCTAAATTTAGCCTCGAGAACCTCCCTATCACATTTTCCTACGTCATTGGTATCGACATGTACCAAACAGCAGACTCCTCCCCAGCACTATCTAAGACCTTATCTAGGTGGCGCGTAAGGTCTGCTACCTTCGCTACCTTTGCACCAGGCAGGCATGTTACCAGGCGATCCTCACGTCCACCAGCCACCCAGCTATTTACATGCCTAATAATCGAATCACCAACTATAAGAGAAAATATGATTGCTATCATGAATCAATCAGCTAGCTCTCATGACTCCTGCCCTTCAGACTTAGGGAAAGGCGAAAGTCAGGATTAAGGTAAGGAGTAACGTTACTGGTTAATGTTTCCCTAGAAGAATGATACCTTTCTTTGGAGTTGAAATCAGGCATGATATGACCATGTATTAAAAAACATCAGACCTTAATCTTGAGGATCATAGTAATTAGCAACCAATATCCAAAATACCTTTATTCAGTTAAACTGTAAATAAAACTTTTAATACCCAACTACAGTAATATTTGGAGGAACAGAATCTTCCTGACATATACCAATCTGGATATGAAAAAGGTTATGGAATAAATACTACCTTAATTGCTAGATAATCTGTGAGTAGAACTGAAAAGGAGAAATAATAGCTTGACCCACCCTCAGCATTTGCTACTATTACTGTTCTTAACTCATGAAGGATTCTGGGGTTTGAAGGGTCTACTGTGGAATATTTATGTTTATGTTTATATGCAATTTCTTGATATACCGCCCAGGGTTTCTCTTCTTTCAAAAGGAGGAACTCAAACTGTTTTGTTAGAGAAACTTTCCCCTAAGACTCACCTTGCCATTTCAGGGGTTCCACAGATTTGATAATCTTGCCAATTCTGTTTAATTTGTATTTATTCTATAATAAGAGTTTACAATGTATCATGATGGGCCAGACCAAAGGTTCATTAAGCCAAGGTTCCCATCTCCAATACTGGCTAATCTGGATCATTAGGAAGTACCTGGCAGGTCTCAAACAGTAAATGGATTCCTTGTTGCTCCTTCGCAGGGATAAATGATTATTTTCCCAAGTCTACTTGATTAACAATTGTTATGAAATTTTCTTTCAGCATACTTTTGAAAAATGAAATTATGCATGCAATTTTTATGGAAAAACTATGCACGCCAGATAGCAGGTGTAAATGTGTATAGTTTTCTGAGGTGAGTTTCAAGTGTAAAATCAAACATAGTTTTGCTTTGAAAGTCGAATGCACACATCATTCACTAATATGGACAGTTATAAATTTACCCTTCATGATCAAGAATACATCATTGTGGTCAACATTGACTCAATGCCTCCTACCTAGGCTTGATGAGGAAGGGTTATTCAAACTTCCACTTAAGCTAGTATGGCCATTTACAGCCCGATTTCCAACATGCCATAGCCGCAGAAGGACACCCACTCAGGAAAAGTGCTGGAATCGTGAGTCATGCACCTCCAAAATGGCTAAGCTTTGAAAATGTGGCACAAACCGAGCACAGCAGCAGGAGCCCAGCACAGCATAGATGGGTATGCGCAGGGGCTGGAACCCGGGCTCGGAGTCTAAGAAGATGTTAGCCTGCGTTACCTATGTAGGTGTCCAAATCAGTGGCCAGAGAAGCAGGATGGCAGGTTTGCATGAACCCGCGTATCGGCCGTCTTGTGTACCTGTGCATTGATAATACTGTCACTAGGCCCCGTTGGCTGCCTGTGCAACAGCCCCCTGGGACTGGGCAGATAGACACCAGTGGCATGGCAGCGAGAAGGACCGTAAACCTCTGCCCTGATGAGTCTGAGGCCCTTGCCCATTCCATGCTGTAGTATGAGGGGGTGCTATACCCCAGGGGGGCTGGTGTCCGAACCTGCAGCTATCCATGGTGATATGGAGGGCCATCCAACTCTGCCTGCACATGTAAGGAGACCTGAACGGGCGGGTGTTGAGCACCATGCTAGGTCAAACACATCCTGAAAGGCACAACTGTGTGTCTGCACAGGGAGACAGGGCCGTGGGGCCAAGCTACATGCTGGTGGCAGCACCAATGGTTGCAGAACAGGTGACAGCAGGGGAATGGCCAATGCATGGTACAGGTGTCACCCCTGGCTGCCCGCAGCAGTAGGCATATCCAGACACAGAAGGCGGTGAGGCCACTGCATCCCCTGGTGGCGGATGGCAGTAACACCACAGGGTCACTCAGCAATGGCAGTGCCCAGTGCATGGGGAACTGTGGTCAGGCTGTCTACCCCAGTGGACTCCACCAGCCTGTGCAGATGCCCTGGATGCTTGCCCTACCCGCAGTCCCTGTGACCCCGGCCCAGGGGTCAGAGGGGGTCAGTGGCAGTATCCACATATGTGCTGTCTATCTGTCCCTTCAAGTGGATCAGCAACCCCTTGTCCAGCTGTGGCAGCATGTCGATAATGTGATGCCACAGGGCCTGACCGATGTATAATGGCGGATATGTACAACCCATGACACCTTGTCCTGCATGGCGCCTAATGAACCATGAGGTGACGATGCCCCTGAAGTAGTGGATGCCCCCTGCCACAACACTTGCCCACAGCCAAGGTCACCCACGGTCCACAACCATGTACCATGATGTCAAGGCAAGACTGCGTGCAACAGAAGGGAGCAAGAGGAGGATTGCAGAGGTGGCTGAAGAAACCAGAGGGGTGACACTGGTGAATCAGTGGCCCAGATGTACTGTAGTTGGTGGCACAGGGTACATGTCAAAGGTCCAGTGGAGCAGTGGGTAGGAAACTGGTGCCAGATGCAGGAGGTGTAGCATCATATGCATTCCACACCTGCTACCCTTGGATATGCCCCTGCTTCCAGGATGGGCAACCCACCAGGCTGAGGCAGGATACAGGTATGCGGAATAGGCAATGTGGAAGCACACAACCGAGCCACACGTATGTCCCCTCCACCTCTCTCCCATAGTGACTATGGTATACAATGCACCTTGGAGGCCCTAAAGTGCCACTACCGAACACTGTGCAAAAGTAACCGAACCAGCTGCAGCATATCAGGGAGCGGCTGGCGGCTGAGGAAGGTCAGTGGGGTAACAGTGGAGCCCAGCAGATGCAGGAAGTGGCAGCCATGGCTGCCGGACAGGTGCAGGCAGACCATCTGCTAGTGGATCCCCCATATGCAATGATGTGACTGTGCTTGGGGTGACCGTGGCATCCCCCAGTGCCACTACCCCATGTGTGTACAAGCCGGCACCTAATATATGCAGGTGCACACACACATGGCCAGGCATGGCATGGAAGGGCAGTATAGGGGCACACACCACCAGCGGTGGGCCCAGATACACACACACACACTATCTGAAGGCAGACACAAATACATAGAGAATACCAGTTATAAAGATGCTTCATATAGCTCCTGTTACCATAACTACAAAGGGCCTCTTTTACTAACAGCTTGAGCTATCTGCCACACAGCACATAGGAAAAAAATGGGCCATGCAGCAACTAGCTTGAGCAAAGTTTTAGTAAGAGGCCCAGACTTTATCACCTCTCTTTGAACCCCCACTGCCAAAACAAGTACTGTATGAGTTGCAATTGGAGGAAGGGGAAACATGCCATTTTGTCACACTGTTTAAGTGTGCTCTTTCAACTTGATTTTTTATTATTTCAGCACTTTTTCTTCCTTTTATACGGCTCCATGGCTTCTAGTGCTTTCTACTCCAGTCCTCTGTCTCCTCACTTCTCCACTCACAGATTTCTGCATTTACCGTTGCCATAGACTGCTGCTGACTGTGACAATGGTATTGCTTAAATAATTTTGAAACGTGTCCCAGGCCATACTCCAATTACAATGGCAGGAGGGACACTTTTTGGCCAATCCTGGTTTTGTTTATATCCAAAAAACAGTGTGATCTTTGTTGTCCCATTACAAATCAGTGCTGCAAGTCCCATACTGTATCAGTATAGGGGTGTCAGAAATCCAGGCCTGGCCTACACTCTCCCTCCTGAAGAGTAACTTGGAAATTCTGCCTCCCATCCGAAGCCACTAGCCATCATTGTAAAAATAACCGTTTGTTTTTAACCTACTGGTTACACATGCACTGCTGTAAAACCAAAACAGGGTCAACCTGTCCTGCAAAATGGAGCCAGCTGATGACATAACTGCAGAGCCCACAACAGGCTGCTTAGTGACAAGCTATTTCCAGCTTTCCTGACTTACAGTTGCTAAGCATTCTGTCATTCCTTCTAATGACTGCTTAAAATAAGGTCATTTGGATCGAACATTAGGAAATGCTAACTCTAATCTATTCCATGGTTCTTTTTTTTTTTCAAATAGAACTCATAGAAGCAAGTGGAATAATGAAGAATAATATGAGCCAAAATCTTTGTCATATGCCTGCAGCTCTCCAAAGTGCTGCGGTCTGTTTCTTATTGCATTCCTCATCCTGCAATGGTTGCTGAGGCATTGTAATAGTTGCTATGGGTTATCAGCGGGGATGGGAAAGTGGAAAGAGTTTAAAATGACTTCAATTAGTGTCCACGCTATATGAACTAATCTTCTGTACATGCAGTATGATTGTTACGAGGATCAAAGATTATGTTAATATGCTTTGCCTACCTTACTATTCATTACTTTAAAGGTCACAGCTTTCCATTGTAAGCAGAGAATAATATCATTAGTAATGTGATCATTTTTCTAAGAAACCTATTTTGGTTTTACACGTGTTGGCAACCTGCAGGCATTTTATTCTGTACCTCTACTGAGCATGCTCACCCCAGGAGATTTGGAAGGGAAAGTGAGGCAGATTCTAGAATATTTAACACACTTAAGGGAGATCCTTCGTCCAAGATACCCATCCCTTTAGCAAACTCAGAACAAAAACAATTAGGTATTTTTGGAAAGACCTTTCATGTGTAAAACTAGATTTTACTCATGAAAAGAGCCATTTCTGAAATAATATCACCAGATACACTTATGAAAGTATTCACAGACAATGGTCCTATGCATACTATTAAATTTATTTATTTGACTTATAACTCACCGAGGTTTGACTTGAAAAGCATAAACATCTAGTGGTTGGGGAAAGGTACTTCAGGCCTAGTGGTTGGGGCAAGGTACTTTAGGCCGGAAGGTCGGGGGTTCAAATCCCACTAGAGGACAGCAACCTTGGGCCAGAAGGACTGGGGTTTCTAGTCCCACAGGTGCTCCTTGTGGTCTTGGGCAAGCCACTTAACCCTCCATAGCCCATGTTCCCTGTAAAATAGTTATCTCCAAGTTATAATGCCCTGTTCAATGTAATTTCAGTTTGTTCAATGTAAGCCACATTGATGCAGAATAGTGTGGTATTTAAGAGAATGTAAATAAATAAATAATCTATGGGGTATGTTTAATAAACTGTCTTAATGTTACCAGCACTAGTTGCAGCGTTAATGTGAAGAATGCCATATAAGGTAGTGGGCGTTCTGGCGGCAAGGTAGCAAGAATCTGTATCACGCGATAGAGGGTGCCTTGGCTCATTAACACGCGGTAACCTAAAGTCCATGCCAGCGCTGTGCTAGAAGCTATAGAGATGTAGCCCACTGGTTATGACAATGACTGTAGAGGCAGTGTTCATGAGTTCAATCCCATAGTGGTGTTATTTAATAAGGATGCCTGAGGGATTACCTTTTAATTTGAATCAGTGCTGCCAGCAAAAACACCCTCACAGTGCCGTAACCTAAGGTGCCTCATAAGGCACCCTAAAGGGCGCCCTATAAGGTGTCCCATAGGGCACATTAAAAAGTGCCCTGTCCGCCAAGGCACCTTATAATGTGCCCTATAGGGTGCTTTATAAGGTGCCGTATAGGGCGCCTTATGAGGCACCTTATTAACCCTTTGAAGGCCTACTTTAAAATTTTAATCCATGTTCTGCAGCTGGGTTAATTTTTGCATATTTCAGGAAAATTGTACCCGTCTTATTCAATATGTTCTAATAGTGATTTTCCTTCTGCTATGGTCATGTATTATATACCATTTGATAGGAATATTTAGTCAGAATTTTGGATCCCGAGAGTTTTGGGCTCGGCCTGGAAAGGGTTAAGGTTACGGCACTGTGAGGGTGGTTTTGCTGGCAGCACTGATGTAAATTAAAAGGAAACACCTCAGAGAGCCTTAATAAAGAAGGCCACTGTGGGACTGAACCCATGACCTCTGTCTCCACAGTCATTGTACTAACCAGTGGGCTACAACTCTACAGTTTCTAACATAGCACTGGCTGGCTACAGAAAGACTGCAGGTCACCGCACAAACTGCTGCGATTACCAGGATAGGGTATACTCACCCGTACCCATGATGCACTGCACATGCAGATCAGCAGTCCACATCTGATCACAATATGGGGTATGTGCCTCCACAGCACCTCGGCCTGGTAGGGGAACTGACCATGTGTATTACTGGCACAGAGTAGCTACAGACCGTGACATTGTGGGGTTCCAGTGCTCACCCTGAGGGTGAGGTGGGGCACCCAGCATCAGGTCCGCAGCACCTGGCTTGGCTGAGATAGGCTATGCTGCAGGTCCCCATCAGTGCCAGTGTGTGATAGGTAGTCCTTGCATACACACCTATAATATACCTGTGTCCATCTGTATTTACCAGTCACGTCTAACCCTTGTAGACTATGATGCACCCAGAATAGTGCATAACCTGTGTGGTCACCATGGTCACATATTATAGGAGAAGGGTGTTGTGTGGATCCAAAAAAGGATTATGTAGCACCACCAACCACCCTCTGTGGGTCAGTGTGGGAGAAAGGATCTCCCCACCAACAGGTCCACACTCTACATCGGAGGCAATAGAGGGGACCACCACCCAAGTCCTGCTGGGGAATAGGCACCCTCCAGGGCAGTCAATGCAGATCTGTATGTATTTCTTAGGGTACTGGCAGACAAGAAGTAGGCCTGGAAAAACTCAGCTGCTCCCCACCACAATCTGACATTCACCAGCAGAGAGCACAGTCAGTCTCCACCCACTGCACCCTGCAAGGTGTTCCAGTCATACACATGTTAACTGCAGACAGTCTTCTAGCTAGTACATAGTGTGTGTTCCTGGAGGAACTGTGTGCCCCCAAAAGTGGGATGTAAGCACACACACCAAGCAAGTATGTCAGTGATTGGACCCCAAAAAAAGGGAACTCATAGATATCACTTGAGAGAAATGTTGTTTAGCACTATGGGGGAACCTAACCATGCCATGGTCACTGCTCAGTCAGGGTGCGAGTGACCTCCCAGCATGACATGCTGTGGCCACCCTGTCCGTGCAGGTGATGGTCAGGCACTACAAGATCCCAGCCATTGCCCTATGCCCTGTGCAGATGCATCCTGCCCAGACCGCAGTGTCCGGGCCATACCCACAATACCTTGCTCCTCATTATGCACATTGGCAGGCTAACACTGGAAACAGTGCAAGCATTGGGGGCTCAGTAAGGTGTAGGCAGCCACAAAACACTGGATAGACATACACACACTCCCACACCTGTTTCAGCATTGTGCAAAGATAGCGGTGGTTGGCAGCCCTGACCACCACACCAGTCCTGGGCACATTGCAGGCATTGCTAAGGAATGCAGTTGGTAGTATTGGTAGCTGCTGCTCCGCGCAGGGTCCAAAAGCCTGACTCTCCATGAGGGTCTGGATAGTGGAGCCTGTGGGTGTGGGTGTTTGTGCCCCTGTTGGCCGATACTCTAGGGCAGTGGTTATCAACTCCGGTCCTGGAGAGCCAAACACCATTCAGGTTTTCAGGCTGTCCCTAATGAATATGCATGAGATACATTTGCATTCAATGGGGGCACTGCATAGCAATGCATCTCATGCATATTTATTAGGGACAGCATGAACTGCTGAATGGTGTTTGGCCCTCCAGGACTGCAGTTGGGAACCTCTGCTCTAGGGACTGCACATGTTTATTGTGTATGTGCGCTGTAGGGTAAAATATAGGGAGATGGTCTGCAGGAGCCACAGCTGGGACTTTTACCTGTGACCTTCTGCCCCTGAACTCACTGGCTGTGTGTACTGCACCAAACTGTTGCCACAGAGGCAGGTCATTCCCTGGGGATACCATTACTGTTCATCAGACAGCCCTTGTCTGTTGCACTGCACGCCACCCACCTGAACAGGGCGTGGCCTTGGTGTGCTGTGGGCAGGTGCCACTGCCCCCTCCACCACCAGCTCCCCTCTGCCACCATGCTGACATGCCCTTATGCCGGTGGTGCTGGTGGTGCGCAGTCCCAGGCCATCCAGTGTGCCAGTAGGCGGCTACCTATGGTGTGGGATATGGGGTAGGGGTGCCTACTTAGACATCCGCGCTTCCCCCTGGCACCGCCTGCCCATGTTATGTGCCCTTTGGGGTACCTGCTGGGTACTCTCCCCTGGGACACTGTGGGACACACATTCGTGGGCATGTTTGCCCTTGGTCAGTTGCTGTCTTGCTGATTTTCAGTTTCTACATTTCTATGTGCCACCTAGGCATCTGCCTAGTTCACCCTGTGCCCCAGCTGCCCCACTGCATATCCCACCTTCAGCCCCCTGTACCCCATTTGCAGCCTCACCGTCGTGCCCTTTTGTACTTGGGCACCACGCTGTTGCTGCACATGTATCACTGCTATCACTATTCTTGGTTTCCCTGGCTTTGCTGTACATTGCTGACTGAAATGGTTTGTCTCTCCTGCAAATGTGCCTCTAACACGAGGTTTTTACTGGCATTAATTTTAAGACCTTTATTTCACAGGTTAGTGTTCCTGGAGCCTCTCCCCGCTCACTCCCCGCCCATTTACTCCTTCTCTCCGCCCTCTGGAGAGACTTACTCCACCCTTTGTGTGCCTTAACGCCGCTGGAGATGTTATTGCGTGATAAGTAACGTTACTTATCGCGCGATAATGTCACCTCTGCAACATTAGCGCTGTTTAGTAAACATACCCTTATGTGTGCCGAGTACTGCTAGATGCATGTGTGAGGCCTGTCTAGTAGGAGTGGTGGCCTGGGTAGCCAATCCCAAGGGTTACACAAAAGAAAATTTCACAATCAGGGGGAGGCAAAGGTCTCCAAAGCCTTCTCTGGGTTACCCTAAAAGTTTGCTGAAGAACTCCACTGTATTCAGAACTAAAGTGTGTTAGGTGTTAGGTGTTTGTGCTTAACGCATGATTAGTGTAAAGCCTCCATGGTAATGTTAGGGACATTCCAGCATCTTTATGTGCAATTACTGAAGGTGCATTTAACTATCATTAAAATCATCTGCATTACCTGAAGACTGGAGGATGGCGAATGTAACACCAATTTTTAAAAAGGGTTCCAGCAATGTTCCCTCTAATTTTCTGTAGGCTGTGTGCGCATAAAATATCAGCTGTGCAGCTTTTGAAGGAAGGTTAAATTTTTGTGCGCCACATAATGACACTTGGAGTTATATACTTTAAAATTTGACTACATGTCAGAATACAGTATGTACACCACATTGATTTTAATCAAGTTAAATGAAAATATACGACAATGAAGCAGAAAATTTCTAGTAATTACAATCACAACTTTTAAATTTTAAGACATCTGTGGTGTTTTCTATCAGAATCAGAACCGTAATTTTTGTGCGCTCTGTTGTAAAGTATGTGCGCTCGCTCGGCGAGGTGTGTGCGCGCGCACACGCGCACAGCTTAGAGGGAACAGTGGGTTCCAGGGGTGATACGGGAAACTACAGACCAATGAGCCTGACATCAGTACTGGGAAAAATTGTAGAAACTATCATCAAGAACAAAATTGCTGAACATGTAGATAGTCATGGCTTAATGGGAGACAGCCAACATGGCTTTAGACAAGGACGATCTTGTCTTACTAATCTATTATGTTTTTTTGAAGGTGTGAATAAACAGGTAGACAAAGGTGAGTCGGTTGATATAGTGTATTTGGACTTTCAGAAAGCCTTTGACAAGGTCCCTCATCAGAGACTTTTGCCAAAACTAAAGAGTCATGGGATAGGAGGCAGTGTACATTTGTGGATCAGGAACTGGTTAAAAGATAGAAAGCAGAGGGTAAGGCTAAATGGCCAATTTTCCCAATGGAGAAAGGTGAATAGTGGTTTACCCCAGGGATCTGTGCTGGGTCCACTGCTTCTTGACATATTCATAAAAAACCTGGAAAAGGGAATAACGAGTGAGGTTATCAAATTTTCAGATGACACAAAACTATTTAAAGTTGTTAAAACCCATGAGCATTGTGGAAAATTGCAAGAGGCTCTTGATAAATTGGAAGACTGGGCATCAAAATGGCAGATGAAAGTTAATGTGGACAAGTGCAAAGTTATGAACAACCCAAACTATGGTTACACAATGCAAGGTTCCACATTAGGAACCACCACCCAGGAAAAAGATTTAGGCATCATTGTGGATAACATGTTAAAACCCTCTGCCCAGTGTGCAGCGTCAGCCAATAGAGCAAATAGAATGCTAGGTATCATAAGGAAAGGAATAGAAAATAAAACAAAGGATATTATAATGCCTCTATATCGTTCCATGGTGCGACCGCACCTTGAATATTGTGTGCAATTCTGGTTGCCGTATCTTAAAAAGGACATAGCGTTATTAGAAAAGGTTCAGAGAAGAGCCACCAAAATGGTAAAGGGGATGGAAGGATAACCCTATGAAGAAAGGCTAAAAAGGTTAGGGCTCTTTAACCTCTTAAAGAGACGGCTGAAGGGATCCAGGATATCACTGCTTGACCCAATACAAGCATTGTGGTACCTGTGTGTTTTGGGGAAACTGCTAGGTACATATGACTTAGATTGGCCACTGTTGGAAACAGGATACTGGGCTTGATGGACCTTGGTCTGACCCAGTATGGCATATCTTATGTTCTTAACACCACCCATTGTGGTGGCGTTAGGTGAACCTGCGCTAATTACAGCAATGACAGCATGAGATATGTACCCCCACACAAGCCGCAATGTGCTCACCATAACCACTCTCGGCCCCTGACCCACCCATTTGACATCTTAACGCATAATTGGCAGTTAATACATGCCGATTTTCACATTGTCATTACCCCCTCAGTAATTGTTACCACGGGCTTGAGCATGCAGTTAATGTGTGCCAAATTGTGTGCTAACTGCATAGTGCGCTTTAGTAAAAGGGCCCCCAAATGTCAATTCATATATATGCAGGGGGAGGGGGCATAGTCAGTGGCAGTTGCTAGACTAGCTAAAGCACTTAGGTGTTGCTGCTTTAAGAAAGGCCAGATGATCAGCATGGATCATGTCTGCTTTCCACTGCTGAATAACCGGGCTTGCTGGACATTAGCAATGCTGTCCAGTTAAGGTGATATTCAACCAGTAATCGGTTACAGTTATGAAAACCATTCACCTGTCCTAACTTCAACTTGATAAGCTATCCTGTTAGTATCTGAATATCACTGCTAACCAGATAGCTGCAGTCACCATCCCCAATCTGGCCACAGACTGCTCCAATTTTAACCAGGAGTTTTTTCCATCGTCTGTGGGGATGTTCAGTATATTGAATGCACCACGTTTTAGCTGGTTGGCAGATCACTAACTGGCTAAACTGCTTTGAATATGCCTCCTATCACTTTTATTACAGTGAGATTCCAAATTTAAAAGTGCATAGAAAACACAAAGGGGTATGTTTACTAAACTGCGGTAAACGTACATAACGCGTGTTATATAACGTTAATTATTGTTAGCGCGTCATAACGCGCGTTATGACGCGCTAATGATCGTAATGCTCCGCGGCGCGGTAAAACACCGCAGAAGGTGGAGAGAGGGTGGAGAGAAGGGGTCAATGGGCGGAGAGTGGGCGGGGAGAGGCTCCCCTCACACTAACGTGCTGAATTTCAGGGCTGAATTCCAACGCAAATGAAAACCTGCCGTTAAAGGCACATTACAGGGGAGAGAAACCATTTCAGTGTCAGCAATGTACAGCCCAGGCAGTGAAACCAAAACACAGTGATAAGTGTGATACATGTGCACAGAACAAAAGGGCACAGAAACACTGAAAATGACCCCAACAAACTGGAAAAAAACAATAACCAAGCTGGCCAATAGTGGTATCAATGAGAAACATCAACCCCTCCCCCCCCCCGAGTAAGCTCCATAGAACAGATATAAATCGTTGAAGGGTCTATACGCCATCCCCATACAAGGTGAATGAGCCCACAGTGACATAGCGCTGCTCAGGGTTTTCCCCACCATCGGACAGGTGTACATGTCCCGCAACATCAGGGCGGGCATGTCGGAACGGCAACTGGACAGATGCCGGAGAAGGGGATACAGAGGGCCGCAGGCGGCACATGCTGTGGTGGAGCTGGGCCACAGTGTGGACTAGGGTGATGCCTAGGTGGCCCATACGAATGCTGAAACAGCGGAGCAGCCAGACAGCAACTGCTGAAGGTCCAACATGGGCACGAGTGGGTTTCCCAAAGTGTCACAGGGGATAGTACCCAACAGCTACCCCCAAGGGCACGGAAAATTGGCAGGCGGGGCTGGGGGGGAGCGTGGATGTCTATGCAGGCACCCCTACGCCAGAACCTGCACCATAGGCAGCCGCCTACCTGCACACTGGATGGCCTGAGACTGCGCACCACCAGCTCCACCAGCAGAAGGGCATGTCAGCATGGTGGCTGAGGGATACTGGTGGTGGAGGGAGCAGTGGCAGCTGCCCAGAGCAGACCGTGGCCTAGCCCTGTGTAGGTGGGTGCCATGTACTGCAACAGACAGGCCCTGTCTGACCAACAGTCATGGTATCACCAGGGAATGCACCATCTGTGTGATAACATGGTGGTGCAGTGCACAAAACCAGTGTATTCAGAAGCAAAAGGTCACAGGTTCAAGTCCCAGCTGTGGTTTCTGCCAACCCAGTCTTCATATTTTACCCACTACTATAATGTGCTAATACAGACAGAACCTTTATTGCAGATGATGTAAACATGCCCAAGACACCTACATTTTACCCTACAGGTAAAGGCAAAAAGTGGACTGTTGTAGTTGTTATGGAAGGACAGACTAGATAGGCCATGTGGTCTTTTTCTGTCGTCATATTTCTATGTCTATGTTTCTATGTTACAGAGCACAGACACCATAAACATGCACATTACCTAGAGCAGAGCCTCCCAAATGCAGTCCTGGAGGGCCAAACACCATTCCGGTTCCATGCTGCCTCTGATAAAGATGCCTGTGCTGCATTTCTATGCGCCACCCCCATGGTATGCAGATGTATCTCATGCATATTCATGAGGGACAGCATGAAAACCCGAACAGTGTTTTGCACCGCAGGACTGGAGTTGGGAACCTCTGCCGTAAAGCAGCAGCCAACAGGGGCAGACACACCCACACCCACAGGCCCCATTATCCAAAGCCTCCTGGAGAGGCAGGACTTTGGGCTCTGCGTGCATCTCCCAATACTAGCACTTGCATACCTTAGTAATGTCACCCTAAACCTGGGAATATGGTACACAGCTATCAAAAGGTTGCTAGGATTACTGGCAGATAGCAATTCCTAGGTTAAGTACAATTTTTGGAGTGAGCTGCATCATAGCAACCTTTCTGATGTCTGTGGAGTGTGCTACAGGTCTTGTGTCTGACAGTGTTTACCAATCTGGGGGGTGACTCCTACAGTATTGCGTACCATAGCCATGCCTGCACTGTGCCCAGGACTGGTGTGGTGGCCTGGGCTGCCCAACACCTCTGTAGTTGCACAATGCTGGCATAGGTGTGGGGAGTGTGTGTCTGTCTATCCAGTGTGTGGTGGCTGCCAACACCCTCCACAGCCCACACTGCTAGCTCTGTTGCCAGTATTGGCCTGCCAATGTGCATAATGAGGAGCAAGGTACCGTGGGAATAGCCTGGATAGGGTGGCCTGGCCTGGCCTGGCCGCATCTGCACAGGGCATAGGGCAATGGCCGGACATTGTAGTGCCCGGTACCACCTGCACGGACAGGGTGGCCATAGCATGTCCTGCTGGGAGGTCACTCTCACCCTGACTGAGCAGTGACCATGGCATGGCTAGGTTCCCCATAGTGCTACATAGTGGTTTTTTATGTGATATTTATGGGTTTCCTTTGGGGGTCCAATCACTGACTTAACTGCTTGGTGCGTATGCTGATATCCCCGTTCTGGGTACATGCATCTTCTCCAGGACCATGCACTATGGACTAGCTGGTGGACTGTATGCAGCTAGTATGTGTCTTGCTGGAACACTGTGCAGGGTGCAGCAGCTGGAGGCTTGCTGCTGGAGAATGTCAGATAATGGTGGGGGGCAGCTGAGCATTTTCAGACCTGCCGTCTGTCTGCTATTGCGTTATGGATGTGTACTGCTCTGCATTGCCTGCCCTGTAGGTCAGTGTTTTTCAACCTTTTTTGTGCAAAGGCACACTTTTTTCATGAAAAAAATCACGAGGCACACCACCATTAGAAAATGTTTAAAAAATTTACCTCTGTGCCTATATTGACTATATATAAAGTAATTCTCTTGAATAGGAATCAAACACTCACACCAACCCCCCTCCCCTGCTGGTTCACACCAACCCCCCTCCCCTGCTGGTTCACTCACACCACCCCCCCCCTCCACTGCTGGTTCACTCACCCACCCCCCTGTCACTTACTCACCCCTCCTGCTGGGTCACTCACTCACTTACCCCCCCTCCCCTGCTGGTTCACTCACACCATCGCCCCCCCCCCTTCCTTGTTCACTCACACCCACCCCCCTCCACTGCTGGTTCACTCACACTCCCCCCCCCTTGCTGGTTCACTCACACACACACACCCCTCCTGCCCAAGCCGCTGCTTCTGCTTTGTACAGAGCAGCGGCTGCACTACACTTACATTGAAAAGTAAAGAGAAACTGTGTCAGGAGCCCTCCGGTCATCGCAGAGCCCGAGGAAGTGATGTCATGGGGGCGGGCTCCTCACAGGCTGTCTTTCCTTTTCAAATTAACTTTATTGCAGCTAAAGTTAATTTGAAAAGGAAAGACAGCCTGTGAGGAGCCCGCCCCCATGACATCACTTCCTCGGGCTCTGCATGATCGGAGGGCTCCTGACACAGTTTCTCTTTACTTTTCAATGTAAGTGTAGTGCAGCCGCTGCTCTGTACAAAGCAGAACCAGCGGCTGCACTGCTATAGGGAATCGCGATCGCGTTCGCGCCGCGGACTTCGGCACAAAAGCCGGTTTTTTGCTCTGGCTGCTCCCGATCTTGCAGCCAGAGCAAAAAAACGGCTTTTCAATGGCCGGTTTTACAACTGTGCTGGCAGCCGGCCTGGCCATGGAAAAACCGGCCAGGCCGGCTGAAAACCTGCCGGTTGGCAACCCTAATTTGTGAGCCGAGGCCACATGTTACGGATGAAATTGGAATTTTTCCCACAGCACACCAGACAATATCTCACGGCACACTAGTGTGCCGCGGCACAGTGGTTGAAAAACGCTGCTGTAGGGTGTTTGATTCCTAGCAGGACTGGGGTGATGGTCCCCTCTATTGCCACCATTGCAGGGGGGTAGAAAGTGGATCTGTGGGCGGGAGATCCTGTCCCCCACCCTGAGCCCCAGAAGGTGAGTTGGGTGGTGGTATGTAATCTCCCTGGTAACCACAGCAGAATGTGGGTGTGGTGCCGTGCTGTCCTCCTGCCAGGTGTTTATTAGCAGCTCTAGTGCACTGGTTACTTCACTGTCCATGGAGCCAGAGGTCATGGGTTCACAACCCACAGTGGGGTTCATCGATAGGGCTGTCTTAGGCATTGTCTATTTTTATTGTATATTAGTGCTGCACAGCAGAACCACCCTCAGGGTACTGTCACCTTAGGGTGGCTCATAAGGCGCCTTATAGGGCGCCTTATAAGTCGCCCTATAAAGCGTCTTATAAGGTGCCTTATATGCTGTCCTATAGGGGACATTATAGGGTGCCTTGGCAGACAGTGCACTTTATAATGTGCCCTATGGAGTGCCTTCTAGGGTGCCTTATGTGGCACCTTAGGTTACGCCACTGTGAGGGTGTGTCTGCTGGCAGCACTATTACAGTACAACTACACTTCCTCACAGCCCAATACTTAACCCTTTCCAGGCCAAGCCCAAAACTTTCGGGATCCAAACTTCTGCCTAAATATTCCTATCAAATGGTATATAATACATGACCATGGCAGAGGGAACGTCACTATTGGGACATATTGAATAGGACGGGTACAATTTTCCAGACATATGCAAACATTAACCCGGCTGCAGACTGTGGATTAAAATATTATAGTAGGCTTTTAAAGTGGGTTTGGGGCCGAGTTTTATAAACTGTTGGGGGACCTAGTGCCCCCAACCTTAGTGGAAATGCATCATCAAAGGGTGGCTCAGGGGAAGTTTGGCTGGGGCACCAACCATGCGTATATTACTTTAATACCTAAACCAGGAAAAGACCCTACCCAAGCGGCTTCCTATAGACCTATCTCCTTATTGAATTTTGATTTGAAAATACTAGCAAAGGTTTTGGCTGATAGACTTGCTTCTGTTTTAGGAGACTTGGTGCATGAATCACAGGTTGGGTTTGTTAAGGGGCGATACGCTGTGCGGAACTTGCGGAGAATTCTGGCGTCTCTTGAGTGGGTCCGTGAATGGGATCTCCAATCACTGGTAATTAGCTTTGATGCCGAAAAGGCATTTGACCAGGTATAGTGGGAGTACCTGAAATGTCTTTTGCCTCACTATGGGCTGGGAGACCCTTTTTGTAAGATGGTGGAGTTGCTATACGCGGACCCTACGGCTGGAGTTCTTTGTAATGGGGTGCTCTCGGATAAATTTAGTTTGGAATGGGGTACGTGTCAGGGCTGTCCGCTTTCCCCTTTACTTTTTGTATTGACCCTGGATCCACTGATACGGAGGATAGAGGAGTCCCCGGGCGTATGTGGCGTACGAATTGGGTCGCATGGGTTTAAGGTGGCTGCTTTCGCAGATGATATACTCGTTCACATTACGCTTCCCCAACAGTCCCTGACTCACTTACTTGAGGAGTTCTCTCTATATGGTCAGTTTGCGGGGCTGCGAATAAATATGGATAAATCGGAGGCCTTAGACGTGGGGGGCACTTCTAATGATACAGCAGCAGGGATACGCCAGTCAGCATCTGGCATATTGAAATCTTCTATCAGTAGCACTGCCCCTTTCCTGGCAATGCTGCGTATGTCTTCTATTAAATCTCTGTCCACCTCTTCTCCTGTGAGGGAGGTCTGTATATCATGCCAATGCAAATGGATTTCTCTTTCCCTCTTTCTAGTTTAACCCACAGTGCTTCTTCTTTCCATTTTATGTCCTGTATTTCCATAACTCTAATATTATTTTTTACTTATAGTGCCACTCCTCCTTCCTGTCTTCCTACCCTGTCCTTTCTGAACAAAATATAGCCTGATATAGTTACATCCCAGTCATGGTTGTCCATGAACCATGTCTCTGTTACTGCCACTAAATCCAAGTCAGCCTCTCCTATTAAAGCCTCAACATCTTGGATCTTATTTCCCATGCTACGGGCATTTATACATACTGCTTTCTATAGGTTGCCCCTTTTACCCATTTCCATAAAGGTATTTAATGTTTCACTTACCTGGGGGCTTTCTTCACCCATCCACAATGAATTTAGATTAAAGCCCTCTTCAGTAGAATAGCCAGTCTCCTACTGAAGACACGTTGACCCTTCTTGGACAGATGGGCACCATCTCTGGTCTGCAACAGCATCCCATGTCCAGGAAACCAAAATGCTCTCAATGACACTATCCATGCAGCCATGCATTTATCTCCAGTATGCAAGCTTCTCTGTCTTGGCCTTTACCCTCAATAGGGGGATGGCCAATGTAACGCCAATGTTAAAAAGGGTTCCAGGGGTGATCTGAAAAAAATCAGACTGGTGAGCCTGACGTCAGTACCGGGAAAAAGGTAGAAACCATTATAAAGGGAGAGAAAGTGATGTCATTGGTAGGGATGGCAGTTTAAGGAGTGAGCTCCGGAGCTTAACCCAGAAAAGAGGTGCAGATTGATACCCCCCCCCCCCGTAGACGCCGCTAATATCGAGGAGAGGGGTGGTGGAGCGGGTAGGAAGCCAGCGGAGAGCTATGATGACCCAGAAAAAAGCGGCAGATTTAAAAGAGTTTGCTTTCGGCGGAGGATCGGCTGGCGGAGGAGAGACAAAGATGGCGGTGGGAAGCACGCTGTGCAGGGAACCCGCAGAGCGGCAGATGCTGAAGCATGTGGAGCTGGAATCAGGAGAAACAATGGTCAAAAACGTGTCCCGGGAAGAGTTGAAAGCTTGGTTTGAAGAAATCAAGACGGAGCTGGCTGCAGTGAAATCGGAGGTAGGGGAAGTGTATGGTGAGCTGAGAGAGGAGGTGAGCGAGCTGAGCTGGAGAATGGAGGAGCAGGAGCAGCACATGGAGAGGGTGCAAAGCCAGCAGGCAGAGATGGACAGCTCTGTAAAAGAGTGGGAGCGGTGGAAAGACCAGGTCCTATACAAGTTGGAGGACTTGGAAAATCGCACCCGAAGAAATAATTTAAGAATCAGGGGGGTCCCTGAACAACCGGAGTTTAATGATAGCAGGAGGGTGGCAGAGGCAGTTTGCAAGGAGATCCTGCTGGAAGGTGAGGAGGAAGAGGGGCCCAGTATGGTGGTTTTGGACAGAGCGCATAGGGCGCTGGGACCCAGCAGACCGAATAGACCACGCGATATAGTGATTTGTGTGCATGATTACATCACTAAAGAGAAAATAGTAGCCAAAATGAGGAAGGCCCGAGAGTTTGTGTGGCAGGGCTACAAATTGGAGATCTTTGCAGATCTAGCAGCTGGGACATTCCAAAGGTGGAGGGAGATGCAACCGATCACCAGTTTGCTGAGAAAGGAAAATGTGCGATATCGCTGGCTATATCCGTTTGGACTGTGTTTTACAGTGGGGACACACAGTTGGAAGGTGAAGAATTGCCAGGAGGCAGAGAAGGCCTTGGTGGAGGTCGGTCTGAGCAACACCCACAGGCGACTAGTACAGATGGCGGAGGAGCAGGAGGGACAACAGGTGATCTCAGAGACAGCTGATGAGAGGGGACGGAGCGGTATGAGGCTGAAGAATGCACGAGGGTCTCAGAGGGCGCCATCCTGAAGAAGAGCGAGGGATGTGAAAATGGACCGGCATATCGCCAGGATAATTGAGGACTGGAATATAACAATGTGTAATGTGATTGTGGGGGATAGAGAATACGAGGCAGACTATTAGTATGCTTGAGATTGGGTCTGGGGGGGAGGAAGGAGGGGGGATGAGGGTGGAGGGTGATGGGAGGACGGGATAGGGGGATGGGAAGAGGGAGAGGGAAGGTTGGAAGGGATTGGGTATATTGTTTAAAGTGTTGAAATTATATATGTTTATAGTGAAATGTTCATAATTAAGGTAGTATAGTTATGGTAAGGGGACAGGAGGAGGGGAGGTGGTCGTGGGAAGGAGGGGAGGGAGGAGGTTAATGTGAGGGGCAATGGGTGCATAGGGATGTAAGAGGACAGCGGGGTAATTAAGGGGTTCAAGGTTGGGGGGAAGGAGAAGGAGAGGGTGAGTGTGGGGGTAAAGGGGATTGGTTTGCAAGGGATGAGGAAAAAGTGATGTGGGAAGGAGGGGTGGTCAGAGAGGGCAGGGTTGCTCCAAACCAATGGGCACTACTCTACAAGAGACCTCAGGTGGGCTGAGGGGAGGGAAGGGGGTAGGGTTAGGGAGGGGGGAGCGGGAGGAGGAGGGGAGAGGGAGGGAGGGAGGGAGGGGGTGGGGGGACAGGGGGGAAAGGGGATAGGGGTGGTGGGGGAACAAAAAATGAAGGTGGTGACTATCAATGCTAAGTGGAGTGGAGGAGTAGCCTAGTGGTTGGGGCAAGGTACTTCAGGCCGGAAGGTCGGTGGTTCAAATCCCACTAGAGGACAGCAACCTTGGGCCGGAAGGACTGGGGTTTCTAGTCCCACAGGTGCTCCTTGTGGTCTTGGGCAAGCCACTTAACCCTCCATAGCCCATGTTCCCTGTAAAATAGTTATCTCCAAGTTATAATACCCTGTTCAATGTAATTTCAGTTTGTTCAATGTAAACCGCACTGATGCAGAATAGCGCGGTATATAAGAGAATGTAAATAAATAAATAAATAAGGGGTTAAAAACTTGGCGGAAGAGGAGATTGGTGGAAAAGGAAGGCTGTAGAATTCAGGCTGATTTCATTTGTATCCAGGAAACGCACTTGAAGGTGGGGCAGGAGAAATTGCTGGAATCCAGGAAATATCCAAAGGTCATCTTGGCAGGGCAAAGAGTGGAATCTCAGAGGGGGGGGGGGGGGGGTATAATGGTGGGGGTGGGGATGGCGGAGAAAGTGGTGGGGGAGTATAGGGATAAAAAGGGGAGATGTGTGGGGGTTAAGATAAGGCTGGGTACAGAGCAATTGTGGATTATGATTCTGTATGGGCCAAATGAGCATCAAGGGGAATTTTATGATCGGCTGCGCGAGGATCTGGAGGAGATGAGTGCAGACCCAATCATTATTGGTGGGGATTTTAACTTAACAGTGAACCCAAAGTTGGATAATGGTGGGGGACGGGGGGTCGGAAAGAGAAGTGATAGAGTCAAATTGTTGAAAATGAAGGAGGGTTTGGGTCTGGTGGATGTATGAAGATGTAAAAACCCGGAGAGGAAACAATATACATATTATTCAGCGCCACGTGGGTCCTATAGTCAAATAGATATGATTTGGGTGGGAGGGAGATGGTTGAGTAAGGTGGAGGAGGTGGAGCAGGGGTCCATTACGTGGATGGATCATGCCCCCATAAGTGTGGAGTTCAGTCTAGGGTACAAGGATAAAGGATTGAAGTTCTGGAGATTGAATGACTCACTGCTGGAAGAGCCGGAAATAGTAGGGAGAACGGCGGGGGTAATCAAAGATTATAAGGATCATAATTTGAATGGGGAGGTAGGACTAGGAATGGTGTGGGATGGCCAGAAGGCGGTGGTGAGGGGGCATTTGATAGGGGAAGCGTCCCGCAGATGTAGAATGCAGGGAGAGACGGAGGGTAGACTTCTGGGGGAAATTAAGAAATTGGAGGAAAGCCATCAGTGTGATAGGAATGAGGGAGTTCTAAGGGACCTACAGAGTTTGCGGGGGAAACTGGGGCAACTTAGAGCAAGTAAACTGGCATATGAGTTGAATGTCTTAAGGCAGGCTATGTTTGAGGGAGGGAATAAGGCGGGCCGCATTCTAGTGCATAGACTTCAAGCAAGAGTGGCACAAAATAGTACTGGTAGTATTAGGAATGGGGTGGGGCAGTTAGTCACTGGAAATAATGAGATACGACAGACGTTTAAGGAGTATTATAAAGCGCTATATAGTAGTGAGGTGCAGGAGGGCCTGGTGAAAAGCAAGGAATACCTGGCGGGGTGTGATCTAGCTACATTAACATCGGAGGAGGCGGGGTGGTTAGATAGGCCCATTGAGGAGAGGGAGGTGGAAGAGGCCATCAGCACTTTGAAGCTGGGAAAGGCCCCCAGGCTCGATGGGCTAACGGGGAAGTTTTACAAGGTTTTTCAGTCGGGTCTCAGGCCTTTAATGGTAGAAGTGTTTAATGGGGTGCTCAGGGATGGGGCAGTGCCAGGGACTATGACGGAAGCGGGGATCACATTATTACTCAAGCCGGGGAAAGACCCCATGGTGTGTGGGTCATATCGGCCAATTTCCCCGTTGAATGTGGATGCTAAACTTTTAGCTAAAGTACTGGCCACTAGATTACAACGAGTAATGCCCAAACTGGTGAATGCGGATCAGATGGGGTTTGTGGCAGGGAGGCAGGAAGGCGATAATATAAGGTGATTGTGTAACTTAACCTGGGAAGTGCAGCGCACGGGGCAGAAGGCAGTGTTTATCTCGGTAGACGCCGAAAAAGCTTTTGATAGGGTGGAGTGGCCCTTCATGATACAGGTACTAGAGAAGATGGGGCTAGGGAAGAATTTTGTGAATTGGGTCCAGGCTTTCTACAGGCAGCCCAAGACCAGAGTTAGGGTAAACAGGAGTTATTCTGAGGTAATACAGCTTGAAAGGGGGATTAGGCAGGGGTGTCCACTCTCACCACTGTTATTTGCATTGGTTATAGAGCCTTTGGCTGAAAGGGTGCGAAGGACAGGGGATGTTAAGGGGGTGCTCATGAATCATTGTGAATCTAAAATTGCTCTGTTTGCCGATGATGTTATTTTCACTATTAGGGAACCATTGTTGTCATTGCCAATGTTGATGAGGGAAATACAGCACTATAGCGGGGTAGCGGGGTATAAAATTAATGGGAGTAAAATGGAGTTACTGGGGTTTAATCTGGGGGAGCAGTTGGAAATGAGTCTAAGAAGTGGGTGCCCGTTTAAATGGGTGAAGGGAACGTATAGATATTTGGGGATTCATATGGGAAAGGATTGGCAACAATTATGGAAGTGGAATTTTGTTCCATTACTACAAGAAGTAAAGAAGGAAATGCATAAATGGAAGAGTTTATTTCTAACGTGGGTAGGGCGAATAGCAGTCATTAAGATGAATGTACTGCTGAGATTTCTATTCTTATTTAGTTCAATTCCTTGTAAGATCCCCAGAGCGTATCTGAAGCAGATCCAGACATTGATCTTAGATTTTATATGGGCGGGAAGGAAGCCAAGGGTGTCGCAATATACTCTCTATAGACACAAAAGTGAAGGGGGAATGGGGGTTCCATGGATGGAAAAGTATTTCATGGCAGCGCAGTTGAGAGCATTGGCTAGCTGGCAGGGGGTGGGGGAAGTACCCTTTTGGGTGGCATTAGAACAGGAGGGTTCGCGGGGGGAGGATTTGAGAGCTTGGATTTGGGATCTGGGGGCGAAAATGGGAGGGGGGAAAGATGGGAATCCTTTCAGAGACTTTACCTAGGGGATGTGGTTAGGGGTAAAGCGGCAAATGTTGAATGACAAACGGTATACGAAGGAAACTTTCATAATGGGTATGAGTGGGTTTGGACCGGGAAAGAAGGGGGGTAGATATAGGGGATGGTGGGACAAAGGAGTGCGGACATTGGGGCAATTAATTAAGGGAGGTGGGGAATTGTACACATTTGAGGAGTTGCAGGAGGTGTATGGGGTGGCGGGGAAAGACTACTATGCGTATGTGCAGTTGGTGTCCTATCTGAGGAGGGTGAAGGCAAGGGAGGATTTACGGAAAATGGATACTCAGTTTGAGCGGATGATGCGGCAGGGGGGGTTCCCGGAAAGGGATGATAGCTAACCTATATGGGGAGCTGCGAGCGCAAGTAATAGAATGGCGTCAGGGGCGGAGTAAAGGGGAAAAGGCGTGGGAGTTACAGCTTGGAGGGGTGTAGGGGGAAGAGCGGTGGCATAACATTTATAGATGGACAAAGAGGTTGGCTCCGGGAACAAAGTATTTAGAAAATAGTTTAAAGGTGCAATATCAAATGTATTGGACACCATGGAAGATCAGTGCTTTTCAACCTCAGGAGAAGGGGGAATGTTGGAGGGGGTGTGGGAATAGGGGGGATCTGGAACATATTGTTTGGGGATGTCCAGAAGTGCAGAAGATGTGGAAAGCATGGGAGGGTAGAATACGCGAAATAGTGCAGGAAGAGATTGTTCTGACAGCGTCAATGGTCCTATTAAATGAGATGTCGGAGGGGGAGGAGCGGAGTATTTCAATGATGGTGAGATATTGCATTGGAGGGGCAAGGGGCGAGATTATGGCGAAGTGGAAGTGTGTGGATGTGCCCAGGGTTCAAATGATTATGCTGAGATTGGAACATCTCTGGACTATGAGTGCGATAGCAGCGCACCAGCATCATAAAATGAAAGCCTTTCGGGAAGTGTGGAGGAGGTATGAGGAATGGAGGGAGGGGGGGGGGGGCAGGAGGGGACGGGAGAGAGGGAAGGGGTGGGGTAAGATAAATGGTTTAACATCGAGGGGGTGAGTAGGGTTAACAAAGAGGGGAACAGTTATAAGTTCTGAGATGGCTGTATAGGTGGAGTGTTAAAGCAGTCTATCTAGTGGGGTTGCTGAGGTTATGAATATAAGTTTGAACTAAATATGGAAAGGAGAACGTTCATGAAGCTAATTGGAGAAGGGGGGGGGAGGGTATTGGAAAAGAAAATGGAAAATTGAGGTTGTTACCTCGGCTTGGTCATAGAACTGGGCAGGCACTGTATGGTAAAGGTGGGGATTTCTTGTATTATAATATTGAGTATTATGGTGTCTATTCTGTTATGGATTATGTTATAGGCAACCAGTGATTGCGGAATTTACTTGGTGGGGTTATAATTCAGCACTGAGGAGTTCAATGTCATTTGTTGAATGTAACCTAGAGAATTTGCATTGTTTTTGCTATGGATGTAAAAGTTTAATAAAAGTTGCAATTACAAAAAAGAAACCATTATAAAGAACAAAATTACTGAACATATAGATAGTCGTGGCTTAATGGAAGACAGCCAACATGGCTTTAGACAAGGAAGATCATGTCTTACTAATCTATTATGTTTTTTTGAAGGTGTGAATAAACAAGTAGACAAAAGTGAGCCGGTTGATATAGTGTATTTGGACTTTCAGAAAGCCTTTGACAGTGTCCCTTATCAGAGACTTTTGGCAAAACTAAAGAGTCATGGGATAGGAGGCAGTGTACTATTGTGGATCAGGAATTGGTTAAAAGATAGAAAGCAGGGGGTAGGGCTAAATGGCCAGTTTTCCCAATGGAGAAAGGTGAATAGTGAAGTACCCCAGGGATCTGTGCTGGGTGCTTTTTAACATATTCAATAATGACCTGGAAAAGAAAATAACGAGTGAGGTTATCAAATTTGCAGATGACACAAAACTATTTAAAGTTGTTAAAACCCATGAGAATTGTGGAAAATTGCAAGAGGATCTTGATAAACTGGAAGACTGGGCATCCAAAAGGCAGATGAAATTTAATGTGGACAAGTGCAAAGTTATGCACCTAGGAAAGAACAACCTAAACTATGGTTACACGATGCAAGCTTGGTTCCACATTAGGAACCACCACCCAGGAAAAAGATTTAGGTGTCATCGTGGATAACATGTTAAAATCCTCTGCCCAGTGTGCAGTGGCAGCCAAGAGAACAAATAGAATGCTAGGTATCATAAGGAAAGAAATGGAAAATAAAACAAAGGATATTATAATGTCTCTGTATTGTTCCATGGTGCGACCGCACCTTGAATATTGTGTGCAATTCTGGTCGCCGTTTCTTAAAAAGGATATAGCGTTATTAGAAAAGGTTCAGAGAAGAGCCACCAAAATGGTAAAGGGGATGGAAGGATACTTCTATGAAGAGAGGCTAAAAAAGGTTAGGGCTCTTCAACCTGAAAAAGAGACGGCTGAGGGGAGATATGATAGAGGTCTATAAATTAATGAATGGAGTGGAACAGGTAAACGTAGATCGATTGTTTACGTTATCAGAATATAGAAAGACTAGGGGACATGCAATGAAGCTACAGGGTAACCTATTTAAGACTAATAAGAGAAAATATTTTTTCACTCAACATGTAATCAAACTCTGGAATTTGTTACCAGAGGATGTAGTAAAAGCTGTTAGTGTAGCAGGGTTTAAAAAAGGTTTGGACAAGTTATTGGAGGAAAGGTCCATAAACCATTATTAAAAGGGACATGGGATATCACTGCTGGACCCAATACAAGCATTGTGGAACCTGTGTCTTTTGGGGAAACTGCTTGGTACTTGTGATCTGGATTAGCCACTGTTGGAAGCAGGATACTGGGCTTGATGGACCTTGGTCTGACCCAGTATGGCATATCTTATGTTCTTATGTTCTAACACCACCTGTGCATCAATCTGCTTCACCCTTTGTCCCAGAGCCATGAAATCACTTTTGATATGCTTGACAAACTCTCCATAAGATCTTGGATTTTGACACCTGGCAGATAGCATACCTCTTTGGACATCAAGTCTGGTCAGCAGATGGATGCCTCAGTACCCTCAGAAGAGAGTCACCAACCACCACTACCCTTTGCTTCCTAGTGGTCATTTATTCTGCAACTTTGGGGTGCTCGAGCTCTGGTTCTTCCCTTTCCTGAGATTCTCTCATCTCCTCCACTTCTCAGGCTGAATAATGGTTCTTCAATTCAAGGGCTGGAGGAGTTGAATTGGTGATTCTGCAGGCCCTGGTGACTCGTGTCCAGCCTTCGTTAATCTGTAGGCTCCTATCTTCCCCTCTGCTAAAGAGTTTGGATATTTCAAAATGCATCTCATCGATGTACTTCTCACTGCCTTGAATGCTCTTCAGCCTTGCTACCTCTTCTCTGATCTCCTCCACTTGTTTCCTGAGAGCTTCAGCATGTAGGCATCCTGCACATGGAACCAGTCCTTCAAATGGCATTGGAATCTATGTCTGAAAGAGGCAGAAGATGTAATGGGGGCAACAGCTTTGGTGATACAATTTTTCCTAGACATTGTTCAAATGGTGGAGGTTTGGTACCTGTTGAAGCAAAAGAGAGAGACCTACAAAAATACCAGCCTGTTTCTCAGGTGTCCTTTCAGAGAAAAAGCAGTTAACCTATTTTAAGTGTATTCTAAACATGCTGTTCTAAGTCCCTTTGTATAGCTAATTGGGGAGTTGCCCTATAAAGCAAGAATGCTCACATAGGGTGAGTGGGAGCAGGGGAGGAGGGAACTAACTCCTGATGAGGTGTCAGTGGCTTCGAAGAGCTGGGAAAGAGAGACTAAAAGTAGAGTTTTAAACCTACACCACTAAAGAAAATATTTCCCCTTTTGAACTAAAGCACCAAAAAATGTAACTTTGTTTTAAAAATGTACCTAAACCCTTTTAAGAGCTCTCAGGCAGAGAGCTAATAGTTAAAAGCTGCACACTCTTACCTTTGCATGAAATGTAGAGTCCCTGTTAGGAATGCCTCAACAGCGCAAGGCTCTGAAGATTTTTATGCAGCCCTCAGCTGCTCTCAGTTCTTTCACAGGCTAATCAGGCCCACTAACTCCTGATGAGGTGTCAGTGGCTTCAAAGAGCTGGGAAAGAGAGACTAAAAGCAGAATTTTAAACCTACACCACTAAAGAAAATATTTTCCCTTTTGAACTAAAGTACCAAAAAGAATGTAACTTTGTTTAAAAATGTACCAAAGCCCTTTTAAGAGCTCTCAGGTAGAGAGCTAGTAATTAAAAGCCACACACTCTTACCTTTGCTTGAAATGCAGAGCCCCTGTTAGGAATGCCTTGAGTTTCTTTTGTAAGATCTGATAAGATAAATTCCTACTTTTCACTTGCTGTAATTGAATAGATCATCTTCTCTACTTTCCTGGACGAGTGCTTCTCCTCTTCCTCTTACATAATACAATCCACAGAACACACAGAATATCTCAGGTACTTGGGTTAAGCATCTTTGTCTATGCCATGTGCTTTGGGGTTTGATTCCTCACATCATAGTCTGCAGTTCCTAAGATGTTAAGTAGGATGCATCCTCTAGGCCCCACCATTCTCTCAAGAAACACTTTATTTTTTCTTATTTCCTCTTTATTAGCATTTTACATAAAAGTGAAAAACAAAAACCAGAATGCAAATACAGAACCCCTCTCAAAAAGCCACTAAAAGGCACCATGAGAACATAAGATATGCCATACTGGGTCAGACCAAGGTCCATCAAGCCCAGTATCCTGTTTCCAACAGTGGCCAATCTAGGTCATATGTACTGTGGTGAGGAGGACGCTGCAGAGGAAAGGGAATGGCAGGGAGAGGAGCCCTGTTCCTTTAAATCTAGAGAGAAAAGCAGTTCCCATAGAAACCACAAGCCTCCAGGGCAGAGTATTCCGAGTGCTAAGCCCCGCCCACCTAGTGACGTCAGGGCTAGGTTGAGCACTGATGAGCTGCACATGGGCAGGAAGAAAGGCGTGGTCCCTGAAAGGCAGCAGTTTAAAAGTGTTTCAGTTTTAGAACAAAGGGAAGCGCAGCAGCGGGAAACGCAGCAGAGAGAAACGCAGCAGAGAGGAACAGAAACGAAGCAGCAGCAAGATAAGCAGGCAGTGTTTGGAGTCCGTGGAGTTCCAGAAGCAGTTCAAGTGAGAGGAGCTGATTCTGAAGGGAACAGGTCTGGAACCCAGGGCAGGCAACAGTTTCCAGGACAAAGAAGTGTTTCCAGGTGGGGAAGTAGTTCAAGACAGCATTTAAACCCTGAAGGTAATGAAAATGTCTTTTCTTTAATTCCTAACCAAAGCCCAGCTGAAGGCATTGTTAAAGAAACAGTGCTAAACGCTGTGTGCCCCTGAACTCTGGAAAGCAAACCTTTATTAAGCCTAAAACTTATGCCAGTGACTGCCAAACCTCCACTCTAACAGAGCTTGCTAACTTGTTGAAAGGGAGAGAAACTCCATTGCAAGAGCCTGTGGCTGGAGACCACAGGGAACAGCTGTTGTTAAGATTGCAGGAGCTGATAAGGCAGGAGAATAACCAGTCAGCTGATATTCAGGATAGACACAGTGAATCTGGAAATGAAATGGATATAGATTTGCTAGAGGATCCTAATGGTTCAGATGTAGAAGAAATGCAGTGTTCTCTGTGTCTGGCCAAGAACATGAATAGCTGCTGATTCTTTGCCTATGTAAAAGACTGTATCAGGAAAGCCATTTAAGGACTTGTGCTGTGCATGGCTTGGAGAAAAGAAGCTGTTGAAAAGAATGACAAGTATTGGTCTTCCAACTTGTACAAAGTAAAAATCCTGTTTGAAAGTGAATAACAAGAAGCTAATCTGGAGAACAGATTGAGCTTTAGAAGCTTGTTCCTCACGGGAAGTGGAAAGCTGATGTTTTAAAAGGAAATCCTGTATTTTTGTGTTCAACCTGTTTTCACATTCTTGTTTGCCTTATTGGAGAGTTTATCCAATTTCAGTTGAGGTTTTTTAATTCAATGCGGAGGGGAAACCCCGAAATAAAATTCTCTGTTTTGCCTACTTACCATGTGGTCACACTCCTTGCTCTAAAAACTACATTACCCAGCAGCCTTCCTTGGCGGCCATCTTGGACAGTAATTGTAGAGAGTAAGACAGGCATGTTCACCTGCTCCTAGGCTACCGCCTGGATGAGTGGGTGTGACAGTACCTAGCAGTTTCCCCAAAAGACACAGGTTCCACGCTGCTTGTACTGGGTCAAGCATTAATATCCTGGGTCCCTTCTTAATAATGGTTTATGGACCTTTCCTCCAGGAACTTGTCCAAACTTTTTTTAAACCCAGCTACACTAACAGCCTTTACTACATCCTCCGGTAACAAATTCCAGAGTTTGATTACACGTTGAGTGACGAAATATTTTCTTTTATTAGTTTTAAATAGTTTACCCTGTAGCTTCATTGCATGTCCCCTAGTCTTTCTATATTCTGATAACGTAACCATCCCTCTCCTAATAAACAAAGAACATTTGCAAGTGGAAGACTAGCCTAGTGGTTAGAGCAACAGCCTCGTACCCAAGAGATCTATGTTTGATTTACATTGGCACTCCTTGTGATCTTGCACAATTTACCTTACCCTCCATTGCCTTGGAAGAAAGGGCCTGGCAATCTACTTCTGGTCTTACCTTTGTAAGGCCCTGTTACTTACAAGAGACCGATTACTAATTATCACTAATTTCCTGTATATTCCAGATCCAAAGGTCAGTACAGGTGCAATCAGAATCTCTGTTTATTAGATAACTGATGGAACAATACAGGCAAGGGAGAGGAGAATTTCTGTCAGTCATCAGACCTCAGAATCCCTCCTCTCCTGAATATAATAGTCGTGTTACATATATACATTTTTCTGATTTCTGTATACGTGCACAGCTCCCAAATCTATCTCCCCCCCCCTTGTATCTCATCTCCTCTTGCCATCTGTTTCCTGTTACTTCCTTTCTATCCCCTTGTTCCTGTTTTGATACCCACTCAAGTTCCTTTTCGTTTGCTCTTACTCCATACCCATCAACTATCAACTGTCTTTTTCTTCAGGGCTTGATGTGCTCAGCATATTCTTCTTTGCATGGTTTCCTGTGTATGTGCCTTCTGCAAAAAGTCTCTGCATGGACCCTTCAATCCAAGCATACACTTTGCTAAGGCTTATAATCCTTATGCTGGCCTGTTTTTCCTTGCCCACTGTAATGACAGACTGGTTGATATATATATTTTTATTAGAGCAGAATAAAGGCCATTGAGTGATTATGAACCAGGAACATATACCTAAACCTTATAATCCCTACAATTCTCCCATTTTTTTTCTTTTTTTATTGTGGAGGAGATAAGACCAAGTCAGAGAATTCTGAAGTGGGGACTGCAGCATAGGAAACATTCACATGTGTATGGCATGTTTGAACAGGCATAAGGGAAGTGGACACCTTGGTATGCTGTTTCTTACAACAGGAAATGGCAAGAGAAACAATACAACAAAAGGACAAGGCAAAAATTAAAAAGATGCCAGCAGAAATTAAAAGGCCTTTTAGACCAGTACCTAGCGAGTGAAACCAGGAGGTAAGGGATGAAAACCAATTACCTACATTCAGTCCTCCCTTAAAGTCATCAATATGTAAATCTGACAGGTGGCGTATCTTATCCATAGCATTAAGCACAAACACTGAATGATTCGCTATGACCGTACAACAAATAGTGGCATTAATAAAAGAACAAAGGCCTCCCTCAGAAGCAAGGAGCAAATCTAGCGCTTGTCTATTTTGTAGGGTCATTTGGGTATTTTGCTCTAGGGACTCTGATAGCTTAGTTATAGAATCAGTAACAGCTTTCATTTGTACATGAAGCAAACATTGTAACCGGTGTATAGCCATTCCTAATTCAGCAGTGAGGGCAGGGGTAGCAAAAGGAATCCATGCTGTCCATGATAAAGCATCTAATCGTGTTTTGGTCAAGGGGTAAGTAGAATTAATATATTCAAAAGATGCCTGTATGGCCTCATCTTCAGAAACTTTCGCATCCCATGGACCTGATCCTACTAGAGAGCGTTTAACTCGCTGGAGGAGTGAATGAGTTTTGTGTGAAACATTTAAAGGAATAAGGGCAGAATAGAGAGATACACGGACAAGGGTACAGGGCAAGTGAGAAATATTAATTTTCTGTAATAAGGCTTCCCCACAAAGAAAATAGTGACCTGTTAAAGCAGAAATCTGTGTAGAGGAATGCCATTTTCTTGGAAATGTATTAATATTACCCAAATAAAGGTTAGATTGTAACTTCCCATGACTGTAGGTAGAGCGCTGAGACTGGGGAGTATAGCAGGAACTAAAAGGGACTTTACCTCCAAGCCAGTAATCATAATGACCAGAAGGTAAATAAGGACCCACAAGTAGGGCATCCTGCCAATAATTGGAATCCACTAGCAAAGGCACTAGGGTGATATTATCTGCCGGGGACAGGGTGGAGGGGTTAGCAGTAAATTGTGACAAATACGTAGAATTACCATTTATTTATTTAACAAGTTTTTTATACCGCCTTTTCCTTCAATCAAAGCGGTCACAAGAAATACAAGGTATAAACAAGGGAAACAAACAGTATAGACATGACAACATATGGTAATGTAGGAAAAATAACAAGGGTTAACAAAATAGTGGATTATTTATAAAATATATACAATAGATGATATCTTAGTCATTTGTTGATCCATAGTGCTCAATAAAAAGTAAAGTTTTTAATTGCTTACGAAAGTCACTTAAAACATCAATTGCACGTAAATCAGGGGGGAGAGAGTTCCAAATCAAAGGGGCAGCCAAAGAAATTGCTCGTTGTGATGTACATTTGTGTGATTTAGCGAAGTTTCTTGGGGTATTGAGGGTGTTTGAGGTGGATAATCTTCTAGGTCTGTTGCTGGTATCACGGGATAAGAGGGCATGGAGGCTGGTTGCAGAACTGTTGTGCTTCATTTTGAAGATGTTTATGATTAACTTATACTTTATGCGAAGGGTTATAGGGAGCCAGTGGAGATCTTTAAGGATGGGGGTAATGTGGTCATGATTAGTGGAACCGTTAATTATTCTGGCTGCTGTATTCTGTGCCATTTGAAGAGGTTTGAGAGCATGTTTTGACAGCCCATTGTAGATAGGGTTGCAAAAATCCAGAATGGGGGTAATAAGTGCCTGGCAGACTGTACGAAAGTGTTCATTAGAGATAAGAGGCTTGAGGCGTCTAATTATTTTCATTCGGTAATAAGCGCTTTTAACAGTTTTCTTTATGTGAGATCGCAGGTCTAGCTTCTTATCGAGGGTTACCCCGAGGTATCTTACTTCATCCTTAATTGGAATCTCAGTACTGTTGCATGTGATGTATGGTGGGGGATTAAAGTTGGTGTTTCTAGTGAAAATAAGTGCTTCAGTCTTCTTCAAGTTTATTGCAAGGTTGTTATTTGACAGCTAAATGGAAATGCTGGTAATGCAGTTTGAAATCTTGTTGTAGTTTGGGCAGTTGATATCAATCGGAGTGTAGATCATAATATCATCTGCGTAAATTGTGTAGTCTATATGATGAGTTGATATTATGTGACATATTGGTTGGATAAAGAGGTTAAAAAGAAGTGATGGAACAAAAGTTCCAGCAGCTATATGCCAAGAAGCATTTTGGACATTATAAGTAATATTGCAGCGAGAGGAAAATGAAAGAGATGCATTAGTCACAAGACAATAAGTAAATCGCATCTCTAAAGGAACATAAACAAAGAAAGGTTCACTGGAGGCATTCACAGACTCCCATGTGTCAGTACAGTCTATGGATTCAAAACATGGAGCAGTAAAGTTTTTGTTGTCCCAACAAGAGACCTTTCCCATTAATTCCGAGAGGGACAAAGGATAAACCGCTACGGGAGCATATTTTACAGCTTTAGGGATGGGGGTGCATATTAAACAATCAGAAACATTAGTTAAGCGTAAAATATCCAGAACAGATGATTGCCATAAATTGGAGGCAGATGCTGTAGCTCTAGGATGACGGGAAAGGACAGAAGGACAGGGCCGGATTTACGTATACGCCATGTACGCCATGGCGTAGGGCCCACAGCCGGCAGGGGCCCACAAAAAAAGAACCAGTTTTTTTTTTTAAACTCAATTAAAAAAAAAAACCTGGTGGCTGCCGCCGCGGGGCCCCCTCTGCTGCCGCGGGGGCCCCGTCTACAAGCTGAAGCGGTCGGGTCGGGTCGGGTCGGGTCTCTCCCTCCCTCCCTCGCTGCAGGCTGCGAGAGACGCGAAGATAGAGCGTCTCCTCGCATCTGTGTTAAGCCCGCAGGGGCTGATGGGATTTCCCATCAGCCCCTGCGGGCTTAACACAGACGCGAGGAGACGCTCTCCCTTCGCGTCTCTTGCAGCCTGCAGCGAGGGAGGGAGAGAGACCCGACCCGACCCGACCCGACAGCTTCAGCTTGTAGACGGGGCCCCCGCGGCTGCAGAGGGGGCCCCGCGGCGGCAGCCACCAGGTTTTTTTTTTAAATTAAATTTTACTTTAGGCCGGGGGGGGGGGGTAGGACTGGTAATGGGCTATGGGGGGGGGTAGGACTGGTAATGGGCTATTGGGGGGGCTGGGGCTGGAAATGGACTGGGGGGGGGTAGGGCTGGTAATGGGCTATTGGGGGGCTGGGGCTGGAAATGGGCTGGGCTGGGGGGGGTTAAGGCTAGAGGTGGGCTGATGGGGTTAGGACTGGTAATGGACTGTGGGCTGTTGGGGGGGCTTAGAACTGGCAATGGGCTTTGGGGGGGGTAGGACTGGTAATGGGCTATGGGGGGGGGGGGGTAGGAATGGTAATGGGCAATTGGGGGGGCAGGGGCTGGAAATGGGCGTGGGGGGTAGGACAGGTAATTTGAGATGGGGGGGGCTGGGGCTGGAAATGGGCTGGGCTGGGCTGGGGCGGGTTAAGGCTAGAGGTGGGCTGATGGGGTTAGGACTGGTAATGGACTGTGGGCTGTTGGGGGGGCTTAGAACTGGCAATGGGCTTTGGGGGTGGGGTAGGACTGGTAATGGGCTATGGGGGGGGTAGGACTGGTAATGGGCTATGGGGGGGGGGTAGGACTGGTAATGGGCTATTGGGGGGCTGGGGCTGGAAATGGACTGGGGGGGTAGGGCTGGTAATGGGCTATTGGGGGGCTGGGGCTGGAAATGGTCTGGGGTGTGATCGGGGGTTTTATGATAGTGGTGGGGTGATTGGGTTAGGAGTGGTAATGGACTGTGGGCTGTTGGGGGGGCTTGGAACTGGCAGTGGGCTGTGGGGGGGGGTTAAGACTGGTAATGGGCTGTGGGCTGATGGGGGGGGTAGGACTGGCAATGGGCTATGGGGGGCTGACTGGAAATGGGTTGATGGGGTTAGGAGTGGAAGTGGGCTGATGGGGGGTTAGGACTGGTAATGGGTTATAGGGGGGGCTTAAACTGAAAATGGGGTGATGGGGGGTTAAGGACTGAAAATGGGGTGATGGGGGTTAAGGACTGTAAGTGGGGTGATGGGGGGGCTAGGACTGGTATTGGGTTGGGGGGTTGCTAGGACTGGAAATGGGCTGATGGATGGCTAGGACTGGAAATGGGCTGATGCAGGGACTAGAAGGGAATGGATGCTGGGTGAGGCTGGAACTAGAAGGGAGCTGATGTTGGGGGAGGATTAGAATGGGATGGGGCTGGAAGAGTAAAATGGAGAAGGGAAAAATATTTTGTGTGGGAGGGATAAAAAATCTACAATTGGCCGGGTATTGGGAGAGTAAGTGGGGATTGAGGATGGAGGGGTAAAATTTGAGTGGATGAAATAGGAATGAGGAAAGAGCAAAAGGAGAAAGATTAGTATGTTAAAGCAGATGTAGAGAGAGAATGGAAAAAAATCTAGAAGAGAGAAGAAAGGACAAATGGACAGCAGACGATGGAGAGTTAGCAGAAGACACGAAGAAACCAGAAGAAAGTGGCTGGAGCAATTGCAGCTGAAAAAAATGCACAAAAGGTAGAAAAATATCTCTTTATTTTGAATTTATTAATTGGAATATGTCAGCTCTGGTAAATGTGCATCATTAACATCTGCGCTTTGTTTAGTACAAGAGCAAATTAATGTATAGTTTTATTTCTACAGTGTTGTACATTCCAAGTTTGGCTTTTGGGATTCCCAGTTTAATTATTGTCTTCCTATTTCTAAATTGTGATTACTTGTTTGGTGATGGTCTATGTTCTGCATGTGTAACTGAGCTGAGGTGTTCTGTTTATATAATTCCTATTTGACATTGCCACTTGTTCTCTTTCCCCAGTAGGTCATGTATTGTTGTTCTCTGAAATGTATTGGTTTAATATTTGCAGTGTTGCCTTTTGATTGGTAGAGTATGGTGCTTTGTGAGTCCTGGTAGTGCTGTTAGGATACGGCGGGTTTACTATGGGCAGTGTTTGTAGTAGTTCCTAATGTATCTGGCAGTTGGCACTGGATTATAGTAATGTAGAAATCTTTTAGTCTTTCTTTATCCATACACTCATTAAGAGGCACGTTTACTAAAAGTTAGTATATGGTAACATTATGCAAATATTTATGCAAATGAGGCCCCTTATGCAAATGAGGTCCGCACCCCCCTTGGGCCGCCCCTGCTGGGGGCCCACAATTTTTGTTGGCGTAGGGCCTCACTCAAGGTAAATCCGGCCCTGCAGAAGGACTTTGATTATTTAAAAACATAGCTAACTGACCATCAAGGATAGTTGATTTCCAGGTATTGGGAAGAGGGAGAGACCTAAGGGAACGATTCAGGGAGGAGGTGGTAGTGGTGGGGGGTGACTTAGTGGCAGGGACACAAATGAAAAATAAAAGCCATGCTAGGAGAATCGCAAATAACATGAAACAATATAAAAAGGCATACTTAAGAGCAGGAGAGGCAGACATGTTATAGAAGATTAATCAAAGTCCAAAGCACAGTTCAAGGAACCCAAAGGTGGGCAATATGAGTCCAGGTTTGGCCAGAGTCCAACAGAACAGCAAAAGGAGTGGACGCAGAAACAATATGGGGTCCTGAATATGTTGGATCTTGCCAGGAACTTCGATGAGGATTTCTGCGATAAACTTTGGTCCCAACTGGAATCAGACTTTCCTTAGGAAGAGATGGATGTTGATCACGGATGGCACAGCGTCAGGAGATTTCTGCTAAGGCTAAACGCAGACCTGCAATGTAAGGAGATATAGAGTCTGGTAAGGAAACAGACGTTTCAGACAGATTGTATAGCAACAATCGCCTGCCAGTACATATTTCATGTGGTGTTAGAGCAACATTCTTCAGTGGGCGATTCCTGAGCTGAAACAAAGCTAGAGGCAGGGCCTGTAACCAGGAAAAACTTTTGTCTGATTGAATCAAACGCAGGGCAGTCTTGAGCAGGCCATTGGTCCGTTCGACGAGACCATTGGAAGTGGGGCGATAGACTGAGACATACTTCCAGTGCAGGTTCACTGCTGTAGAGAAAAGATGCATTAATTGATTCCGGAAGTGAGAACCATTATCAGAATAAACAGTTTGGGGAATGCCAAAACGGGGAAACAAATGTTGTGAAAAGCATTTGAAAACTTCAGCTGCAGTTTCCTGTTTACAGGGAAAAGCCTCCACCCATTTGGAGAATGAACAGACACAGACGAGAAGGAATCTGTATCCATACATCTGCATATCTGTGAAATCTACATACCAGGAAATGAACGGACCCTGAACAACGGGGAGATGACCTTGTAGCATTTGTTTGCCCTTCACAGGAGAATTCTCTAAACATTGGGGACACTGCTGGCACAATTCCTGCACCCTGGCCCTAAGACGGGGGTACCAGAAGAGCCCAGAAATTTGTGCACAAATGCTGGAGGCAGGGGCATGGGCTACAGAGTGTAACAAGTGACACAATTGTTGTAAAGACCAGAGTGAAATGCAAGCCTTTCCAGACGGGTGAACCCACAACTGTTTGTGCTCTGAACATCCTAACAATTTCCACTTCAGCACTTCATCTTGTAGAAAATTCTGCTGATAATCCCGGAGTGAGGGTAAGGGATAAGTCTTTGCTCGTGTAGTAACTAAAATGGGGACAGCATCTGTAACTTGTCTAGCTGCTTCATCAGCCAGAGCATTTCCGAAATGTAAGAAACCATAATGTCTGGAGTGGCCAGGGACCCAGTTACAAGAAGTTAGAATACCTTTCTGCTGGCGCTGCAGTAACAGGTCATACAAGTATAGAATCAATGATTTGTGTACAAGCTGACTACTAGATGAAGTAACAAATCCCCGCTGTAACCAAATCTGGAGGTACTCCCCACACAATTTTTTAACATACTGTGAGTCAGTGTAGAAAATCAGGGGCGTTTCCGGACGTTCCTCTAGGACAGCTAATATAGCACACAATTCAGCTGCCTGTGCTGAATATCCCCGATCCGAGTCCAGAGCATACTGTAAGCGATGCTCAGACACTCCATCAGGGGTCACCAGCACAGCAGCAAATCCTACAGCACCCTTCTGTTCTGATCCATCAGTAAACCAAATTTCACTATCTGGTGGCATGTCAGAGGGTGATACCATAATGGATAAAATTTCCTCATAGGGGGAGTCACATACTGGGGTATGAACATCTACCGCTGTCTGTAGCCAACTTAGTGGGCACGTGGAGGCAGTGAGAGGGCGGAAAATCACTCCACTGTTCAAGATAGATGCACAGGCTTGCTGTAATTTAGTCGGGGACAAATGTAACGTGTCTTTGTTTAGAATAGCCTTCAGTTCAATGGACTGATAGAGAATCAGGGTAGTGGGAGTGAAAATAGACAAAACTTTCTCTATTGCTGCTGCGACCGCAATGACTACTTTTTCAAGGTCAGGAAGGGGGAGTTCTGTACACCCAAAAGTACCAGACAAGAATGCCAAAGTAGAAACCCTGTCCTGAAATAGTATGGCTGCCCAAGCCTGAGAGCCTGTCACTACCATCAATTGAGAGGGTTTGTGATGATTCGGCAAATGTAAGGCTGGAAGACATTTTAAATCTTCCAAAATGGACTGGAGCACGCTTACAGCACAAGGGTCTAAAGTAATTTTGTCTGAATTTTTTACACCACCCTTCAAATAAGGGCGGAAACAAAGAGTCCGAGAACTAAAAGCTGGGATCCAATTTCTACAGAAATTTAGGGTACCCAAAACGGAACGAAGTTCTCTCACTGTATTGGGGACAGGTAACTGTAAGCCATGTTGTACTGTCTTATCTCCCACCTGAATAGATCCTTGGCTTAACTGAAACCCCAAAAAGGTAACTGTTGTCTGCACGAGTTGTGCTTTCTCTGCATTTAGTTTGTACCCTTTCTCATGCAGTTCCTGTATTAACTTCTGTGTGTACTTCTGCATTTGTGCATAGTCTGACCCAGACAGTAAAATGTCATCTACATATTGTAGCAAACACATCTCTCCAGGGAGATGTGAATTGAAATCCTGTAAATCTTGTGAGAGAATCTGGGAAAATATACTAGGACTATCGACATACCCCTGGGGTAGTCATGTCCACTGGTAATGTACTTGGTCAAAAATAAAAGCCAGTAAGTGTCTAGAATCAACATCAATTTCTACACTAAAAAAGGCATTTTTCAAATCTAATACTGTAAAATATTTGTACAGTTGTACTGTATTCAATGTGGTGGCTGGATTTGCAACTGCCGGAAATTGAGTTTCCACTACTTGGTTAAGTGCACGAAGATCATGCACAATGCGCCACTTCCATTAGGTTTACTAACTGGAAAAAGAGGAGTATTATATGCCGAAGTACTGTGTTCTATTATGCCGTGTAGTTTAAGCTGATTAATTTCCTCTCGTGCACCCTCTATAGCTGCCTGCTGCAAGGGGTATTGGGGCAATTTTGGACCCTCTTTCCCTTGTTTTAATCGTATGTGAACCGGTGTACCTCGTACCCGCCCATATGGACTAAGGAGGTAAGTGCCAGTTTCACTTATCCCTGCAGATTGAAATGCTCCTGCCACTAAGGTGACTTGGGCTTTTACAATTAAATCTCGTCCCATCAAATTTATAGGACAGTGAGAGGCATACAAAAAACTATGGAAGATGACAAATTGTGGCCCTTCCACCCAAATTGGATTAGTCACGGGGGTTTTTACTGGCTTACCATCGAACCCAGTGGTCATTACACTGTCTCTGCCAATGGTTCCACCTATGGGCATGGTGTTCAGAACAGAAAGTGTAGCTCCAGTATCAATTAGGAATTTCATTACTTGGTCATTCAAAGTTAATTCAATATGGGGCTCCTCTGTTCCCAGTGTCACCTGCATATTGTATATATCTAATCATTGCCTATTTTCCCTATTGCCATAGCCTGTCCTATTTGGGGGCTGCCAGGTAGGGTATTGGCGGGGTCTTGCAGGTGGTGGGGGACCTTGGTCATATCGTCGCCGCCCTCCCGGTAGTGGGGCACGGCAGACCCGTTGCAGGTGACCCCTCTCACCACACCGCCAACAAGTGAAATCTCTCTCCCTGTCCTGCTCTTGTCTGGGGAAGGATCGTGGTTCCTGACCCATGAACTGACCATGCTTTTGAACATTCAAAACTCGCATGAATTGTCTATACATGTCTTCAGAATCACTGTCTACACTACTGTCACTCTCACAATCGTCATTGATTTCATCAAGTTGTTTCTGCTGCTCTTTTACTTGTTGGCGTAAAGCCTTTATCAATTTTGTATCAGCCGCAGATCTGCTGACCTTTTCTCCCTTTTTCTTCTCCTGTTCTATTTCTTTCAATTGTAAATTGAATAAACGAGCTTGGGCAGCCTTTCTGTCCCTCTCTGGTTTATTCAATTCTTCCTCAGCTTGTCTGACAAAATGAAAAATATGTGCCTGTTGTTTCTGCCATGGTTCTGATTCTAATGCCACTATGTTTTTTAGCTTTAACTGGATAGGCAAAGGTAAGTTATTGCAGAGAGTCTGAAAATACATGAGAGCCATGTTAGGGTCATTGTGGGATACACCCATCTGGGCCTCCCATAAATCTTGAAATTTAGCCAAATAAGCACTAATATCTTCCCCAACCTTAAATTGCATTGAAGTAAGGGGTCCCATACTTCGTTGGGTGGGATAAATGTCCCTCAAGGAATCCCATACCATATTACGATAAAGATTAAAAAGTGCCCCATCATACTGGGGATGATGTACCATAACCCCTCTGATATGGGCATTTTGAAAAACTTGATTAGCCGCATTATTACCCAAAATTCGGGCTAGTAGGGCTTTTACATCTCCAATTGCTAAAGTATAACCTGCTGTTAATCGTTCAAATTTTTGTATCCACGCTCCCGCTCCCTGATTCAGGGGAGGAGTTGCTCGGCCAGATTAGTCATATCGGTAAAACTCCAAGGGATATATATTTCTTGCCCGTGGGGAGTATGCCGCACGGGAAATATCAAATGATTAGGTGTTTTTGGGTTATTGGGATCTTGTCCCTCATACTTTTCCCATACCCTTAAACCTGCTTCCATATACTTATAGTCCCATTGTGGATCTCCCTCCCCTCCACGGATACATCTACGAGCTAGGTTTAAATCTGTAGTATTCAGGGACCCTTGTTCTGGCCAAATTCTCATTTGAGGGGCACAGGCTGTAGTCCACCCATGTAAGTTTGAACTCCAATGATATACATAAAAACCTTCACCTCCTTCTTCATTAAAAACAAAATCTACAGGAGTTTTCTTAGGTTGAACTGCTTTTTTAGAATTCTGCACGGGTAGGCAGTGATATTCGTGGGCTCTGGTCATCCGGTTCCTAATATCCTGTCTACTCTCACATGGTTTTTTAGAAAAATAATCACGCTCCCATTGACCTTCTGGTAAATCAATACTACCAGGGAATTTGTCCGCTGACATCACTGGAGACCTATCGCAATTAATGGAGTCAAGGACAAAGGGAGTGGACTGTACTTGGGTTTGATCACCCCCTGTGGCCCCCAGCAATGACTGGTCACATACCGGGGGCTCAGGGATTGGATCAGGGGTCAAATGTAATTTACCTGCTACCTGAACCCATCCCGTATGCTGTTCCCGGCGGGGAGATGCAGACCGGGATCTTCTACGTGGTTGGGAGTTACTATTTCGCATTATGTCTTCCAATTCCCGATGGGGATATATTGGATTACATGGGGGAGTCTCAATAAGAGATGGTGTTTTTTTCTCATCCCAGTATCTAACTCTTTCCTTGTGTATTTCTGCTGGTCTTTTGTCTTTAATTTTATCTTTAGGTCTGTCCTCTAATTCTGTCTCCTTGGGGTCTAAATCTATGGAAGGGTCTGCATAACCTATCACTGCCATTGTACGACTCTCTGTTGTCCAATAGGGGGGTGGATCATCACTACTGAGGGTTTTTGGATCTACCTGTTTCATCCACATGGAAATGTACCTTAAGTGTTTCAGCTGACTAGCCCCAGTTTTATGAAATAAAACATAATCCCTAATTTTTACTAAACAACGACCATCAAAGGACCCCTCTGGTGGCCAGCCAAGAGGAGTTCCAGGAGCAGTGCTCCATTTTGCCCATTTAAGGCAAACTTTCAATATTTCCTTTCCTAATAAGGGATTATCTCTCATCATCCGTTCGACCGGAGTCACTGGGGAAATTTGGTTTACCATTATGTCCTGATTGCCATCTTTCTTTCTCCTAAACAGAGACATGATTCCTACGTGCAACCTTTTATTTAAGGGTCTCAATACCCACCCTCTTTATTTACAGAGGAAGGAAGTGCACGAAATGTCCAGGACACCTTTCAAACAAGAATTTGCTTCGTTAAAGCCCAGCCAATCTCCTCGCGGAGGTATGGAACCGTGAGCAAGAACACACACACACTTCGTGTCAGACGACACGTACTATCTCAATCACTTATCATTCAGTCCCAGTTTATAACAGCAAATTATTCTTACACTTTATTCATATAACAAAAACAAAAATGCATATAACAAAGACAAAAATTAAACAACACTTACCAAGCTTGGTTAAAAATACTCACAACGCCGTCATTACAGCTGCCGTCATCCTAGGGAATCCGTCACTCCCTTCTTCTCCGGTCTCTACTACGCACCGGGAACGTACTTCCCTCTTTCTTGAGGGGAATCCAAATATTTACGTACCTCCCTCTTTTTTCTTGAGGGGAATCCAAATCTTTAAATTTGTATCTTGGTCATAAAGACCCACCCGTACCCAATCCCGGGTTTCGGCACAAATTGTAAGGCCCTGTTACTTACAAGAGACCGATTACTAATTATCACTAATTTCCTGTATATTCCAGATCCAAAAGTCAGTACAGGTGCAATCAGAATCTCTGTTTATTAGATAACTGATGGAACAATACAGGCAAGGGAGAGGAGAATTTCTGTCAGTCATCAGACCTCAGAATCCCTCCTCTCCTGAATATAATAGTCGTGTTACATATATACATTTTTCTGATTTCCGTATACGTGCACAGCTCCCAAATCTATCTCCCCCCCCTTGTATCTCATCTCCTCTTGCCATCTGTTTCCTGTTACTTCCTTTCTATCCCCTTGTTCCTGTTTTGATACCCACTCAAGTTCCTTTTCGTTTGCTCTTACTCCATACCCATCAACTATCAACTGTCTTTTTCTTCAGGGCTTGATGTGCTCAGCATATTCTTCTTTGCATGGTTTCCTGTGTATGTGCCTTCTGCAAAAAGTCTCTGCATGGACCCTTCAATCCAAGCATACACTTTGCTAAGGCTTATAATCCTTATGCTGGCCTGTTTTTCCTTGCCCACTGTAATGACAGACTGGTTGATATATATATTTTTATTAGAGCAGAATAAAGGCCATTGAGTGATTATGAACCAGGAACATATACCTAAACCTTATAATCCCTACACCTTGCCAAGAAAACCCAGGGGCTACTAGGTTGCTAGGAGTCAGCATTGACTTGAAGCTAATTGAAAAAACTCCTTCTATTCTAATGGTACTTAATCAGAATAGGGGAGTATCAGCATATTCTTATTTACAGAATCCCAGACAAGCTTCCATAGCAAGCGTTGCTCTAAAAATGCTTGGGACATCCTTCCCAGTGCTCTGTTATATTTAGCCACCATACACACTGAATTCCACCAAAAATTAAAATTTATTATTTATTTATTTATTTATTTATTTATCTAATTAATTTATTAATTAACATTTTTTATATATTGCATTTCCATAGATCAGAGTGGTTTACATTGAACTCAGCAGTTTATATTTTACAAGGAACATAAATATGATAATATAACAGATAAAAGATAAATCAGATAACAGGTCATGTAGAACTTTAACCTATAATACAGGGTATTTATACTAACTGTGCTATGTAAAAGTGTGCCTATATTTATTGGGAGAAGTGTGTGTCAAGTCTCAAAACACAAGGACCTCATCCTCCTAGGAAATCTCAACTGCAATGAGCCCCAATTAAACAAGTGACAGCCTTCATGGAAGCAATGATAGCAATGGACTTCTCACAAATAGTGAACTCCCCCACGCACTGTAAAGGAAACACCCTTGACCTCATATTCATCAGCAACAGCCCTACTCATATGTCTCTCCCCCTCCAGTCCAAACCATCCCAGTACACCGGACTGACCACAAGATTGTAACCTTCTAGCTGCCCCTCAACAACCCTCATAAATCCACTACACTCCCCATACTGCACAAGAAGCGATTCAGACAATTCCACAAAGATTCCTTTCTCGCTCACATTTCCCCAGTCCTCACCACCGAACCTCAAAACCTAGACTCTATCAACACCTGGAATGAAATCCTCAGTGAAGCTGCCTCCACAGCAACCTTGACCAATCCTCACAACGTTTCTCACAAACGAACCCCATGGAATACCCACAACCTCCGAAAACTCAAATCTCAACTAAGGAAACAAGAACGCAGATGGAGGAAATCACAGCTACCCGCAGATAAAACCCTATATATGACCTTTCTAAGAGAATACAATCAAGCTTCCAACCTCTCAAAACAAAGCTACCACACAATACTAATCCAAAGATCACTCAACTGCCCAAGGGAACTTTTCACCCTTATAAAAGAACTCACTTCATCACCCAACAACTCAACTAACAGCCCCATCACTCCTCAACAATTAGCAAACTACTTTGCTACCAGCCATCTCTGACCTGCAGCTCGACCTGACCCACCTCCACAACATACAAAGCTAACACACTCATGGACCACCTTTGATAACATCTCAGCTGAAAACATCCAAAACCTCATCTCGTCATTCAGCATCTCCACCTCTTCCCTCAACCCTTGTCCAGTCAGCTGGATTAAAATCATCATACCTGATCTTGCTCCATTCCTGGCAAAACTCATGCAATGCTCCCTACTACATGGCTACCTACCAACCTGCCTAAAAACCTCCTCAATTTGCCCTCTCCTGAAAAAAACCTCACCTCGACCCATACAACCCCACTTCTTACAGACCCATCGCTAGCCAACCGTTCCTTTCCAAAATAATAGAAAACAGTCCAAACTCAGCTCTAGGACTACCTCAACATCCATACCCCACTCAACCTTCAACAGCATGGTTTCTGTCCTCAGCATGGAGTGGAAACCACCTTAACCTCACTCCTGAACAACCACATAAAGGGAATCCAAAACATCCACCAAGGATTTCTCCTCGCATTCCTCAACATTTCTGCTGCATTCAACACTATCAATCACAACACCCTCCTACAGCGCCTCCAGTAAATTGGAATGCAAGTTACAATACTAAGGGATATGTTTACTAAACAGCGCTAATGTCGCAGCGGCAATGTTATCACGTGATAAGTGATGTTATTGTGCGATATTGGTGCATTACCGTGTGATAATGTCATGTATCACATGATAACGTCTCTGGCGGCGTTAAGGTGCACAGAGGGTGGAGTAAAGCTCCCCAGAGGGCAGAGATAAGGGGTCAATGGGCGGAGAGTGGACGTGGAGAAACTCCAGGTACACTAACACTGTGAAATGAAGGTCTGAAAATTAACGCCAGTGATAACCTCGTGCTAGAGGCACATTTGCAGGGGAGAGAGACCATTTCAGTCAGCAATGTGCAGCAAAGGCAGGGAAACCAAGAAAAGTGATAGTAGTGATACATGTGCAGCAACATCATAGTGCCCAAGTATGAGAGGGCACTACGGTGAGGCTGCAAATGGGGTACAGGGCACTGCAGGCAGGACATGCAGTGGGGCAGCTGGGGCACAGGGTGGACTAGGCATATGCCTAGGTGACACATAGGAATGTAGAAGCAGAAAACCAGCAAGACAGCAACTGACCAAGGGCAAACATGTCCACGAGTGTGTGTCCCACAGTGTCCCAGGGGACAGTACCCAGCAAGTACCCCAAAGGGCACATAACATTGGCAGGCAGTGCTGGGGGGAAGCGTGGATGTCTATGCAGGCACCCCTACCCCATATCACGCACCATAGGCAGCCGCCTACCGGCACAATGGATGGCCTGGGACTGTGCATCACCAGCACCACCGGCACAAGGGCATGTCAGCATGGTGGCACAGGGGTGCTGGTAGCAGAGGGCACAGTGGCATCTGCCCACAGCAGACCACGGCCAAGCCCCGTTTAGGTGGGTGCCGTGCACTGCAACCGACAAGGTCTGTCTGACGAACAGTCATGGTATCCCCAGGGAATGATCTGCCTCTGTGGCAACAGTTTGGTGCAGTACACACAGCCAGTGTGTTCAGGGGCAGAAGGTCACAGGGTCAAGTCCCAGCTGTGGCTCCTGCAAACCATGTCCCTATATTTTAACCAGTTCTAAACCATGGTAATAAAGACAGAACCTTTATTGCAGATAAAATAAACATGCCATAAAGACCTATATTTTACCCTAAAGAGCATAGACACCATAAACATGTGCAATCCCTAGAGCAGTTTCCCAACTGCAGTCCTGGAGGGGCAAACACCATTCAGGTTTCATACTGTCCCTAATAAATATGCCTGTGCTGCATTTGTATGCACCGCCCCCATTATATGCAAATGTATCTCATGCATATTCATTAGGGACAGCATGAAAACCTGAACCGTTTGGCCCACCAGGACCCGAGTTGGGAACCTCTGCCTTAGAGCAGTGGCCAACAGGGGCACAAACACCCACACCCAGAGGCTCCACTATCCAAAGCCTCATGGAGAGTCAGGCTGTTGGGCCCTGTGCGGAGCAGCATCTCCAAATACTAGCACCTGCATACCTTAGCAATGCCGTCCTAAACTTGGGAACAAGTTACACATATATCAAAAGGTTGCTATGATTAATGTCAGATAACAAATCCTAAGTTAAACACAATTTGTTGACAGAGATTCATCATAGCAACCTTTCTGATATCTGTGGAGTGTGTTTCAGTTTTTGTTTCTGACAGTGTTTACCACCCCGGGGAGTGACCCAACAGTATTGCATACCATAGCAATTCCTGCACTGTGCCCAGGACTGGTGTGGTGGCCAGGGCTGCCAAAAACCTCTATATTTGCACAATGCTGGCATAGGTGTGGGAGTGTGTGTATGTCTATCCAGTGCTTTGTGGCTGCCTATACCTTACTGAGCCCACACTGCTTGCACTGTTTCCAGTGTTAGCCTGCCAATATGCATAATGAGGAGCAAGGTACTGTGGGTATGGCCCGGACAGGGCGCATCTGTACAGTGCATAGGGCAATGGCTGGGACATTGTAGTGCCTGACCACCACCTGCACGGACAGGGTGGCCACAGCATGTCATGCTGGGGGGGTCACTCTCACCCTGACTGAGCAGTGACCATCAAAAATCCGGTCTTTCCGTGAGCAATAAACTATACAAAACTAAAATCAAATGTTCAATTATATCAACTCGGGACAAAGAACTTTTGTTTGCCCCTTATTGGTTATCCTAAACCTTATGTCTTCTTTTCTATTGCCTTTGAAGGTCTCAGACTATTCTGACACTTTTTTAAAGACTTGCAACAGGTCTAATACCAGTGCCTATTAGCATCAATGACCTTCATCAAACTTTTTCAAGTGTCTATGGAAGCGGATGGAGTCTTTCTCTGAAATTATAACAGACAAGCTTAAATCATGACTCTATTGAAGTGATCTTCAAAACTTCAACTATCACTTAGCTTATGTTAAAATGTATCATTCAATATGCTCGCTGGGATCGGCGAGCGAGATAGGAGCATATTGAATGATACATCTTAACATAAGCTAAGTGATAGTTGAAGTTTTGAAGATCACTTCAATAGAGTCATGATTTAAGCTTGTCTATTATAATTTCAGAGAAAGACTCAATCCGCTTCCATAGACACTTGAAAAAGTTTGATGAAGGTCATTGATGCTAATAGGCACTGGTATTAGACCTGTTACAAGTCTTAAAAAAAGTGCCAGAATAGTCTGAGACCATCAACGGCAATAGAAAAGAAGACATAAGGTTTAGAATAACCACAAAGGGGCAAACAAAAGTTCTTTGTCCCGAGTTGATATAATTGAGCATTTGATTTTAGTTTTGAGCAGTGACCATGGCATGGCTAGGTTCCCCCATAGTGCTATACAGTATTTTTCTCAAGTGATATCTATGAGTTCCCTTTTCTGGGGCCCAATCACTGACATACCTGCTTGATGTGTGTGCTCACATCCCATTTTTGGGTGCACACAGTTCCTCCAGGAACATGCACTATGTACTAGCTAGCAGACTGTTCTGCAGTTAGCATGTATATGGCTAGAACACCTTGCAGGGTGCAGCAGGTGGAGACTGACTGTGCCCTCTGCTGGTGAATGTCAGATAGTGGTGGGGGGGGGGGCAGCTGAGTTTCTCCAGGCCTACTGCCTGTCTGCCAGTGCCCTATGTGATGCGTACATATCTGCATTGACTGCCCTGTAGGGTGCCTGTTCCTCAGCAGAACTGGGGTTGATGGTCCCCTCTACAACCACCATTGCAGAGATGTAGAATGTGGATCTGTTGGTGGGAGATCCTGTCCCCCACCCTGACCCACAGAGGATGGGTTGGGTGGTACTACATAATCCACTTTTGGGTCCAATCACCACCTTTCTCTTATAACACATGACCATGGCAACCACACAGGATATGCACTATTCTGGGTGCATCATAGTCCACAAGGGCTAGATGTGACTGGGAAATACAGATGGACACAGGCATATCTGCAAGGACTACCTACCACACACTGGCACTGATGGGGACCTGCAGCACAGCCTATCTCAGCCAAGCCAGGTGCTGCGGACCTGATGCTGGGTGCCCCACCTCACCCTCAGGGTGAGCACAGGAACCGCACAATGTCACGGTCTGTAGCTACTCTGTGCCTGTAACACACACGGTCAGTTCCCCCTACCAGGCCGGGGTGCTATAGAGGCACATACCCCATCGTGTGAGCCGATGTAGGCTGCTGATCTGCATGTGCAGTGTATCATGGGTACGGGTAGGTTTACCCTATCCTGGTAACCACAGCAGACAGTTTGTTTGGTGACCTGCAGTCTTTCTGTAGCCAGCCAGCGGTGTGTTAGACCTTATAGAGATGTAGCCCACTGGTTACTTCAATGACTACAAAGGCAGAGGTCTTGGGTTTGATCCCACAGTGGTGTTATTTAATCAGGCTGTCTGAGGCTTTTCCTTTTAATTTAAATCAGTGCTGCCAGCAAAACCACCCTCATAAGGTGCCTCCTAAGGCGCCTATAGAGCGCCCTATAAGGCACCTATAGAGCGCCCTATAAGGCGCCTAGAGAGCGCCCTATAAGACGCCCTATAAAGCGCCCAATAGGGCACATTATAAGGTACCTTGGCAGACAGTGCACTTTATAATGTGCCCTATGGAGTGCCTTATAGGGAGCCTTATACTGCACCTTAAGATACGGCACTGTGAGGCAGTACTGATTTAAATTTAAAAAAGGAAATGCCTCAGACAGCCTTCTTACATAACACCACTGCAGGATCAAATGCATGACCTCTGACTCCACAGTCATTGTAGTAACCAGTGGGCTACATCTTTATAGCATCTAATGCTGTGCTGGCATGAACTTAGGGTTAATGCGCATTAACGTGCCGTGACGCCCACTATCGCATGATACCGTTTCCTTGCAACCTTACCTCCGGACCGCCCACTACCTTATATGGCATTCTGCACATTAACGCTGCAACTAGCGCTGGTAACATTAAGACGGTTTAGTAAACATACCCCTAAGATGGCTCCAAGATTACCTCCACAACAGAACTCAACAGATCAGAATCAGAGCACTATCATCAGCACCATAAAATCAGATGCAAGATGTACCCCAGGGTTCTACACTCTCAGCTCTCCTCTTCAGTATCTGCAACCCCTCTTCAACATTATCCAAATACACAGGATAACTTATCGCATATACGCAGATGACATTATGCTCTACACACCAATCAACCTCAGTGATCCATCCTACAATGAACTCCAGCAATGCTTCTCAGATATCTCACAATGACTATCTCCAAATCACCTATCAACCTCAAGAAAACAGAAACTCTTCTTGTCACCAGGAATGATTCCTTCACCGCCCTCCCCCCCGCCAATTACCCTCAACAAGACGGAAATCCAAATCAAACCAGAAGTAAAGTACCTGGAATCACTGTGGACAGCCAGCTCACTCTGAAGACTCAAATAGCAAACACAGCAAGATCAATCTTTTACAGAACCCGTACCGTACAACACCTCCACCCTCTCCTTGTCCCATTGGACTTCTGCTCAGCCCTACAAGCTTTCACAACACCCCACGCCGACTACTGCAACTCAGTATACCATAGACTACCAAAATGAACACTTCATCCTCTTCAGACAATTCTCCACATGGCAGCAAGGACCATCACAGGAACATCCAAATATGAACACATCACCCCATCCTCAAACATCTCTACTGGCTCCTCCTGTAAAGCAGAATACTCTAGAAAATCCTTCTAATGATTCACAAAGCTCTGTACCATCAATCATCCACCACCTTCACTCTCTCATCTCACTGCAACATTCAAACAGACCACAGAGAGCCTCCACCATGAACACTCTGACTATTCCCAAAGCCATAACAAAAAGCACCCAACAAGCCCGTGCCAGATCCTTTGAACTCTATGCGCCAACTACCTGGAACTCTATCCCCGCCCACATAAGAAACACCATAGACCTCCTTTCCTTACGCAAACTCCTTAAGACCCACCTATTCACCCTACACTTCGTTCCCACCCCCTCCTAACCCTCCACTCCCCCATTAGCTGAACAGCATTTCTATATCACATGAAGGACAAAACTTTACAAGATCATGTAAATAGGTCATCATCCTGTACATAGTTAATCTAAACTAACGAGCCTGTTTCCTTGTTCAAAGTTGCCTGTTTCAGTTTAAAACATTGTTTGTAAAAATCAAGGTCTCTGTAAACCTTTGACCTTTGTGAAAAGCTATATATAATTATAGCCAAATAAATAAATAAATAGTTACCATGTGGATGACCAACTTTGTTATTTTATGTGTTGCTGTGTAGGCTCCCTAGAAAATCAATCATTTGCCCCCATTTCCATTTCTGCAAAATAGTTTTTAAGGCAATGGCAATGAAAATATTAGTGTCCTCTCCCAGGGAGGCATTTTATCTAGCAAACACCGGTGGCCCGATATTCAGTGCCAGTGGCTGGCGCTACTAACACAGCTAGCGTCCGGCACTGAACATTATATCCGGATATTCAATGCCAGGGTCATACCTGAATGCATTGAATATCCAGATTTGCCGGATAATCTGGTCACTAACTGGGCAGCAATGATATTGAGCCGATACCCTGGGTAGCGATATATGATGAAAGTTAGGTCAAAGTTTCCTTGCCTGGCTTTTGTCGCATATTGCTAACTGGGTAGCGTCTCAATATTGCCGCTGCCTGGTTAGCGATCAATGTTGCCTCCGCTCTGCCCTGGAATGCCCCCGACATGCCCCAATGCTAAGCAGTTCGAATCAGGGTGTGAAAAGCTGGCGGCCATGAATATTCAGCGGCACTGTATTAGTGACATGGAATATCCTGCAGAGCAGCATTTACACGGGTTGCAGGTTTACAGACTTTGTAAATGCCGCTGAAATTGGGCCCTGGGATCTGAAAATAATCATCTCCACAGAAAAAAATTGAGAGCAACTGAAAAATAGACAACACTTTGCCAGACCTTTTCCAGAAATCTCACAAAGACGGGGCAAGAGTACAGCATATATAATAGGCTTCCCTGATCAACAGTGCAGAATGGACATCTATTTCAGTATTCACTATTTATTCTCTGAGACTTGATTGGTGTCAAGACTGCCCTCTGCATAAGAAAATGCAAAGATTGTGTGTGGGACTAAAAGTCATGCTATTACTGCTCAGACAATGAGTGGTCAATTACTTTTGCAAAGAGAGGATGAAATTTCTTGACCCTTGCCTTGATATCTTATAACATCAATAGGCCACATGGCCTCGTAAACTTGCTGATAACATGTACTTAGACTCAGAGGCTCTGCATCCACATTTCCATGCCTTCAGCATACCAGAAATACTCTGTGGCAGATCAGCCATACATTTCTTGAACTACAGTATATGAAAGAATTGCATCCTCTCCCATATCTTAATCGGTCTAATCCCCCCCACATATTAACGAGCTGATGCAGAAAGCCAGAGCTAGACCCACACTGAAGCGATTTTTTAATGTTCCCTACTACTACTACTACTGAGCATTTCTATAGCACTACAAGGCATACACAGTGCTGTACAGACATGTAAGAGACAGTCCCTTCTCATCAGAGCTTACAATCTAGTCAAGACAGAGAACTCAAGGGAAACACAAGGAGATTAGGTGAGTCACGATCTGAAAGGGGCAGCAAAGAGGTGAGTTTTCAGCCTGGATTTGAAAAGGGTCAGAGAAGGCGCCTGACATACAGACTCAGGTAGTTTCTTCCAGGCATAAGGTACAGCAAGGTGAAAGGAGCAAAGTCTGGAGTTAGCAATAGAAGAGAAGGGCACAGATAGAAGCAATTTGCCAGAAGAGCGGAGTTCAATAAGAGGGGTGTAGGGAGAGATAAGAGAGGAAAGGTAGTGAGGAGCTGCAGAGTGAATGCACTTATAGGTCAGCAGGAGACGTTTGAACTGGATGTGGAAATGGATAGAGAGCCAATGAAGTGACTTGAGAAGAGGGGTAATTTGAGTGTGCGAGGCTGGCAGAAGATTAGCTGCAAAGCAGAGTGTTGAACAGATTAAAGGGGAGAGAGATGATTCAAAGGGAGACCAGCAAAGAGTAGGTTACAGTAATCAAGAAGGGGGGGGAGGGGTGATTAAGGAGTGGATAAGTGTCTTAATAGTGTGTTCAGAAAGGAATGGGTGGATTTCATTGATGTTATAAAGAAACGGCAGATCTTAGCTATCAGATGGATGTGTGTGGAGACACAAGGTTGCAAGCTGAGGAAACAGGAAGGAGTACAGAGTTATCCATAGAGACTGAGAAAGGAGGAAGAGGAGAGGAGGTTTTAAGGGGGGAAAATAAGAAGCTCAGGTTTGGCCATGTTCAGTTTCAAGCGGCAGTGAGACATCCAAGCAGCAATGTCAGAAAGGCAGGCAGAGATCCGTGTCTGGTGCCGAAGAGATTTCATGTGTAGAGAGGTAGATCTGGGAGTCATCAGCATAAAGATGGTACTGAAAGCCATGGGAAGAGATGTGCTTAAGCGTGGCTTTAGGGGTTCTTAAAGGCCACGCTAGCTTTCTGCATCGGCCCATAAGAGTGCCAAAACAAATTAGGGTGATTTTCAAATTAGGGTTGAACCCCAAAGTGGTATAAGATGAATGATCCCACAGAACATCCAGGGACCTATCAAACTCCTGCAAACACTTAATTGAAGCTTTAAGCAAGAGGGATTCACTAAACATTTTGGATACATTATTGCAAGTAACCATTGTACTTGAAGAAGAGTAACCAACTTCTCCAACTTCAGCCATATAGGCATTTCCTTCTCCAGTCCCTACATACCAATAGCATGCATGCTGTTTAATAAATGCCTTATGGTATCTGAAAAAAGTTGTGAAACCCTATCCCTCCCCCCTCAGCCTTTGAGAGCTATAGTTTTTCCAAGGCAATACAAGATGATTTATCAGCCGCAGATAAGAATTTACCTTGTTACCGGATAAATTTACATATCTCTGAATAATATCCAGGAAAGCTGGGATAGACACATCCAGAAAAGTTAAATATAATAAAATATCATGAGGCTAATTCTGAAAATGTGCACTTCTGGGCAGCCGGCATGTCCAAATGGAAACATGTAGAAATAGAACCAAATTCCGCACACGCAGCGATAGATGCAGCTGCTTGCACCGAATCGCCAACATAGATATGCTAGGCACAACCCGCACACAGTGCTGGTATACACCGACAATGGCTTTGTACGTCCCTGCGCTCACCATATTCTGAAAAGTTGTACATCTGCGACCCTGCCCATCTCTGCTATATACCCGCAAATGGCCAAGCCCCCCTTCAAAATGGGCAGCTGTGAAGCTGCTGTTGGCACGGACAGAGCTGTTTGAGGCTAAATGACAATGTAAGATGGTGAGACTCACAGGTGGATGCAAGTTAGACAATAGAAACCAGTCTGTGTCATGCCCGGACCACTACAGTACTGTAGCAGGAAAATGGGTAGAGAGTGAACCTACTGGCACAAGATGCAGTGCAGCACTACAGACATGGCAGAAGATGCCTTCCTGAGGTATGCCAGTTGTGGATGGTTCAGGAATATGACTGTACAATGCTAAGTAAGGACATGATCCCAGCAGAACAGCCCCCCCCCCCCAGGGAACTACCCAAACACTTCCCCTGTATTACTAAAGAGTCATTGGAATGACAGCAGTCAGCAGTGCAAGCATCACAAAGACATGCCCAGAGACACCATCGGTGCTCCCTGCAATCAGAGCCATATCAAGCCATAATTGTGCCCTGTGCTACTTGCACATCTGGCGTGCCCTCCCTTCATACCTCAATGTTCCTCCATGTCCAGCTGGCTGCCTGTCCTTGCACTTCTGCCGCCAATTTTTATTTTCTTGTAGGCGGCAATGGCAGCAGTGAGGTAGACCCGACTTAAAATTTTAAAAAACAAAACTCGCAGTCCTTCAACTTCATGCTTGTAGGCAGTTCAGGTCCCTCCTTCCTGTCTCAGATGTAGGTAATGTCAGAGGAAAGAGGCACCAGGCCAGCCATTCAAATGCGGATCTTTGCAACTCACGTTTGAATGGCTGACCTGGTTCCTCCCTCCTCTGACACGACACACATCAGAGAAGGGAAGGAGGGACCCAACCTGCCTTCAAGTGTGGAGTTGGAAAGACCTGTGTGTTTGCTTTAATTTGAACTCAGGTCTGGTCTGCTCCACTGTTGCCGTTGCTGCCGCCACTGAGCAAACAAAAAGTGCCAGCGACAGGGCAACAGAAGGTGGGGGGAGCTGAGGCCGGCAGCCCAAAATGCACCCCTAATCCTTTTGCGCCCTGTGAGGCTGCACCACTCACACAGGGCTAGGTATGGCACTGCCTACAGCCATGCACATTTGTAGAGGTCAATGCTGGTGCACCTGGGAATGGCCTACTGTGCTTTGCACCAATGCACGCACAGCCTCTGAGGTCTCTTGAGTAGTGACAGGGAAACGTCTGGACAGGGAAATGATTGCAGAACTGTCCTGCGTATTTCTGCTTGTATGCCTGGTGAGGCTGCAGACAGCCCTATGGTCCAGGTACCTGACAGGCATACCTGTCCTCCCTGGATATGTGGATGAGCAATTTAGATCCCCCTCCATGAATCCCTCCAGCCATGCACACACATGTACTCTCACTTGCAGTCCCACAGAAACAGCCGTCTTCCAAAAGTATGCCTAGCACTGAATGTCTTAGCTGATGGATAGGGAACCAAAGCAATCAGTACTTCCAACCCAGCATCATACCTCCTCACTACATGCGTATTTGGCTTCCTACATACACGATAACTACAATGGTGAACCTCAATCTGCAGTAGGCCCAAAGTCCTTTCAGTATCTGCCTCTAGGGTCAAACCCCGTATGCACATTGCACATCATAGGCCCACATATGTAAACAACCGCAGCAGTGACCTGTGTATAAGATATGTGCCATGTAGCCACTGGTTTAAGATATCCCCAGTATGGTGTTCCAATAGGCTTTACATAAGACCTTATCTGCACCAGGGGACTGTGCACATTGCATAGAGCATATTGTAGAAATCCACTGTGTGGAGCATAACACCACAGCTAGCTGGGGCTGCACATGGCACCAATGGCTGTGGTTACAGTTTCACATGGGGTCCTAGGGCTCCGTCATCCTATCCAGTATCATATCCAGGATGTGGGCATTGATAGGGTGCCCTAGCTGTGCCCCTTTAGCTCACATAGCAAATGCCAGCGAGGCTGGATTCAGCACCAGTACCCTACTGCATACAGTTCTGGGGGTGTTTATTTCTGTGGCTTTGACATACATCCTCCCTCTCCTCTGCTTTCTGTTCTGTAACACTGCCTGCTGTGGTTTTCCAGAGTGCAGTCACACCAGCACACAGCATAGGTTAGTCATCCATTCACCACTTTTGGCTGCATTGGGGTGAGGAGCAGAAATATTTCTAAGTCCTAACTTTATTCCACATTTTTGCAGGTATAACCTGGATGTCTGTGGCTTCATACATTTCCATGGCTGGCCACGCACCCGTTCCGCCCCTTCCTGCCCACATTCTGTGATCCCCATTTAAGGGCCGCGAAGGTTCAGAATATGGTTTTGGACATTTTTGCGGCTTATTTGTGGTTCAGAATGACCCTCCATCTGCATATACCGACATTTTAAATTGCTGCTTATCAACCATAACCCTCTGAATCAGCTGATTCTCACAGATGGTTAGAGCGAAAAGCTCCATAGCTAAAATTAATAACAGAGGAAAATGGGCAGATCTGCTGGGTGCCCTGATGCAACATTAATGGCTCCGAAATGGTATTATTCACATAAATTCTAGCCATGGGACATGACCATAGTTTGCAGGGGGGAGCGGTTGAGGGGGAGGCATTGCGCTTCCCACAAACTGCAGCATAGAATGATTCCCTCCGCCTCCATGTGTTCCTTCATCTCCCCCTCTCTTTCCCCTTTGTCTCTGCTCCCATCTCATCTTACTCCCACCCTCATGGTCTTCCCCTCCCCTCAAACCTCTTGCTGCTGCTCTTGCAACTCCTTCCCACTGCAGTAACAGTGTCAGGGCTGAAAGTAAAAAGCATCATGCTGTGGAGTCTCTCACTGAAGCACTCTGTCCCACTCCTTCTGATGGACACTTCCTGCTGCCATGGGGTGAGTTCATCTGACCCTCACAGAGCACCTCTGGGTGAGACTCTGCAGTATCATGCTTGTTTCTTTCATTGCTGCCACTCTTGCAGCAGTGGGAAGAACCTGCGACAGCAAGAACAATGTTTGAGGGGAGGGGAGGACAGGACTGGGGGTGGGCAAGAGGGAGAAAGCTAATGAATGCTGATCTAAGGGGAGGAGGAAGTGCCCCATCACTAATTTGAGCTTCCGACCCCTTGCCCACTGCTCCAAAACAGGTAAAATAGAACTATGCTGTAGGACCAGACTAGAGTACCCTAACTATTTCTATGAATGTGTCCCCAGTCCAAACAAGCCATGGTATGATAAAAAATGTCCCACTCAAGCCGATCAAAAGCCTTTTCTGTATTGAGCGACCAAGCCACTGCCAACTGCACCAAGTTACCTTTAATTTCAATGATATGAAAAAAAGTTTAGTATTATCAGCTGCCACATGCCCTTTTAGGAACCCTATTTGATGACATGAAATAAACTTGAGCAAGACACGTTCCAAGCATCATGCCATGATTTCCACATAGATCTTACAATCACATTCAATTAATGAAATCAGCCTATAGTTATGACCTTGAAGTGGGTCTTTATTCGATTTCTCTAGCAAAATTACCCTGGCAAGAAAGAGTCCACTATGTGGCCCAGATCTAAAAATTCAGAAAATAATTTCAGAAGCCATGGCGATGCTTTGGAAAAATTCCATTGTGATGCCATCACCACCTGGAATCTTCCCCTTAAAATGTCTGTATTGTCACCACAATTTCTTTTATGCCGAATGGACATCCAAGGTCCTTAGCGACCACTGAGTCCACAGCTGGAAAAGTCAAAATCTCAAAAAACTGTCAAATCTGCTGAGTTGAATGAATAGCCTCTGAGCTATACAACTTGTGGAATGCCCTCCCCTACCATCTTCGAACACAGCTCTCCTTCTCCTATTTTAAGGCCCATCTTTCTACCCAAGCCTTCCCCTCTGTTTCTCCTTGATGACCGTGGGGTACTGCTCCCTGGCCCTGCTTCTGGCTGTGCATCGGCCAGCACCTTTGAGTTGATTACCTCCCCTGCTCAATCTCGGCCTATTCCCCTAGCCCTCCTCCCCCTCTCAAACATGGTAGTGCTTGTTGTTGCATTGCTGTAACCTAGGTCTCCTGACCCTTCCTCTCCCTTGTGTTTTGCCAGGTCTGTGGTTATCAACATAGAAACATGATGACAGAAAAAGACCACATGGCCTATCTAGTCTGTCCTTCCATAACAACAACTACAACAGTCCACTTTTTACCTTTAGAGATCCTCTGTGTTGGTCCCATGCTTTTTTGAATTCAGTTACTGTCCTCATCTCTACCACCTCCACTGGGAGATTATTCCACGGATCCAATACTCTTTCTGTAAAGAAATATTTCCGCATATCACTCCTGAATCTATCTCCCTTCACCCTCATCCCATGTCCCCTCGTAGCAGAACTTGCTTTCAATTGAAAGAGGCTCTCTCCCTGAACATTTATGCCACGGAGGTATTTAAACATCTCAATCATATCACCTCTATCCCGCCTTTCCTCTAAGGTGTACATATTAAGATCCTTAAGTCTGTCCTCATATGCTTTATAATGAAGCCCATTAATCATTTTAGTAGCAAGCCTCTGCACCGACTCCATCCTGTTCACATCCTTTTGAAGGTGCGGTCTCCAGAATTGCACACCATACTCCAAATGAGGTCGCACCAAAGACAGAGGCACTATCACCTCCTTTTTTCTGCTAGCCATTCCTCTCCTTATGCACCCAAGCATCCTTCTAGCTTTTGCCGTCGCCTTTTCTACCTGTTTAGCTACTTTAAGATCATCAGACACAACCACGCCTAGGTCCCGCTCTTCTTTAGTGGACAAAAGTACTTCACCTCCTATACTGTATTGCTCCCTTGGATTGCTGCAGCCCAAATGCATGACCTTACATTTTTTAACATTAAATCCCAGCTGCCAAATTCTAGACCATTCTTCAAGCTTAGCTAGATCCCTCCTCATGTTATCTACACCTTCCTGGGTGTCTACTCTATTGCAGATTTTGGTATCATCCACAAAAAGGCAAACCTTACCCGACAGCCCTTCCGCTATGTCACTAACAAAGATGTTAAAAAGAATCGGACCAAGGACAGATAAAAAGAATCTTGCTTGTTACTTTTCTTTTATTATACATCGCCTCATGATGAGCAGTCTATCAAGTTTAATAAACTGTAACTTAAAATAATATCTCAAAAACACTGACCATATCTCCTCTGTTTTGGCCAGTAACTTAGAATCCTTCTGGATACTATGACTTCTATTATGGCTAGCAATCAACCTGCCCTATTTCATCCGTACATAATTCATTGCTTTACATATAAACACCTTCTGCCCCATTTGTTGGCTCATGAGATCATTATATTGAAACTTCAGCCTTTGAAGCCGAAGCCGGGTATTCATCTAAGTCAGCCAGATGTGATTTTGGCTCCAGCAATCTGATCCCACATTCCAGCATTTTAAGCTCCTTCCATCTCTCCTTAGCCTTACCAGCTGTATAATTTATAATCAAGTCACAAAGCAAAGCTTTTAAGTATTCCTACTATATGATATTTTTGGAGCCCCAAACTGTTGTGCTGGGAAAAATTATACGGTTTCCACTGTTACTCACTTTACAAACTCCTGATTCTCAAGAAGAGCAGCACTAAAATGGCATCTGGAAACAGAGTCAGTAGGGATGCCCAGTTCAGTCTTAAGAATAATGGGGACATGAATCCATCTTATCCATCAAAACACACAACTTTGATAGGAAAATCTTAATCAATGTGGGAATAAGTGGTATGGATAGCAAAGTAATAGGTAAAATCAATCACAGAAGGCTGCTGAACCCATCAAATATCCACCAAAGCCAAATTCCAAAGGAACCCTTTCAATATCCTGTGTGCCTTAGGAGCCCTATATTTGCTGTTTGATCACCTATCAAGAATAAGGTCCAGACACAAACTTCCCACCCATAATGATTGGGGCATCTCCTGCCAGAGTTAACCGAGATGCCAAAATTCAGAAGAATTTCAAATCATTCATACTCTGTGCATAGACATTTGCAAAGATATACTTGAACTCAGCAAATGGAATATTCACAATCACCTATCATCTACCAAAATCTTCACAGGATGACATATCTTGAAGATCCAGAGTATTGGAAATGGTATGACTACCCTCTCCCACCTCTGTTATTTTTTTGTGGGAGAATATGTACATTCCTTCATCCATCCACCTTTGAGCTTATGAGACTTAGAACCAGAAAGATAGGTCTCCTGCAAAATTACAATAGTAGGTTTATATCATTTGACATATGTCAAAATCTTTGTACATTTTATTGGGTGGTTGAACCTTTTGGCATTCAAAGACACACATTTAATCACTGAGCCTCCAGTCATGATTCATAAGATTGAACAATATGATCGGGGAACCCCCAATATGCCATCTCCCACCTTTAACCATGTGCTTCCACTCCTATACATACAAATCTCCCCATTAGAATCTACAAAGGCACTCAGATTAATCACCTATCCAAACAGTAAAGACCCCTACAAACTGCCTGATCCAACCTCACACACATCTGAAGAAGAGAGTTGGAATGGAGACCATAAAGATGAGAGGCTCAAGGCCCACCCACCATAGATACACACCCGCATGCACCACACACTGACACTAACTCATGCAGTCAATTCCAGGCATCTGACCTCATAGATATTACCCCGATTCCTCCCCACCCCTCTAATACCAAACAACTCACACAGCCCAACACACCCCTACTACCTTCAACATCACAACCAATGATTCCAACAATGGTTAAAAAAAAAAACAAAAGAAAAAAATATTGCCAAGAGTGGTACTCTTTAAAACCCAAAAGTCCAGACTCCAGTCATAATACTTTGGATTGCTCAGTAGTGCATAAAATATTTTCCAGCTCTGTAGGTTCCAAAAAAGTATTGGTACAGTTATTCAATGTAATTGTCATCTAGGTGGGTACAAATAATTCATATTGTGACCCCATCACACAGAGCTGCAGTCTGAGGGCAAGAAAACACCTTCTCCTGTATCTCTAGCAATATCCAGTGAAATAAAGAACCACTGACCTTTCCACATCAAATTCGCCAGCTGCTGCATCTTAGCCAAAATCTTCAGAACCTGCTGATGACACAACACCTTCACCAGAAAAGTCACTAATCACTGCTTACTGAGTAGGCATTCTATGAGCTCTTTCTACTTGAATGGTCTGGTAAGGATCAGTTGTAAGAAGTTAAGGAGACATTTTCAATAAAACTTACTGGGCTTACTGGCCTCTGCAGCTTCCCACAACCAGTGATATCGAGATTGTTTTTTTGTTTTTTTTTTAATCTTTTATTTAAGCTTTTCTTGAGTATACATAAAGATAAGAAATATATATATTGAACAAACAATATTCAAGAAAACATAATATCACCCATCATAAAGATACACATCATGAGGAAAGAAACTTCATCAATCCACAAAATAAATCAAAAGCAATAAGGAGTGACGAATCACACCACATAAGAGAGCTTTAATAATAATCTAACCCCCCCTATTCCTCCCCTCTAACTTCTTTCTCATTTATCAACTGACGCAGCTGAGCCACGTCAGTATATACATAACTCTGTCCCTCAAGTGTGATTAAACAACGGCAGGGAAATTTAAGGAAAAAAGATGCTCCCAACGCTACAACCCGTGATCTTAACTCCAGGAACTGCCTACGCCGAGCCTGAGTGGTCCGGCCAACATCTGGAAACACCTGCAGTTTGAATCCACAAAACAAAGCATCCTTGCATTTAAAATAAGCACGAAGAATACGCAATTTGAGAGATTCAGTACCGAAGGTCACCACCAAGGTACAACGCTTGGTAATGAGATCAAGTGAATCTTCCAAAAAAGCAGTAAGGTCCTGCGCTACTGAGACATCGGTTGGGGGGAGAACCCCGTCCTCTGTCGGTAGGGCAGGAACAGATAAAGGGATACAATACATCTGCACCACATCCACTGTCTCATTCAAATGCAAAATTTCAGAAAAATATTTCTTTAACAAGATTTCAAAGGAAAGCAGATGAGTATGAGGAAAGTTTAGGAAACGCAAGTTTCTAGCCCTTTGTTGATTTTCAAGTGCTTCCAGTCAACACGATAATGAGGAAACATCCTTGATAAAAGAGACATCAACGTCTCTACCCGACTGGAGCATTGTATCAACACGGGCTAGAGACTTAGAAAAGGCAACAAGCTGGGAATCAATAACTTGAACTTTATCCACTACTGAATGGGTAAATGTGCATAGAGAAGAGACTGTCGTAGACAATCGGGAATCTATCCGCTGAAGCGCTAACCAGATGTCAGAGAGAGACACTTCCCGGGTTAGGGGAGTTGAAACCTCCTCTGATACAGCTGGGTCCACCGGGAGGAGAGTCGGGGCGACAACAAGAGGAGGTGAGTCCAAGAGCGTAGAAGATTGTAGAAGTTGAGGGAAGGGAGGCGGCGTTCGGAGCACAGGGCTAAGAGAAGCCCCATCCGAAGACTGATTTGCAGGCGGCAGGGGAAGAAGATGCCTGTCCATGGGGCCGCTCAGCTTACCTCGTTGATTCTCCTTAGCGGCCACCTTATTCACAGCTTTCGCTTTGCGCTTCCCCATCGACACAGAAACAGCTTCAACCACCGGTGCTCAGAGAACCTCAGGAGCACTGAAGGAGCACATAAGGAGCATGTCAGGCCCCTTGTGACCCGCCCCTTAGGACGCGCCCCCGCAGGCCGCGAACACGCAGCCGCGTGTAGCTCTGGCAGATCTTATGGGGCTCGGTGGGGTCCTCAGCACCAAGGGCGACCATCCAATGCCTGCAGCTGACCCAGCAGGGACCCAGCTCCCACCTGCTACGCCGCTCCGCGTAACAAACACCCGCGGCAGCTCCCAGGTAACAAAGATCTTTCCCAGCGAGTTGTAGCTCCCGCTGGACTTTAAAGGGCTTCGGGGGGTCTTCAGCACCAAGGGCGACCATCCAATGCCTGCAGCTGACCCAGCAGGGACCCGGCTCCCACCTGCTACGCCGCTCCGCGGAACAAACACCTGTGGCAGCTCCCAGGTAACAAAGATCTTTCCCAGCGAGTTGTAGCTCCCGTTGGACTTTAAAGGGCTCGGGGGGGTCCTCAGCACCAAGGGTGACCATCCAATGCCTGCAGCTGACCCAGCAGGGACCCGGCTCCCACCTGCTACGCCGCTCCGCGGAACAAACACCCGCGGCAGCTCCCAGGTAACAAAGATCTTTCCCAGCGAGTTGTAGCTCCCGCTGGACTTTAAAGGGCTCGGGGGGGGGGGTCCTCAGCACCAAGGGCGACCATCCAATGCCTGCAGCTGACCCAGCAGGGACCCGGCTCCCACCTGCTATGCCGCTCCGCGGAACAAACACCCGCGGCAGCTCCCAGGTAACAAAGATCTTTCCCAGCGAGTTGTAGCTCCCGCTGGACTTTAAAGGGCTCGGGGGGGGGGGGTCCTCAGCACCAAGGGCGACCATCCAATGCCTGCAGCTGACCCAGCAGGGACCCGGCTCCCACCTGCTACGCCGCTCCGCGGAACAAACACCCGCGGCAGCTCCCAGGTAACAAAGATCTTTCCCCGATATCGAGATTGTTTTGATGGTTATATTTGCTGAGATCATCAAGATCTCTTTTTGCTGCCATTGCCAGTTTGAGATCACAGTCCATATTCTCTGTACTGCTCTCCAAAGTACTTGTTCACAATTCAAGTTCCTCTAACCTTGTCAAGGTGCTATAAATTATGTTGTGCCCTGCCGATCACTCTGTCTTAATATCCTGAACAGCCATAGTGTTCACAGCCACCATCTCCTTGATTTCCTGAAGCTGCACCGAGATCTGTTCTGGTGACTCCTCTTCTGAAGCCTGATAGCGCAGTTTAGTTGCTGTGGTTAGATCTGCTTTTATCCTTTTTACACCAACATTCACCATTGGGCCACTACCATAAAGTGCTTCTGCTCATCAAAGATCGTCTCAACCTAATGTGATATTAATATCTTGTAATAAGCCATAAAATTATTAGCAAAAGTAGGTGTGCACCCAGGAGCTCTCTGCTCAAGCAGCCATCTCATTAGACAGGCTCTCCAAGAGTACAGATAAGATCTGGATCATTTCACGTTGTGAGGTCCCCTCATTGTTTGGAACTGGAATGTAAAAAATGTTTTTCAAAATTCAAAAATTATACAAATAAAAAAACATAATGATTACATAGGCTTAAAGTGGAGGACCTTGCACTTTTGACTGAGGCGAGGCTCCCCTGAGAGGTGAGGCCAAGGCTGAATGGCCCTGTTGCCCCCCCCCCCCTCATACAGAGTCTGTTGTTAGAGCTTCACCTTCTCTCCTTAAGGAAAACTTTCAGATACTTGCAGTATGAATCTTTTTGTTGCTTTTGGCCTTTACTGCTTTCTCTCACAGCTATAAACTCCACTGCCAGACCTTCCCTTGCTCTGCTCTTTCCTTACTCTTTTCCACTGGTTAGGCCAAGCCAACCTGGGAAACTCCACTCTGCACAAGGCGCAGCCAGCCGTGATGAGAGGCATCTCCCAACTTCTCCTTAGCAACGTGGAACCTCCAAAAGGCTCCCTCAGCACAGCTCCATTATAAGCAGCTAATTCCACTAAAATAAGAACCTTCCTCCACTCTCCAAGAACAAATCTTTTTAAAGTCCCCCCTCCCCCAAAAACCAACATAGGAACACCCACCGGAACATAGCAGCTCCTCTTCCATTATGTCATTTCAAACACGCTTCCCATTTAGAAGTAGGCTCCAGAATTTTCCTCTTATTTTGAAAAACACATAGGGACAATTTGGGGCCGTGCTATATGTGTAAATGGCAATTTTAAAAGGGAACGTGAGTGTTTACTTTCTCTTCTAAAATTGTCGCCACTTACATGTACACCCGCCGCATTCACTTTTTGTAGACAGTTCTAAAATTTCCCCCTAAAAGTCATGAATGCACATATTGATCCAGCATGAGCTTCTGCTCAGTCACTTTTTGAGAACATTAGCATTTTAGCTGAATGCAATGTCTCATTGCAGACTGAGAAATAAGTAAGGTTACCCTCTGGTCACATCCACATACAGGTCACTTTTCCATTAAATATTCAAGTGCTATGGTTGTTATGTTTCAGGAAGGAAAAGGATCTTGAGACAATAACACTTAGAGGACTTTATTCAGGAAAGACATATTCCCATCCTCTGTCTAAGGCAAAATCATTACTAAATAAAGCTTGTAAGGCAAATTGAATACTATGCTATGGATTATCTCTACTGTAGCTGCCTGATTTCTTATGCACAGAATTAGCGATTTATCAGGATATTTACTACTTCTATGTCACATCTCATTTGCTTTGTTCTTTTAAAATATTGAAATGCTATAGGCTTATAAAACACATTTAAGGTATTTTAAACTGACTATGTAAACAGCATAGATATTTGTATTTTTGAAACTGTTGAATAACACTAAACATTTTATTTTCATATCCTATTCATCTATCTAATATCTCACTCTAGTATTTTCCCTTTGAATCATGTATTTGAAGTTAGAAGTTTGCAGTAGTAAATATTCCTGTGCTCCAAATTCATATACATTGTTGGCCCAATATTAGACCCAGTGGCCAGCATTTTTTTCTAAAATGCCAGCCAGTGTGCTGGAAGTCAGTGGCACTAAGTGAACGTGTACACCACTGACTGCCAGTAGCTATATGGGGAGTGGAAATATTCTGCTGCTATTCATACAACTAAGCCTTTTTTGCTGTCCTAACTCAAACTGCTTAGCTACACCACTAGTGGCTGAATATCACTGCTATGCATATACCTGGGCAAAATGCCATTCCTATGCCTTATTTCTGGCCTGGCATCATATGGATAGTGCCTGAACAGTTAGGAATTTTCAGCTGTGCTGTCCCTATAGTGCATTGGAAATTTACAGCTAGAGGACTTCTACTGACTCTGGTATTTATTAAAAGAAATGGTCTATTAAGAGCTCAAATAATTTCAACCTTTATGCACACCTTGTTTTCCAAGTCTAGGCAAGTTTTATGTAAAGGAGCTTATTAGAGACATGCAAGTATACTGTATGTGGTTGAGTGTTTTGAAACTATGGGAACAGAGAGAGAGAGGGGCAAACCAATCACGAAACAGTGAAGAGTAGTGTAAATTGTGGCAAAAGATAGATGAATCTTTGTAAAAAAGGAAGATTGTTGTTAAGTGCCTTCAAGCTGATGCCAACTCATAGCGACCCTATAGATAGTTTTGCTGAACTGTGTTTGACAGTATAAAAACATAAAATAACGAAACACTGTGGAAAATAAAATTAAAAGCAACAACAAAAATAACAATAAAAATAAATTATATTGGCCTTTAGTATTTCAATTTGTTTTTTGTTTACTATTTTTGTATGATGATGATGATGTAACCCTTGTATCAAGGAATCATACCATTTAAGATTAGGGATCTTTTAAAGATAGTCATTTGGTTGGCTTAGAGGACCTGTAGGTGAATCTCCTCATTGGAAAGGGTAAACAGTACTTGATCTTGCTGTAGATGGGGTTAGCTTTCCTTGTGCTGTGCTGTTTGGGGAGCTGGCTCAGAGCAACCTACAGATGCTCTACTCCCTTCCCCCCAGATTGCCATATTGCAAAAAGTCCAAATATACAGCCATAAGTGAGATTCCAAAGAGTGAAGTGTTTCTTTACAGAAGTAGAAGATCTTTACCGATTTCATACATTGATATTGACAGAGTGAAGATTAAGAACTTCCATCATTAAAGAGTGGCAGCAACAACAATGCATCCCAGTACATAAGAACATAAGATATGCCATACTGGGTCAGACCAAGGTCCATCAAGCCCAGTATTCTGTTTCCAACAGTGGCCAATCTAGGTCATACGTACCTAGCAGTTTCCCCAAGGGATACAGGTTCCACAATGCTTGTATTGGTTCAAGCATTGATATCCTGGGTCCTTTCTTAATAATGGTTTATGGACCTTTCCTCCAGGAACTTGTCCAAACCTTTTTTAAACCCAGCTACACTAACAGCCTTTACTACATCCTCCGGTAACAAATTCCAGAGTTTGATTACACGTTGAGTGAAAAAATATTTTCTTTTATTAGTCTTAAATAGTTTACCCTGTAGCTTCATTGCATGTCCCCTAGTCTTTCTATATTCTGATAAGGTAAACAATCGATCTATGTTTACCCGTTCCACTCCGTTCATTAATTTATAGACTTCTATCATATCTCCCCTCAGCCGTCTCTTTTCCAGGTTAAAGAGCCCCAACCTTTTTAGCCTTTCTTCATAGGAGTATCCTTCCATCCCCTTTACCATTTTGGTGGCTCTTCTCTGAACCTTTTCTAAAATCTCTATATCCTTTTTAAGATACGGCGACCAGAATTGCACACAATATTCAAGGTGCGGTCTCACCATGGAACGATATAGAGGCATTATAATATCTTTTGTTTTATTTTCCATTCCTTTCCTTATCATACCCAGCATTCTATTTGCTCTCTTGGCCGCCGCTGCACACTGGGCCGAGGGTTTTAACACGTTATCCAGTAAGCACACATTCATATTTAGCAGGCCCAAGGCAAAAGGTAGGCTGTCAATCAGCCAGGGGTGAATTCAGCAGTACTAGCTAACGTTTCCAGTAAAAAGTCATATTAGCCTATTAGTAGAGATTTCCTTAAGTACCTAGGCCTTTTAGGTTTGAGGCTCCTGATGACAGTAGCCAATTGACTCTAGATTTGCCGAACAGGTTCATCTGGTCCTGGTTTTACCTCACTACATGTGCGGGCTTGTAGTCATGCTAGTCTGAAGAATTACAATAGGAAATCAGAACGACAAGTGCTCACATGCAATAGGGCAAACTCAGACCAGATCAACCTGTTAGACAAACCTGGAGCCAATTGGCAACATAATCCTGTCCCTTGAGTGAGAGCAGGAAAATAGCTATGTGCCACTCTTAAATGTTAAACCCAAGAAATAGATCCTGGAAAGGGAGGAATTCTGAGGGGTGTGCCGCATATTCTCCTCCTAAGGGGCTGGAAAAAGGTCTATACTTTGACACCTTATGAAATTCTTTATGGTGAGTCAGGAATATAACAGAGAAAATTTTGGGGCAATGCACGGTGAGAGTGAAGATGTGTGAGGGATAAGCTCTCAGTCTGAGCCTCAAAACATACCAAAATTAGCGAAAAGTGCCCCCCCTCCCCCCCGCAGAAATCGAGTGGGGATCAGGCAACCAGTGTGGCTGTGGGAGGAAACCCTGACTGTGCAGTTGGGAAGTATGCGCCATAAAGTGGTGAAGAAAACCCGAGAGCAGAAGAGCAGAGGAGAGCCCAAGATGGCCACTGCATGTAGAGGCCTGCCCAGCCTGGAGCAGGATATCTCATGGCTGAAATTTAGAGGGTGGTGACAGTGGCACTTGAAGACTATTTGAATAAACTTCAAATCAACAGTTGACGATATTAAGGAGAAATTTGAGATTCAATTGATCCAGATGGCAGAGGTGGAAAACCATGTGGCAGCACAAAAGGAAACTACGAGCCGGCTGGGGGTGAGCGTGGATAGCCTCACCAGGGAACAGCACCAATTACTTGAGTGGCTTAAGGAGCAAGAGGACAGAACCCGCCGCAACAATCTAAGGGTAGTTGGGCTGGTGTAGCGTGTGTCAGATAGTGAACTATATAAATTCTTTCAAGAATGGCTGCCTCGGCAATTGGGTCTACTGGTAGAAACAGGGGCCTAGCATTGTGAGCGGGCCCACAGGATAGGCCTCAAGATAGATGGAAACCAACGCCTCAGAGTGGCAATAGGGCACTACTTGATTTGGTCAGAGAAAGTGAATTTTGAGTGAATTCCAAGGCTAAAAAACTGGAGTACAAAATCACTGCATAATGCTATTTAATGACTACCCCAGCTGTATAGTGGCTAAGTGGCGGGAATTTGCGCCTGTCTGTACCATGCTTTTCAAACAAGGAGTGTTCGGCACCTGACTGCATTCTTTCAGGACCTTTATCGAGCTGAGGGAGGTGGAGAGGAGGAGAGAGATGCTTTTTTGTGGGGCTGCATATTGTCATGAGGTGGATCAAATAGTACCTATGGAAATAGGAAAATCTGAGCGGAGCAGTTCTAATAGTGACAGGTTAGAACAGCACATGGACCAGGGTTGCTATGGGCAACAAACACAAGCTGAAGTACTAGGTGTAAGAGCACGCCCAAGCAGTAGATTACCTTATAGCTCATCAGGTAATGAGGGACAGCTGAGGAGAGGCGAGGCTCAGAGAAACACCAAGAGTGACGCAGTTAAAAATCACTCACCAGAGTTCAGAGTTAGAGCTGAGGAAGGAACTGGTTGGAGAGCAGAGGAAGGAGCCGGTTGGGGAGCAGAGGAAGGAGCTGGTTGGAGTGCTTATGAGAGAGCTTCACCAGGAGTCTCAGACAGAATCCTACAGGAAGAAGCCCAGGAGAGAATACCAGGGATTTGTTTCAGGGAGCAGTGCAGGACTGAACAAAAGCCCAGTGGTCTGAGCCATGGAGGTATTTCTGAAGGCAAGCTGAGAAAAGCTGTGGGAAAGAATCTTCCTAAGAACAGGTACCAGAAAGGCAAAAGTTTTTATCTGGAGGATACTTTTGTGCCCAAAGAGAAATGGAAAGAGAAAGGCAGCGAGAGGCTTTCATTTGAGAAAAGCTCCGTTAAGTTTCCTGTGCCCAGAGGCTCCGTGAAAACCAAGCCAGAAGGTAGGCTTATTCCTCATAATAGAAGGGAAGCTGAAAGTCAGAGGTTTTCCTGCACTTACCCAAGAGTGTGTGGCTCTCAGGAAAGAAACTCTGCAGTGTGTGGTAACCTCCAATTTTACTCCGGTAGAGAGGAGGAGGGAAGCCCTCTTAACAGAGAAGAGGGATTGTTTAAAAGTAGCCTGAGTTACAATCCTATAAAAGATAGCTCCGGGGAAGCATGTGAGGATATGCAATGTGATTTTTGTGATGAAACACCTGCTGAATGCTATATGGATTGTACACTGACAATTTCAGATGATATTTCTTCACTGTGCTGAACTGGCCAGAGAGAGAATCTGTTTAAGGAAACAGAAGTGAAGAAATGTGCTTGTTTTAAGAATAAGGACTGTTTTGCACTACCTTTGTTTTGTCAAGGCTGAAGATACAAGCATTCATTTTTGTTATAGTAGTTTGCTTTATTTCATACCAGAAGTATGGTGTATGTCCTTTGTTCATAAGTGCTGAAATTCACCCGGGACGGGTAAATAAAAAGACCTCTTTTGAAGCTTGGCTACTCAACTGCAACTACACTCTTAAATTAGCTTGTGGGACTACAAATCCCAGGGGGCATTTCAACACCTGCTTGAGACACCCTCGCTGTTTAAGAAGAGGCCCCACTATAGCTCCTAGGCTTTATGCCTCTGGGAACCTAGAGGTGGGTGACAAATGGCGTAGTTGGCAGGATTTTGGCCTTAAGGATTAAAAGGACATTACTACAAAAACTACTTACCCCTGGAGAAGACTGCTTCCAGACTGGGAGAGCCGTCGCGGAAGATTTCTCGCTGGCAGATCGGCCAGGTGGTGCTGACGCAGTAACCTTTCTCACAGGCTGAAACCTACACGAAGGCTCAGGTAAAGTCTACCTAGGCATAAGTGTGGGAGGACAAGGGTGAGAAAGGGGGCGCTGGTGGGCACACAGAGAAGTAGACGGGGAAAAAGAATCGCAGTGCCACACTTTGTGGTCTTGTTCTTTATTTCTCTCCACAGGGACGCAGACTCCGAGGATGGAGCCGCAGGACGTCATGTGCTGGATGCAGGCGCAATGGGACAAACAGGCTGAATTGGTCCGATATCTCCAGGAGCAGACTGCAATGACCATGAGGGAACAGCAGAAGCCGCTTATGGACACAATGGAGGCGCTCTTAAGGAAGCCGATGGATGCAGAAGCTGCCATCCCCTCTATAGTCCAGGGGGTAGGACTGAAGTCTCACAGTGCTTTTTCACTAGGACAGTTGAATCCATATGATAATCCTGATGATTTCATAGATGCTTTTGAGCGCATAGCCGCAGCTTTAAAGTGGCCAGTGGAGCAGTGGGCAACAAGATTTGCAATGTCGCTCACAGGCGAGGCCCTGTCTGCCTATAAAGCTATGCCTGCTGTCCTTGCCTCTGACTTTGCAGAGGTAAAAAGAGCAGTCAAAGACAGGCTAGGGTTAACTCCTATGCATTACAGAAGAATGTTTAGGGAGGCTAGGATAAAGCCTCGGGAGACCCCTAAGGCCCTGTCTCAAAGGCTAAAAAGTCTGGCTGGAAAGTGGTTAACTCCGGAAGGGAGAACACTGGAATCAGTAGTCGACATAATTGTTTTAGAACAGTTTATGCAAGCTGTCCCTACTGAAGTGAAAACTTTTCTTACACTCCAGAACTGCCGAACCACTGATGAGGCAGCCAATCTTGCAGAAAGATATTTTGAAGCAGAGATGGCTGACACCTCAGGGGTAGGTGTGTTGTGAGCAGCTGGTATGACAAATTTTAGCAAGAAAGGAAAATGTTCAAAGGGTAACATGTTTAATGCTAAAATGTCTAATGTTGAGAAACATGATAATGATAATGTTTTGTATGTACCTAAAGGGAAGTGTTTTGCCTGTGGAAAAATGGGACATTTTCAGAGGAGCTGCCCGGAAAGAACGGTCCTGGTGTCAGGAGCTGAAGAGCCAAGTCAGGAAGGATTCCTTCTACAGGTCCAGGTAGAAGGTATTGAAGCACTGGCACTACTTGACTCGGGGGCTGACCAGGGCATGGTTTCACACAAGCTCTGAGAAGCCATTGAGGGGCGCCGTCAGTCAGCCCCGAGTCAAGCAGAAGGCCAGGTGCGTATAAGGTGCATGCACGGCGCAGCCTCACACTATCCCTTACACAGTTTATCAGTGAGTGGATTAGGACCAAAACAGCAGATGTTAATGGCTATTGTTCCAAAACTACCTCGGGAGATTGTCTTGGGACGAGATTGGCCGCCATTTTATCAGAAAATGGAAAAGGGTCTTAACAAACCTGGCCAGAAGTCCACTCAGCCCCAGGCAGGGACAAGAGAAATACGGTTAGAAGCCTTAGCGGCTAGACTCCCTAGTCCCTTATTTGGGAAGGCACAGAGGACTAGAACACAATCTCAGGCACACAAGAGTGAAATACCCTTAGTGAAACAGAAATTTGTGCTCCAGTTCTGCAAAGCAACTAAACTAGCGAAAAGCCCACAGAGAGCCTCCACAGCGGCTGCAGGGTATGACCTTTTTAGCGCTGAGGAAGCCATAGTTTTGAAAGGGGGCAAAGCTTTGATTAACACTGGCATGCAAGTAAAAATACCGGATGGCTGCTATGGGCGGATAGCCCCAAGGTCGGGCCTGGCAGTCAAGTACTTTTTAGACATAGGGGCAGGGGTTATAGACCCCGATTATAGGGGCTGCATAAAAGTCTTAATCTTTAACTTTGGGAAAAAAGACTTTAAGATACAGATAGGCGACCGCATCGCTCAATTAATATGTGAGCGTGTGGGTTTTCCCACAGTAGAGGAGGTGCCATCATTACCACCAACTACTCGGGGAGAAAAAGGGTTTGGGTCTACAGGCCAGAAAGAGGTAAAGAGCATGACGGCCCTAGCAGAGGAAAAGAAGGAGGAAGATCTTGGTCCTCAGATTGCTGACTGGAAGGAGAAACCAAAACCCAGATTAGGCGTAGGGCTCTCCCAGCAACAGCAACAGGAATTGACCCAGGTGCTAGACAGATTTTCTGATGTCTTGACAACGAAAACCGGGGAAACCCATATGGTTGCCCATGAAATAATTACTGCACCAGGGCAAGTAATTAGGCAGCGCCCCTATCGTATGCCAGAAACTAAAAAGAAAGAGATAGTGGAACAAGTGAAGGAGATGGTTACTATGGGCATAATTGAAGAGTCACATAGTCCCTGGTCAAGCCCAATAGTATTAGTGCCAAAGCCAGACGGGACTCTTAGATTTTGCATAGACCTCTGCCGGGTAAACGAGATTTCCCAGTTTGATGCCTACCCGATGCCTCGCATCGATGATTTATTGGATCGCTTGGGGCAGGCAAGGTATTTAACAACGCTAGACCTTACTAAAGGGTATTGGCAGGTACCGTTGACGAGAGACTCAAAACCCAAAACAGCGTTTAGCACGCCCATAGGACTGTTTCAGTTCCGGCGAATGCCATTTGGGTTGCATGGGGCGGCAGCCACATGCCAGCGCCTGGTGGATCAGGTTCTAAGACCCCACCACGATTATGCATTGGCATACATGGACGATGTCGTCATATACAGTACAACATGGACCCAGCACCTCTCGAGGGTAGAGGCAGAACTTAGAGCACTGCGCAAGGCGGGTTTAACGCTTAACCCAGCAAAGTGCTTATTCGCTAGCAAAGAGGCTAAGTATCTGGGCCATATGGTCGGGAGGGGAGTAGTAAAGCCCCTAGCATGTAAGATTGAAAGTGTTAGGGATTTTCCCCGACCAGGAACAAAAAAAGCAAATACATAGTTTCCTCAGATTAATAGGTTACTACCGGAGGTTCATACCTCGGTTTGCCGAAGAGAGCATCATATTCACCGAGATGCTCTGGAAAAATGCACCGAATAACGTAAGGTGGACCCCAGAGGCTGAAGAGGCGTTTACTGCCCTTAAGGAAAAACTTTGTAAGGCCCCGGTACTACGAGGGATAGATTTTAGCTTACCCTTCGTGGTACAGACAGATGCGTCGGAGACAGGGTTGGGGGCAGTAATGTCCCAGGAGTTTGAAGGGGTAGAACACCCAGTGACATATCTTAGTCAGAAGCTCTCAAAAGCTGAGAGGAATTATTCCACAATAGAAAAGGAGTGCCTTGCAATAAAGTTGATAACAACGATATTATATGGTCTTATCTTTAGTTTTAAAGATAAGCACTCATTAATTTTTCTGTTTGCAAGAATATTATTGAATCGCAAGTGATTAATAATCAAACTATTGAAGCAACGTATAGGTCATTGATGCAAATTGGAGCATAGGTCAATACTGCATAAGGACCAATAGCTCTCTGAAGTCTGAGACCTGTTGCTCCAATATAAATGTATAAGTAAGGAGTTATCATTGGGAACAGATAACAGTTCTGGAAAAATTTTTTGGAGTAAGTTAATATTCCTACAACTCAATTGCAGTAAAGTTGGCCGTGGAGGCATTGCGTTTCTATTTGACAGGCAGGAAATTCCTCTTAGTCACCGACCATGCCCCTTTAAAGTGGCTTAATCAGATGCGGAATAGCAATGCACGGTTAACCCGGTGGCATCTAGCGCTGCAGTCTTTCAACTTCATAGTACAGCATAGGGCTGGGAAACTACATGGAAACGCAGACGTGCTTTCGCGAATTACATGCTGTCCGAAAGATTCAGCAGCCCGTAATATTTTAAGGGGGGGGGGGATCTGTCATGAGGTGGATCAAATAGTACCTATGGAAATAGGAAAATCTGAGCGGAGCAGTTCTAATAGTGACAGGTTAGAACAGCACATGGACCAGGGTTGCTATGGGCAACAAACACAAACTGAAGTACTAGGTGTAAGAGCACGCCCAAGCAGTAGATTACCTAATAGCTCATCAGGTAATGAGGGACAGCTGAGGAGAGGTGAGGCTCAGAGAAACACCAAGAGTGACGCAGTTAAAAATCACTCACCAGAGTTCAGAGTTAGAGCCGAGGAAGGAGCTGGTTGGAGAGCAGAGGAAGGAGCCGGTTGGGGAGCAGAGGAAGGAGCTGGTTGGAGTGCTTATGAGAGAGCTTCACCAGGAGTCTCACACAGAATCCTACAGGAAGAAGCCCAGGAGAGAATACCAGGGATTTGTTTCAGGGAGCAGTGCAGGACTGAACAAAAGCCCAGTGGTCTGAGCCACGGAGGTATTTCTGAAGGCAAGCTGAGAAAAGCTGTGGGAAAGAATCTTCCTAAGAACAGGTACCAGAAAGGCAAAAGTTTTTATCTGGAGGATACTTTTGTGCCCAAAGAGAAATGGAAAGAGAAAGGCAGTGAGAGGCTTTCATTTGAGAAAAGCTCCGTTAAGTTTCCTGTGCCCAGAAGCTCCGTGAAAACCAAGCCAGAAGGTAGGCTTATTCCTCATAATAGAAGGGAAGCTGAAAGTCAGAGTTTTTCCTACACTTACCCAAGAGTGTGTGGCTCTCAGGAAAGAAACTCTGCAGTGTGTGGTAACCTCCCATTTTACTCCGGTAGAGAGGAGGAGTGGAGCCCTCTTAACAGAGAAGAGGGATTGTTTAAAAGTAGCCTGGGTTACAATCCTATAGAAGATAGCTCCGGGGAAGCATGTGAGGATATGCAATGTGATTTTTGTGATGAAGCACCTGCTGAATGCTATATGGATTGTACACTGACAATTTCAGATGATATTTCTTCACTGTGCTGAATTGGCCAGAGAGAGAATCTGTTTAAGGAAACAGAAGTGAAGAAATGTGCTTGTTTTAAGAATAAGGACTGTTTTGCACTACCTTTGTTTTGTCAAGGCTGAAGATACAAGCATTCATTTTTGTTATAGTAGTTTGCTTTATTTCATACCAGAAGTATGGTTTATGTCCTTTGTTCATAAGTGCTGAAATTCACCCGGGACGGGTAAATAAAAAGACCTCTTTTGAAGCCTGGCTACTCGACTGCAACTACACTCTTAGATTAGCTTGTGGGACTACAAATCCCACGGGGCATTTCAACACCTGCTTGAGACACCCTCGCTGTTTAAGAAGAGGCCCCACTATAGCTCCTAGGCTTTATGCCTCTGGGAACCTAGAGGTGGGTGACAATATACCAAAGCTCAATGCTAACCAACAGGCCTTGTTGAACTGGCCTATCTCGCTGGAGGAAATTAGGGCAGTAATCACTACCTTGAAGCCAGCTAAGGCCCTGGGGCCTGATGGACTGAGCCCAAAGTTTTATAAAGGTGTTGGTAGATCTGGTTCCATGGCCTATAGCAGCAATGGGGGAGGTGGCAGTGGCAGCTGGACGATTGGGAGAGTATGCCACCCAAGCAATGGTGGTTCTCCTACCTAAAACGGGGCAAGACCCAGAAGGGGCGGAAACATACAGGCCTATTTCACTGTTGAATCAGAGGGAGTTGGGGGGAATTATGGAGGGGGGAAATGTTGGTTTTACTGGATATGTGTTACAGTTGTTTTGAAAAACCTTAATAAAGAATTAAAATAAAAAAAAAATATATGTATATTGATGACCGTGCTGGCTCCGTGTTAAGCATGGTCTTGCCTGAGCTAGTACACCCAGATCAGGCTGGCTTCATGAAAGGTTGGAGGATGGTGGGACACATATTGAAGGTATTGGTGATGTTCAGACAACAAAAAGTAGGGGGGTGCCAGTCATGGTAATTGGTCTTGATGCCGAGAAAGCATTTGACCAGGTGTCTTGGGACTACTTGTTTTGGGTGCTGCAGCAATTCGGGGTGGAGGGGAACTTTGCGAGCTGGATACGAACACTCTATAATGGCTCTGGTGCATAATTGTTGATGAATAGGTGACTGATGGAACCTTTTTGGTTGGCACAAGAGGCGCATCAGGGTTGCCCCCTGTCTGCTTTATTGTTTATCCTGTATCTTGAGCCACTGGCGGTAATGCTGAGAGCATCAACAGAACTTGAAGGAGTACAGGTGGACAGAACTGGCATAAGATCATCCCATTTGCAGATGACATGTTAATTAGCATGCAACACACAATGGAGAGTTGGAGGGAATTGGGCCACTTGCTGCATCAGTTTGGTAACTTCTTGGGTTTGAAAATTAATATGGAAAAGTTGGAAGCATGCATACTGTGAGAAGGGGGACCACTAGAGGGTGATAGTGCACTCTCAATAGTCGGAGGTCCTGCTTAAATATTTGGGTATTTACACCCATAAGGATCCAAAGAATGTATACCAACATACAGGATAAACTTAAAACAAATTAAGAACTTATGTAACAGGTGGGCGGAATTGCCACTGTCCCTGTATGGTCAGGTGGCTTTGGTGCGCATGATGATTATCCCTAAAATTCTCTACCAGCTGCAAATATTGCCTCTTTGGGTGCGCCGGGAGGATGAAGCCTTCTTTAAAGGAGTTCACAGGGCTTTCCTGCGGTGTGGTAAACTCATATGGGTGAGCTATGTGAAGTTGAGAAAGGGAGGGGGAGCAGGGCTTCTGGATCTTAGGCTACATAAGGTAGTGGCTCTGATGCAGTGGATCCACAAGGCTTTCTTTTTTTAAATTTTAATTTTTATGAATTTACAATTCGTAAAAGCATCCAAAAAAGCATTTGGAAATCCAAAATAATATAAACCACAATAATACAAATAGGCACAATTATTCAAAACTTTAGCCCACCAGAGTAATAGAAAAAGGATCCAAGAACAAGGAAAAAATATAGCAAGGAATGTTAACAACAATTAAGTGAGTGCTTATCCTACCAACTCCCTTAGCGGACCCTACAACGGTGATAATGGGGCAACAACTTCAGTATTTAATTCTTCCCTGGCTCTTATAAATTCTAACAATTGCCTAGATTAAAAAAAAAACAAGAACTGCTTACTCTCAAATTGCAGCAAACAAATACAAGGAAATAATAGAACAAAATGTAACCCTAAGGCAAACATCCTAGGGCAGAGCGCCAAGAATTCTTGATGACACTTTTGCATAAATCTAGAAAGATCAGGAAAATTTTGAATTTTTGATCCATAGAACAATTTGTCAAGCAAGTGGAAAGATTTATTTATTTATTTAAAAGGATTTATATACCGCTTTATCCTGAAATCAAAGCGGATACACATCAAACAAATCAAGCGGAAATATAACCTAAACACAGTTTGACGATCCGTCTCCAAGGCAAAAGTAGGAAGTAAGGTAGAACGCTGGGCCACCACCTCCATAGAGGACTCTAGGAAATCTGTAAGATTAGCAACAACAGAATCCCTCTGACCCCCCGGAGAGGTAAAAACCACACCAGAGGTCAGGTATTGAGCTCTCACCAGAGTCCATCCCCAGTACCTCGACAAAATACTTTTTAACCATATCCATCAGTGAGATAAGGGGGGACCTAGGAAAGTTCAACAGTCTGAGGTTGTTCTGGCGCACCAGATTTTCAAGGTGCTCTAACCGTTGGCAGCCACAGCTACTGTCCTTAATAAGGACGCCCCCAATCACCTGAACAGCAGTGATTTTTTTGTCGAGAGCATCTATCCTCACATTAAACTGCTGCAATGCCTGGGAGTGATCCACCACCACCTGTGCGACCACAGACAAGTCACCAACAAGTTTTGTAGATAATGTCATCAGAGAAGAATTCAAACCTTGCATTGCATCCCATAGTGAATCCAAAGTCACCTCCTTCGGCTGAACACACTCCAAAAACACATTCCTGGAAGTGGTACTCTTCAGCTCCTGTGCAATGGTCTCTACAGATCTACCTGGAGCAGCCAATGAACCCTCCGTTGCTTGTTTCAATTGAGGAGAAGATGATGCAGCTGGGTGGCCTCCTGGCAGGAATACACTGCCTGACCCTTCAAACCGCGGCGATTCGCCCGCACCAGCCATGCTCTCACTTCCTGGATTTGGGGGCCGAGTGCGCACTTCGGGGCTAAGCGATGCCCCTTCACTGCTGCCTACTACTTACCTACTAGGCTGATCCAAAGGGAGAGCTACAGGAAAACCTGAGGGCATTACAAAGCTCTCGAGAATAGTCTGGTGCTGAGATAAGGGACTGGAAGCCTCCAGGAGAATAACGTTTCCTTTCCCTTTCCCCATATCGCCAAAGAGGGCTTTACTCTGTACCAAGACAGAGACAGACAAGAAAGAGAGCATCCTCAGACGTGATCACTCAAGTGCCATCTTGGATCCTTTATCGATCCACAAGGCTTTTATAGGTGTGACTCAGTATGTGTCAGCAGAACTCTTGGAGACATTGAGTCAACCCTATGGTTTGTTGAGTTCATTGCACTATAATAAGGTGAGACTGACATATCCTGAATTTGGAGTGTTGTTAGACCTGCTCTGGCAGGCATGGAAGTGGTGGGCTGGGAAGCACTGGCATAACTGGAGAGCCACCCCTTTTCTGCAAGTGACAGGAAATCTAGGCTTTGAGCAAGGGCAAGGAACAGTAGGTTCATGTTCTGGGACAAAGAGGGTAGAGTTGATTTAGGCCACTTGATGGGATGGGGCGGGGCTTCCCTACCTACGTTTGAGCAGATCCAACAATCACTGGAACTCCTGAAGGCACATATATTTTCTTATCTGCAATGCTATCATTATTGGCTGGCGGTGGAGGCAGCCAACCCAGAGAAGTGAGCGTGATGGACAGTGATAGGGATTTCCGCAATTTGACCCCTTTTTGGAATAGGTTAGGCAACTGGTATAGAATGCTCCGTGATGCCCTACCCATACCACATTTGACAGTGCTGGCAGCAGAGTTGGGGGAAAGGGTGGAAGAGGAACATATGGAATGGTATTTATGGCAAATCCTGGGGGGTTCTGGCCTTCACTAGGTATCAAGAAATGCAATTTCAGATACTTCATTGGGGGTACCTTATGAAAGAAAGAGGAGCTAGGTTGGGTCTTTGGATGCAAAATCACTGTGCAAAATGCAGGGTACAGGTAGATACATTCTGTCATGTCCGGCTGGCTGGAGTGTGTGTGTGTGTGTGTGGGGGGGGGGGGTCAGGTCGTGTTAGGATGCATGGAGATTTTGATTAAGAAACATATACAGTGGATATATAGCATGCTCCTTCTGGTGGATGAGGGACAGCTGAGGGAGCAGAAGATCAGGAAAGCATAAGGGAAGTTGATTATGACAGGAATTTGGTGCATTAAGAAGTTGATCCTGAAGCTCTGGGTAGGAGACAGGGCACCATCGTTCCAGCAGTGGATAAATGTGATGCACTGTTTGGCAGCAGTAGAGAGGGCTACACACGCTATTTTACCCAACCTCTGATGGGTGCGCTTCATATGGCTATGGACTCTATTTCAAACCTATTATCCTAGAGGGATTGAAGGGGAGGAAGGGGGGGGGGGGGGTCCGAAAGAGTAGAAAGTACTGTGCATAAGTGAATAGCATCACTATTTCACTGCTATCATTTTGGTTAGTATAGTCACTATTGTATACTTTTGATACTGCATATGTGCACCTGTTGAGATGTACCTATTTGTTTGCTGTTCTGGGTAATTGTGTGTATAGAAGACATGTAGGGAGGGTGGGCAGAAGGGTTGGCTGGTATGAAAAGTAAAAAAGATGATTCTTCAAAAAAAAAAAAGAAAACATTTTGTTTTATTTAGCTCACACCATTGTCATTGGTCTCGATATTTACTTTAAACCTTTCTCATTGGCAGTGAGGAGGCTCCTTGGACTCCCTGTATAAACAGGGGGACTTTTCCAGATCTGGGAGAGTTTGAAGCAGTAATGTAAATTTGAGGGAAGAGCTGCTTATTCTTAAGAATAAAGCAGGAATATAAAGTAGAGAACTTGGTAATTATTGGGTATTGTAAACCATTGGAGGAGTCGAATACCCCAGAGAACAATGGAAATCAGGAAAGGGAACTTTGCTCTCAGATGCTGTATAGAATGGGAAGAGAGAACCTTTCCACTTGAAGTGAGGCTCTCTCTCCAGTCCACCTTTTGGAGGACGTCAAGAGAATACTATGATACTATCGAGCAGCATCCAAGAGGGGTGAGGATTCCTATGCTAGAGGGAAAAATGCTTAATCCTGAAGTATTGTTCATAAAAAGGTATTGAGCTAATTTGTATTTAAAGGATACAAGGACTTTCTTTAGTTGCCCTGGGAAGTAGGAGAGTTGAAAACTCAAAAGGGAAACTATGGGAGGCCCACGTCTTATTTCAGTGAGTGCTCAAGAACTTTGAGCTTGGATTGTATATTGATATCTCTGTGCTTTTGGTTCTACTGAAGTCTTTGATGAAACTGGAAACTGTGGATTTTGAAGATTTGTTTTTCTGTATCATTTTCAAGACTTTTTCTCTACCCTACTACTGTTTGATTTTCAGTTTGATCAGTAAACATCTCGGGTTTGGCATAAATATCTGGACTGTGGACTATTATTAAGCAAAGTACAAAAGAGTAGATGATCCCCTGATCCTGAAGGCCTCTCAGCTATATCTGGTCCTACCCCGAAGAACATGATCCCAGATACTGCAGTTATTATTTCTGATATAACCTCTGAAGGTAAATGTCCTACCTCCTATGGTGGTAATTCCTTAATAGAAAAGGTGGTGCGTGAAGTGAATTGCTCAAGGTCACAAAGACCATTTATAGGCTGTGAACTCTGACTTCTTCAGTTCATAGGCTGCTGCTGTAACCTTTAGACTAGCCCTCTACTCCAACCCAATGCCTAATTTAAAGGCACATGAAATCATTTGCTATAGGAATGTTTTGAAACACCTGTTTATATGATAAGGGCAAACTTAATATCATTTTTGTTTCATTTTATGTACAGTAAAATCATATTTGATTTAAACGGTGGACCAATCTGTGAGTACAATTTTTATACCTTACTATTTTCCAGAAATGTTCTTATATTTTTTTGTGTTCTTATTCCCTTTTCAACCTTTGTTGCAGTATACCACCTATTTGTATTTCTTTTTCCATGGCCACATTTCTGTCTTTAAAGTATACTAGTGGTACAAAAAGTGTGGGGGACATTCATCCAAGAGGTGTGAAATGCATCTGTCTGTTGGGGGACACACTGACTCCTGACACTGTATAACCTGCAACAAATATTTATCAGGTATTGAAGAATGTAGATGATATTGCTGAGGCTAGTGAAATCTCAGTATGTAACCCTCCTCTGCCCCCTGCTGTGTTCACTTGTTTTCTGAACAGGAAGTATATGGTACAAGGACTTGAAAAGGAGCAGCTATGGAGCCACCAACTGGCTAATTGATCCCATGATGCCAGAAAGATGGAAAAAGAGGTAAAGGATTTGTAGAAAAGTGGAAGATTAAAGGCATATTAGGAAAAGAGAGACAGAATATGAGGGAATGGGGGAGAGAGTTGAAAAACAAGAGAGAGAGATAGAGAAAAAAGAATGCGATGAGACAAAAGATAAAGTGAGCTATAGTTTTGCATGTATCGTGCATTTAGTGCAAAAATTAATGTGCACCAAGAGCAAAGCCTCCACAGTAACTGTTGGGGGCATGATGACTAGCTTGTTCCCAGCAGTTAATGCAAGGAGGAAATTGCACCCACCCCACAGAGGAACACGCATCCACCCCATGGAAGTAACTGCACCCACACTAATTGCAATATTGACAGCGCGTGATATGTAGCCCACACTAATGTTCAATGTATTCAGCACACTCACTCTCCACCTGAACATGCTAGTGAATCAGCACACGATAACTGTTATGCTCTCATGCTGATAGTTACCACGGGAATAAGGATGTGGTTATGGAATGACAAAAATTGCGCTGCTTAGCGCATTTTGGTAAAAGGACCCCAAAATATTGAGAGGTTGGGAAGATGGATGAGTTGGAGAAAAAAAAGAGCTGAAGATGAATGGCAAAAGGAAAAGAAGAGTGTTATTTAAAGGATGCAAGAAAAATGAGCAGTCTATGTGCCCTTGAGACATAGGGGTATGTTTACTAAACTGCGTTAGTTTGATTTGCGTTAGGAGCCACGTTAGTGGAAGAAATGCCAAAAAAGGACATGGGCGGTACATCGTTACCGATAACGCGCGTTATAAGGTGCCGCGCAGCAACGATCGTTACAGGGCGCGTTACTGCGCGTTAAGCTCAAGAAGGCATGCAGACACCCAAATACAGAGACAGAGCTGTAGCACAATGGTTACTACACAGACTGAAGGTACAAGGGTCATGGGTTTGATTCCCAGTGTGCCTAATGAATAAGGCTGGCTGAGGCATCATGTGTAACCCTTTGAAGGCCTACTATAATATTTTAATCCACATTCTGCAGCCGGGTTAATGTTTGCATATGTCAGGAAAATTGTACCCGTCTTATTCAATATGTTCCAATAGTGACGTTCCCTCTGCCATAGTCATGTATTATATACCATTTGATAGGAATATTTAGGCAGAAGTTTGGATCCCGAAAGTTGTGGGCTTGGCCTGGAAAGGGTTAAGTATTGGGCTGTGAGGAAGTTTAGTTGTACTTTAATAGTGCTGCCAGCAAACACACCCTCACAGTGGCGTAACCTAAGGTGCCACATAAGGCACCCTAGAAGGCACTTCATAGGGCACATTATAAAGTGCGCTGTCTGCCAAGGCACCCTATAATGTCCCCTATAGGACACCATATAAGGCACCTTATAAGGCGCTTTATAGGGCACTGTATAAGGCACCCTATAGGGCGCCTTATGAGCCACCCTAAGGTGACAGTACCCTGAGGGTGGTTCTGCTGGCAGCACTAATATACAATAAAAATAGACAATGCCTAAGACAGCCCTATTGATGAACCCCACTGTGGGTTTTGAACCCATGACCTCTGGCTCCATGGGCAGTGAAGTAACCAGTGGGCTAGAGCTGCTAATAAACCCCTGGCTAGCTACAGGAGGACTGCACGGCACCACACCCACATTCTGCTGTGGTTACCAGGATAGGGTCAACCCATCCGTACCCAGGATGCACAGCACATGTAAATCAGCAGTCTACAGATGATCACAAGATGGGGTATGCACCCCACAGCACCTCAGCCTGGTAGGGGGTGCCGACGGTGTGTGTTAGTGGCACAGAGTAGCTACAGACCGTCACAGTGTGCGGGTCCTGTGCTCACCCTGAGGGAGAGGTATGGTGCCCAGCACCATTCTCACAGCACCTGGCTTTGCTGAGATGCTATGCTGCAGGTCCCCATCAGTGCCAATGTGTGATAGGTAGTCCTTGCAAACACCCCTAGAATATGCCTGTGTTCATCTGTATGTCACATCTAGCCCTTGTGGACTATGATGCACCCAGAAAAGCGCATACCCTGTGTGGGTGCCATGGTCACATGATGTAAGTGAAGGGGGGTGTTGGGACCCACAGGGAGAATACATACCACCACCCAACGCACCCTCTGGGGCTCAGGGTGGGGGACAGGATCTCCCGCCAACAGATCCACTTTCTACCCCCCCCCCCCCTGCAAGGGTGGCAGTAGAGGGGACCATCACCCCAGTCCTGCTAGGGATCAAACACCCTACAGGGCAGGCAATGCAGAGCTGTACACATCCATAAAGCAATAACAGACAGAAGGCCTGGAAATGCACAGCTGCACCCCCCCATCTGACATTCTCCAGCAGCAAGCCTCCAGCCGCTGTACCCTGCAAGGTGTTCCAGCAACACACATACTAGCTACAAACAGTCTGCTAGCTAGTCCATAATGCATGGTCCTGGAGGAGATGCATGTACCCAAAACTGGGAGGTTGGCATACACACCAAGCAGATAGGTCAGTGAACGGACCCCAAAAGAGAACCCATAAATATCACACGAGAGAAATACTACAAAGCACTATGGGGGAACCTAGCCATGCCATGGTCACTGCTCAGTCAGGGTGAAAGTGACCTCCCAGCAGGACATGCTGTGGCCACTCTGTCCGTGCAGGTGGTACCAGGCACTACAATGTCCGAGCCATTGCCTTATGCCCTGTGCAGATGCGGCCAGGCCAGGCCACCCTATCCAGGCTATTCCCACGGTACCTTGCTCCTCATTATGCACATTGGCAGGCCAATACTGGCAACAGTGCTAGCAGTGTGGGCTGTGGAGGGTGTTGGCAGCCACCACACACTGGATAGACAGACACACACTCCCCACACCTATGCCAGCATTGTGCAACTATAGAGGTGTTGGGCAGCCCAGGCCACCACACCAGTCCTGGGCACAGTGCAGGCATGGCTATGGTACGCAATACTGTAGTAGTCACTCCCCAGGTTGGTAAACACTGTCAGACACAAGACCTGTAGCACACTCCACAGACATCAGAAAGGTTGCTATGATGCATCTCACTCAGAAAATTGTACTTAACCTAGGAATTGCTATCTGCCAGTAATCATAGCAACCGTTTGATAGATGTGTACCATATTCCCAGGTTTAGGGTGGCATTACTAAGGTATGCAAGTGCTAGTATTGGGAGATGCACGCAGAGGCCAAAGTCCTGCCTCTCCAGGAGGCTTTGGATAATGGGGCCTGTGGGTGCGGGTGTGTCTGCCCCTGTTGGCTGCTGCTTTACGGCAGAGGTTCCCAACTCCAGTCCTGCGGTGCAAAACACTGTTCTGGTTTTCATGTTGTCCCTCATGAATATGCATGAGATACATCTGCATACCATGGGGGTGGCGCATAGAAATGCAGCACAGGCATCTTTATCAGAGGCAGCATGGAACCGGAATGGTGTTTGGCCCTCCAGGACTGCATTTGGGAGGCTCTGCTCTAGGTAATGTGCATGTTTATGGTGTCTGTGCTCTGTAGGGTAAAATGTAGGTGTTTTGGGCATGTTTACGTCATCTGCAAGAAAGTTTCTGTCTGTATTAGCACGTTATAGTAGTAGGTAAAATATGAGGACTGGGTTGGCGGAAACCACAGCTGGGACTTGAACCTGTGACCTTTTGCTCCTGAATACATTGGTTTTGTGCACTGCACCACCATGTTATCACAGAGATGGTGCGTTCCCTGGTGATACCATGACTGTTGGTCAGACAGGGCCTGTCTGTTGCAGTGCATGGCACCCAACTACACAGGGCTAGGCCATGGTCTGCTCTGGGCAGCTGCCACTGCCCCCTCCACCACCAGTATCCCTTAGCCACCATGCTGACATGCCCTTCTGCTGGTGGAGCTGGTGGTGCGCAGTCTCAGGCCATCCAGTGTGCAGGTAGGCGGCTGCCTATGGTGCGGGTTCTGGGGTAGAGGTGCCTGCATAGATGTCCACGCTCCCCCCCAGCCCCGCCTGCCAATGTTCTGTGCCCTTGGGGGTAGCTGTTGGGTACTATCCCCTGTGACACTTTGGGAGACACACTCGTGCCCATGTTGGGCCTTCAGCAGTTGCTGTCTGGCTGCTCCACTGTTTCAGCATTCGTATGGGCCACCTAGGCATCACCCTAGTCTGCACTGTGGCCCAGCTCCACCACAGCATGTGCCGCCTGCGGCCCTCTGTATCCCCTTCTCCGGCATCTGTCCAGTTGCCGTTCCGACATGCCCACCCTGATGTTGCGGGACATGTGCACGCCATAGGAACCATGTCCGATGGTGGGGAAAACCCTGAGCAGCGCTATTTCACTGTGGGCTCATTCACCTTGTATGGGGAAGGAGTATAGACCCTTCCATGATTTATATCTGTTCTATGGAGCTTACTCGGGGGGGGGGGGTTGATGTTTCTCATTGATACCACTACTGGCTAGCTTGGTTATTGTTTTTTTCCAGTTTGTTGGGGTCATTTTCAGTGTTTCTGTACCCTTTTGTTCTGTGCACATGTATCACACTTATCACTTTTTTTTGGTTTCCCTGCCTGGGCTGTACATTGCTGACACTAAAATGGTTTCTATCCCCTGTAATGTGCATTTAACGGCAGGTTTTCATTCGCGTTGGAATTCAGCTCTGAAAATCACCGCGTTAGTGTGAGGGGAGCCTCTCCCCGCCCACTCTCTGCCCACTGACCCCTTCTCTCTGCCCTCTCTCCACCTTCTGCGGTGTTTTACCGCGCCGCGGGGCATTACGATTGTTAACGCATCATAACGCACGTTATGTAACGTTAATGATCGTTAGCGCGTCATAACGCGCATTATGATGCGCTAACGATCGTTACCGTTACATAACGCACGTTATGTACGATTACCGCAGTTTAGTAAACATACCCCATAGTAACATAGTAACATAGTATATGATGGCAGATAAAGACCAGCATGTTCCATCTAGTCTGACCAGCAAGGCGGCAAGAGAAGGTCCACCTGCCGCTCTGTGCAGGTCACCCCTCCCCATGCCTTTGTTTAGGCATGTACCCACCGCTCTGTGTAGGTCACTCCTATTTGTTGAGATATAAGAGATAGTTATGTTTATTTTGATTTTATCCTGTTGCTATAAAGGGATCCACTGTGTCTGTCCCATGCCATTTTGAATTCTGTCACTGTATTTGCCCCCACCACTTCCATCGGGAGGGCATTCCAAGCATCCACCAACCTTTCAGTGAAAAAGTAGTTCCTGACATTGTCTTTCAGTTTACCTCCTTGCAGCTTCATATTATGCCCTCGGGTTTTACAGCTTCCCTGTCTTTGGAAGAGGTTTGTTTATTCATTAATACTCTTTAAGTATTTAAAGGTCTGAATTATATCTCTCCTGTCCCTCCTCTCCTCCAGAGTGTACATATTTAGGTCTTCTTCTCATATGTCTTCTGATGCAGGCTCCAAATCATTTTGGTTGCCTTCCTCTGAACCGTTTCCAGTCTTTTTATATCCTTTGTAAGATATGGTCTCCAAAACTGAACACAATATTCCAAGTGAGGCCTCATTAGCGACTTGTACAGGGGCATTAAATACCTCCTCTTTTCTGTTGATAATTCCTCTCTGTATGCAACCCAGCATCCTTCTGGCTTTTGCAACCACCTTGTCACACTGTTTCGCCACCTTGAGATCCTCAGAAACAGTCACTCCGAGGTCCTCCTCCTGGTCCGTGCATACCAATCTCTCGCCCCCTACCGCATACATTTCCCTTGGATTTCTGCTTCCCAAGTGCATGACACTGCACTTCTTCACATTAAATCTTAACTGCCAAGCATTAAACCATTCTTCCAGCTTTTGTAGATCTTTCCTCATGTTCTCCACTCCCTCAGGGAAGTCCACTCTGTTGCAAATTTTCGTGTCATCTGCAAAAAGACAGACTCTTCCATTCAGTCCTTCAACAATATCAGAAAAAACTTGAAAATGAAGAATGTCAGTAGGAGCAGAGACCTGTAGTAAAAGTTTGTATATCTTAGCCTGCCGATTGGCTTCTATTTTGCAAAATGTGTAAATCTGTAAAATATTATATAGTTGGTACATCTGTATATTGAAACCTCATATCCTCTAACTTTTTTTTTTGTAGAATTGCTGTCTTTGTGTTGAGAAGCAGTTATGTAGAAAATGCTGCCATTTCTAAATAATATGAAACTTCTTACTGCTTTTAGAATTCTAGATCAGTTCATTGTCGACCTCCGTCACGCTTTGCATCACTTTAGTGGTGAGCTGAGTTTGAAAGAAGCACATTTTAATGTTATTGCCTTTGTGACCTTCAAATGTTTTTTCTCTACTTGATGGTGTTGTCTATACATGTTCTCCTAGGAAAAAACGCCACTGAAAACCATAATGTCGTACCTAAGATTTAAGATGAGAAGCATTATTTTAAAAACAAAGGTTTTTTTCCTCCCAGGAAGTTTTATTGATCTCTCTAGCATCCTTTACATACAAATGCCTGAGTCGCCTCCTAGCTTGTTTCCTTTTTCATGTGTAAGCTCTTCTATTATTCTTACTGCAGACAGCGTCAGGCAGAATGGCATTCTTGTCTTGCATAGGGAGCACAGGAACTCTGATGAATCATCCTGGCTGCTGTCAGGGCCAGCCTGTCCATAAGGCAGACTACGCTGCCACCTGGTGCGGCAGGCCCCGGTGGGCGGCCCGACTCCATTTTGAAAGCATCCTCCCCCTGTTGCTAATGCCACGCCCCCATCTTCTCATTTTGCGGCGGCAGTGGCAGCCCAACTCTGTTTTGAGCCACGCTGCTTTCAAAATGGAGCCGAGCTGCTGTTATCCCCCCAAATCCATCTCATCTTTCAGCGGCGGTGGCACTGGTGGCCCGACTCTGTTTTGAAAGCAGTGGTGGCTCAAAACAGAGTCGGGCTGCCGCCACAAAATGGAAAGATGGATTTGGGGGCGGTGGCAGCGGCGACAGGGGGAAGGCAGCTGTGAGAGCAGCAGCAGATGTGCCGCCCCTGGCTGCTCTTTGAGTTCAGTGCTGGAAATGGAAAAAAAAGTCATCTGGAGAGGTAAAATAACTTATGCAAAAATGACTTTCCCATTTTGCTCTGAGAGGGAAAAAAGCGTTATTAAATAACGATTCATGAGCCTAACAACCCAAATCGCTTAAAAAAACCCAAAATCTAAATCTAAGGGGTATATTACTAAGCCGGGCTAATGAGTAACCTGGGCTTTCTGCATCTAGGTCCCATGTTATTCAATGGGACCTAGGAGCAGATAGCCCAGGTAAACCGTTAGCCCGGCTTAGTAGACATACTCCTAAGGGAAAACAGTAACCATACCTCCAATTGCCCTGGTGTAGTTCCTCAGTGGAGACGCCATGCTGCTTGCCACACATTCATGGTAGCCCATGCATGTCCGAGGCAAATCGGCAGGTAGACTGGCCACCACAGGAGCAACAGATGGTGCAAACACCCAAAAGGAATGGAGAGTGGCCACATGGGGGGGAGCCATGAACATGTGGCAGCAGCATAGCCATTATCCCACAGGGGCACCGTAGCCTACGGCAGTAGTGATGGGTGCAGCACAGATGCCTGTGGTGTGTGGCAGGCTGAGGGTACAGGATGGGGAGTGTGTAATGGCCCAGAGTAGGCCATGGATGTGGATCCAGGTCACGTGGGCAGGCCAAATGTGCATGTACTCCCAAGGAGGCATGTGGCTTGACCCAGGACAGGGAGATTGGGGAGGCACAGCAGGCAGACCGCACAGCCAGGGCTTCATGCAGCAGCAGCCCTGGATGTGGAAATCAGTGTGGGAGCAGGATGTGCTGCATGTGGTGTGTGGTGATGGGCAGGATGGGGCCTGCAACTGACCAGCCACACTGTGTAGTGAGAAACAGATGGGAGGGGGGAGGGTGGGGGTGGCCAGACGTGGGCCACCAGCACTTGTGGTGCAATAGGCTTGGCACAATAGGCATGGCAAGTGCCATCAGTTGGATGCATGGGTTTCACAGGCATGTAACACATGTGTGGTACGGGTGTCAGTGTGCCACAGAGGGACCATCTGTGGCACAGCTGATCTGGTGTCAGTGTGGGTGGGCTGGGGGCAGGGGCACATGCAGCCACATACACCTATCCCATGCTTGGGGCCACCTGTGTGGTGGTCCTGCCACCCCAAGGCAACAGGAACAGGCCTGGGACTGCATCTGTCACTCCCCTTTGCAGATAGACGGTTGCGTGCTGGGGTATCATGTGTATGCGCCCCACCATACATCTGACCTGCACCCCCATGACAACCCTCAGGTATACACCAGCTGCAGCGGGAAATGGGCGGGTGACAGATGGCCAAGGGATCGGTGGACCATGTGATGTGTGTGTCGCAGCTGCAGCAGCCAAGGCCACCATGCCATGGATGCACATGTCTGGACACAGGGCCCCCATGCAGGCCACCATTGGGGGATGTCCCCAGACACATGTCACAGCATACATGGAGCCTGGGGGGAAGATGGGGACGATACATGACTAGGTGGAAACTGCACACCTGGCACATGTCAGCAAAAACATGGCGGGGCAGGACATGAACCCACAACCCCTGGACCCAGAGATAGTCCCCATACCAGCAGGCCACCATAGCACACCATTGTAGCCAATGTCCCAAGCAGGCAATGTGCACGATGCACAGGGGCATGGCCTGGACATATAGGCCATGTCTGCAAGGTGTGGATATGCACAGGACTGTGGCAGCTGTGGTACATACCCCAGCCCCTCCCCATTATTGGGTGTTATGTCTGGAGTACATATGTCCCAGGTAGTCAGGCAAGGCTGGACAAGGCTATCATGTGCCATCTGCGGTGGTGTCTGGCTCATTTCTATCACCCAGGGCTGTCTCCAGCTCATCCAGCAGTGGCTGCCTGTGCTGCAGGGCATAATTATGGAGCATGCAACATGCCTTGGTGATTTGGCACACCTTGCGAGGCCTCTAGGGCAAATCTCCCCCGGACTGGTCCAGGCATCGGAAACGACACTTCAACTGGCCAAAGGTCCGCTCTATGATTCCCAGTGTGGTCCGGTGCATATGGTTGTACTGGTGCTAAGCTGGGCTGCTAGGGTGGAGTATGGGGATCAACAGCCAGTCATGAAGGAAGTAGCCCCGGTCACCTGCAGTGGGAGACAGAACAGCAAACCGTTGATCATCTGGTGTACCAGTGAGGGAGCCATGTGTCTCCAACACGTAGTGGGCTGTGGACTGCTGAACTGGTATATCTGAGGCTGTGGACACCATCTGGATGCTCCCAGGGGTACCAGTGCACCATGTGTGTCTGCAGCCCACCACATGTACATGGGCGCACCCAAGGGCGTTGGGGTCCCTGTTGCGGGGGTGTGCCTGGGCACTGTGTGTATGTAAGAGGGCCCTACCCTGTGCCTGGCCCACATCAGGCACATCAGGCGGCAGAAAACAGGGTTGCATGATATGCCACTACTTGCAGGCCTGCTGCTACCACTCTGGTCACCTGCCCCATTCCCTGCTGCATGCACAGGGCCATTGTGCATGCTGCAGGTGACTGGGGCGGGATGCATGTGGAGGGTGGGTGCAGAACAGGTGGGGCCAACCCCCAGATCGACAGGAACAGGGTGTAACATGTCCATGTATGTGGGGGGTTCCCAGGGGGGCGCCCTGCGCATACCCCCACTGTGCTCCCCATATGTGCCCAGTGGCCCCCCATGGCCAAGAGGCCCACACACAGGGCTCCAGTATCATGGGGGAGGGCCAACACCAGCTGCCCAGCGGGAGCACCACCATGCAGTGCTCCATGCCTCCCAGTCCCAGGGTGTCTGTGCATATGCCATCTAAAAGCCATCCACCACTGATGTGGCAGCCTTCAAAGCATGCATGGATGCCTAACCAGCTCAGGACATAGGCATCATGGCAGGAACCAGAGTACTTGGCACATACATTTGTTATCTCCCCATGCGCATTGCACACCACTTGCACATTGACAGAGTAGAAGGCCGTGTGGTTCTGATACGCAGTCTGACTCTGTTGTGGGGGCTGGAGGGTGATGTGTGTGCCGTCCACCACATCTAGTTCCGATGGGAACTCTGCCACGGCATAGAATTCCTGCATGGTCCGGTGCTGGTCCTTCTGCATTGCTGAGTCCCCCAACAGCCTACAGCACCATCTAGAATGAGCCTGTCTTCAGGAAGGCCAGTGCTGTTGCCGCCTTCAGGTACACTGGTATCAGATCTCCCCTCTGCATGGAGCTTTCAAGCCTTGGCTCAAGTTGCTGGCAGAGGTCATGTATGGCAGCCCCGTCTAACCAGTACCTTGCCACGGATGCTACATCACTCTAGTCCATGTACTCAACCCTCTGCCATGAGACACGTGTGTGGGGATACCTATGCTCCATGTCTTGCCCACCATGGTCACAGCTATGCAGCAAGACCAGCACGTACCAGTCCTGGATGTCCTGTATGTTGGCCTTGTCCAGCCAGCCAGCTATGAGGTTTTTTACACCCATTGCATACATTGTGGAGTGTCATGGTAAGCTGCAGGTGTCACTGTCACACACTTTGTCAGTCCTGGCGCAAAACAGTTCAGGGCCGAGCGTGCACAGACATGTCCATGGCACATGCATAGAGGAGCATATTCCCAGACATGCACATGCATGGGCCATACAGATGCACACACACGTTGATGCACCATAAGGATTGGCTGCATGCGCCCGGCTCCCAACATGACCTGTATTGGCTACATACATACTGTGGCTGCTTCCTCTCTGTGGATTGCTGCCCATCCATGGAGATTCCCTCCATTGTGCTGGCTATGGGAGGCAAACCACTGACCCTCTGCATCCCATGCACATGCCATCTCTCTACTCGGAAGATGTAAAGGGAACCAGCAGAGGGGCTTGAGAACCAGGAGTGTTCAGCATGGCGCAGGTGGGACCAAAGAACGTGGAGGCTGGGGTGGTACCAGGGATGCTGGGCGGGGGGAGTAGCAGTGGGGAGAGGACAAAGGGGAGCCAGGAGGTCAAGAGCAGCAGAGAGTGAGGAATTCCAAGTGCGGGCCTGAGAATCTGGAGAGAAAAGAGCAAAGTCTGATGGGAGAAGCTGGTCGGCTGAGGGAAAGAGTTGCAATGTGAGTAGAGAAATGCGACGTCGAGACTGAGGGGGGTGGGGGGACATAGGGTGAACAATGTAGGGGAATGGGAGCTGTAGGGAAAAACAGATACAACAATGATCTGACCAGGGGAGGGGAGTTGATGAGAACAGTTGCAGTGTGAAAGGGAAAATAGAGGGCGTAATGACAAGATCCAGTGTATGACCTGCCGTGTGGGTGGGAAACAGGACATGTTGGATCAAGGAGAGGTCATTGAGGAGAGAGGCAAAAGTTTTATCACGAGGATGAGAAGGAGAATCTAAGTGAAGATTGAAATCACCGTGAAACAGAACGTTAGGGTAAAGAGAGGAAACTTCAGAAATAGTTAGGAGGAGATCATCCCAGCTATGTGGGGCAATAGCTAGAGGAACATACAGGAGAAGAATGTGTAAGGGGGGGGGGGAATCCAGATGGAGAAAAAAATGCTTCATTGAAGTGTAGTGCGGGGGAATGAATTTCTCAGAGGGGGAGATTGGAGCAAAAGAAAACATCTATATCCCCACCTGCCTGACGTAACCGGGGGATAGACAGAGCGGAAAAACCAGGAGACAGACACCAAATGAGGAGGGGGTCCTCTCCATCCTTAAGCCATGTTTCAGTGGCAAAGAGAACATCTAAAGCAGAGGTTCCCAACTCCAGTCCTGGAGAGCCAAATACCATTCAGGTTTTCAGGCTGTCCCTAATAAATATGCATGAGATGCATTTGCATGCACTGCCCCCATTGTATTCAAATGTATCTCATGCATATTCATTAGGGACAGCCTGAAAACCTGAATGGTGTTTGGCCCTCCAGGACTGGTGTTGGGAACCTCTGGTCTAGAGAGTTCAGGTGAATTAAATCATGAACCAAGGCGGACTTTGCACAGAGAGAATGACAATTGATAAGGGCAAGGCTAAGGAGGAGTTGAAAAGGCACAAGAGGGGAGGAAGGGGGAGGAAGTGGGGAGGAGGAACAGGAAAGCAGATTAGACAGAGAGCGAGACAGATGGGGTGGCATATGTTAAACAGACCTGTAAATAGTTTTGAAACCCAGCTACCTCTATACCTCGGTATAGGTGATTAACTGGCATGTAATAGTTCTTTGTATCATAGTTTAACATGTTCTCTGTATTTCAGTTTTGTTCAATGTAAAGCGTCCTGATCGTTGGGAGGGGTGGTATATAAAACTGTTTAAATAACACGTCAACACCACAAATAATAGGTAGTCCCCCAAACCCTACCAACCTTCACAAAACTAATGCAACACCCAGTTACATTAGAGCATTGTACATAGTTTGAGTTAATATGTATTTAGTTTCCCCGTTTTCTCCCCCATGTTCAATTCCCTGTTATTTGTAAACTCAATGTTATTTGTATACATTGCAGTATTCTTGTTCGATGTACACCGCGCTGATTTTAATAGCGCGGTATAGAAGAAAATGTTAAATAAATTAAATAAATAAATAAAAACAAATTTTAAAAAAGGGTGTGAGTAGCTAGGGCACCAACCCCACTGAACAGGGATAGTTGCCATGTGAGAAGAGGGTGGGGAGGAAACCTGTAAGGGGGACAACAGGAACAGTGGTAACAACAGAGGCAATAAGGCAGCAGATAACCACTTACATGCTGACAGGACCGAACCTAGCCCTGTGCGAGTGGTGCGGCCGCATAGGGCGCAAAGGCTTAAGGGAAGAATTTCGGCTGTCTGCCATTGCCTGCCACCGCCACTTTTTCTTCTCTCAGTGGCGGCAGACAATGGCAGACATCTGAAATGCGCCCCTTAAGCCTTCTTATGGCATGCTAAGCACGTCTGTCCCTCCCTGCTCTGACGCAACATCAGAGAAGGGAGGGACAGATCTGCTTAGCGCGCCGGCCCGAGATCGTAGTCTCCAAGCCCGAGCACAATTCCAACAACCTGGCACCCTACGGCCTCGGTGCTGGGGGAGGAGGCGGGGCCAGAGCAACAGCGGCAAGTCCAGAAAGAAGAAAAAACAGAACATCGGCTACAAGCTGGGGCTCCGGCGAGCGCTCATCTTCGGCATCAGGGCTAGGAGAAGGAGAAGGAGAAAAAAAATGCAAGGAAATAGGGGGGAGGGGCAGATCGCCCCTTTACTTTGTCATAGACTCCCCAAGAAAGTTCCGTCTCTATGACCATTACTATGATGCCGAACATGCTGAATTTATAAACTTTCCATACAAATTATTAATACACTACTTAAGAAATTGCAAGCATTTGCCCTTATTCGACTGAATTGCTCATAAAGCTGTTCGTTTTTGTAAAGTAAATCTTCCCATGGACAGGTGGATCTGGCTCAGCAGCAGGATGCACACCCGCCAAATACCTGCGGATCTAGCTAATGCTATTTAAAAAGAAACAAGAAGCCCTCAGATTGTGCCAAAGTTGATGCAATTTTTGCTGCAACAGTTCCTGAAGATCTGAATGTACCTCTCCTCTTGCGAAAGAGGAGAACGAAGCCCTGGAGGCTGTCTCTTTGGCATGCCCTTGTCGTGGAGCTGGCACAGAAACAGGGGGAGGGGGGGGGGCGTGTGCCTGTTGTGGAAGTCATACAGGGCACGATTCAACCTCGGTATGGACCTGCGTGCTGACATAAAATGGGCAGCCAGTGCAGCGAACAGAGGTGCAAGAAAAAGAAGCCAGAATAACATGGGAACCATACATTGAAAGAGGAGCATCCTGGAGTCTCCCCAAGGAGCTCGCCGCAGGTAGCATGATAAATAGGTGGTGTAGCAGTGGGAACACGGCTGCATGCATGTAGCCATGTCACTTCCGGGTAGGTGGAGCCTAAGGTGGGATCAGGCGCTATACCATGGAGTAACCGGGTACCTGTAGCAGAGACAAAAGAGGAGAGAGGCACTTAACAGCAGCGACAGTACAGCAAAACAATACAAGTGATAGTGGGAGGAAGCCAGGAACGCTGCAGGCAGCACAGTTAAATAGGTGGTGTAATAGTGGGAATGATGTCTTTCTCTAATGATCTCTGTCTTCGCATGATATGTTAAAAGTGTGAAAGTTGAAGTCATCTGAGCTTCTAAAGAAAGCTTAGGTTTGATCTCTAGTACTGACTGGTTTGTTCTTCGGGCAGTCCATGGTATACATAGTATTCGTTGCCAGCACCATAATTCAAAGGAATTAATTTTCATCCTGTCTATCTTTTTCACTGTCCAACTTTCGCATCCATATGACATTATTGAAAATGCTATGGCTTGAACAAGTCGAATCTTTGTATGGAGAGAGACGTCTCTGCTCTTGAGAATCTTGTCTAGACATTCTGTCCAGAGCGATGCATCATCGGATTTTTTGACTGCTTGTTGCTACTTTATTGATAGTTGATCCAAGTAGGTTAAAGTTATCCACTCTTTCAATTTCTTCTCCATCAACAATGAACTTATTGATTTTGCCAGTTGTCATGATCTTTGTCTTCTTTACATTAAGGTGCCGGCCCATTTTAAGACTATGTTCCTCGATCTTGAGAAGCAAATGTTTCAGATCGTCTTTACTTTTAGCCAGTAATGTGGTATCATCAGCATAGCGAAGGTTGTTGATGAGTCTCCCACCAATCTTCACACCTTTGTTGTCCTCATATAATCCTGCTTCTCTGATGATTTGTTCTGCATATAAATCACCTTTGCTGATTTTAAACCATTCTCTTTCTCCTTGTTCCATTCAAACTGTTGCTTCTTGATCTTCTTAGGCCCTTATCTGCTCTCATTTCACCCTATTACCATCATCTTTTCTCCTCTACTTACTTTGTGCCACCTCTCTAGTGGCAGTGCAAAGAAAATGAAAGAACTTTCTCACTTCCTTCAAATGTGTTGTTTCTCTTTTTCCCCAGGTCACAATTTTGCTGAGTTTCTCCTGTTTCGGCATGACATCAGGAACACTAAAGCTGCTCCTGGATGGAGGTCCTTCAGCTAATACTGAAAAGAGATTGCCAGCTAACAACTTTCCGTTGGCCACGGTTGAAAAGAGAATACTGGGCTTGATGGACCTTTGGTGTGATCCAGTATGGCAATTCTTCTGCACTTTGCTTTCTGAAGCAGGGATTCCCAGTCCTGTTCTGGGAACCCCCACAGCCACACAGGATCTCAGGAAATCCACAATGAATATACTTGAGATCAATTTGCATGCACTGAAGACTCAGCATATACAGATTGATCTCATGCTTATTCATCCTGAAAACCCGCTCTGCAGAGGGGATCCTCAGGACAGGTTTAGGAAGCCCTGGCCTGGAGGGTGCACTAGATGACTCTTGGTTTTTTTTCTGGTTTCATAGGATGCCAGTACACTCCCTCAGTGACTAAGTGAAGAGGTGCAAAGCCTGGTGCTGTGCTATCAGCCTGAGAATCGTCATTCTTCTGACTGTTAAATGTGACCTTGTACAAATGCACTAAGCCTAGGGAGCTGAAATGATACAACAGGCCTTAAATACTACACGGAAACATAAAACAACTTACTGTTAATGTAATTCAGTTTGAATTTTAAAATATTCAATGCAATGTCACTCAATTCTTAGCAGTTACTGAGTTCTTTGAATACATGATCTTCCATATCAATATGTAAATCATTTTTGTAATATTCTTTTTGTTATATGAATAGTTGTAGAATGTTATTTGAATGCCATCAATTGACTTTAATTTTTGATGTATTCACAGTGATTTTATGCTGTTGAAGTGCTGGAATTTGGTAAGGGATTTCCAATTTTATTTTCTAATCTATTCTTAAAGTAAAATGAAAATGGTTAGTCCTAGTTTGCGCTGCTGAATATTTAAGAACATTTTACCTTGGTAAATAAAAGATGCATTAAAATGTATACATATAAATAAATACATATTTTCATCTGAAGAAGATACACATGGCAATAAATTATATATATTTTGTCAATATATGCCTTGTTGCTTTATTAAGTAAAAGAAAAACACCTAAAAATGATCTTATTATATAAACTCTGAGTATTTTTAAAGGAGACTTTTATATCAGGATACTGTGGGGTATGTTTACTAAAACCCCGCTAATGTGCGCGGCCCGCTAGTGTGCGGGTGCCATATAAGGAGTGGGCGTTTCTTTCTGAAAAATAAAAACCGGGATTTAAATATGTGCTAAGGTGCGCAGCGCCCATGTGCGCCCCGCACATTAGCGCATGAGAAAGCTGCGCGGGAGGCATAAGTGGCGCGCTGATGTGCAAGCAGAAGAGCAGAGCCACAGCACAATGATAAAGACACTGACCAATGGTGCAGGGATCAGGGATTCAATCCCCCACAGTACCCAATGAAGACAGCTGGCTGAGGCATTAGTTTAGGAGTCAGTTTAATATTGGGCGGCATAAGGCGGCGTGCTATTGCTTTAGGAGGCATTTTAATATTGGGTGGCATAAGGCGGCGCGCTGATGTGCAAGCACAGGAACAGAACCACAGCATAATGGTTAAAACACTGATCAATGGTGCATGGATCAGGGGTTCAATCCCCCACAGTGCCCAATGAACAAGGCTGGCTGAGGCATTATGTATTATGGGGAAGATTGCCTTAGGAGGCATTTTTTTTTATTTTAATTATCACTACTAGCAAACGCACTCTCAAAGCGTGTTAACATAAGGCGCCCCATAAGGCACATTTTAAAGTGCACTGTCCGCCAAGGCACCCTAGAATGTTGCTTATAGGGCGCTTTATAGGGTGCCGTATGAGGTACCGCAAGGTCAGAGTACTGTTTTTGATGGCAGCACTGTGCAGTTTAAGGAATGAAAAGCATAAGTAGGTGCGCTGCCATGCAAGGAGGAGCAGCAGTGGAGCACAAAGGCACTGACTGCTGATACAGGGGTGATGAGTTTGCTCCCCAGTGTGCCTAATACGTAAGGCTGGATGAGGCATCAGCTTCACAATGTACGTTTTGTTTCCTGCAGCACTTTATTTTTATTTTATTAATTGCTGCCAGCAAACACGCCCTCACGTGCCGTAAGTGAAGGTGCCGTATAAGGCACCCTATAAGGCACTCCATAGGGCACATTATAAAGTGCACTGTCCGCCACGGCACCCTAAAATGTCCCCTAAAGGGCACCCTATAAGTTGCGTCACAGGATAATGTATAGTGCACCTTACATGGACGGGAACCATAAGGTGCCCTATAGGGCGCCCTATAAAGCGCCCTCAGAGGCACCTTATGGGTACAGTACGCTGAGGGTGTTTTTGCTGGCAGCAAAAATGTACATTAAAAAGAGATAATGCTTTGGGCAGCCCTATCAAATAACCCCACTGTGGGTTTGAACCTATGACCTCTGGCTCTACAGGAAGTGAAGTAACCATTGTGCTACAGCCGCTAGCAAGCCCCTGACTGGCTGCACAGAGAGTGCACGTCACTACACAGACAATCTGCTGTGGTCACCAGGATAGGGTTAGCCCACCCGTACCCATGATGCTCTGCACATGCAAATCAGCTGTCCACAGATAAACACAAGATGGGGAATGCACCCCCACAGCACCTCGGCCTGGTAGGGGGAAGTGACCATGTGCACCCCCACAGCACCTCGGCCTGGTAGGGGGTACTGACCATGTGTTTTACTGGCACAGAGTAGCTACACACCGTCAGATTGTGTGAGTACTGTGCTCACCCTGAGGGTGCGGTGAGGCGCCCAGCACCAGGTCCACAGCACCTTCCATGGCTGAAAGAGGCCATGCTGGAGGTTCAAAGCAGTGTTAATCTGTGAGCTAGGTAGTTTCTGCAGAAACACCTTGGATATTGCTGCCTACCTCAGTCAGGTGTAGCGCCGCCCCCCCCGGCCAAGGGTGGCAAACAGCATCTCCCATCAACAGATCCACATTCTACCTCCCTGCAATGGTGGCAGTAGAGGGGACCATCAACCCCAGTCCTGCTGGGGAACAGACACCCTACAGGGCAGTCAATGCAGCTCTGTACACATCCATAACACAATAGCAGACAGACTTTAGGCCTGGATATGCTAAGCTGCACCCCTCACTATCTGATATTCTCCTGCAGCAAGCCTTCAGCCATTGCACCCTGCAAGCCACTCCATCAAGACACATACCAGCTGCAAACAGCCTGCTAGCTAGTCCATAGTGCATGTTCCCAGTGGAAATGCATTCACCCAGAACTGGGATGTCAGCATACACAACAAGCAAATAAATCAGTGACTGAGCCCCAAAATGAAACCCATAAACATCACATGAGAGAAATACCATATATCACTATGGGGGTGCCTAGCCATGCTGTCATCACTGCACAGTCAGGGTGAGAGTGATCCCCCAGCAGGACATACTGAGGTCACCCTGTCTGTGTAGGTGGTGGCCAGGCACTAAAATGTCCCAGTCAGTGCCCTATGCCCTGTGCAGATGCACCCTGGCCAGGCCACTCTGTCCGGACTATACCCATGGTACCTTGCTCTTCATTATGCACATTGGCAGGCCAATACTGGCAACAGTGCTGGCAGTGTGGGCTGTGGAAGGTGTCTGCAGCCACCACACACTGTCTAGAGCAGGGGTGGGCAAACTTGGTCCTGGAGGGCCGCAGACCAGTCAGGTTTTCGGGATATCTCTAATGAATATGCATGAGATATATATGCATTAGAGATATCCTGCCAACCTGACTGGTTTGTGGCCCTCCAAGGCTGGATCTGGAGACCCCTGCCTTACACCTCTGTCATTTAAGATTGTGAGTGGACAAGGTGCAGATGTCCAAGACATCAAAAAGGTTAGATAGAATTTGTCACAGTCCTCCTCACTTCTCACCACCACCAAAAAATTGTCTATTAGACAACTTTTTGGTGGTGGTGAGAATCGAGGAGGAATGTGACACATTCTATATACCCTTTCGATGTCTAGGACATCTGTACCTTGCCCACTCACGATCTTAAATGACAGAGGTGTAAGGCAGGGGTCTCCAAATCCAGCCCTGGAGGGCCACAAACCAGTCAGGTTGGCAGGATATCTCTAATGCATATATATCTCATGCATGTTCATTAGGGATATCCCGAAAACCTGACTGGTCTGCGGCCCTCCAGGACCGGAGGTGCCCACCCCTGGTCTAGAGTCTAGAGTCTAGACAGACACACACTCCGACACCTATGCCAGCATTGTGCTACTATAGAGGAGTTCAGCAGCCATGCCAACCACACCAGTCCTGGGCACAGTACAGGCATGGATATGGTACGCAATACTGTTGGTGGTCACTCCCCAGGGTGGTAAACACTGTCAGAGACCAGACCTGAAGCACACACCACAGACATCAGAATGATTGTTATGATGGAGCTCAATCAGCAAACTGTGCTTAACGTAGGATTTTCTATCTGCCAGTACTCATAGCAAACGTTTGAGAGCTGTGTACCGTATACCCAGGTGTAGGGTGGCATTGCTAAGGTATGCAAGTGCTAGTATTGGGAGATGCACGCAGGGCCCAATGTCCTGCCTCTCCAGGAGGCATTGGCCAATGGGGCCTGTGGGTGTGGGTGTGTCTGCCCCTGTTGGCTGCTGCTTTACGGCAGAGGTTCCCAACTCCAGTCCTGGTGTGCCAAACACTGTTCGGGTTTTCATGCTGTCCCTCATGAATTTGCATGAGATACATCTGCATACCATGGGGGTGGTGCATATATATTCAGCACAGGCATCTTTATTAGAGGCAGCATGGAACCTGAATGGTGTGTGGCCCTCCAGGACTGCATTTGGGAGACTCTGCTCTAGGTAATGCGCCTGTTTATGGTGTCTGTGCTCGGTGGGGTAAAATATAGGCGTATTAACCATGCGTATGTTCTCAGCAATAAAGGTTTGTCCTTACTATCATGGTTTAGTTGTGGGAAAAATATGTGGACTGGATTGGCAGTAGCCCCAGCTGGGCTTTGAACCTGTGACCTTCTGTTCTTGCACACACTGTCTGTGTGCACTGCACCACTGTGTTGCCACCAATAGGCTGCATTCCCTAGGGAGCCCATGACTGTACATCCGACAGAGCCTGTCTGTTGCAGTGGACGGTGCCAGCCTGCACACGGCTAGGCCACTGTCTGCTGTGGCTAGCAGCCACTGCCCCCTCCACCACCTGTACCCTTCCGCCAACATGCTGACATGTCCTCATCTTGGAAAAAGCATATGACCTGATTGAGTTGTGGCACTCCAGGACTGCATGTGGGGGACTCGGCTGTAGGTAATGCCCATTGTTATGGTGTGTGTGCGGTGTAGGGTAAAATAAAGGAGTGTGTTTACTATCTCTGTTTAGTGGTGGGTAAAATATGGGGACTGGGTTGGCAGAAGCCTCAGCTGGGATTTGAACCTGTGACCCTCTTGTCCTACAGGCACTGGCTGTGTCTGCTGCACCACACTGTGGCCACGGAGACAATGCAGTCCCTGGAGATAGGAAACCTGGCCGAACGAGTCAGAAACCCTGCTCTGCACAATTTGACTGTGGGCTCATTCACCTTGTATGGAGACAAAAGGGCAAATAAACCTCAAAAATGACCTCAAAAAAAGGGGAAAAAAACATAACCAAGCTGACCAATAGTGATATCAATGGGCAACATTAAAAAACACTCCCAGGAAAGCTCCAAAAAAAAAAGAAATGATTTTTGGAAGGGTCTACGGAGCGTAGACCCTTCCAAAAATCATTTCTGGTTTTTTGGAACTTTCCTGGGAGCGTTTTTTAATGTTGCCCATTGATATCACTATTGGCCAGCTGGATTATAATTTTTTTGAATTTTGTTGTGGTCATTTTCAATTTTTATTTGCTATTTTGTTCTGTGCACATGTATCACCCTGCTCACGTTTTGTAGGTTTCCCCGGTTTTGCTGTACATTGCTGACGGAAATGGTTTCTCTTCACTTTAAATCGGCTCTAACGCGAGCTTTTCACTCACGGTATTTTTTAGCTTGAATTTCAGCCCCGCTCCTGTGCAGGGAGCCTCTCCCCTCCCACTCTCCACCCATTGACCCCGTCCCTCCGCCCCTCGGGAGCCTTCCTCCGCCCTCGGAATGCCTTTCCACGCCTCTATTGCACATCAGCGCGCCACGCACTTGTGCGGGCCCGTTAGTGCAGCACGCACTTGTGCAGGCCCGTTAGTGCAGCGCGCACGTGTGCGGGGCCCAAAAACACACTATTAGCGTGCGCTAAGGTACCTTAGCACACGCTCAAGTGCGCCCCGCACAATTGCGTGGTTTAGTAAACATACCCCTGTGAGTTGCTGCTCCACAGTCCAGCCTGCTACCCCATCCTCTGGCCACTGTTCTGGGTTCTGGATGCCAAACTGCTTCCCTTTTTAACTATCAAAAATCTTCCACTTTTAGCCCTTATCCAGGGGTGATGTCCCACCTGTATTTTTCCCCACCTGTATCTCCCCAAGTTTGGGGTCTCTTATACCACCTTTCTACCTACCCCAGTCCCTTTAGGTCTCCGCATATTTAGTTCTTTAACTTCCCATACAAGTCTATATTTCTTAAACCACAGTCCATCAATCACTGCTCCCCCAGCCAGGATGAAAAGGAAAAAAACCCCACAAAACAACAAAAGAAGAGAGCACTCTTGTCTGCCATGTGACTCCCTGGATTCCCTTTAGAAAGGGTAGCCACTACCATTCACCTGCAGACAGCCAGTTTATAAAAAACAATTCAGTTATTAAAAATGTAGCTTGCAGCTCAGATTGCTTCAAAACTCCATTCAGCAACAATCCCTCAAAGCTTTCGCAAAACAAGTATCTTGGTTGCTGGGATTCAGAGTGTCCTAAGGGTGACTGAGGTGTACTTTCCTCTTCAGATTTTATATCCCCCAGCCCTCTTTTGACCTCACCTTCCTGGGACCTAGATTATGGAAAACAATTCTTTGGTGTCTGTCCCCTTCCTTGCTCTTTACAGGGTTGAGCAAAATCCTGCACTTGTCCTTTCCTAGGCCTCTAGAAAGTTGGTGTAACGGTACATATCCCCTGTCACAGATATCTGAAAAATGTGACTAGTGCACCTACTTTATGCTTATTTTATAAAGGCCAAATTAGAAAAATGTATGTGGACCATTATATAATGCATTAAGCATAGCACAGCATGGAAGTAATTATATAATGGGCTTCGTAAAGTTACTGCCATCAATGTGCCTGAGTCACACCTCTTTTCAATGACTTATGTGTGGGGATGCACACTTACACGTGTAATTAGGCGGATGCTATTCTGTAAGCGTGCACATCAGGGTGATGGGGCTTACTTACTTTAAGAGTGGGTGAATATAGGGGTTGGGCATAGGCAGAGCTGAAATTTACGCATATAAACTTAGGCACATTTTCTACAAATTTAGGCATGGGCATTTACATCAAGTCCAGGATTGGTCATAGTGGCTGCATGTAGATTTGATGTGCATATCTTATCACTTACCCCCCTATTTTGCAAAGTACGTGCATATTTTATAAAATAGTGCAAAATACATGCATGATAACGTGCGTTAAACTAAACGACCCTTATAAAATTTCCTTTCATATGTTTAATTCATACAACTCATTCACTTTATAATCATCGGTCCCTTTTTAAACAATGTCCGCATTGTAATGGGCTTCATGCACTGTCATTTTTATTTGCATTTCTATTTTGCATGTAAAACCCCACCAATCACAATCCATCTTTTCTGATATCAAATATCCGGTACATTAATAACTTTATTTGCCATGGCAGCATGCTGTGACTTCAACAGGTCAAATAGATGAAAACACACTCCACCTATATCAAAAAATTGTTATGACGAATTCATAGTCACAAATCTTCAATTCAACAGCATTTCTTTGTAGACTTATTTAACACATAGAGGAGGTCTCAGACCCGATGGGCATTTGTGTAGGCACATGGAAAACCATATACCATTGCCCTATTGCATCAACGACCACCACTCTTTGTGATACAGCACATAACAATATGTAGAGACAAACAACAGATCATATCATCATAACATAACTTAACATATTGTTATGAGCTGTTTCACAAAGAGTGGTGGTCGTTGATGTAATAGGGCAATGGTATATGGTTTTCCATGTGCCTGCACAAATGCCCGTCGGGTCTGAGACCTCCTCTATGTGTTAAATAAGTCTACAAAGAAACGCTGTTGAACTGAAGATTTGTGACTATGAATTCGTCATAACAGTTTTTTGATATAGGTGGAGTGTGTTTTCATCTATTTGGCAGAGTTTTCCACTCCAAAAGTGACCTTACTAGTATTGTGACTTCAACAGGTGCCATTCGACACGATGTCATGTTTTGAACAATCTGCATCAGGAGTAACTTCCTGAGGCATTGGTCAAATTGGTCCACTGTTCATCTCCTCTGCAACACTTGACTAGAGAAGATGGTGAAGAGTGGACTGGGTTGAGGGTGCACCAGACATTTACTCCTGATACAGATCATTTGAAACATGATATTGTGTCACATGACTGCCTGTTGAAGTCACAGCACACTGGTATGGCAAGAAAAATTGTTAATGTACTGAATATTTTATGGCAGAAAAGATAGATCATGATTAATAGGGTTTCATGTGCATATAAATGTAGCCCCCTTTCAGTGTGGTCCAGACAATGGCTTCAACAACTGCTTGACAGCAAGGAAGCTCACCAATCCTAGGAGCTTTTACCAAGAATTTCTCTAAGCATCTGAATTTAAAAGGTCAAGTGTTCTTTCTTAATGGAGCCTGATGATATCCAGGAAGTACTTGGCATTTGACACCCTTCTGAAGTAAAGGAGTCCAGTCCATAACTTGTGTTCTGAACCAAGGGTTTACTTAAAGTTAAGGGTTACAGATAAAAAAATGACAAGAACAATTGTCATGAACAATATTACCCTCTTATGATGGGTAGTGTGTCTACCCCATTCTTTCCAGCTCTCTGCACTAGGAGTAGCCTAGTGGTTGGGGCATGTTACCTCAGGCCAGAAGGTCAGGGGTTCAAATCCCACTAGAGGACATCAACCTTGGGTTGCAAGGACTGGGGTTTCTAGTCCCACAGGTGCTCCTTGTGGTCTTGGGCAAGCCACTTAATCCTCCATTGCCCATGTTCCCTGTAAAATAGTTATCTCCAAGTTATAATGCCCTGTTCAATGTAATTTCAGTTTGTTCAATGTAAACCACCTTGATATCATGAAAGGAAGTATATAAGAAATGTAAAATAAATAATCCTTAGGTTTCTCAGGGACCTCTTAAATCTGACCAGACAATTATTTCTCTACTTAGATTATCTTTCTCCTTATTGCACTCCACCCCAAGGTATCAGGGTATCGGGGTTCTTCACCCTCAGTTCCCCTGCCCTGTGTGGAATGATTCATTCTTACTTGGGTACTTCTTGTATACAGCTTGCGTTGGCTCTTTTTCCTCTTTTATGGAAAGCTGCTATGACCTATATTCTTCCCAAGGCTGCTCCACTTGTCTGGAGGGACTGGTGCAGGCACTCATATGGAACCTTTTTTTCTTCAGGCTGAGCTCCCCACTGCCCCTTGACAGTGGCTCCAAGCCTATCTCTTCTTTCTTCTCTGCCTGTGGTGGCTTCTGTAGATTCTTCTTACAGCAGATTAAGTGCTCTAGCTGCGGGCCAGAGGCACCTGATCCTTAAGGGCAGATTATTCCTTAGTGCATCATGGTACTGTGACTAGGAGCCAAAGAAAGGAAACTGACTTTGGGTGAGATTTTTATACTCAGTGGGATTTTTACCTTTCAGAGAAGTCCCCTCCCATCCTGAAATTACTGCCAGAAAGAACCTTTCCTAATCTGGAGAATAACAAACCTTTCTTTCTGCTTCAAGTAATAATTAGTAGGGACGCTGGATAATGCTGCTACTCTCAATGCACCAATCCAAGCAGTCTTTACATAAATTAATTTTAAAAAATGGGCAGTGCTTAAAGTCAATTAAAATAGGGACCCCATTTAAAACAGGACCTATGATTCCTAATTGCCTCTATAAAATAAGCACCCAGAATGCATGCAAATGGTGCCTGTAACTGTCCCCTCTTGTCTGGAATGAGCTGCCCTTGCAGCTTTAGGTGTTGCAAGATTACCTTGATTTCAGGAAGAAAGTGAAAGTATTTTATTTTAGGTGCAATCAAATACAAAAGGTAACCTCCCAAATGATGGGAGCAGGCAAAATCATTAACTTTCAACTTTTGTCAGATGCATAGTCAGGAGAGGAATCACTTCACTCCCAAATGACTTGAGCATCCCTTTTATTCATTTCGAGTTCCCATGATGATACATTTCATGTTTTTGTTATTTTTATTTTTATTTATAAAAACCCTTGCAAGTAAGGACTTATCTGAAGTTCCTGCCCTTCAGGATGGCAAATCCAGGCATCATGAACGCTGTCAGCAACATGCTCCTGCACTACTCAACAGGGAGAATTGAAGAGAACACCACCTGTGCACCTCTCTGCTTCACCCTCTATCTCAGAGCCATGAAGTCACTTTTGATATGCTCAGAGGAATACCTGGAAGTAGCATTTGTGTTGACATGGATGAGCAACATCAGGTAATAGTCAGTGGGCTTGATGAGTCTCGGCAAACTCTTCATAACAACTCAGATTTTGGCACCTAGCAGACCTCTCTGGACATCAAGTCTGGTTGGTAGATTGATATCTCAGTACCCCTCAGAAGAGAGTCACCAACCACCATTACCCTTCACTTCCTTGTGGTCACTGATTCTGCAACTTTGGGTGCTCTAGCTCTGGTTGTTCCCTTTCCTGGGATGCTTTCACCTGCTCCACTTCTAGGGCTGCATACTAGTTCTTCAATTCAAGGGCTGGAGGAGTTGAATTGGTGATTCTGCAGACCCCGTCATTCTGCAGGCTTCCATCTTCACCTTTGTTGGGAAGCTTGGATGTTTCAAGAAGTTTCTTATCAATGTACTTCTCAATGTCTTGAATGCTTCTCAGCCTCGCCACCTCTTCTCTCAGCCAATCCACTCTTTTTCTGAGAGCTTTAGCATGCAGGCATCCTGCACATGGAACCTGTCCTGTTTGGACAGAAGCAGAGGCTATAATAGGGACAACAGCTCTGGCAATGCAATTCTTCCCTGCCGTGTTCCAGTTGGTGGAGCTTTGGTACCTGTTGAAATAAAAGAGAGAGACCTACCAAAGTACCCCCCTGTTCCTCAGCTGCCTTTTCAGAGAAAAAGCAGTTAGCCTCTTTTAAGTGTGCTCTAACAGTGCTGTTCGGAGTCCCCGTGTGTAGCTAATTGGGGAGTTGCCCTATAAATGTGTAGCCACAAACTCAGAACACAGATCCTCACTAGATGATGGTCTGTGTTTTCCATGTGTAGCCAAGGTTCTGTATAGAAATCTGTAGTAGTTCAGCTTGTTCTCTTTTTCCAAATGGAGGTTACTCATGTTCTAGAATATTTGCAGTGCTAATTTTTTATAGGTAGAGCTAGTGGGGGTACTACTACTACTACTACTACTACTATTCAGCACTTGTAAAGCGCCACACACGCAGCGCTGCATAGCTGACCTAACAAGAGGTAGCCAACATGCAAGAGACAGTCCCTGCCCGTCAGAGTCAAGCTCATCGGAGCTTACAATCTAGTTAGAACAAAACATAAGTTAGAACAGTATAGAGCATTAGTCAGTTCTGCGCAAGGTACGGTTTGGTCAGTAGTTTGGTCATAAATGATGACGGGGGTTAGGGTTAGATGAGGAAGAAGTCAGGATCTGAATGCAAAAGTGAAGAGGTGGGTTTTCAATCTGGATTTGAAGAGGGTCAAGGAGGATGCCAGGCGCACAGACGCAGGTAGGTTGTTTCAGGCATAAGGTGCAGCAAGGTGAAAGGAGCGCAGTCGGGAGTTCGCAGTGCGTGTGAAAGGCATTGATAGAAGTAATTTGTTAGCGGAGCGCAGATTTTGAGAGGGGATGTAGGGAGAGATAAGAGGTAGTTAGGGGCCATAGAGTGGATGCACTTGTAGATTAGCAGGAGAAGCTTGAATTGGATGCGGGATTGGACAGGGAGCCAGTGAAGTGACCTGAGAAGAGGAGTAACGTGGGCATGTCGAGGTTGGCAGAAGATTAGTCGAGTGGCGTGATTTTGTATAGATTGGAGGGGGAGGAGGTGACTAGTGGGAAGACCAGCGAGGAGTAGGTTGGGGTAATCAAGGCGAGAGGAGATTAAGGAGTGGATAAGCGTTTTGATAGTGTGTTCAGAGAGGAAGGGGCGGATTTTGCTGATGTTGTAGAGAAAGAAGCGGCAGGTTTTAGCTACAAGCTGGATGTGAGCAGAAAAGGAGAGAGAGGTGTCAAAGATAACCCCCAGATTGCGGGCCGAGGGAACATGGATTGAGAGAGGGGGAAGTGGGGGGGAGGAGTTAGGTGGAAAGACAAGGAGTTCAGTCTTGGCCATGTTCAATTTTAATCAGCGATGAGACATCCAGGCAGCGATGTCCGAAAGACAGGCAGAGATCTTGGACTGGGTTGCCGGGGAAATATCAGGTGTAGAGAGGTAGATTTGGGAGTCATCGGCATAGAGATGGTATTGAAAGCCATGGGAGGAGATGAGCATGCCAAGGTTGAATACTTCGACTTGGTTCTGGTGTTGAGTGTCCATCTGCAGGGTTTTGTGTTATGACACACAACGTTTGGTAGTGGAGGGTGGCGATGGTGTTGTAACTGATGTTAGATTAGAACTTGAATGGAATCTTTTCTGTATATTGAGATGTAAAGTGAAACACCCTACTCTTGGGACAGTTTTATTGATGAATCTGGGAGTGTTCATATGAATGAATAATTATGCTCTATCAGACAAATTAATAATTATTCAAAGGCAATTATTCATTTGCTGGCAAATGCATTATTAAGCTAGATATGTATTTTCAAAAAAATATACAGATAATATCAGGCTGTTTAAATTGCTAAATGGCCAGATGTTATCCATATATTTGTGGGCCATATTAAGGGAAGAGCAAGGATAAGCCAGAAAATTATCCAGATAGTGGCAATCTTTAAACACTATTCAAGTTTTGTTCACCAATGCTATAAACAAAAGTATGAAAAATCTTCCAGCCTTGGCCCTGCTCCCCACAGATCACTTCCTTCCAGCCCTGCCCTGCCCACAATTCCACTTTTTTTTTCTTTACAAATTACTGTAAGCCTTGATTATTTGTATATATGTGGTAATACAGAAGTTGTCATATTGAAGATCACTGTGGAAAATAGACTGCTAATGAATACGGTGCAATTTACTGATATGAGTGGAGACTTTGGTGTACTTTGTTCACTAGGCTGTTAGCCCACCTGCTATCTTTCATCATTTTTTTTTCTGTTCTGTGCCTTCATTTCTGTACTAACTGTTCCCTTGAAAAAAACATCAATAGTTTACATATAATTCAGTTGTGCCTAGCATATGTTTGAAAACACTTTTGTCTATTTAATTGATGTACACTTGAAATCTGTACTGTTCTTTTACATTGTTTTGCAATTAAAGTAATCTAGTTTCGAATTTCACATTTTGCCTAGGTTATTTTCCCCCTTTTTTGTGCTGATGGTGGGACGGGCTGGGGAGGGAGTGTGGGACTCGATTTCTTTGCTTGTTAAACTTCCCTCACACAAAATGTAATATATATATAGGGGTATGTTTACTAAACAGCGCAATTGTGCGGGGCGCACTTGAGCGTGCGCTAAGGTACCTTAGCGCACGCTAATAGTGTGTTTTTGGTGCCCCGCATGCATGCGCTCCGGCCGCACACGTGCGCGCCGCCCGCAAAAGTGCGCGGCGCGCTGATGTGCGATAGAGGCGTGGAAAGGCATTTCGAGGGCGGAGGAAGGCTCCCGAGGGGCGGGGGGACGGGGTCAATGGGTGGAGAGTGGGAGGGGAGAGGCTCCCCGCACAGGAGCGGGGCTGAATTTCGGCAAAAAAAATACCGCGAGTGAAACCCTCGCGTTAGAGCCGATTTAAAGGGAAGAGAAACCATTTCCGTCAGCAATGTACAGCAAAACCGGGGAAACCTGAAAACGTGAGCAATGTGATACATGTGCACAGAACAAAATAGCAAATATATATTGAAAATGACCACAACAAATTCCAAATAAATTATGATCCAGCTGGGCAACACTGATATTAATGGGCAACCATAAAAAACACTCCCAGGAAAGCTCCAAAAAAAGGAAATGATTTTTGGAAGGGTCTACGCTCCGTAGACCCTTTCAAAAAGCATTTCATTTTATTGCAGCTTTCCTGGGAGTGTTTTTTATGGTTGCCCAGTGTTATCACTGTTGCCCAGTTTGGTCATGGGTTTGTGCCCCTTTTTCCGAGCTCATTTCTGAGGCTTATTTGCACTTTTGTCTCCGTACACGGTAAATGAGCCCACAGTAAAATTGTGCAGAGCAGGGTTTCTGACTCGTCCAGCCAGGATCCCTATCTCCAGGGACTGCACTGTTTCTGTGGCCACAGTGTGGTGTAACGGACACAGCCAGTGCCTGTAAGACCAGAGGAACAAAGGTTTAAATCCCAGCTGGGGCTCCTGCCAACCCAGTCCCCATAGTTTTACCCACCACTAAACAGTGTTAGTAAGGACACTCCTGTATTGCAGAGAACATAAGCATGGTTCAAACAACCATATTTTACCCTACACCGCACACAAACCATAACAATGGGCAGTACCTACAGCCGAATCCCCCAAATTCAGTCCTGGAGTGCCACAACTCAATCAGGTCATATGCTTTTGCCCAGATAAGGACATGTCTGCATGTTGGCGGAAGGGTACAGGTGGTGGAGGGGCCAGTGGCTGCAAGTCACAGCACACAGTGGCCTAGGCCTGTGCAGGATGGCACCGTCCACTGCAACAGACAGGCTCTGTCGGATGTACAGTCATGGACTCCCCAGGGAATGCAACACACCTGTGGCAACACGGTGGTGCAGTGCACACAGACAGTGTGTGCAAGAACAGAAGGTTACAGGTTCAAAGACTAGCTGGGGCTACTGCCAATCCTGTCCACATATTTTTCCCACAACTAAACGGTGATAGTAAGGACAAACCTTTATTGCTGAGAACATACGCATGGTTCATACGCCTATATTTTACCACACCAAACACAGACACCATAAACAGCCGCATTACCTAGAGCAGAGTCTCCCAAATGCAGTCCTGGAGGGCCCCACACCATTCAGGATCCATGCTGCCTCTAATAAAGATGCCTGTGCTGCATATCTATGCACCACCCCCATGGTATGCTGATGTAGCTCATGCATATTTATGAGGGACAGCATGAAAATGCGAACAGTGGTTGGAACACCAGGACTGGAGTTGGGACACTCTGCCGTAAAGCAGCAGCCAACAGGGCCAGACACACACACCCACAGGCCCCATTGGCCAATGCCTCCTGGAGAGGCAGGACATTGGGCCCTGCCTGTATCTCCCAATACTAGCAGTTGCATACCTTAGCAATGCCACCCTACACCTGGGTATATGGTACACAGCTATCAAACGTTGCCCATGATAACTGGCAGATATCAATTCCTACGTTAAGCACATTTTGCTCATTGATCTCCACCATAACAATCATTGTGATGTCTGCGGTGTGCGCTGCAGGTCTGGTCTCTGACAGTGTTTACCACCCTGGGGAGTGACCCCCAACAGTATTGCGTACCATATCCATGCCTGTACTGTGCCCAGGACTGGTGTGGTGGGTATGGCTGCTGGACTCCTCTATAGTAGCACACTGCTGGCATAGGTGTGGGGGTGGCTGTCTGTCTATCCAGTGTGTGGTGGCTGCAAACACCTTCCACAGCCCACACTGCCAGCAATGTTGCCAGTATTGGGCTGCCATGGGCATAATGAGGAGCAAGGTACCATGGGTATAGGCCGGACAGGGTGGCCTGGCCAGGGTGCATCTGCACAGGGCATAGGGCACTGACTGGGACATTTTAGTGCCCGGCCACCACCTACACAGACAAGGTGACCTCAGTATGTCCTGCTGAGAGATCATTCTCACCCTGACTGTGCAGTGACCACAGCATGGCTAGGCACCCCCATAGTGCTATATAGTATTTCTCTCATGTGATAGATATGGGTTTCCTTTTGGGGCCCAGTCACTGATTTATCTGCTTGCTGTGTATGCTGACATCCCAGTTCTGGGTGCATGCATCTCTACTGGGAACATGCACTGTGGACTAACTAGCACTCTGTGTGTAGCTGGTATGTGTCTTGATGGAGCAGTGGCTGATGACTTGCTGCAAGAGAATATCAGATAGTGGTGGGGTGCAGCTCACTGTATCCAGGCCTAATGTCTATCTGCTATTGTGTTATGGATGTGTATAGAGCTGCATTGACTGCCCTGTGGGGTGTCTGTTCCTCAGCAGGACTGGGGTTGATGGTCCCTTCTACTGCCACCTTTGCAGGGAGGTAGAATGTGGATCTATTGATGGGAGACCCTGTTTGCTGCTCTTGGCCCTGGGGGGAGGGTGGTGGTGGTGGTGGTGCAGCATGGCCCATCTGGGGGTTGCACCTGACTGAACCAGACAGAGATATCCAAGGTGTTTGTGTAGAAACTACCTATCTCACACGTTAACACTGTTTTGGAGCTCTGGCATGGCCTCTTTCAGCCATAGAAGGTGTTGTGGACCTGGTCCTGGGCGCCTCACCGCACCCTCAGGGTGAGCACAGTACCCGCACAATGTGACGTGTGTAGCTACTCTGTGCCAGTACAACACACGGTTAGTACCCCCTACCAGGCCGAGGTGGTGTGTGGGTGCACATGGTCACTTCCCTCTACCAGGCCGAGGTGCTGTGGGGGTGCATTGCCCATCTTGTGTTAATCTATGGACAGCTGATTTGCATGTGCAGTGCATCATGGGTATGGGTGGGCTAACCCTATCCTGGTGACCACAGCAGACTGTCTGTGTGGTGACGTGCATGCTCTCTGCAGCCAGCCAGGGGTTTGCTAGCAGCTATAGAGCTGTATCCCAATGGTTACCACTGCCTCTGAAGCCAAAGGTTATGGGTTTAAACCCACAGTGGGGTTATTTGATAGGGTTGTCCAATGCAAAACACCCTCAGTGTACTGTGCCTCTGAGGGTGCTTTATAGGGTGCCCTATAGGGCACCTTATGGTTCCTGTCCATATAAGGTGCACTATACATTATTCTGTGATGCAACCTATAGGGGACATTTTAGGGTGCTGTGGCGGACAGTGCAATTTATAATGTGCCCTATGGAGTGCCTTCAATTATGGCACGTGAGGGCGTGTTTGCTGGCAGCAATTAATAACATAAAAATAAAGTGCTGCAGGACAAAATATGTACAATGCAAAGCTGATGCCACAGCCAGCCTTACATATTAGGCACACTGGGGAGCAAACTCATGACCCCTGTATCAGCAGTCAGTGCCTTAACCATTGTGCTCCACTGCTGCTCCTCCTTACCTGTCAGCGCACTTTCTTATGCTTTTCATTTCTTAAACTGCACAGTGCTGCCATAAAAAACAGTACACTGACCTTGCGGTACCTCATACGGCACCCTCTAAAGCGCCCTATAAGCAACATTCTAGGGTGCCTTGCCTGACAGTGCACTTTAAAATGTGCCTTATAGGGCGCCTTATGTTAACACGCTTTGAGAGTGCGTTTGCTTGTAGTGATAATTAAAATATGAATAAAATGCCTCCTAAAGCAATCTTCCCCATAATATGTTATGCCTCAGCCAGCCTTGTTCATTGGGCACTTATGGGGATTGAACCCCTGATCCCTGCACCATTGGTCAGTGTTTTAACCATTGTGCTGTGGTTCTGTTCCTGTGATTGCACATCAGCGCGCTGCCTTATGCCGCCCATCATTTAAATGCCTCCTAAAATAATGCCTCAGCCAGCTGTCTCCATTGGGCACTGTGGGGGATTGAACCCCTGATCTCTGCACCATTGGTAAGTGCCTTAACCATTGTGCTGTGGCTCTGCTTTTTTTCCTGCATATCAGCGCGCCACTTATACCGCCCAGTATTATAATGCCTCCATAAACATCAGCGTGCCGCCTTATGCCGCCCAGTATTTCTGCGCCTCATAAATTAATGCCTCAGCCAGCCGTCTTCATTGGGCACTGTGGGGGATTGAACCCCTGATCTCTGTGCCATTGGTTAGTGTCTTAACCATTGTGCTGTGGCTCTGCTCTTTTTCTTACACTTCAGCGCGCCACTTATGCCTCCTGCGCAGCTATCTCATGCGCTAGGGTGCGGGGCGCACATGGGCGCCGCGCACCTTAGCGCATATGTAAATTCCGGCTTTTCTTTTTCAGGACGGAACGCCCACTCCTTATATGGCACCCGCACACTACCGGGGCCCGCACTTTACCGGGGTTTTAGTAAACATACCCCATAGTAATCTAGTCTCCCAGTGGAGGTGGTAGAGATGAGAACGGTAACTGAATTAAAAAAAGCATGGGACAAACACAGAGGATCTCTAAAGGTAAAAAGGGGACTGTTGTAGTTGTTGATATGGAAGGACAGACTAGATAGGCCATGTGGTCTTTTTCTGTCGTCATATTTCTATGTTTCTAGTGCTCTGGCATTTTCTGATAATGAGTATCTATTACAATACTTTCATGAAAGAAATATGCTTACAGGAAGGAAGAAGAGATTATCATTCAGACATTAATTCATCATGAAGGAGCTGATTGTGGAGGAGAGAAAACACGCAGCATTCTGTGAAGGAAGATCAAATAGAAATACTTGAGCCTTCATTTTAAGGCTCTGAATGCATATCTGTCTATCTATTTAATTTATATGCTAGGGTTTTTCATAGCATCATAGGCAAATATTTTGGTCATTTTCAGATTTCAGACTTTACCCTGATTCATTTTTCAGTATGTTTCAGACATTCATTTTAATAACATTTTTTAATGCACATTAAAACTTTAACACATGCAAATAGCTTGTACCCACGTTAAATCAATTTTGCATGCATTAAATTTTTAAGGCATTTTAGCAAACTGACTGCATGCTAATGAATGCACATCCAAATTATCTTCTGATATCCCACAGAAGGGAATTTAATTTAGTTTACATCTTTCTCAGAAGTTCTAGTCATGTTATATTCAGGTACAATCAGTAATTTCCTGTCCCTGAAGGGCTTACAATCTAGGGGGCATATTTACTAAAGAGGACAGCAACCTTGGGCCGGAAGGACTGGGGTTTTCTAGTCCCACAGGTGCTCCTTGTGGTCTTGGGCAAGCCACTTAACCCTCCATAGCCCATGTTCCCTGTAAAATAGTTATCTCCAAGTTATAATGCCCTGTTCAATGTAATTTCAGTTTGTTCAATGTAAACCGCACTGATGCAGAATAGCGCGGTATATAAGAGAATGTACATAAATAAATAAATAAATTAAATAAATAAAGCACGGAAGCCAAAGTGTGGGGTTTAATGCTGTACGAATACGCATTTTGGCCACGTGGTAGTGGGTAGCATGTGGTCCAAATGCGACCATGCTAAAACTTCCACGCTCACTAAGCAACATGTAAGTAGGCAGAGTTGTGGTGGAGAGTCAGCAGTTACCGCTGCTTGTAACTAGCATGGCTGCACTAGTGCAGTTGCCAGGCTGGAAGTGCACAAATAGCACAGGTGCAGCTACCACCAGCCTCCCAGCAGGTCTAGAATTTGGCAACAGATTCAATGGAAAAAAATGCAAGACAATACATTTGGACTGTAAAATCCCAAGGGAATGGTACAGTATACAGAGTGAAGCACTTCTGTCCATGAAAGAAGAGCGGGACATGGTGTTGGTCATATCTGATGATCTGAAGATGGCCAATCAGGTAGAAAAGGTAACAGCAAAAGCCAGAATGATAGTTGGTTGCATAGAGAGAGGAATGGCCAGCAGGAAAAAGGAAGTGATAGTGCCCATGCGTAAGTCTCTGGTGAGACTTCATTTGGAGTTCTGTATGCAATTCTGAAGACCACACCTTAAAAAAGATAGAATAGATTTGGTGCATAAGATAGCTTAAAGTTCTCAATGTGCGTACTTTGGAAGAAAAGCAGGAAAGGGGAGATGTGATAGAGATAAATGCACAGGAGGCGGGACTCTTTCAATTGAGAGAAAAATCTGGAATTGGGGGGGGCATAAGATGAAGAAGAAAGGGGAAAGACCCAGGAATAATCTAAGAAAATATTTCTTTACAGAAATCATTAATGTTGAGCCCCTGGTGATAGCCCCCCCCTTTTTTTGATTCCCCCCCCCTGTTATATGTCCCACCGCTTTGACCCGGTGAAAAGCGGGATATAAATACAGATAAATAAATAAATAAAATAAATAAAGAGTAGTGGATGCAGGGCCAGTGCTACCCAGTAAGCCGGGTAAGCGCGGAAAGAGGGTGCCAATGGCGGGGGAGGGGGGGTTGCCGTCGCTAGCTGCCCACCACCCACCGCTTCAAAAAAGAAAGCAGCCACGGGAGCATTTCTCTGTTCTTATTCTTGTGTTTAGAAACTCCACGACCCAGCAGTTTAAAAGTAAGCAGAGTCGTGGGAACAGAGAAATGTTCCTGCGGCTGCTTTCTTTTTTGAAGGATGAACCGGTGCAGACACGGGGGGGGGGGGGGGGGGGGGGGGGGGAGACTGAAAGGGAGCAGATACTGGGGAGCTGAAAAGGAGCAGACAAGAGGTGGGTCTGGAAGGGAGCAGACATGTGCCCATCCCTGTAATATTTTTGTAAACCGCCCTGGTGTAATGAAGGGTGGTATATCAAGTTAAATAAACATAAACATAAACATGTGGGGCTACAAGGGAGCAGACACTGGGGAGCTGGAAGGGAGCAGACACGGGGGGGGGGGGGGGCTGCAAGGGAGCAGACATGGGGAGGGGAGCTGGAAGGGAGCAGATACAGGGGAAGCTGAAAGGGAGCAGATAGTGGGGAGCTGGAAGGGAGCAGACAAGGGGTGGGGCTGAAAGGGAGCAGACATGGGGGCTATAAGGGAGCAGATAGTGGGGAGCTGGAAGGAAGCAGACATGGGGGGGCTACAAGGGAGCAGACACAGGGGGTGAGCTGGAAGGGAGCAGACATGGGGGAGCTACATGGGGGAGCTGGAAGGGAGCAGACATTTGGGGATGGGGTTGGAAGGTGGCTGGGTAAATGGAGGGGGGTTTGGAAGAGAACTGACAGGGGGAAGGTGGGGACTAGAAGGAAGCTCACATGGGGGTTGGAAGGGAGTGGAAAAGAGGGGAAGGAGCAGGCTGGAGGGAAGGTGGGGGCTTGAAGGGAGCTGACACCTAAGGATGGCACTGGAAGGCAGATGGACAGAGGAGAGGGTGACTGGAAGGGAACTGACACGGGAGGGGGCACTGGGACTGGAGGTTCGCTGATACCTGGGATGGTATTTGGACTAGAAGGGACTGGACGATGCAGAAGGAGGGGGACTAAAAGGGAACAGACACCAGTGGGGGTGCTGGGAATGCAAAGGGGTTGACACTGGAAGGTACTGGGAGGGGAGACTGTAAAGGAGGCTGATACTGGGGAGGGTTACTGGGACTGGAAAAAGGCTGATGGAAGAAAATGAAGAAAGCAAAAGGAAAGACAAGAAATGGCAGATGGACTATAAACCATAGAAAAAGAGCTAAGAGAAGACAGAGGAAAACAGAAACCTCAGATCGAGACCAGCATGATCAAAATATCTTCAGAAGACAAAGGTAGAAAAAGAATTATATTTTCAATTTAGTGATTGGACTTTGCGTTATCTTTATAGTTCAAACAGTATGGGGAACTGCCTCTCTTATCTGGTGTGGCACTGTATGCGGAGTCTGGCTTCTTGGGGTTTCATTTTAATTTTTGTCTACATATTTTTATATTTATTTTTACATTAGATTGTGGTCACTTATTCTGTACTTGGTGAGGGCCTGTGTTCTGAGTGTGTGACCAAGGCTAGGTGTTCTGTTAGAATGGACTTTGTACGTACTGCAGGTAGCTTTGACTTTGTAGATTTTCAGTGACTTTGCAGTGTTTTATATCAGTTCACCATATGTCTGGCACTGGAGAATGTTTATGTTGTTAGTGAGATGACCAGAAACAGATTTTTTTTTGGACTATCACAGCCTGTTTGTATGATTCTAAGGGTCTGTTTACTAAACAGCGGTAGAAAATTAAGTAGAAATTTTCCCAGGTTCAGGGTTCAAGGCATGAAATGAAAACCTGTGAGTCAAGGAGCAGACAACTGTTGAAATAGCCCTAAGACTTTCTCTGGTAGGGGGTAGAAAAGAGGGACCAGTCAGAGTATTGTGAATCAGAATGTTTCCTAGAGAACTGTTTGCCAACAAATTCCCCAAGATATGCTTCTTCCAAAAAAAATACTGATCCTCAAAGTTCTTTAGGTACTACTGAGGCCTTCTTAGTCTGTCCATGAATCTACATGACAATCAACATTTTTTTTTCTAGCCCCTAGACTTTGGAATTCCCTGCCTGCATATGCTAGAATGGACTCATTGTTCAAAAAATGTAAGAAATCTTTAAAAACGTATTTCTTTAATCTGGCTTTCGGAAAAAATTAAATCACAGTAATTTGCCTTTTACTGTGGTTTTTTAAAAAAATTATATTTCAATTTTTGTTTTTTTTCTGTTTCAGTATATTGTAAATCACTTTGATGTCATTTTGAAGAGCAGTATATAAGTCTTAAAGAAGATGCAAACTGTAAAGTAATAATTATTTCATGCCAAATGTTAAACATCTCTGAAGAACAGCCATTCATTATATATTTCTATTGCATTTTAATTAAATTTCTTCAAACCACTGGCAAATTTTGTCATTATTTTATCAAATACTGATTGTATGCAATAATATTATATGTGAAGCACATTTTAATAAGATAACACATGTGAGGCCGTCCACATGAAAGCGCTTACATGGGAAATGTCAGCTGTATTTTAGATCAGATATTCATGTATATGTGCGATGTGAAATCAACATACTGTATCTCTGCCCCTAGGAATACACTTTTTTTTGACAAATCTGTTTATTGAAACAACATAACCAAACAAACAGCAGACAAATAAACAATGTTTTCTTTTTTTTTTGTCAAGAACTCCTCCCACAATCCACACACCTCGGGCAGGGCGGGTTCTTGTCCACCACCCAATGGCAATACATCATTCTCAACAAACAAAGTACAGAGGCTCCACAGAGAACTCCAAGACCTCACAAACATTTTATCCCCCTCCCCCCCCAACCTCCCCATCCCGAACTCAATGCTAGTACCCTAGGAGCTGAGAGTCGCTTAACCATGAATAATGCCCCTCACCCCACCGCAAGCCAAGCCCGTTAGCACAGCCCGATAGTCAACCCACTGCTAGCACTTCACTCCGAACCTTGGGCCCCAGACACTGAATGTAAGGCAACCATATCAAGAGAAACGATGCCCAGCGTTGAGGATGTCCCCTCGCCGCTCGCTGTTCCATAAGCATAAGTTGGTGAAAACTATTGCGCCACTCCCAAAAGGTGGGAGCCAGCGATTCCCTCCACCTATGAAGGATCGGACTTTCCCCAACCAAACAGGCCTTTCACACTAAAAGTCTTTCCCATCGACCCTTCGGGTAGAGTGGTCTCAAATAATCTACCGCCACTAGTGGACCAGACCAACAAACCTGCTGATGCAATAAGTCACCTAAATATGCCGCAATTCTCATCCAATAGAGCCGAATACGCACACACCCCCACCACATATGTCCTAGATCTGCCAACGGACGGGAACATTTAGGGCATCCCACATGTTCAGTGAGATGGCTTCGCAATGCTCTCCACGGAGAAAAGTGGGCCTGAATAAGACATTTGAGTTGGACCTCCCGCAATCTAACCCCTTCCGCTAAACGCCCCAGGCTCCCAAAGGCAGCCCTGATCGAACCAGGGATGATCACACATCCCAATTGCACTTTTTTAAAAAAATTAGCTGTGGGAAAATATACATGGAAATGGTCAGAAATAAGGGGACTTCCATGTGCAACATCTTAATGGAAAGGAGGGCAAAGATGTGTATGGGGGGGGGGGGAGGGGGATGCAGATGCTTCCATGTACAAAAAGCTGCCAAGCCCAATAGACACTTACATGTGGAAATGGCGGCATTTTAGGTCAGTGCACATGTATATTCCACATCTACTTGCTGCTTGGTGGCAAGCTACTCGTGCCCTCCTTCTCTCAAGCTGTACATAGCACAACTTGCCCTATAGAACCAGTCAAGGTGTTTCTGATCCATATGCACTGAAGCAACCACTAGTGTACCCTCTTCAGAGAGCACCACAATGGTGACCAGGAGGGAGGACAATTTCTCTGATACAGGGTGACTTCCTGGTTTGTCTGGTACTCTAATGAGGGCACCCTATTCTACCCTAATGGTCATTGAGCACCCCACGATGCAGCACAGAGGGTGTGGGAGAGAATCTTGCTGGTCCTGCAAGGTAATAAAAATCTTTTTTTTCCAACAACCTATTCCAACACCTATTAGACAGCCATCTAACTGAGAGATGACATCTATGGGGTAGACACCAGACAGAGAAATGCCAGGAGTGCTCTACCAGTCTGCCTGAAATTCCCTCCCTCCCCCACACACCAAAATTGCATCATGCTGTGTCAGGGTCTGCAAATCATTATGGTAAGTATGCTGTACAGGCCAGTTATATGGTTAGAGGACAAGGTATCCTAGGTGGCACACATATGGAGATGGCTGAATCAGTCATCTGTCATGGCCTAACAGGGAGCCAAGTCAGACAGGCAGGCAGCCAGATCCCCATCCTCTTCCAAATGCATGCCATAGTCATCCCTGTAGCGTAGGTGTGTATAGGATGCAATATACCCTTTCACTGACCCTGCTTAGAAGGTGTGCATAGATACCACCTTGGCCTATATACACCTGGGTGTGTGTATGGGGGGGGGGGGGAGGTATGGAAATGTATTATTCATTCACCAGACAGTTGCCACAAATGCCAAGCTCAATCCCAATGATAACCAGGTTACAGATAGCAAGGAATGAAAGATTATAACACATCTCCCAATGGCTGGAAATAGACACATGCATAAGCTCTCACACAATGACATCCATGAAGCTGCTACAGTACAATAGCTCCCGATGGCAGCTGCCTAAACCACCACCTGTCCCAACACTGACCATCTGCAAGGACATGTACAGCCCAGCAGTGTGAGCCCCAAGGGAGGTACAGAGAATTCCTCACAGATGTGATAAAGGGTAAATGTTCCATGTCACTACATATTTACCACTGCTACTGCACTAGTTCCATTGTGCAACTGTAGATGTAGCTGTATTGAGCTAACAACTATATACAGGTAATACACAATTAAAAGCTCTCCTCCCCATCTCCCCTAGGAAGGCCATTAGGGGTATCATCACTTGCTTGTAGCCTGGATCTGGTCTTTCAGCCTCTGCTATGTGTGAAAAAGCAATATGGCCAAAGGAGTAGTCAGTGTATACATGTCACAACATTACACACATATCCATGTCCCCTGTATCTAATATCTAAGCCTGGCAACTTCCCTTAGTAAATTTGAGATGGCAGATTCCCCATCCTCTGCCACTTACGTAGTTTAAAACAGTGCTTCTCCATTTTTTTTTTATTTCAGGGCACACTTTCAAGTTTGCTTGACCCTTTCCCACCTTAGAAGCAGCACTTTTTTTCCCCTCTTGGCCTGACCCTAATTAATAGCATTTTTCTCTCCTCCACCCCACCAAAGAGGTAGCATTTCAGCACTTTTTCCTTACCCCTCCTCCCACAGGCAACACGTTTCCTTGGGGGGCCATGTCCATCTATCGGCTGGTCTTTTTTTTCTTTTCCCCCTCACCTCTATTTCTAATGGGGTTTTTTCCTTCTTGGTCCCTCACCCCCAGACAGCCTTCATTTTCTCCATCCACAATCATTTTTTTCAGGTTCCCACCATTTTTGCCTGGCCTGTTGATCAGGGTGGGGCTGTTCCTCACAGCAGACTCCTTGAGCAGGGTCCTTAGGTGGGCTACAGTGGAAGCATCAATAGGGGGCCCCTCTTCAGACTCCGGAGAAGTAGCATCATTAGGAAGGTGCTGGGAGTATCAGCCGGAAGCACTGGAGGCTAGTATCAGCCACGGCAGTGGGGGGGGGGGGGGGGGGGTGGGTCAGTGTGAATGAGCAGCAGCGGCAATGACGACAGCATATGAGGTTCTCAGTATCCTGTGGCAGCAGAGGAGGTGGGTGGGCAGCCTTGTTAGCCATGGGGCACTGGCATAAATTCTGCCCAAGCAGCCCTTGCAATACAAGGAAGCCTGGGCAGAAAGGGGGCACACACAGCAGTGGCAGCAACAGTATGGCAAACTTATTTTAACATATTTGCTGCAGTGCTCTGCTCTTGTAAGTTCACTGTGGGGAACATGAGCCTGGTGGCTGTTCCCTGCTGGGCTGAAATCTTGTGAGTTCCCCGTGGTGAACTTACAAGAGTGGAGCAGCACGGCAAACATGATAAAGTAAGTTTGCTGCCGCCACATGGGGGGCCCACTTGGTGAGGGGGGTGTGCCACTGCCATTACAATGGGGACCCTAAACAAAATTTTTTAGGGGGCCCCTCATTGTAACTTTCGTCACTGCTGTGAGGAGGAGCCTTAGAGGCCAATTCCATACTGTACATGCCTGGTCTATCCGGGTATTCAGAATCAGGACAGCCAGGATTGCACCTGATTCTGATCCCGTGGGGGCTAGAAGTCCTCGCAGGATCAGTGGTTGCTTCAGTGCACGAGGATCAGAATTGGGTGCAACCAGCCTGGATGTTCAGAACCGGCCTGGACGTGCAGGCTGGACCCCGATTCTGGGCATGGAGCAGCAGTGGCATGGCGTCCCATTGCCATGCCACCGCAGCTTCATGCAGGAGCCTCAATCACCGGCCACCCGCCAGACCCTTCTTTCCCTGTAGCCCAATCCCCTATCAGGCCTTCCATGGCCAGGGTTGGGCTGTGGGGCATCCCCGATATAACTGCGCTGCTACAGTGGTATACTAACAGGCAGTTAAATGCATACAGCTGTAACCTACTTGGACAATATGTCTGACGTCATGTCTGTTACTGTACAGCTTTGGCTCCCTTACATCTCTGTAGTACATGCGGACACATCCTACCCATCGGATATTCACCTGCAGGTCTCAGCTCATGTCCATACGTACCATTTGTGCTCAGTATGGATAACACATGTGCAATTGTTATCAGCACATTTCTCTGAAATGAATGTGAATGTGTGGCTAGAACAGGTGTGAATCCAAAATATCTGGTGTCAGGCCTTCCAGGTGGCAATGCCACACATTTTCATGCACAATACAAATATGTTGGGGGTGGCACCTACAGCACATTGGTGCTACCAGCCCATACCATCCTCTTCTCCACTGCTATCCATCCTTTATCCCATCCATCCACCTCTGTTGGCTGGGTGCAGTCCTGTCGTGCAGGCTGCACCCATGCCTATACCATGGCCTACACTGTTACTCTTTCCCACTATTTGGGACTGCACACACACCTCTCCTGTGCCTGATCTGCATGTCACCACTCCTACTCTGTCTTCCTGCCACTGCACACATCCTGCCACGTCTGACTCCACTAGGGGACATGTTCCACATCCTATGCCACACACTGACATTGCACCATATTACACTGACACCCCCTGTGCATCTGTACACAAGCCTTCCACATGCTCATCCACTTTATTGGCTGCCACATAGGGTGCTCACTGGTCTGGCATATCCACCATCTCCCACTGTCATTCCATTCATCACCTTCAGATTGTCTTCCCTTGCTGCTCCAGCGTTAGGAATACAGCCATTTTCAGACGTTAAGGTGTCTACTTGACACCTTCTCACCCGATGTCCCGTTACCGCACGTTAAATAGACCATAGTGCTCTTAACGCCAAAATGCCTCCTACATGCCCAGAGCCTTTTTCACACAGAAACCCCTTTTTGCTGCCGTTAACGCTAGGAAACGCATGCTCCCTTATTGCTGTTTAATAAAATTCCCCCAAGGCCTAAAAACGCTTCTTCTCTAGACAATTCCCAAACCAGCTACATGGCTCCAAACCTGGTGCAAACAAGAAGGATTTAGATATATAGGCAACTGGGGAAACATATGGATCAACAACAGACTATACTGTACTGATGGACTTCATCTCTCTGCCGCAGGGAAAAGGATCCTAAGTGAAAAATTCAGGCATTATGTGGACAGCCATTTAAACTAGGGAAAGGGAGTGACGGATGGAGAAGGACAAGTTCAGTATGTCACTCCCAACAAAAGAAAAACAACATTGCAAACAGCCACACACTTGAACAACACAGCAATGGCAAGCGAGAAGGGGCGTGTAGAATAAAACTCATGCAAAAGGCAGGCAAGCCATTCAACAAATGCTGGAAAGTAATGAGTACAAATGCATGAAGCCTGGTCAACAAAGTTCCTGATCTGGAAGCCCTAATGGTGGAAATGGACTTGGACATTATGGCCATTACAGAAACATGGTTTAATGAGTCACATGAAGGGGATATAGCCATAGTTGGCTATAATTTATTTAGAAGAGATAGAGAGGGTAGAAAAGGAGGAGGAGTAGCCCTGCATGCCAAAAGCAATATTAAAGCTGCTGAAATGCAGGGGACGTGGGGAAAAGAAGAAGCGCTCTGGATTGTGTTGGAAAGAGGAGATGGCACTGTCATCCATACTGGTGTGGTTCACAGACCTCCAACTCAAACGAAAGAAATGGATAGCAAACTGATTGTTGATATTACAAAGATAGCCATGAAGGGGGAAGTGATAATATTGGGAGACTATAATCTACCCGATGTGGATTGGAGTGTTCCTTCTGCAAATCTGGAAAGAAGTAAAAAAATCATGGATGCCTTCCATGATGCGTTACTTAAACAACTGGTGATGGAACCAACCAGGGAGAGCTCCGTGCTGGATTTAGTGTTCACCAAAGATAGTGTGTCAAATATCCAGGTGGGTGCCCATGTGAGCAGCAGCGATCATCACACGGTGTAATTTGCGTTAAAAGCAAAGGTGGAATCCAATCACAGCAAACTCAAAGTCTTAAACTTCAAAAACGCTGACCAGTAAAATGGCCAAATACCTGAAGGAGGAGTTAATAAGGTGGGAGGGGTTAAGGGAAGTGGAATTGCAATGGACTAAACTAAAGAAAGCAATAAAAGGTGCAACAGATACATATGTAAGGAAAGTAAATAAAAACAAGAGGAAAAGGAAACCTATTTGGTTCTCCAAAGAAGTGGCTGCACAAATAAAGGCAAAAAACACAGCTTTCACAAAATTAAGAAGCTCGCAAACAAAGGAACACAGAAAACAATACAAGATCAAACTAAAAGAGACAAAAAAGAGAAATAAGGATAGCAAAATCAAAGGCAGAAGAAAAGATGGCTAAAGATGTGAAGTGTGGCAACAATACTTTTTTCAGGTATATTCGGAAGAGGAGGAAAATCAGAGGTGGAATTGCAGGGCTCAAAAGTGCTGGGAACGGATTCGTGGAAAGTGACTTTGAAAAAGCAACAATGCTAATCAAATACGTCTGCTCTGTTTTCACTAGAGAAAATCCTGGAGAAGGACCACCTGTGATTGACAAATATACAAATGGGAATGGAGTAGATACCACAACATTCACAAAAGATGATGTGTTAGAACAGCTTGCAAAACTGAAAGTGAACAAGTCTATGGGATCAGATGGGATACACCCCAGGATACTGAAAGAGCTCAGAGAAGTTCTAGCAGGGCCTTTAAAGGATGTTTTTAACAGATCCTTGGAGACAGGAGAAGTTCCACAGGACTGGAGAAGGGCTGATGTGATACCTCTCCACAAAAGTGGAAATAGATTCCAAATACCCACCCACCACCAATACCAGAACATCAACAGAGACACCGCCGCTACCAATACACCAATGAGACGTTTCCGACCCTTTGTAAAAGAAGAAGTACTGGAGAAAGTCCTCCCTCTCCTCAATAACACGGCCCACAAACTGGATGAGATGATTTCTATCTGGGACAACAGCCTCAACCCCATCTCTCACCTCCCAGCCACGAACAAAAAGCCAAGGATACGTGAGCACGCAGCATGGTACTTCAAGGAGCTGTGATCATCACTCCTCTACCTGTGCAAACCTGAGAGACAATGGCGCCGATCACGTACCACTGAAGCACACAGTGCATACAGCTCCCACCTAAAAAAGCATCATGAAGAAATAATGGAGAAAAGAAAACAATTCCACACAGAGCTCCTGAAACGTTTAATAAATAAGCCACATGACCTCTTCAACCTGGTAAAGACGCTAGCAAGAGAACCAGCACCAGAACAACCATGCACGCTTCAATCGCAGGCCTACGCTGACTACCTCCAATCAAAAATGATTATGACCGACAGGAGCACAAGCCCCACGAGCCACGCCCCACTACGCATGCCTTCACAACTTTCACCACTATGCAACTTCAATATAATATCGAACAGAGAGATCGAAGATATCATTGCCTCCATCAATGCTACCACTGCACCAATGACCCCTGCCCAGCTTCATGGATAAGAGAACTTCGAAGTGACCTAAGCCAATTCCTGAACAAAATCGTGAATAAATCACTCTCAGCAGGATCCTTTCCACAAAGATTAAAACATCCATCCATCAGGCCACTGTTGAAAAACAACAAGCTAGACCCAGCAAAAGTGGAATCCTACAGACCGATCTCAAGTATCCCACTACTCGCCAAAATAATCGAAAAGGTGGTACAATGCCAAATCCAACAACACATTGAGTCTGAAACCCCTCTGGACCCAGCCCAACATGGTTTCAGGGAAGCACACGGCGTTGAAACCCTCATCACTACCCTCTTCAATACCATAATCTCAGGAATTGATAACGTTCGACAAGGATTTCTCCTTATCTTTATGGATATTGCAGCAGCATTTGACTCGGTGAGCCATGAGATACTCATAGAACGTCTCGAGGAAAAGGGAATACAAGGCACTGCCCTAAACTGGTGCAAATGGAGTGGAGTGGAGGAGTGGCCTAGTGGTTGGGGCAAGGTACTTCAGGCCAGAAGGTCAGGGGTTCAAATCCCACTAGAGGACAGCAACCTTGGGCCGGAAGGACTGGGGTTTCTAGTCCCACAGGTGCTCCTTGTGGTCTTGGGCAAGCCATTTAACCCTCCATAGCCCATGTTCCCTGTAAAACAGTTATCTCCAAGTTATAATGCCTTGTTCAATGTAATTTCAGTTTGTTCAATGTAAACTGCACTGATGCAGAATAGCATGGTATATAAGAGAATGTAAATAAATAAATTCTACCTGTCCAACAGATGGCAACATGTGGAGACCAACACTACAACCTCTAAACCTTTCCTACAAGAACAGGGAGTGCCACAAGGATCCTCACTGTTGGCATTGATGTTTAACATCTATATACAACCTATTTGTACCCTGATAAGATCATTCAACGTTGCCTGCCTAGCGTATGCAGATGATATTCTTCTATACATGCCATTTGCAACTGACCGGCCTGATTTCTCCCCGCTAACAAGCTGCTTTAATGCAGTCGCGGACTGGCTTCATACCCAAAACCTCCGAATTAACCATAGCAAGACAGATATCCTCTTGATAACAAGAAACCAAGACTTCACTCCTCCACGCTCACTAAAAGTGAAGAATGCAGAGCTGATGGCCAAACCATCAATCCACTATCTAGGTATCACCTTGGACCAACGGCTGGACATGAAAACCCACATAAGTAACACAGTAAAAACAATATACCATAAAATACGGACAACACGACATCTACGCCCTCTGCTTGATCCCACTGACTTCAGAACAATTTACCAAGCCCTAATAATCCCACATTTCGATTACATGAACTCAATCCTCTATGGTCTCCCACAAGCAACACTAAATCCCCTAAAACTTGCACTAAACACAGCCGCAAGAGTTCTAATTGGAGTATCAAGAACTGAACACATTACACCAACCCTAAAGAATCTCCACTGGTTACCTATACAGGCCAGACTTCAATACAAGATCTTAGTTATGACTTACAAAGCTTTAAACAATCAGACCTCTGCATCCATCACCGAGCTGATCAGCAGTATACCAGCCAACAGAACCAGAAGATCCAAGGCGTCGAACACCCTGATAATCCCAAAAGAAGCATCAAGATGCACAAGAGCAACATCCAACAGGTCCTTCATGATATATGCTCCCAAAGTTTGGAACGCCCACCCTACGGACATGCGATCTATTACTAACCTAGCTCAATTCAGGAAGGCACTTAAACACCATTTGTTCATAAAATATTACCCTGAAACCAATTGCACAATTCAGGCAACGAGCACCCCTACCCATCACTTCACCCCCCACTAACCCACACAGCATGAAGGTGGTCAGCCAACCCCTCATGGCCAATCCTAAATAAGCGTTAATGGAAAACATACCTTTAGTGTAAAGTTCTGTAAATAGTTACCCCAGTTTTGTCCAAGTTTTTATCTCCTGTTCGCTGTAAGTACAATGTAGCTAGACTGCATAGTATACTGTTTTGTTGTATGTACACCGCACTGATGTGAATAGCGCGGTATATAAGAGACGTTAAATAAATAAATAAATAAAAATAAATAAAATAGGGAAGAAGTGACAAACTACAGGCCAGTAAGCCTTACCTCGGTGGCGGGAAAAGTAATGGAGGCACTCCTGAAAGAGCGAATAGTGGATTTCCTCGAAACCAACAGGTTGCATGATCCGAGGCAACATGGTTTTACCAAAGGATGACCTTGCCAAACAAATCTGATTGAGTTTTTTTGACTGGGTGACCAGGGAACTAGATCAAGGGCATGCGATGGATGTGATCTACCTTGATTTCAGCAAAGCCTTTGATACTGTTCCTCATAGGAGGCTTATCAAGAAACTCAGCAGCTTGGGGAATGATCCCAAGGTGGTGAACTGGATCAGAAATTGATTGACTGACAGACAACAGAGGGTGACAGTAAATGGAACTCACTCAGATTAAAGGAAGGTGATTAGCGGTGTGCCCCATGGATCGGTCTTGGGACCGGTACTATTCAATATATTCGTGAGTGATATTGCCGAAGGGCTGAATGGAAAAGTCTATCTTTTTGCAGATGACACCAAAATTTGCAACAGAGTGGACTCCCCTGAGGGCGTGGAGAACATGAGGAAATATCTACAAAAGCTGGACGAATGGTCTAATGCTTGGCAGTTAAGATTTAATGTGAAGAAGTGCAGTGTAATGCACTTGGGAAGCAGAAATCCAAGGGAATTGTATGTGATATGGGGCGAGAGATTGCTGGGCAGACTAGATGGACCATACTGGTCTTTATCTGCTGTCATATACTATATTACTATGTATCTAGTAACTTTACCTCCCTAGCATGTCATGACATTTATCCAATTGATACTGAGGTATAATTGAAATTTTCGGCTTTTTTTGACAGTAGGGATAGCAGTATTGATTAAGAAAAGAATATCATTCCAAATGCACAAGTTTTTCTCAGTCTTTATCTCATTGTCGGTGTGTTATATTATTGAATGGTAGATGTATAGTTGCCATATACAGTTCAGAATTATTATTCTATTTCTTGCTTCTTTTATATATTTTGCTTTCTCTTGAGACAATTGTGCTGATTTTTCATATCTTATTATCTCTTGTTCATCACTAAAAAGTTTAAACAAAAAACTTACATTATAAGCCTTTACAAAAATTAAAATAAAATGTATTAGATCTTCATTAAAAGTCTCAAAACAAATCACACAGAAATCTCAAACATATCAAAAATATATAAATACAGTATATATATATTTATCAAATATTTTTTGCAAATGAACCCCTCAACCTGGGAGTTTTGAGGAGGATGGAAAGGATTATTTTTTACAGGAAAACTTCATAGGGGGGTGGAGGTAAAAGAATTAGCTGGAATAAACTAAACATAGGAAGGCAGAAGTCACACACTCCTGCAGTGTAACATGATTCTTAAGTGAGTAAATAGACTACTGGGAACTGCAGGAGAGGGACACGCAAATTACAACTTTCACTAATGGGAAGAAATCACATGTCGCTATTATTTACACCCATAAATAATAATATCACTCTAAAGTTGGGAGGCAAATACATTAGAATATGTACTAGGGACTGTGAGAATGTTGCAGGACAGTGTTCATTGGAGAGGCAGACTCTCTCACCCCGACGTATATGGGTAAAGGAGAACTCTGGCTATCTGACCATGGTGTGTATTTGGTTATGGTTTAAGTTCAAGAGGAGAGGATGTGCATGTTATCTCTCTTTAGCTTCCAGCCTGACTCTTGGTTTTGAGCTTAGAGGGGTCCTTGTAAGTTGGGGGAAGCTGTACTAAAATCCAATATCTCTGTGAGCTGAAATCACAAAGAGCTAGAAGTTAAAAAAGCTATAGTCTCAGAGCATGGGCATAGCAGGGATACAATCTCTAATTGCACAAAGAGTGCTCCACAATGGCACCCCCCAGTATCTAGCTGACACTATTCATCTATCTTCAGTCCTCCCCGCGCCTCCTCCGCTCAGCTCACGGCAACCTTCTCTTCCTTCCCTCCCCTTCACAGGCTCACTTGGCGTTGACATGTCACTGCTTTCTTTTTCCTGGCCTCCGCCCTCTGGAATTTCCTCCCTCCCACCCTACGCACGGAGCTGTTCTTTCCACTATTGAAGGGTTTGCTTAAAACTCACCTTTTCCAACAGGCATTCGACCTCCATGACCCCTAATTTCCCTCTCTTTTTGTCAGCCCCCTCCCCCCTTCCCTCCTCCCACAATCAGGAGTTTTTGTTCCATTTCCTTTTGCCTTTTCTTTATCTGTCTCTTTCTTTCCTGTCTAAAACATTGGTGTTCCTCTTCTCTTCTATTTCTGGTTTGCAGCCTGTTTTTATTATACACCACCCTGACGCATGTGCCTGGGCGGTATATCAAGCGACAAAATAAAGATAAGGAGGAAGGAGGAAGGGCTTACTAGACTTTGCACTTTTGCTCAGCTACAGTCCCTGCAAGTGGACAGAGGCCCAGCAGTGGAGCAGCACCAAGTGGAGTGGCAACCTCTCCAGGTGGAAGAAGGTCTGGTGGCAGATCCAAGGAGTTCACCAGCAATCCCTACAGTTGGAAGGGGGCCCAGCAAAGATGAGTGGAACAGTGACGCCTCCAGGTGGAATGAAGCCTGGTAGCAGAGATGGTGAGCAAAGCAGAGACACCTCTAAGCAGAGGGAGGCCCTGCAGCAGAGATGGTGAGGGAACAGCAACTTCTCCAGGCCATTGAAGGTTTGGCATCAGAGACAGGCCAGGCCTAGCACAACAGATCCAATCCAGGATTTACAGAAGCCACCAGTCCAGCAGCACTCCAGCTAAGGTTGACAACTTTTTGAAAGAGAAAAGCCTACCACGTGCTGTACCTGTGCTCTGCCCCTTGTCACACCCCAGGCCACACCCACCAAAATAAGTGCAGTGATAACAGCAATGGAAGTCTCAGCACCTGCTTGCCACATTGGGGTGGGGAAGAAGGTGGAGAGTATAAGAGGTTGCATTATTCAATCCCCACTGAATCACAGTCCTCCCCTCAATCTCCAACACACACATTCTTCCCCATACTGTATTAAATCCACCTCGCTGCCCACAGTCCCTCTAGGACCACAGACTTGTTTTACCCCTCCCTTGCCTGCATCAAATACAAGTACGTGTAACGCTCCGCTTTCTTTTCCCTAGCACCCTTCCTCTGGAACTGCCTCCCCTCCTACATTTGTTTGGAATCCTCTCATCCAAAATTCAGAACCCACCTAAAAACCCACCTTTTCGAACAGGTCTTTATACTGGGCAATTCTTAGGCTGTGTTTACTCTCAGCATAGTTTTTATTTCCATTTTAATTTATTTTACTCTACTCTGCTTTAATTTTCACTGTTCTATTGTCTATAGCTTCTTGTCTTACTCCAGGTCACCTTTCCTATCATGTATTGTAGTTCCTTTCCTTCCATTTTCATTATGTGTTTGTAATTTTCATTTTTGTAAACTGCCTTTTATGTTCCACAAAAGGCAGTATATCAAGCATCAAATAAACGATAAACAATATTCTGTATTCACAGAACCCCTCCCCCAGCGCCTCCTTCAAAAATGAGTGCTGAACAGAGCTAGGACATTTCCCCCATAGTATCAACTGAGTAACAGCAACATAAAACCTCTCAGTACCAGGCATATTGTGAAGTAATACAAAACTCTACAAAAAAGTTGCTCAGGACCTAGAGCAAATCTACCATGACAACACTAACTTCCAAACCTCACACATCAAAGTCTCTACCTAGGAAAAGGCAGCACATTAAACATTGCAGTGAGCCCTGGAACATCAAGTGATGGAGTCTGCTATGAGACACCTGCCGAGTGCAATGCCTACACATGGAAGAAGCCCATTACATGGCACACTGCACACACACACACACACTCCGCACCTGTGCCTGCTGCCACGTTAAGCCAGGTGAAGATGGCTGTCCATAATGTGAAACCAAAAAAGCAGCTGACCCACTGAGTGACAATAAACAAACATACAAAGTAAGGATCAGCAGCTGTATTATTGTGATGGAGTCCTGTGAGGAGGTAACTGCCCTTAAAGATGACCAACAACTATACACTTTTGGTTTTCCCCAATCCCATATAGATGCTTGCTGGCCATAGCCCCTTTATTTTCAGGGGTGTCTTCCTCTGATGGAGGTACTGTTATAATTCCCCAGTGGGATGATATTTTAAATTTGGATGAAAGGATAGTACAGGCTGAATTACCTTACTGTACTTTATTGGATTACTTATGTGTTCATCGGATCCACGCTATTCGTCCCTTTCCCAACCCTGTCCTCCTTCCCCACTCATTGTACGGGGAAGTTAGATGGGGGCGGGGAAGAGGTGGATCAGGGATGGTGTTAGGGTGGCGGTGGGTGGTTGTTGGCCCCGGACATACAGGGCCGATTTCAATTTCAGCCCTGTATGTCTAGGGTCGATGGCTTAGACGGAAAACGTATTCCACCTCTGAGGTGGAATAACTTCCCCGATCGGGCAGAGGATGGTGGCCCAGGGCATGGCAGCTACGGGAGGAGGTGGAGAGCATTCCCTGCAGCCTGATCCTGGCCTTGGGAGGCCGGATCGGAGGTCGGGCTGTGGGGAAAGCATTGTAGGAGCTGGCAGCCAGGAATCGCGGATTTACAATGGAGCCATAGTGCCAAGGCAACCGGACTCCACGGCTCCATTGTAAAGCCGAAACTGAGTTAGTCGGCTCGGCCTGTACGTGCAGGCCGAGCTGAATTGCTGTCCCAGCCTGCACGTACAGGCCGGTACACGATTCTGATCCCCCGGCTCCCTCTGTGCGTCCGGATCCGGCTGGGCGCACAGAGGGCCTGTACATCTGGATTGGAATTGGGCCCTTTGTCTTCAATCCAGTTATGCTTACTGCAGAGGGGACTTTCTTTTCTACACTTTCCATGGTTCAATAAGTTCATGGTCACCGTAGCTTTGGCTCATTCTTTATGCCTTTTACACTTACGTTTTTTTCCTTTCAGATACTGTTTCTGCTGCTCGCTCTGATACTGGCTTCTGCCCCTTGTCCCAAAGGATTCTGCCTGGGCCTATTCCTCCAGATTTAATGGTTTTTCAAAATTTGGTTTTGCAGGCTGTTTAGTGTTTACCTGTGTCTTTGCAGGGTTTTAATTTGTCTTACCCTGAACAACATGCTCTACGCCAGCTTCAAATATTTCAGAAATAACCATCAAACCTGCAGATAAAGGGATGCCATTGTCTTTATGGATACGTCCTCTTATGAGGCTCTAGCTTGGCATCATTTGTCGGATTGCTCCTTATATGTTCCTCTTCTGGAGGATCCTTCACCAGTATATAAGAAATAAGTAGATCTGGTAATCACTGATGCTTTATCTTATGTTTGGATCTCCACTAAGGAGGCTGCTTTCTTGACTGTACTCCACCCTCTAACTCCTGTTTTTTTACCTGCTACCGAAGGTACATAAGGATCTTCATCATCCTCTGGGGCATCCCATCATATAGCTCAGTGTGTGGACCATTTTCTATGTCCTTTTGTCCCATTGGGAAAAACTTATATACGGGACTCTACTTATGTTATTCAACAGCTTGAGGATTTCATCATTCCAATTACTGGTGTCCTTCTGGTGATTGCTGATATTTCAGCTTCATATACTAATATTCCCCAAGATGCTGCAGTGAACATGGTGACATCTGTTTTAGAACAGGGAGTCGATAAACGTGTTCCTATGTCGTTCTTAAGGGAGTTGACCTCTTTGGTTTTGTCAAAAGTATTTTTCATATTCAAGACTCTGTATTTTTTTCAAGTCGAAGGCACTGCAATGAGTGTGTCAGTGGCACAGGAGATCACCAATTTATACGTTGATGTGGTTGAGCAGTCCTGGATAGACCAACATTTTGTGTTGGTGTTACTATATAGACAATGTCTTGCTTACCCGGGAGGGAGATAGCACTCACCTGACAATTTTTTAGATGGCTCAATGCTATTGATTATAATCTTCAGTTCTCCTACGTGTTTGATTCAAAGGATATTCCTTTTTTGGATATACTGATTACACATTTAGAAGATCACTTTGCATTTTCAATTTACTGTAAAGCCCATGGACCACAACACTTCTTCAATTTACAAGTGTACATCCTGAACTTCTCAAGTAGAGTCTGCCTGTGAGCCAGTTTTTTCATTTGAGACTGTGTTCCTCCCTTTCTGAGTTCTGTGTTCAGTCAAAACTCATGGTACAATGTTTTTTTACATCAAGGCTATCCCCCTCATTGTGTCCATACTGCTATGTTTAGAGCACATCACACAGATAGGGATTTGTTGTGGCAGTCAGAGCCTTGAAGATCTCAATGTGAGCCTGGTTCTTGGCTGTCTTGTCCTATTCAAGGCATGTGTTCCAGGTATATCAAATAACCCAGTAGTACTGGTACCTTTTACAAGATCACCCTGTGTTCCAGGATTGTCCCCTGTTCTCTTATAAGTGAGGATACAATTTGTGTGACTTGTTGGTACCTTCATATCCTTTGAAGCCATGGTTGTCTCCAGCTACCTTTTTTGGAGCTGTCACCATGCCAGTCGTGTGATCAAATTTGCTGTGGCAATCCTCTAATCTTGCCTGGTTCCCAGAAGGTTCATTTGAAATTCCCAAGTGATTTTCATCTGTGGTATATTTATTTTTCAGATATTTTTATACTGCTTTATCATTTTAGTCAAAGCAGGTTTACATTGTAATTTAAACTTGGGGCATGTACATTAAACAGAGACATTGATAACTTGGATTTTTTCTGAGCTAATGGGGGATTAAGTGACTTGTCCAAGGAAACAAGTAGTACTAGAGGGAATCAAACCCTGGTCTCTTGGTTCCTAAGCCAGTGCACTAACCATTAGGCTACTCCTCCATGCCTCCTAGCTTGATGAGTCCCTGTAACATGTGGGGAAGACCTTGCAATCTTTGAGTGTCTGACTAAAGGAACATAAGAGCTGGATTCTTAGAGGCATTGATGAGACTCCTCTTATTGTCCATTGCCATCAGGCTCATCACTTGTTCATCTAGTTCTGTATATGACATGCTGGAATGGATACCACCATCTCTTCGAGGAGGGGATTTGGACCATGTTCTTCTGCAGTGTGAACTATTTTGGATTTATCACTTGCACACTATGACCCCGCTTAGACTCAACTCTGATGTGGAGTGGATTGTATTCTGCTGATTTGAGGATGTGCTGTTGTATCCTTCACTGTTATGTTTCTTTAATATATTTATTTACCTCCCTCCAAGGTAGTCCCCATCCTTTTGGGCTTCTTTGTGGTTTTATAATGGTTTGTCATTATTTTGTGATTTGTTAGCATACACTCCTCTAAATCTGCATTTTTTCCATTGGCGAATGTGTGTTGGTCATCTTCGGGGCATGTCTGTCTCTTTAAAATTAGCATTCTTTTTGAATTGCCTCTTTAGCTGCATTGTGAGAAGCATTGCTCATCTGCTCCTGAAACAAGCCAGTTAAACTGGCTGAAACATCAATGTCAAGCTTTAAGCATTTTGAAACAGTTTTGAAATAATTTGCAGCTTGGAGTCAGCTTAGAGTGTTCTTGTAGTGATATGGAGCTCATTTGCAGCATTGTGCAGCTTGGAGTGTACCCAGGGCAATTGGCGCTAGTAATTAGCATCAGCTTTCAGATGCGGTGCTTGTCTCATGCACTGTGGTTTTAATATCGGATTGTCTGCCTTTGCTGGCTTTTTCGAAGTGTTTTCCAGGCCTGCTACATTGTGATTGTGACAAAAACAGATAAGTACTACTTTTTTTCACTGCAGATAAAACATTTTGTTTTATATTGTCTTTAAATCTGCAATGTTGTGACTGTGATAGAGTAGACATATACTTTGTTTTTTATCACAGTTACTCTTTTCTGCATCGTTTTGAATGCTGCATTTGGCATTTGGGCTCTTCGGGATGCAATACTTTGTATTGTTTTAAAAACCTTTTCACTGCTTTGTTCTCGGCTGTTTTGTTTTTTCAATTTATATTTATTAAAAAACTTTTTAGTCATATACATTAACCAAACAGTATAGGATATAACTCCAATCAAATAGGAAAATAAATACACCAAAGTCATCATAACAAAAATTAGGAAACATTGGAGAATATAGTCCACATTAAGGGAGTTGAATGCTCAACAACAAAAGAAAAAAACATCCTTAATAAGGAAACCAAGCCATAAATTATGGCCACAAACTAGAAGGTACTTCAATCATCACCACCTAACCCACTATACCCTCCCTGTCAGATAAAAACTTTTCCAGATGAATTACGTCCAAAAAGACATAAGAGGCACCATCAAAATTTATAATACATTTACATGGAAAACGTTCTCGGCTGTTTTGAATAGTGCAATTTGTGCTGCTTTGAACGTTTTGCCATTTTGAACTGTTCCTATGGCCTTCAAACATGCTGTGGTTACACTTCTCACAAAGCTTTCACTAGATCCTAACTGTCCTTCCAGTTATCAACCTATCTCTGTCCTCCCCTTTGCTTCAAATCTACTTGAACGAGCGATGAGAGGAGTCCACCTCAAAACTACTATTACTACTTATCATTTGTGCAGTGCTGCAATCTGGCTTTCGTCCTCTATATTCCACAGAAATGGCTCTTGCCAAACTCTCCAGTGACTTGTTCCCCACTAAATTCAAAGGCCTCTACTCGATTCTCATTCTTTTTGACCTTCTGCTGCCTTTGACACTGTTGATCACCACCTTCTCCTTGATACCCTGTCCTCGATTGGATTTAGGGGCTCTATTCTGTCCTGGTTTTCTTCTTATCTCTCCCATTATACTTTTAGTGTCTGTTCTGGAGATTCCTCCTCTACCACCATCCCACTTTCAGTTGGTGTACATCAGGGCTGTCTTGGGACCTCTTCTTTTCTCTCTCTACACTCAGTCCCTTGGTGCACTTATTTCCTCCGATGGTTTACAGTCCCATCTTTATGCTGATGATTCAAAGATCTGCCTTTCTATGCCTGAAATAGAATCCAGGAATCCAGGCCCAGATCTCTGCCTGCTTATCCAACAATGCTATCTGGATGTCTCACCGCCTTCTGAAACTGAACATGGCCAAAACTGAGCTCCTTATTTTTCCTTCTAAACCCACCTCCTCTCTGCCTCCCTTCTCTGTTTCTGTAGATAACACTACACTCTTCCCTGTTTCCTCAGCTGGCAACTTGGAGTCATCTTCGACTCTACTCTCTCTTTCTCTGCACACATCCAGCAGACAGCTAAAACCTGCCGTTCTTTCTCTATATCATCGGCAAAATTCATCCCTTCCTTTCTACACATGCTACTAAGATGCTTATCCACTCTTTAGTCACCCTCCATCTATACTATTGCAACCTTCTCCTTGCTGGTCTCCCTGTGAATCATCTCTCTCCCCTTCAATCTGTTCAAAACTCAGCTGCGTGGCTAATCTTCCGCCAGCCTCCATATGCTCATATAACCTCTCTTCTCAAGTCACTTCACTGGCTCCCTATTAATTTCTGTATCCAGTTCAAACTTCTCCTACTGACCTATAAGTGCACTCATTCTGCTGCTCCTCACTACCTTTCCTCTCATCTCTCCCTACACACCTTCTCAGGAACTCCGCTCTTTGGCAGATTCGCTTCTATCTGTACCCTTCTCTTCTACTGCCAACTCCAGACTTCGATCCTTTCACCTTGCTACTTCTTATGCCTGGAGCAAACTGCCTGAGTCTGTACATCAGGCTTCATCTCTGCCCCTTTTCAAATCCAGGCTGAAAACTCACCTCTTCAAAGCCACTTTTGGATCCTGATCCGCTTAGTCTCCTGTGTGTTTCCTTACCATTCCCCTAGATATATCCTTGTCCTCAGCTGTTGTATGGTCTGTCTTGACTAGATTGTAAGCTCTAATGAGCAGGGACTGTCTTTAACATGTGTCAGTACAGTGCTGTTTACGCCTTGTAGCACTACACAAATGATAAGTAGTAATAGTAGTTTTGAGGTGGACTCCTCTCATTTTCTTATAATTTTGAAGTGTTTTGATAAAGTGTTTTTAAATTAAACAAATTATTGGATATTTAAAAATAATAATAAATTAATAATAAAAATAAGTGCATAAATAGCACGTAGTATCTTTACGGGGGGAAGGTGGAGCCAAATGATCAATTGTGGCTTTAAAGTATTGCTGTCATAGCAATTTGGCTTTAGCCCATTGATGCCTTCACTCAACCCCTTATAAATGTTTAAATTTTTCTCTTTTGACTCTTACGATGTATGCTTGATTACTGTCCATAATGCGAGCCACCGAGTGGAAGTAGTTCCGTATGTGCATGTGCCTTCCTGCCACCTAGGGCCCCAGAGGATAGATCACTCATTCACACAGAGATACCAAGTGTGGCTCTTCCCTGTGAGATTCACCTCTACAATGAGTGAGATTGAAGGCCATTGAGTGAGGTTTTACTCACGGTGCATTCGCGGTATACATTTGGAAAGATCTGCGAGTTGTATTGCTTTGCAAATGAAAGGAGCACCACAAAATGTCGATATTTAGCTTTCTAGAGTTTTGTTTTAGCTTGTAAATTTTCACTCCCTTCCTCCAGAACAGAACTAGGAGACTTCCCTGTCGAACTCACCATACAAACAAAAAGTCTGACAGTTGATATAGTGTCTGGACTTTCAGAAAGCCTTTGACAAGGTCCCTCATCAGAGACTTTTGGCAAAACTAAAGAGTCATGGGATAGGAGGCAGTATACTACTGTGGATCAGGAACTGGTTAAAAGATAGAAAGCAGAGGGTTGGGCTAAATGGCCAATTTTCCCAATGGAGAAAGGTGAATAGTGGTGTACACCAGGAATCTGTGCTGGGTCCGCTGCTTTTTGACATATTCATAAATGACCTGGAAAGTGGAATAATGAGTGAGGTTATCAAATTTGCAGATGACACAAAACTATTTAAAGTTGTTAAAACCCAAGAGGATTGTGGAAAATTGCAAGAGGATCTTGATAAATTGGAAGACTGGGCATCAAAATGACAGATGAAATTTAATGTGGACAAGTGCAAAGTTATGCACCTAGGGAAGAACAACCCAAACTATGGTTACACAATGCAAGGTTCCACATTAGGAACCACCACCCAGGAAACAGATTTAGGCGTCATTGTGGATGACATGTTAAAACCCTCGGCCCAGTGTGCAGTGGCAGCCAAGAGAGCAAATAGAATGCTAGGTATCATAAGGAAAGGAATGGAAAATAAAACAAATGATATTGTAATGCCTCTATACCGTTCCATGGTGAGACCGCACCTTGAATATTGTGTGCAATTCTGGTCGCCGTATCTTAAAAAGGATATAGTGTTATTAGAAAAGGTTCAGAGAAGAGCCACCAAAATGGTAAAGGGTATGGAAGGATACTCCTATGAAGAAAGGCTAAAAAGGTTAGGGCTCTTTAACCTGGAAAAGAGACGGCTGAGGGGAGATATGATAGAAGTCTATAAATTAATGAACAGAGTGGAACGGGTAAACGTAGATCGACTGTTTACGTTATCAGAATATAGGAAGACTAGGGGACATGCAATGAAGCTACAGGGTAAACTATTTAAGACTAATAAAAGAAAATATTATTTCACTCAACATGTAATCAAACTCTGGAATTTGTTACCGGAGGATGTAGTAAAGGCTGTTAGTGTAGCTGGTTTTAAAAAAGGTTTGGACAAGTTCCTGGAGGAAAGGTCCATAAACCATTATTAAGAAGGGACCCAGGATATCAATGCTTGACCTAGTACAAGCATTGCAGAACCTGTGTCTTTTGGGGAAACTGCTAGGTACGTATGACCTAGATTGGCCACTGTTGGAAACAGGATACTGGGCTTGATGGACCTTGGTCTGACCCAGTATGGCATATCTTATGTTATGTTCTTATCTATAAGATTCATGCTGTTCTTTAAATGGTTATGCTTCAGGGAGATTAATACCTGAACTGTTTAAATGCACTGTTGATACTTTATATAAACTTCTAATTGTAGAAGTTAAAGCTTGTAAATATTCCCAGTCAGTGTTATTAACACTCACACGTTTTTGGATTTCCTAGGGGGAAAGGAGGGAAAACCCACCTACTAACACCCTTCTTCCCCAGATAGAGGCACCAGGTGCTAAGCATTCAGGAATTGATGGAGCCTGCCTGAGGGGAACTCCTGTCATTTCAGCCTTGGACTTAGGGATGCCCACAAGGGGGCACAACAAATAAACAGTGAGCTGCAGTCAGCTAAATGTGAAAGGTATCTGGAGAGGTGCAGTCACAGCTGCAACAACCCCTTATTTCACACTCAGCGGGTCACTGGACAAAGATTCCTGGACAACGCTCATAAAAACGATCCCCCCTCCAAAATTATTTGCTAGAACGTTGCACTAAAATGATAAAAATGTTCAGTACTACCTTTTTGTTGTTTTTTTTGTTGCTATTGAAATGTCCCAATGGACCTCATTCAAATGGGCAGCACACAAGGAAGAAACATTTAAATAGAACTAATTCACTGAATGTTCCATGGTGCGGCCACACCTTGAAGTTTATGTGCCGTTCTGGTCGCCATATCTTAAAAAGGATATAGCAGATGTAGAAAAGGTACAGAGAAGAGTCACCAAAATGGTAAAGGGAGATGGAAGGTTACCCTTATGAGGAGAAGTTTAAAAGGTTAGGGCTCTTCAACCTGGATAAGAGAAGACTGAGGGGTGATATGATAGAGGTCTATAAATTACTGAATGGAGTGGTGTTGGAGAAGGGAAAACAGGTGTGGAATGGGTAAACATAGATCAGTTGTTTAATCCTTCAAAAAGTAGAAAGACTAGGGGACATGCAATGAAGCTACTATATAGCCCATTTAGGACTAATAAGAGAACATAGTTTTTCACTCAATGAGCAATCAAACTCTGGAATTCATTACCAGAGGCTATAGTAAAAGCTGTTAGTTTAGCTGGTTTAAAAAGGATTTGGGCAAGTTCCTGGAAGAAATGTCCATAAACCATTATTAAAGAGGACCATGGAAATCCACTGCTTGCCCCAGGATGAGCATTATAGAATCTGTGTACTTTTTTGGGAACCTGACTGATAGTTGTGTCTTGGATTGGCCACTGTTGCAAACAGGAGCCTTGGCTTGATGGACCTTGGTCTGACCCAGTATGGCATTTCTTATGTTCTTATGTTAACGCAAAAACCTAAAACCCACAATTTAAAAAAAAGTCCTTAATCACATATAGGGAAACAATCTTTTAAAGAATAATAATCTCAAGTGTCTATTATATAAATCAATTCTTTTTCTTACATAAAATTATATTATAAATCTATCTCGAGGGGACCCTCAAACTCCTATTCACATTACATTAAAGATTAAACTAGAAATTCTACACAGTATTATAAATCAAACATTAAAATAGAGGAGAAAAGACCCAGTATCATTTGATGTCCCAATACTTGCCAATAAAGAATTTTGCCCAAAGAGGAGTTGCCATCAGTAACCATCATGGGTCTAAAAAAACTCCTCTAACTGTCTTATCTATATTGAATTAATTTTTAATGTATGATTTTTACTAAGCATTCAGGAATTGATGGAGCCCACCTGAGGGGAACTCCTTTCATTTCAGCCTTGGACTGAGGGATGCCCACAAGGGGGCACAACAAATAAACAGTGAGCTGCAGTCAGCTAAATGTGCAAGGTATCTTATAGAGTTGCAGTCACAGCTGCAACAACCCCTTATTTCACACTCAGCGGGTCACTGGATAAAGATTCCTGGACAAAACGATCTCCCCTCCAAAATTATTTGCTAGAACATTGCACTAAAAATGATAAAAATGTTCAGTACTACCTTTTTGTTGTTTTTTTGTTGCTATTCAAATGTCCCAAGCATGAGTCAAAGTTCTCTTTACATTTTTAAGAAACGAAACTGGCAGAAGGAGTGGGGTAGGTCAGGAGGCTCTGTTCTTTGAATGCTCACCATGAGCTGTGTCTTGTTAGTCTGATAAGAATGTGTTTTGCTGATGCTGAGACCTGATGTACAGCTGTATAGATGTCTTCTTCAGTCCCTGACAGAATAATATGGAGTCATGGCTGATGACGGGCACTAATTGCAACTTTGATTGCACATTCTTCCATCAAAGTGAGCTGCATCAATAGTACCCTTTATCCTGTCTGAAGGTGAGCACAAAAGTAAAAAAAAAAAAGTGTCAAAAGCCTAAATTAGTCAAACAAAAATCATACTGTACAAATGTATAAATAACTTCAATTGTTCACTGAATACCAACTGAATACTTGGTGGGATGGCTCCAGAGAAACAAGAGAAGCAGAAATGTATCAGAAATTCATTTAAATTGTAGACTTTGGCCAGAAGAGAAGAGCTGGCCTGGATTAGAAGCAGCATGGCAAGCCGCCCATCTTTAAAGAATGTTTGACATACTGCCTCCAAAGTGTGGGCCCCCATGGGGGGGTGGGGGGTGCCTCACTCCACGATGCAGAGCAGTGTGCCATGTGGGAGTGCTGCTGGCATGGGGGAGTGCTGCTGGCATTGGGGGTGCCCACCCCGGGTACCATGGGGGGGGGGTACCCACCCTGGGTACCAAGGGGGCTGGGAATACCACTGTCCCTTCCTTTATTCCTTCCCTGCTTTTCCTGAGTAGATTATACTCTGATATAACTGTATCCCTGTCATTGTTTCCCATGTATCATATACCATATCTCCATGACTGTCACTATATCCAAGTCAGTCTCTTTCATTACAGCTTCTAAAGCTAGAACTTTATTTCTCATACTATGGGCATTAGTATATGATGCTCTCCAGGTGTTGACACAAAGTAAAGATAACATTCAAAACCAGGTCAAAAAGCCCCAAACATATATACCAAAAAATTGGACCAAAAATGCATTAAAAATTATTAAATAACAAATTCAATAGATTTTTCATACACCTGCATGCCAAAGAGCTCAAAGGGCAGTCTTACTAGCGATCTAAATATCTGCCCACTGGTCCCATTAATTCATCATCGCTCAGTATGGTGCCAGAGTAGTCCCAAATACTTCACATATTGTAGGAGATATTATCACTAGCAGATAAATACACATGTGTAAATACTCGGTCTGTCTAGGGAAAAACTGCTACACTCCCTTCCCAGGATTCCATAGGGTCACCTGGCAAACAAACCACATGATAAAACAAGAACCAGCCCTGTTTGTATGAAAATTAGACTTTATTTCTGATAGCAAAAATAGAGGAAATATTAGAATAAATTAGCTTTCTGAGGTAGTATGTAATTCAGCTCTATGTTACAATTACTGACAGAACTAATCTCTGTTTTAGGAACCATTGTCACTGATTCACATGCACTCTGATGTACAGTAAATGATCTGTCTGTCTAAGCTAGCCCAAACTCCAGGAAATTAAAGACCAGTACCTTAGCTTGTGCCAAAACACCCGTGGCTGTGGTCCGGGTCTCAGGAATGGAACCAAGTCAAGGTATGGCAGTAGTCCAGCGTTAGCTGAAATTAACTATGTGGTCACACACTGAGCTGCCAGTCTGTGGGAGAAATTCACTCTGTCTCGAGGCTTTGGTCTTGAATACAATCTGACTTTCCAGCCAGAGAGAAAGTGCATGCAAACAGTCTATATCAGAAGTTAGAGTTCCCAGGTGTTCTTCCCACTTCTCTTCTGCCTCTCTTCTGAGTTCTTTTCTCTTCTCTTTTGCTGAGTCCTTTTATGACTTACTCTGTCCCCGAGTTCTTTCTGAGTTCTGGGTTCCGGTGTACAGCCGTATAATTCTTTGAACTGAAGACCTGGTGATTGGCTTGACTCAAACCCTGTATGTCATCTTCAGCAAATCCAGTAACAGCTAATAGGTGGTCCCTCTGCAAACAAAGGTCTATCGTGCTAAAGTTGCTTAGGTGCCAGTTCATGCATTGTTGCAAATGCTAACACAATGAACGTCTCATCCATGTTCTTCTGCACATAGTCAGCTGGAAAAATACTTCTAAACTGGCAGAATTACTTAATCTGCAAGTTTTAATGCTGAGTTATAACAAAACAGGAATCCATCTTGTTTAATTCAGTCTTTGGTTCAGAATAGGCCCCATGGTTCAGGTTTTGGTTCAGAGCAGGACAAATCTTGTAACAGGAAGCCATGCTGGTGTTTCAGGCATTAGTTCTTGAGCAGGTACCAGCCCTACAATATGAAACAGTTGCCAAAGAAATGAATGGATGAAACAATTGTATCTCATAACTAATGACCACTTAGCTTTAAACACTGTGTATCCACTGCCACCATTTAGAAGCCTCAATGGTCACAGGCCACTGTCCCTCTCATAATTGCTCCATTGCATTAACTTTGGCTAATGGTTTTTCCAGTTCTCCTGGCTTCATCAGAATGAGTGGCCTCGCACTTCGCAAACAACCGTTCATGCAAAATATACCATATGCTCTCCAGATGTTGCCCTTTTCTCCCTATTCTATATTATTTTGTAATGTTTTATTTGCATGAGGGCTTTGACTTATCTGGGAGCTTTGCTCACACATCCCTGATGATCCTTGTTTAAAGCCCGCCTCAGTAGGTTTGCCAGTCTGCTGTAGAAGGCACTTACCCCCTTCTTCAATAGGTGCACACTATCCCTGCTCAGCAGCCCTTGAAAAATCATGCCATGGTCCAGGAAGCCAAATGCTTTCGATAACACCAGCTAGGCATTCATGTCCATGATGCAAGCGTCTCAGCCTCAGCCATGGCCCTCAATAGGAGGACTGAGGGGAACACCACCTGCACACCTAACTGCTTCATCTTCTCTCCCAGAACCACAAAGTCTCCTTTGATATGCTCAGTGAGATCCTAGCAGTATCATTTGTGTCAGCATGGATAAATAGGATCAGATAGTAGTCAGTAAGCTTGAGGAGTCTTGGCAAACTCTCTGTAACTTGTGTCATGGCACCAGCCAGACAACACACCTACTGGGACATCATGTCTGAACAGCAGATGGATGTCTCTCTATCCCTCAGAAGGGAGTCACCAACCACTACTACCCTACCTCGTTAGAGACCTCATGCCCTTTCTGACATCTTCTGAAAATTTAGCGTGGAAAGGACATCAAATAAAAAAAGCCATTAGGGCAACCGGCACACACAGACAGAGGTACATGCACACACACTCACATATACACATTCTCTCATTCACAGATCTCATAAGACAGTAGGCTAAAAAGTGAAAAACAGTAATATGATTATCTAAGAAGATAGAGAACTGGTAAGAATAAAGAGGTCGGCATTACACAATACAAAAAAATAACCACAAGTGAAGGAAGATAGGCAAAATGATCAAGAAAAACAAGCCCAAACACAGGAGTGAATTATCCAAATCTGTAAAACAGGAGATACAGTTAATCCTTATTTAAATATGTAAAGGTGGGAAGAGAGAAGGAGGCAATACCCTCCCCCCAAAGGGTAGATAGGAAAGATACAGGGACAACATGGGTTTTCAAAGGAGAGGACTAGGAAAGGGCAGAATTCTTAAATAAGTATCTCTGCTCAGCATTTACATAAGAAGGCAATGGGTATAAAGCGAGAATGAATGGAGGAAATATGCAGCAGGGCTGAATCTACATAACTATCTCCAGATAACTTATGCAGAGGAGCAGAGGACCAAAGAGTTACAAATTGGGTAAGGAACTGGTTGGGAAGCAGGACACACAGAGTGGTGGTTAACAAAGCCTGAAGTCAAAGTGATTAATGGGGTTCCTGAGGACGAAGTACTGCATTCACCTCTTTTCAGCATCTTTATTAGTGGCATTGCTGAGGGACCGGAGGGAAAAACATGTCTACAGAGGAAATTAAAATCTGTTACAGAGCAGAAATGCTGGAAGAGGTAGAAAAAATGAAAGAGGATTTGAAAAAAAACGGAAGAGTGCAAAGTTATGCATTCTGGACACAAAACTCCATTAGCTCATATCACTTACATTGGGGAGCACAAGTTTGTGAACACGGCTCCAAATTGTACTAATTTTGCCTCTCGTTTTGGCATGACGCTGCAAACAAAATATACAAATTATGCCTGATACATATAGGATGTGGTATTTTCTAGTCAATAACCATTAATAACTGTCCAATATGGGGCCTGTGGGATTTTAGGGAGAGGTACTGTTGTACCATTTAATTCTTATTTAGTCAGAAACTCACATAAACCATACAAATGCTCACACAGTCCTGAAATTAATGATACCATAGCATTTGTACACATACCTACAGGTTGTATACATCTACTATACAGAATATTATATCTGATTCTCATCATGCACCATACTTATGGTCAAAACAGACATTACGACTATTACACAAACAAAATAATAAACCTTTGGGATATGTTTACTAATCAGCAGTAGCGTCTTCCTTGCAATATAGGAGCCATGGCTCCGATATCCACGGAAACCACTACCACTGATTAGTAAATATACCCCTTTGTCTCTTATGTATCTTTATTTTGAAATAAAAATCAACTGCAATGAAGTCTACTTGAAAAATAAACAAACGGACTGAAGATTTGAAAAAAAACTACAGAAAAGACTGAACATTAGAAAAAAAATAGCCCAGTCCTCTGCAACTTTGTGTGGAGGCCAGTTCCGATTGGGGTCCGTCCGGACCGGATTTGGCCCCGATTCTGCACCCACGGGAGCTAGATGTTCTCACGCGAGCAGAATCAGGGCACTTTGATGGGCCAGACAAGCCCTGATTCAATGTGCCAGGACATGCAGCATTCTCCCCGACTAACCCTCCACCTGCTCCTGCTGGAGCCCCAGTCCCATGGCATCCCATCATCATGACACTGGGACGCCATGAGGGAGCCCTGATTCCACGCACAAAATGAGAATTGCTTTTCCCCACTGCCTGACCCCCGGAGGGGTCTGCCAAGGCCGGGATCAGGTGATGGGGAACCTCCTGCATTGGGTCACCTCTTTGGTGGGGTCTTACAGCACTGCTCACCATCGTTGGGGGGACTTATTCCACCTCCAAGGTTGTATACGTTCCTCAGCCATCTCCTCCAAGTTGGATGTATAGGGCCGTGACCTGGATAGGCCTTGTACATCTGGGGTCATGGGCCCGCTTTTGTCCCACCCACACTCCTCCTCTGGCCCTCCCCCTCCCTCCCTGTCCAGAACTCCCTACCCAATGCCGCTGTACATGCAGGGAGCCTGGAGCTGGGAATTCTCTCCCTGCGAATAGCGAGAGTTGGACATCCAAGTCAGATGCCCATCACCGCTATTCGCAGATTGGAATGACCCCCATACTGTTTTCACCTGCACCCATCCTTTGACTAGCTGTTCATAAACTTTTCTTCCCCACTGTAGAAAGTCAAGAAATCTAAAACATCAAACTAGGAACAATAATCTCAGATGATCTTGAGTAACAAATCAATTACAAAAGCTAATCATATAATTATTTGTATAAGTAGAGGTGTTCTTAACCATATAAAGGAAATAATATTGTCCTTGTATAGGTCACTTGTAAAACCCCACGTTGACTACTATGTTCATGTTCTGTTGGCCATACCTTTAAGAGGACATTGAGAGGATGAAGGTAGTTCAGAAAGAATCTGTAACACAAACCCTACAAAGAAAGGCTTAAGATGTATAGAATGTACTAACTGCAGGGAAGAAGGGGAGAAGGAATGTCTGTGGTCCAGAGACCCCTGATAGCCAACAAATATATCATAGAGGGATTGCAAGGCTCAGGAAACAACGACAAAAAAACAGACCCATCAATAATCCCCCTATTTAAAATATTATTTTTGTCGGAAGAGGCTGGAGGTGACTGAGATTAAAGCCCAGCCACACCAGACAACCCGTTCCTTTTTAATTAGGTGAGCTACAAAGCTGTACTTAACTCGTGAAAGTGTTCCAGTGGAGTTTTTGTTGCACATCAAGATATCTGCGTCTCAGTAAAGCGGCCAGGTAGCAATTCCACGACGTATGTTTCGGACCGTAAGCCCTGTTTCAAGTGTTCGTACTCCTTAAAAATACCGCTCTAAAGAACTTTCATACTACTAATCCCACTGGTTATAGAAGGGGAAACACACTCATTGGCTAATATTAGTTATCAATCAAAAGGGAGCTACCAATCAGCTAAACGGGAAGCCCCATCAACATCGGGGAATCCCTTAGCGTCATGGAGAACGTCATAGCAAGCTGAACCACTCAACTTCCTTGTTTAACCCCATAGGATGGACAGCCTTTAGCTCGAAAATCAGCTGTTGTTCACGTCGTTGCAAAGCCAAAAGCCGGTTCCCTCCCCGAGGATTTGGGGGGATAAAGTCCAATACAGTCCAGGAAAAATCAGAATGAAACTGATGATGATGAGACTCACAATGCTCAACAAGGAATTTCAGAAGGCACTTATATGTGCCTCCCTTCGCTGCTGACACTCCTCTGGATTTTTGAACCCTCTGCTCTGGACATCCCAGATTCTTCCTAGATGTCCCTTCTAAAATCCCACTCGATAAATTAACATATTCTCCTGTCTGTAAATTACAGTGTGGTCATTGTTCTAATATATATGAATCCATGCTAATACATTTCTGTCTCTCCATATATGCTTTTTGCTAAGTAAATTTCAAGTGACTCATTAGTTTGCAGTCATAGAGCTTGTGCTAATTTTACTTATCTGAATTCAGGTGCTCAAATAAAGTATCACAAATCCCCAAGCAACAAGAACATGTGAGCCTTTATTATATGCACCATCAATTAATTTAAAAAATGTAATTAATGTGTAGCGTACCATACAAATAATTTGTCAGATGTAGTTAAAATGTACATATAATTACTGGGTATTCCTTTGTGAAAAAGAGATTGTTACGAGGCTGCCACAGGTCATTTCAGATTTGACACTGAAAGGAGCTCCAGCCCCATGCTCTGTTTAGAAAAGATTGATGTTTTTTCATCATGTTAAGGCTGATAGAGAAAAAATAAGCTGTATGAAATCATTGTGAACTTAAAGTCCAGGCTGAGTTTATCTGAACTACCGGGAATACTATTTTTAAAATATACTTCCTCTGAAACACTTTGGGAGGCAAGGAGGTCAACAAAGGGTGCAGATCTCATACTGGATTCAGAATTTTGGGTTTCTTGACTTTGTCCTTCTCTCTCCAGGATACCTTATGAACAGCAGCACAAGGGAAGTTTTGAAATTCAATTATGACTCCCAAAATCCTGCCAGCCCTGAGTTCATAATCTGTCTTCTACAGTTCACTGTTGATAAACCTCATTTGCCAGTCACTCATCTACAGGAAATTACAGATACAGACAGACAACTAAATAGTACAGCTACCCTGATGAAGACAGTATTTATTGCATCATCTCAACTAATGCCTTACTTCTGTACTTTGCTCTCAAACACTGTGGTTCAGCTACTGTGATAGTAATTTCCTTATCAACATTAATCAGTCATTCACAGTGATCTGCTTTTATTCTTGACATTTATTCTATTCTTAATTACCACACTGTCAACTTCACCTTGCAAGGATGAATTGCGCAGTGCACAGGGTGAAGCACCTTTGAGCAGCAAGACTGTAACAAGCTGAAGTCATCTACAGAACAAACATAAAGTGGGGGCAGGAAAAGTGGTGAACAGTTCATGGCCTCCCCAGCCCAATATATATGTCTGTGGATGCCATAACTATTTCTTGCAAGGATTCTATTGCTTGGTAATTAAAAAGACTCAGCCTGCTGAAGATTTGCAGAAGGTTGTCTTATAATAGCTACATATTTTACTATCATTACTGAGAAGTAGACCTTCAGGACCATTTAAGCAGAAATACAATAAACACGGCTTTATTATAATGTGATGGGGATTTGCTGGTGGTACCACTACTGTCAGTTTTTGCTAGTTTCACCTGTAGTCTCTTCCTATAAAATCATAAATCAAAGCATTAACCATATCTCTATTGCTATGTGGTGTGCAGGTCAGTCTTATAATGAGGGAGTTCCAGAAGTGGTTCCTTTTATCTTGCTGAGAAATATGTATGAAACTTAAATATTATGGAGAAATTTAATTCTAGTGAGTAAATAACTGATATTTCATAAGGTTTGTACTTTCATAATGTGTTAACAATACGAGGTACTGAAAAAGGGTCCTTATGAAATCTTTCTTACCCAGGCCCACTTTAGCATAAGACACAATCCTGGGTAAATATACAAGAGTGATCTGCATGTAGATCTATCTCATGCATAGTCATTGTAGATATCCTGAAAATCAGACTGGCTGGGGTTTATTCTGGGAACAGCTTGAGAAACATCACATTAGACATTGGTTTACATTTTCTTTTCATATGGAAACATAACTGTGACCTAAATTTGTTAAAATATAGCAGAGGAGATTATGGCTTGACAGTAAGGACTTTCCAGCTGGAAGAGTAGTTGGGTGCTGGGGCTTAGCTGAATCTCTTTCATTGGAAGGCTTTAAGGATAAACTAGACTAGTGTTTCCCGGTCCAATCCTGGAGATGTACCTACAGTAATTAGGGGTGCACGTGAAAAAAGTAATTTTGCTTACCCATTTCTTTGGAGGGAGGTTCTGTTTTGTTAAATGTTTATGTTGCTTCTTTTCTTTATGCTTTTTATGTTCTAAAGTCAAATGGGAACCAATTGAATCTTCCAAGTAGCCTTATTATCCCTCTGTCTTTCAACCTAGCAGTCTTCCTGCCCCAAGCCTGGAATACCACCTCCTAGCTTCTGCGGTTCTTCCTGGCTATTGCTGCAACTGCAGCTCCATGGCCTGGACTCAGATTTTATGCTGATCAACTGCTGAATGATGTTCCACTAACAAGCTTGTGTTGACTCTGACTTTAGCCATCCCCATGATCAGTTAAATGAGGTCACAGCCAAAACAGCTAATCACATTTGGGGAAGAATACAGCTGATTGGAATGGGACATGCAATTATTCAAGGCATGGAGGCAGAAAGTTAGTAGCAACTCAGTGAGCTGTCTTGTATTTGTCTGTGGGCTGGACATTTATTTATTTATTTAACATTTCTTATATACCGCCTTTCGTGATATCAAGGCGGTTTACATTGAACAAACTGAAATGACATTGAACAGGGTGTTATAACTTGGAGATAACTATTTTACAGGGAACATGGGCAATGGAGGGTTAAGTGGCTTGCCCAAGACCACAAGGAACACCTGTGGTCTTGCTGGGCTAACCATTTTCAGAGTAAGCATGGGCCTGACCACAGAGACTCAGGTTGGCAGCTGATCTGGATAAAATCAACTGATCTGGCCATAAAACGTGGGTGTAAGTGTAAACCTCGGACCAGCATAGGAGCCAGAAGGGAGGAGAGTTGCACGATAGGGAGGAGATTGAAGCTACCAGAGCAGGTAGAAAATACAAAGCTGGTGGGGGTAGGAGGGAAGCAGATGAGCAGGTTACCCCTTTGGGTTGAATGGAAGCAAAACAAAAAAAAGGTGCCGGTACTCACATAAAAGGTTGTCCTTAAGGGATGGGATGAACATTGAGGTACCAGCCCCCCACCCCATAATAGTCATGCCTCCTGCAACCAAACACAGAGTTTATGAAAAGGCAGCACTGCCATTATTCAGTGCATTTTTCCTAGCAAAAGAAGTGCCAGCACTCGTATGCAGAGCACTTTCACTAATACATGAGGACCATGAGTCAATTTTATCAGGCGAAGATGCAAGCTGTCAGGGTATATCCAGTTATTAGTAAATAGTGTCCACAAAAGGTGTACCTGCAGAAGCTGAAAAGAAGGGAGAAGCAGGGGAAGAGCATCTAAGACGAGAACCACAGCCTTAAAGTATTACTGCAGAGCCAGACATGGAGTATGGACCAGACTGGATGAGTAGAGGTTCCAAAGAAGATTCTGCTGTACCAGAAACAGTGTGTCTCTACCTTTTTCCTTATATTCTGCTTCCAATCAGGCCATACCTGTAGGACTACAGTCTAAAATACTTTTTGTGAACCGCTGTGATGCCAGAACCAAACCAACAGGGATTCTCTGCAGCAAAGCACTCTGGACTTGTGACAGTGAAGAATTGATGAGCTGCCTGTGTGAAGAATGAAAGAGATATTGGGCCCGATATTGCGCGAGGCACTGAAGAGATTGGTAACTGGCTAAGAAAACCCGTTCAGTCAAGGGGCATGAATTGTGAGTCAGGCAGTGTACACACAGGCAGTAATGGAATATCAGTGGTTATTGGTCAACAGTGGCCGACGGCTAAATCGTACTACCTGTGTAGCGAGCATTGGCGATTTTCATCATACCCATGTAAGGATGGCAAGCCAGAATATTGGCCCATTGCGTGGGGAACACTGGAAACACATGCAAGAGTGCAATATCCCACTCTACAAGGTAGAGTGGATAGAGGGAATTGAGGTTGGCAATCCGTTTTTTGTTATACAGGTATGGTGTACCTGTGTACTATCTCCCATACCCGGTTATCGTCCCTGTCACTGCAGGAGCCCCCTCTGACTGGGCAGATATACAGCAGTAGCTTGGCGACAAGAAGGACTGCCAACTTTAGCCCCGCTGAGGCAGAGGCCTTGGCGAAGCTAGTCCTGAGGTCTGATGGGGTGCTGTACCCCATGGTAATTGGAGGGCAAATCTGCACCTCTCCATAGCCATCTGGAGGGGGACGTGAGTAGCCAATGGGATATGTAGGCCCAGGGATTACAGTGGGGGGATGGGCAGAGCAGCAGGCCATAGATAACAATCTGCCACAAGTCTAGCTGTGGGATTGTGCATGCAAACAGTGAGGATGGCTCATGGCACATGCTGGCATCAGCACCAGGTGTGGGCCATGCCCCTTCCAGGTTCTGCACCTCACAATAAAGGTCTCTGCTATCCCAGGTTGCCTATAACAGTATGCAACTGCAGACATCACATGGGAAGATGCAAGAGTTCCCCCTGGTAGGGGATGTCCAGCAAATGCATGGGCCACAGCAAAATCGCCAAAGCCTGGGAATTGTGATAGCCTTTGGGGCTTGTTTAGGGTGTTACCTGTTGTGGGGGTATCACTGTAGATGTGTAGCTCTTAGCCTGTGGCCTGCTGCACTTGCCCAGCCTCCAGGACATATCATAGCCGCTGCCTATCAACATTTGTCGAATATAGATTCACACAGCACAGGGTAGCGAAAGTTGTAACAATTGACAAATATGGTGACTTGCCACCTGAGAATGGATATACATGCCCCTGCTGCTAAGGTGGCCAGTTTGGCTGTAAAAGCTATGTACATAAATGCACTGCTGGGTATATGTGGGCACAAAAGGGTTCTAATCTGATTCTTTACCTCTCTCACACAGTGAATTTGGTATACAAGTGCAGGATGTTGGAGGCAATAAAATGTTGGTTCCGCACTATGCAGCCAAACAACAGGAGAAGGAGGTCTTCCGCAGAGGTACAATAGGAGGAGGGAGCGGAAGCCAAAATCCACGGCCAGACACAGTTAGGTATATTAAAAAAGCCTTTATTCGAAGGCCGCTCCCTCCTCTGCACTATGCAGCGCCAGAGGCCTGATGTAATCCAGTGCCTACAGCTGCAGGTAAGTGAGGCACAGGGCAATCTCCATGTGCCACTAGGAACAACAGCTGTGAATGAATGGAAGGCCTAAAATTATATATGACATTGAATATGCAGTTTGCAGTGCGCTATAGTTGTGCTGCAGGCCTCATGGCTTCACCACATGTGTCAACAGCCACATAGTGGTGATAGAAAGCAACTCAGTAAGCACTGCACATATATGGCACTGAAAGCTACCTGCAGAGAGGTCCACACAGTGAGTGCTGTCTGTTTGAATGCATGCCTCCCACATGGTTCTCACACAGACAGCTGTGTCAGATGCACCACAAACATGGTGCCAATTGTGCCTCCAGGGGCTGTTGCAATGTAACTGAGTGAGGGTAGACTGGCTGAAACCTATGTAAACACTGTGATGCATGGTACTGAGGGCCCATTACAATGTTTGAAGGTATGATGCAAACTACAAGCTATAACACCACCCACTTGGGCCTTATCTGTATGGTGCACTCAATGGAATGAGCATACAGGAGCCAGCAGTACACCATCACGCAATGATCATACCTGCCCACCCAGCCAACCATGGGAGATCAGTCATCATGATAGGGGACCCACCACTCACACAGCATATGTGCAGATCATGGAGGAGCAGATGGGTGGTAATGTTGGGGAAACAGGCGGTATGCATGCTCAGTAGGCAGTGTGTGTGTATCTGTATGCATGCCTCCATGTGTTTGCTCTGTCCATCTCCTGTAGGTATGATGTTATACCCATGTAATGAGCCACTATCCCTCTCCCTACAGCCAGAGCAGCAGGGGAACTGGCCGACATCTGAAAGTGGAGGAGACAGCTACCAGAGGGTGCACAGGTCTGGCTCCCAGCAGACAGAGCACATGGCAGGCCAGTATAGCAGCCAACTACCTCCAGCAGCTCCTCTAAGAGGCAGAGGAGGCCCTGGAGGCACAGCCAGTAGAGCAAGAGTCTGAGGCCCTTGAGGAACAGCAGGAGAAGGACAAGAGCTCAGAGGAGGAGGAGAGCACAGAGGAGAAGGAGGATGACAACACAACAGAGGAGAAGGAGGAGGAGAAGGGTAGAAAGCTGGAGGAGAAGGAGGGTGGAGAGCTGGAGGAGGTGGAGAAGGTGGGGGAGGAGGAGCAGTAGAGTGAGGGTGAGAAGGAGGAGCCACTGTCCCCTGTTAGCACAGGGGATGGGGACACTGACACCTTGCTGGCCAAACGTGAGATAAAAGAGGAGTCTGTAGAGGAGCAGGGGGTGTCTGCAGTTCTTTCCACCCCCCAGCTGAGCAGGGACACACCACCATGCCATCCATTGGCCTCAGGGGATGACACAGCACTCAGATCCCCTGGCCAGACTATGGGCATGTACCAGCATCACGTGTCCGAGGGCCAGATGTGGTGGATCCTGACCAAGGCCCAGCCCCCTCCCCAGCCCCAGAGCCAGACAATGCTGCTCTACTGGGCAGCTTAGTGCTGGAGGTGCACCTCCTAAGGAAGATAGTACTCCATTCAGCTGGGGACATCTCGAGAGGGCTACAGGCCATAGTGGAGATCCTGCTGAGCCATAGGAAGGGTCCTCCTGTCCCAAAGGGACATGGCTCCATATGTCAATGTTATAAGCACTGTCTAAGAAGGCCTGTTAGCTAATGTGTTTGTCTCTGTGCATTTTTGGGGGGAAAATTCATTGTTAAATAAATTTTTTCCATGTTTGTACCTCATTGTGTCATCATTGTTTTCAGCAGCATACGTGGGTGGCTACCACATAGGTGTCAGTGATTGTGGGTTGCATTTAGAAGGTCATGGTGTGTGTGGGGTGCTGTGTAGTTTTTGGGGCCTGGGTATGCATACATATAGTATACTGCGTGCACAGGCCAAGGTGGTGTACATGCCATGACTCACTTGGTGAAAATGCTGGTGGAGTGAGAGTGTTGCTGCCATGTGAGGGCATGAGTGCATAGAAACATGGGAAAGGCCATACTGGGTCTGACGAGGGCCCATCAAGCCCAGGATCCTCTTTTCAAAAGTGGCCAGGGCAGGTCACAGGTACCAGGCAGCATCTGAGAAAGGCACACAGGTTCCACAATGTTAGCCCCAGCCCAAGCCCTGGAATCCTCATGTCCCCTTAAATACTGGTTTGGGAACTCCTTCCCAAGGATATCATCCACACATTTGACACCTTGCTACAGTGCCAGCTCTTTTTACATCCTCTTATCATGAATAGCAGAGTTTCATAATGCACTGATTGGGACCAATATTTTCTCTTTGTTGTCTTTGTTGCTGCATTATGTCTCATTTCCCCTACATCTTGAAGGTATAAGCAACTGATATACAGTTATTTCTTCCACTCCATTCAGGACATCATGGACCTCTATCATATCTCCACTCAGCTGTCCCATTTCACAGTTCAGAAGCTCTAACCTTGGAAGACATTTCCATCTGCTGCGACATGGAATATGCAGCACAACCACTCATGAGTGACATAGGAGACAAGACTGACCATACTGATGATGATAACCAATGGTATGGCAGAAGTGGCGCTGCTCCTCACACCAGAAACAGGCCTCCATGTCACCTCTGCTGAGCTTGGGCCACACTGGGCCCTGAAAAAGCTGTGCATGTTGGACCATGAAGATGTCAGGCATCACTTGCTATGCCATGGAGAGATCACCAGGATGTGAAGGTATAGGCACTATGTCAGGAGGGCATTATGCTCACCACCATGTCAGTATACTATGTCAAGTATGTGACTGTGGATACCAGAGGTATTCTGGAACTGCCTAGCAACTATACCCTGTGCCTGAACAGCAGCATGAACAAATGTATGTTTTCTGAGGGTTGCACTGTCTATAGGGAAGCAAGGTCAGGCCACTGCAAGGGAGTGTGGTCTGCCTAGGAGGCCAACACTGGGTAACAACGCCATACCCATTTCTCAGTGTACCCAGCCTACAGGCCATATAGCATTTATCATTATTTCTTGACTTATGTTACCAGTGGTATATCCTGGTTTTATCATTTAGTCAATGCAATTAACAATCAACAGTGAAACATACCTCTGAAACCATAACAGGTCCACCATAGCACTTATATGGCAAATGAATAATGGCTTACTGGGGAAGGGATAATCTACATTGGAGTAACAGGGAGAGGAAATGGGCAGGAAAGAGAGGGGATTTGTACAGGATGAATTATATAGCAATGGTGCATTTGATGGGTGATGAGCTCTCCATCACATCATATGCATCATATTCACAGGACTTCCCCACCAATCGTACCTCCTATCCATCCACACACAGTACTGCAGTGCATACCTGTGCTGTGCTGCTAGTGCACACAGCACATACCCTCCATATTGCCTCTCCTCAGGCCACAGTTCCAGCCATACCCCACTGTATCCAGAGCAGCAGGCACACACATCAGCAGCCACATATATGCTGGCCTGAGGATATAGGGCCACTGGCCAGTGTACATCAGTGTCATAAGGAGGGTGTAGCTGCCGCATGTATGTACCATTCAACAGCACTGTTGTGGTTGGCCCTAGAGTTGGGTCACAGTGTTAGAGCCCTAGGCGACACTCAAGATTTACAGCCCCTCTGGCTGTCAAACTATATTATTCAGCTTTGATTGGCCTGCTTTTGCTTCCCTCGAGAGATTCCTGCCCTAGGCAACTGCCTACTTTGCCTAGTGGTTGGGCCAGCTCTGAGCATTGTACACTCTAACCCTAAGTTGGCTGTGGTGCTGGGCCTGTAGTGTGCCATAGAGCACTCCTGTAGTCCAATTGCCCATTTTAGCCACTAAAGCGCTAGCAGGCATGATATTCTATGTATACTGTTAAAACGTTAGCCATGTTGAGAGTGCTATAGTCCATTTATCTACTTAGCATGAGGCGGGTCTACAGGAGCCTATATTACACTTACCCATATTTTGGGGATACCCGGGTAGGTCCTCTGAATATCGGCAGTTATCCTGCACGGCTATGGCAGCTTCCAGTGGCATATCTGGGTGCCAATATTCCAACTTCCTGCTGGGGAATGTTACATGGGTTTCTCTTGTAGGTTTAGACGGGGTAGTCCCCAGCTAAGATGTCATAACCTTTTATTTTAAACAGCTCACACAAGTAGCTTTCCATCTCCCTTTCCTTTGACCTGCAAGGATGTCCAAGACAGTGAAGCGCACCTGCAAGGTGAATTTCACTGCTTCCGAGACCTCCATGGCCCTGGAACTGATCATCCAACAGCATGCTACCCTGTTTGCATTTGAGGTTGCAAGCACACAGCAATGGGGATGGCAGGACATTGCCAGGAGGGTGAATGTGGTCTACCATCATAACAGGGATTTGGAGGATCTCAAGAAGAAGTGGCAGGTGATTCAGCAGGCTGCAAAGGAGAAAAGGACTGCAAACATTAAGCTGCCATCAGAGCGCCAGCAGAAGTTGATCCCCCTGGAGGAACAAGTCCTGTAGTTTATTGATGACATCGTCATTGCAGGAGTTGGTGGCTATGATAGCTCCACTCCTGCCACACAGGACGGTGAGTAGATCCTGCTCCCTGGCTGATTCATGATAAGCTATAATGTTCTGCAATGTTGCACAGGTTGCTGATTTGTGTGCCCTACAGCTGCTGACAGTGTGAAATCTTTCTCCCATCAATGTCTTTCCTCTCCCTCACTCCCAGCATGTTGTCTTCTGTGCCCTCCCATGACCCTTGACCTCTCTCATTGTGCGGCTACAGCCGACCCTGCCTCGTCCCCTTCCTCACCCCAATTTCCATTGACAGGGACTCATATGTGTGGACTACTGTACTCTTGTGGGGTGTGGGGGTGCTATATTGTAGTGTGCATCATGACATAGTTTAGCCAAGGGACACCACTGCTGTCCCTTGTCCAACGATGACATTTCCTCCTGCAGTGTCTGCAACTGTTCTGGATACCCAGAGGCACATTAGGGCATTCACTCAAAGGCAATGTGACTCATACCTGCGAAGTAGAGATGTAGAGAGTTATGATAGAGGGTTACACCCCCACAGTAGAAATCATGGCGTGTTTCTGTATGCACAGGTGTGAGGGACAGCATGCCTATCTACAGTGTGTGCTCACCATTCCCTGGGTACCAGCCATGTAGAGCGAGTTCCCCAAAATGGTCGATATCAATCCCCATGGATCGATGAGGCATTTCTGGTGGTTGAAAATCACTCAAGGGTCGATTTGGGGTCGATCAACATTACACCATTGCACAGTTCATTAAAAATTGTTTGTCAACTCGGCATAATACCTTGTACCCATCAGCTAGAGTCATATAATTTAGGATTCTGGACTTGTATTAAAAACCCCAGCTGTAACTCAACTGTACAAAACCTCATAATTTACACTTCTAGACAAGCGATTTGTTTACAGGACAGGCGTGTGACAGTTCTCCTTTCTGTGAATTTGGGGGTTGGTAGTTAGGTAGTCCTAATGTTATAATTCAATAGCAATTTATCTGCTTTTGCTTATGTTTTAAAAGTTTTAAACATTGAACTGGGATCTTGTAACTTGTTTATACAGTCCATTTACTTTAATTTTAGGTAGAACCCCAGAAACCATAATGGCTGGCAGACACAGATTGTAAAAAGAAATGCCAGCATTATTCCTTAAATTATTTGAAACTTGGATTCATACCTTAGCTTACAAATGGAGCAAAGCTTATGTGTCTCCTATGTGAATAGACGTCTAGTAATGATGCGATGAAGCCAGCAAAGATGAAATGAAAGATCATCTTGAAAGAATTCATCCTGATAAGAAAAATAAAGATCTTGATTTTTTTTAAAATGAAAGAAAAATACAAACATTGACCAAAGATAATGTCATTTATGAAAGCACCTGCTTAGGCTGATAATGAAGGAGGGTTAAAGGCATCATACAATATTTCTCTCAACACAGCAAAGAAAAGAAAACTGTATACTATTGCAGAGGAGATCATAATTCCAGCAATTAAGGAAGCAATTGAAACCGTTATGAAAAAGGACTCTGGTCCTGTTTTGAAATGCTTGTCATTAAGTGGAAATACCATGCAAATACGTATTCATGAGATGGCAAACAATGTGAAAAAAACTTTGATATCTGAGCTTATGTGTTGTAAGTTTTCCATCCAATCTGATGAATCAACTTTTGGTAGTTCAAACATTCTCATGGCCTATGTGAGGTACCTTAGTCAAATTTTAAAAAGATTATTGACGAGTTTTTGTTCGCAAGCTATCTTAAGTGTTATAGAAAAAGGATGATGATTTTTCAGAGCTTGAAGGAATATTTAACAAGCACGATATTCCACTCAGCAAAATAACTGCAGTGGCCACAGATGGTGCACTTTCAATGATTGGTCATTACCGAGGTTTTGTTACCTTTCTTAAGGAAAAGGTTCCTGATGTGCATACTATTCACTATGTATTACACAGACACCGTTTTGTTGCAAAAAATCTCAGTGACGAATTGCATGATGCCCTAAAGGTGTACATTAGAACTATAAAAAAAATTAAAGCACATCCACTTAATTCACAATTGTTTGCCAAAATGTGTGACAAAAATGATGAATTAGTAAACCAATTACTCTTGCATACTTGCATACTTCACTCTCCTTCTAATAACACTCCTAATACAACATATTTATACGTACAAAACCAATCAAAGCCCCTACAATAACATCCCCATCATCCATAATCACTACCGAAGCCCACATAACATCAACCCCATCATACAGGTTCCTTACCAAAAACCATCACATAGCTCAACACACTCTCACAATCATTATTCACGCCATGACTCAGACAAACACCATCGAAGACTCATACAAATAAAGCATCAACCATATAGAGGTATAACTGACAATATTACTAATATAGACACCAAAACAAAGCTCATCTTAATAAACATTCGATCCATACGAAGCAAAATACCAATTATCAATGACATGATAAAAGAAAAAAACCCTGAAATCATATGCATTACCGAAACATGGCTCTCTCCCACAGACACCGTACTACTAAACCAACTAATCACACATCAGTATGACATATTCAGCTGTCATCGGGATGCAAAGAGAGGAGGTGGCGCTCTCATACTCGCCAAAAAAGACCTACAATACACCTTAACAAGTTTAAATAATATAGACGGAATGGACATTATCAACATAGAAAATAGAACCCTTGCACTCACCCCTCATATAGACCCCCTACAACTGATCAAAAAAACCTCTCCCCCATCCTCGAACTTGCTTGCACAACATCACCAAACAAACCACTCATAATCCTAGGTGATTTAAACCTCCCTTCCTGAACGATTCCCAATCAAACAACTTCATGGATGCTATGACCCAAATGGGATATACACAGATAGTACATGCCCCTACCCACACAAAAGGCAACACTTTAGATCTCATCTTCCTCCCTTTCTCCTTTATTAACCACCAACAACACACCCCTCCAACAATAACAGAAGTACCATGGTCCGACCATCACCTCATTACACTCCACCTCCCAGCACAAGCAACACTGAATACGACACACCACACACCCCATATATCACGCTTCGCACACTTCAACAAAGATACCTTCCTTGACAAAGTACTACCCATACTCAACACAAACCTCCCAGACATCAACTCCACTGTAAATCACTGGAACCTTACAGTCCAAAAAGCAGCTGCCCCCACACACTCCATGCATAGACAATTAAAAAAGACAGAAAAATGGTTCACGAAAGAACTAGCGAACTTAAAAAAACAACTGAGAAAGCAAGAAAAGAGATGGAGGAAAACTAAATCTGATGAAAATAAATCCCAATACTTGAACTCACTCAACGAATACAAAAATGCGATTAACAAATCAAAAAGGGATTACCACTCCAAGGTAATAAATCTAGCTATCAACCGCCCTAGAGAACTATTTGCAATTGTAAAAACACTGACAAAAGTCAAAAAACCCAGAGCCAAAACAATCAGCAATAAGTATTCAAACCCTAGCAACCCACTTTGCAGAAAAACTAAAGTGCAAACTTAATACTACACCAACATTACTACCCTCAAACACCGAAATTAATAACAACTGGACAACCTTCCACACAATAGATCAAAAACACCTCCTCAGGATCATAACAATTATCAACACCACAACTTCTCCACTCGATCCTTGCCCTGTGTCATGGATCAAAAGTACTAAGGAAGAATTAGCTGGAAACATTCAATACATAGTAAACCAATCCCTCTCCCAAGGCATTATGCCCGATGCCCTAAAACTCACAACGATCCGCCCAATAATAAAAAACAAAAAACTCGACCCAAAAGACCCAAACTCATACAGACCGATAGCCAGCATTCCATTTATGGCTAAAATAATAGAAAAAACTGTTCAACTACAATTGCAAGAACATATTGATGAGCACAATTCCCTTGACTCACACCAATTTGGTTTCCGCCCCTTCCATGGTGTAGAAACCCTTTTAATTACTACGATGGACTTCCTCATAAAACATACAGATGATAACAGTCAAGGCCTCCTACTCCTTTTCATAGACATTTCCGCCGCCTTTGACAACATCAACCATCTTACACTGATCAATAGATTAGAAAACTTAGGAATAGGCGGGACTGTCCTCAAATGGTTCAAGTCCTACATCACACACAGACTAATGCGTGTTCAATTAAACCAAGAAGCATCAGAAACCTTCCCCCAAGGATAAGGAATACCCCAAGGATCAGCCCTTTCTGCTCTTCTCTTCAACCTGTACCTACAACCCATCACAAAAAATATTTAGAAAACACAAGATCAATCATTTTATCTATGCTGACGACATCATGCTCGCTCTCCCCATAACCACGAAAACCCCCACTTATAACACTCTATCCGAATGCATGGCGGAAACCACATCCTGGATGGAAACCAACTACCTCAGCATCAATCTCAAAAAAACTGAAGCAATGTTCGTAACAAGATCACCTGTGGCCGAAGACACTTACCCAACAGCAATCTCAATCAATAACACAACTATACCTGTTAAAAAAGAGGTAAAATACCTAGGTGTAATAATCGATCATACACTCACCATGCTACCACACATAAAGCAGACAGTAAAAACCATATTCTACAAACTCAAAACTATTCAACACTTAAGGCCCCTTCTTGACACGCATGACTTTAGATCAGTTGTTAGCTCACTCATCACCCCTCACTTTGACTATTGTAACAGTCTCCTAATCGGCCTCCCACAAAAAAATATCTACCTATTACAAAGAGCCCAGAACATTTGTGCAAAAGTAGTCACTAAAGCCCGCCTAGCAGACCATGTAACCCCTATACTGCTAGAACTACACTGGCTCCCTATAAATAGCCGAATCAAATACAAAATTCTACTAACAACTTTCATGCTCCTAAACGATATCGCCCCTTCACATCTATCCACACTACTTCACGCCCCAACTGATTCAAGAGCCCGCAGACTAAACGCAACCCACTCACTGGAGTTACCAAAAACATTCACGAAGACTAAAAAATCCACCGGTGCCAGAGCCTTCACATTCACTGCTCCCACACTTTGGAATGATCTCCCAATAGACATCCGTATCATAAAAGACCTCTCCCAATTCAGGAAAGAACTCAAGACATACCTATTCTCCGAACACTTTGAAATCCCCTACCCTCCAAGTCCAGCCACACAGCGTCCACAGACACACAAACAAAAAGCCCGCAAAAACACAATTAATTGAACATACACAGCCCTCTCTCAGACAGTTCTCCCAAAGACACACCAAAAAATCCACGAAAAAATGGAAATAAATTCCACCACACACACACACACACACCCCCACTTGAATGACGAATACTCTACACTATAACACATTGTATCCTAACCTTTTTGTAAATAACATCTGTAAATAGCAATGGCAGTTCGTTGCCTATTCCCTGTAAAAAGTTAGAAACTTCTGATCAATATAACGATACAGAAGTATACAAAAGTATACACCTTGTAAATAGTTTTAACAGTTTAATGCTCTGTTATATGTAAAAAGTTAAAAATTTTGTTCAATGTAATGTTATACGAACGCATACAAAACTGTTAAATTGTTCCATGTAAACCACCCCTGATCTCTGGAAGGGGCGGTATAGAAGAAATTGATAAATAAAAAAAATAAATAAATAAATAAAAGTGAGGTGGCTTTCGAGAGGTGTTAGCTTAAAAAAGACTTGTTGAATTGTATGATTCAACAGTGGAGTTTCTTACTGATGTTGATGCCTTTCTATGTGATGAGTCGAAAAAGAATAAGAAGCATCTTTACTATTTGGCAGACCTATATTCAAAATTTAAAGATGTAACAGTTATTCAAACATGAACAATCTTTTTAAGCTTTCATATCAAACAAGACCTGTTTAAATCTTCATTGCTATGAAGAGATTTTCAGTATTTTTCAAACCTATGGCAACTGGAAGACGAAGACCATGTTATTCCTGATGATGACTTGGATATATACATAAAGCACATTGAAAAATTGAGTGAAATCTTTAAAATGCGCTTTGAGGACTTAGAGAAAATGCACATACCTGACTGGATTGTTATGCCATTTTATCCAGAAATCCAGAAATAGAAAACGTAAATATTGGCTCGGATCATTGCCTGTACCCGCAATAACCCCACCAGCTGCCACTATCCCCCCACCCACCACTCTGCCCTGCTTCTGGGTGGGAGAGTGGGACAATAAGCTGCACTCCCACTTGCCCAAAAGAAACAGGAGTGGGGGCCACGGCTGTGCCCTTCTTAATGAGTCAGCCCCCCCCTGCTCTGCACCACTCTGCCCAATGAAATCACCTAGAGCGTCTGCATCAGGGGATTTCAAACCACAACAGTACCATCTTTCCCTCTCTTTCTCTCCCCCCCCCCACACCTAACGGCTGTCTGTGGGTGAGGCCTGTTGATGTCAGGCCACGATTACCTTACAGCCTCTGGGATCTAGCTTGCCAGCTTTTCCATAACCCGGGCAACCCAGATGCCCAGGTCATTCACCTAGCCACATCCACCCTTCCACTTCTCCTCCTTATGCACCCCTCATACCTTTGTACCTTTCTCCTCAACAAAAGTGGCTTTAACCTGCTTGCAGCTTTATTAAGTAACCAAAGCCATATAATACAAGCAACAACTTAACAACAGACCCAAAACCTAATTCCTCCTTTTCCTGGAGATGTAACCACCAGCCATATTATTAGCAAAGTGGCCCACTTCCCCAAACCCCACCCCACCCCCCGACCACCAGCCTCACCATATTATTAGCAAAGATCAGCCACCCTTCCCTTTCCAGGATCTCCACCCACCCGCTCTTCCCCTGAGCTGAGATCCCAAATCTTGCTCACCGGCCACTCAGCCCCTGCTCCAATTCGAGCATTGATTTGCGTCACTGCCACTGGTGCCAGGTAGTGCAACTATCCTGTCACCCCCCCCCACACACACTTGCCTAGAAGAGCTGAAACCAGGCCCTACCTGCCCGAACAACCAATTCCAACACCTCTTGCCAGTCAGTGAGAAGCAAATCTTGTCACACAGTTGAGAGGTGCACACCGTGCGTACCATACAAGCCTGCATAGTCAACTTCCACTCACTGGTGCATAATATGAAACCTGCTGTTCTGTCCCACTCACCAGCCTATCTGATGGTTTACTTTTAAAAAATCCCTGAGACCATCTTCTTTGAGAACGAAAAGAGGGTCTGGGAATGATATCAGATCACCCGATAATCACCCCTGGTAACAGTGATCAAATAACCGCAAAGTCCCGCTGTGCCAACTGAATGAGCTGTTTGAAAGTCCACACCAAGAGATCATTTCCACCCAAGTGCACGAGGATTCCTGCAGGCTGACAGTGCCGGTTGAGGTGATGCTGAAGTACCAGAACCAGCTGACACCACCACATGCCTCTTTCCCCCAGCCACTCCAACAACACCCTGCCAGATGCCAGTCCTAGATGTGCTCCCAGGGGCCATGAAGCCGCTCTTCTCCCAGCCCAATACACGAACAAATGTTCAAGGAGCCACCACTGCTGCAGGCACTGACTGGAATCTGGAAAAAGAAAAATCAGTTATTCACATCCTCCCCCCCACCCTACAATAATGCTCGAGGCTCTCATACTCTGGAGCTGGATATAACCCTCAAAGGCACCTGACTGCTACCAGGTCATGACCCTACTTAACCCTGCTGCTGCGGCACTCGTAGCCACCCCTATCCTAAAAGAATGCAATGCAAACTGCCTTGCATCACACCCAATCAGCGTCAGCACCTTATGCAACACCACCGTGAATTGAAATTGGGTGAGGGGCAACCCATTCACATGAATAAAAAGTTGGCCTTTGCCCCTCGGCCATTTGGCTAAGTAATCTCACAAGTTATGCACTGGATAAGTCCCCAGTTGCCCTACCAAATGCAATGCCACCCAAACCCCCTGCCCCACTGGTCTGTCTTGGAAAGTGGCAACAGGATGCACACCATCCCCGCTTCCATTACCATGTGCTCAAATGCCAATCTGTTCCCCCCCCCCCACACTGATTGAGCAGACCTGGCAACTAGCTCACCAACTCAGAATGCCACAAAAAAGACTAAGCAGAAGGCCGTCCTAAACAATTGTTCTTCATAGGCAGAACTCTCCACCCCAGGGAAAATATCCCATAAGTCCATCAGGAGGTCATGCGATATTGGCCGCCGGCAATCCACAGGAGCCGGGGCCACCCGGTCCAATCCCGCCAATGTCTGCTTGACAATGAACATAGCCATAGGATTGCCCCAGCCTGCCACCTTACTGAAAAAGGAGAATCCTATCAGGTGCAGCCGTACCACTGCCTTGGGTGCCCTGGCTGCTTTTTCTGTAGTGATAAACAAGCCAAGCAACCTATCTAGCACCCACCTACCTGACCATCTGTTACCTTCCAAGAAATTGATCACCTTCCGATTGCCCTTCAGGTATGATACCCACATTGCCCAGACTATGGATGACTGTAACAAGGCCATCACATCTCAATTCCTAGTTGCTGAAGATATTCAGGCACCCTCATAGCTTCCATATCTGCCCCAGGCACCAGTTGCTGGAACTGTGACCACTTGAATCAAGAAAGAGTCAGCAATACGGTTGACAGCACCTGGAACATGGTGTGCCCTTGTGACCACATTCAACCAAAGACAATACAAAACAAAAGCCCACCGCAATGCAGCTACCCTCTTGCATTTTGGTGAGTGCTGATTAATAACATCCACCACCACTGCATTGTCACACCAAAATACTACTCGTCAATTCCTCAATTGGCCCGGCCACACTGCTAACGCAATCAGCAGAGGGAATAACTCCAAATATGTGATGCTATGCATCAGCCCCGAGGAGCGCCATTCTTCTGGCCATGGCCCTGCACACCACACTCTTTGACAGTATAAGCCAAATCCCCTACTTCTGACTGCATCTGAGAAGAGCTGCAAGTCTGCATTTGTCACCTCATCCAGTTGAATCACTGACATCCCATTGAAGTTGCCAAAAAGACATCTCAAACGCGCAAGTCCTGATTCATGCCCTCCATCACTCTCATATGAAGATGGGGCTTCATTACCCCCAACATTGCCAACATCAGGATTACCTGGCATGCAAAATTCAGACAGCCCACCAGGGATTGCATCTCCTTAAGCGTAACCTTGTTTGCTGACCCCACCCAGGTTACTAACCCATGCAATTTGTGCACCTTATCCTGTGGCAAACGAGCCACAAGAGCTACTGTATCAAGCTCAATTCCCAGAATAGTGAGGCAGGTCCCTGGGCCTTCCATCTTTCCTGCTGCCAACAGAACGCCAAACTCCCGTGCCAATCTTATGAAATCCTCCAACAGCAACTCACACATTCTCATGCCTGAAGGCCCCACGAACAAAATATTGTCTAGGTAATGTACCACAGTTAACAATCCTGTGTGCTGCACCAATACCCAATGCAAGCAGCTGCTAAACATCTCAAAGCAGGCACATAATATGGCACAGCCCATGGGCATACACTTATTGAAATAAAAGCTATCCTCAAATGCAAAACCCAAGAGATGGAACACTGAAGGATGTACCTGAAGGAGACGAAAAGCTGACTCAGTGTCCAGCTTTGCCAGTAATGCCCCTTGCCCACACCTCTGAACCAGTGCTACCACCAAATCAAAAGAAGCATAATGCACTGAGCACATCTTGGAAGGCAGATGATCATTCAAAGACTCCCCAGGCAGGCTGGACAAGTTGTGAATTAGCCAAAACTTCCCGGGTTCCTTTTTCAGGACTACACCTAATGGGGAAACCATAAACGGCATGAAAGGCTGCTGACAAAAGGTGCCCATTATTCTGCCCAACTCATGTTCCACCTGTAATTTTGAGCACACTACATTTGGCCAACACCTCGCTGACAATGCATTCTTCGCTGTTAGATTTCTCACATCTCCTTAAAAAGGTATCTGAAATCCTTGCTCAAAGCCCTCCAACAATCCCCTCCCCCCTTTGTTATCTCCATAGGGCACTAATCATGGCCACAGGGCTTCCACCTTCACCGGTATGTAAGCCCGCTGCCATATGGCTGACTCATTTAGTAAAGGGTGTGGCCCCTGGCATGCCTTTGCTGCTGCACTTGATTGCTGCATAACTACCTCCATATAAAGAACAGGCATGATGGAATTGACTATCTGGGAAAGGGCATGATGACTTGAAACACAACAGACATTTCCACCACTCTGCCCGACTTTTGCCAGGAGGGCACCAACCACCGTGGCACAAAAGGGCTGGATCCCTGCTGACCTTTGTATTGTACCCGCTTTTGCCCCTGCACCAGTGCCCTTCCTGAACAAGTTGACATTTGAGTGAGCCAAAGATTTATATCCTGGGTATCCCAAGACAGGTGGGCATTTTTTTCCATCTTATCATGAAAGTTTTTGTTGTAATTGAGCCACCCATCTCTCATGCCTCTGAGATGCTGCCAAGATGGTATCCCCATAAACCAACAGCGATCCATACTGCCTTGCGAAATAATGCCCCCATACAGTAGCCAACCTAAAGAATGCCCTTCCAGTAACTGAAAGATATCTATATAACACTGTTTTTAATCCTATGCCCAAGCTTACATGTGACTCCCTCCCATAATTTAGAATAGGCCACCAATGTGGGAACCCTGCTACCTTTTCCTAACTCTGACCCTGACACCCTCTCCTTCCCATTGTCCTGTGTCCGACGAGAATGATGAAGACTCGGAAGTCAAAGAAGTGGAAGACAAGTCAGAGGCATGCCTACACAGTTTTGCATTCTTTCTCTTGTATTTCATCTTCTTACCCCCTTCCAATGATGTGGCTGTGGCAATGCCGGGTCCAAGCCCCTCACTGTCCCCGGCCCAATGCTCACCTGCTGGGTGTACGTCCATGTCCCTTGATATACTGTGTTTGGCTCTCTCCATCCTCAGAGTTTTGTTCTCCTCCACCTCTGACTGGACCATTCTCAGCTCCACGGTAGCTGGGCAATGCTCCTCCAAAGTGGCTGCCACCAACTGGGCTCTGGCTCTTGCCATCTTGCCATTCTGGACCCCTGGTGTGACTTGTGAAGAGACCAGAGGAGATGCCACACCAGGCACCGCAACTTGCAATCCAGCCCCAACTGCCCAGAACTTCCCCCCATCCACATCCAGAAGATCCTTGCCCCCCCTGTTGCCCAGGCAGATGCCCTGGGCTGACTGAAAGTCCAAGGCTGGAACCTGCTGCCCACACCCCCAATCCATCACCCCTGTGGATCAACCGGCCATTGCCAGCACCCTGCCTGGTCCATGAACCTCCCAGCCAGCAGCCAAGGCTGCCCAACAGGTATCCTCCCAGCCAACCATCCCTGCTTTGACCTCCAAAAGCCTCAACCAACCCAGTAACCACGTCCCACCGAAACCTGCAGGCCAACTCCCACTGCCCCCACCAGCCTCTCCCATCCCTCCAAGCCCATCCCCTCCTTCCTGGCTTTCCTGCCTCTCCTTGCTCCCTGCTGTCCAACCCTTACTCTGAACAAGCCCCTGTTGGCCCAACATCAAGCCAGAGCCATGCTTCTGTCACGGGCATAACAGGCCAGGTCTTGCTGCCCCCCCCCCAACACTTCCTCCAATATCCCCGATGCCAAGAGGCTCACTCCCCACATGACCTACATTGCGAGACTCACCCCCCAAGCACCTTCCTTTTGCCACTATGGGTCAAACCCATTCATTTCTCCCCAGCCCTCCTGAATGATGGAGAAACCCCAGTTAGCCCAGCTTTGGTGCACTCCCCTGGAGGCAGCACTAATACCATCTCACTCCCCATCTGCCCTCCACACCCAACAGATCGGCCTTGCAACCCACTCTTCCCTGTAAGTATTAGTGTATGTGTCTCATATCCCCTCGTGTTAAATGTATCCCCAAACCGCTTTGACCCGGTGAAAAGCGGAATATAAATTCAGCTAAATAAATGCAGCTAAATAAATGGGCCTCCCCACCATATGCAGGGCAGATGCTACCCCCGCTGCCACACCAATTCTCTCATTTGCACCCAGAACTGGCTCCTGCCTGACTCACCGTGTCGGAACCTCTCCCCTGAATGCGGCATCACTCCTGCAGCTCACTGATCGGCCCCAGATGAGTTGCACAATGAGCCACACTCCACAATGAGCTGCACTCGTACATGCCCAGGAGAAACAGGAGGGGCAGGCCATGGCCAAGCCCTTCTTAACGAGCCAGTCCCCCCTGCTCTGCACCACTCTGCCCAATGAAATCCCCTGGCACATCTGCATCAGGTGAATTCAAACACAACAGAGTCGTCTTTTCCTCTTTCCTCCCCTCCCCCCCCCCACATATCTAATGGCTATCTGCAGGTGAGGCTTGTTGGCGCCAGGCCCCTGGTACCTTGCAGTCTCCAGGACCTGGCCTGCTGTCCTTTCCCTAACTTCTGGAGTAATTTAAATATTATCAATAAGTATCCCAAACTTTGCAGCGGTGTACCTTTTTTTACTTGCATTCCCAAGATGCTATGTGGTTGAATCTGGTTTTAGCCATGTAAATTCTGTCCTAACAAAACAGAGGAACAAATTGTACATAGACTGAAGCTCACCAATCTACAACCAAATATTAGCGCTCTTCTCAGAGATCATCAACTGCATCCCTCCCATTAATTATGTCAGGTGAGTACTAAAGAGGTTTATTCAGTTTATTTAATTTATGATAATATGCTGTTAGTTTATATATTTTTGTAAGGTAACATAAACATCCTTTAATGATGACTTGTATGGAGTTTTATTAATTAAAAGAATGGAGGGCTCAATAAAAGGTCAAGGATTCCTTGAATGGGTTGACAGTAAACAAAAGGTTTGGGATCCCTGCTCTAAAGGATGGTTCCATTATCAACTACTTGACATGTTGCATGAAAAATCACCATCTCTATCTGTTGGGAGTTGACAGTAAACAACAAAGAATGGATCTCCCGGGGCAGTTTCTCAAAATGGGTTAGTTTTGCACATACCATGACAGTCGTGAACCTCACTTCTAAGCCAGGGCATGGGGAGTATGATCTAAGTCTCTCAGATTTACTGATAAGGCTCGGCGTAGTACTTGCATCGTGCCAAAGAGAGCCTCCTGCTGGAGTTCGTAAGATGTAACATGTATGGGTAGTTTGTCAAGATATGCTTGGAAATTCTTCTTTATCAAGCCTGTGGCACACAACATGATGGGAAATATTTCTTTATCTTTCTACCACTTTTCTTGGTCTCTGATAGCATTTCCTGGTACTTCAGGATCTTCTGCCTCTCCACGTGATTCACAGAGTAGGATCTTCAAAATGACCCAGACTGGCCACTATTGGAGACAGTATACATGGCACAGTGGACGATTGGTCTGACTTATGTAGATATGGGAGACAAGGAAAAAGAGTGAAGAGTACAAAAAAATTGAAGTAGAAGCTTGAATGTAATATGTAATTGGAGTTGTTAATAGAGGAATTCAAGTTAGAGAGTGTCAGAGACAGATTTATAGCAGAGGAAAACTATTCTTGCTGCTATGATCTGAATAGATTACAAAATGGTAGTGATGGGAGACGGGAGGAGATTTCACTAGTCAAATTTAGTAATTGATGCTATTTTCATTAAAAGTAATATGCTTGGCAGCATCAATGAAAAGAATGTTTCAACAGCTGTTCTGTCAGATTTCGGAGTGCATTTCTGGTTTATAAATTGTCATACTATGTTTCAAGCATATTCAGTCTCAAAGCATTTATTAAGAAAGACATTTGCTAATTAAGACAGTGCTATAAAAATGTTTCAGAAAGACATTTCCTAATTAAACATGTCAAATTTAAGCAAAAGTTAGTAAGTGTTCTGTCGAAAATACCTTAAGATAATAAAGTAGCATAGCCATTACATAGCAGAATAACTGACTCTGAAATGACACCATTTTATTTGGATTAAGAATAATGCATATAAATATTACAAATAGAAGCTGGGTGCTAAAAGGTGAAGGCATGGGTGGGGTGACAAATCAGTATAAATGACACAGCTATAATGGGTGCTGTTATCAAACAGCTGAAACCCATCTTTGTGATATGACCAATATGCCTCATTTTGTTCTGGTTATATTTTGTAACTCCTCTTGAAAAAAAATCCCAGAATAAATTAATAAACTGTAGCTCAATTCGTGGAAACATGCATAATGGAATTTACCATCTGTTTGATGATTTTCTTTATCCAAAACTATTATTTTTACCCATAGCATAAAATAGTGATTCTGCAGTGCTTACATAGAAACATAGAAATATGGCGACAGAAAAAAACCACATGGCCTATCTAGTCTGTCCTTCCATATCAACAAGTACAACAGTCCCCTTTTTACCTTTAGAGATCCTCTATGTTTGTCCCATGCTTTTTTGAATTCAGTTACTGTCCTCATCTCTACCACCTTCACAGGGAGACTATTCCATGGATCCACTACTCTTTCCGTAAAGAAATATTTCCGCATATCACTCCTGAATCTATCTCCCTTCACCCTCATCCCATGTCCCCTCGTAGCAGAACTTGCTTTCAATTGAAAGAGACTCTCTCCCTGAACATTTATGCCACGGAGGTATTTAAATATCTCAATCATATCACCTCTAGCCCACCTTTCCTCTAAGGTGTACATGTTGTTGTTGTTGTTAAGTGCCATCGAGTTGGAGTCGACTCATGGCGACCCTCTGGATAGCTATCCTAAATTGTGTTCGGTCTTCAGTCAGGCAGCTCATTGTTGACAGACTGGTACCCGTAGCTGCTGTTATTCTATCGATCCATCTCATTGCTGGCCTTCCTCTTTTGCATTGACCTTCTATCTTGCCAAGCATGATGTCTTTCTCTAATGATCTCTCTCTTCACATGATGTGTCCAAAGTATGAAAGTCAAAGTCTTGTCAACTGAGCTTCTAAAGAAAGCTTAGGTTTGATCTCCTCTAGTACCGACTGGTGTGTTCTTCGGGCAGTCCATGGTATACACAGTATTCGCCGCCAGCACCATAATTCAAAGACATCAATTTTCTTCCTGTCTATCTTTTTCACTGTCCAGCTTTCACATCCATATGATGTTATTGAAAATACCATGGCTTGAACAAGTCAAATCTTTGTATGGAGAGAGACATCTCTGCTCTTGAGAATCTTATCTAGGTCTTTCATAGCCATTCTGCCAAGAGCAATGCGTCGTCTGATTTCTTGACTGCTTGTTGCTTCTTTATTGATAGTTGATCCAAATAGGTTAAAGTTATTCACGATTTCAATTTCTTCTCCTTCGACGATGAACCTGTTGATTATGCCACTTGTCATGATCTTTGTCTTCTTTACATTAAGGTGCAGGCCCATTTTGAGACTATGTTCTTTGATTGTGAGAAGCAAATATTTCAGATCATCTTCACTTTCCACCAGTAATGTGGTATCATCAGCATAGCGAAGGTTGTTGATGAGTCTTCCACCAATCTTCACACCTCTGTTGTCTTCATACAATCCTGCTTCTCTGATGATTTGTTCTGCATATAAATTAAACAGGTAGGGGGAAAGTATGCAGCCTTGTCTTACACCTTTGCTTATTTTAAACCATTCTGTTTCTCCTTGTTCTGTTCGAACTGTTGCTTCTTGATCAATGTACAGATTGTGCAAGAGAACGATCAGGTGTTCTGGTATACCCATGCTTCTTAATGTGGCCCAGAGTTTCTCATGGTTTACACAGTCAAAAGCTTTGCTATAGTCGATAAAGCACAAAAAGATATCCTTTTGGTATTCTTTAGTCTTTTCAAGGATCCATCTCACATCCGCAATGATGTCTCTCGTTCCTCGCCCTTTTCTGAACCCTGCTTGCACTTCAGGTAGTTCTTGTTCCAGGTATGATTGTAGTCTCTTTTGAATAATCTTCAGTAGAATCTTGCTGGCATGTGGGATCAGAGCGATTGTGCGATAATTTCCACAGTCAGTTGGATCACCTTTCTTTAGTATTGGTATAAACACAGATCTTTTCCAGTCAGTTGGCCATGATGCTGTCTTCCATATTTCTTGGCAGAGCCTTGTAAGTACGGTAACAGCTGCATCAGATTGCTGTAATACTTCTATGGGAATGCAATCAATGCCTGGTGCTTTGTTCTTTGATAAGGCTTTCAATGCTGCTTCAACTTCTTCTTTCATCACCAATGGTTCCAGATCATAAGGTACAGGTTGAAACGGCTGTTGGTCCACTTGATCTTTATCATATAAAAACTCTGTATATTCCTTCCATCTTTTCTTGATCTTCTCAGCATCATTCAACATAGAACCCTGAGCATCTTGTAACATTCCAATTCGAGGCTGGAACTTTTTCTTTAACTCTCGTAGCTTTAGGAAAGCTGATCTTGTTCTTCCTCTAATAGTTTCTGCTTCTATTTCCTTGCATGCGTCATTGTAGTACTTTTCCTTGTCCTGTCTTGCTGCACGTTGGAAATCTCTGTTGAGTTCTGTGATTGTCTTTCTTTCTCCTCTGGCTTTAGCTTCTCTGCGTTTCTGGGCAATTTTCAGAGTTTCTTCCGTCATCCATTTTGGCCATTTTTTCTCGTTTACCTTTTGTAGAGACTTCTCGCTTTCTTCCAACACAACCTTCTTGATGTCATTCCATAACTCTTCTGGAACTCTATCATTTGTATCTAAAGCAGCAAATCGATTTTGCAGGCAGTCTTTAAATTCCAGTGGTATATTCTCAAGGTCATATTTTGCTGCATTCATGAGTGGTTTGCTCTTTTTCAGCTTTAGCTTGAGTTTGCATACTAGTAGTTGATGATCTGTACCACAGTCAGCTCCAGGTTTTGTCTTTGTTGATGTTATAGAGCTTTTCCATCGTTGACTTCCACAGATGCAGTCAATTTGATTTTTATACAATCCATTGGGTGAAGTCCATGTGTACAGTCGCCGCTTGTGTTGCTGGAAGAAGGTGTTCAAGATGAATAGATCGTTGGTCTTGCAGAATTCTATCAGTCTTTCTCCAGCTTCATTTCTGTTGCCAAGTCCATATTTTCCAACTACTTTGTCTTCTTCTTTGTTGCCAACCTTTGCGTTCCAATCACCCATGACTATCAGGATATTCTGTTTGCATGTTCTGTCAATTTCAGCTTGTACTTGTTCATAGAACTCTTCAATTTCATTCTCTTCTGCAGCTGTTGTTGGGGCATATACTTGAATTATAGTTGTGTTGATAGGCATTCCTCGTAGACGAATAGAGATTAAGCGTTCGCTGACTGCATTGTATTTCATTACAGTTCTTGCAAGATTCTTCTTTATTATAAATGCAACACCATTTCTTCTTTGTCTTTCATTTCCAGCATAGTAGACCATGTGATCATCTGATGCAAAGTGTCCGATGCCAGTCCATTTCAGTTCGCTGACACCCAACAGATCAAGTTGTACATGTTCCATTTCATTCTTGACCACCTCCAACTTCCCTTGGTTCATGCTTTGTACGTTCCATGTTCCAATGTGTAAGACATCTTTACAGCTTCTGACTTTCATTTCATGCGCAGCTACATCAGCAGTCAGACGTCCCGAGGGCTTTGATCCAACCACATCATAAATGCTGGGTTTACTCTGAAAAGTCTTCAGCTCTTCCCCAGTAGCTAGTTGAGTGCCTTCCAACCTGGGGGTCAGTAGCATTGTGGAAAGACAATTTACTGTATCTAATCTATCAATTCCATTGCACAACAAGAAGATACAGTGAAATATTTTTTTTGTAACAGCCCTTCTCACCTATTGCTTGTAGCAGCAGCTGAAGGGGAGAGAGGGAAGGGCTCCTTACTATATCTAGCTATTGCATTCCACAATCAAAAGATACAGTGACATACTTTTGTGTAACAATTTTTCTTACTTTTTGACTCCAGGGCCTATGCTATGGTGGGCAGGTGACCCCCGAGACCAATATCTGATGCAGCACACTTGGGGTGATGGTATTCCAAGCCATTAGAGGCCTAGTGGGTGGTGAAGGGTGCTAAAAGATGGGCAGTCCCTGTCTCTAGGAGTTGGGCTTCCAATCCAATAGGAGCATTAGATGGGCAAACACATTCCCCCTCTCTCCAATCCATTGAAGAGGATAAACAGGAAGGCAGGCTCACTGGGCACTTCAGGGTCTGCACCAGGCTGGGATGGTAACCTCTGGACTAATTTCTGACATAGTACACTTTGAGTGATGGTACTTCAGAGCATCAGTGGCCTAGTAGGTGGCTCAGTGTGCTGAAAGACAGGCAATCCCTGTTCCCTGGAGTTGGGGATCTAGTCATAATGCTAGGTAAATGTAAATTTAGAAAATTAAATGGTTATAGAAGGAAAGAAGATAGAGAACATAAGAACAGCTGTGGCACAATGCACAGAAAAAGACAGGTTGTTCCTTGGGGGTGCTTATGGGCTCCTCTAGTCCACCAGCAAACCTAGAGAGAGAAGTCCTGATGGACTCCATTACAAAGCAAGGTAATACTCTGCCTGAAAGCTCTTAAAGGGGTTTTGGTGTTCATTTTTAAAAGCTAAAGGCCTGATACTCAAAGGACATTTACATGGTTTACAGCATAGTAAACTGTGTAAATGTCTTAGATGAGGATATTCAATATTCATCTTAGATGAGGATAATACACTGTTAGTGCCGTTGAATATCCCCGTCTATGTCCCCTACGTGCTATCCGGTTAGCATCGGGGCATGTTAGGGGCGTTCTGGAGCAGAGCAGAGGCGGAGCTAACCAGGCTGCAGCAATATTGCATGCTGCCCAGTTAGCGATTAGCACCTTAAAGATAGGCGAGGAAAACCCTTGCCTATCTTTAAGGTACCAATTGCAATCAGGGCATCAGCCAATATTGCTGCTGCCCAGTTAGCCTGAGAGGCTTCCTGTCCCGGCAGCAATCACTGGATACTCAATGCTATTGCTGTGGCATTGAATATCTGGTTTATTTATTTATTTAACAGGTTTTATATACTGCTTTATCATTTCAATCAAACTGGTTTACATTGAAACTTAAACTTGGTAATGTACAATAAACAGTGACATTGATAACTTGGATTTTGTTTTCTGAGGCAATGGCGGGTTAAGTGACTTGCCCAAGGCCACAAGGAGTGCTAGTGGGACTCAAACACTGTTTTCTGGGTTCCCAAGCAAGTGCTCTTAATGATTAGGCTACTCCTCCACTTAGAATTTGGCAGGGAGGGCTGTGCACTTCATTGGCACATAGCCCTTCCAAACAGCAGGCAGCTGAATATCAGGCCCTAAGTCTTTTTTCTTTACAGCAAAAGGGGCAATTTTTTTTTGTTTCCTTGTGGTGTTCAGCAAAGCTCTGTCAGTTAGAGCTCATTTTCTGTGTTCCAGCTACCTATTCACAGTTAACTCTTTGGAGCCACTGACCTCATCAGGTATTAAGTGGCCCTCGAGTACCTTATAGTTAACTCTTTGAAGCCACTGACGTCATCAATATTAAGTGGCCCTAGAGTACCTTACTCTTAAAGGACAGCTGAGGAACAGGTAGGGACTTTGGTAGGTCTCTCTCTTTTACTTCAACAGGTACCAAAGCTCCATCAACTAAACAATGGCTGAGAAAAATTGCATTGCTAAAACTGTTGCCTCCGTTACAGCTTCTGCCTCTGTCCAGACAGAGATCCCAATGCCAGTTGAAGGACCAGTTCCATGTGCAGGATGCCTACATGCTGAGGCTCTCAGGAAAGAAGTGGAGGAGCTCAGGGAAGAGGTGGTGAGGCTGGGAAGCATTCAAGACAATGAGAAGTACATTGATTAGATGCTTCTTGAAACATCGAAGCCCTCTAACAGAGGTGAAGATGGGAGGCTACAGAAGGAAGAAGGTTGGACACGAGTCACCAGAGCCTGCAGTATCAACACTCCAACTCCTCTGGACCTTGAATTGAAGAACCAGTATGCAGCCCTGGAAGTGGAGGAGGTGGAAGCATCTGAGAAAGGGGAAGGACCACAGCTCAAGCACCCCAAAGTTGCAGTATCAGTCACCACAAGGAAGCAAAGGGTAGTTGTGGTTGGTAACTCTTTTCTGAGGGGTACTGAGGAGTCCATCTGCCAACCAGACTTGATGTCTAGAGAGGTCTGCTGTCTGCCAGGTGCCAGAATCCGAGATGTTATGGAGAGTTTGCCAAGACTCATCAAGCCTACTGACTATTATCTGATGTTGCTCATCCATGTTGGTACAAATGATACTACTAGGTGTCCCTCTGAGCATATCAAAAGGGATTTCTTGGTTCTGGGACAGAAAGTGAAGCAGATAGGTGCGCAGGTGGTGTTATCTTCAGTCCTCCCTGTTGAGGGTAAAGGCTGAGGTAGAGAAGCTCGCATCATAGAGATGAATGCATGGTTGTGTGGATGGTGTCGC